>CM029538.1:17920493-19220146 GCA_017141395.1 Laodelphax striatellus | reverse complement strand
TTGAGAAGGGGGTGTGAAGAGGGGAAGGAGGAGGAGAATAAGGGAGGAGGAGTAGAAAGGAGAAGAAGTAGGACAAGAAGGGGAAGGAAGAGAAGTAGGAGAAGGAGGTGAAGAAGGAGAAGGAGGAGTAAGAGGATAAGGAGGAGAAAGATAAAAGGAGAGAAGAGAAGGATAGAAGGAGGAGGATGGGGAAGAGAGAAGGGAGAGAAGACATGAGAAAAGGAGTCAAGTTCAGGGGGCTCGACAGAAGGGAGAAGGAGGAGAAGGAAAGAGAAGGAGGAGAAGGAGGAGAATGACGAGAAGGAGCAGAAGGAGGAGGGGAAGGAGGAGAAGGAGGAGAAGGAGGAGAAGGAGGAGAATGAGATGAAGGCGGAGAAGGAGTAGAAGGAAGAGAAGTAGGAGAATGAGAGAAGGAGGAGAAGGAGGAGAAGGAGGAGAAGGAGGAGAGGAGGAGAAGGAGGAGAAGGCGGAGAAGCAAGAGGAGAAGGAGAAGGAGGAGAAAGAGAAGGAGTCAAGTTCAGAGGGCTCTAGGTGAGTTGAAGTGAGAATGAGTGAGAGCTGCTTCGAGTAACGTTGAGTTAAATTCGAGTGAGAGGGTTGGTTGGCTTGAGAGACAGACCTTCCTCTATTTCCGGTCCATCACACCGTTCCAAATAATAGTCGGATACTCCGGAATACCAAGTCGTGTCACCCTCACCATGTATTGGAAGACTGTTTGAGGGATTTCTATCATTTAATGTCGTAGTTCAACGAGTATGGGCTAGCTCACACACGAACGAAGCTTGAAAAGTTTTGAGTGGACGACGTCTTCTCGACAGTGAAAAGTCCCCCAAAGTGCGCTCTTCAAATAATCGTTGGAAAGTTAGTAATGAGGTGTTCATTTCCACTTACCAGAGAAAAAAGTGCTGCTTGTGTCAACTATTATTTCAAGACATAGTCTTGATTGATGTTATTGATCAATAATATATTTTATAAGATATTTGTTTGATAATATTTTTAAAACTGGTCTTTTAATTAGGTTACCTAACCAATCTTTCTCATTACATTCTATCAAACTATTTTTAATTTCATGAAATGATCATGTTTTGGTTCGTAAATGGAGCTAATCAATTCCTAACTACATCGATCAACGGTATTTAACAACCTTAATTCTTCGAAGATGGATTATGTCTTGTGGCCAATTTGGTATAGATCTGCATAGTTTGCTCAGTTGGAAATTTTCATTTTTATTGTGTATCCTGTTTTAAACAAAATTGAGTATTTGTATGCCAAAATTGATTTAATTCTTTTCGATTTTCCAATCAGAATAATGAAGTTTGATAATGGATTTACAGGGATAAAGAAGAATGAAAACTTGATGAGAAAAAAATCACGGTTGAATTGCAACCCTGCAGAGGGCAAGATTATGGAGAAGCGTCTTATTTGATAGAAATGATACAAATTTTATGAAGGAACATTATTCTGTATGAATTTCCATTACAATGGAATCGTACCAAATGATGATTAATAAATGAATCACGTATGAAAAACATTCAACGTCTAAATTCAAAAAGAAAAACAAATGAAGCTTGACCAGTGAAATCAAAATAAACTCTGTTCACGTTTTCGTTGAAATTGTTTTCCCGAATTCTTGATTTTTCCGAGGGATGACCCAACCAATCGTTATTCATTTTTATTGGGGATGACGATTTAGAATTCATTGGACGCGTGACTTTCCATGCCCGTCGATGAGCAATTGTTTACATTTGCTCCGTCATGTTATTGGATGGAAGATGGATGCGTGGTCCACTGTCTCTCTTCATCAAATAGTGGTTTTATTGATCGCTTTCTCTCTCCAGTGCCTTCTACACACGTGAGTAGGAAAAGATTGGCAATGAAAATTTTGTGCAAACGTGGAAGACAAACATGAAAATTCCTAATTAATAACTGAATAGACCTTTTTGAAGATATTCTTTATTAATGACTGAATAGACCTGAGGCCTGGTTCATAAATTCCAGTTTTAGAAACCCAGTAAAACAGGAAGAAGCGAATTATACGCAATGGCATAGTACGCCGTGTATTTTCGCCTTTTTCCGGGTTTCTGATTCTTGGAAGCTGTTTCATCTTTCAAATACCAGAAGCTTTGTGTCAAAACTCCCACTATAAAAAAACAGAGAAGTCAAGTGTGTGTAGCCTCTTTCACATTCCACAAGCCCTCTAAAATGTGATGGAACAGATCCATACTTGGTTCATCAATGTGAATTTTTATTTCTATTGTAATAAGTTTCTATTCCGATCCAATCCAATCCCTATCTATGCTAATAAGTTGTCATGTAAAAAAGGATGATTAGTCTGAATTATGTCTGCAGATTCAAAATTTAGGTGTTTTACACAGAAATTCATTATGACTACAAAACCATACGTTATCTGTATTAATTGATGGTGATGTTTTGAGTGTGATATTTCATCACAATGTGCTCCACAAATCATTCAACCTTTTAAACATGGAGTATATTATAGTTCATATATCATATCTAATACAATATTATTAGGATATTGATACTGATAGAGAAACGAACTTATTACAAGAAAAACATTGAGAAACTTACATAATGGTGGATATATTTCAAAGGCTTTGCCTCCTTCTTCACTACAGCAAGGACTGAAGAAGGAGGCACAGCCTCTGAAATATTCTCACCATTATGAAAGTTTCTGAATGTTTTTCTTGTAATAAGTTTGTTTTTCTATCAGAGTATATTATAGTAATATTAATTCAATATGGCGGATGGCGAATAACTTTCATTTAAGTTCTCTATGGTAATGTGTTTTAAATGTTATATAGAATATTTATGTGAAACAAACTCTACAGAACATAACTCGTTATCATAGAAATGTTAAATGTTCCATGTTCTTTAAATGTTATATACAGTATAGATGTGAAAAAATTCTACAGAACATCACCCGTTATCATAGAAATGTTAAATGAAAGTTATTCACCATCCGCCAAATTAAATGAAAATACCTAATACTTGGGAATCCATGTATTTGAGACAAATAACTCCACATTTCCATAACCTAATAACATGTACAATCTGAAGCATTAAAATTTTTTATCTAGAGCACATTTCTGAATTCCAGAAAGATTTTCTAGTCAACTGACATGAATGAAGAAGGACGAAGAAAGGCGTTCAAAGCGGTGTTTTCTTAGGGACTCAGTTCCAGATGAATGTAAGAAGGCGAGATACAAGAAAGATAACGAAATGCTAAGCCAATCGGAAGTGACTGAATTTGAATTTGTAAAGACTTTGAATATTTTGCTCAGTTCTAGGTAGAAAATGTCTCATTCTACCGCAGGTTTTGATAAGAAGATTCTAAAGGAAATCCTCCAATTTCAAACAGTTTATTCCAAACAATTTATAATAAAAATTGTTTCTACAGCCGCTTGATTTCACTGTTTCTGTCTCAAATCAGGTTTGGAGTATTCAAATGAATAAATAAATAATAATAATAATAATAATAATAATAATAATAATAATAATAATAGTGTCTTTATTGAAATATAAATGCAAAGTTTCAATACATAATTAATATGATACATTGTAATTTTTTTCTGTAATTTTTGAATTTTAACAGTTCTTTTTGAAAATATTAATATTGCAGACAATCACTCTTGGTCTGTTGACCGTTAGAGGTGGTTGAGGTTGGTAGCCTTTTCTGAGTAGCCTCTCTTGTCTTCTGCATTGTAGCCTTCACTTGTTGAACGAAAGGAACGTCTTCATTGGTGTCTTCTCCTAGTAATTGAATTCCATGACAAGCTCGTGCCTGTACCTCCACGCTAATCTGCAATACCGCGTCACTGTCAGCCAATCTTCGCCATTGAGGAGTCGTACCAGCTGGTCTCTTCTTAAAGTTGCGCTTCCAAAAACACTCTCTCTAATCTCCTTCAGAACAGGACATACAGCTATGAAGTGGTAAACGTCTTCTTCTACTCGCATGTTACACAATGAGCACAGCTTTTGTGTTGCTGTGAAAGAATACTTGTTGAGGTAAATCAATTCTGCTCTTGCCTTAAACATCCAATTAATGCATGAAGCTTTCTCACCACTTTTCAAGTATTCTGTCCTCAAACTGAGCTCTTTGTACAGGGTCCGTGTATGGCTACACCTCCTCTCATATTCAAATTTCTCTCTCAGTTTCACCGAAATCCTGCTTAAGATGACATCAGTGTTGAAGCCTGTGAAATGCGTCATTGGAATCTGATACTCCTCTGCCATCTGTTGCCATTTACTATAGAAAGATAATTTCCTGTGCATCACCTCATCTGTCAGAATCCTTGAATACCTTTCTTCTGGTAGGTTGGCACATTTTTTCACATAATCAAGGTGCAGCTTCAAAGTGCACAGGAAAATTGGTGATAATCCAGTCTCCAAATAAAGAACAAAATTTGGAGAACAAATTGGGAGACCAAAAACTCTTTTCAGGAAAAAGCGTTGGAGCATTTCAACTTTTTCATACCACTCATAGCCCCAAGCTTGTGCACCATAACAAATAATACTTTTACAAGCTGCATTAAAAATATTCAGCTTGCTGCTGAAATCCACCTCCTCACTTGTAATGATCCTGGAAAATGAGTTTAGAGCAAACCTTGCCCTGGCTAGACTTGAACTGAAGTGCTCCCCTAGAGAAAGTGACGAAGTTATAGTTATCCCAAGATACTTGTAACTATTGACAACTTCTATTCTATGGCCCTTGTACCACCACTTCTCAAACTTGGCTGGCCTTCCACCATTCCGAAATACCATTATTTTGGATTTCTCCAGATTGACGACAAGGTTCCAGGTCATACAATACTCTTCTAGTGCTTGTATCATTTTCTGCAGGGATAGTCTATTAGATGCCAGGAGAACTATATCGTCTGCATATGCTAGCAATCTGATTCGAGTGTTTCTTATAATAATACCCCATCTTCCATACTCTCCTCTATATCATCCATGAACAAGGAGAACAGGATTGGACTCAACAAACAGCCCTGTTTCAATCCTGTTTTGGTTTCAAAATACTGAGAGAGGCCCTTCTGAGTCCACACCGCTGCGCTCGCGCCCTGATACAGACTCCTTATCGCCCTCACCATCCTGGTTGACAGGCCATGTGCATACAGCTTGTGAAAAAGAGCATTTCTGTCAATCCGGTCGAACGCGGCCGAATAATCAACGAAGAAAGCAAACACTTTTTGTCGCTTGGTGGATAGCTGTATTTTGACTAAATTCATAAGGGTGTAGATATGGTCGACAGTTGAATATGTCTTTCTGAAGCCAGCCTGGAAGACTTTCAATTTTTTGTTTTTCTCAACCCAAGTAGTCAGTCTCTCCAAAAGAAGCCCTGCATAGACTTTACCAATCGTATTTCCGAATGATATACCTCTGTAATTTGATACCTCACTCACATCTCCTTTCTTGTAAATTGGGAATATAACTGATTTCTTGAACCCCTCTGGTACTTCCCCCAAACTGAAAATGCGATTATACATTTCAAGCAGTTTTTCAAGGAAAATGGTAGGCGCATTTTTTAAAAATTCATACGCAACTCTATCCTCTCCTGGCGCCTTATTGTTTTTTGCACCTTTCAAGATTCTAGAAAGATCTGCCATATTGAAATCCATATCGAGCTCCTCGTCCAAAATGTATGGATCTGCACTAGAAATCTTCTCATTACAGCTTGGTGGATTCAACAGCTCCCGAAAGTGAGCCTTCCATCTCTCATTTGATATGCTGCTGTCTATTATCAATTCCTTACAAATGAAGTGTCTTACAAGCTTCCAAAATTCCTTTGAATTTTTTGCTCTAGAGATTTCCTGAGATGTATTCTTCCAAAACTGTTTCTTCTTTTCCAAGCAAAGAGACTTATAAAACTTACTTTGTTCTCTATATTGCCTTCCAATCTCCACTGAATTTGTTCTTCGAAATAATCTCAAAAGCTTCATGACCTTGGTGCGCACCTCTTGACATTCTGAATCGAACCACTTCTGCTTGAATTTATTTCCATCAAAACTACAGTGACGCCGCGAGCATGCATAGATTATTTCTAACAATGACTTTGTGTCTGTCTCTACATCCTCGGTCCATAAGTTCAGCTCAGTTTTATGCGAAATCTTTCTCTGATATAGCTGCTTCTCCCTGTCATCCCATTTCAATTTTGGTAACAGCATAAGAGGTGAAACGGTGTCTCTATTCATAGTCCTCAGTTTGAGTGTTATTGGAAAATGATCTGAGAAGAATTCGTTATCCACTTTAAAGTCGCTAATCAATTGCAGAGAGCTACAGGAGGCCGCGCATACGTCGATAACTGATGACCCTTGACCACCTACATAGGTGAACTCTCCTTGGTTATCTCTCTTAGTTCTTCCATTCAAGATAATCATATTCAATTCATTGAGGAGCGTAATTAATCTGCTCCCATTTCGATTCATGATATTATCCTTAGAATTCCTATCAAGACGTATGAGACAATGCTGATCAGGGATTATATGTCTAGGAATTTTTTGTTCACAACTTATGCGGCCATTAAGATCTCCAATAGCAATACAATATTCATATTTAGCAGTAAGCTCCCACATCAGTTCACTAAACCGACCAAAGTCTTCATTCCAATCGTTACAATTCAAATACACAGGAACAATACAAACTCTTTTGGAATTCAATTTTACCTCTATAAAAACAAATTTTTCAGTGATTGTGTTGACAAGAAATTCTCCTTCAATCTCTCCTTTTCTAACTCCGTAGAAACAGCCTCCACTTGCCCTTCCAAAGCTAGAGTTTCTTACAGCAGGAGTCCATCTACATTCAAACTCTGGAAAGCACTCTTTGAATTTTATAAAATCAGCCTCTTCCTCCACGAACGTTTCACAAAGAAATATTACTTCATAATTATTAAGAAAACGCAAAAATTCAGGGTCATAACATTTACTCTTCCATCCTGCTATATTATAAGCTAGTACCCTTACTTCTCTCGTCTCTTCGCTCTCTGTTTCATCGACAACGTTACTGGGTAGACCGACTATTGGATGCTGAAGATTCACCTGAGGGACGAAAAAATTTTGTTATTTCTGAACTTTTTATTTGATCAGGATTCATTTTCCTTCTTTGATCATGAAGCGTCTCTCTCCTGCGTTTCCTCTGATTCTCTTCTTCACTCTGACTCCTCTCTCCGTCACAGTTATCGTTCCTCTCCTGATTATTTTCCATCTCTTCATTTTCTAAGAATTCGCGCTTAGCATCCTCATATGTGAAATATTTACCGTCAATCTCAAGCCATTTCTTCCTCACTTTTACAATTAGCTTCAAATCTCGAAGTCTCTTACTCAATCCATTGAGCTCCCTTCGCTTTTCCCGCGTTTTCTTGTCTAAATCGTGAGCCACGAAAACGTTTGAATTCTTTAGCTTTCCACAATGCTGCATGATGGAAGTTTTCTTGAGACTTGAAACTAGAGATAGCAGAATCGGGCGTTTGTTGCTCTCATTTCTCTTACCAATTCTTCTGACAAAATTAATATCACCAGCTTTGAGCTCGACCGAGAGTACTCTATTACAAATATCCAGAACTTTTCCCATAGAATCACTATCTCTCTCATCATTTGTCTCGTTAATTCCAAAGAATATCAAGTTGTTTTCCTTCGAATTCTATCAATTAGTATATTTTGTTCTTGAATATCCTGCTTTAGTCTTTCGTTCTCCTGTAAAAGCGAGTCGATTTTATCATTTTGCTCTTTGATTAGAGAGGTAATATTTAACGCGTTTATTTCTTTTTTAATAATCTTTTCCGTGTCTCTACGATATCCTTTCTAAACCTCTCCAAAAGTGCTTCCATCGCACTCGTATCCACTTCCATTTTAAGAAGATCTCAATGAATACTCTGCCACCTCATTCAACAGTTGTTACTTATTCAGACTCAATTTATTCAACGCAGTAGCGAATAAGCAGTAGGTAGAAAGTAGAATATTCAAGGAATTGAAAGGAGAATAATAGAATAGAACACACTGACGGCGTTTCCTACGTACGATTTCCAAAACAAATTATTTTGTAACTATAAATGAGAAGGATTAAGAGATTGAGAGATAATCTGAAGTTATGCACCAGATAGTGAGAAATTTTGACAGTTTTTAATCTATTCTATTGACTTTGACCTATATTGAAACAGGAGATAATAGAAGTATTCGGCCGATGATAACAGTTTTGTAGACAAAATATAGATTGGATTCGTTCACTGTATACGATATTGCCCATACAGACAGACTGCTCCAATCTCCAATGAAGTACGGCAATTTTCAACAATTATCTATTGTGATACAGAGCAGTCCTTCAAATAGTGTTTATAGGCCCACCTTAAATTGGTTGGCGCACCTGGGCGACGCAAAATATACCGGCCGGCGGCACTTGCACACTAAGGGATGACAACACAGTATTTACGAACCACTACTAGCACACTAAGCAAATGATAAGACAAATCATAGCCTGATTCTTGTTCGAATTACACTTTAAAAACAGTTTATAGGTTAAATGTCAATTTTTGATTCCTTTATAATACGTTGTACTCACGTGAGATCGCTTTCACTTACACATTTAACATAGAAGATTCGATTATACTTTCACTCAGACGCACAATAACAAGTAACAGAGGAAATAAACTTATTAATTCACTATAAAATTCAGAGCTAATATTTCTTTCAGCTTTCCACAGCAAGTCAGGCTTGCCAACCTGAATAAATAAATATTCTTCTTTATTTTAAAATTCTGCTTTCTTTTAAGAAATTTTCTCATCACTCTTTCTCTCGTTAGAAAGTTTTCTAGTTGAATTTCTAGATTATACTTGATATTTTTCATCAATCTATCACTTTTTAATATAATAGTTATTAGAGAAGCTTTATTGAATTAGCTCGTTGAATAAGCTTTATCGAATATGCTCATTAAAAATATCGATTGTGGAATTAATCGAATTTTACGAAAAATTCAGCAGAACATGGAATCTCTGGAGCCTCAATCAAAGTACTTAGTACTAACTGGAGTTGTATGTAATGTATTGAATAATTTATCATGTCAATAACATAATATATGTGTAATGTTAAAGTATAATGAAATTTTTAGACACGAAACAGATTATTAATTTAAAATTTGATAGAAGTTTCAATCCAATATGAAATTAGATCAAGCTCTTATCGGAAGATGTATTGATGAAAATTGTACTGTACGTATTATTGCTGTAAATTGATAAAAATAAATTGATGATTTTCAATCAATTAACGCTACAATTGAATTAAAAACGTTTGAAAAAATTCCATTGAGGACTACTAATGTGTAGACGCAGTAATATGAAGACGATTCAATTCAATCCAACGAGTGATTAGGTCAAGCTTTTATCGGAAGAGATTTTCAATCAATCAATAACTCTTTACAATTGTGTTGAATAAAATTAGGACAACGAAACAGATTTCACATTTTTTTTTAGAATTAACCATGGTGCGTAAAGCACAGGGTGACGACCTGTGGTTACTGGAAGAAAGATCTAACGATGAGCAGACAGATCCGTGAATATGTCATATAATGGCAACATGTCACTGACTTTGTTATGGGGTACATGTGACAACGTAAAATGTCCAGTGAACTGTTTCTTTTTATTACCAATTTGACACCCTCGTTATTTTCCGTTTTATTGTGGTATAGTGGCCTGCCATGAGGTGAAAGAACCAGGGTTCAATGGAGCCCTGTATGCTTTCCATTCTCCATCCCAATTCCCTCTTACGAAATTATTTTATGATTTTTAAATGACTACATGTCGCGTACATTGAATTCCTCGGAAAGCATTATTATCGTAATCCATAATACTCAGCTCAATAATCATACTGAATATTTTGGTTTTGGTAAACTTATATTTTAGTTTTGGTATAATATAATTATGTTCTATCGATAGAAGTGTGGGTCAATTATAGTGTGGTTTACTGTGCTGTTGACTATTCATGGAATTAATAGTTGGTTTGTATCTTAAAAGTACATTTTGCGTACGTGAAAATTTCAATTTGATTCGTCTTATGAGAGACGTAATATCATCGAAGAATACTACAAGATTGATTGAAGAGTAATCTATAATTTATTTTAATAAACCAAAGATTTATCATTTCTCACAAGAACCACATTAATAATATTTTTAATTTATGGTTTGGTTTACGATGCGGTTGACTATTTATAGAATGAATATAATTACTCGAATATATTATACTCGTATATTGAACATTGTACATTATATAATTATTCACCATAAATTGTTATCATAGAAGGTAGACCCATTGTCAAAGAAAAAAAATTGACGGCAGTGGAAATATTCATGACATGCTACAAAAATGAGTGTCTTTTGATAAGAACGGAACCTGGACACATCTATAGCAGAAGATCTAGCCTAACTAGAGATCTAACCAAACAAAGATCTAACTTTAACCTAGAGTGTCACCATCTTGGAGGATAGACAGTGGGTGGGAATTCATGGTGAATGATAAAATGTCTGTAAGCTTTTGTAGTCTATGTATGGACTAAATAAATAACCAAAAAAAAAATTTAGTTTCATTATGCAATGGAACTCGAAAGGTTTCATTGATGAGAAACTCGAAAAGTTTTTGACTGGAAAGAGTCTCAAATGTTAGTATGAGTGACCAAATTTAATTATAGGAATGGATAGGACTCAGCTCTTAGCATCTTACTGAACTATGAAAGAGCTCGATTCAGAAAAATCTCTGTGGAATAAGGATTAGCAGCATATCGATTGGGGGTGATATAGCAGCTCAATCAACTTGATAAGGACGAAGCAATTAAAAGAGTTTTTCTCTCAGTGGAAACTGGAAAATTTCCTTGAGTAGATTTCTCACTGCCTGTGAAGGAACTGGTAGCACTTAATACCGGCCTAAGTAACGCTAATCTCTCTCTTGTTCTTATCTGTTGCCCTCAGCTTTAATCTGGCCCTAGTTGCACTGGCAATAGGCTCCACACAATGGCAGGGTTGACTTTGCTCGATACCTCCAACCTCTGCTAAAGGTCTCGTCTGTATCAGCATTTTGGTCATTTCCAGACCCCAACTTGCCCACTACCCAATGGTCTATTCAGGTGCAAATTGTGCTATTTCGTCTCGTCTTAATGCACATCTGACGTTCTAACACCTCGCTAAGCAGTGAAATGGCTCAATCAAAGAGTGCTTTATCCTTCTGCCTTTCAATAACATGCCTTCAGAGAGCTTTCTCTCTCGTAAGATAATTTCTAGTGACCGAACTTGGATGCATCAAGGGGATTATTCAACGATCTTCATACGATGTGCTTTTAACGAGTGTGATGATATTCAGATGGAGAGTATGCAGAAAGATTTGAATAACATGATGTGACTGAGATTCTAGTCCTCCTATTTGAATTCAGAAAGATTGTTGAACTACCTCGAAATAAGCGATGCTGTGTCATAAAGCGTAAAGAATAATGGCCATAAAAATGTTTGAACATATTATTGTGAATTTGATTGAACATCGATTATCAACAAGGTTGAGAGTTCTAAGCAATTGAGTTTTTCCTATGAACAGAGGCCGACTTTAAAATGTTACACTGAAATTAGACTTCTCCAATTAATACGGTGATTATTTATTCATGAAGAAGATACAAACAAAAACGAAAAATGATAATTCTAATGAATAATGCGTTTTTAGAATTTATCAGGCAATAAATGGGCGAATTAGAAAAATCTAATACCAGTAACAAATTGTTGTAATAGAACATGAGATTT
Organism: Laodelphax striatellus; assembly: GCA_017141395.1. NCBI lineage: Eukaryota > Metazoa > Arthropoda > Insecta > Hemiptera > Delphacidae > Laodelphax > Laodelphax striatellus. The sequence continues at coordinate 19,208,364 of CM029538.1, read as the reverse complement.
CTTCTAGTAATATTCTTACTTTTTATGATGATGTATAGTATTACAATAAAAATTTCAGAATATTATTATTATCATGCGCAATGAGAATAACTCTGAATGATCAGTGACATGAAGGGGGAAATGATCACTAGGCATACGCGACTCTGAAAATGCCAGAGTATCAGTGTATTAGCACTGTAGCACTAATCGTGATAATTTTTAATGTTTTTTCTTTGCTGTGGTGAAGCCCAAATAAGTTTTTTAATTGTGCGTGGGTAATGGTAAAGATGATGATGAGAGATGAGTGGACATACAACTTTAGGTGGGTTCCGAACCACCGGGAAGCGGTTTTGATTTTCATGAATGTCATTCAGCGGAAAAGGCTGTAATTGGGAAGTTTCGCTGTGATTCAAGAAGATATGTGATAAATTTCAAGTTGAAGAACTGAAAATGTGTTATTTCTCCGCTAAAATGGACGAATTCGTGTCATGTACAATTGTCTAGTAGGCTTATAGATATGTCTACTGTCTAGGAAGTACTAAAAAAATGGTCACACTGTTGGCAGCATTGTATCAGCCGCCAAATCAATCTCTCCGTCTCGGTAAAAGCTGTTCGCGAAAAACTGCATATTCAAAGTTTCTTCTCTCTCATATATTTGTGAAAATTGAGATAGCAACATGTTAAAATTAATGCACGGCTCTTAGAAGAAGCAACGATAATTCTAATTTACATTCATGATAATATGCAGAATAAATAATATGAAATTCATGGTGTGGAATTGAGTGAGTTATGAACTGGTGGAAAATTCAGCTTGCATTTTCTGCTTGGCTGTTTCAGAATTTCATATTGCTCATGAAACAATAAAACATTGTTCAACAGCATCAACCGTACCTAAAAGTACTTTGGAATCACAATTTCATTTGTTATTCAAATTACCGCAAAATAATTTCTGTTCTCTCCCATAACAAGTATTTCATCCAGATTATGAGAATATTTGAAATCTCATAGTTTATTCATTTTAACTTTTCATGCGCAATGAGAATAGCTCTGAATAAAAAAAATATCTGCTGATTAATGATTTTTTCAACCTTTGTTCCTATAGCTTTAAAAAATCTTCCTACTTGGCACTTCGCCACTTGTGATCTATTTTTCAAGTACAGTAAAATATTTTTCTGTGTATAGAATTCATGACAATACAACATTTTCGTCAATATACAAAAACTATATCAGAACATATTCATTTATTTGTTCACAATCCATGCACATTGTACTGAAACGGAGTTTTGAAAACTGACTTTTTCAGTTTCAGTTTAAATTTTCAACTCGCGAGATATATCTGTCAAAAATATCAGTTTATCTTGGATTTCTTGAAACATATAGCTCCAGACAAACAAAAAATTCCTGATATCAAGTGAACGGTTGGTTTTGTTTTCAAAGTAAGTTTATTCAAGCTTTTGTTCCAGATCTCTGTGAGCTGAAGCTGCATGAAACATTTGTCAGTAGAGTCCGGGATTATCGGTATTCCTTTATCGACGGGTCTCAGGGAATCTGTGAGTTTTTCATACAAGTTGATGGTCTTCAATTAACATTATAATGTCTCAATGTTCTACTTGCAATCAATACATAACTGAAATAGCTTAATAAGACTTGGAAATTTCCTTATATTTGATGAATGATACTGAATTATATTCAAAACATTTTTTTTTTATAACAAAGTTTGACTGCAATCTAGCACTTGGCTAATGAATAGTTCAGTTATAACTTGAATTAATACGTAGAAAAACATGAATTATAATAATGGTTGTAACATCCCAAAGTGCAAGATAAACACAGGTAAATACAATATTATTGTGATGATGTGAATGGATACAGAACCTATGTTAACATGATGAAGTGGATGGATAGAATACAAATTATCAAATTTGAGTATTGATTTTTCATTTTCAGAGTACTCTCAATTTACTCTCAGAGTACTGTCATTCCATTGTCAGTCAGCTCTTGTTTAAAAATCAGCTTCTTATTTAAGAAAAGGAATATTGTTGGCAAATCTTTGAGAAAATAGACTTTGAAATAATTTATTAAATGGAAATTTACTCACAATGAGACTATATCTATCAGAATATTTAATGATAAGAGTAGCAGTAGGCTAAATATTCGAACAAATCAAAATAGACAAGCTCAAACAATATAATTCGAACCTGAACACCGCATCGCATTAGTTCAAATTGACCGAGTGCAGAGACTTGACAACCCTCCTCTAACGTTAAAGTGGGTCCGGCTCACGTGACAACTTGAATTGGTAGTGACAACACTATTTTGATCGTATTGCAACTATCCATTATCCTACTCCAACCTCTAGGGTTACTCAAACAAGCTTACACGAGACGATTCAAACACAAAATCAACAAATATGCCTGGCTCCAGATGATTCCAACGTAATTTCCGATAGGATTTTTGATATCTAGATAAAATTCACCATAGAATAATCGATGGAATGAGAAAAGAATGTTTCCAGAATTACTTTATCTTCAAAAGTTTCATCACACATCACGGTTCATATGTAGACTTTGATCAATGCTTGATGTTTAAAATTGGATGTGGGTTGTTTGAGGTATGAGTTTGTCGCTATGCTGTTGAGCATGTCAAAAGGGCCATAATCAAAACAGAATATTTCAGTCGTCATTCGGAAGCGTTCATGTACGGTATTCTACCGTACCCTACTCTGTTCTATTCCAGTTATCGTTGGAACATCGATGAAGTGATGTTTGTATCATTTGTATGATACAAAATCCTTTGTATGATACAAACTACTTTGTATAATACAAACTCCTTTGTATGATACAAAATCCATTGTATGATACAAACTCCTTTGTATGATACAAAATCCTTTGTATGATACAATCTCCTTTGTATGATACAAACTCTTTTGTATTATTGTGCAAAACTGATTATGAGTATGAGAGAATTGGAAAATTGTTGAATGTCACAAAATGCATATTTGACGTTTCAAATATATTTTCCGATTTGAATATTATCTGAATAGTTTGTGCAGTTGTGTTACAAACAAAGATCCATACTGACCTTTTCGTGAAGGAGTGAAGGTGATATTGTGGTAGTTATCCACATTGCATAAAACGACTTGAAGTTGTCAAACTATTACAACGACAGATATATCTTAATATTGACTTTCCGATTTCGGTTGTCACACCATTATCAATCTCTGGTGATTACAGTTCAAAAAATGTGTGGTTGTAACAACTCCAAGTCTTTCTATTCGAAAAAGATCAATATTAAATTATTATTTTCGCTCACAATAAATGGTGACTTGGAATAATATTATCGATTTCACTGAAGCAGGAACTCAATTCCAGTCTGCATAAGAGTTGATGGTATCAATTATTTTAAATTCAAATTGAATTTAGTAAACAGGTATCCAATTGAATCCTATTTCTTTAGAGTACTCGAATTCAAAAAGATATCCAATTTGAATAAATCGTTGAGCAACAAGGAAGCAAAAGCTGTAAAACTCTCTCAATCCATATTTGTTTTAGTTGTTAGAGATTTTTTCATTCACAGAAGTGTCAGTTCTTATTTGAACAAGTAGATTTATTTTGATAAAGCAAATTGAAGTGTATACAAATATACTGAATTCATATTATAGATTGTGCTTGAAAATGAATAATCATTGAAAATTACTTACTTCTCATGTCTTCAACCTTTCTTCGTATCTCTATTTTCTGATACTGAATAAATTTTGTGATCATTAGAGATTTTTGATTTCTAAAACTTAACGCTAGTAGGTTTATCAAAAAGCGTTACAGGGCAGAGCTATTGCACGGTTTTTAATTGCGATTACATATTGTTGAACACACGCACATCAATGCACGATAACTCCACTTAACTTAATTACAATGACTTACTAGTGTCACCCTCTGAAATACGGGCTAGAGACAGGTAAAAGAACATTAAGAGGTGTACGGGGAAAACCAATAGTCTTCCTCTGCGGTAAATCACTCAGGTTGGACATTTCTACACGCTCTTGCTGATTGCTATAGGTTCACTACGAGAATTCTAATGGTTCTACATGGCCAATGAAGATTGAGATTGAATTTCGGCTACAGGTTCCTGATTGTGGAATTTTTTCAGGGGTCAATGCAAGTTTTTTAGAAAGTAACAAGTGAGCAGGTCATTTTCAATTGTATGAAAATTGGAAATGGTCCCATAAAGAATTTGAATCTTACATAAAATACAACAACAAAAAATGACTTTCGTTTAATTGAAGTAGATAATAAAATAAAACCCCGTTTTCTAACTCATCTTCGTCAATGAAAAATGTTTTAATTAAGAATTTTAAAGCTTGGAATCCGAGGTGAATTGAAGCAAGTATGTTTCTTCTATACAAATTTCTCTGACAGACGAGAGGATTCGCTTCTTCTACAGATAATATAAAATTTTATAGAATATTCAACATATTTTTAATATAATATTCAAAATAATATGATATTATCAGTTGTGATAACTCTTACAATTTCGTACTGATACTGCATACTTTTTTTTTATCGTATGGCGGGGAGACCCTTACGGGAAGGCTCGCCTCATTGCACAATTTTTTGTGTCTTTTTTTATGCATAAAAAAATGATCATATGCATTTATGCTAATGATCGAGGGTAAGTATTGACTAACAAAGATCAACACTGACCTTTTAATCTAGTAGTGAAGGTGATATTGTGGTACTTATCCATTTAATTCGATAAGGGACTGAACTAATGAAAAACGAGGGTATTCCTCTATGTAGAGTTGAAGACCAACCGGTATTTACTGAATATCGATATTTTTGTTGTTGTAATGTTAGCAAATTAAAAAAGTAAAAAAAGAGGCTGCAATGGTATCATTTTTAGCAAAATCGATATTCCTTTTTCAGACGCCAGAGTCCACCAGAGTGAGTTCAATGCACATTGAGCTAATTGAACACTGTTCTTCATTCCATTTGTTTCATTTCCAGAACTGATCTCCATTCTACCACCTTCAAGTGCTGAACAAACTCTAACTCATTTTAAGCTGAAAGCTTCTTTGATGCTCGATAAACTCTACTAAAAGCTACCGAGGAGAAAAAGAAGGAGAAATCGACTGAGACTGTGAAAATACAACTGACTCGGGAAAGCTCAGTTTTTTACACTGATGAATCAACGAATTAATCCATTGGGCTAGGCGTACACCGGTTAGTCAAGACAAGACAAGACGAGATTAGTCACAGTACTTCACATAGTTGCTTATGAAGACACGTCTAATTACAATGACTAATCGGTGTGTGTTGCTTCATAAGCAACTATGTGAAGTACTGTGACTAATCTCGTCTTGTCTTGTCTTGTCTTGACTAACCAGTGTACGCCTAGCCTTGAACTTCTATCAAACATTTTTCACTCAAATCTTGGTCACTTATCAAAGTAGGTACTAGAGTCTAAACACAAATTTATACTGTAGACTACTTGTATATATCTCATATATCCTATTGTTCCATGAACAAAAAAAAGTTTCAATGTGATGCAATAAAGTGGGCATAAATTCCCAGATCACATTTTTTTAGAAGGATTGAATAGCTTTTAATCAGTGTGTGAAATACTTGGTTACGAAACAGTTACGAAATGTGTTGTATAATAATTACAACAGTTGGGCGTCCCTATTCATTTCTTCGAAATCGGCAGTGATTTGAAAAAAGTGTTACGTAATGGCATATATGAGCTCACAAACAAGAGAAAAGATCTCATTCCAATTATTATAACAAGAGAAAAGTCTGTGTGAAAAACACGAGAGAGTTTACAAAATTGGATGTCTTCTAGTTTTCCTTATTTGTCTGACAGGTGCAGTTGATGCATCGACTTTCCTCAAGTCCCACAAAATAAAAGCAGCGCGGTTTTGGATCTGAATAAATTTCATTCAGGAATTTGAACGAAATAATTACGTTAAAAACGGTTAGCCTTCTCTATCATGTCCTTCTCTAATAAAAACAAGAAACAACAACACTCAACCTTCTCTATAATGGGAAACCCTTTCTTGATCAAAAATTGATGCGATGATTGAATTTTCTCCTTATTTATGAAATAATGGTTTCAATAATAGAAAATATAGATGGTATTTATTGATGATAAAAGTTTCATGGATTGGATTCTACGTATAAAAACTTCCATATCTGAAAGCCCATAGTAATATTTAGGATGATCTGAATGCTTAATTTTATCTACGATTCTATTTGTAACATTTAGAAGAGGATTGATAATTTATATTTATATACATATCAAAATTATATTATCACACGTTTTTATGACGCATGGATAAAGCAACTTGTAAACAACTAAGGACTATGTGTCAACTGTGGACGATAATAATTAATAAAAGGACAATAGACTACGATATAATGAACTACGTTACTAACAATACAGGACTTCGTTTAAACTGTGGACAATAATTACTAAATTCAAATTCATTTATTGATACAAGTACAAAAAGTTTAAATTTAATTATGAGAGAAACAACAGGCTTAACCCAAAACTGTCCCTCTCATGAATTTTGATAAATAATGTATTCGAGAATAAGGTTAAGGCTTCCACAATAGGAGAAAGGTTTAAAAGGACAATAGACAGATGATCGGCTCATATTCTTTTTCTATGTTTATGACATGTATTGTATATGCTCGTGACATCAATACATGGATGATAAGGGGAAGAATCAACAAGTTCGAGAACAATCAATCTAACTCACTGAAATCATTCTCCCGTATTGGTGCATATACAGTCTTCTCGAATTACAAACCACTTTTCATTATTTCCCCTTGACCTTGCTATGTGAACCCCGAAACACATTTTGATCGATTAATCTCCACCCTCGTCTCAATTTTTCGCTTTTATTCTGGCTTGATAAATGATGAATAATTAGAGTTGTCGGTTGAGGGTTCGGACAATTTTTCAAAATATGCCGTGAAATCGATTGATGAAAAACAAGTCGTCTTGAATAACTCGCTGGCCAACCCGATCTCAAAAGAGCCCTTGACGGGGAAACGCGCTTGTAATTAACCGGACCGCAACAACCCAGCTCGCTCTGGTGGTTATCGCACCAAACTTCACTCTGTGAGAGACAGTTGATTCCCTGTTCCTTAGTGCTGTACTGAGTTCCCTGTACTTAGTTTCACTTACAGTTCTCAACTTTACATATTTCTACTAGGTTTACATGATAGGTTTTCACACATTTTGAGATTCAATGAGAATGAATAAGGAACTTAATATCCAAAGTCTAGATTTGTATTATTGTTCATCGAATACCATTTTCATACATTCTGAGATTCAATGAGAATGAATAAGGAACTTAGGGCCGGTTCATGAGCTCGGGATTTAGCTTAGTCCTAGACTAAAACGGGTGGCCACCGTAGCATCGACATACGTTAGCCTTAAAACTATGTACTAAGGGCTCTGTATGCTGCTAACCCACTAACCTGTCGAGACAAACGTTTGTCGATGCTACGATAGCCACCCGTTTTAGTCTAGGACTTGGCTAAATCCCGAGCTCATGAACCGGCCCTTAGTTTCTAAACACATCTCATTACACAAGTAACCGGCCCTTAATATCCTAAGTCTAGATTTGTATTATTGTTCATCGAATATAAGATACAAGGAAAATGTGCTGAATGTGCAATATCAGCACTGAACAATTGTCTCGCAATTAACGAGAGTAATTTTTCACTTCATAGTATATATATTTCCTTTTAACTTGATGTATCAGTGAAAAGTAGATGAGTGAACAACGACAATGAAACAAGGATTGCTTCTCTCTAAATCAAATATTCTAAATTCATTATTTTTCAAAACCTTTAAATTTACTTTGATTCAATTAATATATGATAAAATATATCCCGCACGTTTAAGATTGAAACTCATCGATCAGTGGAACTCATAGAGGCTCGCTGTGAGGCTAGAAATATGCTGCTTCATAGAATATGCTGCTACGAGGGTGTATAGAAAAGTAAGGTCTCCTATTTTTTTTTTCGTAGAAGATGAAATTTATTTTCAAATTATAGTACACCGTTGGAAAGGTTGAACAATTTGCTATTTTTCCACGTAGTCACCCTGACGATCAATGACCTTCTTCAACCTGGAAATCAGCTTTCTAATTCCCGCGTCGTACCATTCTCCCGCCGCGTCGCTTAGCCAACTCTCCACCGCTTCTTGCACTTCGTCGTCGCTCTTGAATTGCTGTCCCCCAAGATGTTTTTTGAGCGCCCAGGTTTGGTCTCCGGTCACTATAGAGTCAAGGAATTCTTCACCCTCTTCGTCGTAGCGACGCAGACGACACTTGGTGGCGCATTCCACGCGCTTTCTCTTGTGCTCTTCAGTAAGCTGCCTAAGGACCCACCTGGCGGAGACCTTGTTGTAACCGAGGACCTTCGACACAATATTCTGCACGGTGAAGAAGCTGCACTCTTCATTAAGACCTCCCTTTATCTCATGAAGGGTTATTCTCCGGTTACTGAGCACCATCTCCTCGATTCGAGTTGTCAGTGAGTCCGGTAAACTCGGCCGCCCCAACCGCTGCTCATCGTGGACGTTTTCCCGACCTTCAGAAAACTCCCGGCACCACTTCCGAACGTTTTTGACATCCATACACTTCTCACCGTATACTTGCACTAACTGACGATGGATTCCAATCGGAGGAACCTTTTTAGCATTCAAAAAACGTATGACTGAGCGCAGTTCGCACTTGGCGGGCGAGCGCAGTTTTGCTTCCATCCTTAACGGCTGCTATACAGTGACTGGGCGTCGCACGGCGACCGGGAAGGTTCTACAATGTGGTAGAGGAACCAAGGAAACCAGCGGTGTTGTCGGATTTCGCCTAGCGCGTCCCGTTCGGAAATGGCATTGTTGGAGACCTTACTTTTCTATATACCCTCGTAGAATAGGCTGCTGCTCCTAGCTAAAATATGCAGCAATTTTTTTTAACGATTTTATTATTTTTTGAAAATTCATTTCAGTGAAGTAATTTATTCAAGTTATTTATACTAAAGGGAGTTTGTAAGAAAATGGGTGGAATATTGCATGTTTAAGATAATCTTCATTGAACCTTGGAATGGAGCTGAATTATGAAGATTATTTAAAGTTTTTATTCTTAGTATTGCAGTGTACTAAACGGGTACTTAATAGAAGTGAATACAATATTGTAAGTTTAAGAATACTATGAAGCTAGTAATGTTAGCTCTTCATGTAGGCTCAAGTGATGACATTTGGAGATGAATGAATCGAGTTCAAGGTAAGTTCCAAACCACCAAAACGTAATTTCCAAAGCACATACCGGTAATTGAAAGTTGTTGTTAGTCTTGAACAAAAATATCAATATCACTTATATTCAATAATCCGAAATATTAAATAGGCCCTTAGACCTATGAAAATAGAGATGATTCTCCGAATTATCCGGGCTCGAACGGAAACTGGAAGCTCGTCTCTAATAAATTCAGTGAATTTCAAGGATACCATAATTATTTCCAATATCAAATTCAATCTACCATCGCTAGTAAGGTGATGTAGGTGACTCAGTCATATCAGATACAATATATTTTTTTGAACTACTGTAGTTGAACTTCATTGGTCGATGAAAATTGTCTTATTTTCAGGCCAAACTGAAATCAATGGTGGGTCATACAGCCCTCAGAGCAAGTAGACAGTAACCAGTGACTGAGAAGACAGAATAAAATAGGATGGTGATTGAGTTAACATGGAAGATTTGAATTTGAATTGTTCTTCTTCACTCAAGGATTCAAGTATTCAAGCTTAAGGAAATAAGGATTCAAGATTAAGATTATAAATAAGTTTTTCAAATTGAACTGTTGTTGCTTATTGGTTATGGGCAAGAGTTCTCGTTCAACGAGTTTAAATTTTTCTAATAATATGGCTGAACATTTAGAAACATCTCCTTACTAATCTCAGAAAAACAATTTCTAAAATCTGTACAATTTGGTAAAACAATCTCCCCCTACCAATAACAATTTGTTTTTTAAAACATTCAAGGTCTTTTAAGCTTGTATACTTCACCTTGTATACTTGAAACCATCAGTTAAGAAGAATTTATAATGAAATCTCAATTGCCAACTCGTATATCATTTTATTTCATTATCTCTATACTGTCTTTTCAGTTACTGAAAAGAGTCTGAGAGATTCACTGTCTCTGAGAGCTGTATAATAGGTAATAGGTAACTTGTCTCAAAACTACAACACCATCTTTTTGAAGTCCCATATTTTCAATAATGACTATTGAAACATTTCAGACAGATTCATTTAGTAGTATTATTTTGATAACAGTTTGAAATCGCATATCTCGCGATCATTCATAATCACGAAGAAAGAATTTATTATTGAATCGATTTTCATGAGAAGCACACTTTTTCATTTGAAAAAATGTCTGAAAGATCTAAAGTGGAATTGTGCCCGTTTATAAGGACATCATTGCCCTTTCGATGATTACTATCACATTCTGATGATGTGATGAGAACTGAAATTATTCCGTTTCTGATGAAGAGAGATTGCTACATGGTACAAATCTCAATCAAACCTACTGTACATAATTTGTGTAAGTTCTTCACAAAAAATTGATCGTAAGAAAGCTGTCGGCAATGCCGAGTTTTGCTAAAAGAGGAACAAGAACAGAAACGCATGACAACCGTTTGGACAAGTTCAATCCGCTGAAGTAGAACGATTCGTCCCTGTAGATGAAATTAACCACTAGTATTCCTATGTCTGCCTCTCCCTTCTTGTTATTCAGATTTGACCATGTGTGACCTCTTTTTGTTTCTAAATAATAGCTTGATAGAACGCAATTCTTGTCACTTGAGAAAATTATGAAAATAAATTATCTTGAAAAATTTCTTCCATTCAGCAGAGTTTGACTGTTCATATTTTTCACATGACTCGACAAATTTGGAATATCACTGGACCAACTTTATCGAGATAGAAAGAGGACTATATTATTGAAAAATAATAGGGGTAATTCTTCTGGATTTTTCTCTGATTGCCATCACAGGTACTTGTTGTTTAATTGAAAGTAGTAATATGACAATCAAATGTCATTGTAATGGGATATCATTGATAATTTTTTTTGTATTGTTTTTGGCAATAAAATTATTTATTTATTTATTTATCCATCTTACTGCCCTCTCAGGTAGGGAGCATATGATAAGGCTGTTGCACAACCTTATAATTGTATAAAAAATACAATATTGATGCTGATTCTCTTTGAAAACAAAAACCAGCATAGCTGCTGAGTTCCTGCCAACGTTTTCTATTCCCAATAGAAGATGTTGTATGCTTGTTTGTAATAGGTGTATAGAACCACAGAGAAGAAAGGAAATATTCCTTTCTACTTTGTGATAGAACATAGCAGTGTTAATATATGAATTATCAACCATTAAGAGAAGCTGACAATAATTTTGTTACGTTGTAACTCGAACTTCAACACTCATGATATTTTCGCAAATATTTTATGGATCAATAAATGCTCCATATCAATTCTCTCGCTTCGAAGCTCAAAGTTGAAAATCTCATAATTATCTCAAAAATCGCTATCCAATGAATTAAAGACAACGTTATTTTGCTTTGGTTGAAAGATTGAGAGAAACTCTGAATTATCTGTGCTTTGAGCAAGTAATTATCACCAAAATGGATTATTTTTTGCGTTAATTGGCCATGAAGTTTGTTTCCAACTGAACCAATATGAGATTTATTCCTTCCGGACTATTATTAATTACTACGTAAGTTATTTTATTTAGTTTTGAATAACTTATGAATAATAACTCTTGAACCCCCAGCACGAAACCATTTTAGAAGATCTCAAAATAATCCTTAACACTACTAGATTGTTGCTGACTGTTCAAACTCATCAAGTTTATTTTTCTTGATAAGATATGAAGTTTTTCAGTTGATTTTAAAAAAAATTGAAATTCACCAGCTCAGAAACCTAGAAATTATAATAAATAGGCTGCATCTTTTGTAACTTTATGACAAATAAATTTGAATTGAATATGAATCTTCAAAATTATCGAATAAAAAATACCTAGTTGTAAATAGTGTCCATTATAACTTTGTTCATAACTTTTATTATAGCTTTGACAGTCATCAAAGTAGACAATCGCCTACCTGTTGACTGGATCAGTTCAGCTGCCGAATTTGGATTGTAAGTTTGCGCTTGCTTGTGTGCGTGCGTGCGTTGTGACGTGGTACGCGTGACGACTCGGTGCGGTCTCTTGGCGTGCTCTAAGGACGATCCGGCCGAGCGCGTCGCTTTTATCTGGCGACGGCTGGCGACCGCGCAAACTCACACCCCCTTCAACTCACTCCTTAACCTGTTGATTTCATCCCCATCCCCGTCCTTGTACCCTTTGCAACCCTTTAAAACCCACCCCCATTCCAACTCTTTCCCAAAAATCCAACTCAACACATCAAATCCAACTCTTCTCTCCGTACATACTCTCTCTACCCCTACTCTATCTTCTTTCCAAATTCAACTCTTCCCCATAGCTTCACCAACGCATTTAAACAGAGATGCAAGCTGTTGAACAAGAAGCTGGTATCATCTCCGCCTACGATTATCGTGGGAAACTATGTCCTCCTATAAGCTAGGTTTACATGTACGGTTTTCCTGTATTTCCCCGCCCTCCGCCTACTGTGTTATCTCAACCACAGTTTTTCACTCGCCAGTATTGTGATAAGTTTCAATTTTCCAGTAACCTATCCAATCTCACTTGAGTATTAACTTACAACCGTGTACACTGAAGTCGATGAGAGTTTCATATTATTCTATCAAGAGTGCTAGCTCTTCCAAGCAATCAGGAGCCTGTTTTATGAAAATTTAGAAGTCCTGTAAAATGATGAAAAACCATAAAAAAATAGGTAACAAAAAATTAGAAAGTATAGTATTTTTATTATTCACTTCTAGTACCATAATATGTACTTAGTAAATATACCTTAGTGTACCTATAGGAAATATACCTGGCGATGACCAAATAAGTATACCACGCTTCGCCACGGTGTGTACTGTAGAGTACGCAGTGCTATTGATATCTAAAGACGGCCATCCCAGTCTTTCGTAGGAGACGTTAAGCCGTCAGTGCCGGCTGCCTAAAAAGTTATCGTCTCTCTATTCATCCCCTCCTATTCTATTACTCACGCACAAGCCTAGAGCTCATGTGGGTATGTGATTTTTGTACAGTGATCTGTGATTGTGTAAAGCGAATTGTGAGATGTGCATTATTTTCTATATTGTACGAGTGTCTGCCTTTTCCGTTCTAAAGAACCACTATAATAGGTAGAGATTATCCAAAATAGGTCCACTAAAACTTCTCCACGAACTTTCCAAAGTCGGGCACAAAACTCTTTCCATAAAATAACAGAAGACTATTCAATCAATCATTAGATTTATATTCAAGTCGTAAATTAATTTTCCAGTGTGATTTGAGTTGTTATACTCATACTCACACTTTTGTTATTTATGTATTGTGACTATCACTTGATGATTTTATCATAAGAAGTCTTTCTTGTTGAGGAAATTGAGGTACCTACGTGATATTTGTTTATATTTTTCCACAAATATGTTTGGAGACGATGACTCCAAATCGTCTTCCACTCTAATTATGAAAATTGAAACAGGAGGGAAGACGAGACATTGGCCGAGGAAACGATGGACACCGGAACAGGCTCACATGTCTACTCCATGATAGATGATGATGATGAATATGATGATTATGATGATGATTTATCTAAATTTCTCCTGTGCTAATGCAGATGATGGTGGAAGAAAAATGAAGTATTTTCAACATTCACCATTGTGGAGATTTGGGCTGCTTCATGAAACTAGAATAAGATTGATTGCAATATTGATGTTTGACACGCTTTTATCATTTCAAGATTAATTCACTGTATTCCATTACCTCTTCACTTCATGGGTCTCAAATTTCAGTCGAATGCGTGTGTGTGAAAATGAGAAACCCCATGCATGAGTTATTGATGCTGTTATCGCATTTAGGGTCCATTAGACATGTCAATTTGTTGAGAGCTGAAGTGATTCGAATTAGTACGGTTTATTGAGACGGAATGGACTGCACTCGTGTGAATTAGACCACCACCTTTAACAATTGACTCATTCACTCCCACCCACTGACAAAATTGCACTTGTGGTCTCGATTAGCTTAGTCAACACTGCGTCCAGTCAATAATACACGACTAAAGGATTATCTCTGAATAGATGATCCCAGAGTATGACCAACAAGGGCCTCCATTCATACTTGACGACGGAAAAGTAGGTCTTTGAATAGTGCTTCGATGAAAATGTCCAAGTAAACTTCCAGTTGGAAGGATGTCATGGCTTATTTAGAAATGTTTTTATTTTTTGTGGACACTTCAAATTTGTAAGCCTCTATATGATAGACAGGATTCAGAGGGAATTCTGGATCTTTGTATAGTAGCCTTCCTGCTTCCTTAAAAATGCTCATGTTAACGTTCAGTTTTGGAAGAAAATTCATGTTCATTTCAGATATGTACGGATACTTTATTTTAACTTATTATATACAGTGTGTTCATTAAGTCGCGCACATCAAAATTAAAGAGCATGTAAATAAGATGGTTTTCATATCAATTCTTGTGGCTACTGGAAGATAGCATCACTGTAATGTACACAACAGATTTGAACCCCATAATGACAGTTTTCAACAAGTCTTATCAAGACTTGTTGATAGGATCAACAAGAATCTTAGATTAGAAGATTCAAGTTGTCTTGATAAGAATCAAGACAACTTGATTTTATCAAGACAAGATTGCCCTCTAGAATTGAAATATCCTTTAGCAGTCTGTTTATATTTTTCAACAAAAATATAAACAAAATGTCTTCAAGAATTGAAATTTATTCATTAGAACAGTTAAATGTCAAGTATTTTTTTCACCCTTAAACTTTGAAAGTTCATTTTCTTACCCTTGTTAGTGTTATTTCAAAATCACCCGTTTCTCAGCGTCACTCTGTACTATTGGAAGAAAAGTGAGATATGCAATAAGTTATTTCAAATAATAAAAGTAGAAATCACTTCAGTCTAGAAAAAATGTGATGAAACTTATTCCAAAGAAGGTTATTACACTTACACAGCTCTGAAGACCTTATGCTGTAGAAATTACACCATTGAAAGTAGCATTACTTGGTAAAGTTTCGTTCGCAATAAGAGTAGGATAGTGTAGGGTGAGCTTCAAGAGCTCCAACTCAACTTGTTCCAATTTTTGTATTGTCTCAGTTACCGAAGGTATCCACTTACAAAATCCCCGAAGAATTAAACCACACAAGAATATTCGATTGCTTCAACTTTTCGGAACTGCATAAGGAGTCGGTCTGAAGAATTTTCCAATAATTCTCTCTCTGAAATCTCATCTAAGGTGGATTTCCAGTCTTGCAACTTTTTTGATATTCATCTCTACCATTTCATAGTGGATGGCTTAGGTAGAAACTAAGAGGATGAAATTCAATTTAAAAAGCTGTAAGTGCAGGATTGTTGTGGCATTACTCAGCAGTGTTCCTAAACCTTGTCGCCCATACACTGATCGTGCATTACACGTCGAGTCATTTTTTTTTCATATTGGCTTTAATATCTATACAGGTGCAAAATAGATATGAAGCCAATATGAAAGAAATGGCACGACGTGCAATGCACGATCAGTGTATGAGTCATGATTAGGTTTTAGTTTTTTAATAAACTTAACCTTGAGAAACACTTCCTGCTAAGTATTCACATCTAAATTTGAATCCAATGTAAATCGAACTTCCGATGTGAGCTGATGATACTTTCAAATTTATTATAATATTATTCTCAACACTCTCATTATCGATTTTTAATATTTTCGAGAATGTATCAGATTCTCAATTCTCATCACTCCTGGAGTTGTGTTTCTAGTTGAGTGACCCTACTTTATTCTTCGTGGCATCACCCAATTTCTTTTGAAACTTATGTTGTTTCTTGAACTATGTTCTTCAATATACGGCTCAAAACATGATATCCTCAATGATTCCGAGCTATAAAAGCCCGCCATTGTGATACTCTAACCATATTATAATGGTTATAAATGTATTAAATGATCATCGATTATGAAAAATTTGATCCTCGATTCATGAAGTTTATCGGTGAGTGTATATGTTGTAAATACATTGTCAACCTGGATTTTCTATGGAACAGAATAATATAACTTCAGAACATTTTGACTGGGTTTACATGAGTGCTATACAAAGTGAATACTTCAACCCTCAACTCGTTCACCCTAGTAAATACCCTCGACTCATGAAAAGAAACCCATTAACAATATTTTGATATCAATAGGTAGATTAATAGTCAATGCTACTACACTCACAAGTAGTATAGAAGTACAGAAACTTTTTGAATGTATAATTTGTATAGAATTAAAAAGACCTACATAATATGAAGAAAAAGAACTAATCTGAATTAATGGAACAGTAATCTTTTCTATTACGACAGGTTTATCTATCAATTATGTGATGAACAAACTAATTGAGTTCTCCTTTACCAGTAACTTAGTTGTCTTTCTAGGTCATCCTACATACTTACAATCAAAACATTTCCTTATCTGCAACCGTATACAATGTGTGACACTTTCTATCGACTTGTTATTATCGTGTGTTTTATAGTCCACATTAATGATACGGCTTGTTGAGTACCAGCTATGCTGTAAAGTAGGCCTATATAATTACAACGTTTCATTGAATGAGTATTATACTTCTGCATAGTAAAGTGGTGCGGTAGTTAATGCTTCAAAATTATCAAACAGTAATCATAATCGGAAGATCGCTACCAATTCCTGTCTCTAAAAGTAGTCTGTCACTCTCCGATGAACAACGAATGTTACAGTAGACTGTTACATTACAACTTATACAATCCGAGCTAAAGCTCACTTCCTTCCTCATACTAACTTGCTACGTACGTAATCTTTCGTTGAATATTATGCGCCACTGATCTCGTACTTACTCTCAATAATTGCATAACATAAAAACCGTTATTATAGAATCGGGGCGACTGGATAATATGTAAGGCGTTTTCTTTGTGATGCATGTGTACCAAATATGGAATGCAAGTGGACTACATTCAAGTAGGTATTTGGTCGGTGTAATAGATAGTAATTGAACGTCTGTGTAATGTGAAGGAAAATAGCAGTAAAAACAGCGGCTTGAAATGAGGACAGTTGGGTAATTTTGAACTCTCCAGCAGAAGATGCCAATAGTATCATTGGAACTAGTCTACTTTGTTGAGATTTACATGAATCCATTGCAGCGATGCAGACAGAAGAAATTAATATGATTGCTGAAACTGACGAGTATCTTTCTTTGATCTCTAGATGCTCATGATTTATTGTGATTTTACAATGTTTTCGAGAGAAAAAAAATTGGGGATTCATTTATTGATCATGTGAGATAACAAGAGAAAAAATGAATTATTGTAGAAATAGATTATTTCTTTCTATACCTTGTGATTGATAGTGTTACGAAAGGAGGAAACAGAGAGCTAGATGATTGGCTGGATTTGATTAGCTGATTCATGTCAATCCGGAGTCTAGAGGTATTTTTTCCATTAGCTACTAATCATCAATATATTGGCCAAGTATTGCCGAATTGAATTGAGCAAGTGAATCAATTGTCATAGATAGATTATTTCTCGGATACTGTACTTATATTTATTTCAAGATTCTTTCATTCTTCTTTTTTGCTCATTGATTTAAAAAATTTTATTGGTTTTTATATTGAAGTTTCAGCAGAGTATGATTATTATTTATCCGAAATATCATGTGAAAATGTCTGAAAAACAGATGAAAATCATGGAATATCCATAAAAATTCATCTTCTCTTGAAGAGCTCTTTGAATCATCAAACGCTCTTTTTTAAAGCTTGAAGTTATTTTCTAGTACAGCCTATACGAGAGTGATATGCATATTTCAATTCTTCCATAGATAGGGCCTTATTCTCTTATTATGATACTTATGAATAATCATAAATTATTCTATTAATCTGGTTCTTCACTTACTTTAAATCATTCTAATGAATGATTACCATTGGAATTTAATTTAAAATCATTGACAATATGATTGTATAATCACAGAGGAAGGAAATCTTCTAATAAGAGGAAGGATCAACGCTCTCCTCTATGGTATAATTCAGGTCCTCAAGTTTCATGCAGTATATTCAGTTGTGATAATATGGAAGGGGTTGATAGGAAATCGTTATGAGGTCGATTGTGATATTCACACAAAACTCCAATGGTTTATTACAAAAATTTATTAATTAAATACGATTATTACACTATGTATTATCAAATCACACATTTATCTCAGAGAACATATTGCTTTGTATTCATGAATAAAATTCTATAATAATCACACGAGGAAGTAAAAAATATTGACAAATGAATATAATGAGGTAGTAGGGTAAGAAATTGATAAGGGACTGATTTAGCGCAATGATTCAATGATGAAAGTCCAAATGCTCTGAGAAATCATGATTTTATGAAGATTGAGCAATCATAGGATGTATTATGCTTCTTTTTTGAAGGATTGAGCGAATTGTGATTGAGTATTTTGATGTATTACCCTAACATACTTGATGCAATCTTAAAATAATGTGATTAAATAAACGTTTTGATCTCATGATTTCAGACTATTTTTTGGTAACGCTTTGATTTTGCCGTGCTCGTCATTCCAGTTATCTCCTCATCTGTGATGATAAGAGTAGGATGATCCATGATGGCTTTCGTGATGATCATGATGGTGAACTGGGACATGGATGGGTACATGAACTGGGACTTTCACTTCGACTGGGTAGGGAACTTTGACTGGAACCTTGACTGGGACTTTGACTGGTACGGGCACTGGTTTCTCAACGGTGTATGGGATGTGCTTCTCAACGGTCACTGGGTAAGGCTTGGGGACGGGGACTGGGTAGGGTCTGTCAACGGGACCTTGACTGGGTAGGGACTTTCTTTTCGATTGTCACAGGGTATGGTTTTCCACAGTGTAGTGAACTGGGTAGGGCTTGTCGACTGGAACCTTCACTGGGTAGGGATGTGTTTCTCGACAGTGTAGGGGACTTTCTTCTCGACAATCACTGCAAGGCTTAGGCACATGAACTGGGTATGGCCTGTCGACGGGTACTTTCACTGGGTATGGGACTTTCTTTTCAACAGTGACTGGGTATGGTTGGGGCACATGGACTTTGACGGGAACAGGGTAGGGTTTTTCGACAGTGACTGGGTAAGGTTTGGGTACATGAACTGGGTATGGCCTGTCAACTGGGACCTTGACAGGGTAGGGTACTTTCTTCTCTACATGCACCGGATAAGGCACGGGAACCTGCTTGGTGATGGTGACAGTCTTGACATGGTGTTCGTCATGGTGTTGGTCATGGCCCCCTCCATAGTGACCTCCGTCGAAGGATGAAGAGGAGAAGTCTCCACCGAAGTCGTAGCCACCCGAGTGGCCGCCAATGTCTCCCCCACCGAAGTCTCCCCCGAAGCTTCCATGCAGTCCTCTCTTCTCCTGCTTCTTGTCTGGTTGGTCGGCATTTTCAGTTTTCTGTTCAGCAGCTTCTGTTAGGGCCAGAAGCGCCACGAAGACGGCCAGGCAGTACTGCAAAATCACAATAAACATCATTCCTGTGTGAATCGTATTTGTTTCAATCTGTATTCATGCTGTATCTGTAACTTATTATGTAAATGGGTAGCTCGATATCTTTCCATTTTGGACGGATGTAAACGCAGATTTCAACAGAGAAGAGCATACATCTTTAAAAAAACTGGATACAATATATTCTCTACACTAACAGAGGTAGTTGATAATTAATATCAATTCACAATAATAACTAATACATGGAAGATAGACTCATTGTAATGCCGATGTTATTCATTCAAAGTCGATGTTATTTAATTATTCTCATCCAGTCTATGAGGTATCATCATAGAATGATGAGAAGATATTGTTGCCTATTTCCCAAATAATTGAGTTAATCCATGTTCTTATTAGATATTCATGTTATACACATAAGAAAAACTCACATGGATAAGATTATCATTGACTATCTAGAACACATCATTATCTGTGTTGTTACTATCGTTTAGCGATATAATGTATTTTATCAAACAATAAACAACAGCTATTTATCAACAACAGCTTTGTAGCCGAGTTTTGATTAGTAGAATTTCTGAAAAGTCGCTGGCATACTGAAAAGTAACTCCATCCAGTAACAGGATGGTTAGTATTTTCTCAATAGACTCCCCCAGTAATTCTACTGACAAAAAAACAGCATAACTGCATGCAGCACTTTGGAATAAAATGACGGATCTTCTGTGTTCATGTGATACATTACCGGTATAGTATAATTCAGTTACAGTACAAGTCAACTTCGTTATTCAAGTAGTAGAAAAACTCTCAGTGCAACAGGTTGGGTATAGAAGATTCAGCGGTAGGTAATCCATCTTTCAGTATTCTTGAGAAATTTATGGAAATCGATGAGGAGAGAGATGTAAATCAGATGCCAAACTGACAGAGCATGAAGACAAGCTTATTTTCTTGTCAATCTCATCTGTCAGCTGTGCATTCTCGAAGTTCTCAAACTTCAGCCGAAGTTCTTCATCGTTTCGGAAAACAAATAGAGAAGATTCCTTCGCGTCCCATGCATGACTTTGTGTACTAATGAACACGAAATTTAGATTTAATTTATAATGAATTAGCTCTGAAAGGGATCGACTCAAACTGAAAGTAATATTATTGGAAGCCGTATGAAATTTCAGGAAATATGCTATGAAAATGACATGTGGGATGCTTGCTCATTGATAGGAACATACACATTTCTTTTCATTTCCATTTTATTTCATTTCAATTCACCAACACATCCCAGGGATGAGGGCACGTCAAATCATTTGTCAATCACACTCTCCACTGGAAATTCCTCCAGTGAATAGAGTGGATTATCTCGATTTCAAACAAGAACATTGTAATTGTAATGTTCAAGGAATTATTCAAGTGTCTAGAATTGTATTTCCTGATTCTCATTGGATTCACTTCTTAATCATACTAGATTTACAGATTTTTCATACTTGAAAATAATATACAGTAGTATCAAACTTTTACCTACTTTATTTACATTGTTCATTCTGATTGGCAAGAGATTTTAAAATTAAATGAATTGTTCAATTCAGTGAATTAACATTGAACAATTATATAGCTTTTGCATTAGAAACACGAAGAAGAAATATCTATTAGATCTCTTTACAAATTTTCTTTACAAAGGGATGCTCAAACGAATTATCAGTTCAAAGTCGTTCACACTGCACAGAGTATAAATATCACTAGCCTATAATATATACTCTCTGTAGTTCCCACTATTGATTTCTATCACAGTTGATAGAGTCAATTATAATCCTATTATATTAAGCGAGCAATTTCTGTATGTTTATATGTTTATATGTTTATATGTTTTTATATGTTTATATGTTTATCCTATTATATTAAGCGAGCAATTTCTGTATGTTTATATTTATATATGTTTATATGTTTATATATGTATGTCCAACGGATCTCGAAAACAGCTCTAACGATTTTGTGAAATTTGGAATATGAGGTTTGTGATACAAAATTCGTTTTGCGCCGGGTCTCATCCTGGGATAACTCGCTAAAGGACCTAAAAAGGAGAAATTGATCCTTTAAGATCAGCTGACAGAAGAAGAAATTTCCGTCGGCTGTAAATGATGAGAAAGAGTGAGACAGTGAGTGTGTGAGTGAGACAAGATTATTATTTCAGCTGCTGAGACAGTGACAGAGAATCAGCTGACTGGAAGAAACAATTTTCCGTCGGTTCTTGATGTTGGTGAAACCAGCGGTTCCATTACTAGAATTGAGAAAAATATCGAAACACATAAGCTGCTCCTATTCCCCTTTTTTCTGATTTCAATTTATCTATAGAAAATTAAAAGGAATTTGAAATTTTGAAAATATTCCATATTGTATTGTTATTTTAAAATTTGAGGCATGAAGTTAGCCATGTGATCTGTTTTTATTTATTTGAAAAAAAATCGTCAAGAGTTCATCAAAACAGCTGACCTAAAAATAGTTATCAACCCATATTATTATTTCTACATAATTAGTGGAATTAGGTTAAACACGGCGAAGTGGAACAACCTTCGGGTCTCCCACCGACAAAAGCCATACGCTAAATAAATAAATAATTTCTACATGAAGCGTATAGAAATAATAATAGTAGTAAAATATTTTTTAATGAAAATAATGAAGTATTATTACTACTATTATTACTACTACTACTACTATAGCAGGATCCTTTTCACTTGTCAGAAAACATATGATCGACGAGCATATGATCACAATACTTAACCTACAAATGCTGAATCTCGCAGATTATTGAAAAGGTCTTTTAAAAAGTTATTCTTTGAAAGGTCTTCTTTAAAAAGGTCTTTTAAAGACTTTAAAGGTCTTTAAGACTTTTAAGCCTTTTGATTATTGTGTCGAAATCACTGTTTAATTATCACCGAAACAGCTGATTTCTGACAAGTTAAAAGGATCCTGCTATACTATATGAAGCAAAATTTTACCACATGTGCGATTTTTCAAATGATATGCATTCAAACTCGATTATTCATAATATTTCGAAAGCTCAGATTACTTTTTTCATAGTGCAATGATGAATCAGTGCATAAGACTGATGGCTGTACTTTAAAAAATTGTTCAATTTCATTCCTTTTTTCCTTTAAAATTTCCATTCCTGTGCCTTTGTAGGCCTACCCCCGAGCAGAGCTCGGTACCCCGATATTATGTTTATATGTTTATATGTATGTCCAACGGATCTCGAAAACGGCTCTAACGATTTTGATGAAATTTGGAATATAAGAGGTTTGTGATACGAAAATTCGTTTGCGCCGGGTCTCATCCCTGGGATAACTCGCTAAAGGACCTAAAAAAGGAGAAATTGATCCTTTAAGAATCAGCTGACAGAAGAAAGAAATTTCCAACGGCTGTAAATGATGAGAAAGAGTGAGAGCGAGTGAGTGTGTGAGTGAGACAAGATTATTATTTCAGCTGCAGAGACAGTGACAGAGAATCAGCTGACAGAAGAAACAATTTTCCGTCGGTTCTTGATGTTGTTGGTAAAACCAGCGGTTCCATTACTAGAATTGAGAAAAATATCAAAACATATAAGCTGCTCCTATTCTTTTTTTTATTTCTGATTTTAATTTATTTATAGAAAATTAAAAGGAATTTGAAATTATGAAAATATTCCATATTGTACTGTATTGTCATTTTAAATTTGAGGCATGAAGTTAGCCATGTGATCTGTTTTATTTATTTGAGAAAAAATCGTCAAGAGTTCATCAAAACAGCTGACCTAAAAAAAGTTATCAACCCATATTATTATTTCTATGAAGCAAAATTTTACCACAAGTGCGATTTTTCAAATAACATTTCTGATTTTAATTTATCTATAGAAAATTAAAAGGAATTGAAAATTTTGAAAATATTCCATATTTTATTGTTATTTTTAAATTTGAGGCATGAAGTTAGCCATGTGATCTGTTTTTATTTATTTGTGAAAAATCGTCAAGAGTTCATCAAAACAGCTGAGCTAAAAATAGTTATAGTTGTATCAACCCATATTATTATTTTTATTAATTTTACCACAAGTGCGATTTTTCAAATGATATGCATTCAAACTCGATTATTCATAATATTTCGAAAGCTAAGATTTTTTATAGTGCAATGATGATTCAGTGCATAAGACTGATGGCTGTACTTTGAAAAATTGTTTAATTTAATTTATTTTTCCCTTTATAATTTCCATTCCTGTGCCTTTGTAGGCCTACCCCCGAGCAGAGCTCGGTACCCCGATATTCAACATAAATTGAACAAGATACTACAGCTGCAGTCTGTTTTTTATTATGATGACAGATATCTATTATTCAAAGTAGAGAGCGCAGAACAACTTTTTTGATCATTCAACTTTTAGGTGAACATTTCTCCATGAAGTTACTCAGCTTTCAGAATTAAACTATTACTCTTCAACTGAGCTTAACGTATCCAGGACATGATTGTTTTCGAAAACCAGACTCAAACGCATGTATGTTGTTGAAATGTCTAGTTTAATCAATACAGTCATGATCATCGCTCTACTGGCTAAGAATGCAAATAACTGAGAAGGAAAATAGCCTTCAGTATTCAAAGTTAGTGCACGTGTGTTAGTGCAAGTCAGTGAAAGTAATACCGTTTCAAGTGTGTAAATTTTTTGTTTTTTGTTGTCAATTCCTTCAACTTGTTTTCTAGATGAGCTTTTTTTTGTATCTCAAAACCGGCCAAGATTGAATCAGAGCATGTTTTCAGTGACAAAAAATACTACTTGGACTCTTTTAGAAAAGTTATTAAGTGTTGATCGAGTAAATCAAGTAATAAAGTGAAAATATGAAAATAATCTACTGACCACTCTCTTTTGCTCTCAGTTGACATAACTTAGAATGTGAACTTGACCAAGTTTATGGAGAGAGAAAGCCGTTGGTTTATTGACGTCAAGGAGCCGTTTTTGCAGCTTCTGACATTCTAATAACTGGTATAAGATTATGGGATATCATTAGAAAATCTTATCTGTTTCTTCAAGTATCTCGAGTTATTGGTAATGTAGCTGATCCTACATACTTCATCCATAAACTGCACTCAACTTCTAATAATAAATATTATTGGATCTATATATGAAATTCTCTTGGGGATGAATGAAAAATCCATAACTAAAGTTAAATCTATATGTTTCTCATCGTTATATGGGTTACATTGGAACAATAATATGGAGATTTTAGTATTCTAGTTGTTGGTGTTATAGGTGATAACATACTTCAACTATAGACTACTTTATTTGGTATTAATATGTAATTCTTTTGTGGAGAACGCATGTTATTCTGATATTTGAATTATGTTGGTGAGAAATGTTCTTTGTTTGTCAAAAAATCTAAAGAAATGGCACATTGCAAGGCCTTATTCTAGGGCACAAATACTCTGGTGCAGTATTGACCTTTTTATCTCAATGATGTTCAAGGAATGCAATTCTAAGGAGTTCTCATTTATCTCAGGAAAGAACTGTGATTTCGATTATAATTGCGAAAATTTTATTACTTTTACTGCATAATCTTGTTAAAAAATATCTATCAATCTACCCATAGAACACATTCTGTTTCAATCTATATCAATAATTTATTTAATCTTTTAAAATAATAATGTGTCAGAGATCCAAAGAGAATCAGCAATGAGAGAATCATAGAAGGAGATAAAAACTCAGAGATAAAATCTATTTTTATAGGACGACAGTTGTACCAGAACCCACTTTCCATAAATTTAATATTCGATTATAATACAATTTATTCCTAAAGGTATGTACTCACAAAAATATCAATTCATCAAAATTTAAAAATATTTTCAATAAATAATGTATTGTTAATCAAGTCATGCTATCATCAGAAATATAATAATAAGGAAAAATAACACTAACTTAGGTTAATCAACAAAAATAACTACACACAATAATTTTAAAATTGATTAAGGTGAAAAATTCCTAATCAAAGATTGCTTTGATGACTGTTTCAGATAAGTAATCTGATTCAACGAATAATCTGCTAGATAAGTTTCAAGTTCAAATTGCGGAGCATTCATCATAATATTGTGGAGAAAGAAAGTTACAGTTGTGAATTGATAGTGGAGACAGCAGTATTTAAAATAATCTACACGTTGTACTATTATGTTTTGCTTGAAAGTTCGATGTAGGCTAATAATATCAAGTAAATTTATATTGTTGAACCTCCAGCGGACCGCGAGTAAATCTTGTGTGATGTATTATAATTATTATTTTCTCAGGATTCTATTATAATGTTTTTTGTATAATTTAGTATTTCTCATGCATTATTTTGTTCTAGTGTTCTAAATTCTTTCTATTGTACTTGTTTATTTTTATTCTTATTTTTCGTGCAAGTTTCTTGTGAAAATTGTACTGTATTATTATTTTTTTTTTTATCTTGAGAATAAACATCTATCTATGAATGATCTTGAATATCAATTTCACCAATTTTCTTTGTAGTAACCAATAATTGCACTTTTTTGTTAAAGTTGGTTAATGTAGAAATTGGTTATTAGTAGAAGGTTATAATGTAGAAGTTGGTTAATGTAGTAACCAATTGCACTTTTTTTGTTAAAGTTGGTTAATGTAGAGATTCTTAAGAAATAATGTGAGTTTAGAATAATTCAACAGTGTTTAAAAAATATCATATAACGAAATATAATACCTAATAACTTATTTTATCTCCATTAAAAAAAATGGATCAACGCAAAATTGAATCCCACGAGTTTAGAAATCCTATATTTTTCACTCATCACTACAAGATATTATTTCAAATTTTTTGTTTTAAAAATGTATATAATCCATGTTTTAAGTCAAAACTCACCTTGCTCTTCATACTGCTAGTTGTTCTCCAGAGATGTATTCGCTCACTGTTTACTGTGCGGGACTAGACTGACCACCAGATGGGTCAAATCTTGTTTTATATTGCACACATTGACGAATGTCCAGTTCGATTTACCACCACCAAAACAGTCCTCTTGCCACCACACTGGGGACAGCTTATCCCTTCTCTTGCAGGAAAGTGAATGAATAATGCCCACAAAATGATAACTGGAGGAACAAGGAGCGAGAAGAAGGATGCAAGAAGATGATGCACGCAGAACAAGGTTCCAGTTATGTAATGGAATTTGAGAAAAAATGCCGCAGCAACATGCGTGAAAGTAAAACGGACTAATTACGAGTTTTCCTGTAACAACGCCGTTTGGAACAATACTGGATCATGCCCGATGCAACCGTCTCTTCTTTTCCTCTTTTGCTCTCCGGTGAGGACATGTCCATCTTCCTCTCCTTGTCTCTCGAACCGTGACCAGATGTTTCCTCTCTTTTCAACCAGGCCGAGGAAACGGGTGATGCGATTCTACGACTCTACTATTCTCATCATCACCCGAGCCTGTATAACATGGACATGCACGTTACCCAGACTCACTGTACACCACAATACCCCTGTGCTTGATTTATGCGTTAGCAATAAAGTTGTCATACCTATTACGACGCCGTGTGTTATTCACTCGCTATCACGATGGCACAGACATCATCTCTGACAGATGAGCTAACATCCGAACAGTCTTGCAAAGACATCAGGCTATGCAGGATGCTCAAGCGTTGGAACATCATCCTCAACAATATTAATTAACTTAGCCGCTGCGTTTTAAGAGTTAAGTAAGATGAAATGAAGACTGCCTTGTTGTGTGGTGTGAGTCCATGCTGAGCTTCTAAAAGGTTTTGAGGAATTAGATTATGGAAAAATATATAAGAAAAATGAAGAGAAATATAAAATAAATATATAAGAGAGGAAAAAAGAGATTTGAGTTATAATGTGAAGTTGGTGAGCCTTCAAGAACTTTGCGTTATTATGAATGATATTCCTGTCATACTGAATGTAAAAGATTAAAAATTGCAATGAATATCATAGAATATATAAAAAAGGTAATATAAAAGGAATGAGAAAAATAGTGAAGAGAGCAGAAAGGCGAAAGCAGAAAAAATTAAGTACCTATCACCAGATATTTTATTTTATTTAGCAGATCTCAGCATTTTTTGAAAGATGTTGTTGGGTGGGGGGGGGGGGCACATGCCCCCCCGGCGCGACGCCTAAAAAGGTATAGGCCTATACTGTAATAAGTCCCTATTATCACTTATAACTCTGTTGCAGCTCAATATTATGCTACGAACATTACGGAGTAAAAAGAAAACATAATTTTGTTCTTAGTTCTTAGATGTTCTCAGGAACCATTCTGTGAGAACGAAACATTGAGAATTTCTCTCATATAGACTGAATTGATTGAATCTGGAAATATAATTCATGAAATTTTGAAATCTAGTCATATTTGACTTGATTAGTGCGTTTAGTCAATAAATCAATAATTAATAATCAACAGTCAGTATGCTGAGCCAGACATGGAAGAGTTTTTGTTTGTTTCCAACTATTTTACTTGTGGGAATCTTATGGATACCAATTTAAAAGTAAAGAGGCTGAACAACCTCTCCTCCATTTGTAGGACCGGAACCAGGTTGTGGGGTTCCTTTTAGCTATTGTAAAGCTAAAGTCCGAGGATGGGAGGAAAAGAAGAAGGTTTTGATTTGGAATAGGACAGAAGGACTACGACAGTCAAAATGTTGATTAAACCTAAACAAAGGCTTCTGCAATGTAATAAGCCTGGAAAGAAAGAGCTGAGGCAAATAGTAAGCCTCCTGATAGGACACGGCCCATTCAGGTATATGTTACGGAAGAAGGGACTATGTCAGGATGTTGAATGCAGATTCTGCATAGAAGAAACAGAATCAGCAGCACATTTGCTGCTGGAATATCCAACACTCTTGCAAATGAGGAGGAGACTTCTTGGAAAGGCAACCCTCCTACCAGAGGAGGCAAGAGAACTGGACTTCAAGTCCCTGAGTAAATTCTGCTCAGGCCTTGGATTATGGAACATGGCATAAGCCAAAGAGGATGCCACAAAAGATCGAATAGCGGTCGTGGTGGCTAAGGGTTACATAGCCCAACCCAATTAAAAAAAAAACTATTTTGCTCTTTAATAAATAAATATATCAGATGACCCAATATATTTTACCAAATAGTAAGTAGATCGATTCAGTATTGATTATGTTTCGAATTGTTGACAGCAACTATTTAGATCTTCAATAAATACATTAGACAACCCAACAACTGCTGTCTTCTACTGGTTGGATTTGGAGTTGAATGCTAAAGAACAACCGACCAATCCGGAGAGAGTAGGCGTGTCTATGGGCGCGTCCTAGCACAGAGCTGACTGCCTACATTTTGTGATTTTGCATCCGCCATTTTATGAGCTCAACTGACAATTCCAGCCAATCAGGAATGAGGGCTTCTACCAATCAGACAATTGCGACTCCTTAGAATTCCATCAGTTCCACGAAGCCTAGAATAGAAATAGATTTAAAACTTACCAGGGAATATTATTTGGAATGTTGTACTCTAAAATAAACTATTATTATACTTTACTATTATGATACTGTACTAGTATCAGTAATTGGCCTAAACACATACTACATAATAGTATGTAGTATATAGTGCTGTATACATACTACTGTATAATAATAGTAGTTTTATAGTTATACTGTACATTTACAAGTAAACTAGTATTATACTAAACTTTGAAGTAAGGTATATTTTAGAATTCAAGTCAATTGAGTATTGTCTTGATACTAGGTTTGTTACAGAGAAGTATAATTTGGAATGTTGTACTTCAAAACAAACTATGATGATGCCCACATAAGCTCTTGACTTGTGCTCGGCTTGGGTAAATTATTGGTTGAATATGTCACTCTTTAGCTGTATTGTTGGATTCACTTTTCTTCCTAATCAAATTTTCTCACTATTCAGATCTGAATCTGTATAAGATTTCAGGATCTCTATCCCACCTGTATCTCAATAACATGACTTGAATATTTTAATAATAGCGTGACCGTAACACTAAACAAAAAATAGTAATTCATCTCTCCACTACTTAGTAAAAGCGTGGACTATATTAGACTCTACCTTAGACCATTCTATACATGGTCTAAGGACTCTACACTATATTAGATGTAACCAAATTAGTCTCTGGTAAGCCATCAGTTAAAATGGAGTAGCCTACCGTAGCACAATCATCCTTTTCCAATATTCTACACACATTTCTTTTCTAGTGTTGAAAAACTGATGAAAGTGTCATTCAAGATTATACAACAGGATGTCACAACACAAAGTACAATATGAAAAGCATTTCAAGTTTGTGACCCTAATCCCTGAGGAGATTGTAAAACATATACATTGTAATAAATTCGTAACTTGTTCTTGCAATATCAATCAATGTCTGAGCTATTTTGCATGAATCACTTTTTCATTCAAACGACGTCTGAAATGGCAAAAGGTACATCAGGCCTGAATAAACTTCATGTTTTATAGTACGGTCCTCTATTGATTGGCCAATCAGAGATGCTTTCTGATACAAAAATTGATTGTCGCAATCATCCATCTGAAAAGAGGTTTTATTGATTTATTGAGGAAATAGATTATTATCTACTAGAAAGCCGGCTATCAAATTCTTCTTAGCTGTCCATTAAAAGTTTCATGTGGGATCTGGCTTAAAACACACTTGGGTAATATGTTCATAAAACTGCAATAGTTTCCATCTTGATGTAGATCAACGCTGCATTAGTTACAAATCTCATGTTGCAACATTGAAACATGCTGAAAGTAACTTACTTCACTTCTTTCTTTGTACAAAGAAAGAAATAGATAATGAAAACAAACAGACAAATATATCAATCACATTGTTTCATCAATATATATATAATAATTATTAAAATTCAATGGGAATAAGTGAAGTGTAGCCAGTGTATACTTATATGTTACAGGAGTTTCTGTCTGTGAGACAATTTTCTAGTTTTCAACAAGAATTATATGATGAATAACCAGTATTAGAATGAACGTTCTTGATAACTTATAAAACAGGATGCAAGCACTAGACCAGCAATATTCCTATTTAATTTTTATGAGGCAATGAGTCTTTTAAGAAAAGCAATATTTTCATGGAAATTTGTGAGAAGTGCATGGCCAAACACTGTTCAACAGTCTTTAATCTGATAGTATGAGTTTCAGCAGATGTGTTCAGTTTAGAAACTTATTCATTGCCCAGTAGCCCACCTTCTTCTTGCCCATCACTTCAAACGCTTTCCATCACATTCTCTCTTTTGATCGCAATAATGATATCCAAGGTTCAGTTGAAGAAATAAGGAACTTCATTTCAGAAACATTTTAAAAATAACAAAATTAAATTAGCTAAATGTTAACCTTCATGTTGAGCTTCTACACATTCACATGTTGAGTGCTTCTAAACATTCACTTTGGTTTTTGAAGCATCCATTACTCGAATATTAAATTTTGATACAATTCATATTAAGCTGAAAAGCACAACGATACCGTGTAAATGATTGAAGTCTTGTAGGATTTATTACTCAAATTGCACTTACACATTGATGAGATAATGATGATTGCTACAATTGAATCAGGCGAGTAGAGAAAGCATAATCATTTATACATTGCAAAATTGTAGAAGAGCTTTGGCCTAAGTATAATATATAGGTAGATAGATATGAATATAGGTATATATATATAGATAAATATATTTATAGGTAGCATTCGAATCATTCCAGAGGTGATCAGTTATATGAATCTGGCAAGGGATCGTTTGAGATACGGTTAGCAAGCATTCCACTGGAATTCCCTTGCAATAATTTGTCTGAACATGGAGCCAACTACATTTTTGGTTGAGTATTTAGCTTCCAGGTTTGCTGTTGCAGTGTTAAATTAAATCAGCGCAATCACCGATCACACAATGAGATAGCTTCGAAACGTTCTAGAAATCAGTATTCAGAAGTAGGTACTAGATATGGCAACAGAATTATTAATTAGGCTATATGAATAGAGTTGAAGCTGTAAAATGAATGAAAGTAAGAGAACTTCATAAATTTGTCATCAGAAACTGGAATTGTTCATTGTTCTGGTAACTTTGATAATGGAGAGTACGGTACCGGAAAAGTACATTTTGTGCGAATTATTGTTAAGAAGGCTCTTAAAAGTTGATCTGCTCGGTTTCTAAAGTTGATAGGGGAGAAATTCTCAATGACTTGAAAATTACAAATATAGGAACAGTATAATAAAATTTGAATGAATGAATTAAGGAATCCATGCGGGTTGTTTTGTGCTAATCATTTACTTTACGCTATCCATGTTGATGAATCGACAACTGATTAGGACTTTTAAAAAAGTATAACTGTTTTAGGTCATCTTTTATCATTGCACTCTTCAGTTATTTTCACTAGACGTGAGTCATTAAATCAGATTAGCTCAACCAAGGCTGATCAAAGGTTCATCTGTTGTAGCCTTGGCTCAACCCACATGTTTATCATGCTACACCTACTTGTGTTGATAATCAATATAGGCCTAATGATGAAACGCATCATCTTGATTGCGGAGATTTTCGAATTCTCAATTCATATATATTGGGGTGGGGTGGAAAAAAAAACTTCAAATTCATAAATCTTTTACTCTACTTATTTTCCACTCGAAATTCGTATCGTATTTCAAATCATAGCTAAACAAAAATGTATGAGTGAACTGGAGCCAATTCTGAACATTAACAACACTGTATATTTCAACCGCCTCTTTCAAGACATGGATATTATAACGATATATATGAAAATCGTTATTGGATCATCAAATCTGTGCCCAGGTGCAACACTGACTGTCATTAAATTTGAATAGACTATTCAATAGGTGTATTATGATTTAGCCTACTTATTTTGATAATGAATGATGAGACAGAAAACGTTTGGAGTATGGTATAAAATAATGTGGCCTACAAAATCCATTATGTACAGTTGTAGGCCTATGGCAGGTGTCAAATCTAAAAGTGATAGCACAGACATCACTAACAGTACAACATACAGTATAACAGTATAACAATAAAACACAGACAACATACACTAACTGTATAGTTAGTCTATGGTGATAGCAATCACAGGAATTTCTTCAGAAACAACCAGGAATCCTCAATAATGACCCTAATAAACTTATAGGTAATGATCAATATTAAGTTAATAATCGGTATAATCAGATTATAGGTAATTAAGCTTAAGTTTCAGAATGAATTGAGAATGCAATTGATGCTTGGAACTAAACTGTAAAGAAGCATACACCACTTGCCTTAGGTAATTCATTTATGTATCGTTTTTGCAAACAAGTATTCTCAGGAAATTGTAACAGCAATGCAAAAAAGAAGAAAAAGAAAGAGATCAAAAACAGGATCCCGACCGGTTGTCTAATTAGTGATTCTC
This sequence comes from Laodelphax striatellus, assembly GCA_017141395.1. Taxonomy (NCBI): domain Eukaryota; kingdom Metazoa; phylum Arthropoda; class Insecta; order Hemiptera; family Delphacidae; genus Laodelphax; species Laodelphax striatellus. Next base: position 19,175,312 of record CM029538.1, on the reverse strand, counting down.
ACTCTTTCTTACTGTCTGTTCATCGACTTTCCAATAATAGCTTCGTAATGGCGATGCTTTTTTACATTCTTTCAAGTTGTGGCTCTGACCCACATAATTCAAATTCCAAATTATCTAATGAGAAAAACGTTATTGGATCATCAAATCTGTGCCCAGGTGCAACTCTGACTGTTATTGAAATTGAGAACAGTGTTGATATGAGAATGTTATCGGAATTCTCAAATCATTAGACTTAATGATTATCAATTGTTCATAAAACACGGTTACAATTTCATAACTGGGTTGTAAAATTTCTGTGTTTTAATTGTGATTCTGGTGAGTTTGAATATGTGTTTCTGTGAATTTTTTAATCAAGAGGATTTGATTTCTGGAAATTTTTCCTGAATTAATGATAAATTGAAATTCATATTGTTGGATCTATGAGTTCACCATATTTTCCAGGTCATTGGGGAACTAATTCGGCGTGGCAAAACACCCAAGAGAGTTACCGCAAAAAACCGTAAGCATAAAAAATGATTGTAATAATATAAAACAATATTCTCTAATGATATCAAAAATTCATATGAAAGACTATATCCTCTGTTATTGTAGTTTGTGAAAATTTGGAAACAAATGTATAATGTTCAATCTGAGTTGTTTCATACTTCTTTCTACAGAAAAGCTTACAGAAAAAAATCTCGAAACAAAAAAACATTCGTATTATTCTACTAAAAAATAATTTTAGTTCAATGGGTTTAATAAAAAAATTGTCTCCACTTGTCCTTGTTCATCCAATCACTACAATAATTCAGATAAATAATAAAATTAGTCATTAAAATATAGTCTATTGAGAGAATATTCAAATTATTCTTGATAGAAAATAATTGAGTGGGAATCATATACACGTGAAGTATAGCCAAAATTTACTATTTGACTGAAACCTAATTTGACCTGATCGGTTTCCAAATGAAGTGGTAGATATTTGCAGACATAGATTATTTCAATCTTACAAAAATACTCACTAGTTATACTAGACTTATACTAACTGAAGTGTTCTTCTATTCTATTCATTGCTGTTGGACTTTCTACTTGGTCAAATAACTAAAATGTATTGAGTAATTCTTCTCTAGAATTTTATTAAACAATTAAGGAACTCACACATTCATTTGAAATATATAATTCAAGTAGTGATTGTTTGAAACGAGTAGGCTATAACGAATTCTATAAACGAATCTATATTCTTGCGCTCTTTGTATGGTTTAATTGAATTACTCAACAGTCTTAAACCAGGATCGTTCTCTCTGAAAAAGTAGTGAGAAATAAATGTTCAAGCCTATCAATATCATACGCTGTAATTTTTCAAACTGAGAAGGAAGAAATCTCAAACTGGCATAAGTAGGTCAAATCAAGTACGTGTATTTGAAAGTGAAGATTAACTCGAGTACTCAACATCGACCTGTGAAACTGGATTCGCAACCTCTCACACATCCACAAATTGATAAAAGCATGGTTGCAATGAGATAATTTGAGTGAGCGATCACTAACTTCAGAGATAAGAAGCTCATCGCAATATTGATATGCATAGTCACCGCTACAGAGTAATTAGTTTTTATTCGATTTATTTATCGTATCTTGGTACTCTTTTTGATTTATAACTTAGAAGAAAATTTCTCAATAAATTGAGAGTTAGCCTCCTCTAATGTATTAGAGGAGGCTATGGTATGACCTATTGAATATATTGAGACTGGATGAAAAATAAAATCATGAACGAAGTTCCTTGTTAGAAAGCATGCTTAATCACTTATTTATCGTGAATATAAAGCTAATTGCAATAAATGAGAACGAACCGATATATATAGGACTCGAGGTAAAATGTCCTGCATGAGATTTAAGCCATATTAATCTTAATGTAAATGTCCATAATAATCTTAATATTAATGTTTATCACATCACCTTCTAAATATTAAACAGAAAAATCAATGATGTTTTAGGGCGCATTTGATGTGATCAAATAATAGATTTGAAAAAGATGTGAATGTGAAATTATTTGATGCAACAAACTTATTGTGGTTTGTGTTCTACCAATAATAGTTTAAGTTAAACATGGTGGGCTTAATTCATTTTTCAAATAATACAGTCCACTTCATTTCAACAAATTGAATCATATTGAACAAAACAATCAATGATGTTTTAGGGTGCATTTGATGTGATATAATATTTTTTCAAATTGATTATCTTTTTGTTCCGAAATTGCCAATGTTCCAAATTATATTATCTTTTTACTATGTTACTCTGAGTAAGAAAATACTACATACAAAAATGAATAGTAGCCTAGATAATAATCCTACAATGTTCTATTCTCACTTTGATATTAATTTAAAAACAACAAACAAGATTGATGATTTTTTTGTTCGCAAGATAGCCAGTTAATATTAGTATCAATCATTGTCTCATTATAGTATTGTCTCATTGAGATTGATTTTTTGAAGTGACAAAAATAAACGTAGTAGGATTTTGGGGTTCAAGATCTCCATCAATTTCGGTATATTGATCCACTTTAAATTTTCTATTACTCCTCACCCTTAGCTTTTTAGTTATTATTATTGGAAATTTTCAAAAAATAATTTCTTCGAATATAAAGGTTGAATTTATGAGGGAGTTTCAGAAGAGAGTAGCCCACCTACAAGTTTTGCCAGTCTGTGAGAAATCAAATTGATGTCCATGGAACCAAACTGAATTAACCAAAGAATCGAATTACAGCAGCAGCTGTCAATGTCAATATGTCTTCGAAGCTCTGTTGTACAGGATTATGTCGACTTTTCAAGTTTCTGACAGAATTCTGAGTTCCATCATGGACCATTTTCAATTGAACAGTGTTGTACTCCACTTATCATTCATTCCGAATATCTTCATTTTGATGAAGAGATTCATAGAAAAAATAGAAATTATAATATCAATAACATTATCAATTATTTCGTAGCATTGATTTTTCAATTGCACAGTTGCAATCCATTCATTCCCAATATCATTGTTTTCATAAAGAGATTCATAGAAAAAAATTGGAATAATATTATTAATTTCCATGAAGATTCATGTATTTCAATAAAATATTCATTGTAACTTATGAAGAAATGCATTTTCTCGAAGATAAGTTCAATAATCATTATCTTTGGATGAATCATTCCATTGATTGATTGGCACTTGACAAAATTTTAAGCATAAAATTATTGTACAGTACTATCACTCGTTTACGGTATCTCATTTTTTAAAGTTTCAATAAATTGTTCCTTCTTGTAGAAGCATTTACAAATAATGCAACTTGAGATAAAAACTGCATTTTCATTAAAATTTCCCCATGAGGCATGCTTGTGCTTGGGAATGTTTTTTGTGTGACTCTCATGACTCCCTTTTTGCATGTATATTATTTATCTTTGCTGAGCTAACATTAACTATGCTTGTTACTGCTTTTTAAAATGGAGTTTTTAAATACAACGTGGAGGTACTGCACGGTAGTAGTGAAAAGCTTTGTTCAAATATTTTATAATTGTTATTCCAAGCTAGATGAAAAATTGACTGTCATCAAATTATGAAAAATAATAGTGTATTGAATTCAATTAACCTTTGATACGATAAAAAATAATTATCATATAGAAACATCACATTCCTGCACTTGTAAACTGCAGTCCCTAGAGATAAAATATTCATTCAAACTAAAATAATTGTTTTATTTCATTGGATGGCATTCCATAACATCTATGAATTTTTCACTCATAATAAGATCGAATTTTCATCATTGCATCATGAAGCTAATTATTTGAAATTCTCATGAGTATAAAATTTAATACTCATCTGTATAAATAGATGGAGAATTCACTTATTGTTTTTTTTGTGCCTCCCAGTCTCAATTGCAAAACCTCACTCTGATATTCAATTATGTTACTACATACCCCAATAAATGAATCAAATCACTCTCTTTTTTGTTCAGTTATCTTCTCTCTCATATAATTTTCATTGCTCAACCTATGGTTGTCTTTGCGGTTTCTTCAGCCGTTTTCACTCCATTGTCTTCTTCTATTCTTCTTTTATCCAAGTTTTATTTATTCTAGCACCTGTTGCTGAATCTCCTTTGTTGCATGTCTATTCAAATAATCTGAACATTGGAATTTTAAATATTTTGATAACTACATTGACAATCATTTAATTTGACGCTTGGCATTAGATAGATAGATAGCTAGAGAGATATCATTTCTCGACGTTGCTGATGACCGTAGAGTACGATGGCAAAGAAATAATATCTCTTTATCTATCTATCAATCTGATGCCAAGCGTCAAATGAAATAAATTTTACTGTAATAACGTATCCTTATGATATTGTAAATTTATTTAAGCTAGTCGATAAATTTAATAATCGACATCGATAAATTGATTCGATTAATACTTCGAGTCGATAATTTGTTTATTTCCAATAAACATTCTCGATTCTCTCAATCAGAATCCGACTAACAATAAGGGGATACTGAGTTTGAAACAAAATAAATAATTTTTCATAATACTGTACAGTACTTAATCTTCTTACTAGTGGGAAGTCCGATCTCATTTGACGTTAATATCTGCGACTCAAGTAGATACCAATCTGAAATAAACAATAAAAAAACATTGCTTGAAAAAAATTAAAAAGTATCTGGATAAAAATTAAGAGATCAATATTCTTACATGATCCAGCTGCATAATAATGAGCATAGTAGGCCTAATATAAATATATTTATGTTTTCCGCGCGTGTTCAAGTTGGCCATTATATCACTCAACCGGCACTGTATATAGTACTGAAAAGGAAGTGTCTGACAACTATATATATGACATTATATTATACTAATATATTTATATGGCATTCACAATTGCTTCTGCTCTCCGTTGTCTGCCTGGTCTGGTTTGCCTGGCAAAAGTAGTTTGTTACGAGCCATACAAGTTATCCGCAAAAAACTCAACAGGTCATTTTTAAATTTCATAGCGAGATTACAGAGAAGAATTCTCTTGCTGGAATAGAAAATTGTTGAATGGATAATGAGTTCCAGTGTACTAAATAAGTGGCGCATTTCAAGAATGAGATTTTAATTCATGACCCATTTTTTCGTACAAACCTATCAAATTTCATATAATTGCACACAATTTGTGTGTCTTTACTGCAGTGTGTGATATTAAATGAGAGGCTGATTGAGTTATTAAGAAAAGATTTTTATTTTCTAAAAAATAGGCCTATGTATTAATTTTAGATCTATAAGTTTGAATAAATTATAATTACATTTGTTTTTACATTGATATAAATTTTCATGCATTTGAATAAATTATAATTGAGTTTGTTTTTATATTGATATAAATTTCCATGCATTTGAATAAATTATAATTAATTTTTTTTATATTCAAGTAAACTAAAAATCAATGTAAATGAATGTCGTAATCCCCCTTGGGATTCAGTAACCCTCAGGGTCTCAAAATAAGAAAAAATCCACCTTGATATTGTATTTTTGAGTTCTTACATAAAATGATCAATTCTTTTTTTTTCATTTTTCGGAGATTCAAACGTAAAACTTGAAATGAGAGCTACTGCTACAGTCATATTGGAACCCATAAATGTATTTTCTTCAATACTCAAGCTAGAAATGTTTCAATTAAATGTTGTATAATGCATAAGAATAGAATACTGTATTATAATATAGTACTGTATCAAAGTCACTACTGAACTACATAAGTAAATAGAGGAAAAAAATAATGTGTAATTCAATTGAAAAAAAGATATTGGTAGCCTGTGATTTATAAAATTATCCGATTCATATACAAAAACATTTTCTAAATATTATTAATATTAATTAAATAAATATTTATATTAAATGAATATTAAATATCAAATATATTTTTTAAAATTAATGAATATATCAAAAAATTATTGATAATAAAAATATTGCGAAAAATCTCGAATGAATATTCAATATTAATTATTGATGAAAAAGGTAGTATTATTAATTGATTTTTCCGAACCATTCTAATGAATAACGGAATAGCCTACTTCGAAACCACTTATTATTAGAGTCAATCCAAAATATTACAAAAGTAGGCCTTTATAAAAATATTAGTTTGTTTGGTGCATTAAAATATTTTTGAACATTAGAGATCAGGATGCTAATACAAAATCAAAGGTTGTAGATAAGAAAGTAATCTCAGATAAATTAATTGGTTGTTGTCTCTCTTGTTGATGATGAGGTTCAAATTAATGAAACTGTCATTTACATATGCAGAAGGAACAATCGTTTTCCATCAACTATGCATAAGTATTCATTTATGGTAATGTACCTTGCATGCGATCCCGTATTCCAATCATCATATATATATGAGCTTGGATTTGTTACATAATGCAGCGAAAATGATTCTGCCTTCTATTAACAGAAAAAGCATTCTATTTATCAAAATTTCCTTTCATTTCATATTAACCTAAATTTTAGAATCAACTAATTTCATTTATTTATTTTTCATTTATATACAATTTATTATTGTTTCAACAGATAAAACAAACACAAGATCACTCTTGTGATCTAATTTTCTTCCATTGAAAAAAATCGAGGCCTGGAAGGGGTAGGCTAATCAAGTCCAGATAAAGAGTGCATGTTTCAATGAATATCAGCATCTCCCACTCTGTTAATGGATTTTAAATTCGATTTAAAGTTGAGCAAGTTCAGTTTCTTAGTTGTGCAGATTTCAACAGATATCATTAGTAATATCAAGAGTTGAGTTTGCTAGGCTCACAATGATTGGATTACTTGAAAGTATGTGCATTGCGTTCCCATGTAAAATGATTCATCGATGATTAGCTTCTTGTAGCCGAGTTCTTAATCGTGTTATGGGCACTTGTCATTGAAGATGGATTGCTCGATAAAAAAACTTTCATAGAAAAAGCTTCCTGGTGTGGGATTTTGAAAAATTTAGTTCAGACCATTAAAAAGTCCATAAAATTAACACTTGCATCAGTGATATTGTGGAACTTCTCCATAGTAGGTAAGAATGAAAAACAATTTTGTCTATTCCACATTGATATATTAAAAAAAAACTCAAGTTTCGGTGCTCATGGCTTCATCTTCAGTGTTGGTTTTCATCAACACTGAAGATAATGCATCTATCAATGAAGAGCATCTAAACTTGAGTTTTTTAAATATATTAATGTGGAATAGACAAAATTGTTTTCCACTCTTACCTACTAAAAGTCCATAATTTTAATTACATAGATGATAAAATTATGAGAGTAATATTGTCGAGGTGTTTAGCTTGCTCAATTCAAGTAGTTATTGTGCTATTAAGTCTAATTTCCGCATGTCTGATCTCTCATTTTCAAGTTGAAATATCCACTGAGACTCTATTTCGAGGACAGTTCAAGGTTTTATCGATTTTGAGAAATACATGAATAATAATCATTCTTTGAAGTCTTACTCTTACAAGAAAAATTGTTCAGGATGCTCTCGGATATTATGAAACTGAAGAATTTGCATCATAAAGCACCGATATTGAGAAGGCTTGGAAATATTCAAAAGACGTTGGAACCAGTCTGGGAAGAAAAGTTTAAATTGAAATTTCTTTTGATTCATGCCGTACTTTGCGAGAGCGTGGTAAACATTTCAGGCTGTATTCCATTGATTTTCTAGCCGATATTAATATCTTCGCTCCAATTCCATGAAAGAGCATTGGGAAGAAGTTATTGATATTAAAGAAACCATATTCTTACACATACTATAGTGGAAATATTAGAAGAAACTTATGAAATGAAAATCATTCTGAGTTGCAAATTCATATCAATCTATGAATGAAAGATTTCTCGATAAGGTTATTGGATGGATTTGAAAACTCATATAATATTAAGTAATAATGGAACCAGGTTTATCATAAAAAAATATAGTAATAATGAATGAATAAAAATAAGTAAAAATAATAAGTAAAAATAAAATAAATAAAATAAGAATTATAATTTATTATATTAATATATAGGTAATATTCAGTGAATAATGCACTAAACCGTGAACACAAGTGCTTAATTGAATGGCTCAACCCCCAAACAAATACTTTTGGACAGATTTTTCAATAACTGAAACAATAACATGATGGCAGAGGCGATACAACATAACATAACGTGCATAATATAGCAGAGCATAAAACATAACGAATAAAACAAGCATTGGCAACTTGTCAACTGGCAATATGTCAATATGTCACTAGTGACGTGTAAAAGCGCAATTAAATAATTCTAATTTTGTAATGCAGTGACAGTAATGATTTCAAAAATGAAAATTGTTGATGGAAACCAATAATCCACATGACCGCAATGTAATCATTCAATAAAATTTGGTGTTCTTGATACAATATTTAATATTTACAATGGAATGAAACTTATCATTGAACATATTCAATAGAATCTCGAATAATAATTGGAATAATCGATCATAATATAATAATTATGCATTTTTACTAGAATTTGCAGTGGAATTCAAAAATAGCCTTCACTTCAATATAATTAATAATAAGGAAGTTGACAATATGATTATTTATGAAAATATTTTATTTGTAGTTGACATCGCAATCATTCTCCTTTGTTGGAATTCTTCATAAACTGCAGATAACGTATATTCACTCCTGAATATACATCCAAATTACTTTCTCATTGAAATGACAGTGTTATTCTCTTTTTACAATAATTAATGTTTGTCTGTGCATCCTCGGCTTGCGGCTAAAGTCTGCTACAACAATGCAAAAGTCTCCGTCTGCTTTGCATGTAATTTTTAAGTGATTTTAGATTATTTTGTGTGAGTTTTAAAGACAGTAAAAAGGAGTGCAAGTAACCTCCAGCGGTCACCTATCACTAAAGCTGCCATATCTCAGTCAATGTTGGTCCAATTTGAACAAATAAGGTTTCAATCGATTTGTAATTAAATTTACTAAAAAACGTTAGTCTTGTAAAATTTTCGTAATATCAACGGTTCCCGAGTTATTCAAGAAAAAAAATTTTAAATGGCCGCCATTTTGTTTTTTGGATTTGAAAAATTATCATAATTTTTTTGTATGTTTGTCTAGTTGTCATAAATGTTGGTGTAAAGTTTCAATTCCATATGTTCGACCATATGGAAAAAACAAAATGGCAGCTGTGTTTGGACGTCTAACTAAGGACGTCTGGACAATTTGAATATGATAATTATTATTTAATATGGTTTTTACCCAGGAACAATACCCCAAAATGTTCGATACTACTTCTGAAACACTCTGTATATTAGACACCAAACCTGATTAACTTTTAGAATTCAAGCAACAATAATAATATTGTTGCAATTAGCAATTATTACACTCATAATAACTTATTTGATTAATTTACTTTAAAATATTAAAATTTTACAACAATTTTTAATGAAACAGATGAACAAGTAGGCTTATCTTATCCAAGAAGAGAGCATTATTAAATACTGGATTAAGATTCGAGTTCGGTTCAATTATTTTTCATCTTTTTGACTCCGTATAGAAAATCTGAATGTGTTAATTGTTTGATTTCTGATTGAATAATTGATTTAAGGAGTGATTTCTTCTAAAAAAAAAATGATGCCAATCACAACTTTGTCAATTTGAAACCAGCCGCGAAATTATTATCACATATAGCTACAGTAGCGCCATCTCTGAGAGGAAAAAGAAACTCGGTGGTCGTAGCGATGAATACATTTATGACGACTCCCGTGGAGGCGCAGTTTCAAACGTTCGGTGCATTTTCATGCTAATTTGAGCTTTTCACGGCTTTCCACTTCAGTTTAAACTTGAAAGAAGTCGATTAATAAGTAAATAAATCTGATAAATTGATCTAGGTATGTTTCAAAAACGTATCTCAAGTAATTTTCGAGTAAAGATTATTTTATTGCAAAAAACTTATAGGATATTTTGTTTTTTCGCGATTACTCAGGGAATGTCCCATTTACATGCTTGTAACAATTTTTAAACGATTTTTCAGATGAAAATGCATAAAATGAGTTATTTTTCCAGCCTCAATTCCCTTGTCTAACTTCATAAGAAAATAAAATGATAATCAATTTTCACAACTTTGACGGCGTGTAACTCAGTAACGCATGGTTTTCGGGTATGGGTTTATCAGATGTTCCTATCCTAGAATTCGATGGAGAACAAGTTTACTCAAGGTCATTGTAATTTATGGAAGTTGAAAAAAAATTTTGATTATATTTTTATATCTCAATGACCTTGATAGATGAGTTTTCGAAACTAGCCTCATTCGATTTCTGGACCTATTTTCCATGTAAATGGTATTTTTTGGAACCTTTCCTGTCCATAAGAAAACCAGGAAAATTGAAAATACACTTTTCCATGATTATACCCTCTTTTAAAATTTCAATCATTCTAAAGCTAATTGGAAGTTTTACGATCTGTAAACGTTATCGAATCTAGTAAATGAACTGCAGAATCTATTGAGAATATTTTCGAGTGAATTACTATGGTGATTTCCCCACACTAAGTGAAAATTCACGGAAAATCATGGTTATTTATATACGTTTTTCGGTTTTTCGAATATATCTCGAAAAATATTGTAGCTACATCCTTGAAACCGGGCTCAAACGATTCGTCTTTCCAATCTGCATTATTCAAGACTAACTACAAATCTTGGAACCCCTTACCACATTTTTAAAAAAACAAAGAAAATGACAATTTTTGCATGTTTGGCGATTTTTTACTCGATAACGGTGCATTTGCGGACCATGGTTTATCAGATGTTCCTATCCTAACTTTTCACGTAGAATCATGTCCGTAGTTTGTATTTCGATATTTCGAAGTTGCAAAATTTTTAGGTACAGTGTGCTGAATTTGGTCAGTTTTAAGCGAATCCTTATAACGCATATATTACTATATCGAGCTTGTCATATTATATATTTGACGTAGTTCCATATTTTGCCGCTAGGTTTGGCTGTACTAGATTTGAGTTTGAAGACGGCTCTTGAATTTGAAGACGTAGTTCCTAGTTTTGCTACTAGATGGTAGAGACTGTCTTATCAACAACAGCAGAGCATGGATAAATTTATTTTATGGGTTTCCGTCTTATCTAAAATGTATTCAGTATTTTGTCTATCAATTGAATTATTAGCTATATCAATAAATTAGCTATTTTTTATTGAAATGATTGATTTAAGGATAATTCCAATATTTTTGCCATTTACTCACCTTCAACTTCAGAATTTTCAAGTTTCAATCTTGAAACAGACATCAATAATAATAAATATATTTGGGTAATATGAAAATGGAAAAATAAGCGAAAAGTTGTTGAACATATAATTTATTCAAATCAACAATAGCGAATTAATACAAATAAAAATACAGAATTGCTAATACTGATATTACAACATAGTAAGTTACATAATTATTAACTCGTATAAAAAAATGATTGTATAGACATAGATCATAATGTGACCTTATCCTATCCTGTATATGTGACCTCATCACATCTATTCTTGTTAGGTCAATGTCTATCGATGTAGAGCGTGAACTAGTCAAATCGATGCACTTCAGTATAATTTGAATAATTTACCTAAACATGTACAGTAACTTATATGTAATGAATGTATTGAATTCACTTCAATACAATGGAAAATAAAAATAACGCACATGGTTCGATAGGAAAATAGGTGTGATAGGAAAGTTGTGATAGGAAAATATAGTCATAGTTGTGATAGGAAAATCTCAGAATCCATGGTTCAAAAATACACCGATAATGAGTAAAAAATCGTCAAAATCACTAGTTGGTGTTTTCTATTTATTCCATTCAACTGGAAAACAAATAAAAATCACTTCATTAGGATCAGTAGATCATTTTTCCATTGCCCATTCAGATCATGGCTCTAGAAATTATAAAATTCTTGTGAATTGCTTCAAATTTTCTATGAAACTTTATTATGTGATGATGCAATAAACTGGAGTCATTTCGACTCAAGCACTCAATATACATTGTGTATCTCATTAAAATATGAATAGATTAGAATGATTTATATTCACAAAAAAGTTTGATCAGAGAAATAATTAATGAACTGGGAAACAATAAACAAGTAAGAGATTTGTCCAGGAGCCTTTTGAAGACAAAAAAAAGATCATAAATAAATAATTGATTATCAAACTTCTTCTTCCAAATAAGTTACAGAATAACAAATATTCACAATTAACTTTTTATTGCTTCGACAAAGAACTGGTAATTTACGTTCATTCTTCACAAAAAAATTTCAAATTTTCAAGAACTATTTGAATACTCTGTGATACAATTTACGACATTCCTCCCATATTTTTATAATAATTGATACACTGCAACAAAAATTTCCAACTAGATTTTTTCAATAATTTACACCTCTATTTACCCAAAAATGTACGTCATTTACTCTGTCATACATTTTCAAAAAATAAAATAAATAACTAATCAATTATCTGTGAAACATGAAGTTGTTCTTTAGAAGTCAGAATTTCCCATTATATTATTTCAATAATTTACTCCTATATTTTACAAAAAATTCACAATTATTCCGTCGTATTTTTTCAAAAAAGAAAAAACTAACTAATGAAACGCTGAAACACGCAGAATCGGCTCTTCTTCGAAGAGCTTCGGTTTTTCAGAAGTCGGACCTCCTTCTGGTAACTTGTCGTGAAAAGTGACTTGTTGTGACAAGTAGGGACACTGCTGTTGTGTGATGTCATCAGTTGAGGTTTTCTCCGGTTTGAAGACGGGCATTTTGAGGTTATCAGAAGTGACGTTCACCCAGGGATCGGCCTGAGATGCGTAGAACACACGAATCGTGTTGGTGAAGCCTGTGCCAGGCCGAGAATTGCTGAGTAGCACTAGAGGGTCACCGGGCTCAACTATGCTTTTCGCTTTCCCCAGATCGATACCCGCCTGCAGCCGAAGATCTATGTTGGTTTGCCAGTCCTTCACTTCTGGAGCTGGTGAAAAGAGTTAACAGATGAGGATGAAATTGAGGAAAATCTGGAGTAATGAGAGTATGATTAGAAAATAGAAAGAGAATATAATAATTTTAAAATCAGAGAGAAGATTCATTGGAAGGACGTGTCCTAAAGTAATCTTACAATATTCGAATGATGTATGAGGAAACTGGAATTGAAATTTATTTATAAAAAAAAACTTATTAAATTTATTCAATTTATAACAAGACGTTCATAATTTATTATTGAAGTTAATTTTTTTAAATAAAATTCAAATTTAAGAAAGCACTAGTTGAAAAGTTGTATCTCTGTATGGAAATCCATTCACATTAGATATATTAATTAAAATCTTATTCTTCTCTGGAAATTTGGCTATTCCTGGGGTTTAATTTGAATTTGGTTCTTACTACAGAGACTGTATGATAACAATGTGGACATTGCATGTCACAGTTTTGATTGGTTAGTTCGGACAAATCCACCATACTTTTGCCAATAATTCCTATAAGATTTGCATTGAAATGATACGCAAATCATGTGTTCAGTAAAGTTATTCATTTCTTACCTTCAATCGGTGATAATTTCCATCATTTTACGTTTTTAAAGCAAAATGATTTTGAAATGTTTTACTCCTCCTGTTGGAGGAGTAATAATAATTCCGTGTAACCTGGCTGGCTCAGGTCTAGTGTCAGAGTTTTCAGGTCACTCCTGATCAGTTCAGGGTCTCTGACGTGACTTAACGACTGTTTTTTAGGCAGCCGGGACCGACGGCTTAGCGTGTCCTCCGAAACACGAGGAGTGGCTCGACCTAAACTCTCACGGTCTGACCTGGGTTTGAACCCGGAATGTTAGAGGAGTTATTTTCGATGTTGTTTCTCTTAAAATAAGGTTGATAAATGAATGAATGGGTTCATGTTTGCTTGTAATTCGATATCAAAATTTAATAATTTGGCAAAGGTTTGGCGGTAGCGGATATAAAACTTGTTCCAACACAATGTTATGAACCTTTGCACACCAATGACCGCACTTTTTTTGAAATTTTCAAAATTTTGGGTTTAAACTAGGATTAGATACCCTATTATTTGAATTTAGTTAATTTTTATTTTAGGAATTTGTTTATACAAAAAATTAAATTGATTTGGCGGTTTTTTAATCTTTTTAGAGGAACCTGTTAATTAATTCGATAGTCCACGATTTTATTTACCTTAATTTTCTTGTATATCTCTATAGTTGAATATATTTTGAGGTTAATTTTCTTTTTTTTATAGTCTATGTAGTTCTTACCAACATAATGATACGCAATGATTGCTTTCCAGAGTGCAAGTTGCCTGGCCACCCGCGAGTGACTGGTGACTGCAATGACGGGCACACGGGGCAAGTATCGACTGATGAGGCGAGCTGATGACCCCGACGTGGTGGTTACTACCACGGCTGACGCGGCTATCCTGAACGAAGTCTCCACCACTGACAGTGCTATGGCGTGTGCTGGATCCATTGGCTGGGGAGCCTGAAGACACACATTAAACAAATCGAATAATTCAAATTTATACGCATTAATCGACTTGACTTGACACATATATAAATCGAGAAAGTATTGAAGTTTTTCAGTTTATCGATAGATAATTTGACACCTTGTGAGATCGGACTATTTATACCTGTAATTATACTGTAATTAATTTGTACTGTATTATTTATACCTATAATTTACGATTTAAATTATAGGTATAAATATGCTGGATCCATTGGCTGGGGAGCCTGAAAACACATATTAAACAAATCGAATAATTCAAATTTATACGTTTAAATCGACTTGACTTGACACATATATAAATCGAGATAGTATTGAAGTTTTTCAGTTTATCGGTAGATAATTTGACACCTTGTGGGATCGGACTATTTATACCTGTAATTATACTGATTTTAATTAATACTGTATTATTTATACCTATAATTTAGATCGTATAAATTCAAGGCAACATAATAAAACGTAGGACATAGGTACCATAGAGAAGAGATAGGTTTCATAGATTTATTTTTTTTATTTAGCGTATGGCTTTTAATAGTGGGGAGACCCGAGTAGGGTTGTTTCACTTCACCAACATAACCAATTATCCCTTGATAGGGAACATGGTGAAAGTTTGTTTTCACTTAGAAAACAGACATCAGCATTTAAAAAAAGTATTTTTTGATTTTATAAAGTCCGAAAAATATATAACACTAAAACACATAGATAAGATTAGGTTTTTCACAAAACCTCCATTATTAATAATGAAGGTTCATGAAAGTTTGGTACACATAATATGTTCTGTGTACCAAATTATAACATAATTTTTAATTCATATGATGAAAAATTTCATTAAATTTTTATTTATGAAACAAAATACAATTTGATATTGTAGGCTATGGGTAAATCAAACTTACAGCAGGATTCAATTAACTTGTCATAAGTCAGCTGATCCAGTAATAATTAAACAGTGATTTCGACACAATAATCAAAAGGCTTGAAAGTCTTAAAGACCTTTAAAGTCTTTAAAATACCTTTTTAAAGAAGACCTTTCATAGAATAACTTTTTAAAAGACCTTTTCAATAATCTGCGAGATTCAGCATTTGTAGGTTAAGTATTGTGATCATATGCTCGTCGATCAGCTGACTTATGACAAGTTAATTGCATCCTGCTATACTTGATAATTGAGTAAGTTCATGATAATTTTCTGATTTTTTATTTATTTAGTGATACCTATTTGATTGGCAAATCGAACTTACTTGAGTAGGTTTCTGGGAGAACTTTGATTGCCAGGAAGATGGTTCCGCTTGACAGCAAATAGTGACTATTTCCTTGACGCATTTTGCTGGATTTGAACCGTTCGCAGTGACATCTCCCAACACAAAGCCATCAAAGCCAATACGTTGACAGGTGACTATGTCCTGCACCTGTAGCAAACTCGGATCTTTTCCTGAGCACATTGAAGGCAAGATGTCTCCTTCCACAAGGACAGGTTTGCCAAGCTGTTCAAAAAACATAATAGATAAATATAATGTATTCACAAATATAAAAGGGGCGCCATTTGGGGAGGGCAGGGGGGAGCATTTACCCCCCCCCCCCTGATTCCTGGGTTACAGAAAATATTCTGTACTAGCTAATGTACAAATGAGCATTTTATCCGGTGCAATAACCATTTTTGTTCGTATTAGTGCACATTATTATCTGTGAGCTTTTCTTTGTATTAAGTGAGAGAAAAAGTAAATTCCTATATTACTCACCTTCTTACACATGGAGCATATATTATCCATAGTAGATACAATTCTTACTCCACTCATTTCAACACCCAATGCATCTCTTACTAGAACTACAGCATCAGCTTGCTTCACAATACTTTCAGTATTCTCATTGACTAATTTATTTTGCAATTTTGCCACAATGAGCAAGTTACTGTGTCGTCTCTCTGTAAAGAAGTAAATTTTATTATAATTTAGAAATAATTCATTGCTTAAAGCAGCCCACTTCAAAAATAATACCGTAGGCTACAGTACTAAAATATTATAGAATATATATTAAACAAACATAATATTCCAGAAACATTATCATGTAATAATTATTAATGTATAGCATATCAAATTTACTTTAGTCACTTTATTCAATCATTTAAATCTCAACTCATTGCTAGCGATCAGACATTTTGTCTATATGCTAGCAATGCCATTAAGATAATTACAATAATTACAAAATAGCAAATAATCTATCAATAGTCATTTCCATTTAAAGCTATAAATGAAAGAGATTTACTGTAATATTTCTTATTGGCATAGCCTACCATTGAAAGTACGTATTTCTTCTAATAAACTTTCACTACGAACGCTGGGTACAAAAATGAAATCCAGACTCAGGTTGGTGGCTAGCTCTAAGTCATCCAGATCTTTTTGAGTCAAATTGCTGGTAGGAAAATGAATGCCAGTTAACTGCACTGTCCTATTTTCATTAAGTGTTCCCCCTTTTACAACTTGGCAGACTATGTCTTCTTCCTCTGAAAAATGAAAAGATTCAAATAACAAACTTATCCTGATGATCTAAGGTTTCTTCTGAAATTGAATTGAATGACTGCCTTTATTTTAACCTGAGAGGGCGAAGTTAGGGCGCAGTCGGCCCTCTCTTACACTTAACCCTCAATTGTAATGATGAGTAAATTAAACTAAATTGTAATGATGACTAAATGTAAATGATAACTAAATTGTAATGATGAGTGAATGACATGTTAGTAAATGAACGAATGAATGAATCAATAATATAATAGATAAGTCCAAGTTAACTGTTTCCTTATCATATACAACACATTTCCAGTTAGAACAGAAGGTATCTTCTCCTCCAATTCCGATTGTTTCAAATAAACTGACAATTTTGATGGCAGTGGCTGTACGATGTTTTACTGGTACTCAGTTCGGCAAACTATCGAATTCTAAATTCTAAATTTCTCTCAAATTCCTAAAAAGTACTGCAACAAAAGGTATGATCTATTTCAACTCATTAATTCTTTATACTGGTTCTTTTTTCACTGTACAAATTCCTGGAACTGAATAATTAATACTCAGGACGGGACGACCGTACTGGCTTTATTGAAAATTTGCTCAAAAATACACTTAATCAAGATCGTTCCTGTATAACTGGAACTGAATAATTTCCTTATAAGTTCCTTATTTCTGGAACTGAATAATTAATATTTAGGACGGAACCATACTGGCTCTATGAAAGATTTGCTCAAAAATACACTTAATCAAGATCGTTAATCATTATGTATTACTAATCTGAATACAAAATATTACTTTCATATTGCTTTATTGTGTCAATTTTATTTAACTTAGTTGTACTGATCCCAACTGGAGGAGTGATTACTTAATTTCCAGATATATTTTTGTATTTTTTAATAAGAAGACAAATTAATTGTACATGAGTATGGTAATTAATTTTAATGATAAATATTTCAATCTTATATTTAATTTATCAGTGGACAATTGTATTGAAAGTAATGCAATGTGACAAGAAAATGCATTCTACCTTCACCCATGATGTAATTGACATTCAGGAGTATTTTTCCAAAGTCAATTTTGATCTCAGTCCCTTGATCCAAATAATCCACCTTTTGAGGGCAATCGATAAACACTTTTTCAATAGTTCCTTTATCTTTCCAGTCATTGTTTGTTGTTAGAATTAGATTACTTCCGTCAATTATTTCTATTGCTTCTCCCTGAAAAATTATAACGTACGATTAATTTATTTATATTATATAATGATAAATTTATATTATATATTAATATATTTATAATTATCACTGAATTCATTTTTGCAGCTATACAGTGACATGAAACATATAGATACATGTTATAGAAAATTATTGATGAATTCACACAAAAAATATCCATTATGAAGTCGAAAAATTCAATCTACACATTTTTGTTTTGGAAACTGTAGTAGATATGGTTAATGGTTAAGCTTACATTCACAGAGAATAATAAGTTTTGATATGGAATACAAACTATGTAAGAATTCAAAGTAGGCCTATGCTGGTCTCTATGAAGAAACAGCAACAAAAGAAAACTGAGACAAATAATCGTACATTTTTAAAATTTCATCATTCTATTTTTTTTACCCCTTTTTTCCTTTAGTTGGGCGAACAAATTTTCAAAAGAATACAACTGGTACAATTCGAAGTTGAATTACTTTGAATTCAAAAAGTGTAAAGAGTACTGTACTTATTATTAATCTCGTAAGGAACCGTATATTGTTGAAACATTTGAGAATTAAAATTCACAGTTAGACATGAGAATTTTTAAGGAAGAAGGGTCATGCAATTAATGAAATAATTTTAATTGTTCTATGCAAATGCTCACTTCTCCATGTTATTGTATATCATTTTTTTCACCGTTTTCATGTAATGGAAATAAAATTTGTATTCGAATTACTATCTTAGACATGTTTCACAAACATTCATTAGAAGTCCTGTGATAAAGGAAAAGGCTAACGTACACTAAACTTATAAGTTTATTAAATAGTTCACCGTGTGTTATCCATGTAACATGTCTAGTTCCCACTCCGCCTTTTTCATGTTTTACAGGACTTCTAAAATTTAATAAAACAAGCTCACTTAATGAATAATTGGAGTGGTTCGTAGCCGAGGCGGCTAAGGCGTGCTATTCAGCAGTTCAACTCAGCCTTTTCAGGGTTTACAAAACATCTGATTTCATAAAAGGATTCTGATGCCTGGTTGTTCTGTCTTTCGGAGGAGACGTTAAGCCGGAGAAAACGACTGCCTAAAAAGTAGTCGTCATATCTCATCATCACCCCACTCATTACCCACGCACAAGCCTAGAGCTCATGTGGGCATCATCCTCAGAAAAAAAAAGCCTCTGATTCTTCCATACTCTTATCAACTTCATCAACTACACCTGAAAGAATAATTTGTGAATTGCAATAGAAGATCATTAATATAGAGAAAATATCGATGGAGACGATACTTACACCATGGAGTCGACCTGTGTGGATGGTTTGACCCTTAATTTCCATGGCCACAGCAAGTGGATACGCTCTGTTGATTTGAACACTATACATATTGACTGCTTCACGAATGTTTCTGACTGCTTGCAGCATTTCATCAGTGCTCATGAGACATGATTTGATTAGGGCAACTGACATTCCTGCTTCTAGGAGGGACTCAAGAGCTTGCAACGAGCTACTTGAAGGTCCTTGGCGAATAAAAATCAATTAAAAGCAATATCGAAGAGTATGATAATAAAAAAGATTAAAACAAATAATAGAATTGGAAGCATGTTCTATAAAAACATAAAATGACTGGAATTATTTTATATGATACAATATAGAAACGAATGAATGAATTTGAACTAAAAACAAGAAGGACCTGAATTTAATAATATTGTGATATAAGAAAACTTACAGGCAGAGAGAGAATCAGAAACAAATTTAAAGTACCTAGTCCTTTCAAGTAACTTTCAACAAAAACCAATTCAAAAACAATTATTGAACTTAAATATTGTACGATCTAATTATTAATTACAGTGACTTACATTTCCTAATTTTATAAAGCTATGCAATAATTTTTATGCTGTTTTTTTATGCTGTAATATTTAGTGTTTGAATAGTTCTGTGGATTATTATCGTACCTATAGTACAGACAAATTTCGATAGCGGTTCTTGGCTGATTTCCATAGTTGGATCTCCTATGGCCATCATTCTGATACAGAAGAATATCGTCCTTCAATAAGTACTGCAAATATTTGAAATTCTTGGTCCCCACTCTCAAGTGGATTAGATCTGTACCGAGAGATAAAATTATAATTTATTAGATATTGAAAATTATAAGATTAATTTTGGTACTTTCCTGTTATAGGACACGTCTACTCATCTAGGGATATTGATAGTCGATATCGATAACCTATAATAACCAATAAGGTTATTGTAATGTTAACCTATAGGTTATGTTAATAACCTATATTTTTCTCATATCGATGAGTATCGATACTTTTGAAGCTCGATATCGACTATTGATATCTCTAGATGAGTAGACGTGTCCTATAACAAAAAAGTACCTTAATTTTATGCTGGAAATTCTTGTCTAGAATAATATATTTTTTTGGATCAAATAAACTCAAGCTCTTCAACATTAGAATTCACGACATGCAGTGAAAGCGCTCCAGTCCAGTAAGTAATAATTATGTTATTCACAGTAAATATTGACTGCATGTTGTGAATTCTAATGCTGAATCAATAGAGTTTTAAACTTTCACAAAAAAAAATTCTTCTACTACAAAGTATGGTAGCATTCATTTAATTTGGCGGATGAAATTAGATAGATGGATATTATCTCTTGACAATAAATTATGAAAAAATATGCAAATACCTCTAGCATACAATATTTCATAAATGTTCGTCCACTTCTATACTCACTATAGTCAACTACTAAGAGTGAGCAATGAAAAATTTTGATTTGAACGATAAAATCTATGAAACTTATGAATTGAATTACAAGAAAATATAAATTTAGAGCATTTTGCTTCCCAATGATTAAAAAACTAACCTTATAAAAACACTGTTTACTATGGATTTGGCTTGTAACACATTTGGCTATTGACACAGCTGCTATAAAATGAAAGATGCAGAACTGCATGATCTTGTATACTTTTTTTTGAAATAGTTGCCTGATTCATAGAAAATAAAAGTTCTGTAATACAGGAAAAAGGCAGGCATACACTAGACTTATCAATTTACCAGAAATTAATAGTACTCTCATGTGTGGCACACAAATACGTCTAGGCGTACACCGTTTAGTCAAGACAAGACAAGACAAGATTAGTCACGTTTAGTCACAGTACTTCACATAGTTGCTTATGAAGCAACACACACCTATTAGTCATTTCATCTATAATGCTATTCACATCTATTGTGTGACCTATATTCCTTTTCACAACAATTCTACACCACAAACATTTTAGATTCACAGCCTAAATTATCGTATCACCAGTATTATAAAAATATAATACATAAAATAATAATTATGTATAGATATCCAGTGAAAATGTTATCTATTGCAAATTGCGCCGTCTTGTATCACAAGAATTTTAATTTTTTATGAAGCAGGCCTTATTTATCTCACAAAAACTTATTAACAGCCTCTGTAATTTATCTTACATGTTATAACTAACTGTAATTATGAATAATTCTTATTAAAATAGTAGCCTGATATAAATAATGAATAATATTATCATATTATATTGTGGGGATCTAGACGGTTGATGGTCGAGAAGTAAGTGATATTGAAGAATTAATTAGGCTATTTTAAAATTATTGATTGAAAATGTGTAGAAAAATGAGTCATTATTTCTGAAAAATTAAATCAAATTATTGCCAAATGATTACGTTTCTAATAATACGCGTTATTTTCACAAACAATAATTCAAGATAATACTGTATGATTGGAAGCCTCATTGTTCAACAACAAGCACTGAGTGCTGCAAGAATTTTATAATGTCTAGTTTTGAATAGCTCCAAGGTGGGAGGAGCTCAATTTGAAAATATTTTCAACCTATTCAAAAATGTATTTCATGTTAACGAAGGTTGTTGCGACTTCTAATTCTAACGTATATTTCATACTGTATAACAATTGTTCCACTGTATTAAAAATATATATACAGTATTTGTAAAATTTTACAATTTAATGACAAGGCCCAAATACAGATCGATGTATTTATTGCCTAATAAAATATTTTTTTCCACTACCTACGCTGTACCTATAGCTGAAGATACGAATGATTCAGCTAGAACAATTACCAAAGTTATACAGTAAACAATCCTTACCTTTTGGCAATGAATAGATTTTGATTTCTTTTCTTTTATTCTGACAACAACTCAAAGCCTATTACTCCGGAAGTGTTGGAATTTTTGTAATGATGTGGGTTCTACAATATTGAAATTAAAGCAGAATTATTTCAAAATCACTTTTATTTGTCGGAAGAATAAAAGTTATTTTTGAAAAAAAAACGCTGTAAATCTGAATTTCTCACTCGTTAGGGTCCTGATCAGAAGAATCGGTTATTTTACAAGTCAGCTCCTCGATGGCACTCATTATCTCGTCAGTACTTCGATTTGCGTCTTCAATCTGCTTTTTCTGCGTTTCTACGCTTTGCCGCATCAATTCGCTCATTTTCTCGATTTTATTGAACAACGATAAGAATCCGTAATAAGGAGACTGCAACAAACATCAGAATATATTTGATTCACTGCAGTCTCCGCTTTATATACTAGGAATAATGGAAATTTCTTGAGGTTTCGTAACAAGTGCTTTTTTAAAATGTTTGTAGGACAACCAGGTGGAAGGAGGCCAGTGGGAAAACCAAGGCTGAGATGGATGGATGGAGTCTCAAAGGATGCAAGAGATATACTTCATGTGAGAAATTGGAGGGCGGAGGCAAGGGATCGAGATGGTTGGAGAGGCAGGATTGAGGAGGCCAGGGCTCGATTTGGGCTGTAGGGCCATCGAAGAAGAAGAAGAAGAAGAAGAAAAGAAGAAGAAGAAGAAGAAGAAGAATGGAAATTATTTCTCTTGAAAGAAGAAAGAATTAAAAGAGACTGCCTATCGTACAGATTACAAAATTTTCGAGTGTGTATAGAATAATAATCATTAATGCAATAAGGATGTATACGCATTTTTGTTAAGTTATTATCTGGATGAAAACTTTTTTGAATACTGACCTAAGGTAGATGATGAATATTATTGACTCTACCGTACGTAGAAGAAAAGACGATAAGTTTATCTTAATAAATACATAATTAATATTATAATATTTAATAATACATAATTATATTTGATTCACTGCAGTCTCCGCTTTAAATAGAAATAGAATTGTGTTTGATAAGATTCAATATCCCTTTCGACCTTAGTCCAAGCGCCCACTGAGGTGGAGTGGCGATGGCGTGGCAACACGCTAAACATAAACATATAACTAAATGAAACAGCGCACATCACCTCGATCGAGTAATGTGCACTGTTTCAGTTAGTTACATATGTTTATATTTGAAGGCCTTTAAAAAGGTCCTTTAAAGACTTTAAAGGTCTTTAAGACTTTTATGCCTTTTGATTATCATGTCGAGATCACTGTTTAATCATTACGGAAACAGCTGATTTCTGACAAGTTAAAAGGATCCTGCTATATGAACTTGACCTTCATTTGAAATATTCATCAAAATCAGGAAGTATTGGACTTCGTCTCTGTATTCTTATCCTATTATTTTTTAAAGGGTTAGATGGATAAGTAAATTACATCAATGGGATAAACTATTTTATATCCCTCTAAATGCTCAAGCACAATCCAGGTATTCCAGGCAATCCAGGCATTAACAACAACGAAAAAAGGAAATTACAAAATAATAAATAGTACGTCAATGTTGTTTTTCATGACGAATTACTTTTAGAAAATTCTATTAAAGTAACGACTTCAGCCGATGAAACTCCTCATCAGGAGTGAAATACATTTCAATTATGTCCAATAATGTAAGTAAAAGCTTTAATTACTTACAGTGAAATACAAGTCGTTCAATAGAAATAGGAAGTATTAAAACTTACATCTGGAGTTGGACTATCGAATGATTCTGATTCCAGATCATCGTCCTGGCTATCCTCGAATTTCCGCTTGATTCCTCTCAGCCTGTCGTTGTTGCATTCAGGATTAATAGACGAGTTATCACTTTCCTCTCTGTCCTTGTCTCTTTTTGGACATCTGCAGACTTTCACTAGCATCACTGACCTGCCCAGCACCTCATCCCTAATACAATCGATTTTTCACATCAATTTTCAGATTCAAGTTTGAATTTAGAGCAACAGAATCTAATAATTTAAATGCTATCCCTATGTTAACACTAGGTCTCTCATAGGTCTTTATGTTTTTTTTTTATCGTATGGCTTTTTATCGGTGGGGAGACCCTTACGGGTAGGTTCCACCTCGATAGGTCTCTATGTTAAAATACTGGCTCTATCATAATTAGCAATATTGATTCTTTGTAATATTTATGCTAACTAGACTCAAACTATTTTTTATAATCACTAGGGTTTATTGAACACTATGACCACATTTACTGGATGTAGTTACTATCATTTCAGTTATATCATGTAGTTACTATCAAGATTTGTTTTCGAAATTTAAACTGTTTTTGTTGGTTGGAGAAATTATACTGTTTTTGTTGATTGGAAAAATTACACTGTTTTTGTCGTTTGGAAAAATTACACTGTTTTTGTTGGTTGGAAAATTATACTGTTTTTGTTGGTTGGAAAAATTATACTGTTTTTGTTGCTTGGAAAAATTATACTGTTTTTGTTGGTTGGAAAAATTACACTGTTTTTGTTGGTTGGAAAAATTACACTGTTTTTGTTGGTTGGAAAAATTACACTGTTTTTGTTGGTTGGGAAAATTATACTGTTTTTTTAGTTGATAAAATTCATTCAATATTCATAATCCTGAAATATGGCTCGAAAGCCAAGACAGTAGAGGTAATATGAAGTTTTTAAGAGTTACTAGCAAGATGAAATTGCATTGAAACTATTCACACTAAACTTATCAAATTGATATGTGAATCTTGAATCATGGAACTTGTATTCAAGTCATGCGCAGAGGAGTTTTTGATGCTCAGGTAAATGGAATTGTTACAGACCGCTACTCATATTTCAATAATAGACAGGCTACTATTTCAATACAGGCTACTATTTCAATCACCAAACGAGTGTTTTTTATTGCTCAACATGTACAAGTGCATGGAAGATATCATGACGATAGATGAAATCAAATAAGAATGTTGTGAATCAATTATGATAAGGTATTCTGTTGATAATGTATGTTTTCCTCGAGAATATTTACAATCAGTACTCATGTTCGAGACTGCCTAGTTATTGACAAGAGATGAGGAAATTTATGGATACATCATTGTCTGAGAAATTTTGTATGTTTACTGAACGAATAACTTGTTTCCTTAAACAATTTCCCAAATACACGGGCCGACGAAACGTCCCCTTACACATCTTGTTTTTTTTATCGTATGGCTTTTTATCGGTGGGGATCTTGTTTTGAACCTGAATTGGTGGCATGACATTCCCTTCTTTATTTATTTATTAATATTGTCTTCAATACAAGCCGAAGATAAATTAGAACTTTATGTTATCAGACACCATATTCTGTTACGAATAGATGCATTTCCTAGATTTTTCGACAAGGTATTAAAAATTGACTGAGAAAAAGAAAATATTTTTTCCTCCACCTACTATCTAAAGTCTTACTTTACTCCCTGGAACCGAATACTAAAGTATCACTTTTTCTCCCTAGGGAATAAAGTGACCACTTTACTCCCTAGGGACTAAAAGTAACTCCATTTAAATAACATGGGAAGCATCTCTATGATATTTTGCGACTAATGTTAGAGACTCAGCCATTTGAAATCAGTGTACTGTAGAACAGTACACAGTATAGAGTACACTGTTCGGAGATAGAAAGCTTGGTTATGTTGGTATAGGTTATGTTGCAACCCATAGCGGAAACGATGGGAACAGCAGCAAAAACGAAAGAAAAACAAAATGAATTGAAAACCAAGATGGGAAGAAACAGAGAATAATTCAGAGAATATCCAAAAAATAAGAAAAGATAGTACATCACAAAAATAATTGAAATAACAATACTGGAAATTGAAACGACACGAATAAAATGCTATGCAGCGACGAAACTCACAGAGGCAGTAGCTACACAGAACACATCCGCAGCCGATCAAAGCTAACCTAAAAATCAAAGCATTGCAGACGATTGCATTATAAGGTGAAATTGAATTATATATTTCCTTACGTAGCCTGTTAATGTAGGTGGAGGAAAAATTTTGTGTGCATCACGGGACTAAAGTACTTTTTCTCCCTCAGGAAATTGCTGCCCTCGGCTACGCCTCGGGCATCAACAGTTTCCCTCAGGGAGAAAAAGTTGCACTTTAGTCCCTAGACGCACAAATAACTATTTCAAATTCAAGTTTAGTGTAATTGGAGTTTCATTTCTGTTCTGTCCTTGTGAGTGAATAAATTATTAAATAAATAAAATACTCAGAGTAAGACTTACTGTTCATTTTCGAGTGTGAATACGAGGCTAACAGGTCGCCTGGACATGCCACCCTCACAGGAGGTCTTACAGCCGAACTGGTATCCGATCAAGATGCTCTCGGAGCCGACCTGAGGCTTTTCGAGTGGCACGCTGACGCTGTGTCGTCCACTGGCCGCGTTGTACTCGTAAGCCGCTTCGCTGTGATTCGACGTCAGCACGTGACCGGCTAGCGAGATGCTACAGTTGCACACATTGTTCTGGATGTGAGCTGAAATTTATATTCATTTCTTATTTTATTATTTAGATAAAGTAACATACAGGACAAACAACTCACTCAAGAAATTGCTACAATCACCCCTACCCCAACCCCTACCTCACAATAGACCTGGCATTTACAAACTAAAATGTGAAGACTGCAATAAATTCTATATTGGTATGACTACACGATCATTTTCAATCAGATTCAAAGAACATATTAGAGCCATCACCCACCCCAAATCACATTCCACATTTGCAGACCACATCATCTCCACCAATCACTCATATTCAGACATAGATTCCACCCTTGAAATCCTCCACCTCTCACAAAAAAACCGAACACTCAACACTCTGGAACAATTTGAAATATATAAACACAACAAATCACAGCCCCACAATATCCTCAACGACCACATTCATTTCAGATCTCACTCACTTTTTGATAAAATCCTCGAAATTTCAAACTTCCCGCCCTCTAATCCCCCACTCCCTCTCCCATAAACACCCACCTACTTCCTTCCCATAGCCTTAGCCTCAATCCAGTTCACCTGTACACGTGTTCTGACGATGCGGCACAGCACCGCGAAATGTGCATCAACACATAATTTGTGAGTATCTTACTTTCTAAGTGAATTCAGTGTTTATAATATTTAGATGGATATTTATTAAAAGAGATTTGATGTGTGTGGCGTGTTATTGTGGTATTTGTAATTCTCCATAATGAAAGAAAAGAACAAAGGTAAATATTTTCAAAACACTTATTATAAGTACCATGGTTTCAAAGGATAACCTGCCACAATCTCTGTTGTAGGCAACCAAGTATGTGGTTTGAAAATATCTTTATCTTTTTCTTTCATTAGATTATTCATTCTCAAGATTCAAAGAAATACAGAGTAAAAGTTTTACATAAACTTGCAAAAAAAAATTAAAAAGTACAAAAAAATGAATTCAGAATACAAGAAACAATAATATAATGCATAAGGAATACTAGATTATACAAGAATATAATAGAATCCTGAGAACACTTTTATTTAATAATTATTCATAATATTTTAACCATGTAAGAAGTCATATCAAATACTCTGTAATACTGTAAATATGCTGATTATTACAGCATATTAAGAGTACTGTAAATTTATTCATTGATGAATAAATTTGAATTCAAATTTCACTTCAATGTTTGGGAATGTTCTCGTTTGATAGGAGATTTATTAAAGAAAGTAGACCTTCTAAATAAATAAATAAACAGAATGAATACTTTACAAGTGAACGAGGAAACAGAGTCAATATAAAGAATATGAAAAAAGTAATTCATTGTACTGATCCTGGATCAATTCTTGCTTGGAGCAACTATAATCAGATTTATTTAATTTAGCGGATGGCGAATAACTTTCATTAGATAGATAGATATTATTTCTTGACGTTGCTGATGACCGTAGAGTTCGATTGCAAAGAAATTTATAATACCTCTCACTCTCTCTCTCTCTCTACCTATCTAATGCCATACGCCAGATTAAATGAATCCTATTATAAACATGTGAGTAATATTTTCAGCGTAATGTGAGTAATATTTTTCAGCATAATTTATAATCAAGCGGAAACAGACAAGTGTTTGTTACGCGCTTACATCCTTGTAAGTCTCCACCTATTTCAAAAACATGATGGATGACGTGTTATTCACGTTTTCACGTTCCCATGATACGAAACGTCAAAAAGAGATTGGAGAATATGAATGATTTTTTATTTTTATAAACGATCACAGGTGAGCAAACATAAATCAATGCTCTTCATGAGGTTTCAATCTTTGAGTGATCTTCAATCTTTGAATTTACATCTTCATTGATGTTTTACATGAATATTCTGATCAAATATTTCTGTAGACAAATGAATTTTACTTACCAAGGTAATTAGGATCACGTTCGAATGCATGAAGCATACATCGATTAACAGGAAGATGATTGTGATCAGGACTGGTGTAAACAAGTAAAGCCCTGACTCGCAGATTCGATATGCAGTTTGTATTGAGCTTGATTTGGAAAAGTAGAATTTTATTGATATCGACGAAAACTTTCCCCAGTTTTGATGAGTACTGGAACACAGAAATCATTAATAAAATATTATTATTGCATCAAGAATTTCGATGAACATCAAGTATTTTTGTCTAAATTATTTCAACTGATACATTCAAGATGAATTGGAGAAAAAAGATTGTTTTAAAATGTTGTTCTTTTTGTTCTTTTGTAAAAATAGAATAGGGTAATGTATCACGAGTCAACTCACTATTAAGGCAATAATTGTTGTTCTCTATACGCCAACAGGTACAAAACAAAGAATTCATACGAGTTTTTGCGACTCGTTATTGGTGGATTAGAAATGTGAATCGTACTTTTTATCTAGAATGATTGTTTTCAATACAATATGAATTGGAAGATTAAGAAGGGCAGAATAAGAATTAATAGATGGATGAGTAATTCGCATTTATCAAAATTAGAAGTGTAACATACTGAAAATAATTACAAAAACTTTCTACCTCTTGCTGTGCAATACTTGGTACTGAATAGTTTAGTGAGGTTGTAAAGTAAGTATAGTAATGACATAAGCATTGGAAAAAAACAAGTCACAACTCACATTAATTTAAATATTTTGAATAATTATAATTAGGAATGAGATTGAATGATTCATATCCATTAATGGAATGAATGTATTAAAATTGATTAATGTCTGTATACCTCTTGCCAATAGCGTAGTTCCCAGTTGACTAGCATAAGCCAATGGCAATGCGCAGCGACACTAGTCCAATTCAAGTTTCCAGTCAATTGGGAGAAAACCGTTCAAGTCACTTATGCCAGTCGATATATACTAATATCGCTTACATATACTAATATCATATACTAATATCAATGGCATATACTAATATCAATGAAAGCTATGAAAATATATTTTACCAAATTAAAAATTATGACACAACCTATCCTTTGGTGAAGAAGTAGTTAATTCAAGTAATGTCTAAACAAGAGTAAGATACTAGAAGCACAGATAATAGAAGAATTAGAAGAGTTATAGAATAGAAGAATTATACATAGTCTGTGCTAGAAGTAAAATGAATTACAAACACTGTTCTCTTGTATATTGTGTAATTTGGAATGTCTATATTTAATTTTTCATTTTATAATTAAACTTACCACCCAGGATCTACGACTGCTGCTTGTTTCTGATAGTTCAACTTTAAAGTCATAAATTCCAGGATACTCAAGAGTACAGGGCAAGGCTCCAGAGGAAGACTGGATCTTGTTTCCACAGGAAGTTGAAAGATCTCGAAATGCATTAGACCTAGAGTCATCCTGATTACCAGGGGATGTATTACACGCCTGATTCACATCATCCTAAAGAAAATCATTAATAATAAAGTGAAATGAATTTATGAAAAAAAACTTGTAAGTAGAATATTTGAACTATATATTATTATTAATATATAATGTAGAACTATATAACTTATTATCAAACTATAAGTAATATTTGAACTCTAGATGAGTTTTAATCTTCCATTGCAGTCACGATTTTAATAAATACGTGAGAGGCATAATTATTACAGGCTATTATTAATATAGCTCTTATATCGCGATTCGTATATTATATCGCAATTATAATACAAATAAAGTGTGAACATCAAGTCAAATCAACATAGGCTACATATTGATTAAGTTTACATATTAAGTTTA
This sequence comes from Laodelphax striatellus, assembly GCA_017141395.1. Taxonomy (NCBI): domain Eukaryota; kingdom Metazoa; phylum Arthropoda; class Insecta; order Hemiptera; family Delphacidae; genus Laodelphax; species Laodelphax striatellus. The sequence goes on along the minus strand of CM029538.1, from coordinate 19,144,738 downwards.
ATTATGTTAAACTTCATATTTGGTCAATGTTCATACATTACTCTCTGGAGAATCCATTTAATATGAAAATAATATTATCCTTAATTTCTATTTCAAACGAGAAGCTTCTCAATGATAGATAGTGTCTACTTTGACGTCTTAAGCAGTAAAAACAATTGAGGTGGAAAAAATACTTTAGATATTTGAAGGAAGCCAACTATTTTACCAACTTTCAGATAATTATAGATTACAGATAAAATACAATTAGGTTAGCCAAAGGACAGTCCAATTTCTAATTAATTGACAATTTGTAGAGAATTTACTGTGGCAAAATAATTCTATTCAATTTTAATGAGTAAGTTATTCTAGGAATTGAATAATAGTACTTTCTCAATATTTTTCTCACCTTATTTTATACAATTAAATAAGTACACTAGTCAAGTGAGCTATTATTTATTATTCTTCAGTTCAATGTTAAATAATATATTAATTTGACGTAAATATGAAGAAAAATTAATATGTAAAATAATGAAACAACAAATAGAATTAATTTCATTCTGATAACAATATCAATGGGGAATTAAATTTTGTTTAATTCAAATGAGAAACTTGTAATCAGTCAACATAATTATAACATCACTGCAAAATAACATTGCAATCTTCAATTTTCTAAACATAATTTTATAATTGTAACTGATTCAAAGAATTCCTAAACATTGATAGAACCTATCTCTTATATAAACTCATATTATCTGCCGTGGCGAAGCGTGGTATACTTATTCCCGGCGATTACCAAATAGACCTAAGTAATATATATAGACCTAAATAGGCCTAAGTAGGCCTAGTAATATATATTAAAGTTACCTTTTTAAAATCGGCTTCCTTGATATTTGATCTGGACATTGTAAGCTAAATAATTGAATTTTTCACCAATTTAAGGAATGTTACTTGAAAATTGAAAAAACTGAGAATTGCGTAAAAAAAGAGTTGCGTTGTTCAGCAATCAACTTTCCTTGGAATTGTTGAGCTAGACACTCATCAACTAGTTCAAACAGAAATAAACAAGAATAAAAAGGATCAGTAGAGTAATAATAATCATTATCAGAATCCAGATTATGAATAAATCTGTTCTGAGCAAGTCTGATAGTGTTGGTATCAACTTTTTGATTTTCAATTACGAACTGTTGATTGCAGAAGATAATAATAGTTGTAGATAATGTTGTTCTATAATCAATACCAGTGACTATTGACTCAATATAAGAATGTGAATTTTTTCTAGAGTCTATTGAGGATAATGATTAAATTTATTCTTTTATTTACTTACATGTATCCTTTCTTGCTTTGAAGTTGGAGATCAACTTACAACGGCTATAAAAACATTTAAGCCATAATCATACCTAATAAACATCGATTTCTAAATTATCTTTGAAAAAAAACGGTCTGCTACATAATAGAATCATAATCACATAATTATTATCGTATAATGACCGAATGAACATTACAAAACGTTGAAACAAACTACAACTTCATAAAACAAGAACTATAAACATTGAAACATAACCTAAAACTCACAGACATCAGCTATCGATATCTCTCAGCTATCGATATATCAGAGATATCGATAGTAAGTCGCCGATTTATCGATATCTCACTAAAAGAAAATCAGGAAAATTCTACTGTAGAGAAAATTTAACAGTAGAGAGGGCGACCGCCGGTGGGATATATTTCTAAATAGCCGTAGAAAACTTAAATGTTTATTAATGATAAATGACTAAATAATGCATTTCAATCAAACTTAAGAAACAATTTCAATTTTTCAACAACTAGGCCTTACCACAAAGTAGAAAGGAATAGTAGAATTCCTTTCTACTTTGTGGCCTTACTTAATTACATAAATTAAATTACCGTAGGAGTAGTTAAATGTAAATTGAAATATTTTTCTAATAAATATTTCTGGGCTTATTCCTAACGATTTGGACATAGATTCAGATATTTATTGTTGGAATTTTATTGGATAAAATTTTCGAAAGTATGAGAAAAATTATTATATTTCACCACAGATAGTATTGTAACTATTTTTACAACAGTACCCTACTAAAGTTCTTGAACGCTGTAAAGAATACTAAACTCATATTAAAAAAAAAAAAAATGATCCAAATAATTTTGAAAATATTTACCATATTTTACTTATTTTTCAAGTAAGAGAAATACAGCAAGAAAAATAAATTAAAAACATGTTTGAAATAATAATAATGATATTTTCAAAAATGCACTCAGTGTGAATAGAAAATAGTAATGATGCGATATCCGTGACATTTAAATCATTAACAGTAATAAAAATTTTTAATAATATCACTAATTTTATACAAGACAAGTATGTACTCATACTAGATTCTAAAATAATAGAGTTAATAAATTCTCTAATTTCCCTCGTATCCATCACGTTTTGTAAAGAAATTTAAAACATCTTATTTGAGTTTTGTCAACACTATTCGACTCTCAAAGTCAGCCACTGTTATATTATCATCAGCTCCCAAGTGATCAGGCTGGAAATCTTGCACCATGTAGACATGAAAAAAGTAGTTGAACTGGTGGTATGCTCCATATGAAAATCCATAGACCGTTCCATACAACTCCATTAGGAACACAATTATTGTCACAGCCATTTCCTCGCCTCCTCCTTCTTTGTCGTAATCCTCATCATCATGGCCAAAATAATCGTCATCATAATAGAAATGATCATCATCATCTTCCTCTGAAACAATTCAAAAAGTAGGAGTATATTCAAATGAATATAAAGGAGTTTATTGAAAAAAAAACTTTGCTGATTTATTTCACTTGATGTAATAAAGTGCCCGCAGTACATTTTTAAAGAATTATGCCTGCAATCAATATTCTGATGACAATAATAATAATATCACTTGGATAAGAAACAATTTACAATCAAAAACACAATACACACACATGAGAATTTGAGGATAGTTCTTAGTGTATCAATAACAACGACAGTAAAGGAGAATGAATGAATCACTGTTCAACTTTTCAAGAGTTTAGAGGATACTCATTAACTTATTAATTGACTGATACAATATTTTCTCATATCTGTAATTGCTTCATAATAAATTTCAGTGGAAAAATTCCTCAATGAGAAGTTGTTGATTTTGAAAACTTCATTTATTTTCAACAATTATTTATTGTTTTAAATTACAGTCGGATGGCTTAGTCAAGTAGAGGCATCCATTCAAAAGTATCAACTTTTGGAAATATGTCGCGTAGGCCTACTTCCATTCCAATAATTTTTTATTGGATATGTTTTCATCCCACTAATTCATTGATGATAAAAAAGGTTTCGGTACTTTTTAATAAATTGCTTAGAGTACCATTCTATACAATAATGGACTATACATATAGTAAAATACTGTAGCAGAATCCCTGCTGTATCCAATGTGAAGTTGAAAGAAGTTTTCCTCAATCTTCTACCTGGTCCATATTAAAAACATGATTGAACGTTTGTGAACTATACTAATCTTCAATATTTCAAAAATTATATAAGAAACACCAAGAACTTCAACTATCATTCTATTAGAGAAATAATTGTTTTTCCATTCACCTGTTCCATTGATAGGGCAATCCTCGTCCATTTTGGAAAATCCCTTATAAGCTGCACCATATTTCTCAGGCTTTCCCTCTTCGTTGAAGTCAATCCTATTCCATGTCTTGTAAGTGTGAAAGAAACTCCTGTGCTCGGCTATTGACTCATTCAGACTTCTCAGAACGGAAACGGTTGTTTGTTTCAAGATGCAGTGCAGATCATCATCCATCGAAGTTTCGGTTGTATTCAGTTTTTTGTTCACTTTCCTGAACCAGTAGTTGGGTTTGTCGGAGCCAGGTCGTGATGGATAATCGTGATGGTGATATCTGGCAGTTTTTCTGTCAGGCGGTCTGAATGTTGCAGAGCCTGCGTTGACTGAGAGCTGTTGAAATTGCAAAAATTGGTTTATCAGAAAAAAATGAGGAAGAGACTTCAAAATGTGGAAGAATCCACATTTATGGTGTCTCAACACGATTTCAATGAGGTCACCTAACCACTTTTTCCAATTTTGTATTGTATTTATATGTTGTATTATTCTATTGTTTTTGGATATTGTGTGTAAATAAATGAAATGAATGAATCCAGTATTGTCACAAATGATAAAATAGAATAGAATACATGTATTTCTCTTTGCCCTTATGTTTCTCCTAAATATACAAAGAAGTTGTTGGACCTATTATATCAATAATGTATACAAAAATCAAAATTAAAAAGTAAATCACTGTACATTGTTAATTGAATTATATAAACATTTTTATATAAATGATGAATGAAAGGTTGAAAAGTTCAATCCAATTTAATTGTTTGAAAGCAATAAATGTTTGCACTACCGGTACTGCAGTTCTCATCCTTACACAGAGTACAAATATATTTTATAAACTGTACCCACATTGTAATAAAATAATTTATTAACTTGGCTATAAAAGTCTATCTGTGACTTAAAAAAACAGTAGCCTATGTTCGGTTGAATTAAATTGAGTATTATCCTTTCATAGGAGAGAATGTAAATTGGCAAAGTTTGAACAGTTAATATTGATAATGTTAGTTATAATAATTATTTGAATTGGCACATCAAGTTTTTTATCTCTATTATCTCTCATCTCTAATAAGGCTTTTTATCTCGTTCTATAACGTTAAGAGGTTTCATCCCATAATGAACTAGGGTTTAGTAGACTTCAAATATTGGAATATAGGTTATCAGGAATAATATTACAACTGATAATCATTGTCCAGTATTCTTTCAGATAATGGTCGTGATAGAATAAATAACGTATACTCACTCTCACAGCTCTTATAAAATTATAATGTAAACAATATTTATGATATAATAAATGAACATTTTACTATGAAATCATGAGCCCTTTTATCATATTGTTGATTGATCATTTTATCCAATACTTCCCTGTTTCAATTCATCATCCTACAGAAAATCGGATTTCAAGAGCCACCACACCCTTAGTGGTAATTTACTGGTTTCAATTGTTTTTTTATTAATTGTACCGGTAATATGAGAAACAATTTCTCAGTTCATTTGAAAGATACATCCAATATTATTAATTCATTTCATTTATTTATTCAGCCATGTACTCACCTTGTACTGGCCCTGTACACTGTGACACTACGCCCTATACTACACCCTGTACTCAGCCTTGACACCTTAATTGATGGTTCTTGATGGTTCAATAGGCTTGCGCCCAAAACTGTCCCTTTCCCAATTTATGAAAACAGTCCAAAATATTAAATGATATACTTACAATCAGATGCACCACAAACAATGTTGCAACAATGACAATTCCAAGTTCAGCAATTACTTTCATGGTAAATTATCGGAGCACAATCCAAGGTGCCATCTGCCAGTGAAATAGTCGATCAAACTGAGAAGAAGTTCTTAAATATTGCGAAAAATTATATAACTTCAAGGACTGGCAAAAGCAAATTGCAGGGAGCACCTATTATTGTGACTACCACCATGACCCGGACTCTGATGAATAATTTGTGATTCGTCTTGCAATGCCAGTACCCCCATGACGGCGATCTGGGTCTATGTTACAGTGGAAGAGAACTGAAGATGAGATCCGGCTAATTGTTCAATCGATAATTTCCATGGATCAAGTACGTCAACAAGTACAGCTTGAGATAAGCAGAGGCTACTTCAAAATTCAAAATACAGAAATAAGAATTCCAGAAGCTAAAATAATAATGATATCGAGACTAAAAATATTTTCGGATTATTAAAAGCAAGAAGGTCACTGCAACAAAAAGAAAGATCATTGAGAAGCGTTGAGAAAAAATTATGTTTATCAAAAAAAATATTTTTTCAAAATAAATTTTTATTTAAAAAAGAGGGACAGTAAGGGACAATCTACAATCAATTACTGCAAAGATCACATTAGCCTATCATATACGAGAATAATTCTCGTATAATTATTGACATCACTTGAAGCTCATTCAAAGGAAGTTATATGTAGTTAAGACATAACAATAATAATATAATGCATCAAATATTTTATATTCCAACTTGATGTATGGTGAGTAAAGTATGTCATAGAATACTTTCCAATTGATTGATTCCATCAGGCTTTCAGGATTCATATCATTCTCTATAATATAGAGAATAATATTATTATTCTATGAATATGATATTAATTTTTGAATTTTGGATGAAGGTGAAATAATGGCTAACCTTACAACTTGAATAAAATTATGTAACTCAATAGATGAATTTCAAAATTCTGGATAAAGATGAAATATAATGACCTCAATAAACTTCTTTTACCTCAATAAAATACAATAGCGTTTTTGAAAATGATTTGCGTATTTTTCAATGCTTTGTATTGAAAATGAATTTTCATAGAATCCTAATGAAAATAATTAATAATTATCTTCTTCACTTGTCTTGCTTCAAGCTGCTGGTAGCAAAAGAGTGCCATTAGAGCTGTAAACCGGTGAAGCATGTACCGTGAGAGAGTTCACCTTATTGTGGGAGACTACTGATGAATGAAAACTCAACTGTATATTATTGAGATAGCCGGCACTGTGTCATGTGTTATGGAAGCAAACAACCATTGTGTCAATTCACGCGGGTTTTCTCCAACGCAGGTACTCTACTGACTCATATTATTATACTTCTGATACCGTAATACTAGACTACTGATCCAATGCTTCCACTGCAGAGATCTGATGTGAATTGCTTGACAGCCATTTCAGCTCATCATAATCTTTGAACGTCCGCATTTCGCGTCTTTTGTGGAATATTATCACCTGTGAGGCAATGAAAACGGGATTTTTAATGCTAGATTGACGGGCCTTAATGGTGGGAGGCCGAATATGTTGTAGCCCAGTTTGTCACACAATAGTCTTTATAAAGACTAAACAAATATAATTTCTTATCTGTGGTGATACTGAAGGGTTTGTGAAGTTCATAGTTGTTGAAGAGCGTTGGAATCACCGCTTACCATTGACTAGAATATTCAAAAAAGTTTTCTTTTGTAGCCTCTTTCTTAAATGACTAATTTAAGAAAATTAAAATGACCAATTTTATTTATTATTCTAATTAGGTTCATTAATCTATTTAAGCTTGTTTCTTCAAAAAAAAAAAAAAAAAAATACCCTGATTATAAAAGGAAGGAGGCCTACTGTAGATGGAGGAAGTGAATGAACAACTGGCAAATAAAATAGATATGAGAATAAGAAAATTTGTCTGATTGATAAGAAAGATTAGTAGGATCAATAATCCAACTATTCCATTTTATTATTACTCTAAGGTTTTACCTGAAAAAGATGTTCCCAATCCTATCTGCATGATTCTATTGAGGAGTTTGAAGAACCAATGAAGTCAAAATCCAAAATAAAACTCCAATATATTATTGTTTTGAATATAATTAGAAAGAAGTGATATCTATATTCACCTTATATATATAAGATCTGTATATAATTGAAAACATATGATCCATATATAAGATATTCATCATTCAAATATAAAATCCGAAACTACATTAAATTAATGATTAATCCTACATGTAAAAAGATCTCTTCTCATGCACATTTGCAAAGTTAACTGTTCAAACCTTCTTCAAGACTGTAAAAGACTCCAATTAAAATCATATTAATAGGTTCACAAGTAGGTAACTAATGAACGAAAGCAAGAACTAATTATTTACATCAATGAATCACCATTATTCATTGGAATTTCTTATTTACAGTATTGTAGGAATCATGATTTTTCCTTTCATAATCAACTCAAGTCTCCAGAGTAGCCTATCTTATAAAACTAATCTCTTTGTTTTCAATTTAGTATGGAAGTGTTACAATTTCGTCGTTGACAAACTTCCATCTCCTTCTTTGCAAATTCATGCCTTCACTCTCATCAATCCTTTTCTCTCTCCACCTGTCCATCTCTCTCTCACCCTCTCTATCTATTCTCTAGTGATGATATAACAAATAATCATTTTAACAATATGATCCCATGTAATTATGTTTTATAATCTGCATAACTGAAATATTCATAAAAATATTCTCTGGCCCATTACACGGAAGAAATTCAAAGTTATCACTCCCACGATAGCCTCTTCATAATCATGCCCTCCTCTTCAATAATGACTGCATATAAAATTCATGTATTACATCACTCATCTCATGTAATTATCTATGATGGTTAACTCAGCATCACTCTTGACAACCTATTGTTCTCTGTTATTTGTGGGAGGATGATGTTATGTAGCAGGCTAATGATATTTTCGGAGTGAAGAAAATGTTGTGAATCAAGTGTCCAAAACCAAAAGTAGTTGAAAGTGAGTTATCAAGTAGCCTACTGAAGAACTGAAGTGGAATATTGAATTTTCTCGTTCAAGATTAGCCTATATCAAATGAAAAATGTTCATAACAAAGTTTAATTTTTTTTTTTGGTAAAAAATGTCAATGGAAATTATTGAAAACAATCAATGAATGATTTGCTTTAGACAATTTTTTTTATTGATGGAAAATTCTTATTTAAAATAATTTGCATGAACATGATAGTACTAACTTACTTAAGTAAGTATGAACATGATAATACTCCAGTTAAATATACTTTTCAGTGATTTTGTACTATCTATAATTGAATTGTAATTACTTTTATTGAAAATAACTTTCAATATCTATTTTCAGATTCTAAAAGAACAAAAAAGTTGTATTCAAATTCCTTATTTCAATTAGTTGTGTCTACTTCATGAGAATTGGAGACATATTTCTATGAAATTTAAGTTGGGAACTCAACAAAGGATATCTGTGAATATTATAAGGTTATAGGCTATTTTAAATATTGTATTAAAACTAAAATAATAGGTAGCTAAGTTGATCTTGTCTGCTTTTGGATACGATATTAATTGAATATTATAAGCAATATTTGTGTTGCGTATCTGTTCATTTCTTGAGATCAAATTTATTTTCACCAGAAGATCACAATCTCCAATAAATTCCAACTGACAAAACGTTCTTAGATTACTGTTTTCAGGTAGCCTATGCTGGATGAATTATGAGACCAAACCTTTTCTCTAGTTTGAATAACAATAAAGACTTGCTGGGCATATTAAACGCAAATCATTATGCGGCAGTCACCTCATTTTTATATCAGAAACTTTATCTTTTTAGAATCTACAAAAATAATTTACAAGAGGTCAAGAATCGCCTCTATTCATTTATTTTTGCAAACCATGTATGAGTAAATGGTAATTGCTGTAATTTTAATCTCCGGCTGTTGCCAATAAAATGTCATGTCGGCCAATATTGTAAAGTGCTAGGTCTAGGTATTAATATATTCATAACAATAAAAAAAATTGAATAGACGGCTACTGTGCAATAGATTTGACTCTGATCAAGGCAAGGTGAGCCAAGGAGAACCAGCCATAGTGAATATTTATAGATCTGCTTCCACGTTAACAGCCTCCACTGTCTCAACCTGTCTGAGATGCAAGGTGAATGTGTCGATTCCTTATTCAATAAGATTATAATGAGAGAAATTGTGAATCTACCTCACTCCGATCTCTGATTGAGAATTCAAATTGAATTTTATTTGCCAAAAAATACAAATAGCCAAAAAGTAAAAGAACTTGGGCATTATTTGGGCAGATGGAAATTTATTAAAATCCTGAACAAAAAACATTCTGCAGTTTTAGTCAATATGTGGTCCAAACACAAGAATATCAACCTCGATAATGATTATTCTTGTTATTCCAATACAAGAGCTCAGAGCACAGGAATGTAATATAAGAAGTAGCATACGAGATCCTGCTCGTATTATTCTGTAATAGTGTAGGTATAAGTTATACCTATGTAGGTATATGTTATAATATGTAGGTTGAGTTATACCTCAACTCTTACTCATCATTGAATCATATTCTCGTGAAGGAATAACATTTAAAATAGTTACCATTAATATTAAGAATTTCAACTATTCATAGCAACTCATTAAATTTTAATCTTCTTATTTTAGAAAGTACAATTTGATTAGTTATTACAATTGATCTACTCTATTATTTCAACTCGGATTCAACAAATCGAACTTTCAATCAATTTAACAAATCAATTCAAGTTAATTTATACATTGGTGACAGCCTATATATCTCAAATAGAATAAAATATTCATTTTGTATATTGTATGATATCAATATTATTATTAATGAAAAATTTGATTCGAATAGGATTTAAATTTGAATGTAGAATGTTGAATTAAATCATATCAGTTCTGAAGATGTATTTTTTGTTCAAAAGTTGTGTACAACATTATGTAGTTGATAAAAATAATGTACAAAACATTATTGATATGATCTTTCTTCTGATTAGAAAACTTGTTCTGAATTGTAAGTAAATCTGTTTCATTACCTGTCACCAGGAATGTGTGAAATGAGGCTGAAAGAATTGTAATTGTATGTGTGGAAAAGGAAACGAATTGAACTAGTCGAATTGGGCCAATTAGGTGGTCACTATTTACTATTATTAGACACCTTGTTTAGAACAATCAATTTAATTAATGTTGTTTTATTCGGATTTCTTTTCCGTTACAATTAATCAGAAGAAAGACGGGACTTGAAAGTAAACAACAGGATAGAGGAAACAGAAATAAATTCCTTGGCCCTTTCAAGATGAGTTAGTTTTCAAGTGCATTGTTCATGACTATAACTGCACAGGAATAGGTGGAAGATCCAGGTAAAATATTGAAAGGTTTGAATGAAACATTGAGGGATAACATGATTATGTGATACCTACTTATTCCAACAAAATTTCACTCTCATACAAACTCATGAATATTTGAATTGAAATATTTCGCAGTTGAAAATGGAAATAAATTATTGTTACTTTCTACTGGAATATTTGAAAGAAATCGATAAATATCATCTTTCAGAGTAGGCTAATACTGTACTAGAATTTGTGGTAGTGTGTTTTTCTTTTCAACTTTTTATTTTATTCAAATCAAAATTAATAATACTCTCTATTCATACAGTATTCGATAAGGGTTCAATTATATCCAATAAGTTTCACTCATTCCTTTTAAATCAAGGAGTTAAAAAGTATGGAGCTCATATTATTCACCATCACTATCAAATACTATTACAGTATTACTACACTATACTACTCTTGATTGTTGCCAACCTTATCCATGATTGCCTGTTACCCTACTACTACTAATGTATGTAAACAGGTTTTCTTTAATTTAATAAATTAATTATTTTAAACTTATGAATTTCTTCTGAAAAAGAAAAGTCTAATCTCCTACTGATTCTATTGTTCATTCAAGAGAAAATTATGTCAATTACTCGCATTTCAGATAAACATAGGGCCTGCAAAGTTAATTCTCTTGTCATTTCTTTTGACATCACTTGAAAGTTGTTGATTTTTTAAATTATTCCATCCTTTTTCCCATGGAAAGGTCGCGGCTGTTTCATGTCTTGTAAAAAATAAACAGTTTGCGGTCGATCCACTGTAGAAGAGATAATCAGCAATACTAGAACTCTAGAGGAGAAAACATTAGCTATGACCCATAGAAGAGTTAACTTTACTTTTCTTTTCCTTCATCTAGCCAAGCAAGAAATCGGGCTAACAGTTTTTCTCATCAACTGATAGTGAAGGAATCAATTGTTTATTTAGATACTTGACGCGTTCTTCGTGAGTAAGCTTGAATTAACTGTTCATTTCTAACATCTACAATTGTGTGAAAACATCAATGACGATTTCTTTTTCAGTGTTTGTTTTAGAGCAAATAATTGATAGGAGATTTCTCCATTGCCCATTGTCTTAAATACTGGTACGATTCTCGAGCTGAAGACTACAAGAAAACAGCTAATTGTGCCGTACCTGGTTATTTACCCTGTATATAAATACAAACTTTAGTATCGGAAGTGTAGATTTAAGTCTAAATGGGAAAGTCTACTATTCATTTAAATATACTATGCAAAAATCAATGAAAGATTCCATCATCAGTTATAAATACTCAATCTATTGTTTGTTTTTATTGATTTATATATTATCAATAGATTTATAAATTTCTATTCTCAGAAATCTTCCACAACTATCAACTAGTATTGAGATATTTTTTATGAAAAAAAATTCTTAAATGGTTTAATCCGTTTTTTTTTTCAATTGATGTTTCCTATTAGCCTATGATGTAGTTTTCTATTTTTTTCTATAGTTTTCTAAATTTCCTATTTTCCTGATGTAGCCTATTAAATCCTATCCAAGGATGTAAATCCTATCCAAAATCCTATCTATATTGTATCTGCGATGTTTTCTGCATTTCTATGAAATGCTCTGCAATTTTCAAATCCATCTGGAGCTGTGATTGTTAATATTGTTAATGAGTTTTTTTTTATTTTCCTTGTGTTTCTTGTAGCAATGGAATAAACTTATTTGCGATAATAATAAACAGGGTTCTTTTCACAACTTTGTTTGATGATAAAAGTAGATCTCCAATAATCTCCATAATATTCCAATTTGAAGGAATTGTTGAATTTGTCTAGAAAATCATGTATAATGCAAGTACTCACTTCAAGATTCAAACTGAACACTCTAGCATCACTAGCTACATACTTTAAGACCTTGATTTTAGTAAAAATCAATGCCAGCAACCATTTGTTATTGCTAAATTAGAAATGGTATCCTATCAATTCCGTTCGCCAGAGATTAATTGTCTAAATTTTAGTCACGATTCAATGCTTCGCTAGCTCCAATTACTTTCTTTTTCAACGTCCTATAGATTCTTATCATTCCCAGCAGTAGAAATTCGTCGGATCCTCTCACTATCTACTAGTATTGCAGAGATTGTCCTGTTCAATATTTGAATGTTTTTCATGTAACCTACTAACAGAGATAATCCATATTTGGTTATTCCATGCTACTAAATATGAAAATGATTACCCAGAATTAGTTTTCATAGTTATACAGGGTTGAATTATGTACTCTTCTTTTTTACCTGGATTATACAATGATATTGAATCGTAACGATGTTCTATGAAATCCATTTTCTGTAAATAATACGGAAAAAATCAAACCTATTAAACTATATACATACAATTTATGTTTAATCTTGTTTAATCAAAACTCGTGCTATCTCATAGATAATTGTTCCATGCCTTTAGAGCTTGAAGGTATGCAGAGAAATATAATTTTCAGGTATAGGCCTATCGGAAATCATATACAACAATGATAAACTCCTTTATTTTTTAAAAACAATTACTGTGCTCTTATCAAATGAAATATTTTTGGTACCTTGACCAGCATTAATACACATCGATTCAAGAAAGAGTCAAACTGCGGAATTTGATCGATCAAATTCGATTTCTATCAGCAACCTGTGATTAAGCATTTCCAAAGTCCCCATTGGAAAGTTCTCGAAGTTGGCATTCATACTAAAGCTTCTCAAAATCAAATCTCTCTGGCAAAACTTGTTATTTTAATGAGTATAATACTGTCATTCCAAACTACTAATCTGAATTCGTAATGTGTTTGGATTTCACTAGATCAAGTTACGTAAAAAATGCAGCTCTGATAAGTAAGTTATCAACAAACAACACGGACTTAAGAGATATTGGAATAAAAAACCTGGAATATTTGCTCTTCATTTAACTAGAAAATATCATTCTTCACTTGTCTACAGATGTCATGACATTCACTTCATGAATATAAAATGAACATGAAAGTTTCAATTAGTCTAAATATCTTAATAAATAATGTGGAATGTGAAGAAATAATAATAAGCAGGAATTAGGATAATTCAATCTTAATTAAGTAAAAACTCTCTCGTTCAATTACTTGTATCGATGAAACAAATTATTTAGATTTATGATACTGTCAAATGTGAGTTTCACGATATGAACATTCAATGACAAAACTATCGACTATCGTAATTCAAAAAGTATAAAGTCCAACTTTATCAACAAAGGTCAGTCATAATTATTTTATTGTTGTTAAATAATTGTGATTATTTTAATTGAGTAATTGATGTGATACAATTATTAAGTCATTCTCTGAAGTTGGGAGACTTTTGTCATGAATTTTGAAGAATATTCTGTTGATTTTTCTTCTAGATTACTCACCAGTGCATCGTTCTCCATGATTGCAGTTAACAATGCTCATTGGGGCCAATTTTTTCTGTCTTCCACAGAAAGCGCTGCACGCTTTAATAAGTTATCAGGAGAAATCGCGTTTAGTCGTTAATCGATATGAATCGAACTGATAGCAAGCGATCGTTTTTGCCAGCTGAATTAAAAACACTGATTGACCAATAATTGTGGGTTGATTGTGCACTATCAATGCACTTACCAATGGTGATTGAAATGCATTGAAAGTGTTTTTCTAATCCTACGAAGCAGTTGAAATTAGTTGTTGTATAAATTAGATGTGTTCAGAAACTAAATAGATGAATTCACTAGGGATGAAAAATCGAGCTAAATTTTATCCTTTCTACAAATTTCAGACTCACCTAAAAGTGGGTTGATTCAGACAAAATATCCTCAAACCTCACCGTACAATAATATTAGCCCTGATATTGAGGTGATGTGCGCTGTTTCATTTAGTTTCATTAAATTTTAGCGTGTTGCCACGCCATCGCCACTCCACCTCAGTGGGTGCTAGGGCTAATATTAGCATCAATACGCACACAAAACCATTCACAATATCAATAGTTAAAATGTTAAATTAGTCAATGCACACAGGAAACAACTTCAATAATGACTTTATCAGTAATTTATACTCCCAATTTTGGTCTGTCCAACTAGAAGTTATTAATAATTCTAGTTCATGATTCCTCAAGCCGGCAGTAGCGCAGAAAATAAGTTGAATCAAATTTTCCAGTGGAGAATTTTCTCAGAAAATGAAATGAAAGGTTTCTCAGAAAGCAAAGCAAAACAATATCCAGAAATCTCAACAATGCTTTTTTACAGTATTTAAATTTGTGAATTGTAACTTTCTTAATGTTGGGTTGCACCAAGCATGATCAATTTTGATCCAGGATCAGTACAAAGCTAATCAAATGGGTCAGCTGATTGAAAATAGTCGATCCCGGTTGGTGCAACCCAAGATTAGAGTATTAACTTATATAACATTTTCCGCTACAAAAACATCGAATGATGCGCATACTGCAGTGTGAATATCCAACTAACGATCTGTGATATATTGGGCAGTTTTTCCACATCGTCAACCATGTACTCCACTATTTCCTTACTGCAATGATTTGCATCTGCATGACGTGTGGACGAAACGGTAAATGAGCGTGAAACCATCTGATGTAAGTTTAATTCGGTAAGTAAGAGTGTGAATTGAAGAGAGAAGAAAATAATGAGTGTGTACCAAGAGAAGTGTGGGTTTGAGAGAGAAAATGATGGGTGATTACATTATGGTGCAAGAAAAAAGGAGCAAGAGAGAGATAGAGAGAGAGCATGGAAGGGAGAAAGAGTGGGAGAGTCATCGATAGAGGAAGAAAGAGAGTGATAGATAGAGGGAGAAAGAGAGAGAGATGGATAGAGGAAGAAAGAGAGAGAGAGAGTGATGGATAGAGGAAGAAAGAGAGAGATGGATAGAGGAAGAAAGAGAGAGAGTTAGAGAGAGAGAGTTAGATTGAGGAAGAAAGAGAGAGATAGAGAGAGTAAGAAAGAGAGATTGATTGATTGATTGATTTTATTGATATGCTAGGTCTTGGTAAACCTATTGCATGTAAAATAATATACATTACAAAATAAATAACAATTCATTCATGATTACAAAATTGAAATAAAATTAAACATTTCAGATATACTATTCTAATAATACAATGGAAATAATATGAAATTAACTATATTACAATTAGAAATGTAAGACAAAAAAACTAGAAGTGTACTAATAGACTAGCCGAATAGAATTAATAAAATAAAATAATAAACAAATAAAAAGGTAAATCAAGAGAAATAAAGAAGAAAGGTGAAGGGGAAGGAAGAAAAGAAATGAAGGAGGAACTGATTGTGGAATAGATGTGATAAATTCCCACAAGTAATATAAATAATTAAGTGGAATCAAGATTTCGCTCGCAATACTGAAATTTTCAACTCTAAAAGAAGTAAAACTGAAATTTAAATATATATTTTTGTTTAAATCAATAAATAAATGAATAAACGCCAATACTGAATCCCACGCTTCATGCTCGGCTGTTGATGAGGTGATGATAGAGTCTTTTTTTAAAATTATTCAAGGTGCCAGATAGAATAATATTTTCAGGTAATTCATTCCATTCTCTTGAGGCTGAAACCACAAAAGAATTGTTGAAAATACCTGTACGATGCAAAGGTATTTGCAGCTTATACCGATGTGCCCTAGTTCTCCGTCCAGGATTAACACTAGTCATCAGTGTGAAAGACTCACGGAGATAGCCCGGTCCCTCATCCAGAACTAACACCCTGAAAGTCAGACAGAGAATGAAAAATTTTCGCCTCTCCCTCAACTTGAGCCAGCCAAGATCGTTGAAAAGAGGAGTAATGTGTGAATCTCTTCTGGCATCAAAGATGAAACGCACAGCAAATATGTAACGGTGGGGTTTAATAATAATACATAATAATTCAATAATAAATTAATAAATAATTTGAATAGTAAAATGATAAATTTAATGCTGCGATAATATAATGAATATTGTGGTGTTTTAAGATAAAAAAAAAAGTAATGTCTTACCTTTTGAAGGTATGATGCTCAGCTTGGCTTGTCCACGAAATACCACTGTCACTGGCCTCACACCTACTTTACCCCAAATCTGCGTGAGTTATTCAGTCTATAGATAGACTGATTATTAATTTAAAATGCAATCTAATAATGTGAACATAAGTGAGATTTATCTACATGAAAAGGCGAAGTTTGGACATATAAATGTCCATTCTTGGAAAAGGATGTCCAAGGACATCCTTTTCATTAACACTTGGCCGTGAATAGGGAAAAAGTATGTTTTCAATACCTGATAAGACAACCTAAGAGAATAAAAAATTAATTGAAAAGAGGAAAAAAAAATTATTATAAAATATGTATTTTCACCTGAAAATAAAACTTTAAAATTGAAACTAAAATTTGAAATTTTCAAACCTGAAAACAAAACCTTTAAGATAGATGCTAAAATAAGATGAATAAATTATTAAAATAATGGAGTATTTACATAGGGTGAATGGAACAAACAAAAATGTTTGACACCAAAAATGTTCAACAATACTCACATTTTCAAAAATCCTAATTATTTAGAATATTATTAAAATCACGAAGAAGAAACTAAAAGTAAAGGTGAATGGGTGATGATGGAGTTTGATGAAGGTTGACATGCTTTGCTCTAGGGTTGGACATTCTCAATCATTTTCTACGAGATGTTTCTTAAATTTTAAGATGAAGCTCGCTCGACTCTTAAGAGATCTAATAGAATCAGGGAGTGCATTCCATGCACGACAACCACTAACAAGAAAAGATTTAGTATAGATTGTAGTTCGATGATTCGGTATCCTCAAAGTATTTTCTCCAGTTCTAGTATGTGAAACATCAATTCTCCTACCATCAGAAACAAATTTAAAATCATTTTGAAATAATTCGGTTGGCCATATTTTAATATATCTCTAACAAGTTTAACTATTCGAAAAGTCTCTGATCAGGTAGTTTTAAAGTTGAGCTATTAATATGGGCTTGGGTGATCCTTTCATGACGTTGGAGAGTAAACAAACCTCAAACAATAATTTTGACAGCGTTGAAGTTTATCATTTAGAGTAACCTGCATATCATTAAGTACGGAGTTGCAATACATCAAGTGCGGGAAGATTAGAGATTTAACAAGTAACAATCTGATATTTCTGGGTAGGATATCTTGCAATTTCTTTAAGGGGTGCATGGCTGAGAAAACCTTTTTACATGTTTTATTCACTTGTTCTGTCCAGTCTAGTGTTTTATTCATGATTATACCTAAGTTCTTAACAGAGCTACAATAGGGTATTTCATTACCATCAACACTAATTTTTTGGATTGTGGTCAAGTCGATATTGTTGACTAGGCGTGAGTAACCAATTATTATGGGTTGCGTTTTAGTGGGGTTTAATTTGAGGCCATTTTTCCTAGTCCATTCTACAATTAAGTTTATATCTTGATTAATTTTATCTACTGTATCATTGATTTTTGTGATGGGGCAGCTAGCATAAATTTGAAGGTCATCAGCATAGGTATGAAAACTGGAAAACTTGATAACAGAAGGAAGGTCATTTGCATACAGGGTGAATAAGAGGGGACCTAGGATGGAACCTTGAGGAACGCCGTGTATAACATTTTTCCAATTTGAACTATTATCACCAACAGATACACATTGTTTTCTATTTTAAGGTAGGAATTGAACCATACTAGTGTTTTATTACTAAATCCAAGAATAGCTAATTTGTTAAGGAGAATTTTATGATCTACTGTGTCAAATGCTTTGGAAAAATCAAAAAGAGTTAAGATTGTACATTTTCTTTGATCCATAGCCAGCCTAATATCATCGGTTACACGCAGAAGAGCTGTCTCAGTTGAATGGGATTTTCTAAATCCGGATTGAAAGTTGTGAAGCTTGTTATTTTGTTCCAGAAATGATACAACTTGTGAATGAACAAGTCTTTCAAGTACTTTTGATAGAGCAGGGAGGATGCTGATTGGTCTAAGGTCTTCAACTTTATTGGGTGAGGCAACTTTGTTCAAAGGACGAACCAGAGCAAGCTTCCAATTTTCAGGAAATTTACCATTTTCAAGTGACTTGTTAAAAATTAGAGTGATGACTGGAAGGATTGCAAATACCATTCTCTTTATAAATTTGATAGGGATTTTGTCTGCTCCAGTGGCATTACTATGCATGTGGTGGATTGCTTTTAAAGCTTTTTGTTCTGAAATATGATGAAAATGAAATTGGTTAGCAAGTGGTACGTTTAAGTTAGTTACTTGATCTTTTAAATTGTCAATATGATTACTGATGGTTACTTCGTCACGTTGAGTCGAATGTGAAAGAAAATGGTCATTTATATGGTCTAATGGTAAGTCAATTTTAGTTACAGATTTATGTTTACTAAGGCCAAATTCTTTTATTCCTCGCCACAATGATTTAGAGTCCTGCCTATTGTCAGTCATGAATGAGTTCAGATACCTAATCTTTGAGTTACGTAATTGCTGCTTAACTTTATTTCGCAAACTTCGATATTCAATTAAACTGTTCAAGTCCAATGTCCTTTTAAATTTTCTGTGAGCTTTATCTCTTTGTCCCATCATTTTAAGAATGTCGTCAGTCATCCATGGTACCCGTCGTTTTCTGTTAATCCTCCTAGTCACGTAGGGTGCATGTTTGTCATATAATTGCAGAGTCCAATTTTCAAGGGTTTCAACCATTTCATCAACTGAGGGTAATGCCTCAATTTGATGCCATGGAGTCCGAGCTACATCTGTCAGAAAAGCGGCTTCGTCAAGGTGTTTAAAGTCCCTGTAAGTAATAAATTTCTGATCCGGTCTCAATGTTTTATGAGAGAGGGAGAAAGAGAGAGTGAGAGAGAGAGAGAGTTAGATAGAGGAAGAAAGAGAGAGAGAGATGGATAGAGAGAGAGTGTGAGTGAGAGAGAGAGAGTTAGATAGAGGAAGAAAGAGAGAGATAGATAGAGTAAGAAAGAGAGAGAGTGATGAATAGAGGGACAAAGAGAGAGATGGATTGAGGAGGAAAGAGAGATAGTTAGATAGAGGAAGAAAGAGAGAGATACATTGAGAGGGAAAGGAGAGAGAGTGATGGAGTGAGTGAGAATGCGAAAAAGAGTGAGAGAGACAGAGATATGATTTTATACAGAGCGAGCATGCGTGAGAGAGAAAGAAGAGAGTTGAAGAGGAAGGAATGTTTACGTGGTTTGTGCACCACTTCATGCCATCAGACGTTGACGAGAAGGTTTACCGCGTGAATGGACGGACGTCCATGTCCTAAGTATCGGCACGCCAACCATTTTAGTGGCCGGAGGTGGTCCAGTGAAGTTTCCTTGTTCCGGTGCGGTCCAGTAATATTCCTTTGGGAATAATGTGGTCATTCGACATCAAGACATATTATTCATTATGGTTTTAGCCTACAGGGATTTCCAGGAAAGCGCTGTAAAATTAGATATTTCATGTTGGATCACACGACAGTTACAGACTCTTGAAATTTTTGCAAAAAAATTAATAGAAAGTACTGTAATCCCCTTGAAAATGCGATTCTCAATTATTTAAGAGAATGCATTTGAAACATGTCATGATTCTATGTGTGCGAATGATCCAACAATAGTTTTCTTTTATGGGTGATGCTCATATAAGGGGGCCAAACACTATGCGATTCCCTGCAGGCCGTCGTCTCAACAGGCGATCGTAAGACCAATATCGCCGAGTTCCATACACTAGCAGTCAACCGCCTGCAGACGGACGTACGGATTTAAATCTTGTACGGATCGCACTCAATGAAACCTGCACTTGGATAACAAGGTGATGATGATGATTATTTGAATCATGTCTCCAGATTTTTTACTTTTCGTTTCTGAGAGTGATGCCCACATAAGCTCTAAGGCTTGTGCGTGGGTAATGAGAGGGGTGATGATAAGAGATGACAACACTGTTTTTAGGCAGTCGGCACCGACGGCTTTTCGTCTCCTCCGAAAGATGGGAGTGGCCGTTGTTGTCAAAAATTAGGCTGCAGTTTCGGATGGTTCAAGCACAGATAAATAAGAGATTATTCCTTTTCACTGATTATTCCTCTTTAACTGATTGAAAGTCGGCTCTATTGGCTTCAAGGGGCAAGAAGGGGTTTTAATTGTGGCGAGTTACGCAGATATTATGACCTCTTGATTGGAGCATGCTGTATTGCGAGCTTCTCTCAGAAATATGGGGTTAGTTTGAATTTGTAGAAATATCAATTTTCGGATGAACAATACATTTAAGTGGGCCTACATCCCAATATGGCTCTCAACTTCTTTCTCTCGCCTTCTTTTTTTCTCTACTTTCTTGTCTCATTCCTTCCTTTCTCAGTCCTCATCCTTGGTACTTTCACAACTTCCAAAGCTTTCCAGCAGTATTAATGCTTTTCCATAATTATTCTCTCTCCCTTTTGCCCCTTCAAATCTCGTATGAAATTCATTGAAATTTGAAGTTATTCCAATTATATTTATATTATTCAAATTGCTGTATTGAAACAAAAAATTATAGTAAATAATGCATATAGTGGGATATCATCAACTCTCACATAACACTGTTGGATTCACGGTATCAAGCGTGAAATACGTAAATGCTAAAGAAAAATAGTTCTCCACAATGTGAATTCAATTCAATTATATTGTGTCGCTTTGTATTGGAATAATTATTTCAATTTATTTCTTCCATTCTTTTCATGCTTCTAGCTAGTTTTTTGTGTCCGCCTCACTCGATACACCAAATTGTCAAACTTCCTTGTCTTGCATTTCTCCATACATTTTGGAGCTCATATAAATCGGGCAGAAATTTGATTAATCTTTTAATAATAAAGAAATATGTCCAGCTTATCGACTGTTCGGCCTCTACCACGTGAATTGCCAATATATAACATAACAGTTGACAAGCTGCTTTCTAATTAGGCCTGCTGCCTTTATAGATGAAAGCGAGTAGGAAAGCAAGCAACTATCAACACATATATGCGGGTCCACAGCCCAATAACGCCCAGTTCACTTTACATATATGCGGACCATTTAAATCTGTATCGAATGTCGTAGAGTGGACCAGTCGTACAATTCTAAACTTTCTAAATTCTTTTCTGTATTCTTGGCTGTCTTGATTCGGCGATAGTCGCTCCGATAACACATACGGCACCGCAAAATTATCACCAGATACTGATTGTGCTTTATCGAATGCAACTGCTGGCCTTGTTTTTTTCACACATCCTTTTGAGGCGAGAATAAGTCCATGATCAATTGGAAAGGTCAGCATTTTGACTTCTTGTTAATGGAAAATACAATAACGATGATGCTGAGAATAAGAAGAGTCAGCTGTTTCGACATGGAGGAACAAATAATTTTATCGTCTATCAATTGTCTCGATGACAGAGATTAAGTGATCAGGGGTAGAAGAGCATTTCTTGTTGATTTTGTTTGGAACCTAATTTTCAGGGTAACTTGGAAGGTCTTTCAACTTCACTGCCAATGACTCACCTGCTGACACTTATGGAAAATAGTAGAGGTTGATCGTAAAGTTAGCTCTCAACTCCGATGAGAGCTGGAAGATCAAATAATTTCTCAAAAGTTATTTCATAAAATTTATTTTTTATTTTATTTTTTTATTTATTTATTTAATTTCTCAAAAGCCTCATCAAAATAAAATCAACCAACATAAATAACTTACAAGAAATAAATAACTTATTTTCCCAATAATCCATAAGTTATAGACTACCGTAATAGATTAAATTTGAAAAGGTTTCATCAATATTTAACGACGTATCTAATGAGATAGGTATATTAAAATAAGGCCGCGCTTGCTCTGTAATGTCCCATTCTGTTTATTTATTGAATCCATATCAATCCATACCAATCGTCTGATTCAATACAAATAATTCATGTAATAAAAAGGCCCATAAGGAGTTTGCTGGGATATGTTTTTCAGTTCTCAGTATTGTATGTATTCCAGTAAAATATTAATAGATCCGAATATCTCTTTGATATACCATGATATAATAATTGTTTGATCTATTTTCATGATATTACGAGTTCACCAGATCTATTTTTGAAAAACAAATTGATCCTGCAAAACTTCGATTCTTCATCTTCCATTTAGCGCAAACCGCATCAAAATCGGTCCACTCAATCTTCTCCACGAACTTTCCAAAGTTGGACACAAAATTCTTTTCATATATAAGATTTATGAAATGCAATCAATCAATGCTTTCAATAACTTCCACAGATCTATTAAACTGCAGTTGATTCCTCAAGTAGTTTAATTAATGAAATAATTGTCAAGGATCTTCCTGTCTTAGAGGAATCTATATAGCCTATAATAAAATATTATTATTATTATTAATTAGTCAGTCAATAAGAATTACTTCACCTTTCCATTTTCGAGATATCAACATATTCCCTTACTAAAACCAGAGATATTCCGTTCATATCCATAATCCATAATTGGTTGGTCTATGCTAAAACCTTCATAAGTTATTCCAAATCACTCCTCACAAATCCTCATCTTACGATTTCATAACCAATCAATAATTCAATTTTTCATTGCCACATAGTGGCAAATTATTGAAATGGCCTACTAGAGAAACACAATCTCTTGCACAATGTTGGGCTGGTATGCTGAGTGAGTGAGTGACTCGTAATACAAAGATAGTCAATTTATCAGAACAATAGACAACGACTGTCAGGATATTAGTGAGACCTAGTTGCTGAACAACCTGGGCCATGGGAAATTCTGCGCCGAGAGACTGCTGTTTGTCTGGTGCGTATATTTATTCAGTAATAAGGGGACAACATGTTTCAGTCTGCTATGTAACACACCTCGAAACAGGTTCGCAGACTTAGTTAGGCTGTGCGATGAACTTAGGTAAGGGATCGCAATACCTGAGCCTGTTGCGTAATTAAGCCCGCGGTGACGTTTTATAATGCACATAGAGAAGCCTAAAGTTACTGCCAGGTAGGCCTATGTAGTGGGCAGGCATAAGGGGCGAATGTCATTTACGTAATACGATAGAGTAGTTATGGGTTTTTTCAAAGACTATTGAATTTATTGTTCAATCATGCTGGAATTTCAACTGCGTGCTTTTGGAATCTTGATGAACACTTATTAAAACCTGCCGCATGGGCATGAACAACCTGTATACTATGAGTAGTCACAATTTCGGTTGCTGGAGGGGAATTTATTTATTTATTCAACTTCCAACGGTTGTTTGTGAACACTGAAAATTACTTAATAGAGATTTCAGGAAGTTCAAAAAATCTCATAACCTCAACCATTGTTACCAGAGATAATCCAGAGATACTCACTTCAGTAAGTATAAGAGCGAGTTCACACAGACGGTTTTTGGGTTGTTACCAGCGGTTTCATGTGTGAGAGAGAGATGAAATCTTGTCTCTAGTCTAAAATATTACTTACTCTTACACAAAAAGATGATGAGCAATGAGCAAGAATCATGAAGTCTCATGACTATTTGAAAAATAGTTAACTAAGGTTTGATTCTTAATCACTTTCAAGATTTTCAATTGTTGGTCATAAACCAAACTTTGATTGACGTTCAATGAAAGGAGGGTGGAAAGGGGTGGTGGAGGATGCTACATTCGAATATTTTATTGTTGTTGCTGGAGATGATCATGCCAAAACGTCACGCCTCGCCACTGACGTTCATGTAACATGACTTCTATTACATTGGTCGAGCTCTTTTACACCATTGCGAGAAGGACCCGGATCGGACCGGATGAAAATTTTGGAGTGATGAATGATATTTATACGAATCAGACGATTTAGTGTGATTATCAGTCATTCTGTCCGATCCGGACATGGATCGCACTGGTGTGAAAGGATCTTTATTTCTTGGTCGTAATTACAAACTAAAAGGAGATAATTGAATCAAAACACACTAGAGAAAACTGTAGTTATATTGTAATTCACTCCTTGTTGAAGGTAAAATGTCGTAAGTCTATTAAACAGCTTACACAGGTGCTTACAGCTCTCTGCAAACTTCTTTTGGTTGTTTGTTACATTTTATATTGAGTCCTATGGACTTTTGCCGCATTCTAACAGTTCTTGTCTAATATAGGAGTACCTTTCCTGATTAGCTGTTTTTTCGAGGTTATTTTATTGAACAGAATTCGATTGAAAAGTTGATCTTGGACACAAAGTAATTCATTCTACTCTGTTATATTTGCTGGTCTTTTGTACTGATTGGCTAGTCAAGGAGTCTACTGGCTAGTAGTGAAGTCTGCCTCCAAATCTGTATTTTAATACTAAGCCGAGGTAGATGAGAATTCGCATATCCCACTCATTCCAGCTTGAATCAACGGTGAATCCACTCTTTCTCGCTGAAACTGGAGAGTCCGCTGGAGAAACAGGTGTCACCCCTCTCCAGTTCCAGTCGCGATGACGTCGCGTTCTTCGACTGGATCTGGAGAAAGAGCTGTATCGTTGCTCAGTTTGATACAGCCGCTGCTTTTCAGCTGAATACAGAATGAGATTCACGCCGTTATTTCAAGGGTGATTGCGTTTGAAATTTTTGATCTCTGTTACTTTTTGGTGACAGGGCTTTGAAAACTTTACAAACTATTCTCTGCAAAAGTATATAAGTTTCTGAAATCATTTCTAGTGTTCTACTTATTTTATTTTCGTATTGCTTTCATTTTGACATTATGGATTGAATTGAACTAGACGTCTGTAGATTTGTTAAAGACTACTTACATCTTTCAATCATGATAGTGGATTGGCAAGCTCTATTCATTCTCAATATTCAATCCTCTTGATAAGATTCCAACAGTCATCAAAGTACAACACAATGAAAAATGTCATAGTTATCATTCAATCATGTCCCATTCGATATGATTAGAATTATCAAAAATTATACCAGTGATGAAATCACAAATTCATATATGAAACAATGTCATATACCTTATCTGTATATTACAATAAACCTCTCACTTGAAAAATGTTGATCAAAGCAATTTTATAGGAGTGATATTTTGTTCATTTAATTTTGGAAATTATCGGAAGAGGGTTGTAAATCCTTAATTTATTGCGGGGAAAATAGTCATTCGGAGAATAACTCCTCAAAATAGGAATTTCCCTCTATTAAGCTCTACTATTTATTTATAAGTATCACTTTATTAAACAATATCACTACTTTATACTTTACTACTTTAACAGAATAGCACTACTTTGCTACTCCATTACTAACAATAATAAGTGTAGATGTGAGAGCATTCGTAGTTGACATGACCTAGTAATCTTTACATTCTTCACCGATACCGTCCAAGCGTCGTAGACGTGAATGAACGAGTTCGTATAAATTCAGTCAAAGGTATGAAGAGATCTTAAAGAAGCGTTCAAGTAGAGAACAAATATAACTTACATTGCAGTTACGACGTTTTAGCCCCTGCGCCCATTAAGCAACTGCTATCTGATTTCAGTCAGCAACCCAGCGTTGCCAGATGATTTTAGGTAACCCGATTACCCGAAAAACAGCCAAATGTCATCTGGCAACATTGGGTTGCTGACTGAAATCAAATAGCAGTTGCTTAGTGGGCGCAAGGGCTTTTCCTGGGGATGGACTTCATCAGAATGAAAACGAGGTGATTTTTGCATACACGGTTGAAGGGGGTCAAAACGAGTTTACTCCTTTGAACGCTATTATCCAACTTATAATCATGGGGTACCAAATTGTCTAGGAAAATCTGTAGATTTTTCGTATAATCTTAAAAATTCGATTTTTCAACTTTAAAATGGCAGTAAAGTCACAATGAACTTTAAGCAAACTTCACTCACTTTAACCTTAAATTGAAAAAAATGATGAGTAATATTACAAGTGAATAAATATTATTGCAAATTAATATTTTTCATTCATTCATTCATTTCATCAAAATAAAATATAATTGGAAAGATAAACATTCGTCAGCCCTAAAACTTCTTCTATTCCTAAATTTACCAATAAATGTCTAAAGTCGGGTTATGTCCAAAACGTTTTGATCACTTTACAATTTATGTTCCAGAAAGGTAATCACAAGTACATTATTGATTTAAAACTAAAAATGGCCAGATTAGACCATTAAAAAGTCGAAAAATTAACAACTTAGAATTAAGTTGGAATTAGAATTCCACCCTTATTTACACATGATTTCCAATCATTTGTAAATAACAGTCTAGAATCACAGTCTAGTAAATATTTTATTCATTTACTATCGAATGTCGTTATTTTTTCGAACATAGAATGAGTCGTATCTTTGGAACGCCGTTAGCGCAGGATACGAGAGGAGCGGTCGCAGAACCACCACTCCAGCGTCTCTGAGCTTGTAGAAGGAAGGAGTAGTGCGGCCGCAAACGGAACAGGTCCTGAAGCGACTCATTCTGGTGTGTTGTGCCTTGGTAGCAGCATGAAGCGACCATCCGTTACTATTCTTACGCGGCGAGTATCTTAGTGAAAGGCAGGTTGTGGTGAAGTGACTGTGGTGGGTGAGTTTACACGGCGCTAGTGACCGTCCGGACAAGTGTTATTCCAATCTGTCACTTGGGATTTTCGTCGTCTGGAATAATTTGAGTGTGAATACTGAAGTCGTTTCGAAAATAGTTGGGGTGTGCTTGGGGTGACACAATGCTGCAGCCCAGAAGGGCGGGTCTTCCCCTGGGCTCTGCGAAAATCGTCCTGCTCGGACTACTCATATTCTCCGCTACATGTCGACTGGCCGACTCTCAACAGTATTTACAAGGTGAGTTTCCAATGAAAATATTGTTTTCTAACTCAAAAAATGCCAAATTCTCAATTCCTAAAAGGTGGCTATCTAGGAAATATACTCCAAATTCTCAATTCCTAAAAGGTGGCTTCCTAGGAAATATACTCCAAATTCTCAATTCCTAAAAGGTGGCTTCCTAGGAAATACACTCCAAATTCTCAGTTCCAACGGTCCAAAGGTCAGTTTCCAGGAAAAATACACTTTTCCAGCTAAAAAATAATATTCTCAATTTCAACGAGGTTACTTACTTACTTACTCCTCAGCTCTACAGGTCTTTACAACCCTTGGCCTCCCTCACATAGCCTCTCCATCTGTCTCGATCCTCGGCCTGCCTCTTCCAGTTACGAACTCCAAGCATCCTTAGATCGCGTTCCACATCATCTGTCCATCTATTTCTCGGTCGGCCTTGTCTCCTTCTATTGTATATCCTCTCCTTCCATATACATTTCGCATTAAACATTTCAACGAGGTGAGATTCCAAAAAAAAACACTTTTTCACCTAAAAAAATCGAAACTCTCAACTCCAACATGTTGCGTTCTTAGAGCAAGACAATATTTCACCAATACATTTTGAACTCAAAATCTCTAAAATTCACAATTTATTATTAAAAATCTCATAAGCTACTCTCTCTAAGTTTCTCCTTGTAGTTCACACTCGTTTCAAATTTCTTGAATTTTTCTATTGATTTGCAGCTATGTAATTGATTTTCATTGATGAAGCGAGAGGTATCCTTAGAACTGTAAAATGAACTTTGAAGAAAATAGGGTTGTATAACTTTTTCAAGTTTTATGCAATTTGTTACTCCATCAATTTGTTCTATTCCATCTGCGCCTACTGATGTCTACTTATGGATTCGCAGCATTGATTATCAGAGAAGCCGATTCCACAAGGTGTCAAATTATCTGTTTGATGACCTGAGAAATATCCAATATCCAGTGAACCTGAAATTGGAAAAACGAAAACTGTCCGTTGAAATGAAGTAAATACTTTGGAAACAAATACTTTGGAAATCGAATCTTGGAAAAATTTAACATGCGAAAATATTATTAATTTGAAAATCAATTCAAAAAGAAAAATACATAAACAATGTCTAGATATCGTGAATTGATTATCAATTATGAAGAATGAATAAAAATTATACAACATAATCAGTTGAGTTGGAGGATTATAATGTTGCTAATTAAAACTGAGCTTCAGGCAATCAGCTGTCCATCAAACCTCTCCTTATAAGTGGAGCACTTCTCCTTCATTTTTTACGAAGTTATTCTTGATACAATATTAAACCATCAACTCATACAACATGGTTTACAGTTTCGTGGTAAAAGAGTGAATCAAAGTATTCTGTTTTGAAATTTCATAAAAGTTGTCTGATTTTTTCCTGTCAATCGAATCTCAATCAAACAGGTGGTTGGTTGAACTCAGCTTATATTCAAGTATAGCATGATTCTTTTAAATTGTCAGAAACAGCTGATTGATGTACGCTCGTTTACTAACGTTAAAACAGCTGTTTTCTGACAAGTTAAATGAATCCTGCTATAACCCCACACATGAAGATTAGTGATCGCTGATTTGTTTGTTCTGTGATCTCGTTGAATAAATTCGATCAATAGTTGAAAATTGAATGTAACTCTAACAAATTGCTTCATGAAAGTTACTTATCCTCAGCAGAGTCGAGGAAGTGAATTCCTGAAGAGAACTTTGCGAAGCCTTATTCACAGACCGGCTGTAGCTTGTGATGTAGGTCATGCATTAGGTACCCTTCTCCATCCGATAAGAGAATACTGTTCGAGCAAGTTCTTTACTCTCACCTGTTGAAGTCTCCGGAGAAGTTTGTCTCTCCGAAGCTTATTTTTATCCGTGTTTCAAGTCGATCTCTTCAGTTCAAGTCTAACTTGAACTTTTATAAATATCATTGGTTCTCAAGAATTACTTTCGGAGATATTTGGCTAAACATCAGACTGAATCAGATATCAAAGAAGTCAGTAACCTAGGCCTGTTTTTTTTTTCAAATAAAATTCAAAACTATACAATGATGGATTTCTAAGTTTATCAAACAAACCTCTATTTTTAGTGTACTAATTTATAGATTTTCTAACGTATATCGTTATTCATAATGTACTAATTTATTATATTTATGTAGATATTGCAACTTATATTGTAGTTCACAAGGATTTCATTATATTCTAACGTACATTGTTATTCATAGTGTACTAATTTATGGATATTCCAACTTATATTGTTATTCACAAGGAATTCATGATATTCTAACGTATATTGTTATTTATAGTGTAGGTAATAATTTATAGATATTCCAATATGTATTGTTATTCACAAGGATTTCATGATATTCTAACATATATTGTTATTCATAGTGTACTACGAGTAATTTATAGATATTGATATTCACAAGGATTTCATGAAATTTACTAAACGACATTTCAGTCATACATAAAGACATGTATCTTGTTTCTTCAGGATATAAACCCTCTTTAAATAGTTGAGAAGCTACAAGTACAATCCTCTGATACATAGTTATTCACAAAATGATGTAGCTTCTCCTCTGTAGCCACCAAATCCTTTTGAATACCGGATGCACAATATGATCAAATTTAATTTAATCCCATCAAATCAATTCATGTCCACATAGCATATCAAGACTTGTACATATATCGTTCAATATCATTTTTACAATATCAGATTGCCAGATTGGATTAAAATAAGTTATCAAATTGAAATTGAATATAGATGGAGCAAATTCAATTAATCAAAGATCTCAAAATTGCGATTAAGATTTTAAGGAGTGAAGTATGTTCTGGAACTGGAATGCATTCTACTTGAAATTCTTCTACTTTTCAATTCTACTACACTTGAAATTGAATTCTAGTTTTTGAATTCCTCTGCTTTCTAGGTGACATTGAACTATTTTATCCGACCTTTTAGAAGTCACTAACCATTGTGAAATCAACATTGGAAGAATCACAAATAATCCATTACTTTTCCTTATTACACCTCTTCTTCATAATACTTTCATTTCCAGTAAACTCTCAGAATAGCAATTCAATTGAACTACTCAGAAAGGTCAACATTGTAGTAGGTCTATTGAATGAATAATATAAATAAAGAAATACCATTAACATTCATATGAGCACTTAAACCAGGATTTCCATGCATTAACAACAATTAAATCAGTGATATTCGCCTCATTACTTTCTCCAGTGGCACCAATTCCAGTAGTAATACGCTGTAATAACTCAATTTGAGAGCACATCAAGCACATCGGAATACCAAGTTGACTGAAGACACTGTTGATTACAGTAATTATTCCATATCACTTTGATTAAACTTGAACTGCAATGAATTGGTAGAGATTAGCTTGAATGTACTGAGGAAACTGTGCTACTACTGGATTTTGTAATAATTGTATTTAGTAGTACTCGTATTTCTACTAATGTATTTTGTTAATATTAGCCTAAATCCAATATTCAAATTCCCGGGAAAAAATCATAAACGATAAACGCTTCTACCAGACAATATTGTCATGAATTTAAGATAATTTTAGTAATTTGAGTTAAATCGAATTTCAGTAATATAGTGATAATTTTCTCTCGTTAATTGAACACCCAAATCCAATAAACAAAGTTTATTCTACTGGTACAGTACTTGTATAAATCTGAAAATTCTTTATAAATAGATTGGTTATCATTCAAGTTTTAGATAAGGTGGATTTGAAGCATCAGATATTCAATTCAAATCAACTATCCAACCTGATAAAATAGATTGAAATTAATGTATAATGTGACAAGGATACTGATTTACTTAAGCCGGAAGTGGTCTTAATTTTTTCGAGCACAAATTTGAAAGTAAGTAGCTGAAATAGAAAGGTACGTTTACAGTTGAGTAATTCATATGTGAAACTAGTTTGAGCCCGAATCATAGACGATAGTGAAGGACACCCGATAGTGTGGCTAGTGAAAGCGAAGTCTGTTTATAAAGATGAGCCGGTTATTCAGCTCCAAGGGATGATCGAAATAGCTCACGCTACTGTATTGTTGGAGCCTGAGACGGAATTATTTCCAACACTTCATAATTATTATATCCAATTAACTTATGAAAAAAAAATCATTTTCATATATAAGTATTATCAATTTTTTAAGATTCGGCGTATTCTGTAGTTCATACATGATTTTTCCCCTTTCATATTAAATAATATTTAATTTTATATAATTTTATTAATTAATAGTCTTTGATAATGTTTGAGTCCTGTTCCGCTGACTAGTTTTTAGTAAGTTAGCCATAATATTATAATTAATAAGTTTGCCATGAAAGTAGTTATTGATTACCTTCAAGCTCCATGTAATGATTCCAATAAAACATCGAGACATTATACAGATAATATTTAATGGCCTATGAATTATTTACAGACATGTGTAGTAATTCAATAACTGAATTTGTCTTAAATTCTCTGATAAGGCGTATCAAATTATCATTCCATCAAATTAATCCATCAAAGTATAAAATCATAATCGTTCATTTTATGTTCAATCCATGTTTAGTTTTTAGTTCAGAGTTCAGAATATGATGTCCATGTTTAAAGTTTATTTAGAGGGAAGGATGTTTGTATTATCTTAAGGGGAGCAGTCCTCCCTATCTTCCGCCATGTTAACATTTATGTACCTTTAAAATAAATAAAAAAAATTTGAATTTTTTTTCAAAATTTCTTTGAAAAGAGAGTTTCAAACTTCTCTTGAAAATCTTAAACTCCATAGTTTCCATAGTGTTACTAAACTATATTCCATATCTTCTGAGACAGTGTCTGGTGAGATGTGATATTTGAACATAACGAAAACAGTAGGTGTTGTCAAATATCACGATTTATTAAAGAAATTATCCAACATGTATCAGCATTTTCTTATCAAGTGATATTTGACAACATTAATTAGTGTTTTCACTATATTCCATAGTTTCTGAACTGAACAACAAAACAAAACTCACTCCCCTTTCTTAGAAAAATCTGTTTCAGTTTCTAAATGCAGGTCTGAGCTTTAAAACTAGGTCATTTGCATAAGCCTGCTAGTTAGAGCGGCCCGCACCTTTATTAGAATATTCTGTTAGCACAACACTGTACTCATAGTTTTCAATCTAGTTGTCTGCTATCTCTGCTATGTGGCAGGAAGGAAAATAACTCAATCAATCTTCTAAAACTATTTGTGTCGAATACCAGCTGTTGCATGCTGTGGCTGAAGGATTTGTTGGGCTAGGCGAATTGATTCAGTTTTCGTGTTGGGTTAATCAGGATTGTCAATTGAGAAAGTTTCTAATCTATTGTGAATTTGTCTTCGTTAAGGATGCCCATAACTTAGACATCCAGAAGCTCCAGTACAACTAACTAGAAGTAAAATTCCTATTTTTTCCTATGATGATACTATGCCCAATACAAGAACACCCATTACAATATTTGTCAATAGGATTACTTTCTTCGAAATAATTCACTAACTTTTGTGTATCTTTTCAAATGTTAGATAGAATGTTAAATCAGAAGGTAATGCAGTCTGAATGTGTTGCTTGTTTTATTCAGTTGGTGCTTTGAAAGGTGCTTCACATTCCAAGTTTAAATAGTTGAACTCCATGCAACTTTGAAGCTCAGTACAAGTAACTAGAAGTAAAATTCCTATTTTCTCCTGAGATAAAGGTGAAATACTTTTTCCCTCTTTAATAAGATAAATAAAATTCAAAAAGATTGAAAAACTTCCTCATGCATGGCGTTCCTAGAAACTTCATCTCAAAAACATAGATCTCTGTAGAAGAATTATCCAAATTTTCGAGAAAAATTGTCTTGAATTGATTATAAGATACTGGAAAACGTTGTTATCTGCCAGAGAGAATTTCTTAGTCGTATTGGAATTAAGAAATTAAGACATCTTACTCATATTGAAATAAGGAAATACAGGTTAAAAAGTCAGCTTATTTCAACTCAATGGAAGAACTTATTTGGCAGATTGAAAGCTGATCAAATTCAACGTTCATGAAATGTCTCCACCAACAAAGAATTTAAAAATAATAATTTGGCTCTGAGTCGGTCGATAGCAAACAGAGAAAGTTTCGTTAAGACTTTCGTTAACCAACAGGTGATTTCAGACGAAAATATTAGTCCATTTTCCTCACTGATCAATCATTATTGTCAAACCTACCTAAACTGAACAATGTGAAAAGAACATGTTATTAATGTAACGGATCAGCTGATGAAGCTCATCATCAGGAGTGAAATGCATTCCAAAAGAATCCAATAATGTAAGTGAAACATTGACTATTTACAGTGAAATACCAGTCGTTACTTTAATAGTACTTATTTGTTGTTCTATGTTTAATTTCTTCCAAAATCACCATTTCGCATCAACACCACAAACCCAATGATAGTGACTTCATTCTTTCTGCTACGAGTAAGTATTTCAACTAGAAGTATGAAGTGCATGAGAAGACACCTGAACAAGAATTTTGATGGAAGGACTGCAAGGTTCACGCAGTGCCACTGCAGTTCATTTACACTCGACTGCTCACTATCAATGTGTAGTCGACTATCCAATGAACTGTGGAAATAATGGTTGTTGCAGTAGTAAACTTGAGGAAGGAAGGATGTAAAGAAGTGCTCTAACGAAAGAGAAAAGAGAAATAGGTAAAGAGGAGGAATTTAGTGGAGTGTTCATAAGGAAACAAGCCTATGAGTTCCGTCACCTTGTAAAGAAATACTGAGAAAATTATTGTCACTGATATTACATGTGATGTGAACCAATTCCTTCACTAGAATTTTTGTCACAGAATCCAGTTCATGTCACGGTGGAGTGACGCCTGATGAGCTTAATGCTTCAAGTGCGTGCAACGGTGCGATGAACACTGCAGAAGACATCAGCAATGAGATTGAGTTGCTTTGTTACTTTGTGGCTCTAGAGTAGGCTAGAGTAGTAGTGGCTCTGACTAGGCTCTAGAGTTGGTAGCAATCGTTTGAATAGCAAACGACGTAAATAATACGACAATATCACATGCGAAAAATCCAGATGATTTTTTATGAAAGTTTACTACAAATAGCTCTCACCGCAAGTAGTGCTTAGCTTGGTAAATTTTCCGAGATGTTCACAAACTACAGTTGATAGTTTCCACTATAATAAAACTTTGATTGAAAGGGCAATCTTGTAATACTATGGCCACAATCCTTTGACAATAAATCTGACTTTAAGTGTGAGCTAATTTCTAACTATTGGGAATTTAAAACAATATAAAACTTGTTGATAAAAAGATGGCAGAGGCTGGATTGATAATGAAAAAGTTGTCCATAGAAAATCAAAACATTCATAGCAGTACCTCTGAGTTGAAAAAGCTCCAGAAAAAATCTGTCTAATGTGAAGTACGTAGGATGAAAATCAATCAAGATTTCCAAAGAGATCTACTGATCAGATGTGATATGGGTTCCTCACCTTGATATTTATGCTATCTTCAGAGGCCTACCTTTAAATTTTATTTTTATACATTCGCGATTAAAAGTCAGTATGATAATTATATTTTCTCACCTTACATAAAAAATTTACATTTATCAAAAATAACATTCATAGTTGAATATGAAATTCACATTCGAAGCACTTTTTTACACAAATCGTTGAGTATCCAAAATTATTTCTCTGTACTCTATTCCACAACTTTCAAAAAATGTTACGAATTATTGAAATGTTACGAGATTTAACTCGTATCTTTCAACGGATATGAGAGTCAGTATTTGGCAATGAGTTGCGTAGGATTTTCCCTCAAATCAATGAATACAAGAAGTGGAGATTTGAGAGTATTTCTTTACTCCAAAGTCTGGCCATTCAAATCAATGAATACAAGAAGTGGAGATTTGAGGGTATTATTTCTTCACTCTAAAGTCTGGCCATTCAAATCAATGAAAACAAGAAGTGGAGATTTGAGAGTATTATTTCTTTACTCTAAAGTCTGGCCACTCAAATAGAGAAGTGAGTGGAGAAATGAGTGGCCTACAGAAATATGAATCAGCACTAATGCATTGCCACTGATTTTCTCTCAATACTGTACAGCACAACCTTTCCAAAAATCGAACCATCAGGAGCCAGTCTTTCTTCTAGGCCATAGTGTTTGGGAAGGTCAAACGATGACACTATCCTTGCAAGTACCTCCATAATGACCATCACTGATGTAGGAACATTGCACTTATGGGTAACGGTGGCATAATGTCACGAGGGTAAGCTCACGTCACTTCCGTGTGCCCCCCTTCCCCCCCATAACATCAATCTCCTCTCCCCCCTGGAATCTCTTCCCCCTCCCAGGTTGCAAAGGTGTGGCAGGCTGCGTCTGCGTATTCATTGAACCTTAGTAGGTTAGGAAGTGCAAGAAACACACACACACACACACGAAGAAGGAAAACAACACACACTCACACATGTGGAGACCAATCCGACTGCTTGTGCGTCGACTAGTTCCCATGGCGAGACAAATATATATATATATATATATATCTATACGTCGTGAAGTATAGTTATTAGCAGTATATGCGTCTCTGCGAACAGTCAACATAGCGGTTGCCGCTGCTGCTGCTGCTGCTTCGGTCGCACCGGTAAGCGGCGACTGCCATTCTAGAGGCGGAAGTGGGTCTTGGAGTCGCGCAGACCGGCTAATGTCGGTCGTTGTTGCAACCGAAGCACCTAGCCACTTGTTCATGGCATATGATACGCAAGTGCGCGCCGTTGCTAGAGAACTTGATACAATGCTATATGTGTTTTATGTTTTGATAAGGATTAATAGAAAGAATGAAGAGTTGATATGGATTATGAGAGATTAGTAGAAATGTTAGGAGTTGAAGAGTATCAGAGGTTGGTGCCAAGCCGCGTTTAGACTGCGGTTTGAGACCAACGGCTGGAGACTGCGGTGTCCATTATCATGTGATTAATGATTATTATTAATTCTGATTAATGATCAAAATTAACATTTTATTTCATTTTAATTCAACAACTAACATCCCAGGGATGAGGGGCGCGTCAATCAGAAAGTAAAACAATACTTTGTGTCATTTGACAAACACACTCTCTACTGGAAATTCCTTCAGTGAATAGAGTCTGTCTGTCAATGGCTCAACAGCCCTATGTGGGCTTAGGCCTACCAGCTGGTTGCCAGTTTCACATCCACTTGACTGAATCAGCAGAGGTGAATGATCATTAAACAGAAAAGATGTAACGTGTGGTTAGCACATTGACATCTCAACCATAAGCTTGTCTTCGCAACCCAGTGATGGGAACAAAGCACTGCTGGATAACTCAGTGAATAGAGTGGATTGTCCAATAAAGAATATTAACAACAAACAATGAACAATGTTTCAAAAAGAGCCAATACGAAATATGATAAATCGTGGTCGACTAGCTCAAAAAACATTCCTGGCAATCGTTTGCTTGGAAATGTGATTGAGTTCTGGGTTTTTAAGTCGCCAGCTAACCAGCAATAAGCATTTTTCGGATACTGAGATTAATATTCAATTAGCATAGCGGATAACTCAGCACGAATTCAAATTGAGGTTTGTTGGGAGTGGAATTGTTTTCCTATTAGAGGTTTGATTGATAAGGAATAGCGGAATGCTGATTAGAGGAAGTATCGAATCAATCATCACAGCCATCATGATCAATGTCCAGATAACGGCCACAGGTGCCGCTTAGATTAGAAAGAGAAGGGTCCACCGTAGCACTGACCCACTTTTCGATTGTCGACTATCGCTTCTTGATTAAATCCTGTCGACTCTTCGATTGTGCATCAACTACTCATTCAACGATAAAAATTTCCCCTTTCGTTTGAGATAAATTTACTACATCTTAGATTGTGCACAAATAACAGCTTATTATTCAAGGATTATAATAATATAAAATACTCATTTCTCTTCTTGATTGATATGAATTAACTCATATCGAATATAACTATTCTCATTCAACGAATATAGATTGATATAAATTTACCAGAATCTCTGATTGTGTATCAACTCCTCATTCAACAATATAGATAGATATTCATTTCTCTTTTTGTATGATATAGATTTACCGGCATTTCCAAATTTCATTAAAATACTGATTTCTTATCTCTTCTTCAATAAAAATCACCTTCACTCTCAAAAACGTGGAACGAAGTTTTTTATTATAGGAATTCAAGAGTTTATCAAACAATACTGTTTATTATTCAATTCTGATTGACTTAGTTTCAATCTTATAATCAGTCTTCGATTATAGGATTATTATAGGAATGTAGAATTGTGTTAACATAGTTCTGTTTTGTGCTATGTCTATGTGGCTGTTTCTCGTGATAGGATGTTGTTTTCTTGTATTTAAATTCATTAGAGACGAAAAACCTTGTGAAGTGTTAAAAGCGTTTTTGTTGATAATAATTGATCGAGTGTTCTAGAAAAATCAGGTACAAAAATTTATTTCAAAATCATATTATTTTAAGATTATTGAGAATTTGGTAATTTTGCTTCTCAGGTTTCTTATTTTTTTTGTGTGTTTTTGAGGAGAAGCGAGAATCACAACATTTCTCCTGTAGTTTTCCATTAAAAGAAAATATTCCTTGCTCAGATAAAAACTAT
Organism: Laodelphax striatellus; assembly: GCA_017141395.1. Classification (NCBI taxonomy): domain Eukaryota; kingdom Metazoa; phylum Arthropoda; class Insecta; order Hemiptera; family Delphacidae; genus Laodelphax; species Laodelphax striatellus. The sequence goes on along the minus strand of CM029538.1, from coordinate 19,106,621 downwards.
ATTCATTTTTGTTATGAAATTATTCACTTAAGATAACTGTAATACTGTACATGGAGTAGTAGCTACAAATGGAGATTAGATTGAAACGAATATTTAACATAACTAAACATTAAAAAATCAAATGGCTAACCAATCAAACTTATCAAACAATCAAACCATACAAGCATTGTTACATACACATTACACACCGTACAAAACAAGGTCATATTCACATAATAACAAGGAAAATTATGTGAAGGAGAACAATCAAATCGAAAGTGAAACCGGTAGAGAAGTTTGGTTCACTGAGCTGTAGGCTTTTCTTGAGCTGATTGTAACAGGATTATGATCACTTTTATTAATCTCATCCGCTCATTCATTCAACTACCTATTTTACGATATTCGAAGAAATCCTTACTCAATGGGGAAGGAATACTAGTTTATGAGATCAACTTGATGAAATTTCCTCTCTTAATAAATAAGCTTCGAAGGATTAGAAAATTGAAATGGAAGCTGTAAAATTTTGAATGCCTAGCCTAGCTATTTTCGAAATTTCTCTTCTGTTCTACAGTGGAGGTTTATACATTCATATTTCTTTAAAGAATCAGTCAATTGAATGATGAAAAGTATCAGTGTTGATAACTAGATTATTATCAGAATTGAATAAGGAGAATTGAAAAGTATTAGTTGAAATAGAGAGAAAGAGAATTTGGCCTAAAATAGTTTCATTTATTTTAAAAAACAGATTTTAATCATATCCATTCCATTCATATTCAATGCTTTCCTTTCCTCTCATATTTGTATTAATTTAATCATTTAAAATCAATTGAAATTAAGAATAGAATGTTTCCTTTTTCCAGAACATGTTGGAAGTAATCAATGTCTTAAAGTTGATAAAGATAGTATTTGTGGCTTCATGTTTAAAATGTCTTTAGTATGCCTTAAACGCATATAAAAGATTTAATGTTAACATTTTGTTTATTATTATTAGTGTATCGGCTTTGAACGGTGGTTCAAGTTCGATATCACTTTTCGGCATTTTTTTAAATAAATGACAGAAACTCACATTTTAAAAGTTTTGGAATACTACTAGTATAGGCATTCTATCATAATTCTTCCTCCTCTACCACTTGTGAACTCTAAATTCTTGCTGACCTAATCAAAAAAATAAAACTTTCCTCAATATCAATTATTCTTCGTTATTTCTCAATATATTTTTTACAGTCTTGAAAAAGTACGTCTTCATCTCAATCATCTCCATACCAATTGCACTTGCATCCTATTCAAATCCAAACTAGAATTTCTCGAATATTGAATTCTGTTCCAAACGTGAACTGAATAAAATCACAGTACTCAAGTCCATCATTAATTGCACTTGCATTCTATTCATTCTGAAAATCCAAACTAGAATTTCTCCAACATTGAATTCTGTTGCAAACGTGCTCCATGTCCTATCTTCAACATGACACAGAATTCAGAGTTCAACTCGAGCAAGGAGTTGTAAGCCACAAAAGCATGTCACCTTCTATTGTTGGAGAGCTCATTTATCAATGGCACTGCATGGCAACACTTATGTACTCGTCACAATGAGATCCGTTGTGAATTATTTTCGGTGTGGTTAGCGCCACACAAAACGCTTGACCTACAACTAGATAATCCCAATGCCCAATCTATAAGAATTCTGGTGCTTTCTTTATCAACAACTTCTCGCGAATGCATTAATTTTATGCAAAAGTAATAAGATAAATAATTATTTGATAATACTGTACTCACTAATAAATTCTTGATTGACCATTCGATACTTATTGGAATTGATTCGATAAATATTTAAGGATCAGATCTGAAGTCTTGAATATTTAGGAGAAGATCCTCACACTATTCTCACACTATCGAGGAGGCATTTCCAGTACCATTTAATTGTACCAGATATTTCAAGAATTTTGTCTCAAAATCAATTGAAATAAAACCATTTTAAATATTCATGCTATTTAGTCTTGTAATATGTTTAAACACTAATAAATACAATGTTAAGACTGGGATTACTCATCGATTCCACTCTGGAAACAAGAATTAACATAATTTTATTATACTTTACTACAAAGAGGGGTAAATACTTCATAATGGTCCGTATCTAAATTCAGTTCCATTCTATGTACTCTGCATCTCTATACCTCTACACACTATTTCTCGTTATAATGAAAAATTGCCTTTTTTCAATCGTATGAATGAATAAAACTTAATTTTGAAATATTGGGCTGATATCAGGTTGCATATTTTCAAACTCAATTGAATCTCACCTATTTGTAAACAGGTTAAGGTTTTGAGAACAGTGTGAATAAGGTTACATGGTCCAAATCTCTCATGATCATGGTCAGAATATGACGTGAATATTCTACATCCAAAATTTCTGTCCTGCAAAACATAAAATTGGGTCATTCAGTGATTAACACTTGAAATGAATATCTCTTCAAATCAGATTGGCTTTAAATAGCTCGATACAAGGTGCAGCTTCATGACATAAGCATCCATCTCTTCACCATTGTTGTTAGCGGCCAGATGATGTCAGTTACACCTTCAAGGACCTTGCCAAGTACTCCATGAAAATGTAAGTTTTTCGAAAACAATGGGACACTCTCACTTCCTGTCTGCCCACTAATGCTCCGTTACCATGGCAACAACTGCGCTTACTCGGCCCACGTCTCAAGTACTTGCATGTTGCCATACCCAGATACCCACGTCTTCAAGTTGAAGAATTACTTTGTCTAATTCTCACTGACTGTAAGAGTTTGTTCATTTGTATTATATTTCATGTTTTATAGACAAGGGTATGAGACCTCATTTTTGTAAGGAATAATACTGATGTAGGTATTGAATGAAAACCACACGAATGAATGAATGAAACTGACCTCGTGTGGATGAATGATCTTACTGACATCATGTACCTCAATCAGTACTATCAGATGAAATTGTTTCTTCTCAGGAGGTGAATATTTTCAAGAGAGGGAAGAATTCCTTGAGTCCTATCATTGTAAATTTCACTGCGAAGGGACGTTTTGATCACAGTATAATATGTTATTTACTATCCATTCAATTGAAAATACAGAATTATTATAGATTTTCAATTCTTACTATTCATATTCATATACACACTCTCCTATGACAACTGTATTGGACAGCGAGTAAAATATGATAGTGAATCAAAGCTCATTTATTGGCTCTGGAAAGTAGCACAGTTTTGATAATAGGGTTTGAATGAGTGTTACTTAATGGCCATCAATGGATGATAGGCTAATTTGTTCTCTTCCGTCCTTTGTTGAAGAAGACACGTTGTGATCCGTTACGTTACTTTAGTAGCCACGATTCATTAGCTGCTCATAAATTATGCATATAATATGTTACACGTAGACCGAGAGACCTACTGGTGGAAATTCATAATACTGTATCGAGCGTTTGAAAGCATTTGAAATGGGATGTTTCATGAGACATCCAAAAGTACTTCATTTTGAACCTTTACATATTTTTTCCAATTCACTCTATCGACTTGATAACATTTCTCCTTAATTTTATGCTCATCACGATGAATGACAATTCACACTAGAACACACACTGGAATTCACACTAGAGCACACATTAAGGAGAACATAGACCTTTGATTATTATAATCTTGCATCTGTGACTAGAGTCAGGAATCTTGTGAATTTTCTTTATTTTCTCCGTTCATTCTTGTGAATATTGTATACATTTAAAACTAGAATTGATTGGTGGGGAGGAAGGAGGCAGGGGGAAGCCGAGACCCCTCCAAATATCGGATACATAATTTAATATAGCGGGTCTACCAGTAATATTTCTGCATTGAGACTTCAGATAGACAAAATGAAGCTCAAAATTACATTTTTAAACGTAATATTTCAGTAATTTTACGGGGAAGAACCCCTGGACCACCTTTCCATGGGGTGGTATACCATACCCCCCTCCATACTCCCTGGTGTTTGCCTCCTCCAACAGTTTGGTGAAATGGCACTCCTGGCATTAATAATTAAACCATCAGAAAATAATAGTAGAACTTGAAAATATTTGTTTCATAAATTGAAGTAATACATGGTTCACATCCCCACTCACAATTTTACTCATTCAAACTCTCAACTCCACTTCACTCATAATTTTGTCCGCCAACACTTACGAGATTTTACTCTCTCACATACTCACACACTCTGAATCTCCCTCCTCTCAGCAGACTTAGTTCGGTCTGCAGCTTTCTCTGCACGAACTACAACCGGTGTCTCTTCAAAATGAATCCATTAGCAACCGCCTGCTCACCCAGCTCTAGACATGTATTCGTCCATATAAACATCTATAGCGTCTTGTTTAGATGTCTATATACATCGCATATATGTATATAGAGTATGGAGTCTTGTTTCGTTGGATGTAGAGGTTTTTATACGTCGTTTATACATGTATATAAAGCTGGTGAGGACGTTGGTTCCCAGCCAACACAATTCGAGCGATTAAATCGCGCGCGTTTCCCAGTCGCAATCCATTTTACGCGCACGTATCGCGACGGCGGCTTTCCTTCTACGTGTCGACGCCAATACTCACCAAGTGACGATGAGCTTTCACGACTCAACTCTCCTCGTTTTCATCCCTATCTGAGATGAATAATGTGACGTCGTTGTCTGACATTCAACTTGAGCTGAAATTTGAATCGGACTCGTAGTATGAATAGAAGATTAGGTGCCGGAAATAAATGGCATCTAAAAGAGTATTGCATTAGATATAGATATACTGTTCTAGACTTGTACAATCAGAGAGTATGGAAGTGGAATTGAAGTAGATTCTTCTTCTGTATCACGCATCATCTAGATACTGAGTACTTCAAATTCTTGCAATTTTTCCAACAACTGTTATACGATTTATAACAGTAGCTTCGCGTTGGCAATGACAGTTCCTATTACCGAAACGCTCATGGATACAAACGTGAAATTGAATTAGGAATGGCAAATAATGTTTGTGATGAGATTCACGATGGTTGTTTGCTCAGTGGCTGGATGAAGCTAAAAGAACCGTTCAGTTATATCGACGAAAGAGAGGTGAAAATAGTGATATTCACGCGAATAGAAAGGAATGGAAGACGAGAGAGGAATAGTATTTCTTCTGGTCCAGTTATAATCTATCATGGAAGGCTTCAATTTATTCGATCTTTATTCTTCCACCCAATAAACCACGCTCACCGGTATTTCTATACAGGAACGGTACTTCTGACGATTCATCTCTTTCTTCTTTATAATTTTCTTCTTTTGGGTGGAAATACTGTCGAAGAGAAAACAAGAATTTAAAGGATTTGATGGGTATCTGTTATCATGTTTCGGGTCCCAGACCCCCTGTGGTTTGGGTTGAATCGTCGCACTCAAGTAGCTTCTGGTATGATTATCATAAACAAGTCAACGCATGATCTTGAAAATTAGGAAAAATGTGTGTTTGAAACGATATTGTTGCTCTGTTGACCCATCTTCAGGCTCGATGCATGTACAGGGTATCTCTAGAACATCCGGTTTGTAGGAAATAAGAATTCCTGTTCAACAAAGGTTGAAGAGTTATCATTTTTAAGGAATGTGATTGGAATTGACAGTATTTTTTTTAATGTCGAATATTTACTGATACAGTAAAATATTTCGAATGCGCCGAGAAAATGTTGCTCATTTGATAATGTGTGTAGTAAAGTGCTGTGTAAAATAATTGTCCTCTTCTTCTTCTCACACTCTTGTTTTATCTTTTTAAAAGAGCAAAGCTATATCACATTGAAAGATTTAGGGCCGGTTCATGAGCTCGGGATTGAGCCAAGTCCTAGACTGAAACGGGTGGCCACCGTAGCATCGACAAACGTTAGCCTCGATACTATGTACTAAGGGCTCTCTATGCTGCTAACCCACAAACCTTTCGAGACAAACGTTTGTCGATGCTACTGTAGCCACCCGTTTTAGTCTAGGACTGAGCTAAATCCCGAGCTCATGAACCGGCCCTATGTATCTATAATAGGCTGATTAATTTAATTTTTATTGCAATTTCATGGAGAGGTGTTGCACATTGAATTCTCAATTACTATGGTTTCGAAAAATGCACTCAGTGTTCCAGACGTAAACAAATGTGTAGGTTACATGCGCATTACAAGCCTGAATTGTTTTAGTATCAGCAGCTACCAGGCAATAATACTGTATTTGTAATGTGGTGAAAGTTGCAAAGGCTTTTGGCTAATATTAAAAGTTGTGTAATCTGTTAGCCAGACAGGCTTCTGAAAAATGCTCGAATAAATAGCATACAGTTATTGTTGCATTATGCAGTGGAATAATTTTTGAATTTTGAGCCTTCACAATTTTCAAATTAAGAATAATATTATTGTGCTTCAACCGAGTGTGGTTTCAGCTACAACAAGCAATCGAATTATATTTCACGTGTAAGAATTCCTGCATGAGTTGCATAGCCTACATTTCCACATGTAATCATTACTTTAAATGATTGCTCAACCTCTTCCAGCCAGTGAAGATTGAGGTTGAAGGAATTTTATGACTAAAGTATTATTGTAATGTATGAATATGGAAGAGTTCTTACAAACTACTACTAGTACATGAGTCTTCATATTATCAGGACTTTGAACGTAATTTAATGATTTCAAATGTTTGAATGTAGAAATATCTTGCTCAGATTTTGAGTCTTCATATCATATTCAGTCTTTATATTCATGTTCAGTCTTCATATCAGGACTTTGAACGCAATTTAATGATTTCGAAAAAGTTTGAATGTAGAAATCTCTTGCTCAAAATCAATACCTCTATTATTGTAGAAATAGTATTGTATTTACTTCACTTTTTTGGATCAGTTGAAGAAATACTCGTACAATATCCAGGAATAAGAAATAGGCAATCAGGCACTCCTCGCCCGAAACGTTTCCAATTTCTGGATCCAGATCGACACATCATTTGTCCAAATACTGTATTGATATTATGCAAAAAAATTAAGGTTTATATTCGAGCAGCCTGCGTTTTTCTCATTTTAAATGTGGGAAATGATAGAACAAATATGAATTTCCATATTCCGGTTCTATACAGATAGATTCAGCTTTTATCGAATTTTCTATCCTCATAAACTAGGAAGGTTTCATTTTATTTTATTTGGGAAGCGGGTTGGTCCCAGTGGCAGAGGCGAGGCTAATCGGTGAGATTAGATAAGAGACAGCGCCTACCACTCCCGTTGTATCGATGACCGGCTCCTCTAAATACAAAAATTTATGAGCTTCAAAATCGCTTCCCGTTGGTTCGGAACCCACCTAAAGCTGTAGGTCCATTCATATCTCATCATCATACTTCCATTACCCGCGCACAAGCTTAGATCTTATGGGGGCATCATCTAGAAAAAAAAATTAGTGGAATAATATTGAGAAGTTGGTGTTATGTTACCTGCTATTTGGCATATTCCATAATATTATGGAAATCAGCATTACACATTTCACCATACACTATTTTGTTTCTCTTATCTGAATTTTATTCAAATAAACTTGAATTTTGCCCATCTTGGCCAGTAAGTTAATTATCTTATGATGTAAATTACAAAACAGGAAGTTGGATTCCCATAAACAGAAACATACTTCTCCACCTATGCAGTAGTTCACAATATAACTATGCTATAATACTGGAAAGGAGTTGAGAATATGCAAAAATCAGAAGGCTGTTAACAAGAAACATGTAAGAGGAGAGTCTGCATAATAAATTTTGTCTCTCTCAAAAAGAAGAGAGTGATCTCTCCATGGATGTTTTATCTGTAGTTACTTTTTCCCTCTTTCCTCTCATCTTCTCTTTCTCAGTTTCTCTCTTTCTCTGTTTTCCATTTCTCTACTCTTCTCCACTTTCCTCTGTCTCTTTTCATCTCTTTTTCTGTTATTAGCCATCTTCCTTCTCCCCTCTTTTTTCTCTTTCTCAGTTTCTCTCTTTCTCTGATTCTCATTCCTCTACTCATCTCCACTTTTCTCTGTCTCTTTTCTTCTCTTTCTCTGTTATATACCATCTTCCCTCTTTTTTCTTTCTCAGTTTCTCTCTTTCTCAACTCTTCTCCACATTTCTCTGTCTCTTTTCTTCTCTTTTTCTGTTATATGCCATCTATTAATAAATTACGTTTCTCTTCTTTCAGGTAAGTCACGATCTTTGATTCCCGAAGCTAACACTTCTTCTTCATCTTGAAGAACCTACGTGGTTCAGGTAAGTAGGATAAGCCAGCTAGTATCGCCCCAGGGTAAATTCGAAACCTCACTACCTAGCTAGTAAATTCGAACAGAAATAATAATTGAATCTTGAGATTAGTTTTGAGATCTGTTTGAAACCGATAATAATTTTTATTTCTGTGTCTAGCCTTTTACACACTTCCGTTATCTAGAGAAAACAGTTGCTTTTACGAGCCAATGGCTGTCCTTTCACATTTCTATCCTAATAATACGGAAAACGGGAAACTGATCCTGACAAGTCTTGTATCGTAGCTAAATGATTGGAATGATAAGTTGTTCCAGTGTTGGGCTAGACTCCACCAATTTTGACAATTATTTCAATCCCGTTACATTATTGGGTGAAAGATCTGATACAGTTTGAATATCACATCACCAGACACACCTATAAGTTAGTGTAATATCACACTCCCATTAGTTCCCAACTACAACTTCTTTTTAAAAGAGTATTCAATAATATTTTGAATTTCCTTCTGGTTTCACTTACAGCCGGCATTCAATTCTTTGATTCTTGTTCTTAATTCTTATCTTGTACTTAATATCTTGTATATCTTGTACATAATTAAGCTACAAACAGTCACTTGATTTCATTTCAATCATAAATTTAGGGTGTAGCACAAGAATCCATAACAAACTGAGGATTTGTGTAGATATACACTTCTGAGACAGGCATAACAACTCAGGCCATTACAATAACATTTGCAACTTTTCCTCTTGAATATAAAATAATTTGAAAAGAGAACATAAAAAACGAAACTTCAACAATTGGCCATTCTCATGAAACTGTAAGTATAACATTGTATACTGTAGTCTCAGGGGTTTTCTCATCTGGTTTAAATAATAATCATTGTTTTGAAAAAAAGACTAGAAGTTGTTAAAGTTGAAAACATTTATTAAAATATCGAGATATTTTCTAAATTATATAAAATATCGATTAAATATAGATTTTGGTCATCACTCCATGAGTAACATTTATCAATCTCTGGTGAAATTCAGTCTTATTCTACACTGATCTTGTTGTATTTGATCCTTTATAGATTGAAAATTTCGTTGATGTAATATTTCAACTGAATGACTGAAAACTAATTCCTATTTCCAGTTCTTTCCATTATCTTGAAATGCAGAAATCTACTCACTTTTGTTCATAAGAGAAAATTCCATTCTTCATTACTTCCCCTGGATGATTTTCGAGCAAATCTATGATCGAACTACTGGTTCTTACCATTATTACCAACATGCCAAAAAATCTCTCCACTTCTGGTTTTCAAAGAGGAGCACTATAACAGCTCCCAGTCATAATCATCAAATTCTTTCTGGACTTCCACAGTCCTCCGTGACGCTTGCAAATAACTCATTTCGAAAAACGTTCCATCGTCTTGAAACGTGATATCCATCATGCTAAGATAAATCTGGTTTGGTCTATTATTTCAATTGAACACTTCACGAAATTGCAAGCCAGATGAAGTTTGTGCTCCAATTTCGGTTTGCGGCCATGTTTACATAATTCCACACCGGTGGCCTGGCTCGGGAATCGTATTGTTTTCTGTTTCGTATATTATACTGGAACGTGACGTGATCGTGAGTCATATCCTAGACAGTTATATAAGGTCACGAAGGATTGGCTGTATAGGGCGTGACAGTTTAATTGAATTCCACACACACCAATGGAGGTACCGTACACGTTTAAGGGGGACAAAAGTTTAAACGTTGCCTACAAACTGCCAAGCAATTCGACTCCAATTTGCTAAGATTATTTTTTCGAAACTCACTAATTTTCTTAACTTAAGAGTGTGTGTGAAAGTCTAGACATTTCGCGGGTTTCACAAATTTGAAGACGAGTTGCTTCATTAGTTGAGTCATGTAGCATTAGTCACAAACTCATGAGAATAAGATGCTTCGATCGTTTTAGTAAGCAGGAGTATTTATGTAAGCTAAAATAATTTTCACATAATTTTACGATTTTTACTCGTAATTCTCGTCAACCAATGAGTCATTCCATCTTGATATTCTTTTTTCATGATATTTCAACGTGATGTCACCGTGATAATTTTCAAGTAATATCCCTGTAAATTCTGCCTTGAAATTCCTTGCAATGAGAATGAGTATTGTAAGGTAAAGTACCCCAATGATAAAATTGAGTATAAAAATAGATTTTGCAACACATTGAGAGTAGATTTTGACCACTGGATAGTTTAAGTGTTGTATTATGAAAGTATTACAGTTTGTGAGTGAAAAAAAAATTAATTCAATTGATGAGTAGTAAATTAGAATAATATACAATCGTGAAACATTACCCAAAAGTAGATGATACTCTAGTTAACCATACCCTCCCTGATTGACTAACAGCTCTATTCTATATGACTACTATCTACTTTCATTATAAAGTAAATATTTACTGTTTAAAAGTGAGTATATCATATTGCTCCTTCGATTTTCTCAAAAAGAACAAACTAACTAGTAGGCTCGTTGGCTTGAAAGAGTTATAAATCTGTCAAATATAAACAACCTTTCCTCAAAAATTGCGTTACTATTAAAAATTGGTACAATTCTCTTTTCCTTTTAAATTCTTGGAGAAAAACGATGTCAATGTGACCAACATCCAAACCAAAACAGTTGGGCCGAGTGTTGATGTTTACAGCTGTCAACCGATGCAGCCTTGAACCAAATGAACTGCAGTGACCCAACCACAATAAGTTCACCGGCATCACGACGTTTGTTTGTTCTATTCGACTTGAGCACGCTTTCCGTCTCTTGCCGATTCGGCAAAGATTTTCCAGACCTTTTCCTGCTGAAAACGTAAATGTCTGTGTATCGCGTGTCGGAATTCCACACGAGAACAGTTATTACAAAACGGTTTGCCGGCTGCGTGATTTTCAACAAAATTCAAATTGCTCTTCACCGCAGAGAGGTTTGTTTCGGTCGCGATTCAGTGGAAGATCGCTAGGAATTTGGAAACTGAATTGAATTGAATGACCACCTCTATTTTTACCCAGGAGGGCGGAGTTAGGGCGCAGTCGGCCCTCTCTTAGGTCCCTATTAGCCGAGAGCGACCAGGTCGGCCGACCTGGTGTCCGGGGGCCAAAAAGCATTGAGTTAGATGAGACCCTATTAGCCGTCGGAAACAAGTCTCGGCGACAGAAAAAGTCGCTCGGGCTGTCTTCCGAGTGGGACACCGATTCTGGGCGACCTGGTGTCCCAGAACGGTCGTGGGGCATTGGATTATATGGGAGCTATCAGCCGCGAGCGACCAGGACCGCCGACTCGAACAAAAAATGTACTCAATGCGCATGCTCGGGAGTGACGAGGACAGCCATTCATCTCTTTCTCTCTTCCACTTCAGTTCTCCGTCTCACTACAGTATAGTTAGTCTATGCTACAGTACAGTTGTTCTGTATCCTTTGCCGAAGTAAAACATATTTCTACGACTCATTGCATGAATTGTTTCTGAATAATTTAATAAATTCATTTGTAAGTAAAGTGTAATGTAAAATCAACACCTGAATGACAGATATTGTAGAATTTCTCCATAGTAGGTGAAAGAATGAAAACAATGTTGTCTATAATTCCACAATGAATATTATTTAAAACATACTTAAGTTTCAAGCTCATGGCATCATCTATATAATTCTATATGGTGTTGAGTGTTTTGGCTCAACTCAAGACCGAAGATGATGCCATAAGCATCGAAACTTGAGTAATACGAGTACGTTTTTAAATATTATATTCATTGTGGAATAGAAAACATTGTTTTCATTCTTTCCCCTAGAGTAATATAATTAGGCTAATAGCCGAATTTATTACAGCTTAGTGCGTGAAAAAATGGAGTGTGTTCGAAATCAGGAGAAAAGTGAAAAATTTACCGCTATAATTGAAAAAAAAACTAAACACGGAAGACTTTATTTATGAAGTGCAGAAACATAATTCAATATGGGATGCTGAGAAATTTGTGATTAATTTTACTTTTGGAATAGGATAAGAAGAGAAAACAAAAGTGTCTATTGCAAGGCAGGAGATTGGCGCCAGTCATCCGGTTGTTGACAATTAAATTGTTTACATTTTGCAGTTTTATTGACAGATTGACCCTTCCTGATGATTCAAGATGTTTACATAGTAGATAGTAGCTTCTAGACCTTTCAAGATAAATATTAATTAATCTCTTCGAGACTATAATGATAATTATTTAAGACTGGTGTGTGTGGTTTTTGTTGATCAATAGAGTCATTGACTTAATGTAAGTTTCTTACAATTCATTTCATACACTTGATACCATTTAATTAGTTTAGAAAAAATATTACATGTGATATGTAGTATAAAATATTATATAATATGTATTATTATTATATGATATGTGTATAAAAGAAATCTGCAATATGTATCAAAAAAGAGATACATATCGAGTTTAGCTGCCGATGTGTTGCACAGAGGAAGAGCGAGAAAGAGGTACTTGGGAGGGAGCGAGAACGAAGTCAGCGACTAGGTGTCCTTCCCTATTAGCCGTGGGACACTTCCCTACACCGCGCGACCGAGTCGCTCTCGGCTAATAGGGCCCTTACATTTAAGGTTGAGCGGTCAATAAATTATAAATTTTTAATATTTTTTTTTCTTCTTCCAAACCATTAGACATATTATTAGGACATAATATATGCAATTAAAATTTTTTTTTAAAAGCGGAGAGTATAGAATAGAAATACTTCTATTCTCTCTGTAGGCCTCTACTCCTGGCCTAGGCTCCTGAATTGAACAGTCAATGATAGAGCCGTGAAGCTCGCTTCTGTTCGAGTGAGGGGCATGCTATTTGTCTGAGCGAGAGAGTGGATGAGAAAGACGATGAGAGCTAGGAATATTAAGAAAGGGAGGGAGGGGGAGCCTCACCACTACAAGCGCAGCAGCGCGCCCACTCGCCGACAACAGCGACACTGGAGCGATCTATCGGTCAAACATTGTCCCTATTGCTGACCGCACCACCTTTTAACCCTAAGCGTACCTTTTTGAATCATCAGTAAGAATATTGTTAATGGATGCAGGACAAAACAAAAAATATATATTTCAAATTTAGTTTTTTCATACGATTTCACCTCGTTCTTTACCTATCGTCAAAATTATCAAATTTTAAATGCTTTTTTCAGAGGGTTAAGGACATCAGGGCTTTCATTTTGAGACGCTAGACAATATTAGTTATTATTTTATTTTACTTTAATTTCTTAACACAAACAATGTATTCCTAGTGTCATCACCATAGGAGTCGCACCGGGAGGAGGGGTACATAAGTATGTTCACCCCCAACATTTTACATAAGAAGTTGGAAATCTGTTGAATAAAATTAATATCTGTTGATACTCAATTATTGTTTCTGTTTAGGCTTACACAAAATTATTTCTGAGCATTTCATCGAGTAGTCTGGCATATGAAAGTATCATTTTTTAGTATGCTTCCTGGCTCAAATTACCCTTATTTTGAATTGTGAATCCCCCCCCAAAATTCATGGACCACGGTACGCTTATGATCATCACCACAACAAGAAGAGACTGTTATGAGAGAATAACAGCTTTTTAAGAGAATACCCTTATACCATGAAATATCAGAGATTAAATTTATTGACTAACCTATCTGTGAAGCTCAATACAGATTTTCAAAGAAGTGCTTCACTTTACTAATCAATTTCACTAACGACTGCCCTGAATACGATAAGGTTGATCTATTACACAACTCCTTGGGAATTCTGAACTTCTCGGTGAACACACTTGCACCCGTGCTATGTTTGATCTAGTTAAGAGTCTCTATAATTATCATCATAGATGTTGAGATGCATTGTTCCTATTTTCAGCGATACCTCCTTGTTGCAGTTTTCCCATCGTATATTCTAGACATTTCTGTCACAACGTAGTATTTCGTTAGCCGCAAATAGGATGTTGTTAGCTTTAATTGACCTGAATATTATCGGATTCCATTCATTGTATGGGAGCTGATGCTTTTTTCAGTGTGTGTGAGATCCCATGCCTAATTGCGTTAAGATATCTATCTGAATAGTCCCAATGACCAACAGTGTTTTGTAATACAGTATTAGCATTGCACTAGTTGAATCTCAAGGGAAATTGGTGAATTGATTTTAACTAGTACTTTGCTAAATAACAATTGATCCAAGAACAGTATACTGTAGTTTCATCATTAACAGACAGGATTGCGTTATGATTAAACTAGTTATGATTAAACTAGATATACTGAAAACGGTCTGGACTACTTATAACTTTTGATAAAGCATCTTCAGTAATTTATCAACATTATTTTAATTCCAGAATTTTTGCATTTTCACTATTGATGGAATGGTTGCCACTCGACTTCATTTCATAATAAATTGTTCACCAATTATATAATTCAAATTGTATTCGAATTGGATTGGGATAATTCTATTCAATTTATCTACAATTTCATCAATTTTCAATCAGGATTTTTCTAATTACCTGACGTAGTTCTTAGACTCATCATTCATTAAAAATTGATGGATCACAGATTATCACAATTTATTGATGAATACAAGCTTTCAAGTGTCCCTGTTTGAGAAGTTTCTTTCAATTATCTTTCATCTCAATTCCTGTCACCGATATAACTTCAAAAATGTCATACTTTGTTCATGAGGGAATTATACCATTTCATTTTAGATTAGGCCTATACCATAGGCTAACCAAACTTGAATGGACTATAATTCCATAATTCATTATATAATAATTCATGATTCATTAATCTAATAATAATTCATTATTCATATCTCTGATAACACATAACAAGAATGCAGTGTATGGCTTCTTCTAGTATCTTCATCATCCAAGAAATTCATGACAGCCTCTTGAGTTCCTGAGCACTAGGTTCTCTTTATGATAATAAGACGGTAACTTCCTTGAATCTCACCTTGCTCTTGTCACACTCACAATAGAATGAACGATTCTCGACTTGGTTCAGTCACCTATCAGTCAGACAATACGGAGGAAACCTATCGATGATAGCGCACCGAATTCCATCCATTTTGATTGAGAGCCAGTATTGTACACTTGACACTTTCGATTGCTTTGTTATCGTAATGCACCCAGCGTCCAGAAACGTTTTTTATTTCCGGTAGCCTACTTCCGTTTTATGATCGCAACGGAATAATCTTTCATATTTCTTTTGAGTTTGAAATTGTACTCTGAAACTACTATGAGGAGAAGAAGATCCCTTCCCATTACCCACACACAAACATAGAGCTCATGAGGGTATCACCAAAGACAATTAGAATACTAACAGTTTCCTATCGTCTTTGGTATCACCCTCAAAAAAATTATCAGTTCCATCCAATTCCATCCACAATAATATTCAATCAGAAAGTTATTCCATCTAATCAAATTCACGCGTTCAATGTTAGTATATTAGATAATAAATTATTATATTAGCAACTCTTACCTGCGCACAGGATTTTTCCTTGCAGGTAAATAGATTTGTAATATTTTGAACATTTGTTTTGCGATTATTATGTGAAAATCTGAATAAAAGTTATTATTCATTTAAAGTCTGTCTACCTCCTTCATCAACGTTAATTCCAATTTCTAAGGTTACAAATTCCATATAAAATTTCTGGTAACTGAAAAAAACCTTTTAAATAGCTTATTCAGTCGTGCTCGGGTTCTGAAACAACAACTACTAAGCTTTGGGAATATTTATTTAATGTGTAAGTTATTCCATCTAATCAAATTCACGCATACAATGTGAGTAATTCCACCTCCTTCATCATTGTCAATCTCACCTTTTATAAGTTAGTTACTTCTCTCGTATAAAATTTCTCATGACTGAACCTTTTTAATAGTTTCTGTCGTGCTCAGGTTTTGAAGCAGCAACTACTCTGCTTCAGGAGCCAGAATCATTCACTTCTCATTTTCTTCTGGCTTTTTTCCGGCCGAGGCAGGAAGTTGTTGCTTTTTTGGTGGGGAAGGGGGTGCCGCCGCCTTTGTCCAGATTCGGCAGATAGTATTTCGTGTCTCTCTTGCTCCTTTCCTTCTCTTTCACCCACTCTTTTCTTTCGTCTCTTCTTTCTTTTCGTGGTCACAGGTCGAAAGGTGTCGTTTGATGAGGTTCGCTGCCCACGACATCCTTGGCAGTTACATTGTCTGGCTGCTCTCAGTCGGTCTGCGTCTGCTTCCTATATAAATTATTTTATACAAAAATGCTTTGCTATATATCTATAGACACCAATACAATCGACACCAATATAATGTTTGATACATTAGGTACAGTCCCCAGCCAATATCTATATACAGTAAATATGCCAAAGTAATATATACAGTACACACATGCCTCATGTCTATAGACACAAACACTATCTATTCATTACAACAGTACACAAATACAATGTTATGGATATGGTATGGAGCGACATTTGAGTGAACAAGTGAACTAACCACCGTCATTGTCGTCTCGTTGTCGCGGTAAATGATTTTAACGGATTGAGCCACTTTGTGTAACACCTTCATAATTGTATTCTCTATTACTGCTGTAATAGTCAATATTGAATTCGTTATTACAGTAGTATGTAATTGATGTAGTAGTAACTACTGATGTAGTGTAACTGATGATACAGTAGTAGATTGATGTACGGTAATTTTAAAATCTTGTTATATTTTATTGATAGTATTTATTTGAAATTATACATGAATATGTGAGACAGCAATAAAACATAAATAAATAATTTGGAGGCAGTATTCTACGATGTACGTTTTCATTAGGGGAGTTAACAAGATAGTAACTACTAGCATAGAGAGAGCATACTCCAAGCTTTATACTTATCGTATGCTTTCGCTATGGTACTAGTCTAGTTAACTCTACTTCTATAATACTAATACTTCTATGCTCTACTTGTAATTCTTCTATACAGTAATTCAAACCCAGCTTTACGAGTATGAATCATCTTATAGGGTTCCCGAGATTGAGGGTGGACAAACACTCAATTGTTACAGTTTTATGTAAACGCAAAGGCTGTTTACACTGTATCAGTCCGGTGCAATCTATGATTAACAAATTCAAAAAATATTTTTAGCAAGCACTTGTAATGCCAACAGAGTTCTTTGTGAAGCGTATATACGTGAAGATAATGCCGAATACTTGTTGAAGATGAGAGATGAAACATCAATGTTTGAAAAATAACTTCTTCAAAACGATCAACAGTCTATCACAAAGAGCTTAACTCAAAGCTAAGATATGTAAAAATCAATATTATATGTTCGCATGTCGTTTTATTTGGGGAGACCCTTTCGGGAAGGTGCCCTCGCATTATTTCTATGTCGGTTTTTCATTTTGAGTGTTGTCAGTAGTGTGGTGGTGCGGAGACGTGTGGGAACGGCGTTCCCTCGGCATTTCACAGTTGAAAAATTCGAAATTTATTGATAAATACTGATTTCATATGAAATGATTGTTGTATATCATAAAACAATACTTAAGAAGCATTCGTAAACTTGACTGATGATTGAATGATTATTTTTGCAATAATAATTTGACAAAATATATTTGATCAGTGTGGGAACGCTAAATAAAATTTATTTAGCCACTGCATCACTAATCTTGTGTTCGTGAGTTAACCTTGTAGACATCAATGTTGCAAATAACTTGTTCATATACAACAGACTCTCTAGCATACTCTGAAGAGCTTGATACAAGAGCTTAATTCATATTCATATGAAAATCGTCAATTTGGTCATGGTTTGAATGAAATACGTAGCGTCCGCCAGTCAGTCAGTCAGGTTATGACCTTAATAGCTTTGAAACGAGTTGCTTCGGCTGCAGTACGAATGCCTTTCACCTCGACCCAGTCGATCACGGCTAGGAGGACTCCACTTCAGATGAGTTCCGAACTGAAGAGTACTACCAACTCATGAGTACCGAAGAGCAGCCTACCGATTCCAGAGTGGTCACCATAATCAAATCATTTCGATTCTCCCGGTGAAGGTCCAAGTCGAGGAAAGCGCACCTTCCTCTCTTGTAATGTATGTCGTCGCCTCGAATTGCTCTCCTATGTCCGCCTTCTTAAGTCCAACTTACTTTCCTTGGACGGACCTTTACTTTCATACGAGCTTGAATTAACTCCGGTGTTCCTCGTTGGTGAGTACTTTCTAAATGACGCTGCGCCATGACTACCTTATCAGTTGTTTTGCCATATGGAGGCGATTTAGGGTGGTGAGTTGTTATTATTAGTTGTGAAAAATTCTTCAAACTGCTGGAGATAGTAGAAGTAGTATAGTAGAAGTATAGTAGAAATAAGAAGCAGTAATTTTTTCCTCGCTCCATTTTTGAGAAACGTTATCTCCTCAGAAATACGGGAATTCGCTGTTGGAAATTGTCTTTAATTGAAGAATAAAATTCAAACTGCTGAACGAACATAACTTATCCAAACTTTTCTTCTATCTTCCTATTTCTGAGGTAGTTAATCAAAAGCATAAAAATCATAGAGTGCCCAGAGTATTTAGATTTTTGAGAATAGAGATCAATGATTTTTTCGTTTTCTATTTTCTTGTTGTATTTCAATTCAAGTTTTTTCTGTCATTTATTTTATTCATGTGCTTTCTTAGAGTAGTCCAATAAGATATAAGACTAGCATAAAATGAGTAATAATATACTAAATGTTATTTGTATTCCATAGTGTGACTTCAAATTGCTTTTCATGATTATGCAACAGAAAGGAATACTGATGAAAGATTCTCAACATTAAAATACAAATTAACTTAGAAAATTATAGCTTAAAAAATCGCATCATATATTGAGAACTTATTCTTAGAAAAAATCGTTTAATACTCCAGATTCAATTCATTTCAGTAGGTACAACAAGGAATCAGACATTCTATTTTTATAAGAGAAGTTTCATATTCAATACCTGTCACCAAAAAATGAAAATAATACACCTACTCAGATTCTACCCATGAAGCTCCCACCAAATAAAAGTCTGGTTCTTACAAGGCGCTGATGCAAGATTCGTGAATAAATCACAAAATCGATTCAATAAAAAATGGTAAATGTCGGAAAACGGAGAATAGCATCGAGACAAGTGTCCAGTCATCTGGTTTCGAGGTCACCATTCTGAGACAACAGTATTTATTCGACTTCTTGGCCTAAGACTGCATTCATTTCAGTAATACCGTTGGCACAAGGTGAACAACTTCACTAAGGAGTGACGACTACAAATACTGTACATGTTAATGGAGTGGTCAATACCTCAATTCACTAGAATACCATCGACTTTGTTACTGGAAATATATTTAGATGTTATTAAAAGCCATGTAGTACTAATGATAGTCTTGCTATTTCTGAAACTGTTGTTTTGCCTGTTTCTGATTTAGAGGTCTTGATTTATTAACTGGCGATTGTTTGAATCTGGAAATAGTGGCAAGGAAGATGAAATTGTTGAAGATGAATGATTCTTCTCGTATCACATTCCATCATATTACTGTATATCCAATTTTTTCTTGCACTGCACTGAAGCGGCTTACTCTAGAATAAAATAATAAACATCAATCCTATAATATACTGTATAATATTCAGAGCTTGAGGGGGCGGATACAGCGATACACGATACATAGTGTGCATGCATACTATGCATCTTGTATCTGTGTGCATGCATACTATGCATCTTGTATCTGTGTGCATGCATACTATGCATCTTGTATCTGGCCCTTGGATACATTTCCAAACTGTATTTCATCCACTTAATAGACTATATATCAAAAAACTCTAGACGGATTTGAACTACTGTATAATGATAGTATCACTTGCATCATTTATAGAGCCTTCATAGAATTTCATAAATGTTTTGCTAACTTTTCAATCTAATCAATCATTCTCATAGTTAGTTTTCAGACTGAGCATTGTTTTAATTAATATATTATAGCTACTTTGAACTAATTATTGTTCCGACGATAACTTCTCAGCAGTTCAATTACAACTCACTGAACACTAAAACCTAATAATTGCAACTAATGAAGATAAGCTCATTAAATTTTTTGATCATAAAAGTATTCAGAAAACATCAAGATAAAACCTGATTTTATGAATTGACCGATTTTTGGATTCTGTATTGTTTAAATTAATATATTATAGCTTCTTTGAACTAATTATTGTTCCAATAACTTCTCAGCAGTTCAATTACAACTTACAGAACACAAAAACTTAATAATTGCAACCAATCAACAGAAGCTCATTTAGTTTTCAGATCATAAAAGAATTCAGAAAACATCAAGATCCTGGATACACAGGATACTTGTGATACAAGATTCTCCTATTTGCATATTCTAAAAACAATGTTAATAAGAGCACTCAGAATTTGGGCGGAGCTGTCTCTAATCTTCTCTAACGAGCACCCAAGGCACTGGCCCACTTAGACACGTTCAAAAATTGGAGTTTCCCGAGCAGGTTCGAAATTGCAGAGGAGCTTCCAGTCCGGCTCTGAGAAAATTGCCACCTGTCATGTTTTGAACACTGACCGCGCGGGCGCACTGGTGTATTTATGAGCGGTAAGGAATGCAGATAATGCCTGGCAAAAGTGGGACAGTTGGCGATTTGTGAATTTTCTACGGTCATTAATACGTTGGAAAGTGATCGAGGAATTTTTAATAATCGCCGGTAATTAAACACGGATCATAAATACAATGTTTCGTACTTTCAATGTGGGTTTTGTCATTGACAAAAATTTATAAATTAGGTGACAAGTGTAAGAAAATCCCCCCCTCCTCCTCTTCTACTCCGCGCTAATTAAACACGGATCATTAATATGATTTGTTTTATACTCTCAGTGTAGGTTTTGTTATTGACAATCTATAAATAAATATTAACTAGGAGACAATAATTTAAAAATTCCTTCTCATCAACAGGAAAGTTATCAAGGAATCCGTGATAATCTACGGTATTTTATACTTTAATATATAATTTTTTTAGTGTAGGTTTTATCATTGACGATTTATAAATAGATATCAATTTGAAGAGAAATTATTAAGACTAAATATAAAAATTACAAATAAGACTATAATATAAAAATTATATTTATAATAGTTTGATTGTATCAACTCCATTTTTACAAATAAAATTATATTTTCAAATGTTCAACCCATGAAATCTATAGTTCATCTCTTCGCTTGCTTGTTGGCTCATAGGTGAAATATTGATTCCTCAAGCCCTTATTGCAACATTTTGTCCCAGTTTTACAAAGGCCGGTTCATTAAGCTTAAAATCTCCAATTAACTCCTAATTTTTGTTAATTAACTCTACCAATTCTTATCGAGTAATCAAATATCAACTCCAATCCATTTTTGTGCAACCAGACCTTCATTTTATTGCTTAGCAATCGTCCATATTTTTATAATAGAAAGCAATATTTCTCCTAGTGGAATGCGGTAATGTGAGCTTTTATATCAAGTCTGTCCACATCCGTTGACTTTATATAAGCAGCACCTACCCGGAATTTTTATTTCTATTCTTGACATATCTTTTAGAAAGAAAAGAAAGTGATAACGTTGTTAGAACTACTCTGAATCTAGCACAGCTGTCATGTCTTTCCATGAATGTGAATGTCATATAGAATAATAATAATACTTTCTGAAAAGCAGGATATGAAATCTCAAGGTGACATCTACAAATGAAAGAAACTTGGGTGGATTCTCAAATAAGCCTTCTTGGTTATAAAATCATTATTGGTTATAAAGTTTCTTTGAGCAACCATTACCATTCCCATCAATCCCCGTCAAATGTTTGTTTAGGATTGATTGTTGATATTTGAATGACTCTTGAAGATTCAAGTAAACATTCCAAGCCTCCACTTTATAATTCCACTTTCTATTTCGGAATAGAATAGGTGTGAAATATGCATTATCACCCGATAGCCCTTTAAATATGTGTGTGGGTGATGAAAACAAACAAATTAGTTTCAGTGGGATCCTAGACATTTGATACTAGCTTTTATGGAAGGTGAGTTTTAAAGTTTGTTGAAAATACAATAATTATTCGAGATTTACTTCAACTTGTCTGGAAGTCTGGAATGTTGTTTATTCTTGATTACTTATAGCTATCATCATCAAGAATTATCATCACGAAAACTTGTGATCAAAATAAAATAAAACTTGTGATCAAATTTTAAGTAATACATTTGAAATTAAAGATTTATCCTCCCATAATTATGCCTCCCATTATAATTTATGGCTTCTTGAACTAATGGTGAAACTAATCAATAATAGAAGACTTCTAAAGGCTTCTACACTATGATTTGTTACTATTCAAACCAACTAATCCCAAATTTTTTATAGCTTCCATCGTATTACATCAAAAACTTATTTCATACAAACCAATAGAAAACCATTGTCCTCACTATTTTATGAATTTTGATTGAAATAAGGATAAGTATTTAGAAATAAGATGATACATAGTTAAGTTCTCGGATATTTCTTGAAGCTCTCAATAAAATATTGAGAATTGTTTGTTTCTATTTTTATTGTTTTTCTCAACAGAGAAAGAAAATCAGGTAAGATGGAACTACAGAAGAACAATATCAGTTTGATACCTATTTATTTTTCACTGTGTGATTTTACACGATTTTAGTACCCTCCATTTATGAAGGCCTACACGGTGAATTCGATTTGTTCCATAATCCAATAACAGATCAGCTTACAGCTTTGCACAATTCGACGTAACAAACTAGTATTGATCAAAACCAATATTAGTCATTGTACAATAGTTGACTGCTCTTTCAAACCTACTCAATACATGCTGGACATTCTGAAACTATTTAGAAAATACTTGGATAATATCCAGATAGGACAAAAAGTCACAAGTATACCTCATAACTTTATTTGTATTACGGTTCAGATATCAGGCACGCATACCTGTTACATACCCTGCATTACCAATCAAACTATATCAGGTTAATGGTGTAGGATAGTGAACAGTTATAACCAGGAAACAATAGGAGATTGCAATACTTGTATTGGTTGAACAGTGGGAATATTAATGAGCTCGATTATTTGCAGTCCAAAGGTGTGCTAACACTAATCTTAAGATTGAAATAATTCACTGCAATCGAAATTGTAATTCTTCTTTGCGTATAAAGTTATGTTGTAATAAGAATGTAATAATATAATCTTGATAATGTAATGTAATAAGATAATTGGAGTTAAATTTGAAAGAAAATCGTTAACATAAATGAAAGAACTAGATTTTCTGCTATGATAGGACGAGTTTTTATAGGTACTGTAATGAGGAGTCTCCTCTGTAAAGAGAAAATCTTCAGTAGGGAGGGAAACTCATTATCAACACTTTAGTTGTTTTCCGGTATGGAGGCAGATAGGAAACAATCCTATCGAAATTAATTTACAGGAATTCAATCTTGTATAAGAGTATACTTTCATGATGATTAAAAATTTCTGGAGGCATTTCTCCAATCGTGACAGAATAAAAACTTCAATTTCTTCCCATTTTTTAGAAGGATCAGCAAGAATGTTTACATCCAAAAATTAACTTCCGAGGAGTTATTATGTAACAGTGACATTTTAAATAGACAGAAAATTTTCATGCCATTATTTACATAATTTGAATGAATAATTTTTTATTAGTCAAAAAAGTAATAATTACAGTTGGTTGCTTACAAGGTACAAAAATTATAACTAACAAAAATAAGAACATCCCGAGGCTATAGATAGAGCCTTTGTGGGATGGTACACACATAAAAAAATTAATAATAAAAAATTAATAATTTCTATAATTAACTATGGAAACTAAGCTCACACGCTCACAAGTGATTTGTTGCTTCAGTTTTCGAAACTATCATCGCAAGTAGTAATGTACTTGAATTGTACTAAATGTAGGTACTTATGTATAATATTGGTATCTCATCGGTTCTTTGGGTCATACAAGAGGATTCTCCATCATCCATCATCCGCCATCCTCCATAGCCATATAGTTTTTAAGAGTTTTAACATCAAAACTCTCAAGCTTTGTTCAAAGAGTACAACTCATCAATCATACAATAAAAAATTGTATCTTTGTATTTTTGAATTGCATTGATCAGTAGAAATTATATTTTCGCATCTTCAGTAGAAATTACCACATATAACATAAGATAGTCTATTAGCTATGTTGAAACCTGGCCAATTCCTTGACCTTTCAATGTGAACTGCAGACTGTAGCAGACTCAGTGAACTACACTTGACCAAATGCAGGCACATGTCCAAGACGTACTGCACTGGCATCTAGCCTGAGGGCCAGAGATTCTTTCTTGGTACAGAGGCAAAAAATGTGGAGAGAACTGTTTTCCGCTATTATTGGGAATCAGCGGTGTTGCTTGCATTGGTCTGCAGTCCAGTACAAGTCATCAGCTTTACCGTTATTGTACAACATAGATCTAGGAGAGTTCTAGCAGACTGCAGTGCCCGATAGACAAACAAAGTCTTGGTACCTCACCGTATGAAATGATGCTGCATTTTACCTGTAACACTATTTTCGAATACACCTTGTTCCATTGCTGAGATAACCACAGTTTAATAGAAATAAAAATTGATAGAAGGTAGTCTAAAAATTGATATTGTCTAATAGACAAAGTCTTGACACCCGACATCGTATAAAATGAAAGAGTTTTTCATCTATACAAATATTTTCAAAACACCTTGTTTTATTGTTAGCCAACCACAATCGTTCACCAATTAATCCAACGGTTTTGGCATTATCACATGACTGGTAACATGGTTAAGGCTAGGCGTACACCGGTTAGTCAAAACAAGACGAGAGATTCTTGTAATAATTAATTCACATAGTTGCTTATGAAGCAGCACACACCGATGCAATGACTAATCGGTGTGTGTTGCTCCATAAGCAACTATGTGAAGTACTGTGACTAATCTCGTCTTGTCTTGTCTTGACTAACCGGTGTACGCCTAGCCTAATAATTTGCAATTATATGAAACGAGAAAAGGTGATTAGGTCCATACATCTCTTCTCACCATCCTTCCCATTACCCACCCACAAACCATGAGCTTATGTAGACATCACTACAAAAAAAATTGCAATACCTATTCAAATTGAAAAATAAATTAATTCCTAAAATAAAAGGGGAATTATATTGAAATTCAAACTTAATTGAATCCAATGATCGAGTCATTCGTCATTCCAATGGTGATTTGAAGTAAGATTCTATAGACCAGTTTCATCAATTTATCTTTTACCTTTCTACTCCAAAATCCTACAGTATTCCAATGAGTAAAGGAGCTCTCAAAGAGCTCAATAACATTCGTCAAAACACACACATTTGCGACCGTTATGTCAACTTGACCTGACCTTGACTTTGTGTCATATTTACCAACAAGTACAGTTTTCAGCGCACCTATCGGCGTCACTTACTCGACTTAATTATGCGTCTGAAAAGAGTTGTAACAAGCCCAACGCGTAAGTAGTCAGTCCCCATATGACTTCCTTACACATTATCAGACCTGCACCGAGTTAAGTTTTAAACGGTATTTGAGAAGGCACACTTTTAAATAGTTGGGACACGCACGTGACCTGAGATAATGCCTGCAGGCATTGTACTTTTATATTTGTTTGCCGTTTTTGTTTGTTTCAACAGTTAGTATAAGTGCACGACCTACTGACTGACTAACTGAATCTCTGTTGGCTTTGCATTAGCAGTCAATCGGTGTAGAATACACCAAGGTGTGCTCCGAATTTTTATCAGGGTGTTAGGAATATTGGGAATTGACCCGTTAAAAACGGGAATTTATAGCTTTACTTTGCTCATTTTCCGTTTGACTTATTATTTGATTTGTCATATATGTCGAAGAACCATTTTGTCGACGTTCTGTTGAATAACCATACAATTTATAAGTCCAGGAAATATTTTTCATCAGTAACTGGTGAAAGAGTGTGGTGATTAATTATTATGATGGTAATTGATATCATCTTGAATAAATATTAATGTTTAGTTCCAAACAATCCTGACAATATAGTATTGGAGATAATGTATTATTTTGTGAGTTGATAAGAATTAGGAAGTATTTGAAAATTATTTGGAATTAATGCTGAAAGAAGAATATGGAAGTGTAATGGAGAGTGATTAAATGAAGCTTCATTTCAAAGAAAAATGAAAACAGGATTGAAAGGGAAGAGACAGCAAAGAGAAAATACTAAAAAAGTTATCAATAGTTCAACTATTAATTTTTAGCAACCGTCTTCATTAATCTAGCGATATTATTATTTGATGTGATCTTCATTCCTCGAAATTTATATCATTCCAATGCAAAATGGATTACTTTATAAGAAGACCTACGTGCTCTAAATGGTTGATGTTGAAATAGTTTTCCAAAAATAGATAAAAACCCATCATACCAAAAAGATTCAACCATAGGAATTAATTCAATTGCTTCCTAATATCGAGATAATTGTTCAAGATCTTTTTAAACTAAGAATAACTTGAAAATAATCAAATCCACCTATTTGCGCCTAGATAGTTGAAGACAAGCTAACCTGCGTTGCTGGAGTTACACAAGGTCGTTCATTTGAGCACTACAGCGACTGATAACTTCACTATTCAAAGAATTCTCTACCTTAGGGCGTGAAAGTGGCTCATTACTCATGCATTGTAACTTGCATCTCTCTCCAACTCTCAACCAACCGCCTACTCTCTTCTCACTCTGCTGCATTTGTTGACTTCTACACCTTCTCCTTAATAGAAGCGCCATCCATAAACAAGAATTATTCAATTCCTGTTCCCAATCTCCAAGTTTAGTAGTCTTGCGTGTCAATATTGTATTCGAATAAATATTATCATGTCAGGCTTACGACAATCACTCTTATACTGTTTAGTGTTTACCTTTGGAAGGAAAAACATGAAAAATGGATTAGTCCATTCCAAGAAGGTAGAAATGTTATTGGATGGGATTAAGCTCTCAAAAACATTAAACGCAGGTGGAGTAAACCGGATTCATAAGAATGATATTCAAATTCTCAAGCGGTGGTTTTACTGACTAAATTATATGACTGAAAAATATTAGTGCTGCCTAAATTATGTGACTGAAAAATATTAGTGCTGCCTAAATTATGTGACTGAAAAATATTATTATAGGCTAATAATAATTCATTGCACGGAGGGGGATTTAAGGATTCAGTTCATCATTCTCTGTCTCTTATCTTCTTTTGTGCACATGTTCATCTCTGTTGATTAGGCTCTATTCACACTTGGATACTTAAATCGCGGCTACTCAGCGACTCGGATAACAAAGACGTGTTGTTAAATGATGACATTCAGACAATACTGGTGCAGGATTGTCTGAGCGTCATCATTTGAAAACACATGTTTGTTACTCAAGTCGCTGAGTAGCCGCGATTCAAGTATCCAAGTGCGAGTAGAGCCATAGAGTTTCTAGTATTGTATCGCCTCACTGGATTAGAATTTCGACTTTTTGTAAACATTGTATGGATTACCAGGTAAATCTTCAATATTTCTATTGAATAGTCTTATGGAGATTGTGTCGGTAAGTTTTGCACAAATGAGCCTACAGAAAATGGTCAAAAATAATATTGTAATATGTGATAAGTATTCATGATTCATAATGAATTTATAATGAGAAATCGTGAGTATTATGGAAATAACTTGAGTAGCCTAAGTTGAGAAAAAAGTTAGAACGCTGAACTTAAATATTTATTTCGACACCATAGAAGCTTATTTAGTTGACCGCTTCAGTAAAACTTGATTTTAAGCCGCAAAATCTTCATTTTCAGAAATGCCAAGGTTGAGTTTCTTGGACGTGCTTGAATGTTATCTGCAATTTTATTAGTCGTTCGTTCTAACATGTTTCTGTTTTTTTACAGGTTGGTAACACGTAGAGTCATTGAACTGTTCAAGTGAAAAGCTCAAGTGAGTGGAAAATAATGTTGAATTTTGGTGTAGGGTTTCAAAGTGATTTAGTATAAAACTAAAATTTGTATAGTCTGGTCACCGTTTATCTGAATACTATTTAATACTTCTTTTGAAATATTTTTGCATTACATGTATAGAAGGAAAATACATCTGAATCCTTTCACACAGATTTTTTACACATGCAATGATTTGTTGGCTTTATTGTTTTTAACTGATTGGCTTTCAAATCTGGCCATTAGAAGTAAGTTAACAATCACTTACATCTACATTGATAATCAATACCGATTCAATGCTACATAATAATAGTCAAGAACTAAAATTGCCGGGGCAGTAAAAATCTTGTACAAGAACAATACAAAATGTAGAGTTGTACTTTACTGGGTTGAATCTAGATCTGAGAAAGGAGAGAAAGTGTGAATAGCGAAGAGTTCACAACATGTGAGTTTCATGTGTCGTGAATGGAGTTTTGCCATGCTTAAGTTGGCCTCTCTCTCCATTCGAGTAGAACCGATCCGCCCAAAGTCGACTATCGATCTATATATTACATCGATATAGTTATATATCGATTAGTAATACCATACAGTGATATAAAAGTTTACGATAGTTGTATATAGTGATACTTCTCTCAGTACTCAAATACGGCTAGACTGAAGCTTCAGCTAAAACTTTATATCAAACATCTACTGTATCTATTACTGTATCTTTTCCCAATCAGACCTATCCAAATCAGGATAAAAGCATGACATTATTATTATACCTGTACCTATAGCTGAACTATATCACGAACATGAAGTACTGTATCTGTTCAAAAGAGCTATTCAAATTAGGAAAAAACTTGGCTGAATTACTTTGGCTATAGCCTAACATTTCTCAAAGACGTACTTTATCTTCCTATATTCAACGGTGTTATCCAAATCAGGATAGCATCTCTTTAACTGCGAAGAAAATTGTCAAGAGTGAATGGTAACTTAATTTATGGAGAATTGAAGAAAATTCTGGATGAATTCGAAATTGGATTACTTTTACATAAGACATTGAAAGCAAAATGTTTCCATTTTTAAAACAGCTTTCATAATAAAATAATTTTTCACTTCTTGATTACCTCTAGCTAATTTATTGCTTCTTAATCAGCTTCCTCAATCTCCTTTTTCTCTCAATCATAGTTTTGAGTGGTCATTTTATTATCGTATCACATCTTGTTGGTCGATTTTGAAGAGGAATGGAAGAGAAACTTCATTCTATAATTCAATTAAAACTGACTTTATAACTTTGAAACTGATTATAATTTTTGTCACATTTAGTTTTTTTTCAGTGATTTTTTAATACTAATTGAAACTAAAACACAAGGATTTTGGAACAGTTCACAATATCAATTGTGACTCTTCTGGATTTTTTAATACACAGACTATTCATAGATTATAAAATTAAAATCAAATATATCGAATTTTATACACAGTATTAAAGACTTGTCAATTTTTTCTGTGTGTGTGAATTGTTACTTCTCCCATGTGTCTATCACGTCATTCCATGTCATCACACTATCTCTATCCAATTCCGTATTGAAAACAAGATAACAAGGTAGCTGGAGCCCTTGAGCCATCAAACGATTTCGGTGTGAAATGGAAATGAAAGTTAATAAGCAGAACACAACACTGTTGAAAACAAGATACCAGCACGCGAGACTCAAGATGATGACGGACTACTTTTCATTGTGCATCTAGTTACGGCTGTCTGAGTCTGATTCAATGTCGATGATGCTAAAAGTGCCGGCGAAATATCGCGATCGATTTCTCGATCTCTTGATAGATTCGATAGCACAGTTTCGCGAATTGGAAAACAGTATCTCATCAACGACGGCAATCTTTCAAAAGCGTTGATTTATATGGAGATTGGAAAGGATAAGTTTAATAGACAGTAAAAAGTGAAGTTACAATCAACTAGTTGCTACTAAGAAGAATGTTATTACAGTGATTGACACAGCCGCAAAATAATGGAGATTAGAAAATCATGGAATAAAAGCAGTTGAAGAATGAGAGTGAACGTTTGTAGTGAGAAGCTTCTACTACATCAGCTCTACTGATTTAAATTGCGAAATATATGGTTTGATTCTCATCATTGACCGTTCTGAACCGAGGGTTTGCTTTAATGAAAAATTGCTTTAGGCCTATATGTAAGCTACTTCATTAGCGGAAGATTTGATGAACTCTGAAGAGTCAGTCATACTTCGCAAAAAGGCCAATAATAAGTATTGTAGTTGATAGGTAATTTGATCCACTTTTCATTATTTTAAAATGATAATGATTGGTTTTCTATGTAAAAGTGATGTTTCAGTGCTAAAATTGACCAAATTTAGAAAAAAGTACAGAACTCCGCCGATTTCTGCGGTTTTCGGCTGTGATCAGAAAGGTCGCCAAGGACGGAAATTGGGATTGAACATTCCAGGACCATCACATCCAGCATAAAAAAAGAAACCGACTACCCTATTATCCTATGCAAGCATTTACAAGGTATACTGATCCAAGGTGAAATATGTCCCCAGTTTGTGATGCTGCAAGGTAGACCCTGCTTTTGTTATAATATTAATATATCAGAGCTAATAATGCTGTAGAACAATTGTTCAGTTCTTGATCATTTTCTTGGAGTAACAGTGGTGAATCGACGAAGAAAATTTGAAAAAAATTAGGGGGATGCTGTGGAAATGTGTTCAATCTCAGTCTAGTATTCAATTATTTTTCTACTTGTTCTTGAAAACAAAGGATCAACCTATATAAAAACGTTTGTATTCTATTTTTCAGTTCAATGTTTAAAAATAATTAATCGGAAAAGAAGACAAAGTATTACGCTAGCTGCGGAAAACCAATCTTGAAGCAGTGACAGGCGTTGAAAAGGAAGCAATTCTTTACGGTTTTTTGCGCATTTCTTACGCCGTTTGTCACCGGGTTTGGATGTCTTTCTTGGTTAATGGGCAAAAGATGATTCTCCAGACCTGGAGAGGAAAGGAGAAATACGCCACTCTGCACTATATTCGGTATTGTCCGCTGGCAGATCACATTGTATAGGCTGTGGACCATGAGACAGGGGTTTTGTCTGCTCCATTGAAAAATAGGTCAGGTCATAAGGTGACGTGATCAGTGGTCTAGGTGAAAAAATTGACCGGCCTTGATTGCTATCAAGTAATGGAATGTTCATTGATTTCGTCATAGTCCTAGATAGCTCGATCAAAATTATTCAAACGGTAGAATACAATATGTCCATTGTAATTCAATTTATATTGGAATTCGAATTGAATGCTGTCACACCATCATGCGAATAGAATCTAGTCAAATAAAGTTGAATGGGACATGAAAGACTTTTGAATGGATCTCAAGGAGAAGAAATTGGAATCCGTTCACATTTATTTGGTCCTCGTACTTCATGAAGAGCTCATCAATAATACATTTTGTGATCTATGAATTAGTGATTTGAGCTGATATTTATAGAAGGACGGTTTGTTCAAGTTGGTGTTCTGATTTCTATAGAAAAATACTGGTCAGTGGGGTTGGAGGGAACTATTGATCCACACATAGGAAACAAGTACATTACTGTATTAACTTATCCAAGATAAATGAGGAATAATTCAAATGACTATTGATTGAATATGAGTTCAGCTAATGTTCCAAAGTCTAACTTATAACAAGAAATTCTTTCATTAGTTAATTTTCAACCTCATTTGAAGGTTTAAAAAATGAAAAATCAAAATTGAAATTAAAAAACTAAGATTCTTGAAATAGCAAGCATATTTATGTATAATGTGAACTATTGGCAACACAGTGTTTCGAATCTCAACTATCTACTTCTGGACTACTGGCACAGAGAATAGATTAGATAGTATCGCTTCTCTATGCTACTGGCAATCAAAAAAAGTGATCAATTCATCGACTGATTGTAATCATATATTGAATAAAAAAAACATCATTCAAGAACTTTCCATTGGATCACACTACTTGATGATGTGAGAATTCAACTTTCTCTCTCAGTAGAATAGAATATTTTGTATTCTGACCAAGTACCAACACCAGTAATTAAAATTTATTATTTGAACTATCGATTTCATTGGTAGATGCAATCACCACACCTATGTAGTCTATACTGTTTTCAGTTACTTATACAACAAAGCACAATTACTATTCCTTGGAGATTCTCAGTTGACCTCATCATCCAAGCAGAAACGAAGTTGGGATAGGCTCCTCGTTGAGAAGAAAAATGATGAGTTTTTTCTTTCAAGATGTTCATAATCAATCAATCCTTTCTTTTTCTACCTAGTGTGTTGCAGTGTTTCTTTACTATCTATCCATTTCTTTTCTATAGCTTCAAATACAGTATTTCTCGTTCTCTCTCTTCCCACCAACTGCATCCTTGCAAAATTCTCAAACGTGTTTCAAAGTTAATTCAGTTGTTTCTGCAACCAATAAGATGAGAATATTATTCAGATACCATCCAGGTTTCTCTTCACTTGAAAGCCTTCGACGAGTTACATTACGCAACAATCTAGTATACAACGGAATGTAGTAGACGTATCCATTCCGATCGAAATACGCTAATAATCCAACCGTAGTCTGTACTGGTATCACAACAATTTGTATTGTTATTTTCCCGTATAATCAAGTCAGAATTATCATAGAGCACCACAAACCTAACAATAGCGGAGAGCGAATCTTCCTATAAGTTATGGAATATAGATATGGGATCTACTAAGAGTGTTTCAACGTGAATTTCGTCTTCAAAACAGTCAGGCGTGTTATTAAGTTTCATTTTCAGCACAACTCAGCTTGCTTATTCAGCTTGAAGTCTGTAATCAGCATGGTTTGCACTTCACAGGTGAAACTCTTCTGCAATACCGCCTCCTACACAAAACACGGCAACACATTACTTAATAATTCCCTATAATAGCTATTCAGTTTACATCACCTGAACATTACTGATTCAACCTGAACAAACAATTTATTTTATTATTAAATAATGATGTTATCCGTGAAAAGTAATACTGTACTAGACGATGAATTTCTATTGAGGAATTTAGTTCAGCAATTGTAGAAATTGAAACTCGATAGGATAGATCATTGAATAAATATGTGGGTCTGGGAAGGAGCTCATAGTGTAGAAAATTCTATTAAAGTAACGATTTGTATTACACTGTTAATAATCGATGCTTTTACTTGTCAACAATGTTACTTGTCCAACTTGTCCAACGATGTAAGTAAAAGCATACTTTATTTAGAGTGAAATACATGATGTTTTAGAGGGTTATTAGAATCGGCTAATCTTATTGTCTATCTGTTTTAAATTTTCACATTCTAGAAATCTGTAGAATTACTCCACGAAATTGTAAGAAACGTTTTGGGTACGACTCAAACTGGAAAATGTTTATTCCTATAATCCAATCATTGTACTGAACTACTGATAAAAAACTATAATTAAAAAAAGCTAAATTTATTTAACTACTATATAAAAACGGAAAAATACTCATATGGCTTTAAATATATTGATGGGGAGATCCTCACGGGTAGGTCACACCTCGCCTTATTTTTCTGACGGTCACCCATCCAAGAGCTGTCTTGAGTGTTCAAGCAAAAATAAATAATATTCATTCAATATCTTTCTCATCTCTCATTCATTTAATTTTCCCTACAATCCAAATCATTGTATTATTTATTTATCATCTCAGATATCCTGAATTTTCAAAGTCATCTCTCACCATAATTCGAATAACATAACTAATCAATTATGAAAATCTTATCTCCCATTCTAGATCATACACATTATAGTATTCTAATCACTTGTACCTGTAACAATCACAAATCATTTGAATATCATGACAGTTGACTGACCTAGACATATTCAGCAAGAGCAACAATATGAACACTGAAGAGCAAGTTGCCAAATATCGAATGGAACACACATTTCGCAAATCTTCAACTGCAACGATGTTCCTTGTGAGTTTCTCCAGCTTGCAACGCAACAGAAATGGTCAACTGCCAGTAACTGCTATTGATTTCCAACAGACAGTCAATCCGGGTCGATCACGTAGAGACATCTGACTCTGACAGCTTTCACAATCAGCCGATAACAACTTCAATGCACCTCTTCATTTTTAATCGCTCTTTTAATCCTTCCTTGCATGATTCTTATCAGAGAATCCTCTCTTAAATATTTTTTCACTATCCTCAACGTGAAACCAACTGTGCTTATCGGAATAAAGTCATTCATCAGTTGTGATCAATCATAGTTCTATTGGATTATGATGTTGCAAATATCAATGAGTTTTGTGAGTTCACAACTAGTGAATATCAGTCAAATGACTGACTGGATATCGCATATCGTTTCCATAACCCAAGGAGCTAAAACTTCTGCACAGCATCAAAGGCATTCTACATAAAAAAAACAAGAAGATTTTCAATAAATAATATTTTGTCTACAAAAACTAACAGTTGGTCGTCACAACTATTTTCATTCATAAATAATCCATCAAAAATCCATTTTATCGATAATCGAGATCATTGACTGTTTTAGAGTGAAACATTCAGTGAGTAACATTTTATGCTCTTCCATAATTAGTGAATAATAACAGTGGAACTGATTTTCATCCATAAATAGGACATAATGTCCATTCTATAGTTAATCAAGATTGTGTATGAGCAGCATGAGTCATTTAAACTTTCAGTTTTGCAATTTTTCAAATTGATATTCTATGTAATAATCATGGGTTGGATAATGTCTGGAATATAATGTGTGTATCAATCCATCTAGAACAAAAGGACTTGAAATACAATTATTGTATTACACATAAATACAATTATTATGTCTGGAATATAATGTGTGTATCAATCCATCTAGAACAAAAGGACTTGAAGTACAATTATTTTAAATTTTGTTTGAAAGGGTCAAGTTTGATTATTGTAATTGAACTAAGTTTCAGATGTGATTTATGAAGTTGTATGAAATTAATATGTTGAGTGTTGGGAAAGATAAAAGGTTTGATAGCCTCAGATGCAAGGAACAGAGAACCTTAATCTTGATGTTGCTAGAAGAATAGCCAATAAATCGGCGTAGAATTTTATCAATGAACAACCGTTAGATTTTTTCTCCGCCTAGAGCATCTCTTTTGTAGCCAGTTGTTTTTGATTGCATAATGGTCAATACCTGAGCAATACTTGAGCTAGAAAGCATCTCGTTGAGTCAGTGTTTTGCATTATAAACAGCCACAACTTATAAGTCTGCCTAGAAGAGGAGCGAGATTGAACAGATGTTAGTTAGGTACTTCGCTATTATTACACAATATTCAAGTATTGTATTGTTATGTGTAAGTTTATTTTAAACTATCAAATTTGGTAATTTATTATTTTTCTAATGTTAATTTTAGAAGCTCAATTCATTCTCTTCTTTTAATTCTCTTCACATTGAAAATTTCCATTTGCTACCATCAAATATTGCTCCTTTTAATCAATAAAAGATCTGTGTTACATAGTTACAAATTTTCAGTGTCAGTCTGGAATTATTATTGAACTATGTCATTTCTATCACTACAGTATTATATTTCCTTATTTCCACATGGAAAGTTGAAAATAATTATTTCATCAAAATGTAAGTTACAGAAGATTCATATTGAGTGTTGCAACTGTTGCCTTCAAAGTTGAACAATTCAGCTATGCAGTAATTGAAAGTATATCACTTTTATATTTCCTTATTATTAGCAAATGAAAAGTTGAATATAATTATTCAATCAGATGTACAGAAGATGCATAATTGAGTGTTGCAACTGCAGCCTTCAAAGTTGAACAATTTAGCAGTGCAGTAAATGAAAGCTAAAATATTTTGTTGATAAATATTGACCAAAATCAGGAAATAACCAAATTTGATAATTAATAATAACATTTAGGATTACCTGTTCATCAAAACTCGGGAGACGTACAGTTTTGGGCTAAGCCTATACCTTCCCTCCCAAAATATATTGATATGTTTTGTGTCTGTATTAATGAATGAATGAATGAGTGAATGAATGTATGAATGAATGAATTAATTAATGACTGAGTTAATTGATTAACTAATTAATTGATCAATTGAATCATGAATTAATCAATAAATAAATAAATGAATGAATTAATTAATTGAATAATGAATCAATCAATGATTAAATGAATTTATAAATAAATGAGTGAATGAATGAATTTTCATCCCTCCGCAAGACATTTTCATGTGTTACAAGCATAGACTAACCACATATTTGTATTAGTTTTTATTTGAATGATAAAATTAGATTCGATTTTATTTGGATAATCTCTGGTTACAAGGCAGTTCCGTAGACCAAGAGTCTCGCATTTTTTCAAGTCCTGTAAATCCACGGAAGTTTCCTCTATTATTGTTACGTTTTGTTTGACAAAATTCGCAGCGAGACACCTCATCCAAAACACTGCACGCTCTAATCCAACCGAAAGAAGCAATTCAGGACCAGGTGACAGTTTAAGCGAATCTAACTACAGTAGTGACACCATATTATACAGGTTATGCAAGTCTCCTACGCCTTCAGGCTTTGCTGACTTTTAATCACTAATAAACAACTTCCTCTTTCTACTTTATCATAAGATCGCGAATTAACACTTTCATTTTTCCATCAATTAACTATTAATTTCATACTTTATGGTACTTGTTTCAGGGTGTATAATAAACGTTATGTAATTGAGGTGATAGTACTGGTCAAGTCAGTGTAGGTGGTGATTGTGAGACCTCAATTCATTGAATATAATTAGAAATTAATACGAATACAGGAAGAGTGATCGATTAATCACTAACTGGGTGATCAATAATAATGAAAAATATTGATGTAAATGATTGGTGATCGGTATCTATTTTATTTTCTGGGAATGTAAAATAAAAATATATTATAGGCCTAAACCAAAAAATAAAAATTGATAATAAAAAATTATAAACAATTGTTAACTTGGTTTTTTGTGCAAAGGACTATGCCTAAATGAGCCTTGGAATTGAAAATCAGGAATGAATGACTTATTGTTGAGTGATAAGTTGAGTCATCATCACCCCTCTCATTACCCACTCACAAGCCTAGAGCTCATGTGGGCATCACTCTCAAAAAAAAGAAGATAATGATATTGTGATATATTGAATAGGAAATATAAAGTATAAGAAAATTCTTGCTTATCTTAGAAGATGAACAATGTAGAAAAATTGAAGAGAGTTAATAATTTACTGAATAATTAAGACATATCGTATTCTATACTGAGACTAATAGAGATTTTATATCTTACAGGATGGGTGATATTACAGAGTTAATCGCATGAAAACTGGCGTTAAATGTGTAACCAATCGCCACTATGGTACCTACCTAAAAAGTCGGCAGCTCTGACCATGCCCAGTCTTCATCCAAAAAAATGATTGACATGTCTCACTAGCTCGAATCATTCCCCTAACTTCTTTAAACTTAACTTCTTCAAAGGGTTTCACTTTCATTTCATTTATTTTCAACACGTATCGTTTATCTTATTAGCTATCTCCAACTCCATACTTGAAAACCATGCCCAGTCTTCATCCAAAAAAATGATTGACATGTCTCACTAGCTCTAATCATTCCCCTAACTTCTTCAAACTTAACTTCTTCAAAGGGTTTCACTTTCATTTCATTTATTTTCAACACGTATCGTTTATCTTATCAGCTATCTCCAACTCCATACTTGAAAACGAGTTAGTTGAGAGTTTTCCAAACTAGTAAAAAATAAATTGAATTGTTTTTTCTCAACTATAAACGATTTTCATTGTTCACAGTAATAGTTTTCGGAATGCGACTGGGTGAAAGTCACTTTTCAAGTAGATTTGCGGTCTATCATTGTTGTAGTTTTTGTCGCAAATTTCGGATTATAGACAAGAAGCCAACTCAAACGTAATGAGTTTAATTCGTTTCTTGTTTTGACAGTAAACACTTTTCCACTTTGTTTTATTACTTCCAGTTTTTTCCCTGTTCCGTTTATTCGCAGCGTTCAAATGTCTTTTTAATTTTGTTGAGTTTATTAAGTATTGTAGTTGAGGTTGAGAGGAGAGTGTTGTACTTGCCCAACTATTTGTTTGGAATTCTATGTACTACTTTGTAATGTCAAGTCTTCCTAATTTTAAATTTTCTATTTTACATCCCAAGTTAATAATCCAGCTGAGGCTCAACATACCAGAGTAGTGTAGAGATACATAAAGAGAAAGAAGATACTATATTTTCCAGTTTTTATGATGTTAGATGGAAGAAAAAAAATTATGAACCTAAAATCGATGGAAAATATTACGAAAGTTTTTGTCCTTTCAAAGAACTTTATCTGAGTCAAGAGTTTTGAGATATTTAACAGAAATCGTTTCAACAAAACATGATAGCGAAAAATATACTAATTCATAATAATAGTTGGTAGCTAAAGAATCTGAATCTTTTTGATCCTACATAGTTTAGTTACAGCTCACAGGACACCTTCAATGTTATGTTTACACTGTATTGCAATGAGACCCTCTATCACAATTTATACGCACATATTATTGGGTCACATTATTGTATTGTGTCAGATGTTTTGAACAATGTTTTTTCTCTTGAACATTTGCATCGACAAATGAACTCTGTTTCTTTTCTGATGTTTCTGATTTCTCTTTGCAGTAGTTTCCAAGGTTTTCAATGAAACTTGAAACAGAAAATTTTGTATCGGCAAATAAACTCTGCTCTTCTTCTGACGTTTCTGATTTCTCTTGAGAAGGTATTCAATGAAACAATGTACCAAACAAAATATTGACAAAACTACCTCATCATCAATGATTAGTTGCCTGAACCAGGTCATTCGCAGTAGATCAACACTCTCCTCCTCTCCACTAGACAGTTCCTGATGAATCATCAATCCACTCGATGACTAGTGCATTATTTGAGAAGAGAATTTTATTTATGCTCCGATCTCGACTAAACATGAAGATGATTAAACGACTAATTACAAGTCATACCCTACCACTCCTCTACATTTTGGCGTTCTATAATCAACTTTCTCTCACTGTTCCTTTATCAATCATGGTTGATTGATAGGTTTCAACACTGGCCTTATTCTGTTTATTGTGAATTGCAATACAGACGTTTGGCTTATCGATCCTAACATTAGCTAGTAAACAATATGAAGTCGAGTCTCGAGAATGTTTTGTCGATCGAGGACAGTGGGACATAAACTTCACCTTCGTTATTTCCAATTGTTCAAGGTCAGTAGAAAAGTAATCAATCTTTGTCGGAAACGAATTCCTTCGGCGATCTTTTGCGAGCTCGTGGCGAGCCTCACCTCAATAGTGGCCAATGCAGTTTAGGCTTTCTCAACGATTCGTTATCCATTATTATCTCCTAGCCACGGCGACTCGGAATTCCTACTTCCGAAAGTGAGCGCGCCTTGCGTTGAGACCATAATCAATGATCCGGTAAGACACCCTAGTCATAATAATTAACTGTTTGTCTCATTCGATGAAAAGCGCATTTCTAATATATTAATTATTATTCTGATACAAACGCTACAGACGAATTATAAAATTATAATCCAGAGTGTGACTTGCAAACCATCATCAATAAGACAGTCCGTCTTAATTATTATAATCATTAACTGTGGATTTTTCTCATTATATTGATGAAATGAAAGCACATTTGTAATTAAGTTAACCGTTATTCTTGTGCAAATTGTAAAGGCAAATTACAAATTATGATTTTAGGTTTCAACTTCCAAAATTATCAAAATCTAGCTAGATGACAGTCAATTGATGGGAATCCGCTATTGATCTCACTGCCTTATTTCTGAATAACCTTATTTTGGACTGTTTGCATAGATTGGAAGAGAACAGTTCTAAGCCTGTTGTACTCTCCTTTGTGAATAATTGAATAAATTATTGATTTTTGATCAAATTAAGATTTGTTTTATGCCTTCAAACGTGATTGGTTTCAATACACTCACTCTTGAAGCTACCTTATACACAATAGTTCATTGTTACTGAAGTCCGACGAGCTTGAACCCAGGAAACTTTCGATTTCTCATCTGTGGTGTATGCTCCAAATACAATCCCCAAGTTATCACCCAAGCGCGAGACCTTTCACTCTGCAAAAAATTGCAACCAATTTTGCAGCCTTCAAATTCTCAACAGCCATTCGTGAACTTTGAGACCACTCATAAGAAAATTGCCACCAATTTTGGTAGGCTACTCACCTTTTGAGAGACCCTCGAAATTGTCGAGTAGAACTTATAATAGCTATGCAAACTCCCTTACAAGATTTCACATAGTCAACGAGATGTATTTTGGTGAGTGTGCTGTAAAAAAGAAAGAGTTACTAACCGAAAGACTTCACAAAATTTAAGTGGGCTTTGTTGATGAAGAAGGAGAAAAGAAGGAAAAAAGAATAAGAAGGAGAAGAAGAAGAAGAAGAAAAAGAAGAAGAAGAAAGAAGAAGAAGAAAAAAGAAGAAGAAGAAGAAGAAGAAGAAGAAGAAGAAAAACAAGAAAAAGCAGAAAAAAAGAGGAACAAGAAAGGAAGAGTATGCTATTGTGATGATAATAATTCATCCAAAATCACATCTTCGCCCAGAGCTTGACTCTATTCGTTCGCAATCGTATATGATTTACACTTTCACCTTCACTTTGTTGTACGATGCTCGCCCAACAGTCACGTTATTACAAAATAACCCATTCATTCGAATAATGACGAATAATCCGAACAAAACAGCATCCCTCTTCTCTGCCTTACTCTTTCTTTCTCTCTCTAACTCCCTCTCCCTCTCCATCTCACACACTCTCTTAGATCGGAAGTTGTTTGCATACGCCTACCTTCACCTGTCAAGTAATAGAAAATTATCTCTTCTAGTTTTTTTCGGTGTATCGTTGTTTGCGTATAGTTCGAAAAAAATACATGAAGAATGGCCACCACGTAGGTTTTGGTTACTTTCTTCTGGTGGCATCTGGCGTTTTTTTCTTCCCATAATTTGATTTCAGTTTCGATATCGCAGGGAAATGATCGCTGAGCGCTATAAAATGTCTTCCTGCAGCATGAAGCAAATTATGCAATAAGATGCTAAGAAGTCAGCAGTCACGATTTGAGAGTATTTTTGAAGTAACATTCATCGACTTGCCAAAATCTCAACTTTTTCAGGGGCGCTCGGAAGCAGAGAACATTCGTGAAGCTGGATGTAAGATATAGAATATTTCTATGATAAATAATAAATCTTATTATTTTCATGTCAAAAAACATTTCAATAATAATGTCATATTATTCAAATTCATGTGTAAGTTTCTTATTTCTATAAATCCATGGTGTTTATATAAATCAACTTGCATAGAAGTAAACATCATGAGATTTCCGTTCGGGTTGAGGTATTTCATTGTTTGTTGAATTTTACCAATAATGATGGGACGTGATTCAATTCTCATTGAAATTTGACTTGAAAGAGAATTGCTTATTAATTGAATAGTATTCATCACCAAAGATGTAGTACCAGGATCTTTATCAATTTTATCATTTTTCATAATTTCTATCATAGTGATAGTTCGATTTATTGGAATATAAATATATTCGTCTTTGAGAAACATAAAATAATGATAATACTACAGCTAGTGCCAACACTTTCAACTGAGTTTGAGTTTGAAAAAACGATATTCTATACTTGGTTTCAATTGCAGATCTACAGTTTAAATTTAGATATTACAAGTTTATTCTAAGTTTCAACTACGTTTCCTTAAACCTATTTTGAATGAAGATGATGTGTTAATAAATTATGGAGAAACCTCTGGCAAGAAATCATGATTTTGTATAATTCAAGAGAATTACTGACTTTACTGCAGAGCTTTCGTGAAATACATTTCACTTTAGAAATCGATCAATCATAATTTTGTTCTGGAATTTGTCATAATTGCTATGCTTAGGAAGCTTCATGATCAGTTTCTAACATGAGAATCCGTATACTCATGCGCGTTTCACCTTTACTTTGCAATCTAAATCCACTGGCCAATGAGTGATCGAATCTTTGACATTGAAATTTCCAACAGGATATTCTTACAGCACCTTTCACAAACCAGAGGCTTGGCACCTACGTCTACTCACACAGACTCACACACTCACTCACGCACGTGCTCATACATGTGCGAACTAGTTCTGTCTCTTTTCACATCTGGCGAAAACTCACTTTTCACACCAAAACTCGCTCTCACCCATGCACTGCATCTCAACTCGCTACTTTATCGTAAATTCTCCTGCGCTAGTCTTCGTCATTCTATTTTGCTTAGATTTGGTATATTGGATCAAAGACAATTCAACTACTTATAGTTACTCAGTTACTTATAGTTACTTATTTAAGTAACTTACTTAGTTTACTTACTTGGTTACTTATTTATAGTTACTTATTTAAATTGTCTTTGATCGGCTCAACAGTATCGTCCAGACTTCATCCCCCTACAAGAATGTGTCATCTCTCTATTTTTAACATGAACAAACGTTCCATTCTTAGATTTTAAATAAAAATTCGGGAAAGAATAAGTGAGAGCTGAGCTTGTTTTTTTATTCCAATTCATATTATCATTTTTTGTTTCTATTAATGAATAAGCTAAATAAATGAATATCTTATTACGTATCATCCTATCCTCTTTGCTTCAAGTGCCCAATTAATTCTAATTCAACGTTTTTCATTCTAGTTGATTACTTTCCACTCTACTCATTTGATTATGACGAATGCCTGATGCTATAAACTGAAAAGTTTTGGAAGAAATTGTGATTTCATTCATAGATACAATATTCAGCTTCCTTTGAGAATTCACCTTACAGCGATTTATAAACAATTTATATATTATAAACAAGCGATTTATATATTATAAACAAGGAAAAACTGAACAAAAAAGGAATCTTTTGTATAATAATATACAAGGATTACTTAATAGTTTAAAAGGACTTGCTCCTCTAAATTTCAGTTCAACTGAGTTTAACTAAACAACATTTTGATTATCTGGTATCAATAGCGTGTTCAATAGAATGGAAGTGACAATCTCAAAAAGATTTATTAATTATGGAAATATTCCACAATAACAACATTCGTTCTTCAAATTTTATCTGGTATCAGTTCATTCGACTTAAACCGTAGATCAACAA
The DNA here is from genome assembly GCA_017141395.1 of Laodelphax striatellus. Taxonomy (NCBI): domain Eukaryota; kingdom Metazoa; phylum Arthropoda; class Insecta; order Hemiptera; family Delphacidae; genus Laodelphax; species Laodelphax striatellus. The sequence continues at coordinate 19,063,323 of CM029538.1, read as the reverse complement.
CAATACAACAGTTCCAACCAAGTTTAAAGTGCGTTTAGTTGAACCAGAGACAATTAGAATACTTATAATAGTTTCCTATAGTTTAGTTTCTTATATTAGTTTCCTTTTCCTAACAGTTTCCTATCGTCTTTGGTTGAACTTTTATTGGAAACGGAGATGGTGCATACATAGTGCCTCTTCATATTTATTCACACAACAAAAGCGTCTTCTATCAGAACACATTCAAAACTACTACTTCAACTGAATCTCACAAAACTAAACCATCTGTCGAAGATAACCTATGAACATCTAGACCTATATATCCACTATCCCATTAAGCGTGTTAATGACTTTTGATGGGATACCATTTGATGGGCGTGTTCCTATACCTCACCTTTCTCCACTAATTCGATAGCTCCCAAAACTTTCGTTCAAATTCTATCAGCCCTACGGCTGCTACAATTACAGATCAATAATCGAATGGATTCGAGAATCGAGATAAACTATAACGGTAAAGGACAGACTAGACACTTCTATAGATGTGATAGATACAGGTATAATTTGTTTGTAAGTGTGTTTGTCTGAATGACTGTAACAAACGGTTGTTTGTCCGCGGCTGGAGTTTGATATGGTATATGAAACAGGTATACCGGTATATGGTATGGAGGCGAACAAGTATCAAGAGCCGGTTACTATACAGGTGATGAGCTATTGCGAACATTACGGGTTTACCACTTTTTATCCAACCGTTTCTTCCCATTCTCACTCTGTTTTTTACTGCACTCCTTTTTTAATCAATTGGAATTGTTGGTGTTTTTGCAACCGTCTGGTATTTATAAGTAGCATCCACGTATCCTTGAACAGCTAATGGTTGGGATAACTCACACCTTAGAACATTATCTGTGGTCTGGTAATAGCAAACTCCTTACCACACTGTAGAGAACATGTTTTAGTAGAGAAAGCATTGAACCATGTAATTGAGAAAGGTACTTCGTGTGAATTTGAACAATTTCGGGTGAATCATCATCAACCTACGCAATCTCGGATATTTGGCAATGATGAATACAATACAGTATGAGTATCGAGTATACTTATGAGTACAATATGAGTATATAACTTATAACGTGAAAAATCACTTGTTGGTCTACTCTATAATGCTTTTTACTGTAGCTTACACTGTTTATAGATATCGCTTTCTAATGACAATAATATTGTCATATAATTATGACAACTAGCATGGTAATTATTAGCAAGCTATAAAATTACTTACTGAATTTTGGAGGTGTATGAATGGGTGAGTTTATGAGATGTAAAGTTACCGGATTACTGAATTAGCCTCATAATATATTGCTGTTGGACTAAATTTTAATATTTTTCTATGAACAATATTCTCCAGTATTCGATCTCCAACTTTTCAATAACTCCTAATAATACTTTCCCCTGTAATAGATAAGAAATTGGGAGACTGGATATAATGAGATTTGTTATCAAGGTTGCTAATTAAGATACTGTATACATCATTCTTCTATATCTTAATTTTTCCGCGATATGCTACCGACAAGCAGAGTTGTAGAGAAGTTCACAATCGTATGGAGCAAACAGAGATTGTGAGCTGAGATTATGAGCTGATTTAGTACTCTCCAAGTGGTAAAAACCATAGATTACAGTGAACCTATAAAATGGATGTGAGAGACATTCTTGTATAAATCCTAACGAATTGATTGTCACGCATTCAAGATCATTTCTCCACAATACAATCTTTTTTATATTTTCAGATACTGTTCTCCAACTTTTTTCCAGTGTTTCTCCAAAACCATTTTTTCCAAATTAAACTCTTGTAAAAATTCACTGAAAAAACTTTTTTTTCCAGCTCCTGAATACCTTCCTAGCTTAAGGGACCTGTGAAAGCATGAGTATAATGATTCTTCATTATTACCTTTCATGTACCTTTCATGATTACATAAAACAATACAACATTGTTTCAAACTGGAATATTTTCCTCATCCATCACTTGGTGACTCAATTTCTTGACAAGGTCCCAGTAATAGATTTTCTACGACCTAGTGGCAACAAGTAATTTCAAGGAACAGGTAAACACGGCAATCATTTTTGATATTTAAGTTGACATTTGCCTCGTCCAATCAGAACAAAGGTTTTTCAGCAGAAAACCACTGTTACACAAGCCGTTTAAACGGTCCAGAGCGTTCCAAGCGTTACAGTTGGCTCGACATGCAGCTTCAACACGTTATGTGGCGTGAATCGCAATGTAAAGCAGTTTGCAGGTGGTTTGTTCCTGCTGGATAACATGCAGATGAGAGCAACCAATCGTGGCCTAACCTCAAGATTTCGAGGATGCGCTCAACCATGAAACTGTACCTGACAATCCCTTCATGTCATGATGGGAGGAGGAGATATTGATTGCGCTATGAATACATTTACCTGGCACTGTGATGGAATGAGAAGTGAGAAATTATTAAAAAGAGGTTTGCAATGAAATAAGTATTTCACTTCTTTCAAAGTATATGTATCTTTCAATACCTTGAATTGATAAAATTCATTCTTTATTCAAAGATATTGAGATTTTGTCGTACCCGGGGCCTAAGGCCCCTCTTAAAAAAAGGCAATTTTCAACAAATAAAGTTGAAAAAGTCATTAGGACTTCAATATTCTAGCCACAAAATTTATGGACGTTTTGATTAACTTTTTCAAGATTATTAAGATGTATCATATAAACATGAAGGAACGTTTGGATAGAATTGAGAAAGTCTCGGGCAAGAGCTCTACTCCTTCCCCAAACAATTATCTCATTTTCCAATGAAAAGAATAAACTAATGAGAAATTAATATCAGAGTGAATTAAGATGTAGCTATAAGATCTCAATCTGAGAATGTTAGCTTTTAAAATGTGTGTTGTAGTTGAATCACATTGTATTAATTTTCAATTTGAACAGGTGGGAGATCAAAAAGTTTTATACATTAGAGTAGGAATAATACAAAAAAGAAGTCGAAATTGTTGTCTTTCTGTTTCTCCTTGTCCATACTTGATTGAAACCTTATCCATTTGTTGCATAGCTCTCAAGTAAAGTAGTGAACAAATAGACATAAGTGTAGCATACATTACTGAATATCTCTACAAACCTCCAAATTATAAAACTAGGAATAACTAGACTAATCCATTATGTGCTAAGAACTCTTTGCTTATACAAATAAATTTGTTCATTCTCGTCCATGATCGTCTGCATCATAACTTGTGAGAAAAATGCTGAATAATCCTCTGTTTAGTTATGTTTTCTTATTTGAAAAATAAACGCACCGAAGTTGGTTTCCTAATCTTCCACTAAACCTGTATCTGAGAGGATGCAAGCCATTAATTCACTTTTCAAAAACGAGATATTTATTGAACTTGCAACATTCCGTACACATATTATAACCTAGAGCTCGGATAAATTCCCAACCAACAATCCTTGTAGTTTGTAGAAGATTAAAAATCTTGCCAGCTAAAATCTGAAGAATGATGTCATCTTTAATATGCACTTGCCCTTTTTTGGTAGAGCATGAAAATTCTAAATCATAATCATTCTGTTCGGTAAAGAATAATATATTATGATGATCGGTATTTTCGTTTGACATTAAGCAATTGTCTATGGGTGGTATCCTAGTTTGAAGATGGGCCGAAACATTTCATGATTATGGAATTATAGGAGAAAGAAAAAATTATAGGAGTTTGGTAGAGCGTATGCTCATTAGAGATGACACCTCCAACTCGTGCCAAGGTCAACAAGTTGGTATACGAATAATAAATGCCTCATTATACAGTATGTGAAAAATTCATGAACTTCTTCTTCGGTATTTCGAAATTATGATCTGTCCCGCTCAAAGAAAAAGGAAAAACCTCGAAGTAAAATGAAAATTTATTGCAAAGTCTGTACGTTGAATGTAAGGAGAGGGGAACCTGTGATTATACCGTACTTGTTGATTGAACCTGTATCTAGTCATGATATTTGGTTCCCCCAGAAAATGAAGGGATAAGGAATTGTAAGGAATTCAAGAGGCATTGACTTTGCTGTGGATATCAAATAACATACTTTCATTCCTTTTAATCGTGTATCATGAGAGTATCAAAGCAGTATTGGAATCACATCTCAAATGTTGATCATGGAATAGTTTCAAAGTTGAAAATACAATAGTTTTTCACTTCAAGAGTTCCATACTATGAATTCTCTATTTCAAAAAATAATAAGACTGTGAGTGTGAGACCAAAAACGATAGACCTGAAGACTTGGTAGAGGCGTTTGCCTAAACGCCTTGTACAAAAATAATGGCATTTTCTTGGAACTATAATCTGGTTTTTTAAATTATTCTGATGAAGGACCACGTATCAAAGTTCTTTGAAACAATATTAATCACAAACTGGTTCAATAATTGCTATTATGCTCGGCTCAACTCAAGTTTTAGTTTCAGGAGAGGCTGCTGCCTTATTTCTCAGAAGAATTATCGTAAATAATGTATTACCAAAATCCAAATATCTCTATTACCTATCCTCCTTTTTTGTGATTGTATGCCAATATGATGTGGGAAATATATGAATGTTTACAAAATAATTGATACTTTGAATTGAGCTATTTTATGTAAATTTCTATAAACCTTTCTTTTCTGTGTTTCAGGTGAGGATTGGACCAAGTTTTTCATGGATTATCAATCATTATCGAGAAGTACTGTAAGTTGAAATCATAAGTTTCTTAAATAGTGAAAACCTGAGTTTAGTATCCTGAGATTCTCAAAATTCCCAAAAATTGCAAGAAGATAGCAATATTGTTAGAAGACAGCTATCAACTAATAACTTCAATGTATAGGTATAGTATATTCATTTTATTTGGCGGATGGCGAATAACTTCCATTTAACATTTCCATGGTAACGGGTGATGTGTTGATTTTTTACATAAATACTGTATATAACATGTAAAAAAATATTTAATAAGGAATCAACCGAACATCACCCGTTACCATAGAAATGTTAAATGAAAGTTATTCGCCTTCCGCCAAATTAAATTCACATTACTATATGTACCACAGTTTTTGAAAGTATACACTCTAATCTAATTATTTCATGAGATGTAGTTATAGTCCTTTCAGTCGATGAAACAAAAAATTACTCGATAATTCATTTGATATTAAGGTGAGTTCCTACATTCAGGACAAGATCATGTGGGTTCGTAAATTTGCCGCGCTTTCATTCCAATAATTATCAGGAAGCTACTCCCACATTGTCCCATTATCTAATCGAAATTATAGACCACTTAACCTGTTCTCACTCGTTTTGAGTTAACTTGCCAATTTTGTAGCTTCAACCCACACAATCTACATCAGCTAGTATAGATATAAGATATATGATATATAGATATAGATATATGCGCTATAAGAGAAGCTGACCACATTCGAAGGTTAGTGAGTTTGCAGTTAATGATGTTATGATTGAATTGCACAAAGTCTTCATATATTATTCAAACAACCGTTATAATTATTCTTCGTCTCTTCTCAAACTTGTTGTGTCACCTCCAATGCATCGAAATTTATCTAACGATAATATTTCAAGTAACGTCGCTTTTGATGAGAGAGTTTTTATTGAGTAATAATTTTGATACAATCAAATACACAGTCAATTAAGCTGATCATATTACTGCATTAGGATTTCCCGTTCATGATGACTAACATACTATTTCTCCAAATGTACGAGAAATTGGGAGGAGACAATTTTAAATACAATATATAATAAGAACCGTATATACTAAGTATAAATATAATAAGTAGTATAATTTGTAAATGATGTATTTGATGTATGTATTTGATTGATGTACATCAATCCAATCTACAGCGAAAACTACTGTGGTTAATAGCTCAGAACGTCTTCTATATTTGCTTCAAATAGTTCCCTTTTTTCAATCCATGTTCTATGGAGAGAGATTCAAACACTGTAATGGACCAGAAGAAATCTTCCCAGTTTCCGTTACCTGTATTATGTGCCAACTGCGGCAGCAATCCTACTAACAATATCATTATCCAGTTACTTACAATGACTGCTATGCATTTGGAAAAATAGTCAGGCTATTTCCTTCTCTCTGTTCTACAGTAATTTCGAAATAATGACGACAGTGACAACTCGTAACCGCAAAGGAAGACAAATCTTTTCAGCAAGATATCAGATTCTGAATCCTCTGAATTCTGACTGTTTTTCTATTGTTAGCCAGTCATAACGTCTAGCCTCGTGTATCCAGATAACATCAAACTTTCTAAATCTAATAAAAACTGGGCATCTATTTTGAGGAATATTATTCACTAATGACATATTTTGTCTGAATTAATGCGTGGTTTTGTGATTATTCATAGCTCAAAAGATTCTATGGTTATCTTATTACAAAAAATAACAATTGTTTTATTAAGACATTGCTAGATTGTTTTGTTAAAAGTGACACTATAAGGAAAACCACGCCACCGACTATTAAGGCTTAATGCATAGCCTAAATCTAAAGAATTTGAAGATTTATTTTATCTACATATATAACAACTTTAAACTTTATTTTACAGCTCAATCAAAATGGTCATGAGACATAAGGGTAATGATATAGCCTAAATATAACGGGAAGTGATATAAATGTTAAAAATCTTCTCGGTAATTAATGTAGAGGAATCCAAAAAGAAATTACCAATCACAAAAAGTTAGTCTGTCTCTCTTCCACAACTTTGTAACTCTCTTCTACTGATTTGCCTCTCTTTCACACACACACTAGAAGACGTGTTGATGAGAAGGATATCCTCGGGCATCGTTTTGCTTTTTCCTAGAATGGACATTTGTTGGTAACTGATGTAAACAAAAAATGTCATTCATTTTAACATTATTACATTGCATTGCAAATAATACTTATTTTGTTGAATAATTATCTAATTTATAGTAATCATTCATCGAATAAAAAAAAATGCTTTTAATAGTTATTCATAACTATTGTAATCTAGTGTCTAAGCAGATATATAATGTTATCACCATGAATAAAGTAATCTTAACAAATCTCTCTCTCCAAATCAATAGAATTAAATTTCTAAGCGAAAAAGGCTGCACGAATGATAGTCTTTTGATGTGGTGCGTTCTCAACTTGCCTTTTAAGGAGATTCCAAAAGAATTCAATCTCAATAAGGAGTTAACTCTCTTAAAATTGATAATGTAACCGAGTAATCAAGCGAAAAAGACAACACAGTTGAATTGAGAATAATCTTATTGGATTAGTGCGTCCTAAACTTGATTTTTCAAAAAGGAAGATATCATAAAAGATGAAGAATACTAGGAGTCTAAATTAATTCTTTTGAATATTCAAAGTCGGGTCAAAAACCTTTATATTTATTCAGTGTGATTTGAAGCGAATCTTTTGCGGAAAAAATAAAAGGTCTGTTCGACCATATTACAGAGAATCAGCAAGTCCACAGATAAAAGGACTACTGGATGTTTTTAAGGATGTCCACAAGAAGGTGAACGAATAAATAACTAACAAGATATCAGTTTATGATTGTTACACTTTATTAGAAACAGTGAGAAAGGGGTTAGTATAGAATTTCAAAAATATCTTTATTATTAAAATCGTAGGAAGAAGAATGGGATGAGATAAAATTCAAGATTATCAAAAGAAAGCAGAATGCATGTAGGCCACTCGAAAACATTCTTGTGTCAGAAAAAGTACATCATGTATATAATGATCATGTAAAATACATCATCTAATATGAATTTTAGTAGTTTATACTGTACCTCATTCGCAACTTAATGTTCAAGAACATTAATATTCGAACAAAAACTTTCGTTTTTTGACTTTGATTGTTACAAATCACGTCAGTTACCCAACCACGCAACAGCCAACCTGTTATGTTCTTTCAATTTCTTTTACAAGTGGATTTGTCTTGTAAGTATCCTGTATTTATAAACTTATCATCTAGACATACAGTATATTGCGAGAACGGATATGAATCTTTTTCGCTTCAAACTGGAACATGGCAGTCAGATGATCGTATCCCAGATTAGAACTTGGATAGACCATGAGACGGGGTAGATTATAGAGTAGATTACATTGGAACTGGACAGTTGGCGATTGCTGAACTGATTACAATGATAATGATGTTAGAAGAGTTGGTACATCGTTGATCATTTTGCTTTGATATCGTGTGGAACAATAAACAATCGCTGCGGATGAAAGCGAGAGTCAATGTACTTTGAGCTGCTGTAAGCACTTTACAAGTGGCAGGAAAAGTGCAAGTTACTCAAAAAGAGATTGAGAGTTTATCATGTGTGTGTAGAAGCTGAGATGGAGACGATTTTCTTGCATTTCGTGGAATATAAATTACCATGGTAGTGAAGTTAAAGATTGAAATTGAAAATGGAAAAAGAATAAGTTTAACATTACATGAACATAGAACATTGTGATTATTTTGGATACAATTCATGATTTTTTCGATGAAAAATGTATATAACGAACGAGAAGATTCCAAATCCGAATTTCAATTTCGTTTCAGTGTATTTCTAAAAATTTATTGTTTTTTGGAGTTTCGTAGTTGTTACAAAATCAAGTCAACATCAAAATGAAACATAGTCTTTTTCAAAATTGAATAACAATACTAGGCTCTACATAATACAGATTGTTTTTACTTGTTTAAGAATATAAAATATGCCGATCTTAATCTCTGTGGTTGAAGTTCGCCGATTTTAGAGTAGATAGTAGCTTTTCATGATTTCTAACTAATCATAGATCCTATACAAATGGTAAAATTCAGAAAACATTGTACTTTTGATTAAATAAGTCATTGTTTTGAGGAATCTATAATATAGTATTCTATTTGTAGGCTGTATTGTTACATCCTTTACTCCTCAAGTATTCACATATCAACCATCCCATCTAATTGAGTTGATTCTAAGTAGAAGAAAGAGCACCTGTCAATTTCGGATACTTCATGCATGATAAATTCCATTAAAGTGATCTCACAGATTAGTAAAGCATCATAAATAATTTGTTACCTTGAAACCGTCCAATCTTTTTAATAACGGAAGATTTTCCCTTCAACCACTTTCTCAACTTGCCTTGAACCTGTTGGATGCTGCTTTGTACCTTATCCGTTATCGGTCTCTCCTTTTTCTTTCACTCTCTCTTTTCTTGTCTCAATTTTTTCCACCCACTTGAGCATTGAGAGTCTGGAGTGTAATGCGTGGTTTGTCTGTTGTATTGATAGTACACGACGTGGCCCCAATTCTAATGTTCATGACTTCTCGATCAGCCACTGATACGTGACTTTACCCTCTCTATCTCTCAGTCCCTCTCTCCCTTCCTCTCTTTCTCTCTCTCTGGCTTCATCACCCTCTCTCTCTTCCTCACCCCCTCTCTCATTATATCTCTCTATTTCTCTCTCTGGCTTCATCACTCTATCTCTCTTTCTTTTCCACTCTCTCTTTATATCTCTCTTTTTCTTTCCCTTTTTCCCTCCCTTTCTCTCTCTCTCTCTTAATCATACTCTCTTTTTTTTCTCTCATTTATTTTCTATCTTTGTTATTTCCTCCCCTCTAGCCTTCCAATCACTTGCTCTCTCATACACTTTCCCACACTCAGCCAGGTACCTTCCCCGATATTCTGAAAATGATTAGGAGAAAAAGAAGCACCTAAACTTGAATAATACTCAATTTCATGAAGATCACGCTTATTGTAATGTAGTAGTTGATCTGTGTTTGTGAGGAAAATCTGTCTTGTCGTTCATCGAGTTCATTAATTCACTTACTTTCATCCAAAACAAGAATGAGGGATAGGATCGGTAGAGGAAGGAGGTGGAGGAAGGAGAGAGTGGAACAGGAGGAGGAGAAGACAGTGATAATGATGATGGAGAAAAGAATGAGAAGAAGAAGAAGAAGAAGAAGAAGAAGAAGAAGAAGAAGAAGAAGAAGAAGAAGAAGAAGAAAAGAAGATGGAGAAGAAGTAGTAGTAGAAGGAAAATAAGAAAAGAATAAAAGGAAATAAAGAGATGATAATATAGATGAAAAAGGTAGATTATGTTGGATGAATAAGGTGTGACTATTTGTTAGAAGACAACAGCCTATGCGTAAACGCCCTATAAAAATTTCAACATCACTCCTCAGGAATGTGTCAGCGTTTTTCAACTAAAAAGGCGAACTACCTTGTAGGGATCGACATTATTCTCGAACATATGTTTCACTTGAATCTATTGAGCAGCCTCCAACATTTGGGTCTTTCAACTTGATGATCCCAGAACTAGTTGCGATCATGGTCTGTGAAATTTGACGAAAATGTTATTTCTTCAAAAGCTATATCTTCATCAAAGTTTCACGAAAGATATTAGTATGTTTTTGAGAGGTACGAATATAATATACTACAACTTTGATTTATATTCAAAGTATATGATATATGGGAGATACTGCTAACATCGACCTCTATCTGACCTGACCTTCATCATTATTAGATTTATTCAATTTTCATAGCATAGCGTCCATCTTAAAGTTATCACTATTCACTCTAATGTTTCAAATATTCAAAATACAAGTTATCGTTTCCTCTTGTTCACATCTTGTCTTTCTCTGTATCATAAATCAAAAAATCTTCCAACGTGCGTCAGTGAAATGACGTTCTTCCAATAGTTTCCAGATTTTAAAAAGGCGAGAACTCATTCCTGTCAATTTCCAGTCACAAATCAAGATATGGACAACTCCATAAAATAATATCTTAGAAAATACAAGGAAAGAAGAAAGATGAATGAACTTGTTTAAAAAAATGTTTCATAAACATGTATGTAAAACATCTACTCTCTCCTACAAAGATTGTATAAATAATAACAGTGTGGCCATTTTGATGTCACACTTTTGATTGGTTTCTAGGACAAATCCACCACACTTTTGCCAATTCCAATAAGTTTTGCATTGAAATAAAACGCAAATCATATTTTGTGTTGAGTAATTCACTTCTTACCTGCAATTTTCCTCCGCCAGTTTTAGTTTTCATAATTTTAAGCTTCTAACACAATACCAAGAGTAGAGAGACAATTTTTAATGTTGGAAAACTCATTTTTGATCTAGTTTTTCTCGAAATAAGTTTGAAAAATGAGTGAATGGGTTAATGTTTGCCTTTAATGCCATATCATATTGAAAAATTATAATATTGGAATGAAAAATATTCTAATACTCCAGAATGCTCATGAGTATGTTACAAATTTGTCCTTACTCTTTGATGCTATAGACCCTGTAACATTACTATGTTGTGGGTCATGTGTGTAACGCTATTATTTTTATGTTGTATATCCCGTGACGTCAGGATCAAGCAAATATAGTCAAATGTGTCACAAGATAAGGGAGAGCTAAGTGATGGACTATAGTCACGCATCAAAGACAAGATCTCAATCCACTTACGTAACACACTTGGCTAAGCATACTCCTTACGTGACTGGGCATGTCAAAATTTGGCCTTGCAAGGGCTCATCCAGGATACTGATATTTTCATAAATTAAATAAATTTAATGTATCAATTGGGATTGCCAAGACAGGTGCAAGAACGACTAGAAAACCCAGTAATTAGGTGAAAAACTTGGAGTATATTCTCCTGTTCCTTTAGAACACACAACTTGAACAATTAAATGAGTTTTACAAGTTTCGTTAATAATTGTTAATAACAATAAATAGCTTGTTACAAAATTTATATTTTCGGTAGAGCGTGGGTGTGGGTATTTTGCCTGGCAAATAAGATAGTACAAAATCTCTAAAATTATGAATGTCTTAAATACTAGACCATGAGCTCATGTTTCTATGCTTCACGCAGTATGATAATTTTTCCCCACTATTTCACTTTAAAAGAGGCTTTTCGCGCCTTTGGCCAAAGGATTAATAAAACGGATCACTCACAGTATTGGCGATGCTTCGACGTTGGTTACCGTATCCTGGTTTAGGCAGCCATCTCAGGGGTAGATTGGATTCCGTGTGTCATCTCACGATACAGCTTTGACTCTGGACCATGGTTTATAACATTTCCGCGACTTTACATGAATTTAATCAATTATATATTGCCACAGCTTAATATATCACAGCTTGAAAACATTAAAATTGAAAATGAAACTGATTACATTTTAAAACAGTTAAACTGCACGTATGTGCTCAAAAGCAACTGCTCTCTGAGGAGTCTCAAACGGAAGAGAGTTACCCTTGCTAAAATTCAAGGAAACAGAATTTTCGATAGAACATTCTAAAATTTTTTAATGAAATGCTGGGCTGTGATTGGTCAATTTAATATCGTGTTTTTTGACGTCAGTACAATGCACAAAGTAGTTCCAACATTTAGCTACAATAACCATTTAAATAATATGCGATATATTATATATAATACAAAATAACATATAGGGCGTTAAAATCCTTTCAATTTTTATTTTTATTTTTGGAAGATGCCTTTAAAAATATTCTTTACTTTTCAACTCCACTGCCAAATTCAAAAGGTGAACTGAAAGTTTATTGCTAAATTAATATACATCCAAATATTTTATGCTATAAAAATAACTGACTCCTAAAATAGTATAATCTCATATACAACAAATATTTCCAAAATATATTGCTATGTTCGTGAAACCACCGAAGATATGAGACCTGTATATACATTATTTCACCGGCTTGGGATGATACTTTTGGTGAGTACAAATAATAATGTGCATTATTTAATAGCAAGTTAACATATGAGGATTAAGTATTTATACATTTTATAAATAATTGATGAATCATAATTTTCCAATGATTTTATTGGCATTGACATCTTTCAGTAGATGATCCATATAGGCAGTGGTGTGTTTTGATATTTTTGGATGAAGGTTATGGCCATCTTCAAGATTTGGATTTTTCAATTACATAAATTAACATCAAAGAATACAAATAAATATACAATGTGATATGAGTCAGAGACTTTTGGTGGTGAGTCGGAGCTCGCTTCCTTGTTATCATTATTTTATCAATATTGAGTACTGCTAAATTAGGTCAGCTTACCGTTAATTGTGCTATCTATTATAATACCAGCACTTAGTGGTCATTGACAATATTTTATTGAGGCTTTATTTGGTTGCCAGAATTTGTATCGTGACAGAAGCTCCTATAGTTATATAAATGAGCGAATAAATAAGCTTTTAATAAGCTGCAGATAGAGCGAGTTTGTATAACTATACAAAGAAAACGAGGCAAATTTTCTAAGATCTCACATAACATAAAGAAGGCTCTAAAAAATATGTGAACACAACTGTCTCATGTTAGCTTACCTCCCGACTCGAATTCGATGCAGAAACATTCTACGCTACCTACTCATAAGATTTACAGAAGCGTAACATCTAATCATGGCAGTGATTTACACAAAAAATCAAGCATTTAGCTGAGAAAAATAGAGCAAGGATAATACATCTAAAAGAGCAATATGAGAATTCAAAAGTTGGCGGCTAAACAATACTATGATGACGACATGTCAAACCAAAGAGTATGCCAGGTGCCGAAGGAATCTCTACAAGCGCTGATGCACAAAAGGTATGTGAGGTTATCTCAGATGACACTCGAAAATACAATACAATTCAAACTCATAAGTTCTGCTAGACAATAAATGACATAAATAAAGCTCTCAAACAATTTACATGGATAGATTCACAACAACTCCGGTAACTGATCTGGAGGAAATAGCAGGTAACTTAAATGGGTGCCGACTTGTTTTATCGATTGACAAAGTTATTAGCCTAGGGCTCACAATCGTAATCTGTGGTTTCACCACTTGACTCAATATTCACTGCCATGCAAACACTTATGGTTACAAATAAATAAACATTCAATAATAATATCAAAATATGTGTTAATCTTAGTTTTAACAAAATTTACTTAATAATACTGGCTACATTATAGTAATTTGATTATAAACTTTCACAGCTGTGAAGTATGGAATATATACATGCTGTTTGATTTGTGTGGCCTTGGCCTATCATATGTGTACAGTATATCGTCTACGCACACAAGTAGACATCATAACATATGTGTTTTTTGGTTATGTGCGTAACGTATGACCTCGTAGAAGCTAACAAAAAATTCAGATATTTACTAATACTAACAAATATATGATATAATAACATAGTAAGTCTTGGAAAAGAAGGTAATTTCTTACTAATATTTGAAGTTGGTAATAATTTACCGTTAGGATTCCGTTTGGTTTGATTAGAAACTATGGCGATCGTTGGCCATCAATTATTTTATTAACAGAACTGTGTATTTTTCTAAAAAGTTCAATATCACTTATTTTGCGTAATTAATACGGTCAGGCGTCGTAGTACATCCTTGGGACGATTTCTGGCTCATGTTAGTTTGAATCCTGTTGTAGAAAAATCACTTTTTTCGTTTATCTCCAAACCGGAAGCATGTGGTCCTTAGGAATGGTATTGTTCATTCTCTATAGTAGGGTTTAATGTTGGCGAGGTTCTCGTACCAAATAGACGAAATATTTCCAGGGTCCTGAAGCTGCTCTTATTAACCTTTCGTATACCAGATGTGGGCGATTTAGGTTATGTTGGCCGGTTGGTTGTGGGTAGTTGATCAACGTCTCAAGAGAGGTTAGGTTTTGGTGTCCAAATTTTACAATCTCCTGACTTTATGGCGGGCTTGAAGCGAGTATGCCGCCGATGAAAACATGCAGAATGCTCGAAAACTGTCGACTTTTTATATTGAGCATGTTTTTTACAATCTCTTGGCTTTAGGGCGGGCTTGAAGCGAGTGTGCCGCCGATGAAAACATGCATAATGCTCAAAAGTTGTCGGCTTTTTATATCGAGCATGCTTCCGATGAAAGCCTGAGTTGTGATACACTTTACTGTTTATTTTGCTGGACTGCCGTTTAGCTTTGCTCTGGGCTGCCGGAATTTGAACCGTCAGAGTCTTATAAGTTTTCTCTCCTCCTAGTCTTGCATGATGGTCACCGCTGGAATTTTTCCCTGATGGATTGTTTGATTTTCCATTTGTTTTTGATGGTATATTAGTAGAAGGTGGTGGATTATTATCTTTATCAGTATTAGAAGCGGTATTCGGTGATGTGTCTGTTAGACTTAGTTGAGTGTTAACTTCCTGTACAGATTTTTCTAGTGGCTGGGTGGAATCTCTAATCAGCTTTTCCAAATTCTGGTAGGTGATGACACACTCTGTCTTCTGTGTCTCTACTGCCTGTTGTATGTCGGTTACTAGACTTTCAACTTGGATTTGAGTGGTATTTAGAGATGTGTTAGTTAGGCTTAGTTGAGTGTTAATTTCCTGTACAGATTTTTCTTGTGGCTGGGTGGAATCTCTAATTTGCTTTTCCGAATCCTTGTATGTGGTGACACACTCTATCTTCGGTTTCTCTACTGCCTGTTGTATGTCGGTTTTGGTTTGTTTTTCAAGATTTTCAGGTTCCTTCCTCAAATTCATCTGCATATCATCCACTCCTTGGTTGGGGCATACAATAGTGTCACCTAACTGCTTTCTCTTTTCCTTCATTTCTCCCTTGACTTCTCTGGTCTCCTCTCTCAATCCTCCATCCGTTTTTTCTATTTGATTATTCATTTGTTTCATGTCCTCTTTCAATTTCTTATCCCACTTCTCCATTCGACTATCCATCTTCTCCATTTGACTAACCAGTCGATTACCTAGCTTCTCGTAGGAATCTTTGATGTCACTACTTAGTTTAAGTAGGAGGGTGGCCAATAATCTGGAGGTCTGTGGACTCAGTTCATTTTGCGTGAGTTGTGTAGTAGGATTGACAGTAGTAGGTGATGGCGTACGTGGAGGCACTTCTGTCGGGACGACATCTGGTTCCAGGCGGGTGGAAGACAGCTGACGAAGATTTTCAGGGTCGAAGTTGGCACTAGCGATACTTCCCGCGTCTCGCTCCCTGGGCGCTGTCTCGTCAGTGTTGTTTGTTGCCTCGGGGTTAGGTGTGGTCGCTTCTCGCAGAGTGTTGTTGTCTCCCAGCTCTATGTAGGATACAGATGAGTTGGCTGAGAGGTTCTCCATGATGGTGAGTTAGGATTTGGACAGCTGGGCTAGTGGTGAAATCCAAGGATGTCGCGGTCCGATGGTGTGAACGCGGCGTGAAGGGTGTGGCGGCGTGAAAATGAATGCGCGGCGCGAGTGCGATAGTGACTCAAGTGCAGTGAAATGTTGACCGAAAGGATTAAGTGATAAGTGATATATACAGTGAGACAATAAATTTTCCAAGACTTATCCTATTATATTAAGCGAGCAATTTCTGTATGTTTATATGTTTATATGTTTATATGTTTATATATATGTTTGTATGTCCAACGGATCTCGAAAACGGCTCTAACGATTTTGACGAAATTTGGAATATAGGAGGTTTGTGATACAAAAATTAGTTTGCGCCGGGTCTCATCCCTGGGATAACTCGCTAAAGGACCTAAAAAAGGAGAAATTGATCCTTTAAGAATCAGCTGACAGAAGAAAGAAATTTCCGTCGGCTGTAAATGATGAGAAAGAGTGAGAGCGAGTGAGTGTGTGAGTGAGACAAGATTATTATTTCAGCTGCTGAGACAGTGACAGAGAATCAGCTGACAGGAAGAAACAATTTTCCGTCGGTTCTTGATGATGTTGGTAAAACCAGCGGTTCCAGTACTAGAATTGAGAAAAATATCGAAACACATAAGCTGCTCCTATTCCCCTTTTTTTCTGATTTTAATTTATCTATAGAAAATTAAAAGGAATTTGAAATTTTGAAAATATTCCATATTGTATTGTTATTTTAAAATTTGAGGCATGAAGTTAGCCATGTGATCTGTTTTTATTTATTTGAAAAAAAATTGTCAAGAGTTCATCTAAACAGCTGACCTAAAAATAGTTATCAACCCATATCATTATTTCTATATGAAGCATAATAGAAATAATAATAGTAGTAAAATATTTTTTAATGAAAATAATGAAGTATTATTACTACTACTACTATATGAAGCAAAATTTTACCACATGTGCGATTTTTCAAATGATATGCATTCAAACTCGATTATTCATAATATTTTGAAAGCTCAGATTACTTTTTTTATAGTGCAATGATGAATCAGTGCATAAGACTGATGGCTGTACTTTAAAAAATTGTTCAATTTCATTCCTTTTTTTCCTTTAAAATTTCCATTCCTGTGCCTTTGTAGGCCTACCCTCGAGCAGAGCTCGGTACCCCGATATTTACAAATAAACATGCACAAAATAAACATGCAATGATAGTTAAATCAATAGATATCTGGTAATTACCAGTAAATAAATTTTTATATATGGTAACTATTAATAAATAGCCCTATATTCAATGCTCATTAATAATCTGGCGATTTTCACACTATCACAGATAAACAATAAATAAACAATTAATACTCCTAATATCTTGCCTATGAGATCAATTCTGGGGATTTTGCTTAAATTAATAGATTAATTAACAAATTAATAAGCCCCAAGACCTTAATGTCTTGGTAAACTAATAATATTTTGGTACCTTTAAAGCTTTAATTTCAAGGTTAAATAAGCTAGCTTTCTTAATAGGCTACCTAAAATAATTATTTGAATGATCACGGAATGTGATTCAAGCAATAAATGCATATATCTCTTTAAATCATTGGCGATATTTCTGAGTATACTCCTCCTCGATGTCTCCTCAGGAATAATTTAATAATGAAATCAATATTCCAATTTATTAGCTGCTTTATTAAAGCTTGGCAATTCCATAAGGTGTATTTTCAATTTCAAAAAGTTTTCAACCATCAACTCTGTGATTTCTGAGTTCAAATTTTTGGCTTTCTTAATAAAGAAATCCTGTACATCTCCGTCAGGCCCCACGTTGGGCGCCATGTGTAACAGTACTATGTTGTGGGTCATGTGTGTAACGCTATTATTTTTATGTTGTATATCCCGTGACGTCAGGATCAAGCAAATATAGTCAAATGTGTCACAAGATAAGGGAGAGCTAAGTGATGGACTATAGTCACGCATCAAAGACAAGATCTCAATCCACTTACGTAACACACTTGGCTAAGCATACTCCTTACGTGACTGGGCATGTCAAAATTTGGCCTTGCAAGGGCTCATCCAGGATACTGATATTTTCATAAATTAAATAAATTTAATGTATCAATTGGGATTGCCAAGACAGGTGCAAGAACGACTAGAAAACCCAGTAATTAGGTGAAAAACTTGGAGTATATTCTCCTGTTCCTTTAGAACACACAACTTGAACAATTAAATGAGTTTTACAAGTTTCGTTAATAATTGTTAATAACAATAAATAGCTTGTTACAAAATTTATATTTTCGGTAGAGCGTGGGTGTGGGTATTTTGCCTGGCAAATAAGATAGTACAAAATCTCTAAAATTATGAATGTCTTAAATACTAGACCATGAGCTCATGTTTCTATGCTTCACGCAGTATGATAATTTTTCCCCACTATTTCACTTTAAAAGAGGCTTTTCGCCTTTGGCCAAAGGATTAATAAAACGGATCACTCACAGTATTGGCGATGCTTCGACGTTGGTTACCGTATCCTGGTTTAGGCAGCCATCTCAGGGGTAGATTGGATTCCGTGTGTCATCTCACGATACAGCTTGACTCTGGACCATGGTTTATAACATTTCCGCGACTTTACATGAATTTAATCAATTATATATTGCCACAGCTTAATATATCACAGCTTGAAAACATTAAAATTGAAAATGAAACTGATTACATTTTAAAACAGTTAAACTGCACGTATGTGCTCAAAAGCAACTGCTCTCTGAGGAGTCTCAAACGGAAGAGAGTTACCCTTGCTAAAATTCAAGGAAACAGAATTTTCGATAGAACATTCTAAAATTTTTTAATGAAATGCTGGGCTGTGATTGGTCAATTTAATATCGTGTTTTTTGACGTCAGTACAATGCACAAAGTAGTTCCAACATTTAGCTACAATAACCATTTAAATAATATGCGATATATTATATATAATACAAAATAACATATAGGGCGTTAAAATCCTTTCAATTTTTATTTTTATTTTTGGAAGATGCCTTTAAAAATATTCTTTACTTTTCAACTCCACTGCCAAATTCAAAAGGTGAACTGAAAGTTTATTGCTAAATTAATATACATCCAAATATTTTATGCTATAAAAATAACTGACTCCTAAAATAGTATAATCTCATATACAACAAATATTTCCAAAATATATTGCTATGTTCGTGAAACCACCGAAGATATGAGACCTGTATATACATTATTTCACCGGCTTGGGATGATACTTTTGGTGAGTACAAATAATAATGTGCATTATTTAATAGCAAGTTAACATATGAGGATTAAGTATTTATACATTTTATAAATAATTGATGAATCATAATTTTTCCAATGATTTTATTGGCATTGACATCTTTCAGTAGATGATCCATATAGGCAGTGGTGTGTTTTGATATTTTTGGATGAAGGTTATGGCCATCTTCAAGATTTGGATTTTTCAATTACATAAATTAACATCAAAGAATACAAATAAATATACAATGTGATATGAGTCAGAGACTTTTGGTGGTGAGTCGGAGCTCGCTTCCTTGTTATCATTATTTTATCAATATTGAGTACTGCTAAATTAGGTCAGCTTACCGTTAATTGTGCTATCTATTATAATACCAGCACTTAGTGGTCATTGACAATATTTTATTGAGGCTTTATTTGGTTGCCAGAATTTGTATCGTGACAACCCATTCACACTAATCACCACACTGTTATTATACAGTCTCTCTACTCTCTCCTACTCTATGTTAGAAGAAACAAAGATGTGAGTAGACAAAGGAATGTCAGGAGTTGAAACACTAGTAATTTAGGTTCACTGGCAATTATAAAGTAAGTGCAGTTCTCATTGTCGAGAGAGTAGAGGGAATAATGCACATTGGTCTATATCTAGCCGGTGATATCTTGACTTTTGCAGGGAAAAGTGCGGTAGTTTACGCTCATTGTCGGAAATCCTTTGAAAACTTTGGAAAAGACGTACTTTCTACATTTACAGAGTTCATGGATAAGGATGTATTGTAATCACTTTCGGAAGTAGATAGAGCATGCAATTAGTCTAGCATCCCAATCAACTCTGTAATCCAAGTTGCGACTATGAGGTGATCAATCTACTTCCAGTGAAAGGATCTTGGAGGGAAACCCATGAGAATTAGTTAGCCAACTCTTGAGGGAGTCTCATGATATCAAATAAATGAGACCATTACTATTATAGAGTGCATAAACAACAGGTTCAATTATTTTCTATTATTGTGGTTGTCACTATGTATTCTTGAATTTTCTTATTCTGTTACAAGCACAGTCAAATGTTTACAAAAATCTAATATTTTAGCTTGAAATTGCAATGTAATCGACTTCTATTGATTAATATGATTGAACGTGACTATTTTTATTATAATAATAACAACGTAGCACTAGATAGGGTAGTTGTTATTAGTAGATAGCTAGTACTACATAGTACTAGATAGGGTAATGGAAGAGTGGGAGAAGAGACTCAAAGAAATAAACTGCTGGAAACCAATCTACTTGGGAACCAAGAAAAATAATATACAAATCCCCTATTTAGCTTTCGCAGATGATCTCGCAATAATGGCTGATTCACGGGACAGTGCAATAAAACTCATAGAAACTCTAAAAGAATGCTCAGAAGAAGTAGGCTTACAAATATCATTTGAAAAAACCGTGTTCACAACATCAAATTTAAAAGTTACCAGTTAACAAACGAAATACGGAACTATCAATAGGGTGCCTAATTTTAAATATCTAGGAGAAATTATTTCAGAAAAGCTTTCACAACAAGACAGAATACAGAAAGCTCATAAAGGCTTAGGTTTGGTGCAATATATTTATAATAAGAAATGTTTATCCCTTCATACCAAAATAAGACATTATAATACGGTAATTAAACCATCAATGTTGTATGCCAGTGAGACCCTCTATCTTAACAGGAGATCAGATATAGAAAATCTAAAAAAGGCGGAAAGAAAAATAATTCGAAAAATTCTTGGACCGAGAAGAACTGAAAACGGCTACAGGTTACAAAAAAATTCAAAAGTTGAAGAATTTTCTAACATAGAAGCGGACATGAGGAAACGACGCCTTAAATTTTATGGGCATATCATGAGGCTTCCCAATTATAGGCTTACAAAAAGAATAGTGCAATATGTGTCTTCCTTGGCCTGTGGAGGAGAATGGATCCGAAACATTAAACGAGACTTAGTACTTGCCAAAATTAATAATGACGAGATTAAAATTAAAGATAAGTTCAGAATGAAAGTTGAAAAGTGGGAAATAAAGCCAGAGGTAAAGCCGCCAAGAACCGGCACTAAATGGAGTGATGAAAGAAAGGCTGCTTTTGCACAGAGAATGAAAAGTTGGTGGGCAAACAAAAAGAACACCTCAAAGTCCCATAAATGAATCATTTTCACTCAGCGTCTTCCAATTAGGGAGCTCTACGACAAATAATAATAATAATAATAACAACGTAGCATAATTTTATCAGCTTAGTGTTTGAAAAAGACGTGTAGTCACATCTGCAACTTCCAAGCTAAGTGATGGTTATGTTTTTCAATCTCTGGAAAATAATCTTCAATAGACCTTTTGATGTTCTGATGAAATTCCAGTGTTTCCTTCTGTATCTTTTCTTCCCTATCTGAGTCCTTCAAGAACTGTATCAATGGGCCACTTTCTTTTAATAGTCTCATTGGATAATTTTGTTTCTTCTACGAGAGAGATACTTGCAACAACTGGTACCCTGGATAAGCCTAAATTAAAAATGTTTCAAAGAATGGAAAGAATACCGAGAAACTTTATAATTTTTGACATTCAATTGGCAGTGAATCCAAATTATCTGGAAAAAGATTGCTCCAGAGATATTTTAGATTTTTTATTACTATTTATCGGTTGATCAATTGAGTTATGTTTCTGTTTTAACTGTTATGCTAAGGCTTCTAACTGTTGTGCTTTTAATTGTTGTCCCAACTAAATTGTTCCAACTGTTGTTGGAACTATTGTACCAACTAAAGTGGAACAATAAATGCTTCATGATTTATTATTAGTTGATCAAATTACAAATTATTGGAAAATAAATAGCTCAACTGAGCAAACAATGATTAATTTGCACTAATAGAGGGTAATTTCTGCTTAATTTCATCAAAATCTCTTGTTCACATTACACTGTTTTTGTAGAAATGATGGAATAAGGGATCAAAGTTAAGGAGTCTAGGGATCAGAGAAAGTTCAAAGTAAAATGACACAAAACAGATATTACCGATTCTACAATCATAACTCTGATCCACAAATAATAACCGGACCCTAATTATTGACTATCCAGCTTTCGTCTGCCATCAACTGTTACGTGAATCGGATAGGCAAAATGTTACGCAATTCGTTCTAACCGCGATCACATTATTCCGAAGATGTTTCTCTCTTTTTTCTCAGCGAATCGTCTTCGTGGTTCCGTTTCACCCGATGACCCTTTGAGAAAGGTCAGCACACAGAGTGTTCTCTTGGAGTGGAGCTGGTTCCTCTCAGAGGAAGGCCGTCTGGGGAGGCCTTCTCTCTCCATGAATAGAAAGGCAAAGGCAACGTGATGAGGCATCAAGGGTTTCCCTATCATTGCTTAATCATTGAATACAGATTGTCATGAATAATCAACCTCATTATTTCGAGACCAATTTCCGATTGTCTCAGTAATATATATTCTATTAGGCCTATATATTCTTCAATCTGTAATTTAAACAGATTGTCATGAATATAATTTCCTTATTACTTATGTTTCATGAATAATATTAGTATGCATTGAAGAATATTAGAAATTAAATAAATAAATAAATAATTTATTTTCCAATCAAAACAAAACAATATAAAAAACAGTAACAGAAATACAATGCAGTTTGGAAAATAAATTGATATGCCACCCCTGAGACAATGCTGTGCGGGGTCAAATTTAATTAATAATACAGCTAAACGTGTTATTTCGATTTAATCTTTAAATTCCTATTTCTATCATTCTATTATTTCTATTCAAGGATTGAAAAATATTTGAATATACCAGAAAATATTAAAAATGTTCAGAATTTTATTTCTAATATTAACTCTAAACATAGGATTTCAAATAATATTATTCCTAAAACATTTGTAATATCTGAGTAAAGTGATAAGAATAGAAATTTATATGAGTCTTGAATAGCTGATTCACTTAATTACTGCTCATAAGGATTTATAAGCAAACTCTCTTCATAAACTTTGTATCCCTGTCACCATATGAGAGAGATTCCGACCGTTTATTCCAAGGCAATCAGAGTATATGATAATGATAGCCTAATTTATAATAATAATAATATATAATATCCTAACTTAGTTCATTCTGGAATTATTAGTTTTTCAAGGTCGCTCTTTAAGCAACAATTCTGTACAAACACCACTCATGAAACGTTTGGACCTCAATTTTCTAAATCATTAGAGCAAGTGCATTGATGAACTTCAATTAAACCATCTATATAACGACTTGATAATACATACCAGCCTTTACTTAATTACAGTGTTGATTCATGTGGTTTCTCTCATATTGTTCAAGGGAAATATTGTTTTTGTGAGAGTAAAATAACATGAAAATTTTTATTAGTATTGATTGTATAATGATTGTAGTATTGAATAAATGTTGTGATGACCATGAATAGATAATAATAAAAGAATTGATTAAAATAGAAAAGATAATATATAGAATAGAAATGAACTTTATTGAACAAAACAAAAATTACAACATGACCATGGCTTATTACTATTATATGACTTACAATCTAATAATATTTCACTCAAATAATCCTTTTCTTCCTGTAGCCTATTATTTATATAGTTCCTGTAGCCTATACTTTTGTAGCCTATTATTATATGTCTTACAACAATGATATTCCTCTTCAAAAATCCTTTTGTTTCTGAAATAATTAACTCATATGAAAGTGAAACTAGAAATAACCTTAACATTATCATGTCTTCATTATCGTTGAGCCTGAATGAGCTTTGTTTTAAATTACATCAACTTCAACATGTATTGCTTGCTGAGCTCAACGAATTATTCCTTCAAAGAGGATTGAGATAATAGGATAATGATACGTAAACAAAGCACAGGTGCCGGAGGCATCATTTCTGGGGTTTGGGCCTACTAAAAGTGATCCCGATTACTACTCCCACTCCCTTTATCGCCACATATCTGTCGTTGTGTCTCGCTTCATCCTGATTGCTTAGTCGGTGAAAGTTGAAAAGAAAGTAAGATCATGTGTAGGCAGCTTTGGGCGTCGGGGGATTATGGGAGATCACCATCTTCACAACTCATGCCTTCTTCCTCACCAACCAGTGAGGCACATTTCCTGAATCAAGGCATTTTTCTCTGCTTCTTATCCTAATCTCATTATCCTATTTTTCTCTCCAAATCTTTTTTTTCGATTCTTAATCCATTTCTGTCATTTGAGCGATGGATTTTGCCATTTCCCTTCTCTTTCGTATAAAAATCCTCCCTTTTACAGTAGTTAGTACTTTTTTAGAACCTGAATCATTCAAAAAAGGGCTATGTTTGGATCAATGTTTGCTTTTTTCTATATTCTTATTACATTTCTCCCCAATGAGCGTTGGATTATGCCATTTCCTTCTCTTTCCATTTTCCTTTCCTTTCATTATATTAGCATATTTTCTGCCATTACATTACTTGAAGTTGAAAAACGTTTCAACAAATAAAGCTTTTAAAATGATATAGTATAGAAATGTTCTGATATATCTTCCCTTCCAGATCACAATTTACTGCAAAACATTTATCTAGATACCATGTCAACAAACAGTGCAATTTTTACACAGTTACTTATTTATTGCAATATTATGAACAAGTAACCACTAATCAGGTGCTTACTCTATGGAAAAAAGCCCATCACGATCTAGTTGGAGAATCAGTTATGCTGGAAGCAAGTGTAGGCCTACACTGTACAGTGACAGAAAGCTGTTATTTTCCGGAAGTTGAACATAGCATCCGAATAAAGCTTACATTGTAAGTAAGCAACCAGTTAACCGGTTAAATTAAATCAAAAAATGATAACCGGTGATTCCGCGAGTGGTTTGGGCACGCTTTTATGTCGTCTGCTCTCATTTTCCGAGCATGGCGTTACATTTTCTGGGCTAACAGTTAGGCGAAATGACCATTGGAATCAATCCGCTACGCAAATATAACCGTTATCCGTGACGGTGTAACGCCTTACCGATGTCAGGTAGCAATCAGCGAAATTGTGAACGAAAAACTATGATCATCTTCAGTATTCATATTGTGCAGCCTACTGAGGTAACTGGATAACACGCCCCAAATTGTACGCTGCCACTTGAATTTGATACCTTATTACATTAAACCTAGGCAAAGTATACCTGTATATTATCGTTTTCCCTATTGCATATTACTGAACTGACCTTACCCAAGAAGAAGCTTCCGTTTGTTTCTTGAATTAGCCGCAGTAGTATGAACTCTGAAGTATCTTCTCCACTACTTCCGAGAGTACAGTACTTTATTTAAAAATGTACTGTACTTATAAAATTTGTAGAACAAATATTGATGTTGTGAAATCTCTCCATAATAGGAAGAACTTTTTAAAATTTTCAAACTTTTAATAAACAAATTAAAATAAAAGTGGAGTTTGACAATTTCAAAAAGTTTCTTCTACTGTACTTATAGATTATTGTTCACAAATGTTTCCAACAAAATTTCAAAACATTATAATAGTAACAAGATGCAACACTAAGATCGATATATAATAGTAGAATAATAAAGAAGATTGATCTCACAACTGTGATCAAATTGAAGGAAAAATCGTAATAAACAAGAGAGGCAGTAACCGATTGAAATTACTGTATTTGATATAAAACAACTAAATTATTTTTTAATAATTCTTTTCAATTCAATTAAATCTTTACTGCCAAAATAGAAAAAATACAAAGAAATTAGTGAAGCACTAGAAATAATACACATACATGAAATTAAGACAAATTTCACAGGAAGAAATTAAAAAAACTCTTGGCATTACCCAGCAAGCACTCAGCATGGGAACTCCGTCGGAGTATCAGTTCTAAATGAATCAGAATTAATAATCTCCGGAAAAACCATGATATATCAATGATGTTGAAGGAAACGTTCCCTGATCCCAGTTATTCGGGGATGAAGTTATTCAATTGTTTCCTTCACCTACCCTCGAAGAGAAAACCATTTAAACAGATGAGTATGAAGTTTATAATTGTGAATGTAGGTTGATGTGATTTTGGAATTAACGAAACAGAAGTTCCTATAAGGTAATTGAGAAGTGTAGCGGGTCAAGTGTGAGAAGAGCGAATATTATATGATAAAAACGAACATTAACGGGAATACTCGAATACATTTTAACCAATTATACACCTTTAACGTCCAACCTTATCACCATTCACCCCGAAATTGGTGAGCAACGGGAGAACCACCATTTGCATGGAAAGTAGGTCAATGATTTTTCGGCATGTATCTTCCCACGCTTATTGCCCAAACATCGATGCATGCAACATAACCTATAAGGTGATTGATTGATTGGCAAACCGGTAACTGAGATGTTGACTCTCCTGTGACACTGACACATAATATCTACTGGCCTGCCTTATCATTGCAGGGATGGGAATAAAGAGTGTTTGCATCATATTCTTGATCTGTCACTTGAGATAGGTAATAATCAATACATTCTATCAAATAATATTGTGGATCAATTACATTTACAATTTTATCAGAGTCGATCATTGCGGGGTTATGAACGTGTTCTTGCTTCATGTACATTCCTGTTTTTTCTAGTTGAGATACACTTATCAATCACATTTCATCAAATTACATTGTTACATCAATCACATTTTTTTCAGACTATGATAAATTTCTAAATTATTATCGGAAGTTCCATATTCATAAAACTGTTTAGTAAAAATTAGACAGGGAAGTCAGTGTAATATTTTTTTTTTGTGAGAGCTTGACAAACAAACTTTTCCAAAGGAATAAATAAAATTTTTGAAATTGTTCGACATTCAAATTGTAATAATTACAATTTTTATTATTCATCTTATTATTATTATTTTAATACTAAATTATTTAAATAAAACACTAGAGAGTATTGTCAATTCCACTGTTTGGAATTGACAATACCCTCTAGTGTTTTATTTCATTATAGAGTTCCACAACATCAACCAGATTCCTACAAATAAACTAAATTATTTGTCCTTTAAAATAAAAGAATCTGATATTTTAATCATTTGAATATTCTATAATATTGTAGGAAATTCGGAAATAATGGATTGAATTTTTACAGAACGAACTGTTGGCAGAAACGCCAATGGAGAGAATAATGACATTTAAATGGAAACAGTTTATTATAGTATTCCAGGTCGAGCGCACTGTGATGTAACATTTCAGTAATGTCTTCGAAAAAAATGACAAAATCATTTTGATGAGTGTGAGGGCTCCCGTTGAAACATGCATTATCTTGCATTACATTTTTGCATTGCAGAACTAAAATGCTGCATCAGTGTGCGTTCAGCCACAGAAAAGGAGAGGAGATTCAGTCTGAATTATCTCTTGTCCAGCCTAAAAAACCCCAAACACAGCCTACTCGTGGTTCAACCAATTTCATTTCGCCGTTTAGCGCCTTCAATCGTCGAATAATTTGTTAACACAACAATGATTCAATTGAATCGTCAGTCTTAGCTAACTGTTTTCATTACCGTTCATCCCTAATAAGAGCGGCAAGGTTGCGGTTCCCATGCTAGATTATAGACTTGAGTGAAGAAGTGCCTCTACTGGAACAAAACACTAGCAGACAACAGCTACAGTGTACTGAATTTGATCACGAAACAAAGCCTGCGAGGAAGGAACCGCTTTGAAGTTTCCCACAATTTAGTAATTTAATAGTGTTCACCAGTCTATTTCTGACACTTTGGCGCTATACTCTTCAACTGTTTTTACACTGCAGCTCTTCAACACTATCTTTCAACCGTGGGCCGCACTGCTGGATTTTTATAAGGGTTAGATGGAATAACTACAGAAAAGCTGTTCAGCTGAGCAGACACAAGTTCAAAACTTTTTTGAAAACATTTTTTCACAAACTTCCTCTTGAAGAACAATACCAGTTTCTCCAATCCTCAACTCACTTTCATCATAGCAATATATCAGAACCCTTGATTTATAGCTGTTTACGTACAGATAAAACTGAAAATGTAATTTCATCATAGCAATATATCAGAGCCCATGATTTATAGTTTATGTAGAGATAAAACCGAAACTGTCATTTATTATCATGTGCGTTCACAGTAGATAAAAGATATTTTGCCAATAAAGTGAATATACATTACAATACGCACTTCAGTACTCTATAGCAGAGAATCACTATACCGAGGGAAGCAAGTAAAAGTGAATGGCAAACAAGTAAAAGCTGGAATATCGCTTAGAGAAAGCAGCCATTAAAAAACCAATCAAGCTTTAATGACAATTTAGCCGCAGCTGATAATGATAAATCTATTTGTCACCTCCTTGACGGGAATAATTTTAACAACATTGTAACTGCCGGTCAATGGCCAACAGTGAATTAGAAATTGTCAGTAATATGATAATTATAAATTTTCAAGAGAAATTGCAGACCTTACAATGGAAAGATTTATTTTTATTCTCAGCTTGTATTCAACATTGAATACTACAGTGTTAAAAAAACATAGGATAAAGTAAAAATAAATGAACTGTTAATCAGTTGACTTCTGTGGTTTTTTGGATTTTTATAATCTGAGGCTGAGTGTTTTGTAACGATGCTGTCACAGCTCTATGAGGATAACCAGAGATTATCTTTTCATATTTGGTTAGTTCAAGGCATAACTATAGACCCTATAGTATACCGGTATTCATTTCTTGATGACTTTCATTACCTTAATAATTGCTGTTATTAAGAAGATTTGAGTCAGTTTTATAATTATTTGGGAAGCCAACTGCTTTTATTAATTATCTCCACAATAATTAACTTATTAAGTCGATTAGTTTGGAAATGAAATTTATATTTCTCTTCCTTGCTATTTTGTCTCAGGATGAAATCATAGATTGAACCTCTTCCTCTTGTAATATTATTCTTGTAAACCGTATTTCCAACACTTTTTTGATAATAGCATTTTCGATGTGAACATCGCCCGTTACCATAGAAATGAAATGCAAGTTCAGGTAAATTCATTTGGTGGATGGCGAATTACTTGCATTCAACATTTCTATTGTGATGAAATTTAATGAAATTCGATTTCACGTTTATGGGTGATGTTCTGTTGATACCGTTTTTAATAAGTTTTTAAATACAGTATTTATGTGAAGAAAATCAACAGAACATCATCCGTTTCCATAGAAATGTTAAATGCATGTTATTCGCTATCCGACAAATTAAATGAATATACCTAAACTATCATTATCATTTGTCAAAGTCAATGTTTAAGAACAGAAAAAATGACTCTGCATTGATTTTCGATAAATAATTGATCATTTGCAGTGCAGAACGCAAACAACACAAAACATACACCATCATTAAATCCGTATTATAACTTGACCATGGTTAGTAGGCTAACCATATTACACCGCAAGCAAAGGAATTCAAACAGACATCAAAGAGCAGTGCAACTATTAAATTCACGGTTGGTCTCACCCAATTATTACGAGGCTCATTTGATCATAACTGTATTATAAGTTTAAGCACAGGAATTATCTCAGCTGTAAGTTCTCTGGTAGCTAATTGTCCTTGTAGTGAGGTTGACTGTCAAAGTAATGGTCAGTCAGAATTTAACCAGAATCAAAGTGCACAGTGCGACCTTGCTTGTTACGAGACGGCGATCATTCAGAACGATGCGTTCATAGTGTAGGTGTGTGAGTTGTGTAGGAGTAGGAGAGATAACCGTTTACAAACAAGTAACGGTAACAAACGTGAAGATAGCCTTGAATAGACTGAGTGATAGACTCATCTCAAGCATAATCCTGTCTCAATAACTGGACCGAAGATTTATATCTTCTCCATTCCATACTCCATCATGTTTCTATGATTCATTATTAAACATTAACCTATAAGATAACTTTTAAGTTATAACAATATTATCACTGAGAACAGACTTAGTAACTGGAGAGTATTGCCTCGAACAGTATTTCCATAGATTTCATTCCGATTCATGATTTTTCTGCTTTATGTATGTTGATTTTAGATCTATAATTGAGATCTTTTGAAGAATGAAAGGAGTCATAAGGTATTTCAATATTGTCAACGGTATTCAATTGTCATCAGATACATTTGAATTGAATAATTGTTTTTTATTTCATTGTAGCCTACGCTCGTTCACAATCACAGAATAAGAGAGATTTGAATAATGCTCATATTTTTTATATTGGCGTTATCTACAACAGCTTCTGATATGTATTCCAAAAAATATATATAAATATTCTTTCCTTCCATGCTTCATGAGAAATGATGTATGTTTAGGAATTTTGATTTGATTTAGGTATTTAATTCACATCATTGAGATGGATGAGTGGACCAAATCCTACTATTCAATTGAAACTCGAACAATTGATCAATTTTGAAGACATCGAGCTGATAAATAATTATTTTAAAATGATAAAAGTGATTCATAATTCATATTTGAATCAAAATGCATTCCTATATTTTTTCTGCTTGTTTCTTCATTTTTCATAAATTTTGTACTCTTTCAGCCAAGCAAATACATTGATTTCCATCACAAGAATGGTGTAATTGAAAGAGTTGTAATAGATGAGGTGTCCATCAACATTTGATTCATTTTATACCTACTACACATGTCATAGTGGGGTTGAATTGATTTTAATAGAAGATATTTATGAACTCAAAGCTTCTATGAATAATTTATCCATCAAAAAATGGACATATGATATTCATAATAAAGATCTTGATTTCTAAGTAGGCCTACTATACCGCATGAACAGTATTTATGTAAGAAACGAATAGAAAAGAAAGAATACTTTGTAAAGAAAGAAGGTTTTCAAATAGTGCACTATTGAATAAATCAGAATGAAAAATTTATCATGCTCATGATCATGATCGAAACAGAGTCTCCACCCATCTCAAATATATCACATACGCCCCTGAAACGCCTTCTCTATCTCAAATAATAATTAGTATCTAGTTCAGCCCCTGGCTATTAAAAAGACATGAATAGAACCTGCATATGACATCATTATCTATTATATGCATTGTTATTTTTGTTACAAACCTTGTCATTAAAAAACTATCAATAATATCAATGTAGGCTACTGTTGATACTATCAATGTTCGCATTGATAACTACATAGCATTATCGCCCGGGGCAAAATAATCCAATAGCAAGCTGACCTTCTAAGAATACAGTGTAGGATTTCGAGTATTTTAGCGTTCAGCCTCCCCTTTTTTATCAAAATCAAAAGTCCTAGCAAAACTGAATTTGATAGAAATTTTTCTGAAGTAAAAATTTCTGATGTAGGTAGAATCGTAGATAATATCGATAAAAATGTACTCTCGATAAAATATAAAATTTTCACTTCAAATGCAATTCATTATAGTCTCTCAAACATTACTATATTGTTTTTCAGTTATATTCTGCAACTACACGATCTTTAGTTTCAAAAGAAACATATGAATGAACTTCATTTAAAACCTCATCGCCATTCTATTTTGTCTTATATCTGCAGAGAAGTTACTGATTGAAGAGCATTTTACGTAGTAAAATATCTGTATTACCATAATTACTTTCCATTGATATTTTAGAAATATTTTTGAAATCATTTTATATTGTGTGAAAGTTTAAAGCTCTATGTCGATGAAAACAAAAAATTCACCATTCCACCTTGAAAGAAAGGTACATTTGGGCTTACCCTAGAGGTTTTAGGCTTAACTCGCTCACTGGTAGTTTTCTTCTATTCCTCTGATTTTGTTAGTGACCGGTACAGAATCAAGCTATCCTTCTTAATGAATGAATTCATTACATTTTATGAATCGAAACAACATTGCCTGTGTCAGTAATAATTCAACCTCAATTTAAACTAGACAATTCTCTAGTTTTGTTCATTATTTTTATTAGTTCTAGAGTATAAATTGAATGAGTCAAACTTTCGAAAATACTTTTCTCCACAAAGTTTTCTCTATTTACTTTTCTCTATTCAAAGTTCCTATCCAGTGAATCTATCGAGCAAGTCCTCCCAAATCTTAACTAATGATTCCCCATAACTGGACACGAAGAACACGGTACACAAACAGAAGAACATGGCACTGACTTTAAAAATGATCTTTTCTTCTCTTCAAGTTGGACTTCTCAAAGTCCAACACCAGGACGAAACGATCGAGATATAAGTCAAGTTGTTTTCAACATGGAATTTTTTTTAAGTGAGTGTAGTTCTATCAGTAGAAAAAATAATGGATAAACAAAACAAGAAGAACATAGGATAATAATGTATTTCTCAGAATTATAAACCCTGGTTCCAAAATACTGTAACTAGAAGTGTAGGAGGAACAACCTGTTTCTATCCCTGTCATGATCACAGAAGAATCAATCAATCTATCATTTGAATAAATTAACAGGCATCCAAGGTGAATAGATGTGAACAACAATTTACCGTTAAGTAGTATTGGATATCGCCGACAAAGTGAATGTCAAACTGAATTCCAATGAATAAATAATGATTAAATGAATGAATGAATAATGGGGACATGAGTGAGTGGACAAGAGTTATTAATATACAAAATAGAAAAGTAATCGTATAGCCTACATTTATTATTCTAGTCAGTAAAAATGTTACTGCAGTAGGTACTGTAGACTACACTATTCGGCAGTCAAAACGATTCTTATGCAATTTATACTATATCAATTCAAAGAAGGACATCTTTTTCTTGAAAAAATTAAGTTGACATGGTCAGGATCTATTTTATTTCAATGATAAATAAAGTATATTCCATTAACTATCTCACTTATTCAAACTACCCTTTGAATAATAATTCTTATTCAATTTTGAATTTGAAGAAAATAGAGACGAATCATGAAGATTCTTCACAAAAATAAAAAACAAGGGGAGAGAGTCAGGATCTTCTATTTTCTTAAATGAAAACTACAGAATATTTTATTAACAGATTCTATCTGACTACCTAATTCACTTGATGTAACTACATTTAATAACAGTAGAGAAAAATTAATTTTCAAGGATGAAAAGAGGAAAAATATCATTTAAAAATCATGTTAATAATGAAAAACGTGGACAGGATCTATCTTGTATAAGAAAAAATTGGATTTTTCATTGAAACATTAAAAACTTTCAATTATTTCTACTTGATTTTCAAGGCTGAAGACAGGAACAAATTCCAAAGAATTATGTTAATGGAATAACTGGACGCTGGATCTCTTACTATCTTGAATGAAATATACAGAATCATCTATTATCAATGTGATCTGATCTTCTCCGGATTCTTGTCAAAGACGATTGAGCTATATGATCTAACGGTCTGTGAATCATAAAAAAACCTTGTAAAGAACAACCAAGTTAAGATGATAGTTAAGATGGTAGTAGCACAGAGTTGATCAAGCGACGTAGGATTCCCTCGACGAAAAGAGTAGGTAACTTCGTCTTTGACCGATTTTCGTGTCTATTAAATTCTCAGGACCGGTTAATTCATTTGGTGTCAACCGATCTGCCGGTGTCCGGGGCAAGTGGACCGGATCCCAGCCAAGTTCGCGGTACTCCTCTCAAAAACCACCGGCACAATCCAAATCACTGCTTCCTGTGCAACGAAATTATCACCATCTCTGGTTAACTCTGCGGCTTTTCAGCGCTGCTCTATAAGGATTATAGATTGGAAACCAATGAATGGATCCTCAAGTTCTCTCACAAATTCAATATATTTTGGATTACATTTCCTAATAATTCAATAATTCCAATAAGTCCCATAAGTAAATCTCATTTCACTCGGCGTCTTCCACTTCGGGAGCTCTACGGCTAATAATAATGATGAAAGAGAATTACATTAGAATGAGAGAATTAAAGAGATCAAGAGAATTACAAGATTATTCAAAATTGGATTGTTTTTGGTTCCCGTGACCTGAATTTTGCATGCAATAAACAGATATTTGACGCTGAGCAAAATAATATGTGAATAGTTTCGATGATTTGCGTTAATTTGTTTTTTTTTTTTTTAATTTAACTGGATGTTGCTGCAAAAATATCAATAATTATTATTCAGTATCGTACACAAATTCCGTCTCCAGACTTTTAATTGAATCTTTATACCCCTAGACTAGATTAACAACTTCTTTCTAGATAAATTTTTATTATTTTAAAAAATGAGGACAGAGGTTCTCCCAAGAGCAGGATTGTTTGTAATTTGTTGATTTCAATTCAGAAGAGAATAGCCATTGTCATGTTAGTATCTATAAAGGTGGAGTTTGTTGAGCGATTGAGGAGCGGAGCCCGATTCAGCAATTGATGAAAAATTCCAACTATTTATAGTGAGGATTTTTCATCAATTGCATCTGGCAACGCTGGGTCGGGCTCCGTTGCGGCACTCGGTCGCAGTAACGAAACCCTACCTTTATTTACTCAGTACTCTAACTAGTCTTTGGTCAAGGTATTGAACAAAGAACTATTACTCTTCCCTATTCCTACGTTAATTTGTCTATGGTATTAGGTATTCTATTATATAAGTATACAAGAAACTGCATCAAAAGAATTCATGTAAGATTAGACAAACCACAGTTATATGACACTCCAATGTTTACCAAATAAAAAGTCCACCTGTGGAAGCAGTTGATGAAATTGGTGGTTTCAAATGCTATCTATTTATAGCGTGGCTATGTTGCACAGGATGGCATTGATCCAGATTTTTTGCTAGAGGTCTTCAGACCTCCACGCCCTTTCTGATCGCATTCTCTGTTCTTCAGCAACTCAGTGACCTTGAGCATTCCGTTTATTTCTTATATATATCTAATAGGCTGTAAGTAATTCAAATTGTATGCGATTCTAATGATTTCATGCGGATGTAAACCATGAAGGAGCAATTTTATTATATTTTTACATTTTTATTATTCAGCTTTATATTGATCTATGAATGAATGATTCATGCGCATGAATGCACTGAGTTTCAGATAGATAGATAGATTCAATAGCAAAAAGATTATAAAAAATAACAATTATATTTACAACTGAATTTATAATACATCTGTGTTATCAACATAGATCTGTACCTGGACGGTAGAATAGGCAAAAAAGAGTACTCGAAAAATGATCAGTTTTCACTAAAATTTACAATCCACCTCTACATAGCCTATAGAAGGCACATATTATAATAGTTGTATAAGCTCTCCACATCTATACAGTAAAGAGTTCTTATTGTATGTGGTAAGGAGCAATTTGAATCGCTTCAAATTCAACATGCATAACACAGCATTGGTTGAATAAAATCAGTCTAGCACATCACTCCATTAATTATCTTGTTCGGTAAGAGTTGTTAATTACTGAATTACATCCATAATAAGCAAAGAATTTTGACGGCCAATAAAGATGTTTTTATCATTCTCATTTCAATAATAGTGATTTTATTGAAATATAGGCTATTGCGGATATTGTTTAAAGCTTAAACAATTCTAAAGCACGGTATTCCCCTGAAACAATATCACACAATCACAGATAATATGATAATAGTTTAATGGACATAAGGTTCTCAGGCAAATTATACTAAAGGAATGATTGCATGCTGCCTACAAACTCAGGACTGAATTATCACAATAAGGCTAGGCGTACACCGGTTAGTCAAGACAAGACAAGACGAGATTAGTCACGTTTAGTCACAGTTCTTCACATAGTTGCTTATGAAGCAACACACACCAATTAGTCATTGCATCGGTGTGTGCTGCTCCATAAGCAACTATGTGAATTACTGTGACTAAACGTGACTAATCTCGTCTTGACTAACCGGTGTACGCCTAGCCTTACTGCAAGTTATTTCTTAATGAACATAGCTCATTTGAATAACTCATACAAATCAATTGAACTTCTCCACATTGAGATTCTACTTACTCATTCATTATCGAATATTATGAAATACTATTGCATACAAATGAAGCCCAATAGGCGCTGAACAGATGGTAGGCTGATACTGAATGGAGTGGTCACTAGCCTTCCACCAAGCAAATAGTGTTTGCTTCCTTGTTGTCTAGCCAGTAGGTCTAGCCAACGGCGAAGAAAGCCAGACATTCGATCGGTCAGCTCTTTAATGACCCGACGTTCGCCGAATATGGTGACAACTCGGACTTGATCGCTAACTTGGACTTAGTTGCAAGTGCAACTTGGACTTGATTGACGCGCGCTGACAAGTCCAGTCAGTGCAACGGTAAACGAGCGGATGGGCTACCTGTTTGAGTACTACTGCTTTTCAAGTTCCGTAAGCATTCTCTGTCCTTACCGTGAACACTACGGGAACACTGCAAAAGTGCAACAATGCGCAATAGTGGATGCAGTTTTCTTCAATTTTGTAGGAAGGATAGATATCATGCAGTTGCCAATGAATAGATAGGGAAAACATACAATATAAATGTAAGAATTGACTTTTTAAAGAAAAGGAACCAGAAATTGGAGGATTTAAGTTTTGAAGATAATAAAAATGATGGAATTGTTGGAGAACAATATATTGATTCATATACAATGATGTATTAAAGTGTGAATAAAATACTATCATTTCGAATTGAAGTTGAACACTATAGAAATACGGGATAATCTGGATAACGTACTGCACTTCAGAAATGCAACCACAAAAAAAGGAATTTTCTAAGTGCTATTGAAGAATAAAATCAATAATTACAGTTAATTCAGCCTAATTTTCCCATTTCTCTATTTATAATTTTTGTATTTAATTGTCAATTATAATATTCATTATGATTCATATTTTCTGTAAGTAAACGATTCAAGTTGTACACTCTTGTACTCTGCTTGTTTCGGTTAGAGCCAGATGCATGAAGCAGTGTGTTGTGCTGTTGGCTGATTTTATTTCAAAATTACTTATTATCTTGTATAATTTTTTTCAATTTCAATTTATTTATTCACACACACAATTACAAGAAAAAACGAAGTACAAATTTTAGATTAAACAAAATAAAAACGTAAATAAAATCATATTCATTATTGTATGTGTGATTTTTGGAGACAACAATATACGTTTTAGAACCGACGCAGTGATCTTCATCTTCTTATTCCTCTCTACATTCTATTTGTATTACAATTCCTTAATATCCTCTATCCCTTCTCTTAATGGCTAGTACATCATGGGAGCCGGGGGTCCTCACTTGATCTAAAAGAAATAATCCAATATTGTATACGTAAATGATGAAAATGTTCTTAAAAGTTTTATTACGAAAATCTGAACGACTTGTTCTAATTTATTCCATTGGATGAATGATTTGTGATCTTGAGCCTTTCTACTTTTATGGGGACATCAGCTCACTCTGCTTCTCAAGTTGATGATGCATTTTGTTACAATCACTTATGTAACCAAGCCTATAGTGCTAGTGGCCATTTCTACATAGTAAAGCGATGGGATTTAGGGTGCGCTATCTTTCCTATACTAAAACAAACCTTTCAAAAAGAGTTGGAAAAGTGATTGTAGCCATTTTAATAAGGCTACAGAAGAGACAGTTCGAGAGATAATAAAAGACAGCGTTTTTAAAACAAACGAGACTCACCTTTTTATTGGGCAAGGAATGGACATTCGAATTTTACAGTCCATTCAATCCAGTACATCACTCAATGCTGTGACACAATAAAACTTACATAAAATAGAAAAAGAAACGAACTTATTGTCCAGTGAGGACGATTTATGTTGAGTACTTTGGTCGTTAATCATCAGCTGGAGTAATTGTATTACGTTCTAAAAGCTTTCTCTTACTTTTCAAATATATTTTGTCTCTTCAATCAAAGACTATGCTGGCCATTCTCAGCTTTTCATGACTTGATAATCAATGGTACTGTATTTTAGATTTGAACGTCAGGCAGGTAGATAGACTATCAGAGTTGATAAATAGATTGTTCTCTTCAACTTCAGAGAAGTCAGTACTCTGCTGCACAATACTGGGTTCCTTCTCCAGATTGGAAATTTGAAGAATTATTCCACCCCGCACTGGTATAGTAGATAGATAATGGGTATAGGTATAGATAATTGCAAAACACAGCAGTCAGTTGAAGCAATATATGTTTTGTTTGTCAAATAGGTCAGTCATGCTCTTCATTGGACAAGGACATCTCTCTATAGTTTTATTATATTTGAAATTGTCTTGATAATTGTTGCAGAAAAATTCTATAACTAACTTTGAATTTTCTCTTTTGTTACAGGTGGGCTTTATTCGTATGTTATCAACACTCATCCGTTGAAATTTGTGAGTACTATGGTGGAAGACTATAAAACGATGGAAAATAATTTGAGAGCTCATTTCCAAGCACTCAAAAGGATTGATAATTGACTTTACTCTTAAACTTCCATCCTATCCATGCTAACCTGCTTGAATTAGGGTCAAGTGTCGAGTTACATTCAGTTTCAAGACTAGGAACGATCGACTTCGACTATAATATAAGCCTCTAATATAGCCTCGATGCATAATATATTAAATATTTCAATATTTCAATAATATTTTTACTTAATTTGAAATAGAATTATACTTTGATACTAATACTTTGATAATGGTCCACATTTATGGACCATTTTTTACACATCTTTTTTAACACATTTTCTTGCCATTTGGAAAAACCTGCACAAATCCTAGTAGGCTAGTGTACCTGCGAAAAATTGAATCAATCATAGGGAAATATTATTTATGATTCATAATAATAAAATTTCAATCCAATATAGAATATTACCAACTACTATTGCCTTAAAAGTTTGGTTCTGAAATTACTCAACGTGTCCACGCCCAACAACTATTAATAATAAAATATTGTTAGTCATAAATCGATGCCTCGGTTACAATCAATGGACCTCTTTGTCCTTCAGCAATATATTATTTTCAATAGTTTTATAATTTAATTGATAGCTTTGTTTCGATCGTTTTTCGCGTGTTTGGAAAACATTAACTGAGCTAGCTTTTTGGTGACGCAATCTTTGGAAAGTACATAAAGTGGCCTTTATGTTGTCTGTCCTTTTACCCAAGTCCTGAAGCCGCGGCGGTCTGGGAGAATGAACGAAGAAGAAGAAGAAGAAGAAGAAGAAGAAGAAGAAGAAGAAGAAGAAGAAGAAGAAGAAGAAGAAGAAGAAGAAGAAGAAGAAGAAGAAGAAGAAGAAGAAGAAGAAGAAGAAGAAGAAGAAGAAGAAGAAGAAGAAGAAGAAGAAGAAGAAGAAGAAGAAGAAGAAGAAGAAGAAGAAGAAGAAGAAAGAGAAGAAGAAGAAGAAGAAGAAGAAGAAGAAGAAGAAGAAGAAGAAGAAGAAGAAGAAGAAGAAGAAGAAGAAGAAGAAGAAGAAAGAAGAAGAAGAAGAAGAAGAAGAAGAAGAAGAAGGAGAAGAAGAATTCATTATTGTTGATGAATTCGCCCTAAGGCACTTTGAATGAGTCAATTGAAATATAATATGGTCTCCAAAAAACTCTCCATGTTGAGCAATGTGGAAAAAATAGGAATTAACACGTTAAGCGCGACAGCAAAATTTAGAGCCAGCCGCATGTGCTATACGGGTCTCCTGTATCCCGTACACTGCTTGGTCAACTGTGCTATACGGGTCCCCCGGTTCCCGTATGCCATCTGCACAATACTACCATCTGGTAGCGAATCTATTAACTTTTTCGAGCCAAACACACTGGTACTATAAAGAGTATGAATATATGTGATTTGATTTCCCATAGCACGCATCTCCAGCTTTTGTGAAGCATGCAGACTGTACTTAGAAAATCATGAATGAATTTTGTAGAGTGGGGACATGATGAGTAATAGGGAAAGAATGTAAGAACGCTGCTGTTGATTGATTTGTTTGTATACTTGCAAAGTAAACAGTCTGCCACGGAGAAATAATAGAAACATGATGTCATCTCATCCACTTATGTGTGCAAATATGTGAATAATAGTAAATATATTATGTATTTCAGCGGAAGTTGAGACAGATAAGACGATAAAATATTTTGATGGTCTTCAAACAATTGCAAACAATATTACGTGAATTTTGAGAAATAATAAGCCTTACTTCTTCTTGTTCTTCTCCTTCTTCACCTTCTCCTCTTTCTTCTCCTATTCCTCCTTCTTCACCTTCTCCTCCCTTCTTCTCCTTCTCTACCATATTCGCCTCCCTCCTTCTTTCTCCTTTTCCTTCTTTTTCCAATCTTTGTCTCATTCTTCTTTCTCCTTTTCTTCTTCTCCTCCTTCTTTTCCTTTTCTTCTTCTTCTCCCTCTTTTCCATCCACTTCTCCTCATTCTTTCCGTTCTAAATCTTCTCATTCTCCTCCTCCTCCTCGTTCTCACTCGCTTTCTTTCTCTTTTTCTCTCTGCACAAATGCCCTTACCGGTGCAATGAACAATGAAAAATGAATTTTTGTTACTAACAGCTGATCATCAAATCAGATGTGAAAATGTTATGCTCACCTATCCCTATGAGCAACAGATGAAGAATCAAATTCATCATTCTGGTGCTATACGGGGCTTTAAGGTCCCGTACTGGTTTTCATGCCTACAATACCTATTTATGGAGAAAAAAAAACAGTAATGTGACTGAGAACATGATTAATGATCAAATAATGCAAAAAAAGCATTTAGCACCACTGGTGTTTTCACAACCATTGAGCATAGCAGGGGCTGACGATCCGTACGGGAACCGGGAGACCCGTATAGCACTCAACGTGCTAATAAATCTAAGCTTTATCTTGTCTTGCAACATCGAAAGTGACCATTCGAAAATCAATTGTATTCCACTTCAATTCTCATTTTTTATGGTAGGTGGTCTGTCGCTTCGTTAGAAGTATGACATTTGACCTCCGTATTATTAACTCTAGTGTTGTATAACCTTCCAGTATGTGGCCGGTCACAAGTAATTAGAAATGTCGAGAAATATTATATACTGGGGTGCAGATCGAAATTAATTAATTGTTCTGTAGCGCTTAAAACCGAGGGCCGACAATTCCATTGTCCAGAATAATAATCAGTAACTGATTGAAAGCCATCTTTTTGACGAATCATTCTCGTCAATTGTATTGTCGGGGAATGATTACATCTGACTGTGATGTGCATCTTCCTTTATTCCCATAAATTACATCTTCAACATCGACTGATAACATTTCGTCAAACATTCTTGAAGAAGACACGCCACAACAGACTCTAAAATTACGCTTCTCAAACCGTCTAAGTACAACCACCACTTGAGCTATAATTACCATTGTTATCCTATGGCTATTTGCATTGAATGGAAATGCCAAGATCATCCTGTCACTTTTCAAGATGAATAACATCACGAATGAGTGTTGTTGCTGTGGAAGATTGATGATTCCAAATCTCAAGAATTTTTCAAGAAAATCTAGGCTATGATTGTGAAATGAATTAATCATTGAGAGTTTACACTACAATTAGACACTTCAAAATCTTCAAATCCATCAAACTTTACTAATAAAAGTGTTTTTAATGTGTAATAATTGATAATAAATATAACAAAGATAAATTAGCGTCCCTGTAGTCATACAATTCGATACTTCCCACTATAATATGCAATATTGTTTTTTATGTATAATGGTTTTTAGGTATATGGGCTTCAACTTCAAACATATTTTTCATGTTTAACTACATATTAATATGTAACTTTGAAAAGTGGTTTATTACAATGCTTGAGAGGAAATTACTTGAAATTTACTTTGAATTAATGTCAAACATAAATTATTGAAAAGAAGATATTATGAATCATGAAAACATATTCTAAGTATAATTCAGTTGTGTTGTGCTAGGAAATGTAGATACTTATGAGTTATGGTAATTCACTTCTACTTGGCTTACCTGTTGAAACAATGCGGATATTAATGTTAGAATTGACAAACAGTTACGAAGACTCGAATATTACGCTTGAATTTTACAACAATAAAATATACATCATAGCTAATTTTATTAATTTATCTGTAATTTTATTTACACACAGCTTTTAGGAAAACTACACAAGGTGTTTGAAAACGCGTTACCTACTTTCAATGTCTTACAATATAGCAAACATAATTTTCAGCTCATTATATTTATCTAATCTGAGTTATTATTCTAATTCATAGCTTACTTAATTACCATTCTGAATTGTAAATATTGTACATTACTTTTAATTCATATATTCTTAAATCTGATTATAAATTAAACTCAATTGGATGCCAGAGGGTTTTTGTGTGGGAAAAATGAAATAAGATAATGGATGATGCAGCTGAGAGATTCTATTCCCTTTCACAGTCAATAATATTCTTTCAAATGCAGTTAATGACGGAAAAGACCTTGCAGAATGGTCCAGAGCCAATAACACACAACAAACAAACCTTCAACAATGATAACAGTGTCTTGCATCTTCTTTTCGCCTACGGTAAATTACAGTTAGCATTCTTTTAAGTTCAAGGCTAAATCGCAGACTGACCTTTACATCATGAACGCCGGTATTCGTGGAGAAGAAATCAGTCTTTTTTAAAAGATTGTACTCTTCTAATGAGGTATTTTCTAATTGTGACCAATTATTTTAATGGTATCAAATAAGACTGATGAAACCTGAAATCGAGAAAGAAGAGTATACGGTAGTCGCATGGAGCCGAGAAAGATATTGGCACACTGCTCTAGTAGGCTACTAAGCCTGGTCTAATGCAAACTATTGACTCAACCATTGACTAATGACATTTTATTACTTCTTCATTGGTTAATGACCATTGACTAATGACATTTTATTACTTATTCATTGGTTAGTAGTCTATGCACTGATTTTTTTTTATTCATATATTTGAAAATCTATCAACGTTTTCGACTCTCTCTATCTCTGTCTTTGAGGGTTAAGTATAAGAGAGGGCCGGCTGCGCCCTAACTTCGCCCTCCCAGGAAACAGATAAAGGCAGCCATTCTATTCTATTCTATAAAATTCTATTCCATTCTATAAAAGGATTAGCTTATATTGAAGAATTGAATAATTTTATTGAAGTTTTGTAAAAATAACAGTATCAGTGGTAGAATAATCGACCCAGGGGTTCCCAGTGTTCCAGGGTTCCCAGTGTTGGTTAATTCATTACAGTATAATTTTTCAGAATTCAATACATGTAATAGCTACTACAATTCGTATATCCGTCTACTTTCAATCAATTCACTTT
The DNA here is from genome assembly GCA_017141395.1 of Laodelphax striatellus. Classification (NCBI taxonomy): domain Eukaryota; kingdom Metazoa; phylum Arthropoda; class Insecta; order Hemiptera; family Delphacidae; genus Laodelphax; species Laodelphax striatellus. The sequence goes on along the minus strand of CM029538.1, from coordinate 19,019,902 downwards.
CATCTTCAATCCATTATACAGTCAAATATTTATTGATTGTTTTTTTTTTTTTAAAGAGATAAATGAATGAATTTTTATTGCTCTTAAACAAGTTTTAGTGAATTAAATCATCATGACAGATTTAAGAAATAAAAAATGTTCGTCTAAAACTAACACCTACTTTATTATGAGGGAGAAACGGAGAATAGAAACACAAACAGATATCGATATAAGAATGATGTGAAACACAATGTGCACGTACAAAGCTATGAATAAGGAATAAATAATAAGGAATAAAAAATGAGAATCGATTTCTGGTTGTCTTTATTGTAGCCTATCATACTGCAAATTTTCTGTCGACAAAGAATGTTGCAGTTCCTGCAACTTTTCTGAAGAAAAAAACTTCAAACATCATCCAACAGTTATTCCAACTCCACCGTAAAAATGTTTAATTCGCAGTTGTTGTTGAATAGTGGTTTTTAATAGCCACTCTTCAAAAATAAATGTTGTGACTGGCAAGAAACAAGGCGCATTTCACCCAGTTCTTGTTTTATAATCCCGATGACATTTGCTGAGAGAAGAAAAGGATCCACGACTCACGGAGTTTATTAGAGTAGAGAACGAGTATTTCACCGTTGTTTCATGTTGCAAATCTTTCTAGAAGCCACGATCTCTTCTACAGCGATCAGGATACGGGGCAATCAGAATATTTCTCCGAAGGAAATGGTCATAATAATTTCGAAATGATGTTGCCTGTAAAAATATCGCATTTCCTCAATGCTCAACGACAATGTAACAAAAATCTCATGGGAAAGATGTGACACTAGAGAAAAATAATGTTTTTTGATTGGAGAGATTTCAGTAATGTGAGAAATCAGCTCGTTATTATGAATATTACTTCATAATGATGTAATATAATGCTCATCGGCAATGCTACAAAATAAGTTATCACTGATGTAGTATTACTTCCTCTTCATAGAAATTATTTTTGTACGATTATTTTTTATCTTGGTTATTTAGGCTACTACTTTTTATTTTCACAAAAATAAACAAATGAATGTTTAATTCAATGAGATATCCTGGATACTTCATAGTAGAGCTCTCCATTTCTGTTCTACAGAGTTATGGAGAAATAAATTAAAATTATATTGAAATGTAATCCACTTGAAATAAACGAAAATTTTAATTTTTTGGAATAATGGACAGTTTTTTCAATCAATTTGATATCTCATTTCAATCAATTCATTCATCAAGAAGAATATTGTTTCTTCTTCAATTTCAGTAATAAATATAATCAAAACAATACCAAGAATTACAATTCCAATACTATCAACATCTAAAATATGAATTAAAATAGAATAAAATGTACAGGAAGTATAATAATAATAACCCTCAAACCCCCCCGGCCTGGTTACGCCAATGAAGCAATGTATGAAACCTTAATGTGTATTTATTCCTAAACAATGTATTGTGGGAGGCAACATGGACGCGTGTATTACAGAGTGAACAAATCCTAGTTGATTGGATTGTGGCTCATCTATGTTGGGCCGGTTTGAAGAGCGATTCGTTTCACTTTCTCGACTAAGCTGTCGATGAGCAGACTATTTTGTGGTGTCTTGTTTGTTGGCGTACGTGACAGTGATTGAGTCAGTCACTGGTCGCCCTTTGTCAACTCAACTTCATCCATCGATCATCCGTCACCTCAACAGCAGAGCGGATCATCTTCTCTTCAAACTGTCAACAAGCCTGTTGCTGCTAAACTATTTCCTGATCCGTTTGCGTCCGTCAAGCTTGCTTGGAGGATTGCATTGAGACGGATAAAGGAATAGATGCCACTGTTTACGTTATGGATTATTGGTGGATTTCGATTGTGTTCTTCAAATCAATAGCCTATAGGAGAAATTGTATTGTGAGAGTTGAATGTGTTCAGTTGAATGGCATAGAAATGTTTTGAAATTGGGAGATTAGAGTTCTAATCGATGCAATTGGGGAGTCTGGTCTCTCACAAGTCAAATTATGTATAATAAGATTGATTTAATTTGGCGGATGGCATTAGATAGATAGAGAGATATTATTTCTTGACGTTGCTGATGACCATATTATAGTCCGATGGCAAGAAAATAATATAAATATATCCATCTATCCATCTAATTCTATCCGCCAAATTGAATGATTCTTATTATATCCAATAATAAACTTTGAGAAATCTTCAAGAGATTTTTAACCTCTTATAAATAATAAATAACAATACCGGTACTCACAATAAATAAAACTTACAATAAACAATGTGCATTGCAATGTCAAAAATTAACAGTCGATTATCTTACAAAATTGTAATATTCAACAAGATTTTTATAGAAAAATAGGTTTGAAACTCTAAAAAATCAAATAGCATTACGTCCACAAAATACAGAAGGAATCATGAAGTCTTCCTGCAGTCCTGCAGTAGTTGCTTGATATTGTATATTGTGGATTTTATTCACAAGTGTTGGGATAATGGATGAGTAAATAAATAAATAAATGAAATTTTATTGTCATAAAACTTTCAAAACAAGCAATAGACTACGTCACAAAAATAACTTACAATACGTCAACAGTTAGGAACTTATGAACGTCAACAATACGTAAAAGGTAAACTCATCATTACAATACTAAGTTACACTTTAATTTAAAATAAGATGAAACCATTATTTAATGCTGGAAATTCGGTTCATTACCGGTGACTTCAAACCTACCAAAAACTGTCGGTTCATTTCATTCATCTCTCATACGCTCATCATCATCATCATCATTCCTCCCATCACCCTCACACAAGTCTAGTTTGAGCGTGTGTGAGTAAATAGAGTATCTACTTTATTCATTTGTTCGTTATTTGGGGACACTATTGAACTAAATACTAGAAACACTTGATGATTCTTTTGCCAATAACTATCAGGCTTATATCACAAAAGATCTCATGCTTATATTTATGTGTAATCTTTTTATTCAAGACCAAAAAATGTTCAAAACAATATCCTAAATCTACCTACATTTCTTGAACATTATTATCTATCAACGAGTACGGTATCCTCCTACTGGTTGCCAAAGATGAACCATATGACCCAAATTTGACCACTTTCAAAACTTGTTGGCGGCGGCGAAGCTGAAACAAGAACGGCGGTGATAATTACAGTCGATCTGTTCGACTATCGACTATATCGGCAGCTAATTGGATCGATTAATAACAGACGTTTGTTGATTTATCGAGTCTCGAACAAGGAAAGCGAATGTAAGTGGGACAGCGGATCTTCTTTAAAGCGGAAAATCGCAGTGATAACAACTAGTTAATCCTGCCGAAAAGTGATTCAAAACAACGTAAAAGGGAAACTGTAACGGCGCTAATCAAAGTCATTATAAAAATAGCTGGTTCTTCAACTATTGCATCTGCGTGGCTCAATCAAGATCTCACACAAACTGTGTTAAGGTCACAAACATTTGTGTAGATCCAAATAACAGCAGCTCCAATAATGTATTTAATGACAGAGCTGCTGCACTATCATCTAATATTCATTGTTGAAATTTATTCCTGCATCACCACTCATCACATTCCATCGCAATGTGGATACACTACACAGATGAATGATTGTCGATGTCTTCTGTATTAGACCTAATTAGTACTCATTGAATACACAGATGAATGATTGTCAATTACTTTATTAAGCCCAATTATTAGGCTACTCATTCATTTCAAGAATCATCATTAGCTGTACCGAAGGAGCGGGTAACTTTGAAATAGTTATAGTAAGTATACTTTTAATAAGTATCATAATTAACACTTTTTAAACAAATTTTACCAAATCCACATTAAATGTTATTTTTAGTGCTCCAGCTACTATACTGAATCGGGGGCACCCATCAAGACTTCCTATACTATTTCTAATGATTGTATTAATTTATTTCTGGTTATTGAAAAATATATAAAAAAAAGGTATTTTCAAAGTTACCCTCTCTGTCGGCTAACTTTGAACAGACATGTAAAACCTACTAAAATGTATGTAAAGCTACTGATGTTACAAAGTTACACTCTATGGATGGGTAACTTTGTTAAAAAAACTAAGAAACATTTTAAAACATTTTTATAAAATCTAAGACCATCCCTACTTGACTACATCATTGACATGATAAGAGTACAAAGATTATGACTGTCTGAGTTACAAAAATGTTGTTCTTTTTTGTCCCAAGAGGTACCGGGACGGCGTACCGTCACAAAAACAGCACTGGATTTATGTATAGAAAAGGAAGAATTTTGTGGAGTCAAGGTCTTCAATGATGCCACTACTCCAATGATGTTTTAAAAAACCAATAAAATACGGTACTGGAACCAATCATAAAGGAATAATCCCTCAAGTAAGAGGGATTGATTAGGATTAAAAGGAATACAAGTGAGAGGGATTGAGTGGGATTGAAAGAATTGAATTGAGAGGAATTGAGTGGTGTCTTGTTTTGGTTTCTAAAGCTACGTCGAAGGCCTATATTGTCGCTGGTTTACTCTAAATAAATTTATTTTGTAAAATATCTATATAAAGTAAATATTTAATTCAGTGGAGCACAGAATAATGTATACGTGTTCGCAATCTTAGAACAGTCGTCATCTCTCACAATCACCCATCTCATTACCCACGCACAAGCCTAGAGCTCATGCGGGCATCACTCTCAAAACAAAATCGAACAACACCGACATCATACACAAGTTTTATACATCAATGAATATTCTACTTCAATTATTTATAATTTTCGAATCACGATCTCCTTATTATCAGCAAAAAACAAACACAGATTGATAATACGATCAATCGTTTCCCACGTTGTTATGAAACAAGCAATCCGAAATACACTGAACTGTATTCCCCGAACGCCCGAGTAGCCTATCTTTTTATTATAGGGATTTTGTTAGGCACGACTAGGACTCATCACACCGGTTATAGATAAATTCCATGATAAAGGCTCACTATAGTTGCACACTTGTAATAGCTTCCTGATTGATTTAATTAACATAGAAACTACATAACCAAAGGCTTAGTATTTAGAAAAATATGAAAGTTATTGAAGTTGATTTTATTGGACGGTAGCGCATCTCTTATGCGGCTACTACTGTATTAAAAACCAATAAAATAAGGTACTGAAACCAATCAAGTTATTATGCAAGAGGTATTAAAATTCCAATCAATACATTAATCCTCGACAACCAATAACATACTGAATATTTCAAGATTCAAATAAAGTTTATTTGGATTGGATTAGCTGAGGTTCTATTTTTCATGTTTTCCCAAACTAAAACTAATTATGAAACTATTCCAAAATTATGAAACTATGATATAATACAGGGTTTTAGTGGAAACTTGAAAACAATCATTCTTATTATGTAATGATTGATACATAATGATAATTATTATGTAGCCTAAAGGTTTGAAACCTGTACTGTGCTAGTGGGGGCCTTCGGTGGAATGTAATGTAATTATGCAGCTTTCTTCTCATGGATGTCCAATTATTATCTGATGAGTTGAAAAGTGATAAAATTTCTATCTTTATTAGATCAAAACTTTCTCACTATTCACCTACCAGGCCGGTTAGCCGAGGAGTCTTATTGCTGGTTTGATAATACAAAGGTTCCCGGTTCGATTTCTGTTCCTCCTAGGCCCCTCCCCCTCCAAAGATTGGATAAATAATTTCAAATAGCGGGCCTATCTACGAGAAACATTAAAATCACAAGACTAATTTAATAGTTTAATTGAAATAGACAAAATGAAACTTTAAATTACATTTTCAAACGCAATATTTCAAAAATTTTCTGGGGGAAAACCCCTGGACCCCCTTCTTTATGGGGTATTCCATACCCCGATATTCACTCGCCCTCCCCCCAAGAGTTTGTTGAAATGGCGCCCCTGAGTTGAAACTTATAGAACTATGGACTATATCTGAAAGCTCATTTGAAGAAGCGTTCACAAGTATACATTTATTGTGCTCGTCATGTCAATCAATGGCCCACTTCTTAGGTTTCAAGCTTTTTTCAGGAGAACATTGATTATTATAATAATTAGGTCTTTCCAACTGGTATAGGAGTTGGTTGGAGACGAGTCTGTCACATTTTTTAATGAATCTGATATCGTGAGGTCTTTCAAAGGTCAATCGATTCTTACAAATTGGGTGAGCCTCCTAGAACTAGAATGTAGTGCAGTAGTTCCATGGGAAACCATACCGAGTTCTCAGTAGTTGATTGAAAATTCTAATTGATCTTTCCGGCGGTATCTTTCAAGGATTTTGGTGTTTTCTACCACCCAAACAGTAGTTAGGCCTAAAGCAGTTCAGGTGGTTGACATTTAGATTCACAGGGTAAGATGCTACAACAGTTACAAGGACACTTACAATCTAGGATTGGTTTGTTTACTGCCCACAGTGCCCACTGTGGAAAGTATTTGTTTTTTGTTCATTGACCTTTCATGAAAAACAAGGATTTGGTTGAAATAAGATTCGTCGATACAACAAAGCCTATTATATTTCTAATTCTAAGAAAATAATTTTTCTAGAATTATCATAGAAATAATAACTTACTATTATTTTCAAAACGGGGACTTTGACATCTTTCAATGTTTGTATTCGAAGAATAATGAGAATGTCATTGAGAAAGAATAATAAGTATTTTGAACAAATACTTGACTCAACTGAAAATATAAAAACCCTGATTGTAAAACATAGGCAGTTACCATTTTATTATGAAAAATAAACAGTGTCCCCATTTTGGACAACTTTCCCAACACTATTTTATAATATTCACTATTCCACCATCACTATTTCATTTTTGCCAAACTCAAAATAAAGTAAATTAATTTACAATTCATATCAACGAGAACATTGTGTTGCCCATCATTGTAAAAATATGTTTTTGTCAATCGAATAAATCCCATCCATTAAAAAATTAGAGAACTAACCCGTTAAGACGTTAACTAATTTTAGACTACATTATTCAGCAAAATTCGAGAGAGAAAGAGAATTAATGAGAGACTTATTTTAAATCCCTTCAACTTCAAGTATTCACAATCTAAATCAATAAGCAAGTCCATCTTTCATTGAATTTTCAAGAGAATGTGAACAAGAGCATCAATATTTCCCAACGTATCATTATTATGTTTATGGCATTTTTGGCGGAAAGACACTCTCCGGTGTTCCGCTTCACCGCATTATATCTAATGTTCCTCAATGATTGGGGAAATTAGGTGAACTTATAGGTTGAATAGGTCCAACAATTTGAATTTCAACTTATCATTTTAGAGAAATGTTATTGAGAAACCGTTGCCCAAATGGGAAGAATCTTCCAATATCAGTCTATATCAAACACTTTTATCATTACTAAAAATATGTAATAAAACCTTTGAAAACATATATGAAAGCTTTTACAAAAAAAACTAATATAATTCAGCAATATATAATTGAAATAAAATCAACATTACCGTACTCCTTCAGCAATTTTAGTCAAGTCAAATCCATTACAAACTTTAATTGCTTTTTATGTACGACCGTGTTATAACACAATCATTAGTTTCATATTGGTATCGAAACAGTTCGTTTTTCGGTAAAGAATTTCAATATTCTATCGTAATGACGACTTTATGAAATGTATACTATAACATGAAACGGTTCTAGTTGAATCTGTTCCAGTTTTAAAACACTGGAACGGAACAAAACACAATCGCAGCTGATAAAAGCACTGTAGTATCCTTCATTCATAATATTCAAGAAGCCTTTTACTGTCTACTCGCTCTGGGAAAGCATAGATAAATGAAAATTATCAAAACTGCGAAAAAATCGCACAATTATATTGCAAGTAACAAAATATGCATTGATTATTCTCTAGATGCAAAATAATTTAACGTGAAAGGAGGATAGAAAATTATAAATTGAGGGTTTTAGATCAAGAATATAATTTTAATACACTCTGTACATTTTTGGTGAATAATGGAGATGATGATAACAGATAAAAAGACAGTTGTTATGAGAGATGGGTGAAGAATGAGTAATTCATAAGTTGTGAGGAATTTCTGGAAGGAGGTTAGTGTGCCTTAGTTAGCAGGGGCAAGTTGAGTATCCCAAACAAGATTTTTCTGCGGACGCGGTTCTCTTCTTCTTCTCACTCTCTCTCTCTCTTTGAATTGTGGAAGTAACATTCCTCTTTCAGCGTTAGAATGCGATTATTACATGATTGTAGAGGACTTGAGCTACTCTTCTTCAAACATATATGAATAGTTTTATGCTTACTTCCCAATAAAAAAGTTAAACCTTATGAAAAATTCAAATTCAATTTTTCAATGATTCTACTGTTAACCAAATTTTGCTTTCTCTTGTTTTCAGCTTATCTTAGTTCCTTCCACATTGTAAAATATTAATAATTCTTTTAGATATTCTTCTTTATTCCTTGTGAATGAAGATGAATTTATTTTTTATACTTATAAATAGCTGCCCGGTCGACCTCCTTGCTATGTGCATTCGACACACTACCACCTAGAGTTACAACATTCAAAGGGCTAATCCAGAAAATAATTCATTTTTTTATCGTATGGCTTTTTATCGGTGGGGAGACCCTTACGGGTAGGTTCCACCCCGTCTTATTTCGTGTCGGTCACCCATCCAAGAGCAGTCTTGAATGTTTGTTACTCAATTCAATTGAATCTTTGATAAAATCAGTAGATGAGAATTCAATATAGCTCTGTTTTGTGGAGCTCCGTTGCGAAGCACGGGGGGCTGCTAGTTTACTATAGATTTGAATAGCAGTCCGTGATTAACGTGTCTTGAGGGTATGCCACACAGAACTATGCGGATTCTGATTTTTTTAAATATAGTACGGAAGGTAAAAAAATGAAGTGTATTTTATTTGACACCAGTGTACTTTATTTTTTACGCCTCTGATAGCAATGAACTTTATTTTCCAACAAAAAAGGTGGCAACCCTAATTACATCCGTGGAATAGCTGCATTGCCAATAACTACTCCCAACACAGGCAAACAACTTGAACATTACGTGAGTCACTTTTGTGAGGAAATTTACAGCTCGCTCATAACTTTTACACCTCCAACCGTAAGTTCTTTTTGTCAGTAATTTAAGAGAAAGTCGGTAAACGACTTCTATTAATTCGTTCCGCAGACATCTATCCAGGTCCACACAGTACCAGCACAGTTATATATGACTGCATTTTTATTGCTCTCCCACAAGTTTCAGGAATTCGAATCATCATGACTGATTAAAAAACTACATTTTCTCACATAACGAATACTGACTTTATGGAGAAGAATAGAAACAGAAACTTGTAGATATAGAGATGAATTGAACTATTCAAAAATACAGATGCATAAAGATAGAAATGAAATAAATAATTAAATGGTATACTGGCACAATCATCCAATCTCAAGGTAGCCTATAGTGTGTTATTATATGCATCATTCATTCTTTTTTACTAAAAATTTAAACAATTATCTGAATAAGGCTTGTAATGTCTTGTAATGCCCAGGACTTTGTGTCTGTGAATTATAAATTGTATGTATGTATAAATATATAAAAGTATGTACATGTATAAATTGTATGTATGAATAAATGAATGAATATGCTATTACATGGTGTATGAAATTCTAGATGGCATTTTAATTCATATCAAAACATTTTTCATGATTGATAATACAGTGGAGTCTTGCTTATCCGTCATTCCGTATTATCCGGCATTCTAATTAGAGAAGAAGTTGTTCAAATTCCAAAGAAAATTCTATAAAAACCTTCTTCAAGGCCTCTCACAACGAACCTCAACTGGAATGATAGATGGAGTGTCATTGCACAATGACTTATATCAACTTAATACAGTATAATCTTGTTTGGACTGTATAGGCCTACATAATAATATAATATATGATGAATTTACTCAAAATCTCCAAGAATTGTGAAATACATGAGAATAATACAAATATAGTATGTAATTAAAATTAATGTATCTTTTCAAAGTCTTTCATTTCTTTTATATCACTTGATTGCCGTTGGCTGACACTCTTGAGTGAGTATACTTTTGATACTTGGTCACTTGAGTGACATCTGGGTAGTTTCTTGATTTAATTTATATTAACGGTAAATAATGTTTCATTGATATGATAAAACAGAACTTTTTTGACACTGTGATTTGTTTCTTCTAGGATCACAATTTTTGCTCAATGAAGATGATACCAGTGCTGAAAGGATAAAAAGGGATACTAATGGAGGTAAGCCTGACGAAATCCAATAATATTTGTCTACATAAAAAATTCGTAACCAAAATGACAACAATTTGCCACAAAGGAATTGAATTTGAGTTGAATTGACTGCGAATACAAAATATTCTTACTAAAGGGTAGGGAAATTTGACTTCTAAAGTTAAACAAAGTAGTTGTGGTAAATAAAAAATATACTCCATTGGTCAATTCAATACCTACTACTACAAAGTATATTGTAGTATTTTCAAGATTTATTAACATTTTAATGGAATATGTTGGAGTTCATTCAAACTTCATAGTCAGTTATCGATGGGAAACTAAGAGTGAAAATTTCTTCTTACACTGTCTCTCTCTCTTTCTATACGTGTATATAAATAATTGTTTTATTGTTATAACCTTGTCTTTTATGTTCTGTTACATGGTATCTTCTAATAATCAGTGGGAAATATTTCTCAGGCATTGAATATGGATAAATTGAATAATTTATAGTAATTTTGGAGAAATGCTAATGATACATTATTCTTTAGGAAAATTCAAAAACAGAGTTAATAGATTATCTGTGCGATTGAGCATTGAAAATTACTTTATGTGGATAGCACCATTCAATTCAACAAATGAATTACAATACAATATTCACGATCACTTTAGTTAGCTCTTTCAATAGATAAAAATCGTGGCAAATACGATTAATTATTGTAAGTTTATTGATATTGTTATAAGATCATCAGCAATCGACATCTGAAATCAGAAATAATATAATCTTCAACCTTTAACCATACCCAAATTCAATAACATCCTTGAAACTCAGAAACTTTCAGCACATTTAATCAGTTGAAATGTTACTGAAAGGATTCTACAAAACATTAATAATACGTTCCTATAACAACAAAATACTATCACAAGTATGTAGTTTTATTTATTATTGAATCCTTTTTGGATTCAAAAAGCTATGGAGATAAATAGATCGCAAAAATTAAAATAATCTACTAGAAATTAAGGAAAATGAGAAGTAAGAGAAGAGACTATAAGTATACAAGTATAAAGAAATGATTCTCGTCATTCATTTCCAGGGCCACATTTCCAATGTTTTAAAATGAGCTCTTCTACAGTTTTTCAATGGAAGGCAGTTCTCCACTAATAAACAGTTGGCACTTAGGGGGGTCCGATCTCACATCAAATCTGAAAAAATAAACAATTAGATGGACTAAATCCACTTTGCAACTACACCTTTTCGTAATATACTAATCTTATATACTATATATATTAATCGATATATACTATATACTATAGATTATATACTATAATCTTATATATATTATACTTTTATAATACAACAGAGAAAATTTCTCTATAATGTACCATTAGAAGTACCCTATCAGTACCTTACTATACTTATATCAGTATCGTACCGTACTTACTATAAGTACCATTTAATGGTACTCAAGGCCCAAATAGATTCAAGTTCTAGGTGAATCTAGTTCAAATCTCAAATGATTATTCGATCAGTAAGCATTTCAACTCTAGCTTGTTCCACTATTAACAATAGAGTACTGCAATATACTACATAGTACACAGTCGGTAAGGTTCACTCGTTTTTCAATAATTGATCTTTATCGGAGACATTACTTGCTAGACCAAAGGATCCCCCAGGGCCACATGGTATTGTTTGATAGCCATGCGCATTGTTCAACCAGCATTTCTGAGTGAGTAAAAGTTCGAACCAGTATCAAAATCAGTTCACGGAACTTGTTTTGACTATCAACGGGTAACGGGCAAGTGTGTGAGTGTGTGTGGAAAGCCCGCGGCGGCATTTCCCTTCATGTTGGCCTGCTTTTGCGCATGCGTGAGCCGACGCGTGCTTTATTCAGCGTCGAACAAGTCAGTGTGGATGTGACCTCGCATTCAGTTCATGTCTATGGTAATGAAATTCCGCCTGATACAGGTACAAGGGCTACCGGACGAAGATTGAAAAAAAGCAGGAAGAAATTTGGTTGCCTGCGGGTTGTGCTGGAGTTGTAAAAAATGGGAATCAATCAAGTGATACAGTTTAGGAAATAGTTTTTCCGTATGACATGTCATACCTATCAATTATTTCATTATCAATTTATAACTTCAGATATAACAACAAATATGACAATCAGTTTTTTTCGATATTTTCAATCTTCTTTCAATTATCAATTCGTCATATTGATAAAGTTTCCCCAACGTTCCAAGGATGAAACACCTATTCAGCTCAATCCTATCAGTTTCCAAACACGAAACTGGGAGTTGAAAACTCCTCGAATGATCGACGGATTAAACACATCTATATTTGAGCATTTGCAAGCTTCTGTAGCCTAATAGGAATTTCAAACACGAAATTGGGAGTTTCCCAAAAATTTTAAAGTGGGATCATCTCTGCCGTTCATTAATTTTCCAATTCGTTCAACAGATTGAACATCTGGGGCCCCCATCCGATTAATTTCCAAATATTGGAAGTTCAAAATTCCTTGAACGTTTCACAGTTTGAACTCCTCTGCACTTGAGAATTTGCAAGCTTTTGGAGCTTAATCATGAGGAATTAAAAATTCAAAATCGAAAGATTCCAAACATTCTAAAAAAGAAACAGTTTATTTAAAAAAATTAGTTCTTTAGATCGCTCAAAGAAAGACCCACTGCAATACTATGACTCTCCATTTATAAATTGGAAGTTTAAAATTCATCAAACGTTTAACAGATTTAACTCTTTCACATTTCAGCTTCACAAATGAAACTGAATTCAATAAAACTAATTCAACTGATTTTTACTGAATTCAATGAAACTAAACAAATTAAAAATGAAACTGTAATTAATAAAGTTAAAATTAAAACTGTTATTGATACTCTTTTAAATATTTGAAATTTTTCTTTAAATTAAAACCTTTAGCTTCTCTTGCAGGAGTTTCAAATTTACAATCTGAAGTTTCCAAAAATTCCAGGAGGTAACACCTCTAGGCCTACAATTCATTAATTTTTCTAACTTTCTTATTAAAAATCTACAGCTCAACCTATGAATTTCCAATAATCAAATTGGAAGTTGAAAATTCCTAAAACATCCCACCGATAAAAACACCTCTACAGTTGATTCCTACCGTTTGATTATTGGTAGGGGGCACGCACCTCTGTGCTCCATGCCATGCCGCCAAATAAAACGCAGCCTCCCGTCCCGACCAGACAACCTGTTCGGCAGTTGGTGGTCACGATTTCCCCCCCCCCCCACTTACCCCCCCCCCACACCATTGATACGACAACATGCCTCCAGAATGTCTGGTGCCGCTTCATGCATGGGGGTTATCGCACTTGTGACCCACTCATCCCGGTGGGGAAAGTGACCTGGTCAAAAAGACTCCCTTCCGCCTCACTCAGCTCCCATCGATGCAATTGACAGTACTTCTTCAATTCGATTGAGAAATTCGTATGGGGAAACATTCTTCTATCTTTCAATATTATCTCAACCCTTATGGTCAATCAATATATTATGTTACACTTTAATAATAAGCAATATTTATATATGATTGTTATACAAACCAATAGTTCAATGCACACCGAAACAGCTGCTTTAGTGCATTGGACAGTTTCATAGAGTGAAGATCATATGATCCAAATGTTGCTTATTGCCTAATGCTTATGTCTGTACGCCTTAAATTTAAAATAAGTCGGCAATAATAAGTTGTCTAGAATAAATTGACTATCGACTCATCATCACTCACAAGACTGATATATGCAGGGAAGTGCATAGATTATTTCTTCATTAATAAATTAAATGATAAATTATTAATATCAATAATAAATATAAATAAATAAGTATGAAATTCAATTTCAATAGTTTGTGTATCATAGTTATAATTTAATGAGGGTAGTAAAATGATAGATAGGATTTGTGATTGAACCTCCTCAATTTTTCTTATGTGAGTGATATTTTGTTATGTTAACAAATTAATAGAATAGAAAATTGATACGAAACAATTGAAACAAATCAGAGGTCTGATAACGAAACTAATCTATCATTGAATAAGAACAACTATGCGATATCTTCAAATTGATTAATGAAATTGACTTCTGCTGCCCAATGAACAAGTTATATAAGCTGTAGAGATGATCCCTCTCTATATATAAAACGGTTTGGAATCTCCCAATTGTGTATTTCAATTTCCCCAAGATTAAGCTACATAAGAGTTACTTCTCTGTAATGTTTGGAAAGTTTTCATGACCCCTACGACCCCCCTCAGAAATCATGAGTGCTTCTACATAAAGGTTAAAAGCTCCCCAGAGCCAAGAACAAATAGAGTAAAAATTTCGTTTCCAGGGGCTTTTTCAACTACTCTAAAATTCTCCGGAGTCGCGAGCCCTTCTGGCGGGCGTGTACTTCCTTCTCTGCAAGCATTTTCTGGGTCTTCCATAATTAAAATGACGGAATTTCAAAAATAACCCTCTCCCCAAAACTCAATCCTGTAACCGCCCCCTAGTATATTAAAAATTATTAAAGAAGAATATAGAAAATCCAGAAGATTTCCATCTAAAACGCAGCTTAACTGATATTAACTGAATACCTCATTATTCACCAACACTTTAGCGAACAGAATTCACTGGCATAATACCAAATCTATGTCGAAGTTAGATCAACGGTGAAATGCACTATCCTCACGCTTAATTCGGTTATTAAAAGCTTCATAACAAACTCGTACAACATTAATGAGATAATCGTGATTACCATGCAATGCAACAGTCGGTTTGACAATCATGCTGGCGAATTATGCTTTCAGTGCTTTTATAATTAAGAATTAGGCTAATGATTTACGGCATTCCATGACAAAGGCTAGGTCTAGTGACATAATACCTTTAATTGATGTTACAAATATTGCGTAGGAGTGCACTAGGATTTACACAACTGTCATGCAGAGTTTGGGACAATGTTTACTGATGTCGTTGGGTTATACCATAGTTGAATAATTATTCTTCAATGGTTTAATAATGATTCTAGAATGGTTCCATGGCGGTCAGTATTGTCTAGGCAGGGAAAGGCGTGATGAAGAGAAGAGACTCACGATTTGTTCTTTCAGAAACCTCTAACTGAAACCATCATTAATGCAATGATGACAGTCACGTGTCTTCAACGTGTGGCTGGGATCATCTTGTGAAATACTTTGTTCACGACTTTGTCCGTTCCACTATGTCGACGTAAATCTTACAGCTAGTAGAGGTTCAACTGCGTTGAATTAGAGTGCTTAGACTTTAGATTATTAGATTAGATTGACTATTAGATTATTATTGGAATTCAGTATCTAAACAGTCACTGATTGAGATTGTAGAACTATTATTATTATTAATAAGAATTTTATATAACTACCTTCAGTTGTCAGCGATTCAATGCATGTATACATTACAGTTGCAACAATGAATACACTATGCTCATGTAGAAATTTTTTGAAACATTCAACTCTCTCATGCAGAAAATCTGTGGATCAAAAATATACATAAATGTGAAATTATATGTTGTTATTGGTTTACATTCATCAATCATAATGTTCAACGAGCTTCCAAAGAAGCAGAGCCAATAGCCTACTCACAAAAGAAACAACAATTTTTATAAAAAGATATTCATTTCAGTTTCGCAGAGTAGCGGAATATTACACAGGTGATTTCTTAGGCCTAAACAAAGTTGATTGCTTCTTTAATGAACTAGAGAGTAGCCCATCATTGTTGAAGGAGGATTCTGTATTTTGCTCTTACATGAACGAAATTCCTTCCAAGGAATTATTTCCAATTAAGAGGTGAATGATTCACCAAGGCAGATTGAGGATTCATCTGCATCAGCAAGTGGACTGCAAAGAGAAGGAAGTTATTTACAGGAGTGAAATGTCAAAGTCCATCAAGGTCATCAATAATATTGGAATCCTGACGTGTCTGACAATTAAGAGTAAACAATAGTCGTGATAAGGAAGAGTGGCATTACGGTACATGAAGTTAATTATATCGTCTTGATTGTAACTGGACACAAACTGACTACAATAACCTACAACAAACTAATACTTACATCATATCTTAATTTCAAATTTCCTAAATCATGAATTTTGAACAGGAAAATATTCATTGTGTTACAGAATCGTGGAATGTTATAGAATCGAAAACATTGTTTATGGACATTGATATCTCACATCAAATTTGGTGTTCTAATAGGTTTACTGTGGATTGTCTCTGATGAAAAAAACATGAGAATGATTGAATTATTCTGTACTTTTCATTGAAGGAATTACAAAGGCTTACAAAGGTACAAAAACAAAGGTACTTTTACAAAATTCCTTGGGACCAGAAAAAACATTCCGTTTCAACAGGTTTCCGTCTTACACAGGGTCCGCCTTAGACAGGTTTTATGTATTTTGTAATAGCCCACATTTTTACTAGGTACCGTACCAGTAATGCAAGTTTATTGGATGACTATACACTTTGCTAGTAATCAGACTGCTGTATCAGACCTTTTATCGCATAAATAATAATTTACACTGTTTTTCTTTCATTTCGCAAATCAGTTCAAAAAATCTATTCCATAACTAAATTCAAAGTAGCTCACCTTTTCACTTCTTCTTTCTAACTGTTGTAAGAAAAAACTGTATAGATCACTGACATTTCAGAACACTTTCGTCATATTATCCCGTTTCAATTTCTCCATATTTTTTCGGTTAAAAGCAGGGTAATGGATTTCTTCTATCTCTTTCCAACATCATTTGAGAAATGATTGGACAAGCTGTATTTTAATATTCTATTATAGCAATTCCTCTTTTATAATTTTCATTATAATGTATTTTTGCATTTGCATTAGGGTAGCTCTATAATTTTATTTTTTAATCTATTTTTTATGGTGATAGGATGATATGAGCTCAAGGCTTTTGTTAAATTGAAATCATACATTAAGGGCCCTTAATACCTTTGAAAAAAATGAAGACAAGCATTCTGCATTTCTGCATTTTTTCTGTACCTTGGAATTTAATATTATTATCACTCATCTTTTTTTATTCAATTGAAGGTTGAAATGAGAGCAATTTGCTCAATGTTCATCAACTTGTACTGCCATAATAAAGTTGAACAACCCAATTTTTAAGGTTTTACATGAATTCTACAGATCTGAACAATTTTTTACCATTGTCGTGCTTATCGGTTGGAAAATAGCGTCCAGAAGAGTAAACTCGTTTTGACCCCCTTCACACGCGCACGTAATAATTTTAATTAATAAAAACCTAGTTTTTAATTAACTCTGTCAATGTATTTATGAAGGGCTTTTAAAAAAAAACTTATGTGATATATTTAAAAAAATCAGGAGAAATCTATTTCTTCAAGAAACATCTCTTATCATCCCAAAAAACACAAAAAACAATACGTCAAAAAATATCTTTGTTTGGAAGTATTTTCTTAAATATCATTGTATTGTAGTTGATTCAGATTCAATAAGATTTACTCATACGTTTCTCGTTGATCTAATTTCTCTCTGCTTTATTCTCAGCTTCATTACCTCTTTTCCGTTTTGTTTCCGCATGTCGTTCGTCCGTCCAGCAGATAGTCAGGTGTTTGGTGTGATCTCACTCATACAGGGTGTGGTCGAAATGTGAGCTATTCGAATAGGTTAGGCGAGTCGGCGACGGGCTACTTTCTCTAACTTGTTTTTTGCCTATCTTCTTTCGTAATTCACCTACTCAACCTGCCAGGCTCGCCCCAAATTACAATCAATTCTACTTTCCTGTATCTATCAACTGCGCTAATCCAATATTAGCATTGTGATTTGACACCTGAAATTGGGGAAGTTGATAATATTTCAGACAACTCAATCTAGTTAACTGTGAACCGTATCAAGACGAAGCTATTTCGTGACTAGGATTTCTATTTCTGATTTCATTATTACATTGAAAAGAAGGATAGTCAAACTGACAGATCAATAGACTATTTATTTAGCGTACGGATTTCGTTGGTGGGGAGACCCGAAGGTGTGTTTACCCTAATTCCACTAAGGTTGTAGTTTTATTCATTTTTTTAGAATGATTTCGAATCTTGAAAAAAGTTCTTTTAGACTATTATTCATAGTGTGACTTTGAGAAATTACACAAGATCAGTGATGACATTGTGTTATTTTCTCAAAGTTGAGAAGTTATCGATTGAATTATTCTCTTCTGAATTCAGCAACAGTGATTAGTAAAACTAGATAACTAATATTATTTTATTCATCAGTAGATCTCCAAAAATATTACGAATAGCACTTTTATAAATACTACCTTTGGTAAGCCAAATAAACGTCTTATCGGGGATACAACTTGATGGATAGTTTATTCAAGTGACCAATATCAAGCCAATCCACTCATTGAGCATTCAGTAAAATGATCAAATTTTCGTTTTATGTGAGACTTCTTCCATGACCTATGTAGAATTAACTAGTTAATGGGGAGAACTTGGATTACATCACAATTTGATGCCTTGAAGAGCTTTTATTCAAATTATAGAAGATTATGAAGGAAATGAGGTATTGCAACTATTCAATTACTTTTAAATCATAATAATTAATTGAACGAAAATTAATATAGCAATTTATCAGGATTTTCGTTCGAGGTAGAAGATAACATGATGATCACATCATATTACCATTGAGCAAAGCTTTGAAATTTATGGTTGAGGTATATGGGAAGGAACTTTTCTACAAACAATATTAAAATCTTCTCCAATCAGCTAAAACTAATTTCGATCTCAAAAGGCGTCAAACCTGCGACCTACTACATAAATAAATGAAATAAATAAATAAAATGAATGAATGAATGGATGAATGAATGAATGAATGAATGAATGAATGAATAAATAAATAAATAATTATCCAAAAGAGTAAGATTGGATTCGTGAGGAGTACAACATTGTTTCATTTCAACGAGTATTGAAAACAAAGCACCGAAGAAATTATGTTGAGTCATTTCAACCAATAAAATTTTGACAAGAATGCGGATAATATGGGAAGAATAAGCACCATGGAAGATGACTTCATCCAAAGAATAGGCTACATTTCTTAAAGCTACTGTTCTTTGGCTCAATACTTTACTAATAAATGGACTGTACAAATTCCTATATAATTCCCTATAATCAGAAATACCCATGGAAGTATTCATTTATTTGAAAGACGACATTATCTAGGATCTATACTGGAGAGCTATACTATAATACAACCAAAGACGATAGGAAACTATTATAAGTATTCTAATTGTGTTTGATACAACGTAGTTGGGATGGTAGGTAACAGAACAATACCGCCCCCTGTGCAACAAACCAATAACAAAAGTAAGTTCTATTACACAGAGCAAGTTAATTGAAGTAAAGTTGATGTTCAGCAAGCCGTTGCATGTCCTTGACATAACTGTGAGCGGGCGTAGATTACAGTTTATGGTTGTGAGATTGCAGAAGATCTCCAGTTGATACATTCACCATAGCTTTGTCGATTGCCGACGCTTCTTGCAATGGAGTCAATAATTGTGCACGATTTGCCAAGAAGCGGTGGCACTCCCGGTCTACTCTTCCGTTACTAAAAAGCCGTCCCACCCAAGCCGCTTTTATTTATCTTGCTTGTATGCACCGGTCGTGATCTTCCTTGAATGCTTATCAGTGTTATTTATGCGGTAAAGTTGGACTCACCTTTATTCAATGGTGAGGAAAGTTTTATTGTTGTAGAATGAGTGGAATCATATCCTGAAAACCTCTTAGTAAACGTCATTGAGATGATATTCGGTTATTTAAAATAATAATGATTCCAGTTAATGACAATTTATATTTGTTTTGTATTATTAGAATGCTTATAAATGATATTCAAGCAGTAATATCCTTAGCCCTTATTCAATATGGAGAGAGAGGTATTACAGTTTTCAAATGAGTGAAATCATATCCTGAACAGTAGTAGGGGTTCTACTCCAAGGGTAAGGTATAGGGGGGGATTGATAGATAGATAGATGACTTTATTTTTCACTTTCACATTACAAAAGTGCTGTGGGACAATTTCAGGGGACAATCATAGTAAGCCTCAGTATTCTCTCTCTCTCTCTTGTTCATTGTAATAACTATCATGACCTAAAATTAAGCGACATACTCTGTAATCTACATGAATAAAGTGAATAATCTATTCTATTCTATTCTCTGGTTTGATTGATTGATTGATTAATGAAGACAATCAATCAATCTCTCTGTCTCTCTCAATTGAAAACTGATAGCTTTATTTAACTACATTCACCTGCAATCAATCAATAAAATTTATGCTAAATTACTTTAATAGCCTTGCAATTCGCTAATGGGTCACAATACAGATATGTATAATAATATAGACTGATAATAATAAAATAGACTGTATAATAATATAGACTATATTATTATACGCTGTCACAAGCGTCGCATAAAATACAAGCTAGGATATTCAGTAGGCCTATTTGATAAGGAAAGTCACCTCTTCCAGGTGATGAGTCTTTTTTTTAAGAAGTTTGATTAAGAAATGTTTCAGTGAGAATTAATATCTATTTGATTGAGCCACATCTTTTATTATGTTGTAGCGACTATTTAGATGGCGACTGTCAACCGGAACTTTAAAGCAAACCAGCCGGGTGGGAATGGCTGAATTGTTGGACTTTATTACATAAAAAGGTGCCAGTCGGGTCTTGTAATAACATAACAGACAAAACAAGTTCCACGCGGAAATGGCAAGACCACTGGTGGATACAACACACTTGTTGAAGGAGCGGCTCACTTCAAGTCAAATTAAATGTTTGTATAGAAACAATAAACCCTGCCTTAGGAACTAGTGATTGAATTGAGTGACGATGGAAAGCCATTATAATTAACATTAAATTTATATTAAGTAACCTGTGGGAAATAAATTTTTAAAAAATTGTTGAGAATCTTTGCTGCCAGCAACTCATAAATTACTTGATCACTTCTCAAAAGTTCCAAGAGATAAATACATAATATTAATTGTAATTTTCTCAACTATTATTCACAAAGACGATCCAAAAGCTTTTATTTTTCAGTTTCTTATATAGATGTTTATTAGACAAATAGACACTATTATGAGATCACACTTCTCAAATTAAAGTGTTTCAACTGACCAGTTTATATTATGTATCCTGCTGAAAACCAAAAAATCTAACACAATAACGGTAAGGAATGCAAATTACCAATAGATATACAAATTTGTACAACATACATATTAATATAACAGTGCTATCCATGACAACATTATGAGGGGCACTAAACTACGTCAAAATACACCATTTTCTGTTGAAAAACCTAAAATATATTCCGGGAGTGGCCTCCCGACACCCCCCCCCCCTTTGGTTGGGGGGTATTCCATAAACTCACTTCTAAACTCAAAAATACAATAATATTTTCACGAATTTGATCCTAGAAGTTGAATTGAAAATTTTAGAAAAACTGTTCCAATATATCCATCCAACCTCAAACTTAATAATAATAGGTTACTCAACATACTGAAAGCATCGTTGCCGTATGCTGTCAATCACCTTCAACCTCTTGAACGCGCTAATGGGAAGCGGTTGGCTCTTTTGTGAGATTGTACCCGGAATCTTCCCATTCATTTAAACGGTTATTTAATTTGAATCATGCGAAAAAATTCCTAGCCGTCCCATCACTCAATAGGTATGAAGGAGCGAGGCATGCATGAGACAAAGCAGGTGGTCTCACGTTGTTATATTCATCATCACCTCTCATAGCTCTCTCTCAATCTCTCTCACTCTGGTTACCTCCCATCCTCTCTTTCTTACTACCAGACCGCATTGCTTCTCAAAATTCCCAATCCTTTTCTCACTCAATCTTCTCTCTCTTTCTCTCTCATTTCATCCATCCCGCTTCAAACGGGTATTCCACCTTTATTGGGCACTTCCTCAACTTGTTCTCCTAGTTCCTCCATTCGTAAGTGGGTCAGTGGACTATCATTCTTTCTCACAGTTCTGGTGTCCTCTCCTCTCCTCTCCTCCATTCCTCGCCTCTCCTCTTTTTTATCGCAGACATCATCGATATCATAACACAATTCTTTCCACAATTATCTTGATGGATTCTGACAGTTTCAATTAGATAATGAATGGAATTAGAAAATGTAATAAATTCTTCAAATAAGATTTTTGAATATTGCAGCCAGAAACTTGGAGTTTTGCAACTGATTGGAAGATGGTAATGAAAGGATCTAGGAAGTTGTATTCTAACTATTGAATCCTATAAATGATTGTTAAACTTTCAACTACTGTACGATTACTATACATAAATTATTACGATATTTCAATACAATTTTTTCTTGTAAATTTTATAAAAATTCTGATATATTTAAATGTTACATTAGGTGAATTTAAATTAGTTATCTACCCTATATGTTTTATTGGACAAATCACAGAAATTAATCACGAATTTTTAACACAGTATATTTCATGAATATAATTCAATATAATATACCCTATTGAATTACACAATACTAGAGAGATGTTGGCTATCAATTATGAGTTTTTAATACGGTATATATTGTATTGGTAGTAATATTACTACAATACTAAAACACTTTCATAGAACAACATTCATATTGCTGATGATCTTATAACAATGATATACTTTTCATTTTTAACATAGTTCTGAATAATCGTTTTTCCTAAACATGATGTCAATATGAGTTGACACTTGTGTGAGAGTGGAATAAAATGTCAGGTGGTTCTGTTGTATACTTTTGTTCTCAATAAATGTGTGTAGCAATTCTTCATTCACCTGTGTAAGTTGTTTATGTTTATGTCTGGTGACTAATACTTTCCCACTCTTTCAGTTTCAATCTTGAGTAGTCCTTGCGAAAATATCATTTGGAAATTGAAGGATAAATTTCATATTACATAGACGTAATGATTCATTACACCATCACTATGCCAAGTCCTCGATAGAAGGCGATTGATCATTGTCACTTATTCTACTAACTAATTGATAAATTATGACATAAAGTATTGATTTATCAAAATAAATACAACATTATCTAAATTCTACACATTTGTGAGCCTTAATCAAGCTGTTTCCAACATAACTGGAAACTGGAATACATTCTGATAACTATTCGCTCAATTGAAAATCCTTCTTATGTAACAAGAGGGACACGTAACAATCTATAGGTATCTGTAGGTAATCTATAGGTAACAAGAGAATCTCAATCTTCACATTTTTTAAAAACGAATTTTTGTTGCTATCCTACACAATCATTGATTTCCAGCAATGAAAGTTTCAATTACATTGCGATCATTTTGCTAAGGCACCAGGACTGACAATGAATTACCTCCTGGCCTACAGTTTTTAACAAAAAATAAAGTTATTAGGAATTAATTCATCCACTATGATGCAGTCATATTGATATTTTATAAAGTATGAAATCCTACACACTTTAAATATATGGTAGAAAACTGTAATGAGTTGTTATGACAATGATTCATTTCAAGTCCAGAAGCCATAGAAAAGTGAACAAGTTGAACAATGAATTCAGAAATTACTTTTCAAACTTTTCTCAATACATTTTTTTGTTATTTTCAAATGATATTTTCGCAAGTGCAACTTGTTTAATAAATGTGTGTGTTTGTATGAATTCTTGCTCTTTCCTGTCTTCTACTCTGTTGTTTTCTTTCTGGTGTGCCCTGAGCAGACGTCACAGTACTACTGCTCGATGACACAAAGTACAAAGAGACGCCTCCGGCACTCGGCCTGCTCACCACAACAGCGCGCACATTCGTGCAGGAGGGAACCACCACAGAGTTCGCCACTCAAGTGGTAGGAACCACTCTGGGCACCGCCTACGCCAAGCTGCTCAGCACCGGATCCAGGGTCTTCTACGACAGTGCCGTCCGCGCCACGCGACCCTCCGATGCCTACCTTGTGTTCGCATCCGCGTTCCCCAATCCCCCCACCCAACGCACTTACCTCAGACCGTACAGCTCCTACTACAACACTCCCACAGACGAAACACCTCCCCCGGTACCTGAGATCTCCTCCAACAACGCAGACTCAGACAAACCCGACGACATCTTCGAACGTGCTGACTCAAAAACCAACAGCGTCAACTTCCCTCCCGATGAGCTCAACAATGTTGTCTCAGTACGCAAAGAGTTCTCCGTCAAACGCAACAGCGAATCGGTTGTTCGACCTGCCAAAGTTCTCAAACCCAAAAACGACTTACCAACATTCACAGTACGCCAAGAGTTTGCTCCCAGCGGGTTCTCACTTGAAGTTGTCGATGAGGAGAAAAAGAAAGATGAATCAAAATTGAGTAAAGTAAGCCGTAGTGGTAAGAATCTTTTCAGAACTGGTTCATCGGTTAGTAAACAAGAGAAAAAATTGGAAACCGTCACCTATTTTGGTTTTGCTGACTTCACAACAACTGTAGGGAACACTGTGATTGTTTTCATGCCCAAAACCCCAGATGTTAACAACCCAGCTTCAATCACTTCAATCAAAGGTGATGCAACACTAAGACCTGAGGATAACACTGTTGTATCCACTGTGAAAACATTCCTATCACATTCTCCAGTGATGGCTACAAAAACATCTAACATGCAAACATCTCTTCCGACATTTGTGGTTGACCCAATTATTAGACAAAGCAAAGCTCATGAGCCAGTGTATGTTCAGGAAACTACAGAGCAAGAACCAGTCACAGAAGAGAACAGATTTGAAACACCAATTGAAGCATCAACTGACATCAACACTGCTATTCAGTCCAGCATGCCTGATGATGTGAAACCAACAGAGACTCTATCAACAGAGCCTCTTCCAACTTTATTCTCAACAGCTTCAACACAAATATACAATCCACAAGAGGAAGCACTTGGACTGGTGAAGTCTGTTGGAGGAACAGAAGTATTGAATAGTACTACAAAGATCTTCACATCATATGTCTACGGTACTTATATTGATGGAAAGTATGCTCAATTAATCCAGTCAGCATCCAGTCTTCTAATTAATGAAGGTGATAAAATTATCACACAGACTGGTGTTGGTATTTTCACAATCACACCAACAAAGGTTCAAGATTCAATGACAGTAACTTCTCAAAACTATGATACAACTGAGAATGGTTTATTAACAACAGAGCAAAATCCAACAACTAATAATCCTGATGTAGCAACAACTGAAAATGGCATAACCACTCAACAAGACTTGATTGAAACAACAACATCACAGCAATCTGATGAGAATGAGATTGGTAATGAAATTGAACAAGGAAGGAGATTCAATTTTGGTGGTAATGCTAACAGGATCAGAGGTGGAGCTAAAAAAGAGTCTGTACAAGAACCATCCAGTACAAACTATATTACACAGTTGATTCCAACCACAGTTTATAAAACATTCACATACTTGACAACTTTTTTCATCCCAGATGACAATAACTCAGTTTCAACATCAATTAAATCTCGTGAAGTAACATCAGAAGAGGTTTCCTACTCAACAAGGGTAGTGGATATTGCAAAGACTGCTGATCCTGTCTTCAATCAAGAAATGACAATTGCTCCTACAGACGTATTCACAGAGCCATCTCTGCATACTGTAACTACAAATAGTCCAACAACAGCTCAAGAAATCACAACTGAGCCAGATGTTACAACACCAGAGCCTGAACACAGTAGAGATACAACTACTGAACTGAATAATCCAACAACACCATTATCAAAAGAGCCTCCCACAACTCATCAAACTGAGGAAGAAACAACTACACAGCCAACAACTCCAACTCCAACAACTAAGCCTCAGAATGAAGAAGAAATTGAACTGCTGTTCAAGACATTGTACACAACATATACCTATTTGACAACATTCTTTGATGAATCAACTTCAAGTATAGCCAGTAGTGAAGTGGTTGTTACAAATGTGATAACAACAACTCTCAGCCAAGATATATTGGAAGCTTCTGACCCAGCTGTTGCTGGTTTGTTTGCAAGAGAAGACAGCCTTGTGACCTCTTTTCCATCAGCTACTGACTACAACAATGGAGAACAAGGCATCAATCCAACCAGTGTTGGAATTGGTAGACCTACAACTAAATACTATTCAGATTCAAACATTGACAACAATCTGTTCACTGCAACATTGGACTCAATTGATGTCAACAAAGAGCTTGGTCAAACACCACACTTGAAAGACATTGAAACATTGAGTGCAAATGATGGAGAGCCCAAGACATTCTACACAACCTATACTTACTTCACTACTGTTTTTGTAGATGGAGAGACTGAAATAACAACCAGAACTGAAGTTTACACAAATATTATTGCACCCACATCTCTAGCAATCAGCTCAACTCAGCTGAATCAACAAAACACAGATATTGTTGGTGAAAAGCCTGAGAATTCTAAAAGGTTTATCAAAGACAAAGTGTCATTAAAAACAACTCCAGCACATTACACCTATGCTAGTATTTCAAGACCAAGAGCCAGCATCAATGATGCAGTCTCAGAGGCTCTCACAAGCATTGAAAGTGATGCAGTAACTCGAGTTTCAAGTGACAACAATTACAAATACAAAACTATGTCCAGAAATCATGCTTCTCCCACTTCTCAGGAGAATGATGAACTAACAACAGGAGAGTCAAGAATCAAGATTGATGGAAGTGATGGAGAGCCAAAAGTAGATAAATTATCAATTGGAGCTACACCAACAATCCCAGATGATGGGGAAGTGATTGAAACAATGGTAACAGACATCACTAGTAGCAGTTCTGGAGGAAACAGGAAATCATTTGATGAAAGTGAAAGTGACCCTGATGATCAGATCAGTTCAGAAAGTAATACAGAGGAGATTGAGCCTTCCTTCTCATCAAAATTACTCTTGCAAACCAGCTATACTACATTCACTTACTTCACAACTGTATATAAAGGAACATCCAGTGATATCATAAGCCGGCTAGAGACAGTTACTAATGTAGTAACTGAAACTGTCAAACCAACTGACATTGAATCTAGTCTCAGTCCAGAAGAAGCAACTCTTCCCATCACATACTTCACAACATTTACTTATTGGACAACTCTTTACAGAGATGGTAGCACAATGGTTACTAGCAGAGAAGAAACTGTTTCCAATGTAGTCACTCCAACACCAACACTGGATTCTGTTGCTATTGAACCAACTGCTATGTCATCAACTCTAGAACCAGTGCTGGAAAGTGCTGGAAAATCTGCAGACCCCTTGGAACCAACAACATTCTTCACAACCTTCACCTACTTCACAACATCATACATTGCAAATAGTACAATAGTCAACAGTAGACTTGAGACTGTTACAAATGTTGTAACTCCAACTCCCACCCCAACACCTGAAGTGAGAGTCTTACCAACTGCTCTTTCAACTGAACACATTCCTTCCACTGAAAAAGATGAGTCTCACAATGAGAACAGTAAACCAACAGGTCTCATCTCTACTATCAGGACCAGTGAAGTCAATGATGGCACAACAACTCTGTTTTCAACTGATGTCTATGGAACATATATTGATGGTTTGTATGCCCAAGTTCTTGAGAGCTCTACAAATGTTGTTTCAACAACAGAGTCTACTCCAGTTAAAGAGGTACAGCCCACTGGTGTTGTTTCATTGAATGAAGGTAAGATAATTGATGCAGATGGTATTTCAACAACATTTTTCACAACTAAGGCAATTGGAACTTTCATTGACAAATTATATGCTCAAATACTTGAAAGCACAACA
Source organism: Laodelphax striatellus (assembly GCA_017141395.1). Taxonomy (NCBI): domain Eukaryota; kingdom Metazoa; phylum Arthropoda; class Insecta; order Hemiptera; family Delphacidae; genus Laodelphax; species Laodelphax striatellus. The sequence continues at coordinate 18,991,919 of CM029538.1, read as the reverse complement.
TCTGTAAGAGTGGATGAGGTGAAGAAGACTGCAAGTCCTTCATTAAATCCATCAACAACAGTGATTGGTACAAAAACCTACAGAACTGGTCTTGTGAGGCTGATAGAAGGTTCAATTGTGAAGGATAAAGTTACCACTTTCTATGAATCCAAAGTTATTGGCACTCTTATTGATGGCAGATATGCTCAGATTATTGAGAGCACATCAAGCTTCAAAGTTGATATGCCATCAACAGTTTCACCCAATATTGTTCCTACTGCTGTTCTATCACAGGGGGCATCCCCACCAACAGCCACTGTAACAACATCACCATCTCCAGCTGTCATTGAGAGTTCACTAACTGATGATCAAAGTGAGGAGAATGAGGGTGAAGAAGAGGAAGAAGAAGAGGAAGGGGAGGATGGAGGTAAGAGGAAGACATCAAGATTGACATTCTCATCTAGGAAGAAAACATTCACACCTAAAATCAGACCGTTTGCTTCTAGGCCAAGGCCTACATTCTTACCTAAGAAGAAAACAGGTGATGTGGGAAGTGCCACCACTATAACTAGAAACTCTTTGACTCCTACAATAACAGCTACACCTGCTGCAAAGACTTCAGGTGGAGCTACAAGGAATAGATTTGCAAGTAGCAGGAGACAGAATGCTCCATCCAGTGTTGAAGTGAAACCATCATCATCAAGCTCAAGGAGATTCTCTAGGCCAAGATCAAGTAGCACACCAGGAGGTGCTCCTTCTTCATACACTCCAACAGCTGGAACTAGAGGAAGATCTTCAACAGGCCGAATTTCTCCAACTTCATCTTTTGGTGGATCTAGGAGAGGCAGCTCAAGCTTCAGAAGCTCAAGTGTGAGAGGAAGCTCAACTGGATTCCCTTCAAGAAGCTCCAGCATTCAAAACTCAAGATTTAGACCAGTGCGCCCAACTGCATCAAATCCTTTTGGCAGAACTTCATCTGTTGCTCAAACAACACCTAGCACAGATGAAGCTGAAAATACTAATGATATTATTGGTATTACTTCTGTGACAGATGAAACATTCTCAGAAGAAGAAAATGAAACTTCACCTCCAACAACTACAACTGAGTCATCAAGAAGAGGAAACAATCCATTATTGAGATTCAGAAGACCCCCAATTCTAAATAGATCACAACAATCAACAACAACTACAACTCCTAAACCCTCCACCTCCTCTTCTAGACGTAATAACCTTCTGAGAAAACCAGATAACAGAGCACCAACCACTCCTGCAACTCCAAAGACAAAGAATACACCCAGTGTCAATACTAGACCAAGACCTCGCCCAACAAGTAATCTTTTCCCTCCAAGGGGATTGATTAAAAAGCCAGAGGAGCCAGAAGAAGAACAGGAGAAGAAAGAAGAGGCGGAGCCAGGTGGTGAAGAGGACATTTTGCAAGGGGATGGTGATGGAGAAGAAATAGGAGACAATGAGTATGATGGGTCAGAGAACTCTGAGGCAAAACAGTCCTCCACAGTGGCATCAACACCAGCTCCAGGCCAACGCTTGGATAGGAGAGGTAAGACAGTTCCTCCTCCTGTTCAGATAAGACCTTTCACAAGGCGACCAAGAACAAAACGTCAAGCTTCTGAGTATGGTACTAGAAATTTCAGATCAAGATACCAGAGACCACAACAAAGACCACAACCATCCCAAGATTATGTTGATGAAGTTGAGCCTGTATCTGAAGCACCCAGAGCTACATCTCCTAGGTACCAATCAAGAAACAGACAGGCTCAGCCAAAACCAAGGCCTACTTCAGCATCAGCCACTGCCTCAAGATCTCAATTTACACTCAGAGACAAGTCAACCAACACTGGTACTTCAAGATCAAGTTTCAGGAGGCCATCAAATGGGAGAAGAAAGTCAGCAACAGTTGAAACTACAACAACTGGTCATCAGAGACCAAAGGCACCAAGACTGAGAACTCATTCAAGCAGCTCTCAGCAGCCAGAAACAATGTATTCCAGAACAAGTGGAAGGAGATATTCAACCAGCCGTGGAAGAGGCTCTACTAGATCACGTTACAGGGATAGTAATGATTTTGATGCTTATACATATTCACAAACATTTGATGGCACTATCACTGTCACACATAAAGTACCAACAGAAGTTACAATTCCAATAATAAATGGCAAAGTAACAGAGTACAAAAATGTAATTACAGCAAAGCCAAGCTTAGAAATTCTAGGTCCACATCAATATAGTACAATAATAGGGAAGGATGGAAATCCAGTTATACAGCTAGCAAGTGAAATCACAGAGACACTAGCTAATGGTGGAATGGAAATAACAAAGTTTCTTATAATGGAGACTCCAACCACTAGTGTCACATTCACTCCAACAACTCTAAGAGGTAGAAAGACATCTTTCTCCCATATTGTGCCAAGTACAGTTTATGAGGTAAGACAAGAAGTCAGTACCATCCAGCCTCAGCTTGCCAATGCACCCCTTGCCAATCTTCTACTATCACAACTCTTACTCGGTAATATTGGTCTTCAGCAAACAATCAATCCTCTTTTAGGACTTCAAAATCAGCAACAGCAGCCTCAAACACCACCAACTCCAGTCACAGAGTTCAAAACCAAAACTACCACTTATGTTACAACTGTGACTGATCATACATCCACCATCCTCCCTCTTACATTCAGAGGAAAAGAAATTTTGACAACTATTGTTGATAGCTCTACTCAAGTTATAACAGCCACTGAGTATTTGACTGAAACTGTGATTGTAACACCGACTCCAGCACTGGCTAACCAGCAGCAGTTGAACTCATTACTTCTCCCTGCATTGTTACAAGCTCAACTCCTTCAGCCTCAACAACCAACAGTCAACCCCCTCCTTGCCCCTCTGCAACAACAAGGTTTACTACTACAGGACCCATTGACTGCAATTGCAGAAGAAAAAATTGTCCTGGATGAACAACCAATTCAGAGATTTGCACCAAGAGCAAGACCAGAGGATGATGAAATTGCTGCCAGTGAAGAAGAAGTAATCAATGAAGAAGAGCCCAAGCAAGAAGTCAAGCCAGCTAGGAAGAAGACAAAAATAAAGCACATAAATAAAAAACCTCCAGATCTAGAACCTGAAAAACCACTGGAAACAAGTGTAGTAACTCTTTATGTGTCTGGAAGGAGGCCTGGAGAGTTCAGCACTGTATTATCAACAGTCACACAAGAACAAGGATCTACTGCCACAGTTCGTAAGAGGGCGGCCGAATTCATTGATACAGACGCTGATGTTTATGTATTGAAAGCATCAAAACTACCTGATATTGGTGGATCTTTCCCAACTTCTGATGAAGATGATATCAATTATTATCTCATGTCAGCATTAAATGAGATTCCACTAGAAAGTAGTGGAATAGAAACACAAAGTCTTGAAAGTGTAGTAGGAGATGTAAGTAAGTACATTTCCATAAATACGCCACTCTCTCTTGTCAATGTTGAAAAAACATCCGTTCTTTCTGAAGAGGGCAGCAGTCCTTCAAAAGAAGTCTCTCAAGAGTTTTCCTCACCTGCCGGTACAAAAAATGAAACTACCGGTCATTTTTTATTGAAAAGCCCCGCTGAGTTTGCTCCAAACCAGCGGGAGGGCTTGTCCAACTGGAGCAAGACAAAACAGAACATGAGACTGAAACACAAAAACTTTGAAGAAAAACTAATCAGAGAGGAGAAAAGAAGTAGGAAAATTCGTGCACGAAGAGATGTGGGAGATGAGCTAGTAGCATCAATTCCATCAGAACAGAGAAAACGAAAAGTCAGAGTTAAAGTACCAGTAAGGAGGAGAAAAACACAGGATGATGAAGGATATATTCAAGATAATCCAGATACTTATACGTATCAACAACCGGAAATTCAAGATTCTATTAGGTATCAACAAACAGAAATTCCTTCACACATTGAACCTGGGCATCCATCAGACTTTGGTACTCGTAAAATCAAAATTATCAGAGCGAAAAAGAAGAGAATTCAACCTGAGTCTATACCAACTGAGGACTATGATCATTATGAAGCTCTACCGTTTGAGCCAACAGTGACTGAAATCCCAGTGCAAGTGGTTACTGAGACTCCTCGCAAACGCATCAAAGTGACAAGAAGGCGACCAGTTCAACATAGAACTAATCTAGCCCAAGAAACTAACACACCTTACTTAGATAATACTCAAACATATTCTAGTCAAACTTACTTAGCAGATTCCAACAGCGAATCTCCATCACAAGACTATCCTTCAGAGCATTCGATTCCAACACCAGAGCCTAAAAAGAAAAGAATACTTGTTACTAGAAGAAGACCAGTTCAAGTTCCCATTTCAACATCTGAAACAACAAGAAGAAAAGTCACTGTAACAAGAAAGAGGCCTTTACAACATAAAACAATCTTTCCAGATGATATTGAATCTGTTAGTGATTATGAAACAACAAATTCTTATAATGGAGAATCAATCTATCCAAGCTTTACATCTAGTCAAATAATTCAATCTACACCAGTGGAAGAAACTTTTGAAACTAGACTTCATCATAACGATAACACTCATTATTCGAATACAGGAGCAGAGGCAGGAGAAGACGAGCAAGAAGAAGGAGGTTTTGATAAGAATTATGATAATTATAGTTCAAGCAAAACTCTATCTGAAATTCTATCTTCTCTTAACACAACAGTGATAGGTGAAGAAAACTATGAACCGATAACAACAGTTGACGGCTTAACATTCTTAGACAAAAAGATTATCAGCTTACTGAATTTAGGATCGAGTATAGGCTCTTATAATGCGAATGAAAATGAGAGTAGTGCCCCAACTACGGAAGTCATACCTGAGACTGGAAATGAGAATCCTCAAGATTTTGAAATGTCGACAGTCACCACCCAGCCGGCAACTGAAGATGAGAATTTGGAATACTATCCTGAGAATGAGGAAGATGTGGCGGACGTTGATGAGGCGATGAGAGCATCTCACTCTGAAAAAGATCAATCGAAAATTCGTGATACTGATACGGAACGTCCAGCAGTTACAACAGTAGATGACGGTTATTCGTTAGCGACAACAAAAACAAAATCAACACCAGGATACAGAGATGAATTAAAAACTTCATATGAAACTGAATATGATACTCATGGACAGACTCAACTTACCGAGCAGAACCCAGAGACAATAGAAAGTACACCAATACTTGACGACACTGTAGTCACTAGTGGTTTTAAAACTATATTTTTCGATGATGACTCAACTTTTAGCGAGACTTTACCTACAGATACATCATCTGACAGTAGCGTAACCCCGTCTACTACAACGACTAATTCTGAAACTACTTCTGACAAAACTAAACTGAAACCCACTATTACAACTACACTGCAACTCAAAACGACTGAAGTGTATTCGACTGAGGTAGTTACAACCACAAGACTTAGAACATACACATTTGTTGTTACAAGAGTCAATGGGGAAGAAACCATTGTCACATCTTCTACATCTGTGAAACCAGCTTTGAAAACAGTTACTGTCACCCACACCCAACAACAGCTCATTTTAGACACTGGTAAGTTCGAAATATAATTTTCTTGTAAATACATTAAAGTCATTCTCACTTCAAGGTTCAAGTATTAACGTTTAAAAAGTATAGTGGGCTACAGAATACACACATTTGAATGATGTAATTAATTATTCAATTTTCAAACTAGATAATGATTTGGAACTTTCAATATTGAGTATTTGTTTGAGTTTTAAATGAACATATCAAATCTTATATTTTAAATGATCAAATATTAATGATACCATCTAGTAAAAAATTGTTAGCTTACTGCATTCAATCAAAATTAAAGAATAAAAATTGGATTTTCCAAAATAATAAAGCTTTAGCCAATCTCATTTACTTCCAAAGTAGAGCTGCTTCTCATTATGTATGAACGCGAAAAATGTAATCTTTATTGTAAAACACCATAAATCACTGTAGCCCATGAATCAGTCCCTTTCCAAAAATATTAATGATTTTTGCAGCTACTTATCCTTTGTCTGTTCACTTATATTGAACAATGTAAATAAAATAAATTTATTTCTTTACTTATTTATCAGTAAGAGGAGGATGCATGCATATTGTAAATACTTTCAATGTATTAATCATAATTGGGAGATTTTTATTGTAAATAGTTACTATCGAATCCAATACCTTTTAGACTATGAATTAACCAACAACTCAATACTATACAAAATTGTACATATCTGTTTAGAATTTCTGTTCTGTAAATACAATCATAATTCTACAGCTAACACACAATAATGTATAAGATATTTTTCTGGTAATGGCAGTGTGGAACAATTGAATACATGCTCTGCAACGAAAATCATTCGTTCAATCATTGCTTGCAATAAGATTGAAGAATGAAGACCCTCAATAACCTAGACTGGAATGAATAGCCCAAAAATAAGATAAGAATGAAGCACCTCTTCATTGATATCAGAAATTCCACAAAGGAACCTTTTATAATATTAATTACACTTCTTGAATACTTCTGCGAGTGCGATGCTAACACAATCTTGAATTATTCATAGAAATCTGTAGCAAACAAAAACAACAGATCTGGTCTCACCCCTTTCATACGTATTCTTAATCATACTCATTAGTGAAACTTTATTATATTAATAATTTCACCAGCAATGTCAAGAAACGTACTCATTTCATCTTTGTAATTTTATTTTCAGAATCTCATCAATGTTTTTTTTTCAAGTAGATGAATAATGGATAAGATTTCCAAAAAGCGATATTGTAGATAGAAATTCAAACTATCTTGAAATAATACTCACCATAGTCTTAGGAATGAAGTCTGACGACATCCAATGTAAATTACAGTATTATGTTCTCATATTTTTACTGCCTGTGTAACATGTATGTTGTATACCTAACTCACCGCACGTGTCAGTTAGTACTTAATTGAGTTGACTTATCACCTGTAATTAAAAAAATAATGGATAATTTCGAATTGAAGTAGAATTAACTATGAAGTAGAATAAACATGAATAACATGCGCTTTTGCTAGCTTCATCATCAGTTAATTATTATTGTTCTTTCTGGATTGATTCAACTAAAAATAATAAATTCATTTTCAATAAGACTTCTGACTTGAATGAAATATAATTCGTTATTTTACATTACTGAATAAATAGATACATAAATTAACAAATAAATAAATAGATAGATGAATAGATGAATAATAAAGTTTTCCAACGTATTTTTGTATTTGTTTGTGATTAAGTTTTTGTGGGTTGGTTGCATACAGCAGTTGCCGATCAGCCTTCAGCTAACGACGAAGTGGACGAGGGAAGAGGCATGCGAGTTGAAGAGGCACGCTACAACCTGGCCACAAAGAAGATGAGCAACGGAGTGGAAGTGATTGTGGCAGGCGACAGGCACACGCAGCATGCGGCCGGCCAGAACTACTTCCGCATCGCGCCCTCCAACTCCAAACCGATCACACTGGCTCCCAGCACGCTCAGCGATCACATGATGATGCACATGCCTCAGGGTTCAGAGGTTGGTCTATGTAAAAAGAGTCCGTACACTGAGCTAAAATTAACCATCTGGAGGTAGCAATAATTGAAAAAGCTGGGTTCTGCCTACTTTTTTTTTTTTCAATAGCATATAGCAGGATGTAATTAACTTGTCATAAATCAGCTGATCCAGTAATAATTAAACAGTGATTTCGACACAATAATCAAAAGGCTTGAAAGTCTTAAAGACCTTTAAAGTGTTTAAAAGACCTTTTTAAAGAAGACCTTCCAAAGAATAACTTTTTAAAAAAGCTTTTCAATAATCTGCGAGATTCAGCATTCGTAGGTTAAGTATTGTACTGCTGGCCGAGTAAAACATATGTTTTCTGACAAGTTGAAAGGATCCTGCTATAGCAATGATTGAAAAAGCTGGGTTCCGCCTATTTTTTGTTTATTTTTTTCCAATAGCATACTGTTCTTGAGAAAAAAAATTCAATCCCCACTTTATTGCCAACTTAACTTTTTTGGTACTACATACTGTATTAGAAAAAAAAATTTCAACCCCACTTTATTACCAACCTAACGAAATTAGACGGAACACTTTATTTATTTATTTATTTACTAGCATCCTTCGACCGCCTTTAAAAGGGGCATATGGATTTGTCAATAATTATCCATGTTATCATATTCTACTCAGTTATACTCTACGTCATATTTCTCTGTGTCTCACAATGAGAAACGAATTCCTCAATGGAATATGGAGACACATTCAATAATTCTTCCCTCATTCTATTTCTAAATTTTTCACCTGTGAATACCTTGAGATGTGCTGGCAATGAGTTGTACAGGCGAATTCCAGCACTCTTCACACCCCTCTCATACAAACTGGTCCGATGTATTTCATCCCTTAAGTTTTGTCTGTTTCTGGTATTATATGAGTGGAACACTAATCCTGCTAGCAGCCCTAGCTTGTGCTACCTCCAGATGGATATATTTAGCTCAGTGAGTCCGTATAATAACAGTGTGGTCATTGCATGCCACACTTTTGATTGGTTAGCTCGGTCGAATCCAGCCATACTTTTGCCAAATTTTTGAATTTGATATGGGATTTCAGGCAAACTTTAACCCATCCACTCATTTTTCAAACTCATTTCAAGAGAAACAACATCAAAAATAACTTCTCTAGCATTAGAAATTATTGTATCTCTTCTTCTGACAAAGGCAAATTGGTGGCTGGAAATGTATCACTCAACATAACATATATTTAGAATATACAGAGTGTTTCTAAAATAGACCGACAAACTTCGTGAGCGGTTTCCTGATCTCACTCTATTCAAAGTTCTCAGCCAGCTGATTTCGTGACGTGACTGGAGATCAAGAGTTCGATTTTCTCCATCTTTCACGTTCTCAATTCAGTAATTTTTTAGTAATATCGGGGCACCGAGCTCTGTTCGGGAATGCAGAGGCCTAGGAATGGAAATTTAAACAAAAAAAATACATGAAATTAAACTATTTTAGAAAGTAAAGTGCCATTGTTCATGTACACTGAATACTCATTGCTAAAATCAGATTCATTTAATTTGACGCTTGGCTTTCGATAGATAGGTAGAGATATGTTATTTCTTGCCGTTGCTGAAGACCGTAGAGTACGATATCAAACAAATAATATCTCTGTATCTATCTATCTAATGCCAAGCGTCAAATTAAATGAATGTCACTATAATAATTATAATTTATACTGTACTTACTTAATCAGTATCAATATTATCAAAATATTGTCCAATTAGTAATATTGTCCAAAAAAATATTTCTAGTGCCGGTTAGTCGATTTCTGAATTGAATTTGATGGAACCAAATTTTTGGAATATTTTTATAATATAGGAGGTCATTTTAGGCTTGTACAAGCATAGAGAAAGCATACGCAAGTAGATTACTCATCAGATAGGGACGGCTGTTTACATTTTCACTGTTCGGCGAAAATAGTTCGTGTCAGGCGAACTCAGAGGTCTCACCGAGCGCCCACTTGATTAACACAGGAAGTGTTTGAAGTACTCTTGAGTCCCCAGAGATATCACCACCATCGTGATACGAAGACGCTTTTCCGTCGTTTACCATTTAACATAGGGATCAATTATCTACTTGCGTGTGATTTCTCTATGGCACAAGTAAGTGATTATACATTCGTAAAAGACACATTATTCCTTTTTAATAAAAAGGAATAATGAATGATACAATATTGTAAAACATTGGTCACATCCACGTCTTTTTGATTTAAAAAGATTAGAAATAATAATAATTTATAGAACTTAATTTTATCCACCGCTAATACATGGAAATTATTTATTTTTTAATTTTCTATTATTATTGTTTTGATAAAACACTAAAAATCAACAAATCCACTACAATATTTTTTGTTTGTATTTCAGCACATGCAGTACGATTTTGTAACAAAAACGTATCTGACAACATTCACCTACCTGACAACATTCCTTCAAGACGGCAGCACAGCTGTTTCCAGTACAGAAAAAGTTATCTCGAATGTGGCCACTGTTGAACTCAACAAAGCCACCATTTCACCAACCAGAACATCACAGGCAAGTTACAGAAATGCACTGAATACTTCCTCTTTTCAATCGATATTACATTTAAATCCGCATTGCTCCATGTAATTAGTATATCAGGAGAAGACCAATTATTCCCAAAATATGTCATATCAGAGTCATCCCACTCCTGAAATCATAGAACGTGCAATTCATCTTTTCATGTAGCTACAATTTAAATCAATAGTTATGGACACATTGATTAATTTTCTAGATAAAAGGTATTGAAAATACTGTATTTGAAAAGTAACAATTGAAAACAGGATTCAAGATATCTACTATCATCATTACATGCAGAGGAAAGAATTTACGGCTGATTATATGAGAGTCAATCAAGTTTAACTGTAATGGAATGACGTTACTTGACAGAGCTCAATAGAGATTATTGATTCCGCTTTGATTGAATGCAATTGAATAGCATTGATTCCGTCACGACAAAATTTTACGGTTATTGATCATCAGGTGCAAATGGTTGAAAGTTTATTGTTTTGGCAGAATACAATAGTAAAATTCATAACTGCAAACCATTCCTCTACAAAATACTTTAGAATTTATATACAGATCTCACATTTATATATTTTAGTTCACATTATATTTTTAGTTTATAATTAGATAAATCAATTATTAGATAAATTATAAATTTAGTTTATTTTTGGAGTGGTCCGTAGCCGAGGGCGATAAGCGCCAGTCTGATAATCCGAAGAACCTGGTTCGAATACAGTTTGGGGGAACGGATTTTGACAATAAAAACGGCCACTCCCGTCTTTCGGAGGAGACGAAAAGCCGTCGGTCCCGACTGCCTTAAAACAGTCGTCATCTCTCACAATCACCCCTCTCATTACCCACGCACAAACCTAGAGCTCATGTGGGCATCACCCTCAAAAAAATTATTATTTCATTTTATAAATATTGTTAGTTCACACATTTAGAATGAAGCATCCGAATGGATTATTTCCAAATCATATTTAGAATACAGCAACTCAAACAATTTTTTCAAATAACATTTTCAAAAAAAAAAAAAAAAAAAAAAAAACGATTTTTGCTACACAATAATCACTTTTCTCGATAAAAGATATTGACTAAAAAATTAGGAGAAGACTTCTGAACCATTGTTTTCTGTTGTTTTTATGGCGAAGGTTAGCAATCATAAAAACTATCCGTATTCCTGTCACATCCGAGTGAAACAAGTGATTTACTCCTGAGTCCGATTTATTCAATCAAACCACTACTTGCTATTGCTGAAGTTGAATATTGAATTTAAGACTAACTGAATGTAAGTAACCAAAAAAGGGTTCCTTTTCTTTGGGTGACTTTCAAGTGTTTTTCTCTCTTTTTTGTACAGGTGACTTTGACCGAGAGCCCAAGCCTTGGAACTGGTATATTCCACACGACCTACACCTACCTCAACACTCTGGTTGATGGGGAAGTGCCTCTAGTTGTCACCACGAAGAAGACTGTGGCAAATACGGTCACAGCTCCCATCAACTACAACACTCTTCTGCAACCTTCCGAAGTACCCATTCAAGACACCAACACTTACCTCAACACAGGTATATAAATGTACCCTACGATATCGATTTTGATCCTTAAATTTAATTGTGATTATGACTATGGAAAAATTGTTTATGTAACGTATCAAGGAGACACATAAGGAGAAACCTCATGTCTCCATGTTTGTAAATCAATAAAATGAATAGATACGGATAATCAATTCTAGGCCAGAATCTATGCAAACCTTAGATTACAGTGTTATTTTGCTTTTAAGGTTGAGTAGTAGATAGGACTTTCTAGTCCTAACTCCGCCTAATAAAGAATATTTACATTTCAATTGTTAGATTATATTGTTACAGCTAAACTAAAAATCCAGCTCTCCAAAGATCAATGTATGGTACCTTCCATTTTTATCGAATTCTACTGAACTATTTTTGAGCACAGTGCTAAGATTGCACAACTGCTCGTAGCAAAGAAAGCCAAGTTAGCAATGCGTGTTTTCAACTTAAACATGACAACAGTGCGCTTATCGTTCCGTATTAGAATAGCATTGCCACAAGGCTCCTTACTGTATGTACTTCAACAGATTATAAAAATACAATGTGAGATTCTCTTTCAACAAGAGATTTCTATACCATTTTTAATAAAAATTCTTAATAGGCCTACAAAGATTTTTTGTATTATTCAGCATGAGCTTTCAATCTTTTCCCCACTACCAAAATTTGACGATGAAACTGAATTAACCAGTACAATATTGTAATTTTAATCAGACATCTCAATTTTTCAAAGGCGATTGTTACCTGAAATGATGTTTCTCAGTGACCGCCGTGTTCTCGAGGTAATTGTCCTTGACATATTGAAGATTTTTTATGGCACATCAATCACGTCAATTTATCACACTCGATACAGTACCTGGAAAAATACTAAATTGATTATTTGAAACTTTGTAGTTTAAATTGAATCATTCTACATTGTAGTCTCTGTGAAAAACACTAATTAGATTATAATAATTAATTGAACGAAGTTCCTAATTGATGCCATTTACAGCAGTTATAATTAATAACCATTTATGGCATCATTAGAATTCGTTCAATTGATATTTCTAATTAAGATGATGGTTGCAATTGTCTCGTACCTACCATCTTTATACTAATTAGATTGATATTTTCTGTCATCAACTTAATCACAAAATAATATACAGCAGTTAGGTTTGGGTTCATTTGGATCTTAAATTATGAAGATCTGAAGAGATTCATATTATGATATCTGTATTCAATTCATAATAATGTACTCTAAAGCACTGGAGATACTGCAGTAATTCACATCATTATTATAATAACATTGTGACTTGATTATGTTGCAGGGTTTTATGGAAAGGAATTATGAACTGATATATCAATTGAATAATTTTGTGAAATATTTCTCTGTTTCTATTTCTAGTTGCATTCACAAAAACTTTGAATGATGGCAATGATTTCAAAGTGATCAGCACCGAAGACGTCATGACACAAGTAGTGATAACAGAGTCAGACAATCCTTCATTAACCGTGAATCTCAAGCCAACTGTATCATTGACAACAGATGTGGTGAAAACCTATTTTGTGACTTACACCTATTTCAGCACAATGTTGGACGGTGATGAAACAGTGGTGCATTCAAATATTGCAACCTCAGCAGATATTGTCACAGAGAAGTTTCTGATTCCGCCCAAGAGGACTACCGCACCAGCTCCAATTGAGAGTAGCACGACAAAAACTCAGGTGAAATCAGAAGACTTGAAAACGTCTGAGTCAGTGTCAGCCACTAACAGTGAACCTGACTTACCAATAAATATCCTAGCTACCAAAACATATCTCACCACATTCACTTATTTCACAACATTACTACAAGACAATGGCGGTAAGACTCCATCTACCATTGTTAGTTCAAGATCAAGAGTGGTGCAAAACATTGTAACAGAAACAGTTGATACATCTTTATTTGATGCAGATTACCTGGAATCTCTAAAGAACTCATTACACAGTGATCACACGCCTATTGTTGCAACAGCAACATTGAATGATGGACAAAAAATGGAGATCACAGCTGTTGAAGATGGACTTATAAAACCGACTTCAACTGTAATCACTTCTGAGCTGACACCAACTGAAACACCATCGATTCAAAGCAGTAGCAGCAGTGATAATAATGTGATAAAAGGATCAACAATTATATTTTTTGATGAAAATGATCAAATCGATGAGAACTTGTCACCTACCAAGAGTGTGACAATAGAATCAGCAGCCAGTAATACAAAAGCTCCGAATGAAGCCTTTATTGATCAACATGACAGTGAAACAGCTGAAACTCAGTTCCCTGATTTGGCAAATGCAGAGTCACTAGCACTCCCATTAACCACTTTACCAAATGGAGAAGTGCCTCTCTATGTAACATCCATTCTTAAATCTTCAACAGTTACAAAAAACGGAGCCACACTGACACCAGGCATGCAAGTAATCAAGTTGACAGATTCTAAAGGCAATGTGACAGTGATTCCAGTTTCTGATCCAGTCAAAAAACATCCACAAGGTACTTCAGATCTGGGACTTGCTGACGCAGCAGTGGTTGGTGATCTACTGAACTTTGGTAGTTTGGGAATGAATGGGCTCAATGCTCTTGGGCCAATGATAAATGCTATGGCAGGGTTGATCACTAGTAACTTGAATGACAACCACAAGAATAGTAGAAATGAGACAATAATTATATCCAAACTGCCACCTAGACCTGCTCATCTTAGTGAGAATCCTCTGTTGACTTATGCTGGGCCTAAACCTCCACCACCACCCTCAGCTCAGCCATTACAAGCGCCTGGAGGACCAATCTACATTCCTCTGGGCAATTTAGCTGCTGATTCAGTACCTGAGGAAAGCCAAAACATAGAAGGACATAATGTATTCCCTGATGTTGACCAGAGAACAAAATTGCAAGTAGTACTGGGAAGGCCAACAATGGAGAGTCCTCTCCTTGCTGGAGGCATTCCTATCAGTCCTGGACAAGTGATAACAACAAACAGTGATGTTATCATTGGGAAACCAGCTGTTCATGGTCCAAGACCACCTGAACTGAAATCAAAACCTTTGAAAAAAGATGATACACCAATTGACATGAAACCTCCACCACCTCCAAAGCCACAAAAACCAAAGTGGCCGAATCTTGACAATAATCCTTATTATTCCACACAAGGACACATTCCTGGTCCTGTGAGACTTCCACCAACAAACGATCATTTATCAACTAGTCACAGTCACCGTGATCCAGCACCAGTCAGAGAGCAGCCACCACTGGATCCTTCTCCATCACCAACATCAATAGTACATCACATTCCTATTGGTCAACATGAGCATATCCAGAATAATCATGCTGGAGAGAACAATTTATACAATCATATCAATGAGCATCACATGCCAAATGGTTTGCACAACCAGAATTTTGGACATCACAACAACTTTGGTCAATCTGGTCAAAACATCCACAATAACAATGATCATCAGCATCATAATGTTCACAACAATGATCATCAGCAGCATAATGTTCACAATAACAATGATCATCAGCAGCATAATGTTCACAATAACAATGATCATCAGCATCATAATGTTCACAGTAATAATGGTCATCAGCACCACAATACTCATGGTAATAATGATCATCAGCATCACAACATTCATGGTAATAATGGTCATCAGCAACACAATATTCATATTAATGACAATCATCAGTATCAAAATGGCATCAATGGCAATAATCAGCATTCTGTGCAAGTACAAATCAACCAGGAGTTTGAACAGCATCATCAGAATTTGAACAATGTTTTACCAAACTTCAGACCAAACTCTGATCACCTCAATGTTCACAATTATGAGCAGAATTTGGCTCCTCATCTCAAACCACCAGCTTTGGGAGATTCAGAACAGTACAATTATCCTGTGCACATCCCACAACAACATCAGTCTGCAAAGCATAATTCTCCTCCCTCAATACCTGACTTCAGACCCACAACAGTTCTTAGTAACATTCAGACTCTACAGCTTGGAACACCAGGCACTAATGGTGGTAACAGATATGAAAACCCAACTCTTCATGATCAAATTTTGTTGCCAGAAAACCATATTGTTGAGCACTCAACTGTCAACCCATTGCTAGTGAATATACAACCATCTCAGGTTGCCAATGTGATAATTCCACATGGTGGCTCAACAGCATTGATTTACAGTGGTGAACCTGAAAAGCACAGCCAGAAGGGTGAAATATTCAATGATCCGTCACCATATCCGGATAAAGAAGGCTTAGTAGGAATAGACAGTTTTAGTACTCTCAGTCCATCCAACCCAACAGAAGGTTCAGCAAATTCTGCAAGACTACCTTCCAATGCTATAAGAATGGATGTGCCTGTGTCACCATTTGGGAATCAACGTCCTAGACCTCAAAAACGTCCACCAACAAAAGATATTCCAAATATATTCCCAAATAGGAGACCACATCCAAATTCTGGATTGGTTGTGAACCCACACAAGCCTCACAGACCACAATCAGAGGCTTATCCTGTATATGAGTCAACTGGACTTGAGTACATGTCACCACCCCCTCCACCAAAGCCATCAGTTTTCAACAACAATTTTAATCAGAATCATGGTGAACAACTCCACATAAACTCAAACAGACCACAAATTGATGAAGACTTTGTTTATGGAGGAAATGATTCTGAAGAGACTGAAGGTGGTGAGATTATTCAGGAATCAAATTCAAGGCCATTGAGACCAGGACAGGTGCATGCTGAGATTGCCAATACAGCATCAACTAGCATGCCAATTGATTCAGTTGATGATAAAGAGAGTAACGACCAGATCATAAATAATAACAAACATAATTTCAATAAAATTTATTCAACTCTACCCACAAGGAACACCTTTGAGAGTATTGATCAAGAAAGTCCATCTGATTTCATAGCAGATAACATTCCTGAACCTACATCTTCTTCAGATGGAGAAGGAATCAAAATATCAGTTGTGAACTCTAAACCTATGCAATTGGAAAATGTGCCAATTAATGAAGAGAATAATCAGCCTCCAATCATAAAAGGACGTCCTGGAATAAATCATTACAATGATGGCAGTGGTATAAATAGTTTTGGAGATAGTTCTCAGGCAACTGTAGCAATTGGAAAGCCAACCAGTCTCTTACCTCAGGAAGGTGGTGTAGGAGTACACACAAGTATTCTGGCTGTAGAGGACACCAAAGAGCCATCTAATAATGCTGTTATTCCAACTCATGCAACAAATAACCAACAAGACTTCATTGAAAGTTTATTCAGCAACCACAAAAATGAACAGGAGAGTTTTGATAGTCAGAAGGTAAATTCTGGCAAACCAGTCACAAATTATATACCAACCATTCCAGCTCCATTTGATGATACTCTACCTACTATGAACATGGATGAGAAGCCTCCTCCATTGACATTCAATGCACATAATACACAACAAAATTACAATAATCTACCAAATGTGAATCCAACTTTTGATTTGGAAACTCAGTCAAACACACCACGGCCATTTGGTGCACAAAAACCAGAGCCTACGCCATTTGACAGGAATTCTGCATCTCAAGATGAATCTGTGATGGGTTTGTCACCGCCTCCACCTGTGTCAACTCAGTTCACTAAACAAGAAGATACTTCTAGGAGACCAATTCTGAATCTAGGAGTGCCACAACGTCGTCCTCATCCATCTAGACTGAAGCCAAGACCATCACCATCCTCTCCTCCATATAAATTTGAAATACCTAGACCTATTCAACAGAAACGCCCTGAGTCTAATCCACCAAAACCAACCAAAGCATCAGATTCAACAATCCTCAGTCCTCCCCCTCCACCTCCTCAGCAACCACCCACTCCCACAGATGTTTTATCACCTCCAAAACCAGACAAGACTTATTACAATAACAATTCTCCAAGTCATCAACAAGGTGACAAGGTAAATAGCTTCTGGTACACATCCACAACGCAAAAGCCATTGAATTCAACCTATGACAGTATTAATCCTATTCTAGCTGGAATTCTAACAGTTGAAGAGAACTCTCAACGACCAGAAGTGATAACTGCAGACACCAAAGTAGTTATGAATAATGCAATCAAGGGTCATCACCACAATAAGCCAAGCAATGGTGTGAAAGTGGGAGAGAAGCCTGCTTTCCAGACAGTTGTCATTGGAAAGCCAGTTGATAATGTTCCTTCTGAGAATGTAATCATAGCACCAACAAATGTTCAACAGCCAGATCTGATAACAGAGTGGGATGAAGGAAATCTAGAAGGATCAGAGTATGTGTCAGAAGATCATCCAAACAAAGTGACACCAATCTATCAAAAATCTAGTGAATCTTCAGTTGTTATCAATACAGGAGCAACAACAATTTTTGGAAACTTATTCACAAAACCAAGCTTCACAACCAAAGTGATTAAACCAACCAAGGTCACTCACAGTATAATCAGCATGGTGATTGAACCAGATTATATTGATGCAATGGATGATGTGAACTTACAGCCTAAAGATAGAAACAGGATCAAGAACCAGGAGCGACAACCAGGTTCAGAAAGGGAGAATTCAATGTATAATCCAGTCATTATTACTGCACCAAAGCCGACCACACATGTGATAACACATACTCAAACATTGACTGTCACAACAACTGAGACAACAGTTGTTCATAGTCAAGGAAGAAAGCCTTCAACACACACTCTTGTACTGACAAAGACACAAACTTCAACTGTGTTGGATACAGTAACAGAGGTGCATACTTTGGTCAAGCCTACAGAAATTCTATCCACAGTGACAAATACAATTCAACAAACAACTACAGCTACTGTTTATCCGCCACATTCAGATTTGCCAACACAAATCAAGGATCACAAGGATCACTCAACTACAAGTACAACACAAGAGGAGAATGTGTCAACATCAACTCAACCATCTTCAACATCATCAACAACTCATGATCCACATGAAAATGACTCCATCCTGATTGTAATGACTGACAAGAAGCAAAGTGGAACTGTGCAGATGCACAATATTCCAGATTCAAAACTGCCGGTGGCGGATATTCAGGTTCCAGATGAGGCGAACGAGGTTAGTCCCAATGTTCTTCTGGGTGGTATTCTGACACACCAGTCAGGATCAGACACTGAGTGCAGGCCGGAGTGCAAGGCTTCTCGCAATGAGCTTTGTCAGCGACTGGATGGTGTGATGCGCTGTATCTGCAGACCAGGGTTCGCCAGGATGTTCCCCGATCGACCTTGCAAACGTAAGTTCAATCTCAATTAATGGCTTGATAAGTAGGATTTAAAGCATTAACATACAAATGAATAATGTCAGAGATTGGTGGAACTTTTAATTAAATAACATCTTATAATATTACAGTAATTTGAAGAAGCTGAAACTTATTTACTTCAGTTTTTCACTTCTAAATTACAATTAATCATGATTCTAAATCTCACAAACAATTGAAAGAAAATTCAATGGATATGGAATCAATTACATAATTATATACAGGGGATTATTAAATAACTTATGCAAGAAAAAGGTCAAAACAAAATTGTAAAGGTAATTTCCACTACATGAATAATTAACCAAATACAACTACTAGCTGTAAGCACAGAAAAAGGACTATAAAGTTTTCTCCTCTATCTGTGCACATTCATACTAAACCTCATTTTATTTACAGAATGAAGATAAGGATTCATTATTAGGACTGTATAATGTAATCATCTTAATCATCCTTTGAAATATTAGAGAGGCACACATAAATGAGCTAGTTAATTTCAATAATTTGAAACTTAGGCTAAATGAATATTTGCTTTTGAATTTGTATTATGAGAACGTATTAACAAAAAAAATTAAGATTCATAGTTGACATTATACAATTCATTTTCAAATACCTCCAGCAATATAGTAGGCCTACTCCTATGACACAGATTCGATACAATCTTAGTACTGCAGGAACGAATAATTATAATGTAGGATGATATTTCCACTTTCAATTTGAATTTAATAAATTATTTTTGTCATCACTACAATACTGTAATGATATTATCTAAATCCAAACATTATTTAAATCCATATTTATTGATTTAAATATTATCTAAATCCATCTCTAAGATTCAGTCTGATATGATAAGGTGGCCGATTGCTAGAATTGATTACTCTGAATTAGATAAATCTCACCTCTTCAACAACTAACTCAACAACTTTCAATTGTTGTTTTATTGGTCCAAGATAGGACAAGTAAAGTCAGCTGCGATCACAATGTTTACTAGCTCAACTTTAATTTCACTAGGTTTCAAATCTGCAAAAAAAAACAAACCAATTAAAGCCACAGGTACAAAATACACATTGACCAAAACAGCACCAACAATTGTAGGCCTAATAATGATCTATCAGAGAATTAACTTCACCATGAAACATTAATAAAAACTAATTCCTATCTATATTTATATTTGGGTTAACTAAAAGAAGCACTACACCTTGAAACTTCTTCAAACACAGTACACAATGAATAACTATTACATACTAGCTGATGTAATAGTAGTGTAACCTGTTATAAATTATATTTCTATTATTTCTTTGCGCCCAGTAAGTTTGCCATAAATTTTGTAGTATTTACTAATACTTATTTTCTTATTTATACTCATTTTAGTTTGTCAACATTGTGTGATTTATAACGATTTTTTATTTCAAATTGTATATTTGTTTTTTATGGCAAGTAAAGTTTCTATCTATCTATCTATCTTATTCGATAAATACCTACTAATAATGACACCAGATATCAATACTACGAATCAATCCCAACTATTACACCCCACATGTAATAGTAGTGTAACCTACTATTACATCTTGATATTTGAATACAGTCTATTATATTTCTACAAATAATTAATTCTTACATGATTAACTTTGTAACGTTTGTATTCAATTAAAACTTCTTTCGGTTTCTGATCATCAGCAACATACACATACAGCATGCGGCTAGCATTGGATAGATATGGCAAGGATCGAATCCACTTCACACCAGCTCTGGAGGACATGGAAACACCGATCTATCAACGTCTTTCTGAGGCCACTCGCGAAGGACTGGACAGAATGGTGATGCAGTCTGAACTCAGAGATATCTATCATGGTGTGGCTGTCAGTGGCTTCTCACGTGCTTCCAAGAAGCCAAACCATCCAATGGTGAAGTTCTATGTTCAGGTGAGGGGCTCATCCAAGGTTTATTTTCATATAAACATTTTTAAATGTAGGCTAGGCCCCCAAACCAGAAAAACGGCTAGCAGAAAGCACGCAGCACAGCAATGTGCGTGGTGACGGCATACATCCTTCCAGTGTAAACAATTCGTTTAATCATTCGCTTTGAATACCGGTAACAATCATTATTGAATTTGATAAATTTATATTATTTTCCTTTTTCTAATCAGCACACACCGATCAATGACTAATCGGTGTGTTTAGCTCTAAGCAAATTATCATGTTAAGTGATCAAAACGTGACTAAGCTCGACTCTGCTTGTCTTGAATAAATACACTCTAATATTGCTTACTAATTAAAGTTTAGCAACCATCCATACTAAACTTAAATAATTCTATATTTATTATAAATATTAAAAGAAAATTTGAATAAAATTGAATTAATTAAAACTTTATATGGTTTATAATAAAATTGCTTTTGATAATGCGGAAAACATCAAATAATCTAATAATAAGAAAAAAAAGGTTAATTCCCGTAGAAAGATTTTGACATATTTTGGGTCCGTCGCAGTAAAACATTCTGCTTTGGGGATGTAGGCAACGTTATAAGGCAAATTAGTATATATTAGGCTACTAAAATCGACCTATCTCGGCAAGCTGAACAAAAAAAATCCTCTTCACTTTTATAGCCTTAAATAGTTGAATTGAAAAATTCAAGGGTAGTATGATAGCTACGGTATCGAACTTTCAAAACACTAGCGGTTAGGTATATTTTTTAGTGTAATATTTCTTCATAGCATTTTCTTGTATCAGAAACACTAATGTCAATTCGTGGAATTATGTCTTGATCTGTTAATCTGGAGATCCATAACTTGGTGTAATGCAATTATGTCTTGATTTGTTAATCTGGAGATCCATAACTTGGTGTAATGCGACTTTACTGGCCGAGTAAGCTTGAAACAAATTTCCGGTTGCAATGAAAAAATAACTAAAGATAACCGTCGTTCACCTGTAGGTAGTTTCAAAATAAATTGAGTTCAAAGTATCACCTTTCCCCATGTAATTGGGAAACTAATTTCCTTCACCTTTTCCCAACATAATAAAAACCTTTTTTTCAAATTTGCGATTAAAAGCAGGATTATTTCAAATACCGTACATCACCAACTGTGATTTCATATTTTTGAAAATGATAAACTCTTGATATTTACAGCTTTCTGAGAACACTGAAGAATTGCGATTACAAGATGTTTTGAAGAAATCACTGAGAGCCAACAACTTCAGCCTGGGGGGAACAGAAGTTTACGCTGCACGAGAGCATGTACAGTACCTTGTTGCTGAGGGTGAGTACGGTACCTAATCTTGATTGAAAATTCCAGCATTTGGATTATACAGATAAAAATAATAAGTTTACTCACATTTCATACTTTCCAATCATGTTTCTCTCTAATTTCTTAAACAATTCCAAATGTCCATAACCATCAAACCACAACTACGGCAGTTCAGCTCAACGGAAATATCAAACATTTTAACGACAAACGGTGATTTAAAATATACATTTATTGACTCAAAAACATTGGTAATCAATTTGACAAAAAAAAACTGCTTTAGTTTTAAACAAGAACTCATGGCAATACTTGAACTACCCTTGTTTACAATGCTGAAAACTTGGAAAGACAGAGGATGACAGCTAGCAGACGACTGTTATTTGTTCGATAGTTTATTAGCAAGCCACTAGGTGGCAGCAGCTCACAGTATCGTACCTTTCAGCCTTTCACATGATTGTGAAGATCACCTAGCTAAATTTAGTCCCAGTTGCACAAAGTCTGTTAAATCCTTATCTCCAATTAATAATGTTATATTCTCATGAAATATCGAAGATTGGATTTTATCCACTTAAAAAAATATTAATCAATAGTCTAATAATTGTGGATCCATCTTCTTTTTCACTTCTAAAGGTTTATAAAGGTTTATTAAAGAGTGAAAATTAATCCTTACATATACCGGTACTCAGTGTTCAATCACACAAAATATGCAAAATAATATTCATATTGAAATAGAAATTGTCAGTTCAATTGATCAATAAATTCAAAAATTAGGGTGTTCAAGATTATTTTCTAATAACAATCGAATCCAATCTAATGGCACAATTATTTTTACAATTCGAATCCTAATCCATTCTTCATTTCTTCATTCAAGTATTTGTAATTCTCTTTGCAGTATAAAACAAATTGCCGTCAAAAATCTTTCTTTTATTAAATTTATATTTGATAGGTTAATGGGCTACAGATTTTAACAGTTTTTCTATAAACTTTACAGAAGGTGACTTAATAAAATATAATAGGCTACAGTTTATAGTAAACTGTATAATATTCAGGCGAATAACTGAGAATAATTATTATATGGTAATTTGATATCAGACACAAATATATATCATTTGAATTGCAACGGGGCCCTGCTCTTTGAAAATGTCAATTAAGTTACATAATTCAAAGAACAATGCCTTTCATAAGAGGTCGATCCTTATATTTTATAAAATTCATTCCAATGTTATTCAAGCTTTAATTATTATTCAATTTTTTCACACTGAAAAAATATTGCTTATCTATATTAAATATTATTATTTATTTTAAAATTTTCAGATTTCGATGAGTGTGCAGATGCTAAGTTCCATGACTGTTCGGAGGATGCTCAGTGCTTTAACTTGAGAGGAACTTACACTTGCAGTTGTAAAGAAGGCTTTACTGACCTATCACAGAACACTCTCTACCCTGGCAGAATATGCTCTGGTGGGTAACAAAAACGTTAACAGTTGTTGACAATATTAAGAAATAATTTCCAGTAAACTGTACCCTCAAGTATTTGATACAGGCGCAGATAAAAAATAAATCTATATACCATAGGTACTACTTATTCACTATATAAAGTTTTTTATCTGTGATTCAAGTTTACTTGTATTTATGCAAAAATGTTCAAATTATTTTGATAGCTTTTATAAATAAGTAAGCTAAAACAAATAAAATGAACTAAGCATTAATAGTGATATTGAATTATTATATTTTTTATTATCGTGATTTAAGTTTCACTTCACTTTGCAAGGGTGTTCAAATTATTTTAAAAGCTTCTTTAGAAATAAACTAAACAAGAATTAATAATATATTGCTTAATTTTTTATGTTTTGTATCTTGAAGAATATTTAATTATCACATATTATATATTTGTACTTTTATGAGATTCCATAATTATCTTTTTATAATTCATTATCAAATATCATGGTAGATTTATGTATTTTATTCTAGTTTGACATTATTATTTTGTTTTTATTTTCATTTTTTTTATTATTGATTGATTGATTGATTCACTTTTTAGAAATAGCTCAAAAGACTCTATAGTGGGAATATACAGACTCTCTTCATGATAGTTTAAGCAGAATGGTCTAAGAATTTAACTCACTTTTTCTCACATTGTAATTGTTTTCCATGTTTCATAAATACCTCTGGACCTTTTTATCTCAGAAAAAATAAGAATAAATAAATATTATGATTGGCATTAAATTTTCCAATTTTCTGTAGCTAGAAGATTCTAATTTGTTGTATTTTTTCAGCTGAACAAATAGGATGTGAGAAATGTAACTACCATGGCAAGTGTTACATGAGAAGTGATGATGAAGACCTCTGTGAATGCTTCCAGTGGTATGCAGGAGAGAACTGTCAAATTAATTTGAAAGGTGGGTGAAACCAACTTTCAAAATGAAGTTGATATTATTGTTAATCTTGAATAATCAATCTCAAGCTCGCCTTTCACAATCTAGCATGAACTTTTAATGCTTCTTTTCTATTTTTCTCAATAAATTTCTAATTTTGTTATTCAATTTTTCAATATATTCAATTTTTACTTTTTATTAGATTCAAATTTGACTTTTTTATAGTACTTGATTTGACTATACTTAATAAAATATTTTAATATTCAAATTTTTATTTATTATAATAATATTTTTTCTCTAATTCTGTTCTATATTTATTCTATTCTAATTCTAACTATTCTGTTCTATTCTATTCTATCTGAATAATTATTCATTCTATTCTATCATTATTTTCTATTATTCTATTCTATTATTCTATTCATATAATTCTATCTATTCTATTCTATTCTGTTCTACTATTCTATTCTATCTATTCTATCATCTATTCTGTTCTATTTCTTTTCTATTCTATTCATGTTATTCTATTCTATTCTATTCTATTCTATTCTATTCTATTTTTCTATTATTCTATTCTCTATTCTTCCTCTATTCTATTCTATTTTTCAATTTTAAATTATAAATTAAATTATATTAAATTATATTCAATATTATTACAATATTGAATTATTGGCTTTTCCAACATATAAAATAGTGCATTTATTCTCGATTTTCAGTTCTGCTGCTTGTGCTGGTGACAATAGGCGCGTGCCTGATGGTGTTGCTTGTCGTCTGCTGTATTCTGGCCTGCATGAAGCGGCGGGGTGGGGATAGAGGTGGCAGCGGAGGGGGCAGAGGGGGTCCGCCGATGCTTCGTCCCGGTGTGGCCGGGTTCCGTCGCTACCGTGGCGCTATCGCGGCGGCGGGCGGACGAACCAGCGCCAGTGGCGACAAACGCGCCATGATAAGTCTGGACACCAGCAGTGAGGCCAGCATTGACAATACGTTGCCGCCTTATGTCAAACAGGTTTGTTAACTATCAGTGAATAAATTAATTTTGCCGTTTTTTTTAAATATTTTAAAAATATTTATTTTTAATATTTTTATATTAGAGATAAATTAAATGAATTAATATACCAATCAGTATTTAATATTTTATTTTAATACTTGTCAACAATATTGATATTTTTATATTGAGAAAATTTAGTCGAAATTTTAAGATCATTTTCAAATTTCTTACAATATGTCTTCATTCTTACGAAGTCTCTGCTCATCTATGACTTTTTTTAATTTTTAAATTTTGCCTTTATATTAATGTTTTTTATGAAAAAAAATAGGTATGTAATTGGTAGGATTTGAGGTAGTATTTTGTTAGAGATACGATTTAGAAGTAATTAATAAATAAGGTCTTAATTGTTTTGACGAGTTGATTGTTTGTACCGGTAATCAAAATTCTCAATTTCAGTGTTGTAGAGTAGGCTATCAACGAGAATTTCCAACCATGAATAATCATATAATACTGTTTTAAAACTGCATGGAAAATACAGGACCACTTTTTTTGAATACCTTATGCCCGGTTTCTCAGTCTTTCAATAAATAGTTTATGGATCCAATAGCAGTATTGAATCAATAAACATGTGTTTTCAAATACAAAAAAAAATTATTCTATAGTTTATTGAACAACTGAAAAACCGGGCATTAGTGTAACCAATGTCCATTGTTGATAATAATAATTTCAACTTGATTTTACATTCATTGTCAAATTCTTCAGGCTTTCTCCAATAGGCTAGTGTTCAAATAATAGGCTATTTGGGTTTATTAAGATTAAAATATTCATTATTTTTATAAATCACTCAGACTTTGATATTTTTCAAAATACAATGTCTTGTTTATATCCTTGTGATTTTAAAACAACTTATATCATGTTATTCTGGAGTTCCATTTATTTTCTTATAACTATTGTGTACTAATATTATTATTATTATAACTTATATATTTATAATTATAATATTATTCATTTTTCTTCTGTTCAATACAAAAAATTGTTCCTTTATCATAACTGTGGTTTGTGAGCTGTGTGACTAAATTTTCTTCAAATATCCCTGATATGCATTTGTTGAAAATAGATCCGATACTTTCACCCACATACAGTGATATCAGCACTTATTTTCAGCTTTTTCAAGTTTATGACAAAATGTTTTCAATGTTGAAATCCGTACAATTGTTATTGATCAAATATTTTCTATTACGAAAAATCCTGATAATTTCCTTTCTTCAATGTGTTTTCTTTTTTGCTATAAAATAACTTGTTGGCATCACTGTGTTATAGTGTCAATATTATTATATCATAATAATATAAAATATATTATAATATAATATAACTTATATAATATTAATATAATATTATTATATCTTATATATTATATCATATAGCTATTAGTGCCATAAATTGAATTTATTAAATAGTTTTGTTGAGAAAAATCCAGGCTTGCTTAGAATAGTTTGATGGTTCATTTCTGCATTAGGAACAGCTCTTCCAAATGTGCATTCTAACGACCTTCCCAGGCGGTTGATCCTTATTGCATTATTGCTTTAATGACTGTGCAATCACAAAATTCATCATTTTAATCAATATAATTCTGCAGACACACGTATCCACTGCAAAGCCAAAGGTGCTACGCAAGGCGACCAAAGCGCCTTCTCCCAGTCACCTGGGAACTTTGGACCACCAGCGCGAGCGTTCGTTGACAGTGATGATCCCACGCGCCAAATACCGTCCGGTGCCCGTCCAGCCCGCGTCCGGATCACTGCTCACCATGTCCACGTTCGGACCCGAACAGAAACTGCTCAACTACCTCACGCCAGACGGCCCGATCAACGCATCCGATAAGCAAGTGAGTTTCAGCTTTTCAAGTAAATAGTGGATGCCTCTCAGTTGGTTTGGTTCTAATTATGCTATTACTCTATTACTACTATTCTTATGCTTGAAAATCACCTTGTAAGCCGATTACTATATTTGTTTTTGTTCAATATGTTTGTATATATGCAGTGAAATAAACTGATTATTATCATATGCGTAAAAATATATAGTTACTGACATAGTGAGTTAATGATGATTGCAAGTTTTTGTCATGCAAATAAGCAAGTAAGTTGGATGAAACAGTTGGGGCCGGCTCATGAGCTCGGGACTTAGCTAAGTCCTAGACTAAAACGGGTGGCAACCGTAGCATTGACAAACGTTAGCCTCGAAACTATGTACTAAGCTGCTAACCCAGTAACCTGTCGAGACAAACGTTTGTCGATGCTGCGATAGTCACCCGTTTTAGTCGAGGACATAGCTAAATCCCGAGCTCATGAACCGGCCTTCAGCATGTGAAGATGTAAAGATACTATTCCTTGTCCTTGTTTGGGTTTAGGCCTAGATAGTTGTCAGTTAAAAAAATTATAGTCTTCATAAATCTTTATTATTTTGGAGTAATGTTCAATGAGTTCCAGCTTCTGATATAGGCCTACAGAGTGGGTGAAAAGTTAAAGTTTTTTAAAGAGTGGGTGGAAACGGCTTAATATTTCTTGTACAAAAGTAATTTGACGGTAATTTGAGCAATGTGACATTGGGGATCGTACTCAAATTGAAAATACTACTTTACTGTGACTTTGAAAATTTGGTCCGCCATCTTGGATTAGCCACCTCGTTGACATTGTTGGGAAAATTAAAAACGATTGGTGAGTGTCAGATATTTGGAAAGTTCTCGACTCTTCCTAAAATTTCGTGTTGTTAGTTCTCATTGCAGGGCTCGAGGGCGAATAGCAGAAAGCCGAGCAATTCAACCAATCATTCAGTGCCACCGGCGCCACCGCCTCCACAGAAGTCACAGAGTGTCACACCTGTACCCAGGAAACCTTCAACTGGTGAGACATTTGATTCAAGCTTCAAAATACGGTGTTGTAGTCAAATATTGGATCCAAACAACACTATCAAAATTGCTGTTAGAAAATTGTAATTTTTTATTCTATATCTGTCACTTTGAAAAATCATAAAATTTTATATCCTGAGTTCCACTCCAACCAACCATTAGAACAATAGGACTATTAATTTTGAAATTGGAATTATACGTTTTTATTCTTCTTTGTATACAGCAGTGGACAGAAAAAAATAGATAATTTGAAGAAGGTTCCTCGCATGGGCAAATGCCATGTGATTTTCAAGAAAGTGGTATTCTTTCAATCCTATCTACTAGTCACTGTGAGTGAAACATCTCAAATATTCTAGAATTTGATCCTTGAAATTCGATGTCAAAAGTTGATTTTCATATATGTTTGAAATATTAAAATCAACTCTCTGATAAAAATAAATAACATATCAAACTGCAGTGATATGAAACATAAATCAGTTACTATTAACATATAGACTAACCAAGTTAGGATAGTAAAGGATTATTGAATGGATTAGCTCTGCTATTAATTTGAATGCACCTACCAATTGCACAAGTTGTTTGTAGTAGGTACGTGAACCGGGGCGAAGTTGATCAAAAATTACGGTTTTTTGTGATTCATTTGCTTCAGAAGCCCTAATAAAATTCTATAAAAATAGGATTGATTCTATCAGTCTTGCCCTTCTTATTACAGTTTGAACATAATTTTTCACATTTTAAACAATCCTTATTATTTTGTTGAAGACTGATCGACTTCACCCCATATAGTGGGGCGAAGTTGATCAGCCATACAATACAGTGTAAAATCGACTTCACTCCACACATGAGGTGATTTCGATCAATTATTATCAATTATCAATTTCAATTTTTTAGTAAATAAAGTTCAAAGAGAATTATATCCTTCATAGATATATATTTTTTATAGTGTTCATTGTAAGGGTGAAAAGCAGTTTATTTGAAAAAGTCAGGTGTGATCAACTTCACCCATACTGATCGACTTCGCCCCGGGTTACCGGTATTTTTTACTGTCCTCAACTCATCTCTAGCTCATTGCCGTGCTATTTTCGTAATCCATAGTTACTATACACATCCTTGAATGCAGAGTACAATTTGTATTTGGAAAATCAAGTTTTTTATTATTTTTAATGTTAAAAATGATGGTTTTCTTAATGATCTGTGACAGGTGCCCTGGTGTCAGCAGGATTTGAAGTGTCAGCCACGGTGGGTAGGACAAAAGAATTAGATGATACGTTCATTGAGGAGCCCCACACCGACCTTGGGCAGCAAGGATTCAACACTATTCGAACTGCTGAAAGGTACTGTTTGAGGTTGTTGACCTGAAATTTCTCTTTCCCCAAAAATATTTTTGGCCTACAAGAATGCTCCCAGAAATTTACTTAAGAGATATCTTATTTTTTATGATGTGACGTGTAGGTTTAAAGTGATAAAATTATTTCTCTCTTAAGACAAAACAAGAAATTAATTTGCATTCATATTTCTCTTGAATAATATAATTGGCAGAGAACAAAAAGCATTTCTGAATCATAACAAATACTGAGATGACAAAATCTTGACAAGTGATTTTTTATTCTTTAGGTATAATAAGCTGCTAAGTTATAGAATAGAGAAAGCTTAGGAGAAGTAGATGATTCATCACCATGTTAAACGGTGAACGATATATAGAAAAATTACGTGATGGTGGCGATACCTCTGGTGACTCGAGAGTACTTCAAACACTTGCTGTGTTAATCAAGTGGGCGATCGACGAGACCTCTGAACTCGCCTAACACGAACTATTTTCACATTACAATAAACATGTAAACAATCGTCCCTATCTGATGAGTCATCTACTTCTCTTATGCTTTCTCTATGCTATAACTTAGCAACTTATTATACCTGAAGGATAAACATTTAAACAATCACATGTCAAGATTTATAATCTCAGTATTTCTATGCATATACGTTATAGGTACAGGTACTATACTGGTATCACTTTTAATCGTCTGTACAAGACATTCAAATTGTATTCCAATGTGCTAGGCTATCTCATGACAAAAATAATCTCACTGTAATATTCAGCACTCTCTGCTTGCATGATCGATTTGACCAATATGTTTAACATAATGTGGTTCATAATTTACCATCATAATGTAATTATTATTGATGTCATTTTTATGTGTGTGACTAACTGTATTCATAATTGTAACGATATCTGTGGTTAATAGTATTTTAAATATCCTCAATAGTTGGGAATTATTTATCAATATATTGTCACCAGTTTCTTCAATCCTGAATATTCTCAGAAATCAGCTTCAATCAATTTTAGCGCATCAATATGGAATACGCATAATATTTTTGTTCTCTACAAACAGTTCTGTATAGAAATGAAATACAATAACTTGAATAGTTTATCTTAAACAATAAAGAGTTCTTTATAGTGTCATTTTGGATAGGTCTCCAAACGTGAAGGTTTCAATTCTTCAGATTTACTGTCCACTGTCGGTGACTACAAGCACTGTCGGCTTCTTGAAGTTCTTCCATATCCTTAATGAAACTTCTCCTCTTCATGTTCTCATAGAACATAAATGATATGTATAATATTTTCTGGCAGCACCTAACCAATTTATAAATAAAATTAGTAGTAAGTAATTATGAATTAAAAATAATAATTACTGTGGTTTTGAGTACGACTCTACCAGAGGAGTTTATTCCATTACTCAACATTATACATAAAATATAATGAAATAATTAATATAAATTCTTATAACTAAATCTAATTGTTGCAGAATTGGATTTTGTGGCTCCACTATTTTGTGACGCCATTCCATTTCTTTATTACTCTCTCATGTCTGGCAATAAGATAAAAAAATAAATAAAATAAGACACAAAAAATTGTGCAATGAGGCGAGGTGGAACCTACCCGTGAGGGTCTCCCCACCAATAAAAGCCATACGATAAAACAAAAAGATAACAATCTCTCACTATGCCATCTCATTATTGTCATGTACTTGTTTTTAATAAGTTCAAGAAAGAAGAAATACAAATACATATATTCGAAACCAGTTATTCGAATACCAATGATTGTCAAAATAAGATGATATCAAGACATGATATTTCCACAAGTTGGTTTTCTATTATTTTCAACTCCTGAGCTTGAATGAAATATGTGATTCCTTTCTTCACAATTGAGTGGCGAAGATTCAGTTATTTCAATCCAAACTCTAACTCACTGTGGCCTTAGCCTATGACTAAGTAGTAGTAGTAAAAAATGAACTCCAATGAGTTGAAGATTATTAAATAATAATTTCCAATCCATCTTATGCTTGTTTTCAAGCTTCTAACAAATTACACGCAGTGAGATTTCTAGGTAAACTAAGCTCTTCAACATTTTTCTATACATAGTACAGATGGAGTTAACATCATAGATTGATAGGAGTTAACTTTCATGTGTGTATGACTGAGAACTTTATATGATTTCAGCACAATAATTGTCGACATACCCCCTCCCCCCACGCTTGAGGCGGAGCTGGAACAAGTCATCTCGAAAGTCGACTGCCTGTAAGAATAAAATGTCTTCTTCTTTCTCCTATCCATCTTCTTTTCACTGTTGTTTGCTTGACTAACATGATTTTTGCTTGGAAATTTCTCTTCTAATTCTATCCCTTTAGAATCTTTATCAAGGAAACATTTTTCAAAAACAAATCCACAACTTGCTATTCCAATTACACTGGCAGAACATTCTAGTGAAATCCATCCAAGTGACTGAGAGTGACCATGGTTATGCACTAAGCAAGAGTTCTCTATTCTATTCTAGTAAAATCTACTGTTTGTGCTGTATTATAGTGTATAGACTTGTGTAGTGAGATTTGTTTGATTTTTGGTGATTTCTGTATTTTTTGTTGAAATTTTTTAACAAAGTATTCAATTTTTCGTTGTTTGATAAATTTTGCATGTTTCAATAATTATCACTGTAAATCTTGTATCGCAATTCAGTGTGCCCACTTCAGTAACAAACATAACATACAATGTTCAATTTCTATCCTCATTATACTCTAATTCGGTTCAGGGCTATTTCGTTGTGCTGCTTCTTATGTATAGAATTAAATTATTAATGAAAACCATTAATCTAATTCAAGACTTATTGAGCTACTCATTGGGATTAGAGATCTTCATAGACAGTTTGTTATTAACAAAAAACTCTCGTTCAACATGCATGAAATAGCTTTCGCTCATTTTCTCTTTCTAAATTGAAGCATGATGTTAAAAAATAATAGTTCTAAAATAATTAGTATTGTCAGTAATCCCATTCATCATTAAATTAAAATTGATAGGTATTGAATTGTCATGAATCATTAATTTAGAAAAGCTGATTAAATTGAGACTTTAAAGAACATTACAGAACAATTTCTACTATTCATGATGTTCCAGGTTTTTTATAATCTAGTGGATATACTGTTACCATTTCTCAGACAGCGAATGAATGTTTCTATTTATTCCTGTATTCTACCTCATCCAAACATCAAATAACTGATCTCATTAATCTTAATTAATCAAGCTGTATGAATGACTTCTTTCCATTTTGTGAGATGATTGAAAGTTGATTTAGGAATTTAAGACCATAAACTGTTCATGAAATGTTTAGTTTCCTCACAATTTTATTTCTGAATATTACTATTGTTGAAATGAATAGTTATGTAATCTTTTTGACACCAAGTTTTTTTCTGCTTCTCTGTGAAAACCTTTTGTTTGAAAGTGTTTCGTGATCATCGGATTTGTATTGAACATTTCACTTAAATGTGATCCTCCAAATGTTATACACAAACAAAAGAGAAAAACACATTCCTAGCGTATGTATTCTAATAAACTAACTATGCATGAGTTGGTCTTATATGAGAAATCAACTTTGCAAAAGTATCACTAGCAGAAAAATAATTTTTTTGTACAATAAAAAATCTCTATCAATTACTTTTGTTTGGAAATTTCCTCTTCTTTATGATCTGTCCTTGTGAATAATTCGCGTCTAAGCCTTTCATTTTCACTGGGGAAAATATATTTTTTTCTTTATATCAAAATCGATAATTTTGTTTCCAAAACTAACATGATTTTAGGAAACCTGTACATTCAAGTTTGAAAGGTGTCCCATATTGTCCTTGAGTTTGTTTTTTAGAGCTAGATATTTCAGTTTCTGTTGATTTGTGAATTTCAGGACTGTGTCAGAGGCGAGGTCCTATGATGAAACGACGATACAGCCCCCGACTAAGAGTCTGCATTCATCTCATCATCATCACCACCACCATCATCATCATAGCAATAATAACAATGATGTAAGTGTCTAAACTATCATATAACTTGTATAGGCCTAGTTGCTACATAACCATATTTCTGATCAAACCAATTTCAAATGTTTTGTGAACCAATTATTCCCATGTCGATTATGATAGGATATGAACAAGAATATAACTTAATAATGAAGAAGACAACTTTTTTAAATACGGATATGGCAAGATAACATCACTTTCCATCTACGGTTCATTTCAAGGCTATCAATTTGAGAATTTTTCAAATTTTAGTTTCAGAAGAATCTGAAGATTAATAGCATACATAGTTAGCATTTCATAGCTAGCACAACCTTGTAGGCTACTATTTTGTTTCATCATTTCATGAAAAGGAACACAAATATTCACTTGCTACCTATTAATTAGTGTTCTATTTTTTAATGTTTTAAAATAGCCTAATTTTATCAGTTTATTTTTTTTTCTTGCTCACTTATTATTTGGTTTCTAGAGCTTTATTTCAATTGAAATACAGGATATTATTCCTCTGGTTGATGAAATCATTGTTATCATCTTGCAACCACACAGTGAAAGTGACAGGGTAGACATTAAACAGTACGGTACAGTTATACATTATAATAGGCTTCACCTACTGTACCACATTAAATGTCTCAATTTCTGTGACAAAGTTCTAATGAAATTTCTCATTCTGATCCTCTTATTGAAATTCATACTGCAGATTAAATTATCTGTAAAAAAGCTGAGTAAAATAACCTGAGTAAACCAATGAGAACATTGATGAAACGTTTCTAACTACAGTATAGTAGATATTTGTCTAAATAAGCTGACATATATGCATCATATTATACTGTAGATATAACAGTAATTTCAGAAATATGAGTTAGTGTATTACCGTCAAATGATAATGATTGATAATGATATTATTGATAATGGATGATTTTTATTGTTAATATTTTATTGAGTATTATTGGTTGTCCTCAATTTGTATGACCATCAATTTAAAAACAGTTTCAAGTCAAAATCTCAATAATTGAATTTCCTTTTCCAGGAGAGTCACACAATGGTGGAAAGGGACATAGGATCAACGTTCGTTCTACCACAAACACATCTGTTCAAACCAGATAGGGTGAGTTTCGAATTAATGCATTCTGATTCCGCCTCATTCAAGTCATTAATGACTGTTGTTTGAAATTTGTTGTTCTCCAATTGGTTTCCCTTTACCCTACAATTCAAATTGTTTTCCCTTGTGGAATAATCGTATCGTTGCCAAAAAATAAACTTGTTTCAGATACCGGAGTTCAGTTTTTTATCCTTTGATGCTTCACGTGATTTTTCGAAAAAACATATAAATTTTCTGTTTTGAGAACCTTTTACAGGCTCCCAATAAATTTATTAATGCATAACTTATTTGATGACTATTCAATCTTACACCAAATACAGTATTAAGAATATTTGGAATTGTTTTTCAAGCTGATATAATAAAAAAATGTTGTGAGTTACTTCAAAAGAAATCATGAAGACAGAAAAATGTTTAATCAGGATATTAAAGGGGTCTTGAAAGTAATCACACAAACAATTGTTCGTGTTTAACATTGTTTTAACATTTTAAACATTGTTTCAATGATTATTCATTAAAGTGCACTTGTTTATTTGGATTTAATCATGAAATTCTTTAAATTCTATACATTATTTTAAAAAATATATTTAAAAATTCATGAATCCTACCATGAAATGCTGTTATAACTTATGGTTCTCTTGTTGATTTTTCAGGGAAGTGACGCTTCGAATTTCGACTCTTTATAGCGAAAATATCAATCATTCGGCCATATAAAATTTGAATCAAGGTGAGTTTGCCAACAGTAAGAAGTTTCCACTATCAATAACAAATAAAAAATTATGGTTTAATTACGGTTAAAATATTTCTCCTCTGATTGACATGAGGCTTCTAGTTTAGCTGACATATAATTGAGGGAAGTAGATGAATATTATTGTTCTTGATTGCTGATTAGAACGAATCAGCGTCCACTTTGTGATTAAATTCAGACATTTTCATTTTCTCCTGGAATAAATTGTGATTAAAAACATATTCAGACTGTATTATTCTCAATATTTTTTCCAGGTGCTCAGCAGCTTCTGTTGTGAAACGTGACTTTGGACAATGAAATAGACCTTCACGTAATATTAGTTCATCAAAGAGTTCTAATGTAGTAGTCCATTGCAATTGGAACCAATATTGTTGAA
The DNA here is from genome assembly GCA_017141395.1 of Laodelphax striatellus. Lineage (NCBI taxonomy): Eukaryota > Metazoa > Arthropoda > Insecta > Hemiptera > Delphacidae > Laodelphax > Laodelphax striatellus. Next base: position 18,955,914 of record CM029538.1, on the reverse strand, counting down.
GAATGTAAGAACGAATTTCCCCATTCACAGAGATCAAATCTTTGTTTATGTGAAATTGAACTAAGAATTGAACAACAATGAGCTCTTTCAGAAAATAGATTAGTCACAATTGAATAATAAAATTAGTATAAATATACATTTTTATAATCAAGTGCAATGTAATATACATAGTGCATACATTGTACATAGGCATAGATAAAGATTTGATTCGCTGCCAGTAACCTTAAGAATAGTTATTAGAATATTCAGTTATCAAATTCAAATATAATAATTATTCTTTAATTTCTCAAATTTGAATATAACTTTTTTTTAAAAAGAACAACAATATTTTAAATTGAAGTCCACAACATGATCCGCTCATTCAAAAGTTCCACTCATGCTTCAAACAACTTTTAAGATGTCATCATCATTAAGTTGTCATCATTATCATTTTAAGATACATCATTATTATACAGTTTCAAATCATAAACTTCAATTCAACTCCCTGGCGGCTCGTGCCGAAGAAATAGGTGAAGTGTTTGTACAGTTTTAACTATTTAATTTAACTATATAATTTTAACTATCTAGCAAAAATTTTCCATAGCAAATATGGAACACAAATTATTTTTTTGTATTTCTCAATTTTTCCACATGAATAATTATTAGATAACTGGAATATGATAGTTTTGCTTCTGATAATGAAGCGATATACTTTTGCTAGAGCTGTGCCATTTGATATTAAATACAACAATATTAATGAGTTACTTTCTAACTTAGTTGTGATGATTTTTCAAAAAAATGGAATAACTCATTAAGATTCAAATTAAATCAGTATTAGAAAATTTCAATAGAAATCAACTACATACAGTTGCTACTCTAATAATGGAACTTATAAGTTATTGAATCTTGAGTCAAATCCAAACTCTATTATCACTGTGCAGTGATAAATTCCCGCTTTGGGTGTACATTAAAATATTTTATTTATACAATTTAGACTAAGTTTTGATATAGATAGAAACAAGACCATTGATGCAACATCAATGATTTTGTTTATAAATTTTCGACTTGCTCAGATCTTTTGTAAATATACTTTTAAATGTATCATAAAATCATTATGTCGTGTATTTTAATTGAATAGAAATGTATAATACTCTATATTAATTTATATAATTGTTTTAAGATACACTTCAGCATTATTTCTTCTCTATTGTGTAATTTGTCAAATTTCTTCAATAAATTTATTTTCGAAGTATGTTATGTATCATCTTTTGTAAATATTGTTGAATTGATTTATCTTCTTGCAACTTACTACTTAACATTGACTTTTTGTATATTGTAATATTACTAAATTATATTCTATATTGGAAATTTGATTCCATCCATAATAATTATCGAATTTTAAAACCAAGATAGAAAGAGTTCATTGTTGGAATTCAAGGATAATAACGTTAAATAATTAAATTTAACGATTTTCTAGTGCCAAAAACTGAGATGTGTCATCTAAGAATAATGATATCATTTCATTATTTCTAATATTTTTGAAGCAATGTATTATAAACGAGTATCTTATCCATCGAATATTATGAGTGAGGTATCATTGGTGAGAGTAATGATTGGAGTTGTTATGTTATCAGATTGTTGTACGGAGAAAGTTTCTGATAAAGTTTATTTTTATTGGCAGTGTCCAGGAATTGCGTAATCCCATAATAAGTCGGATATATTTTTGAAATTCTGAACTGCGAAACATGTTATTCCGTGTAGGAAATGAATTATTATTACTCTATAATTATAAGTATTTTTATATGTAGAATAAATATTCTAACAAAATTTGTGTGTTTTTCTCTCCCCTTCCTCTTATTATCACCTGCTTTGCTTTTAAAAGTAAATCAAGAGTAATAGCACAGATAACGTAAATCAGATTTACGTTATCTGTGGTAATAGCCTTCTTATCTTCAATTGATCAAAAATACTTTATTCCAAAAATTTATCATCATAATATTATGTACATATCATGTACAGAGCGTGCCATCCAAATTGGCGTCTAGGGGAGGCTGTGTGAGAGGGATGGATAATCTCTCCCACCACGCTTCCCCTCCAGCCGCTAAGGCTAGTACAGTCAGTGAAGCAAATAACATTAACTTACAGTACTGCTAGGTAACCGAAGCGAATATGAATTTTTTTATAAAGCTGAGTATGCCAGCTGAATGAACTTTTGGAATTTACTGTACCGCGAGTCAGCAGGCACTGTAGTGGGAGAAAGCGATCAACGCGCATGCTCCAGTGAGAGGCCAATTTGGATGACACGCTCTGTACTGTACATAATCTCTTTTAGGATTAAATTATTTTACTCGCTTGAACCAGTACAACAGACCACTACTTTTCAACTCTTGTACTGTCAACGAAGGGTCTGTGACGAAAACAATACATACTACGACACCTAGCGTCAGAGAAATTAACTATCGCATCTCAAAAGCTTCAAATTCTTTCCGCTAGATAGTAGGCAAGTGTTAACAATGGGCTCAAGTTGTAATGATGAAGACATTATTTATTGCTACGCCGGTTTTAACCGATGTCAACGTTCGATCTCTGATCGAGAGATCCAGAGAAAAGATAATAATTCATTTGCTTAGACTATGATTGTAGTAATTTTACTTCAATTAATCTCTATTCAAGTTACACTGTTTAAAGCCATATTGCATGGAAATAAATAGAGAGGTTTATTACAATAAATTACTGAAATCCAAATGGTTTTTATACAATAGCGGAGTTGTAATTCTGCTGGGGATGTTGCCAACATGAGTACTAGACTTGTACATGTCTAGCGGAGCTGATTTTGAGAGAAGTTGAAATGAAGAATGCGATTTTATAGTGGACTTTTCGATAACTTCAACTCATCTCCATTTTTAAATTTCATAGATCACGATCTTGGTTTTGTACGTTAATCATCATTGCGATTATTGCAAATTATCTCAGAAATTTGACCATCCTATGAATTTTTCACTCATTTCCATCTCTCATGGACATTATTACTTTGCAATATCGCCTTCAATGTGTGGGCCATTAATAGATCACTGGCTATGTAGTCGAATCCTGCTGGGAAAAATCAATTTCAATGATAATTGTACTCCATTATTCCATAAATTCTTTTTTCGAGATGGAAATTCGTAGTAGGCTACGTGAGTTATTATTAAAGATCGGCGGAATGCAACTACCTCTTGAGTTTCCTCATTCAGGGTTAAACATGACAGGGGGGAACATGACACCATTGAATATATACCCTATAGGATATATATTCAATGATGACACCAATGGCGTCATAAAAATTTTGGATGGGGGATTTTTTTATAGGACCTAATAGTCTTTAGTTGAATGTTGCAATATCTATTGAATCACATAAAATCAAGTGCGCTGTAAAAGAAAGAAATTTTATAGCAGAATGTCGAATAAAATGCAAAAATTAAATTAAATTGAAAAAAAAAACTCTGAAGATACTAAAAACTATGATAAAGAAGGGGCTGACAAGGAGAAGGCATGGTGAACTTGGAACAGATTTTTAAATTAATTTTCAATTAATGTTTTTAAATTCATCATGTTGCAGAAACTGAATGAAAAGTGAAAGACTAAAATTACCTTGTTTCTCATAAATGATGTTGCAAGCTCTTTTACAAAATATTCTTGAGTTGGTTTGAAGGTCTATAAGTCTAATTCTTCATATTCTTTATTAGTTACTGCTTACTGTTTTAAATCAATTATTATTATCTAATTGTGAAATACATTAATACACTGAGACTTTTTGTTCAAATTCCGTCAAATATGAATTGTTTTAGAGGTTTTTGTAGATTCACAAGGTAGACGTGAAGACTATGTGAATATCACTGTGTTCAATCATAAATATCCATTGCTATTCTGTGGTTTAACATTCAGTTATAATTTATTCAAATAGGAAATCTTACAGGTTTTTCAAGATTTACAGTGTAGACAATATCATTATGTTCATTATTTAGTTATAACAGTCAGTTAATTCATTCATTTACTTATTCTTGAGTTAAAACAAGAAATAGATTTTCGGTTGTATCTCTCATGTAATGTCATGAATATTTTAGAAATAGAAAACACGTTAATTTGGCAGTCCTAATAGCTTTGTTGAAGAAAGTTGCCAATAGATCGAGATTGATTTCAAATTAGGATTATTTGAATACTCCTAAAAATAATCCTAGGATACTATGTCGAGGTGGAACTATTCTATAGTCCGCAAACCTTAGTTTGCAGTGTTACGTTTATTTATTGCCGGATTTCAGTAGCCAGCGCCAACTCAGAGGAGTAAGTATTCAAAACTTGACATTCAGGTAAGTCTGCACTAAATAAGTCGTTCTGGACTAAACCATGATTGTTATTTTTTTTATTGTTTGATAGCCTACGGTATTTCAATCATACTGTAAAGCACAAATTTGTTTAACTATATTGATGAATAATTTACCAATCACAGAGCACTGTGATCATCTATGATTGGTCAAGTCTCATTCACGCATGCACAGGAAAATTAATTCGGTGCATGATTTAAACTGTGATTGAAAATACGGCTAAAAGAACTGAATGTTGAAAATGCTTTCTCAATTAATTCTGTCTCTATGTTTTCTCATTTATGTAGTTTTGATAGAATAAGAAATAAACAAAACAAGAGAAAGAGAGCGAACAGCTGTGAGGAGTAATAAACGAATAAGCAAAACATGGCCGGACTAGATCAGATCAGATCAGATGTCACAATAATATAGTATCCACTTTTCAGCCTGAAATATTGGAGTCATTTTGATACTCTTGTCTCAGTGACTATGAATGTTATTGCCAAGTTCAACGAGGAACAAATCTTTCCTCTTTCTTCAATTCTTAGTAAACGTGAGAAATTCAAGTGCTTAAAATCATGCATGATTATAACTTGAGTCTCAAAATTCAAATCGTCTACCTAAATGAGCCTTATTTTCCATGGCGAAGCGTGGTATACTTATTTGGTCATCGCCTGGTATATTTCCTATAGGAGATATACCACGCTTCGCCACTACAATTTCCATTGCTATATGCATTATATTTTTTAATTCGATTGAAATGTTATAATTTTCAAGACTTTTTCAATAACGTAATACATTTTACAGAACAAATATTAGAAGACGCATCTAGCCTCTTCTACAGTCCATTTCAGACACACGATTGTGTGATTAACTCAAAGCACAGATCTCAGAGTTTTATAAAACTTTTACTATCATGACTTTGTCAAGGAAGAATTGTTCGATGTGCATGAGCCACTCTCGAATAAGACATTAAAAACGTTCCCTGCATCTATCACACCATGATCTCCACATAGCACGCCCATCAAAAAATCTGTAGTTTCCATCACCACAAATCACCAGTTTTTGATGCGTTTCAATCGAAATATCGAAGCCTGCGGTTGTTCAATTACTCTGTAATGATACACTATGGACTATGGATTATTTCTTCGCTGTGGGGAGCCCATCGCTCTTCTTAGATGTGGTACAAGAGATCATGAAGGGTCAAGGTGAGGATATATGCCACCCAGTAAAGGCATTTCCGGTGGTGTTTTAGTTGAGAGAAATTGCGGTTTTATTCGCACTTATTCCTTGACAAATAGGGATTGTTGCTGAATAATGTCTTTATCACTTTGCTCACTTTACAATCTTACTTCTTCCTATCATCTAACTTCATTCACTTACTATCCTGATTTATTATTATTATAATAATAATACTATCCTGATAAAGACTTAAATATCTTATTCAACGACTGTTGCTTCGAAGTAATTTTGAAATCATTCAAAAGTTTTTTTTTCAAACAAACAATAAATAACTCATCATTAGTTCTAAAAGTTGAAAATTTAAACTGGCATTAAATATTTCGAGGGTGATGCCCACATGATCTCTAGGCTTGTGCATTGTAATGGGAGAGTTATTGAGAGATTTATTTTAACTATAGAGCGCATTAAAAATATTTATTGAAAACTTTCACAATATTTTGGCTCAGCGGCGCCGACTTCATGGGATTATTGGGGGGGCAAAGTCCACCAGAAAGGTCTCTAGGGGATGTCATCTAAAGAGGGGGGGGGGGTTGTCAACATACGCGAGTATACTATAAAAAAAGAAAGGCTACTTCTAAGCATGCTATTTCGTACGGAAGTATGTATATTACAATATGGATATTATCTGTTACACTACATTCAACTTGCTATTTTTCTATAATCTTGATATTTATTTTATTTGTACTATACATATGTTTAAAGAAAGGAGAGTGGGAAAGTTATACATAAAACAAACAATATCCAGTTTTAATTAAAGAATTTGTTGCAAAATCTTGCTATGGACGACTCGTATCCGGTGTTTACAATTAGGTGCCTAGCTGGCATTGAAAATAGTAAACAAACAAATAAGAGGTCTGATATATTTATGCTTTGTGGAAGCACAGATAAAGGACACATCCTTTATCTGTCTTTATCTGTGCTAAAAGTAATCTTTCACAATTATGCAGTATTATTTCTGTTCAAATTAATAATACAGATTCGAATAAACTGAAAAATGCAGACAGGTCCATTGTTTTGTATAAACAAATTTCTGGGATTCGTACTTGGCCCGTTGGCCGTTTTGATGTAATTCTTTTGATATGAATATTGGGGGGGCAAAATACATGAACTGCCCCCCTGAGTGATTATTGGGGGGGCAGAAAGTGCCTTGCCCCCCCTAAGTCGGCGCCACTGTTTTGGCTATTGGTTTATTGATCAGTTCACAACCGAACATACGAGTATTATAAAAATAATTTTTGAATAAGAATTGTTATCACAGGGATTTTATTAAAGAAATTTCCAGTTAAGGAGATTATAATATTTTTTTACAATTGATTACTGGAATTTCTTTCCAGAATATATTTAAAATCAAATAATTCACCAATAGTCAACTTTGGGTTTCGACACTGTATTTCTAAATGACGTTTTGGATAAACCTCTGGGAAAAAGCGTTAAAACGTGAAAATTACCATGAAGAATAGTAGAAATATGGCGTTAAATGCTAACTCCTCACCAACCAGGAACGTTTTCTCCCACGAAATCAAAGAACTGAAATGAGTTAAGCTATAAATTAAATCCATAGTCCATAGCCTCATAATAGCCCAATAGAATGGAGCTCATACAGTTATATTGCTACAGTGCTCTTGGTTCCTACTTCTCGAATAGAAGTTCCCCCGCATTGATAAGTTAGTTCTTATTCTGATCCCTTTTTCTGTCAACGAACAGGATAGAAATGTCGTTAAGTTGATTTTTTTCTACTTCATTTATTGGTCTATTATGATTTGATGTGTGTCCAAATTAAATGAGCCGTTTCTAATCTTGACATTGAAAGATTTTTTCAAACCTAATAAATGAAAATTATAGCCTCTTCAATACTGTACTTCAACAGATGCATGTTGTGAAGAAGGATTAAATTACTTGATAATTTATAACATCAAGTCAAAACAGCGGATCAACGAGATTTGTAAATGAATTATGTAGTTTGTTTCATGATGAATCAGATTAATTTATATGCTCGTTCATTTCAGACATAGAGTAAAAAAGTGTTCTACTTATGTGATATATGAATGTCATGCTACTACAGGGATGGTAGCCTACTTGGACAATACGAGAAACATAACAATCAAAAGACAGATTGCTACAGTTGTTGACGTCTCACAGTGTGAAAGCAAAGATATCCTCCCATAAAAAAAATCCCTCCTAAACTGATGTGAACCTAAACCTACATTATTACCGGATACAGCACCACAGAAAGCGGATGGTTACTTATTGAGATGGAAAAGAATAATCTCTAATTAACGTTACTTTGGAGTTTTAGATCCGTCATTCTGTTCGATAATCATTTTAATGGTCCGTACACAGGAGTGCATCGTATTTATCCAAATTCACGGAAAACTCTGTGTAGGCTACAAGAAAAATACAATACAATGATTATGATTGTAAAACAAAATTGTTTTCACACAGAATTGTGAAATATTACCATGTAGGCTACATTGGAAACATTCAAAAAATCTATGAATAATTTATGATAATTCTACAGAATAATACGAATCTCTAATGAATAAATAAATTATTATAGCAAGCTGCTATAATAATGTTTACAATTCTAATCCAAGAAGATGAATTCGATTTGCTTTATAAAACGCAAAGAAATGCACAACTTTCTATGTAAGTCCAAATTTAGAAGAAAAATGAGCTATTAAGTATATGCAGTGAATATACTGCTCAGCTCAGGGAATTCGATACTGAATCACTTCGCATCAAAGACAATAATTATTAACTTACTATTCTATACTCTTTCTTACTGTACTATGTTCTTTTTTATATACTATATTATTAAAGATTTATATGTATTGTTATCGATAGCTCAACTTTTAAAAACTATTCATACCAAGTTGCTTTATTTATTTATTCAGGGATTCAGCTTGTAAAAATATATAGGCCATTTTTAAGCACTTACATCTGTGCAGTAGGTATGTATATGGCTACACGGAAATCACCCCTACACACAGACGAATAGTCTTCGTAGGAGTATTCTTGTCAGTTTTAACAATAGTGTATTTTTTTGTAAATAATGTATTTTGGTGGAATAAATAAAGAATTTTGATTTTGATTTTTGAACTATTAAGTGGTTAAATAATTGTATTTGCTTCGCATACAACAATATTGTGAACCGGAAAGCTTACTACAATGCTTCTTGTCTTATTACTTCATTGCAACGAACAATCAAACCAAAAGAATAGAAACGCAACTAATGTTATTTTGAAAGGAGTTATTAGTCGGAAAGTGAGGCTACAGCATTGTGTTGCCCAAAATTGAAATAACAAGTGCCACAAGCTGCTTTATGTTAGTTGCCTGTTAAGTTGAAAGCCTGTAATTAGAAACCCATTCTTTACAGCGTAGAAAAATCTTAACAATTTCAGTGTAATGGAATCTTCAAGTTAATATATGTAAAAGCAGTCATGCTCCAGGCTAAATAATATATGCTGGCTGCTTGTAGCCTATTGTTAGTCGGAATAGGAATGGTGTCATTTGAGTTGGTTGGTGATAATTTTATCAACTCAGAACCAAGAAGGTGGAGCTCAAAACCCATCTCCCCTCCCCACCAATGGGCACCTGTCTGAATTACTTCATTTGTATGTATCAATCCACTCACTGTTTATACTTTTTTCAGATAATCTTTGAAAGATTATTCGTTTACATCAAAGATAGAGCGGTCAGTATTTGAATGGTTTCCTATTACCTTTTACGATCAATTAGACGTTCTATTCAACTTAGATACAGGTTTGATGCTATTATTATACACAATTGTGCACTGAAAGTGTGGAGAACTAGCATTTTACTTTTGTTGACGCCTATCTTTAATGCTTCCTAATTACTTCTAAGCCTTAGCGCACACTTTCAACAGCTAAGCTAGGAAACTAAAGGGAGCTAAGACGTGATAGGAAATTAGGAATAGACGAGAATCGGTTACAAGGAAACCGTAAAATTGTCTCAGGGCATCTACATAATCAAGTGCCCATTTTTAACTTCCCTAATGAAGACATTTTCATTTTTGATTGAGCTATTACAGACGGTGGATGATACAGTGGATGAATAGCGTTCGATCCGATCCTATCAATTTATGCATTGTTTCCCTTCAATGAGCTCTTGATACAACCAAGAAGAATCGATCATTCGTCTAACAACTCCCCAGATCTATAATTTGTATTCTTGCCTGTTAGTGTTTATTCAGGCTCAATGACTTTACAAATATTTCTAGTTGAGATATTTTCTTCACACACAGACCTGTTGTTGGTCCATGTGAAGATTAATTCCTGCAGTAAGGCGTGTCAGCTTACATATTTTTTCAAATATCATATGTACATCTTAGGCTATAGATACAGTGCAATATTCTAATAACAATAACTTAGACCTACTCACTGACAATCAATACAATGTCTTATAAAATAAAAATAATAATTTTGTATCTGTATTTAATTATTCTGATTGTAACTGGCAGAATTTATTCATTTGTCTCTTATCTGTATTTGTACTGAAGAGGAATAAACAATTTTTGAGTTTGAGTTTGAGTTATATAACATGTTTGGATCCGCACAAAATATACAGATGTTGGAAATATTTCCCATTTGCATTTCAAGGTTCAAGGATATAAGAAAAACGTCACAGCTTCAGACAACTACCGCTGCAGCTGGTCATGGGTTCGATTCCCATTCATATTTTAGTATTATTCTTTACCTCATTACCCAAGCAAATGTCATTAACTTAGCTGCTAATGAGGAATTCAGCAGCAAAATGGTCCAACCTTACTATCTACAACTACAATCACTACAACCTTACTATCTAGGTCCAGAGACCCAATACTTCCACTTCTGTACTCTATGTGAACAACTGGTCTACTGAGCAGGAAAAAACTCTGCTATATATATATCTAAAGATAAATTTCCAAACATACATCAGTTTGAGGGTAGTGCACACATTTCTGACCCAGCCAATAGAAAAGCAGAATTGAGCAGTTCATGCGCGCAAGAGACATTTTAGTTTCGGTTCAAACGCCGCCCCAGTTGCGTTGACAGGGCTCGCGATTTAAGGGGCATTGTATTCCCCTTTTGGCACCGCCCCTCTGCTTACTTGTGTGACGTTTGTTGCTGCACTCACCTTCAATGCTGAGCTCATTTGAGCCTCAGTCGCCAACTGGTATGGTCGTAATGATTGTGCCTTGCAATGTCAAAGTTACAATGCTATTGCAAGAAGCTTTCCTTATGAATAAAGTCGAGACATTTTAGTTACAGTAACTACAGCTACTACAGTTATACCTTTTCATTTTCTGTTGTAGAGGTCAGTTATGTTTAGCATTTCCCTCAGGAACAGAAAACATGCAGCATGGTATTGCACAGATTTATGAACAGAAAACACATAACATAAACATGACTTAGCATAGCATAAACATTGTCAGAAACTGTGAATTTTAATTATAATATTTTATTTGCTCATCTACTGTCTACAATGTATTTGCACAGTCGTTTTGCTTAAGAATGTTGGACAAATAGATGAATAAATTATATTTTTCGAAGCGATTCATGAGAAGAATGTAAAATTGACTATAATGTAGTTGGAATGGAAAGGTAATATTATGCCCGGGTTTTCAGTCGTTCAATAAACTTATTGAATCAATAACTTTTTTTGCATTTGAAAACACGTGGTTATTGATTCAATAGTGCTATTGGATCCATAAACTGTCTATTGAGCGACTGAATAACCGGGCATTAGTCAGATAAATAATAGATAATATAATATGGTATAAAGCAAACGAATAATGACTAGTTCAAGCACTTTTCCAAAGAGATTTAGAAAATTGTATTAATAATATTCATTACTGAGTCAACAAATCTGACATTCTACACAATAGTTTCTTGCATTTCTTAAAAATACGAAGAATACGAATGCTTAAGTCATTTTGTTTTAATATTTGTGATATCACTGTCACACCCTGAATTTTTCAGAAATCTGTTGCAAGACTTACGCTCATCAATAACACAGAATGACTTCGGAATCAAACTTCCAATATTTATATAATTGTTACAATTCTTCTCTCTTTTTTTTAATCATACATCTTATTTACAATAATTTCCTATTCTATCTACAAGAAATTCTATTATTATTGATATTTCCTTAACTGCCGATTAATAAAGGCGTAGATCAGGCCTGTCCAACCTACGGCCCGCGAGCCGATTTTATGTGGCCCGTCATACGGTAAAGAAAAAAACATCAAAAAGTGTTTTTTTCTTTACCGTACTTCAACAAAACTCACTACTCACAAAACTCATAATTACATACAAAATTCATAAATCAACTAAACTGAAACGTAAAACAATAACATGGTGTTTCAGCCAAAACCAAATAGGAAAATTTACATTACAGGAAACATTAAAATGTGTTTTATAAGGGTAAAAATTACAAAATTTCCTGGGGAGGAATGCGAAACGTCATCGAAAACCGGCTTTTGTATTGCAAAAGTATAGCACTCTTCGTTACTGCTCTTCAGCCGTCAGGGCTACGGAGCTTAGAAGCGGACAGTAACTGTTAAATTTCGCAAAAATCGTTTTTAAGCTCCCTGTGGTTTCACTAAAAAAGATTTTCACCAATCCCTATATTTTAATTCCCTGTGCGATGAGCTGCCTCCTACTTTCTACTGATAAATAATTCTTGACTATCTTTTTTTCAAAAGAATCAAAGCAGATAATCATCAATCAGAAGGGATTAAGGTTTGGGAGCAGTGACAAGACTCATTCTACCTCGTTGCGGGGGGCTCTCATTTGTATCGAAGATAGAAGAGCTGAAAACAACCAGGCACTATTCTTTTCACCCCTGCCAGCTTCCCTCAGGAGGTCAGAATTGATTAGTTAAAAATCCGTAACAATTCTTCTGGCTGTTTTAAGCTGCATTGAAATATTTGAGATTAGTGAAGGAGAAGGGCTCAATCAGACTCTCAATGAGATCTGACTCTCAGTTGTCTGGAATTAACTTTTTACTGAAGTAAAATCTTGAATTATAACATGAGCTTATGATCTTATTTAATATAGAAGGTTAAACCAATGGGTCTCACCTTCTTTAACAATCATTATCATTTCAAGTTACAATAGAATAGCTTATTAGTCCTTAACTAGGTGCTATAGTAACAATGAAAAAAAAATAGAAATAACATGAGATATAAAATCCAAAACTCATTGAAAGTTGAGTCCCAGTCGTGTTATCAGAGTTATCAGATTGTTTCCCGATTATAATTGAGATAAAAATCTGTATTGTAATAGCTTTTTGTTACACCATATATTGAGATGGGGCAATGTTTGCATTTTACAATATATTATATTTGAATCAGAACAAGAATAGGCTACATTTCATATCATTATTCACCAACAATAAGTTCTTCAAATCCAATACAATAATATTACCATTCTGTTTTATGATTCATTCAAATAAAAAATAATAATTATTTAATAACAATATCATAATTTTATTCTGATAACTGTATTATTTTAATCGACGATTTTATGAATCTATTTAATTTCCTCATTTCTTGACAACTATTGAAGTATTTCTCCATCACAATTGGAAAGAAGGTTGAATTATCCTCAATCTTTAACTGATAACAGATGATGTTGCATCAGGTTTTTCTCAATTTCTCTATCCATTCAGTTTTTTCTCCCACTTCGATGGGAAGTCTATAGCGAATTGAATGTAATTATAACAAATTTATCATTTTATTTAGGACCATATCATGAATGATAAATGTTTTTAAAAAGAAAGTGCATACTACAGTATTCTCTTCTCATTTTGACCATCAGCAATACTGATGAAACCTACACTAAACTTTCCCACCGCCTTCTAAGGTCATCTCCTAGTCTCCTGTTCAATATTTTTAAAAAAAGGTGGTAACTAAGTTATTGTCCGACTGTCTGACAGCTAAAGCTATTTTATGGACAAGAGGAAAAGAGCAAACACAGCATAAATCAGGTGCGTTGTGAATTCCAAGTCGCCGGGCGCGTAAATAAGATGAATCCCGAAATGTTTCGGGGGCGGCACTTGACTACGTATTCCGAATACGAGAACAAACCTCCTACATGGATGGTGGAGCGGGTGGAGCGGGGTCTCATGGGAATAAGATGCAAAGAAGATTAACGGTTAGAGAGAGAAGATTGAAATGAAAAGAGGGGAGAAAGGGGCGTGTAGCTGAGAGAGAATAAGAATGTGAGGGATTTTTCGCAGTCTCTTTTGAAATTTGCAAATCGATTGTGCGACTCCGCCAGTTCTCTCAATCCTTTGTTTCATGTTTTATTGTTTTTTCGCCGTTTGACTGTTGATGTGCGAGTTTAGGCCTCGGCGCATTTGTTGGACGAACGTGGCTGACAATACTTGCGAAATTTTGGCGTTTATTGCCGCCCGTAAAATCTGAAGAGTGAGAAAGAAGAGGAGAGGGGGCAGGGAAGAGGAAGGAGGGAAGAGGAGGTATAAGGAAGAGGGAGAAAATGAGTGAAGAGTAGGAGTGGTGAGAAGGGGAATGAGGAGAAAGAGGAAAAGATAGATGGAGGAGGAGATGGATGGAACAAAACAAAGGAGAAGAAAAAGGGCGACAAAGGAGGAGAAAATGCGAACAAGGAGTCAGAGAAGGTGACAAAGAAGGTAGAGGAGAAAGTTGAGAAAAATAAAAAAAGAAAGAACAAGAAGCATAAGAACGAGAGAAAAAAGAAAATTACCATGAAGATGATAAAAACCCATGAAGATGAAGTAAGCACCTTTCTTGTCACTACCAAAGAAACTACTAGCTCAAAAACTCATTAATCGATCAAGTACAAGTATTACTATATCGACTATTTTCGTTAAATTTCGAATGAATGATAATAAATTTGTAAAGTTTATGTTAGATAGAAGTTCTTATTAGCCTTTTCAAATACTCTCTCCGTAATGCTCATAATATAGGCTATTAAAATTACATTGAAATTGTTGAAGAATTATATTCAATTATCGCTGTATTCAATTGAATGTTCAATACCAATTTTATCATAATGAGAATACATCACAATACGCAGCAAATAAGAGGTACAGATAAACTCCCTTCTTGATTCCCTGATAGGAATGAGGTGTGCTCATGATTGTGTATTGAATGAATCAATATCTCAACCATTTATGATTTCGCAGCACTTAATTAGGTCCCCAACTAATGATTCACAAATTTTAGTCTCATCAAAGACAATTTAACTATGAGTAGTTAACATTTAAGTTGTCTTTATTCTCATTTTCCAATATCGTTCACCACTGAGTCAAGAATTGTACTTCAATTCTCCATTATATCGCTTACGCGCTTACCGTCTTTTTACTTGACATCTACACTATCTTCATATACAGTATAATATGATATCTGCTAAATGATGCACAAATGCAATCAAGAATTTGCTAAAATGCAAAAGCATTCTTATCTTTAAAAGGCATCAAAAGGCATTCTTATCTTCGAAAGGCATCAAAATGCATTCTTATTTTTGGAAGGCATCCTTATCTTTAAAAGAAATCAAAAAGCTTTCTTATTCATTTATTCATTCATTTATTATTCATGCCTTATCTTAGAAAGGCATTCAAATTCATCTTGACTTTATTTATAAATTTCGATTGTTGACAACACTCTCATCCTACTAAATTCGAGTTTTATTTATAGGTAATTGAACTTCGCTTCTCCATAATCGCTCACCGGCTTTTCAATAGACACTCACACTATTGGCGAAGCGTGGTATACATATCGGTCATCGACCAAATAAGTATACCACGCTTTGCCACGAACTCACACTATCTTCATTATCTAGAATACAATCATGGAACAATGCAATAAAAAATTTGCTAAAACACAAAATATCTCAGTCTTATTTGAGAGAAGATTTATTTATAATTTTTTTTAAATTTTTTAAACTTTGATTGTTTACATCTCATAACTTCTCACCCACAGGCACCTATTACAGGCTCACCTCTTACTACAGGCATGAATCATGTCAATCAAGCTCAACAATCATGTTCGCAGACTGCTGCGTTCGCATGATCTTATTCGGTTTGACAAATGCGAGCATATTTGTTGACATGTCTGAGTAGTGGGAGGGTGACAATCGGTGCATACTTCCTAGTGAGCATTGTCAAACGACTGCAGACTTTTGCCACTAACGATTTCCGGTCCCATTTTGCCACTTGAAGATGAACATGGTGAGGGTGGTGAGGATGGCAGAGTGCCCTGTTGAACTCCTCAAGTGATCCTCACCCAAACGGTCCTTAGTCTGTGCTCTTTTTTACCACATTACCGTTCGTTCGTGAAACCAGTCCACATAAGTGGGAAAGATTTCTTCCCATGTTTAGGCTGTGTACTCGTTCTAAATAGGTTGGTGATATTGTCGAAGAATTTAAGATTGAATTTCTTTGTCTCTGAGAAAAAAAATTCTTTCTCTTTGAGAAAGAAATCAAAATTTTGTAACATTGAGAAAGTAATATCCTCAGATTAATGTATGTACCGGTAACAAACATTATTGTACTTCTCAAGTATTTTTCTTTTCTTTCTCCTTTGTTTGTACTGTGTATTGTGTTTTTTTGGGAAATGAATTTTAATTTCAATTTCAAAAATATCATCAGATCAATGAGAAAAATTGGTTATAAGACTATATTTCTATTCAAATTTATTTACATACATGAATATAGTAACATGAACAAAAACATTAGTATTGAGTTTTATGAATAGATCAATCGTAATATTAATCAGTAGTAGATGCTGAACTGAGGACCTATGAAATTAAATGATTAAATTTGGATCTGATGATTCTTTAGGCGAAGAAGAGTAGAGAAGAATTAATCTCGAGAATAAATCCATCACATTTGACTGATCCTTGATGAGAATTTAATATATTTTTAATAATTTGACAACATGACAATGCTTTCAAGTCTTTAAGACAGAACCAAATTGATAGAAAGAAATAGAAAGTTAATAAAATCTTACTGTTAATGAAGAAATGGAATAAAGAGCTTCATGAGGGAGACACAAAGAGTTTTGTCAATAATATAATATTCATTGTGATACAGGATACAGGAATGAGCTATAATGAAGGTGATACAGTACATACAACGAACGAAGAAGAAGATGTAACATGGTACATGATCTATTACTTATGAATAGGTATTTGTAATTTATCTATGAGTAAAATTCCAGTGAAGTTTGTGATTCATTTCGTCTATTTTTCGAATATTCAATGTCTCTGATGAAGCATCATTCTCCATTATTTCCATGGAAATTTCAATGCTTTAGTGAATAACAGCACAAAATTCCGTTAAAAAATTACGCATATTGCACAAGAGTAAGAGCGAAGGGTTAACAAACGGACTCCAATTGAAGCGGTGTCAATCATTTTATGGGATGTTTTCTATCATTGAATTCAGGGGGTTGCTAACTCAGTAATGGACGGCGTTTGTTTTGAGAAAACCAAGTGGAAAATTTTGGGGTCAACTGAATGGGGCGGGGCGTGTCACATGTCAGAGACAGAGACTCGAGCCAATGTCATTACATTATTCGCATCAATAATCAGTACAGAATTGTGTTTTTGCAAAACAACTCGTGCCCGCCTCTTGTAGTCTACGGATTTCTGTCATCGATGCATGACAATGTGTTCACTGGAGCGTACGTGTCAATTGAAAAAGGTCGGCTTGTCGTTGTTTTGGATCTCACTAATCGAATTGACAGATGACCAGGCTTCGGTCTCTCAATAAAATAACCCCTTCACTTTTGATTCTCTTTCGAGAAGCCCATATTTCGGTTTTAATTAACCGCGTTGTGCTTGGAGAATAGACTCAGAATAACTCTGAAAGGTGGTCACGTGCTGAGTGTGGTTCCCCTGAATCAACAATCGACTTCATCCACAGTTCTCCTCTCACTATATCATGAATTCTGTTCAGTTATGTCCCCTGAGCATTGAGTTAGAAGCTGGATCCAACACTTCTTTTCAGTTATGACCCCTCAGTCTTTAGTTTGATGCTGAATTGAAAACTACTGTTCAGTAATGCCAGTTGTGATCTGCTTTGAATCAATAGGAACACAAAACAATGTGGTGTCTACTGATGAAATTGAATCTGGTAAACAATGATAAATTTTGTCACACATCGCTGATTTTGAGAGGGTTAGAAAGAATGGAATAAGAGCGGATAAAAATAATAGTGGAGATGTGTTGTAAGTTTCTGACGGGTAAAGATGTTATGGATGAGAAGTGAAATCGTTACTCACCACTTGGGTGGAGGAAAGTTTCAGAGTTAATACTCATTACGGATACCAATGGGCTTTACATCGTCAGCTCTTAATCGATCTTGAAGGTCATTAATCGATCTAGAGATTGCCGATTTCAACCCCTAAAATAGTCAATAATTGAAGATTGAATTGGAGATGAGATGAGAACGACATGATGGATCAAAACTATCTATCAATACAATATCCACAATTAATCAAAATCTGAGACCTCCAGATTCAATCATAAGTTTTTCTTTGGACAAGGTTCAAGTAAAAGTACTTAAGGAATTTGATTTAATACGAGTATTGGTTTTTTCACTAAAGAGTAATCTCCAGATTTCCAGCATGAATAATTGAGATGGAACTTCTAATTGATAAATAATTTAGGTATTGATAATTCTGATTGATGAACAGTTAAGTTGGAACTATATAATAAATAATTCCATGTAACCTGGCTGGCTCAGGTCTGGTGTCAGAGTTTTCAGGTCACTCCTGATCAGTTCAGGGTCTCTGACGTGACTTAACGACTGTTTTGTAGGCAGCCGGGACCGACGGCTTAGCGTGTCCTCCGAAACACGAGGAGTGGCTCGAGCTAAAATCTCACGGTCTGGCCTGGGTTTGAACCCGGGACATCTAGGTTACAAAGCCAGCTAGGTTTAAGTTGGAACTTAAAACCTAGAAGATGCAGCCCTTCCTGCTTTTGATAGAAACATAGATGGATATAATTTCAGAGATAAAACTGATTACATTGATTATAAAGAGAGTCATTTTAAAAATGTATTGAGAATAATTAGAGGAAAATTCAACTGACCATTTATGCTCTCTGATATTTCACTGAAACTTAATGTATCAATTGTACGTAAAAATGTAAAATGTAAAAATCTAAATCTAAAATCTGTTGTAAAATCTAAAAATGTATCAATTTGTACGTCAATTCTCGCATCAAATACTGCTGTGTATTGGAGTATTGGTCAATAAAAATCTACCAAAATGATGGAATCCACTTTACATCACAAACGCAATAAATGGTTCACCTCATAAGAGCACCCACCTCCACTAAGATTTTGTCAGTCAGCCAAGAAAAAATCCACTTTTGTCGTGTTGAGAGACGAAGAACGGTGAGCTTTTAAAACAGGTTACCGGCAGACCGCTTGAAAACTTTTCAACCTTGAAACGGATATGGTAATTTAGTTGAGAGATAGCGCGGATCAGATAAAAGAGTCTCATCCAGAAAGGGCTAAGCGCCCTAGAGAAGTTATCCGACCCCCGTTATTATCTTGTCAGAGGACAGGGTTCCTTCAAAAGGGTTCCTTCCTTGAAACGTATAAATTACCACAAAGCAGAAGAATGAAGACTTGGAAACTCAGATGTTACGAAATATATTACATCTCAGCAACAGATGGCTGAAGCCTTTTCAAAAGTTTATTATTCAATCAGGCCCGTATTTGTTGAGACTATTGTTACAGGGAACAATCAATAATAATTCATCCTTCATCAAACAATTAGTGGTAACAGACGTTTAGAACATTTCATAGATTATCTATCCAACATAGTGCATTAGAATTTTCTGATACAATATTTCTAATTAATAGCATAGACTAACTGTATAGTTAGTCTATGTTAATAGCTTATTAAATCAAATCGAAATATTGGACGAACCCTCTGTACAATATTCCTCATTAATAGCTCATTATATGAATCAAAATTATTATAATACAAATCAAGAAGGAACATTATTATGAGATTCTAGTCTCTCTGTGACGATTTATTGAAAACGGAAGAGGTCATTGTAATTTTTCGTTTTTTTGTGGGAATAATGTGATAATAAATAATCTGATGTCAACAAGTGGGCTGTGCGATGAAAAATGTGATTTCCTCTCATGAATAAACTTCCTCTTTCAATCTCATTTGTCTATTTTTTCAAATTTCTTACAAAAAATCTTCATTCACAAAGATGATTAAGATGATATTCAAAGACGATTTTATACGCATAAGTTGAATCATACTTTCAAGCATACTGTGCTTCCATATTCATACTTATTACTTAATTCTGAGTGAAATCACCATGATCTTCACCCAGACAACTTGATAGTTAATCAAATATTATATTATATTAAGAATGTATCTGATGAGCAGTAAATTTTTCTTGTTCATGAAATATTAACTGGGATTCTTCAGATAGCAATCCTATGTTGGATACTCAATCAAATTTTGAATATTTTAATTGTTTTTTAAAATTTAATTCATTTTTAGGCTACAACAGTTTACTATAGCAGAGAGCTTCCTAGTAAAAGCCTGATTTGTGAGTTATACGATACATAGTTGATTATTACTATTATATTTATTATTAGCCTATGACTTCGATCGGTAGGGAGACCCAAAAGTAAACGTAATTGGAGATGATTCGTAGAGATGTATCTTCATTTTTTGTGATTATGCAGGGTTATTATAAATGATGGACCCATTTTCAATTGGCTGACCCATTTTAAATTTTCAAAGGCTGGCAATGTTTGTACCTCAAACATTCATTCTTATGAGTTACTTTCACATTTCAAACAGCTCAATTCAATAGATCACTTGTTTTAGAATTATACTGACTCTTGAACACGTTACAAAATCAACAAGCATTGTAAATATTCTCTCAGCCTTGTTCTGCAAAGATATTCTCTAGCAGTGATGTTGGACTAACAAATCTTGGTGTTGGGGTCCCAGGCGGCAGATGGAGATTATCATATAAACTGACAAGTGGATTTGGAACGTCTGTCCGTCCACGGATGAAAGTTACAGAAATAATGTGCAGATGACAGGTTGACTGGATCCGAAACATCTTTCTTTGAGTGGTTTGTTAGCGAACACAAGAATGCAGCTCAGAGGTGTGGTTTTCACGAACATTGGTCTTGCGAATGCTAAACTACTGGATGAGTTACAATGAGAAAATGCTAATGTATCAATTGGTGAAATTTATCAATTGGTATTGATTGGTAAAACACATTATCTATTAAACATATTATCTATTATGGTAAATTTATATATCAGAGAGTAAAATGATATTTTACAAATAGGCTATAATGCCAGTGTGTGAAAATCTTAAACCAATAAATAGCGTTATTATAATCCGAGTTAAAAACTACCAAGCACATTTGTGTTATACAGATCAACAGCAAGTAAGATTTTTTCTGACAAAAGCTATTCTTCACTGGAATTACTGGACAATTTTATTATATGGATTCAAATTAACTAAAATTTCTCTCTCACCAATAACCAACATCTAGTCTGAAACGCAATTTCTAGCGTGACGTGCCACATATAAGCGCCTACATCTTATTAGCAGCCGACCCGCTGCACCCTTCAGAGCTCAGCGGGAGACTGCGGCTGTTGCCGCAGCCAGGTGAACCAAATCTGCTTAGGCTCTGCCCTGCCCTGTCCTGTCCTGACTCACAACTAATGAAACAGCGAAGCTTTGAGACTCGTTCAACTGTATCGGGATACAAAGTATTTGGCCGCATAATCCGTCTGTCGGGAACGGTGCATCCCTAAAGCTATTCTTCGATTAACAAAGGGACACTGCATGCTGCCTCAACCAATCTCGGCTAATCCTCGTCATCTTTGGTGCCAAATACTCCCCTTCATGGATGCCGGGCTGGCGAAAGGCGCAGCGAATCTCAAGCGCTAGCGAATTGTGTACTCTTGTAATGGGAGATTGGGGAATTTTGTGCTTGTTATATTTGGTGAATATAGTGTTCAAATTGATGATTTTCTATGAGTCTCTCCAATTATAATTATATGCTCTTGTAATAGGGATTGGGAAATTTGGTGCTAATTATTTGGTGAATAGAGTGTTTACATTGATGATTAACTATGTGTATCTTTAATCATACATGCTCTTGTAATGGGGGATTGGGGAATTTTGTGCTTGTTGATATGGTTAATATTGTCAATGTAGTGTTCAAATTGTTGATTCTCCAAGTGCCTCGTTAATTATACTTGCTAATCACTCAATACATTACTTTCAGTCATTATCAGATTCATTGAAGTAAATAAAATCTTGTTTTGATGCTGTTGTTTTGATTGCTGTTGTTTCGGTAACTGTTTCGTGCTCTCGTAAAAACGTAAATAGGTTAGCTTTCTAGGGTTAATTCATGAATCTAGTGTTCGTATTGATGATTTGGCATGTGTCATGTCGATGATATTTGCTCATAACTAGATTCATGATAACTTCCAGTGATTATATTATTTTATTTATTTGGCTCTACAGTCCTGGGTGGACCTTGGCCCCATATATCGCGCTCCTGCGCTCTCCTCCGCTAGTTCGCTACTCTCAGCACACGGAGATCATCCACCAGCCATCTTCTTCTTGGTCTTCCTCTTCTCCTAGTTCCAATAATCATCCCATCCATCATTCTTAATGGACCTCCCTCCTTGGAAATCGGAAACCTAATGAAAATCGCTTCCTCAATTTTCTAATCTGAATGATATTTAATTATTCAGTTTTTTATTCTGTGGTTTTGTAAGTTGCAAAATAATTACATCTTTACATAATATTTACTTTAATCAACATTGTCATTTAGTTACATTTTCTGCAAACCAGTGCTCATATATTTAGGTCAAGGTACAGTTGTATTAAGGTTTGCTTGTCTTGATATTCGGTAGTTATTCAAACAACAAATAAAATAGCAAAAAAAATTGTGAATTCATAAAAATGTTCATGATATTTTCCATCCAACTAAGCTTGTTTATAAATCGCGAAGTCGTTTCCATGTACTATATTATATCCTATATAGGATATGATTATTGCAGATCCAAAAAAATGAGAAAAACAAGGAAAGGGCATAAATCATAACACGAACTCATGAAAAACAAACAGCTCTCGTTTAAAACTAATTCCAATTGAAGACTCCACTCTCTTGACAATATTCTGCTAATGATACCACATCCATCAACATTCTGGAATTCCTGTTGAATGATAACTTGATGATGGTAGCGTATCGAACATGTTGATGTTGAATAGTGTAGGCTATTTCATTTAATAAGGTTGTCACTGGAGTTGATTGAGGATTCGAGTTGTACCTAATTTTGTCTAATGACATTGATGTATACTTTTTAGATCTTGCTGAACGGCGCCTGACAGGAAAAGATACGACAGATTTACGTTTTTCTCTTTCCGCTTCTTATTACAGTATCTCGACAATCATCGACTCTATTCGTCTCCCATACTGCTTCTCCCTCTCCTTCTTCCCTCTTCTTCATTATCTTCCTCTTCTTCCACTTCTTCTTTTCCCCCTTCTTTTTCTTCTTCTTCTTCTTCTTCTTCTTCTTCTTTTTCTTCCTTCTTCTTCTTCTTCTTCTTCTTCTTCTTCTTCTTCTTCTTCTTCTTCTTCTCTTCTTCTTCTTCTTCTTCTTCTTCTTCTTCTTCTTCTTCTTCTTCTTCTTCTTCTTCTTCTTCTTCTTCTTCTCCTCCTTCTTCTTCTTCCCTCCGCCTCTTCTTCTTCTTCTTCTTCTTTTCCTTTACTGCCACCAGATTTCTGCTCTTTTTCCCTTTGGACTTCTTATTTTTCGTGGGCCGCCTTTTGTGGTGAAAATGTTGTCGAGCCTGTGAACGCCGCTGAACTTTTAAGCTGACTTGTTTGCTTCTCTCTCAATCCTTCTGCGGCATTTTAATCCACAGCGCGCCTGTCGCCAAGAATTTATATTCTGCCCCCTAACATATCCACTTATCACCGCCACCGCCACCGCATTCATCTCACCAATTGCAGCACCGCTCTTTTGCATTCTATCACTTCTTCTCTTGCTTTCTCCTACCGCCTTCTTCATTCATTTACTCCTTCTTCTGCTCCTACTTCTTGTATTCCTACTCCTCCCGGATTCCCATCCTCATCCTCCTTCTCTTCATTCTCCATCTATTGCTTCTTCTTCTCCTTCGTCTTCTTCTACTTCTCCTCTTCCCCCTCCTTCGTCTTCATCTTCTCCTATTCCCCCTCCTTCATCTTCTCTCTCTCTCTACGTCTTGTTATTCTGATTTCTCTTCTTCTCCTTCTTCTTCTTCTTCTTCTTCTTCTTCTTCTTCTCCTCCTCCTCCTTCTTCTTCTTCCTCTTCTCTTCTTCTTCTTCTTCTTCTTCTTCTCCTCCTCCTTTTCCTCTTTCTACTTCTCCTCCTCTCTTCTTCTTCTCTTCTTTCCTTCTTCTTCTTCTTCTTCTTCTTATCTTCTTTTCTCTATCTTCTTCTTTTTCATTTCCCTCGTCTCCTTTTCCTACTATATAGTAACAGTGAATTGATTTTATAGGACCGTACAATAATTAATAAATACAAATGAATATAAAATACAATCATACTAAAATATACAATATAATAATATTAAAAATACAATAAAAATTCATTGTTGTAATAAAATACACCTTTAAAACAGAGAAAACATTATAGGCTAGATTATTAAAATATAAATGTAAGAATATTCCTGCCCTATAAAAAAATAATGATAATACCTTGTAGTAGCAATAATACTCTGTAATATCAGTGGTCACTCGGTGAGAGCGATTGCTAAGTAATCATGCGGTTAAGTAACAAACATTCAAGACTGCTCTTGGATGGGTGACCGACACAATTGTGCAATTAGGCGAGGTGGAACCTACCCATAAAGGGTGTCTCCCCACCGATAAAAACCCATAAAAAACTAATAATACTCTTCACCTCTAAGATAATTTTTCCGTACTAGGATTCAATAATAAATTTCATTTCATATTTCTATACCACTTGGCGCATTAGCCTTTCCCCAATGCTACATTGTTTCTCACTCTGCTTTTCCGTATCTTGAATTTATCATCATTCTCGTGCAATAAAGTGATTTCCCAATCTCTCAATTGACATTCCGAACTACGTTGACTAGACGAATCGACGTACACACGCGCCCAGACAAGCACTCACGCATTCCAAAACGTCCGTCAAAAGTCTCATCCTGTTGGGTTGAAACTTGTTAATATTTGATGAGCATCTTAACAGCGCCGGTTACTATGAAGCGACAATCTTATTTATTGCTACCAACTTGTTTCTAATCAAGATGAGAAAAAAACATTTCCAAATGTTCCACCCATGAAGAATCCTTCTTATTATCGGGAGACGTATTTCCGTTCTGCCAATAAATCAACGGCCATTTCAGGACAGGCCATCATTTCGGATGATTTTTCTCCAGAGATTGATGATGGATCGCTCGTGGCGAAAACTACATTGTAGGTACCTCAATCTCTTCCTTTTCTGTTTATTTTTGCCCTAAATTGACCACAACTGATTTGAGTTGCAAACAACCGTCCCCCAACAAAACGTAGCCTAGAGATGGAAATGAGATGACCTTCCTCAAAAATAATTATTAAGATTTCATTCACTGAAAAAATGATCACATTTTAAATGTTTCTGTTACAAGTCGAACTTGAACTGGGAAAATATGAGTTTCATAAAAATCTATCAAAATCCTCAACGAATTATTGCAGTTTTAAATCAGTTTTAAGAGCTATATTTATAAGAAATACGTATATTACCAACTCAAATTGGGTAAGGGAGATTACCCTAACAGAAAGTTGAATATCCAAAGTTTTATGAGGTTTACGCACAAATAAAATAAAAAACTAAAGGATATTGTCAATTCCACTATTTTTATACTTATGCTGCCACTGTTCATGCTTAAGTTCTTAAGAAATATTCTTGAAAATAGTGTAATCGTTGAAAATTGTTCATAAGAAACATAAACATTGGTAGATCCATTGGTAGTTCGAGGCAAGAGAAACCTACTCAATCCCTCTCTCAAAACAAGATTCAAAGTACTGTATGTGTAACATTTTTTTTTTCGTTTGCTCTCGCTTATACATCCAAGATGATTGAATTGGACGAGTTTGATGATGAATTCTCTTAAACTATGTATCCCCATCATGTTAACAATACTGAGTTGAATTGTTGACAAAACATAACCCAATATCCAACTAAACTACTCGTTATAGTTTGGGTGAGAACCAGTTTTGGGCTATGCCTGTTGTTTCTCTTCCGAATCATATTATGATTTGTATCTATGACAATGAATGAATGAATAAATACATTATGGAAGAATCATGAATAGATAGTATCGACAAAAATTAGTGAGTACATTTTTTATGAGGATCATATTGTCTGGACTGGATGAATAAATACATTTATGGAAGAATGATGAATAGATACTATAGATAGTATCGACGAAAATTAGTGAGTAAATTACTAATAAACATCATATTTGAGCCTCTACTCTATAAAGACGAACATTTTGGGATGCAAGCGAAATCTATAGCTTCGGCAGCGTTGAAGGGTGAAGATTTGGCCCCGCCTCCATTCAGGAGTCAGCGTACATGCAACTTCCCACTTGCAAACGACGGGTTTGGTAAAAAGGGGTTACTTGGTCATGCGTATTCTGTAAGGGAGGTTACCCTAACAAAGAGTTGGAGAGTGGAGTATCCGAAGTTGTCGTCAGTTGTAATGGAATATGGAACAAACTTCAAACGTCATCTAGCTTCCAAAAAATCTGAGATGTAACCGAAAGCTTGCTTTCTAGCGAATAAGCGAATACGATAACATAGAAGCATATACTAACTATACATCTATGTGTTGTCTATGATAGAAGTAATTAACTATATGAACACACAATCTTATAAGTAATATTAAGTGATGTAGTTCAAGTATAAAAAGGAAAATATTGTGAATAAAGACATAAAGTGAGAAATATCATGAAGGATCTATTATTTTATTAAGGAATAGGTTAATTAATTGATAAATAAAAAAATTATCAATTCATAACTATTTTATTGTCTTTGGTAAGAGGGTAGCGATTTTACCATGATTTTTCTCAGGGGTCAGGCTAACTTTTGACGTCGTTAGAAGGTTCCAACTTGTGAACTATATAGTAAAGTATAATAGTGAAGTTATTTCACTTGGAATGTCCTACCTCACGGAGTTTATTACGATGATTTATAATGTTGAATAACATTATTATCACATCTCTTATTTTCGTTGTTCTCTTTTCTCTTGTGAAACTCTCTGATTAGTGGAGTTTTGATGCGCAAGATTTTAACATGCATCATTCCACCAACATTTCTACCCTAATATGCACACACAGAATCCGAATTAGAGTCTTCTCATTTTAAGCGTTTCTCTATATTCTATCGTTTTCTCTCTCATTCTCTCAATAATCAGCTCACACTTCCTCAAAATCCCTCTCCTTGTTTTATAACGTACTTTGCCTATTTCATACTATTCGTTACATCCATTTCATCCTGTCCCTCTCTTTATGTCTTTCTCTCACTCTTCATCAAATGTCTTTATAATTTTGTTTTACTTTTTGTTTTACCTCTCTCCTCTTTTTCTCTTCTCTCTCTCATTCTCTATGTTTTTATCCCTATCTTCCTCATCACTCTTTGTATTCCTTTCTCTTTTAATCTCTTTTTTTCTCTCTCTCTATCTGCATTCATCTCTCGTCCTATTAGCACCCCTGTTTTCGTTGTTCGGTTTATAAGCGGATATTCTTCAAATCGTCTTCCTCTCTTTCAACTTTTCAACCCCCAGCTCACCACCCTTGCAAAGAGTGAACTCTATACCTCCCCTCTCCACACTCTCTCTTCCTCTCACCCCTCCACACCGCAGATCCAATAACAATCCCGCAACCCCACTCCCTCACCACCAACATCGCTGTAATTCAGGGTCTCGATTTCCGCAACTGGTAAGCTAAGGTATTGTAAAGGAACTGTATCCGATTTTAAAAAGAAATAAGGGATGGCGAAATTGCTAAGGGTAGCTTCTGACAACAATCAACCACCAAACCACCCCGTAAAAATTGGAACACTGTTGCCGAACTCGATATAATAGCTTACAAATCACTGACACGGCGCAGGATTGATTTTTCGGCTTTTCTCAGATCCTCCCACAATTGGGGTGGAATTTCTCAAGGTTGTCAGATGTCTAATATCTCCATTGACTGATAGACTCAAAGGTTGTAAGATTTTAGTTGTATGCTTTATAATCTTACAACGTCTTCTTCCTGCCATTTTCAAACATTGAGCTTTGTGGTTTATTCAGGTAATGAATGCCTTAGGACCATATTATATGAAGCGACATTGACGCATGCTCAGAAAATTTAATGCCGCGTCAATTCACACCCGTTATTTATAAAATTTATTAATACCCGTTACTTATAAAATTTATTAACACCAATTATTTATAAAATTTTTAAACCCCCGTTAATAAATGTTAACCTTCGTCCAATGTTAAAACGGATGTACTGTAGTAGTTGTCAATGCCGCTTCGTAGGGCCGTATATTATACAAGGCGGCAATGACGCGGCATAAATTTTTCTGCGCATACGTTAATGTTGCTTCGTATAATATGGTCCTTGAACTAATTCCACTTTGGAAGATAACAATATTGAACAATATTTTCTGTGAAAATGTTGACTTTGTTAAAAACAGCTTGTGAATAAATCAATCTCGAGCTGTTTCCGGCAGGAATAGGGATTTGAACTTGTCAGTAATGGATGTATATTGAGATATTGATGTAAATCTTATTATGTATGATGATTGATGATTTATAACTGTATGTTGAATGCACAAAATTGTGTACAGTGCGTTCAATTTGATAAGGCACTAGATTGACAATGAATAATTTATACATTACACCTCTTTAGAATGTGAAAGTGTGAAATTATTCATCCACTATGTGGTAGCCATTAATGTTGTGAAGGAATGAATTCTTGTACACTTTGAAAATGGTAAAAGCTGCTGGTAATGAGTTGTGATGACAATAATTAGATTTTAGTCCAGATTCCATAGCAAAGTGATATACAAACATTTGTTAATACGAAATTGTTACGAACTTGCTTGATCATCACTATAATACGAGGAACAGTGGCTCGATCCTCGGTTACCCGGTGCATAGACTTTCCCTTCTAGAAAAAGGTCCCTACTATTGTGGGATAAAATTAGTTAATGGCCTCCCACAAGATTTAAAACCTAACTAACTTCCCGGACATGATTAAGAAAATAAAGATTGTTTTATTGGAGAGAGCCCCGTACTCGGTCGAAGAATGTCTTAGATTTTTAAGGGAAGAGAACTAGTTGTATTTTTTGCACCTTTTTCTAGTATTCTTCTTTTTTATGATCTCTTCCTTTTTATGTCTCCTCCCTTCAATTTATCACCTTAATGAATATTTCAGCATGTTATATTATATTTGTGACACTTTCAATGTTGTTGAGTGTATACTCTTGTTAATACAAGTTTACTGAATAAAGATTATTTGAATTTGAATTTGAATTTGAATTTGACTTGTTGAGGACCCTCACCATTCCCTTTTATCGTGAAAACGCTTATTGTTGAACAGGTAAATACAGGTGAATGAAAAGAGTAGCCTAAATGTGAATGGAGTTGACTGATTGATTGGAAATCTAAAAGCTGACCTGAGAAAAACAACCCATTTACCCTTATGAATGATATTGTAATTCACAGATCCCAGGAATTGTTTACAGAATACAGAACTCACACGAAACGTGGAGTTTTTCGCGAAAATATTATTCAATAATTTTAATTTGAATGGATAATTTGAATTAATTGAACTCAGAGATCAATGAAAATCATTGTTTCAATCCAAAGCGAAAGAATTCACAAACATTTTTTCGAATCTAATGAAATCTCAAAAAGTTAATTTTGTTTGCTTAATCCGTTACTGTAACACTGTATACAGTATTAAGTATTTTTCAGTTCTTGTCATATATTCAGTTTTCAGTACCTACTTTTTTTGTTCATTGAAGAATAACAACTCAAATCTCGTATAATATTCAGTCAAATCTACGGTATAGTGATTGGTGAAATTGAGATGTACACAGAGATCCTACTAAAAAGTGGTTATGTCCTCATTATTGCTGAAACAGCGAGCGCGACTCATCTTAATTTGTCGCCTCATTATTATTCATAATGTGTGAGAACACAAGAGACAGACACATATCTCATGCAATGACTCGCGCGCGCAGAATCCACAAATTGAGTCGTTCAATTTGAATTTGAAATCGATAAATGGTAATCACCGCGCGGTTGAATATTCATTGACATATTATACATATCAGTATTGCTGTTGCTGGCATACAACAATAATGATGATTATTCAAGGTTCATAAATTATTGACATGTCCTTTTTTGTTTTTCAAGTCCTAACAATCGAAGAAATGAAACGATGATGATGATGATGATGATGGTACAAGAAAAGAAGAACAAGGATAAGATGAAGTAGTAGAAGAAACAACACAGAAAAATGAGTGGAAAATAGAAATGAAAAAAGAATCGAGAATAAGGAGAAGGAGAAGGATGAGGAGGAACAGGAGAAGCGAGAAGAGACGAATCAGGAGCCTACAAAGAAGGAGGAGAAGGATAAAAGCTGGAGGAAGAGTGGAAAGTTGAGGAAAATGATAGGAAAAAGGGGAAAGCATAGGAAGTTGAATAGGAAGGTGGAGAGGAGTGGGAAGAGAAAGAGGATTGAGGGCAAAGAAAAATAATAAAAATAAGAAGAAGAAGAAGGAGAAGTAGAAGAAAAAAGAAAATGAAAAGAGGAAAAGATTAAGAAGGAGAAAGAGGTGAAAAGGGTAAGAGGAGAAGGAGGAGGAGACTGGAGAGAAGGATATTGTGAAGTATAAGAAAGGTTGGAGGAGGAAAAGAAAGAGGATAAGAATGAGGAGAAGAAGCGTTGTAAGAAAGAGAAAGAGGATAAGAAGGATGATGAGGAAGGAGGATTATGAGAAAGATATAATTGAGCAGACAAAAAAGACGAATGAGAAGAAAAAGAAAAGGAAAACGTAGTAGAAGAAGAAGAAGAAGAAGAAAAGAAGAAGAAGAAGAAGAAGAAGAAGAAGAAGAAGAAGAAGAAGAAGAAGAAGAAGAAGAAGAAGAAGAAGAAGAAGAAGAAGAAGAAGAAAAATAAGAAGAATATGTAAAAGGTTCTAACTGGTACTTGAAAGCTAGCTGTATTCTGAAGACTGCACCCCAATGTTGGCAAATGAATGGTATAAATAGGCTCTTCAAGACTCAATTAGAATAATGGCTATAATTATTATTGTTACAGGGCTGGCAAAGTGTGTATTTTGCAAATTGAGACAAAGGCGGTGAGACTAGATTTAAGATGACATTGTCTCCAAGTATTTTTCTCAAACTGTTTTGCATTCGCACTTTGATTATTTGCCAACTTCAGACAGAGACATCCCCCTTCTAGAGAACGTTCATCGACATCATCATCATCTTTTCAAATGAGTGCGTAGGTAGGAAATCCGAACCGCGCCCAAATTTTAACCACAAATACGTTTCGCCCACTGCTCATCTCATTTCGATTGAGTTTTAATTTAGCCATTGAACGCGAATGGTAGGTGGCGCTTCAATTATGTCTTAAGATGTGCAGCATTAAAATGATCATTCAACTACTGTGTGTACATGGCCGTGTGGGTGGAATCTTGAACTGAACAAATAATCAAATGTCTTGAGAATAATAAATGTGACAAAAAATAAAGGAGATCTCTTATCAGTGGTATTAGGCTAGGCATACACCGGTTAGTCAAGACAAGACAAGACTAGATTAGTCACATTTAGTCACAGTAATTCACATAGTTGCTTATGAAGCAACACACACCGATTAGTCAATAAATTATTTCCAATTTATTTCGATTAGTTATTCAATAATTATTTCCATTTCATTCTTTTTCATTTCATTTATTCACACACTATTTCCAAAAACAATACAATAATACAACATATAAATACAATACAAAATTGGAAAAAGTGGTTAGGTGACCTCATTAGTAATCGTGTTGAGGCACCAAAATATTATTGTTAACTGTTATTATTAACAGTTTTCCAATGCAGTTTGCTTTGCACAGTAATAATCATTGGAAAACATTTTTCAAAATTTAATTTTAAATATGTATGCTTTAGCAATCATCCGTTTCCACTCAACATGAAAATTTAATCCTAAATTGAATTCCTCTTGAGGTGAGAGAGGCATCATTTCAGTCTCAATTTTCCTGTCATTCGGAAATGAATTAATTTATGCAAAATTGTTATCCTCTCCATAAAGTGGGATTAGTGTATGATGACATCTCATGATATTGGTCGGTCACCTTTATATATGAGCTTCTGAGCAATTTCGAGATTAACTTAAGCACCCGTTTAATAAGTTGGTTATAGTAGGTTTCACTCCTATATTTATGTTGTATATATTATCCAGCACCCAGCAACGTTATTGATAAGGCGTGGTATAAAAACACTGAAAAAGTTTTCAGGATATCATTTATTTGATATAGGATTTAGATCGTAAATAACAGCGTCACAGATGATAGAAAACCGACCACTCAAGTTAAGATTGATGTAAAGCCTGTATTTTTTAACAAGTTGATGGAATGATTTCCATAATTTCAACCAGATACTATAATAAGGTTGGGCAGGTATTTTATTCTTTTACCACTTTTACCCTTTTATAACTACTTCCACTGCAAGAAATTTTAATAGGCAGGAGTGCTCAAGCGAGGAATCTGAACATGACAGTGAATTGCAATTGCCTCACCTAACCTAACCTAACCTAACCTAACCTAACCTATTTAGCGTGCCATACGCTAAATAAATAATAAGTGAATTGCAATTGAATTTAATACTATCTGCATTTATAATGTTCTATTTAATCTAAATAAATTGTGTTGATATGAAAAAATGTGTCGTTCTAACTCCAGTGAGTTCATCTACATAAAGGATTTGTTGTGTTTTGAATTGTTTCAGTTATTACCGAATACTTTGATCAATAAACAAACATTATAAAACCAAATTTTGTAATATTCAGATTAATAAAGCCTTAAATACAACTAATATTTTTTCTTATTACATTGCTTATATAATTCTGATATAAAACTCATCACTAAACTAAAACTGAACATAACATTATATTCACTTATTATTATAAATTACAGAATTATTATTATTTCAGAATAGAATACTTTGAATTTTCCATTTCTCAACATTGAAGTTTGATTATTGCAATGTGTATTATTATTGAATATATAGTGTATTTCCATATTCCATTGTTGAATGAGAAACAAAATTATATGCACAGTAGCATTAAAAAATCAGCTTACTTTTCATAGTATTGTGCTAGGATCAGATTAGGATGCAATTGATTTTGAAGAACTCATTCAATCTATAGTACTTACTATAAAAATACTGTAATACTGAATACTGAAATACTGGAATACTGGAATACTGGAATACTGGAATACTGGAATACTGGAATACTGGAATACTGGAATACTGGAATACTGGAATACTGGAATACTTGAGTATTGGAATACTGTTATACTAGAATACTTGAGTACTAGAATACTGGAATACTTGAATATTCAAGAACTCAGATCAATTCTTTCAACACAACACACATTGAAGCATCATTATTTTTGTCAATTATTGGTACCATGGACTCTTTCAGGTTTCTTCTTATCACAGGCTTGACAAATGATTGATTGACAGACGACTACAGCTCGTAAAAGCTTTCTACAACTGTTTCTTGGTCCAATAGTCAACGAGCGTTCCACCCTTTATGGTATCATTCTAACCCTTCATCACCTTTCTTCATCACAAGACTTCCATCGGATTTTCTAGGAATCTCTTTTTCAACCGATGTGAAAGACTTTCAGCAAACTGGCGCTTTTTGCAGACAAAGAATTCAGCCGACAATATATACCCACAATAATACCATTGTATATATATATACAATAATACCCTACGAAGATGTTTGCCGCTTTGGTAGAATAGTTTCGGACCAGGAACAATATTTTTGACACAAGAAATCTATGATGCTTTCAAGAGGTTCTTGGCCCTTTCCACATACATTATGAATTCTCCACCTACAGCTACGACTGGTTTCCACATGAGTTGTCTCACATTCTATGAGTGTTTTCGAGTAGTATGCCTTTGAAACCAATCATTGTTGAAACCTATCGGTTTGAAAATAGGATTTTTAAACGACCATATTTTGAAAATGTCACCCAAAGATGTCCACTCCAGTGTTTATTGAGTTCAGTGTGGATAATATGCTTCGATTTCAAGCCTCGTCATAAATTCACTCGACAATCTTTCTTAGAGAGTTCTTCTTACAAGATTTTTGTCAAGCTCTTCATATCAGTCTATCATTTCTATCAGTAAGCTCTATCAGTCTTTTGAAGCGCATCTCACCGAAACGTGTCCCTCTATGATCATTTTTTTCTGTCATATTCACATTGTTCAATTTTCAGATGTGAATTCAAGATTCTTCTGAAATGAAGGTTACCTGTATGAGACCCTATTCAAAATCATGTCAACGTTTTCCTCAAATTGGTATAGTAAGTGCATTATTGGTACTCTTGAAATTCTTTTTTGACCTCTTTGATATCACTCAATCAAGGTTTGCAAGATGTGAGCTTCTGGATCTGAATCTTCATTTTATCACCTGATTGCATTTAAATAGGTGACACTGCAGCCTGCAGCTGGAGGTGATTTATAGAAAAATTAGAAAAACTTTTGAAAAAGAAAATTTTCAAGTTCGAAATATATTATGTCATTGTTCACTGTAATGGATGAGAAATTCATCAATATTCAGAATACAGTTCTGTGTACTTCACACCATAGATACTATAGATACATTATACGTGAATGGATACAAACTTACAACAAATAAAGGCTTAGAGCTTGATGTACTGTCCATTTAACGTTTTATCAAAGACAATTAGAATAATACAGTTTCCTATCGTCTTTGGTTTTATCTATTGCTGAACTTCTGCATGTTCGATGAAAAAAAAAACATTTTAATAGCAATGCTTTCAATTGAAGCAACTTTGATCGAAATGCGATCTAGTACAAACCTTTTAGAGCCCGACAGGAAACAAACTTGATTCATGTTTGTGGATCTGGTCAATAGTTCTTCAAATTCATGTCATCACATACTTTATTCTTTCAATCAGATGCTATCTTGTATCCATTGATCCATCAACTGTGATATTAAAATAATTGAAGTGTAAGTGTATATGATTCTTCTGTAAAAAATATAGGATGAAGCAGGGTCGTAAGTGAAGGATAGTACAGGTAAATAAATACGATTCCATGGTACGCTTGCTACCTTCATTAGACTTATCGTTGTAATTCTAAGCTTGTGATTTTATTTCTTCATAATCTTTGCCTTTCCCCATCTTCTTATCCAACCACTTTTTATTCTGCTCATTATTCTTCCTTCCTCAACCCTTTCTACTCTCCTTCTTCTCACTCTTTTCTTTTCCTTCTTCTTCTGCCTCCAATATCTTTTCCTTTTTTTATATTTCCTCCCTATGTCCTCTTTTAATGTGCACCTGAGATGCTAAAAATAATTACACGGCCTTTTTAAAGCGTTGACAGTTCACGTTTTAATTTTCACCGATTATTGCTGTGCACGCACGAGCGATTACATGCACGTACTCATTTCAACTCAAATAAGACATCTGGAAAAATCATCGACACAAATAATTACCTCCTTTTCAGAAGACTCGTTCCTGTTTCCGACAATAATAATTATCATTGCCTACTGTCTCATCAGTCTGATTGGTTCAGCTCACTTTTAATTACGAACGGAGAGCAGTTGTAGTTTCATTTCCATTTCTTATGATAAGATAGCAGTCAGTTGTAATTTCATGCCATGTAATTTTATTCAACCGATAAAACGTTATAGCATGTTTCATAGTGTGACTTAATTGGCTACCTCACATTTCATAGACAAAATGATCGATTCTATCCATTTATCGATCCATCTGACTCTAGGCTTCTATCAACAGATATCGATACTAAGTGCTTCGATTTTTTTAGGTTTGCGTAATTGCATGTTTCAAAGTATAGGTACCGTTTTAATTACAACAAGACTTTTTCCTTCATTGATAATTCAAAATACTTACTTATTCCCGAAATTCTCAAAAACCAATTGAAAAATCTTTTTTCCAGTTGAAAAATAAATTAATTACAGGAGAAATTACTCATATATAAATTTTGGACTTTTATGTATCGAAAAGAAATGCCTTCAAAATTCCAAATCATTCTGAAAAGTGGATAAAACTACAACCTAAGTGGAGTTAGGTTATCACGGCGAGGTGGAACAACCTTCGGGTCTCCCCACCGACAAAAGCCATACGCTAAATAAATAAATAATAATTACTCATATAATAAAAAAACATACAGAGAATGATACAAATCACAATGAAGTCAATACACTTTTGAAAAATCGATAATTTGCAAATTTTTAGGTATAGGGCTCCTCTTTGGAAAATTAATGCTCAAATCAGATAACAAAAACGTGTGAGTGAAATCCATAATCAATTTCCTTAATTCATACAGAGCGTGCCATCCAAATTGGCCTCTCACTGGAGCATGCGCGTTGATCGCTTTCTCCCACTACAGTGCCTGCTGACTCGCGGTACAGTAAATTTCAATAGTTCATTCAGCTGGCAAACTCAGCTTTATAAAAAATTCATATTCGCTTCGGTTACCCAGCAGTAGTATGATGTTATTTGCTTCACTGATGTTATCTTTCAATGATAATTTTGGAGGTAACAGTACTAACCTTAGCGGCTGGAAGGGAAGCGTGGTGGGAGAGATTATCCATCTCTCTCGCACACCCTCCCCTAGACGCCAATTTGGATGGCACGCTCTGTACAAGAATATTGATAGCTGTTAGAATAATCTATTAATCCATAATGTAATTCCTTAATTCCACAACAATGGCTGCACTGAAATTTTCTTTGCGACTGAGATTTTGTATTGAAATACAACCTGTGGCACTTGATAGAAGCTGGGCACTTGAGCCCGTTATAACAACAGATAAGTTCTCAGCAGTGTTGGACCAACAAAGGTCACCGGAGATGCAGGTTCAAAAACCCGATGATCATTTATTGAGTCATGAGCGGACAGGACTCCGACTGGGCCAGTTCGTGCATTTCAATGGATTCTTTCATATCTGACCAACAAACCACATCAACAGAAATCTGTACTAATATATGAGCACTCTCACACACCGCAACTCTATAGTTATGCTTCAATGTATGAGAACTCTCACACACAGCAACTCTATAGTAATACTCTAGTAAATGAACAGTCACACACACACACAGCAACAACTAACAACACACAGTTGAGCGATCTGTTCAAACACGCTCAACAACAGACATCAATCACCATCATACGGGTTACATTATTTTTCGAGTCAACATCATGCTTTTTTAATCTTCTTATCCTCTTCA
The DNA here is from genome assembly GCA_017141395.1 of Laodelphax striatellus. NCBI lineage: Eukaryota > Metazoa > Arthropoda > Insecta > Hemiptera > Delphacidae > Laodelphax > Laodelphax striatellus. Next base: position 18,918,771 of record CM029538.1, on the reverse strand, counting down.
CACAAACTACACACGTCATTTTTCTTCTGGCGTACTTGTTTTTATTTATTTTTAGTTCTCCCTGTTCATCTTCATCTTTCTTGTAACTCATGAATCAGAGACCCCGAGCAAATGTATGACTTGATTTTATGAATGTCACGTAGTATAGAGTGCAATAGCACTGAACAAGGGTTGTAACCTCCCTGCCTAAGAGGATAGGGAGGGAGTGCGATTTTGATCTAATCCATTGGTTTATCAACGAAAGTGATATTGATATTAAGTCCTAACTTTTAGCAATATTCTATTAGCCTAAATGTAATTCGAATCAATTAATTTAATATTAATAATTGTGAACCTGAAATATGATTTACTTGCTTTGAAAGTCTCTTCTAAAATAAGTACTTGAGATAATATTACAATTCTGTTGATTAAATATTTGTCCATTAAACTCTCCATCATCATTTTTCTTTAGTTACTAATCATTGGTTCGATATTAAAAAATACATTCTCAAAACTTAAAATTCTTCTGCAGTTTACTATAATATTTCTACTAGCACTATTTCCTAATGAAACTACAATACTGTTATCAGCCGTATAATTTTTCAATATTATGTGCTACTTCACTTGAATCAATGTCAAATCCATTCACCTCATTTTGAATATTCATCTTGATTTTTGAAAGATTTTTCATGTTCTTACGTTGAAGGTATGAGAAGTTTCCTTCAATCACATCAAAGTAGCTAACTTTTGACTAACAGTTAAGTAACTAACAGCGTCTAGTAATGTAGTCAGGCGTCTCATAGTGTTTGTGGTACAGAATTCTGAATTAACTTTGAAAGAGTTGCATGTTGTATGTTTTAATCCTCGGTTGCCAACCTGAATCTCTATGCAGAGTGATAAACCCCGGGAACAATACGAACATTTTTCACGCTCAAATTTATTTGATGCATTCAATGATGCCAGCGTTTCTCGGCACAAATTTTCTAGTCTGCAATTACACGGTTTCACTTGCTGATGAAAATATGTCAGACGGTCTGCAAGAGTAATTAAAACGAAAAAACTAGGGTAGTTAGGCTGGATCCAGGGAGGGTATGAGATGGAAGAAGTTTACAAGACAAAGGGCAAATTAAAATCTCGGTAGTAAGGCAAGTAGCTCTTGAAGATTACTACTTGATGGTGTAAAAAAGACTGGAAGCAGAGAAAAAGAATGAGGCACATATTTAAAGCGCAAAGAAAGCTCATCCTCAATCCTCTGGTTATCCTTCACAGGCTTCATGGTAATAAGGCATTCAACCAGACACAGGTCTTAATAATGGCCGCAATTATTGCCGACCCGCCTTCAGGACGTTCAGTAAACTTTGAAACGAATATTAACAAAAGACACTGGAAACACATGCAGTTGACTATGAAAAACGTACAACGTTCTTTCTCCACACACCAGCTCTCTCCTTCTGATTACTAATAACATGTAATTATTACAGAATGAGGTAAGAAAAAGAACGAATAGACATTAGAACAGAAGCAAAGGTAACAATTAAACCGATTGTTCGCCATCAACTTCATTATTTCAACAGTTCAAGTCTATGATCTTGTAGACACTTCAGGATGAAGGTCACCTAATAGCTGCTCTATCAGGAGATTTAAATTAGAGATAAATCTTGTTCCAATACAATTAATGTTTTGGATAGTTTTTTGAAGATTTTTTTGTTTTAATCGTACTCCTATATCGTTAGTGAAGTAGAATAAGAATAAGTGATTAGGCTATTAGAGTCAAGAGGTTAAATTTAAAAGAAAATAATAATTTACAGAAAATAATTGTGGGAGGGAAATTGTTGAACTATTCAGGTTTATGAATATTTGAAAATATATTTATTAACATTGGACATCTAATTCTCATTTTCAATTACACAATAATAGACAAATAGTATAATTTATCTCTATGCTTTAGTTAGATCTCTATTTCGCCCACAGCACTTTTGTAATGTAAAAAGTGAACAATAAAGTCATTTATCTATCTATCTATCTAACTATTTGTAGTAGTGATGGAACGGTTCCCGCATTATCTGTCTAAATAAATACTGTAGAATCAATTCTGCTAAGAATAATAGGTACTTGACTCCGATCTCTTAAAATTCCGATCAATTGAAATTAATGTTTCGAGGGAAATTGGTGAGTTCGTTCATATTTAATGATAGTTTTCACAACAGTATTATTCGAAATAATATAAATGATGCATTATTGTTAATGATGCATTAATTGGCAATGGAAATAAATTAAGCAGTTTTTTTTAATTATTCTATGATTCTATCAGTCCATGTCTGCTCTGTTCTATAAGAACGTGTACCTCACATTCAATATTAACCTATTACCAACTTCCTGTTTGGATTTCCTTGACATGTTAACCGCTCTTTCTTCGAACTGCATTAACTTCTCGAAGATATTGCGAATAGGAAGGCTTTTATGGGCAATATATGCATCAGATATCTCCATTCATATCTTGCCAGAAGTGAGTTTTGCTGAGAAAATCCCAAAGACATCCTTGTCGCTGACAAGTGAACATCTTATCTAATTCTCATTAGACGCACTCAGGTCTCAAAGAAAAAATAGTTCACATCAGGTTAGTGCTCTGTAATGGGTTTGTTACATTCATGTAAATGGGTGCTAGAGACCTGGAAGAATAAATTTCCGTTCCCATTACGGTCGATAATGCATAATCGATATCCCATAATGGTCGATAATCGATTTTTGTTGTAGCCGCTATCGAGTATCGATTCACACGACTAGTTTTGCAGCTTGCTTTTGATCAATCTTTGTATAATTCTTCGTTCAACTTTTAGCAAGGGAAGATAGGTTTGCTCTGCCAACCTCTCCTAATCAATCTATCACGGTTGTACAATTTCTAATTGGTATAAAAAGTACTTCTACTGTACGACTTTACTTCATAATATTAATAATTAAACGAAAATCCAAAGAACTCTGAAGACTTCGAACATTGAATAAATTGCTTCATCCCATCTGTAACTTCTGCTTCAACTATTCTCTTCTCTTACATCTTTATTAGTACTTACATCCTATTAGTGTCACTCTCAACTCTGCTCTCTTCTCTTCTTCTTCAGGTACTTCTATTTGCACTTACCTCACGGTACAACTTAATCACTCGAAGTTATCGTCATCAACTGAAGTTAGAAATTGAATCTTCTTCTATTACTACCTTCATCTCAAGTAATCGTCATCAACTGATTGATTGATTGCTTCATTACTTTTGAAACATGTTATTTATTATCAGCAATTAACAACGTTTCAAACGAATTTTCTAAGTCAATTGGCAATAATAGTATAATATTATAGTCCTTTAAGATGCAGTGATACTCGAATTATTATTTTATTCATTGATATCTTGAGTTCTCAAATTGTTTCTGCAATATTCAAATTTGTAACTACTATGTCGTTTCTACAAGATCACAGAACTTTTTACCCCTTCTTTATACTAATCATACTCATACTAATCATACTTCTTCTAATCATACAGGACAATCGGTTTCCTCATACATTGTACCAGCCCATAATTCTTTATACTAATCCTTGCTCGATAATAACTTGGTAGTATTGGTGTTATTGAGCCTAATGCAAGTGATTAGATAGAAGGTCTAAACCATTTGTTTGAAATCAGAGTTTCTGTATTGGGGGAATTCAGTAGCATTCCTGCTACTCAAGGCTTCTGATAATTGCTGTATTCGATACAGCATACCCGATCCACATGAACTGATTAATGCCCCACACAATCTGTATTGCGCAGTCTATTGGACCTCACAACGTTGAATCAGAATAATTCTCAGACTTTCCTAATACTTTTTGAATCGACTGTCTATCCTTCTGATACATTCCAAACAATACCACTGGTTTCCATGCAGAGTTCCACTCACGAAACCAATTTCAATCCTCAATGTTAGTACCTGTACAGCTTAAACTGACCCTGTACGTTCACTCTGGCTAATGTATTCATTGAAATTTACATAGTGAACAGCTTTAATGTAGGCCCGATTCAGCTCGTAATTCTGATCATGAATTTGCGGTGAATACCATGAGCTGATAAGATGAATCGATCATTGAACACTCGGTCGGTGGATTTATCGGTGCTCATTCTAATGAATCAAGAAATCAAATGGTTACGCCAGCGGGTGCTCACTTCGGACAGAGACCGATGACGTTCTGAGTTCATTCAAAGTGATCATTAGCTCAACATTGCATAATCCGATCTCTGTCAGTTCAACCTTCAGCTGACCTCTACTGAACACTTACATCATCCACGGTGCTGAAATTGACATGCGTGTTGTGGATCACCACAACCAGCACAAGATCGCATTCGAACTCTCCAACCTCTGAACTGAGGCCAATAAGTCATCAAATTGATGATTCAACGACTTGCCCTTAAGGCATTTTGAAGATGGGCGTGCACCGTTACCACAAAGACAATATGGGCATAGAAGGTGAGATTTTATCGGTATGAAAACTATTTTGGTGGAGACCACGTACTTCACACCTGGTAGGTTCACCTACATAACCTAGTGCACTGTGTGGTACACTGCAATGTCGGTTACCCATCAAGTGCTGGTCGTGTCGGAGTATGTTGCACGTAACCTCAGCAGTTAACTAATCAGCCGCTCTCACCAGTTGACCACACAATATTACCTGATATATTAGACAAGGTAACGAGATTAGTCATCTCTAGTTATCTTCATGATAGTTGCTCAGGTGAATCAATACACCGGATATTAGTCATTGCATCTCTTGCTTAAAAACGGCATGAGATCAGAGCAGCAAATTATAATGTATATCATTGTATGTAGATTGCATTTTCTGTCTTGAGTAATTAGTGCCTCACCACATAGCCTGAAGCATAGTCAATGTAGGTGAGTCACCATTACCATGGAATAGAGAATGAAACTTGTTATAATTTCCTTAGTGACAATATCTGTCCACCTCACTCACGATAATTGCTTAGTCTTAACACCAGCACGTTGAATATATTGAACACATCGCCTCCTGAAATTCCAAAACAATCATGAGTTGGCCCAAGAGCGTCTGCTTCATCAGTTGTTAAACCTAATTCATCTATCCTCGCGTAATAGCCTGTGCAGCTTGAGGCCCTGTATTTGCCGTTCACCCCTAATGATACAAATAAGCAACATTCAAAAATCAATTGTTGGTGTAGCAGTGAGTCTTATTTGCATTTGAACGACAGAGGGCAGTTGAGCCAGCAGGTATTAAAGGAAGTCCCGATCATTGAACACTCGGTCGGTGATTTATCGGGCTCATAATGTCAGTTCAAAGGAGCCGCCCAGTGCTCAGTGGACAGAGGACCGAGCGTTCAGTTCACGTTCAAGTGATCGATGGCTCATTGCTCGTTCACGATCTTCAGTTCAACTCAGCTGACCTCACTGATTAATCATCCACGGTGCTGAGAACTAAACATGACCCGATCACAAACCAACTCGATTCCGAACAGCTTGATATATTGAATTTCGGTAACAACTGATTGAAGAGTCATCAACGTTTCAACAAACTTGTGTCACAGATGCATTTTGAGTGGTAGTGTTCCAAGAGACTTTACAAAGTCAATATAGGCACCTCTTAATGGAATCGAGGTTTATTGTCATGTAGCTTCTAATAAGTAAAATCATGCCAGGAGTAACTATACGACGTATCTTTGGTGAGATGTTCCACGCCTATTTAATAATTCAATTCGAGAAAACTACCATGAGAATGGTCAGCCAGAGATCTCATGTATTTCTTAGTGGATGATTTGCCCACATGAGCTCTGAAGCATGCGTGGGTAATGAGATGGGGTGATGATGAGATGCCGAGCGACCTACTTTTTCACCGATTAGTACGGGACCTGACAACAATTATTGCTGATATATTAGAGAAGAGGTCGTTGGAATTCAATTCCTAAATGAATTATCCTACTTTGGTTGTTCAATGAATTTCTGAGTTGTTAACTAAAGATGGCAACAGCTCTGACAGTTTAATTGTATAATGGGTGATTTTTCAAATGTTTGTTGTAACTACCAAAAGGTTACTTATGAACTGTACCTGACCACATAGGGTTGCATTCTATCAACACCGGCCCTGGGAATCAACTCTCTAATCGAGCAATTAAATTTTAGTCTGCATCTGCCTGCATACGACGGATGTTCAATTACTCTTTTATTAGGCTCCCTGAATAAATTGAAAACATTCGATCACTTTTGATTGCATCAGTGAGGATTGAAAAAGTCTACCAAATGTTGAAAAGACATGATTTGCTGGTTGCACACATTGGCTATAGTGTAGCCATTAGAACGCGTGGCTGTGACATGAATTTAGGTGAAATATCCATTTGCACCATGTAATAAAAAGTGGTGGCAATAATTACACTGAGCGAAATGATAACACCACACCGCTTCGATTGGTTTGAAGTTTTATCTGTTTGGCGGGCGAAACACGATATGGAAAAACAACGGTTATTTAACAACTGTGTCAAGACACAAAAGTCTGTAAATGAGCCCTCGAGCACTAGGTAGTTGCTCTGTAACACGCCAATCATACAGACGCTTGCCGACTTGCTATTACTATTACGGACTCGAGAGCGAGATGTAATAATTATTATTATTACTCGATCGCTCTTAAACAACTTCAAAATCAGTATCAGCTATCTTTTCACTCTTTTCTCTCCAGTATGATTTTCTCGCTCCTCAGACATTGAAGTATATTGTCCTTCTCGGTAACGTAAAATTCGTTTTATCAATGCCCGCCCCTCTACTGTCTTAATCTCTAGAAGAGCCTGTCTTGAAGGATTTTTATCAAGTTTTTTACTATATCCTCAACATTTATCTGCATTTATTCATTAGAGAATCTCTTATTCAATGTTGTGGACGATGGGCGAAATAAAAGAACACTGACTAGATATTTGTGCAGTTCCACTGTTTAATACAGTATTGTTTTCGATACATGTTATCTGCAACAAATGATTGAAGTGAATTAGATTTTATCATTTTTCAGAAATTGTTACATCATTTTCCATAACTTCTTCAGGCATTTTCAGATCAAGAACTGTCTGCATCATTTTGGATTTCCGATTTCTCTATCTCCTGTAAGGAAATTGGCCTGCTTCCCGCTGTTGTACCAAGCAAAAACATCAATATGGAGTAAGTTCGATAAACAAGCCATAACATCAGCTTCAATTAAATAAACTACTGCTACTGACAAAGAACGAAGAAAAGACAGATTAGTAATTTGCCTAACTATTGTCCTCAATGAATTTCTAGTGATTTATTAACTATAACTAGAAATTGCAAACTTCTCCATGCCTTTTACCCTTTTGTTAATCAGGGTGTATTTCTTCTACTCATGAACTAGAATTATCCATTAATCTTTGTCTGAATACCAAAGTAGACTTATCATCTTCATTGTAAAATCACTGTTTGTGTAAACGGCAAAGAATCAATAATCATGCTCAACACCAAAAGATCTGAGATCAACTGCTTCTCAGATTCCAGGTCATATGCTTATGAAGATGTTTTGGGCGCATTTCTCTCGCCTGACGGAATGTTCAAACTAGGTTTATTGGGCTCCTGAATAAATTGTAAAACATTCGAGTTTCACTTTTCAAGCAGATTAAATCATGATGAGAAAATGGTATCGAATGTTCGTCTATAACGCAATATGCTGATCTTCGATTGGCTGATCAAGCCAATTTTAGACGCGTCAGCGCTTAGCAAATGAAATAGTTCCGGTTAATTTTTAACTCGATCTGTGATGGGGCAATATCTTTGGAGACGACTCATCCAGATCATTTAATCGAAATAATTTCTCATTCCGATTGGTTGGTTTATCTGTGTATAGGCCGAAACAGCCATTGGAAAAACAACTTGTTATTACTGCTTCATTTCTCTAAAACCCTCAACATCATCTTTACTTCTGTGCTCTGTGCCAATCATACAGACGGCCCACTGTGGTTACTATTACTATTACTTACTAAAACTGGTAAGGATGTAAATATCCATTGAACCAGTTACTCGAATTATTGTTACTCCTTTCGCGAATAACATGTATCTTTTACGAACTTATCTTTCACTCTTCATGAGGTTACTAGCCTAGCGAACTATAACGTTCAAATATAACTTTCCTTCCTATAGATAAAAAATCTATCAATGATCTATCACTCTCCTTGACTCTTTCCTCACTCCCGCCCCTCTGCATATCTTAATCCACTCTCGCTCTGCAACGCGCGTCTTGATTTTTTATCAATTTTCTCTTCTCCGTAACAACAAAATTAGAGAGAACTAGTTCGGAAGTGGAAAGGGTTATTGACCAGTGATGCCAATCAGACTGATTGCGATAAAAGCTAGCTAAGATTGATATCCGCTTGACAATTGTCTTTTAAAATCTGGATAGTAACTTCACCCCAATAGGAATGAGCGGTCATTCTAAAATCATTCAGATCGCACGGTGCTATTTTTCAGATATGTTGAGAAAATAAAAGTACGAACTATTTTGAATAACACATCAGATTGGCTCGATCAAAAACGACTCTTGGACAGTGCAGCCAATAGCCAAAACGGCCGTGTAGCCTGCTAATGGCTGTTTTAGTGTTTCGAACTTCCTTTATCGTTCCAATTGCTGTGATACTGAGGCCCGATCATTTTTCGAAATTTGATTGCATCATTTTCCCCATAAGCTGGAAGCGTTGAGATTTTTAAAGTTTGACAGTGTCGATCTGTTGCCATTTTGTCATTTTCCATTCTCTGCTCTCTGAAACTGTTATTCTCAAGAAATGAGTTGAAAGCTTCGTGTACCAGAACAGCATGCAGATTAACGTATGCGTACGTTCATTTAAATTTGGCAGATGACGGAAAATAAAGTTCGTATGAAATAACGCTCTCTGTCTAAACTGACGGGTGACTTTCCATTTGATTTTTTTTCACAAAAATACCATATAACGTATAAACATGATTTAAATAAGTCAGCAGAAGCATCTCCGAAAATGATTTCACTTAGAAATGTTGAAGCTAACCAGAAATTATTCGACATCCACTGATCAAATGAAAAGATAGATCGATCTGTTTTGAGATACATGTTAATATCTTTAGTAATATAATTAATATCAGGATTTCTCTGACATCGTTCATAAGGGAATTTTTCTTATGAGGTAAGGATTAGCCTACATTAGGCACTTCAAGGGAAATGATGGAATGGAATTCCTCAGGATACTACAAACAAAGCGAGTGAAACCTGAATTTTGGTATCTCATCTATTTAAGCTTGGCACCACTTTCACTTGATGGCATTTTCAATCTAATGTCTCGTCATACACTGAATCATTTCCTGATACACCAAATTGAATGATCTCTCTATCTCCAGCTTTCGAAGATATTATAAAGTAAATCGGAGTTATCTGATTCGCGATTCTCTATCACTCTCTCTCTCCTCTGCACTTGTAAAATTTCGGCTTTATAGCATAGATGAATCAAAAAGGTTGCTGTGGGTTTTTAAACTCAGACTGTTCAGAATCTGATGAACTCTCTCGACCCACTCTTCTCAGACAATATCTCGCATTCAAAAACAGAATCACATAAGCTAACTTCATGCCTCATATAATTTTCCATCTGATAATGATACAATATGGAATATTTTTGAAATTTTCGAGTGGAAATTCCGCACCAATATCTGTAGATAAATTTAGAACAGAAATGAAGACCTAGGGGAAGAAGGGCTTAAAATATTGATGGTACTTGCAAATATTTAGGCATTCATCTCAATTTCAGGTTTCAATTTTTCGAATATCTTGGAAAATGTCTTTGAGAGGTTTCACGCAGACAAGTTGAGAATCAGATCAAAAACGTTTAAGACAGGTGCGGCCTCATGTGCATTGAACGGAAACACTGTCTCAACGCTAGTCATTAGAAATAATCTTGTCTCTTTAATCCGTTACAATTGCTGTGATACCAGAGCTCACCCTCTTTCTAATCATGAAAAGCCGACAGAGTTATTTCTGCTGATCGACTGATTCCTAAAGTCGAGGATTGACGCTTTTGAGTCCGAATGAAGTATGCTGAGTATCGAAAAATTAGAATGATGGACAACGGCTGCGGTAAAACGTACATTTTTTAATTTGTAGATCTAGGAATGACAACGTATCATTGCTTGCTAAATCTATCGTCAAGATGATATTGTCTAGTAGCCGATTTTCTCTAAACGAGAATACATGTAACATGTTAAAAAACATATACATACATAAACAGAACATCTTCCATTACCATATACAGATGTTGAATACAGCATACGCCATCCACTAAAATACTAGAAAATTGAGACTCAAAGCAATAGGCTGGTTAATTATAGGATAATTATATAGATAACAATTAGATTGGAACTAGCACTGGATAATTCATGTAAAAAAAATTAAACAAATGTGTGTTTTTGAGTAAGCTTGTTGATACTGCTCATTCACTCCTTGTAAACTAAATACCCATTAAACATAATGTGAACTAGTGTAGTTCTGCATAGTTGGAATTTTATGTTATAGTTATTGTTATTCAATAAATTTTGAAGAAAAAAAAATAAAAAGTTGATTGAGATAGAATAACAATAAAGAAACGGGGAGAGTCAAACGAACGGCAACAAGCTTAAATTAATATTTCACCTGTATCTAAGATGAGATGTGATATTGAGATTGTGCATTGTAATGATATATGCAAATATTATGATTTGCAATTTCATCCTTTGTGGACAAGAACGCTAGAAGGTTTTACAAACGAAGATTTTAGAAATTCATTACAAATGGCATCGAGTTGCACAGGATTATTTAGATTGAACAAGCTGAAGGTATGGTCGTACAAGGATGACTACATGGACTCAATCCACTGTGGATGTATTCACACTATAGCGTCGGAATAATCTACCCCAAGTGGGCATAGGCTTTGTAGGAAGAAAGTCTATTTTTGGCTTAGGAATGACTTGTAAAAGTCTACTTTCGTTCAGGAATGACTTATGACAAGGTACAACGAAGGGCTTCAAAGAGACTTGAAAGTCTCAAGAAAGGCGTTTCTTGCAGAATATTTACAATCTAACAAAAGATGACAGTGGTTTTCTTGCTAAAAACAACAATACATTTTGGGCAGACTGCGAAGCGTGGACTTATCATTTCACCTCTTGTAAATATACATTTGAAAATAATATGATTTCTGCATATGATTTCGAAATTACTTTAGTTAAAATTCCGTTTTAAATATTCCACTTTTGAGAGAAAAAAATTTATTGATTTCAGCAGCTGCAGAATAGGTTGGGATATTTGTTGCATGAATCTTGTCTTTGGTACTTATACAGTCTCCACTCCAGTAGCCAACATGATGTCTCACTCCAGTAGCCATATCATGATGATATGCATTGCATCCACATCTCTATTGACATGTAGACTCACACATGGTTTATGATAATCAGTATGGTAATTGGTGTGTGATATGGACGGCGTCAATGTCAATATCGATAAACACATGTAATACCAACTAGTGGCGTGATTCAGCTTAAACGTGGCTTCTTGTGTATTCATTTCCGTTTGTATTTCTGTATGTAAGATAGGCTATTAATCCTGGTACTTACTTACAATATGCCTAGACAGCAGTTAATGCAGCATTCACAACAGTAATCCAACGTACAATGCTTCAGTTTAGCTAAGCTGAGTACAACAAATTTACAATCGACACATTGCCAAACTGAAAGGAAAAAATTCACCAATTCCCAATCATTCAAAAGAACATTTCAATTTGCTTGAATTCAAATGCGGGAACATTTGTTCAACAACAATGCATTAAAAGCTGCTTAGCATTAAAAGTTGGACAAATTTATGTTTATCTTAATGTTCAACAACCTCAGACATTGATATGAATTTACTGCAGTAAGTCCTTCTGTACTTGAATATGTCAGAGCTCAATGGTCTACATTCTCATAAATATTGAGAAAAATTAGAGATATTTGAACGATCTAGTTCAAATACAATGTAAGTGTGTTTTTCTACATTATTGCTCTCAACATCAATGTATAAAGTTACTTTACTGAAATGAGTTCAGAGCTATTCTATTTCATGTTCCCCATGAACATTCTACTAGCTGTATGGCTTGCAAACTTTTAACATTTTCTCCACCAATAAAATTATGAAACTCATAAGCATATTATTACCACTATTCTACAAGGTATAACGTCAAATACGGTCTCATAGATTTAAAACTGGGCTTCAAACTTTTGACTGGCAGTGGGATGAATAACTATTACACAAGCATGCTCTACTTTCGAGTCTTTTTTATTACAAAATGATTTTCACAAACTAGTGAACTGGCTCTCATTGATAAATTAATTTTCAATACTTTTTTGTGCAGCTCTGCAGAGGACGGTAAGAAACCTTCCCAAATTTCTACTTTTCAGTTTACTTTGTAATGTTTTGCTCTCTACTTAGCAGACAAATAGCAGTTCTCAGTGAGATTTTCTGTCAACACAGCGTTGCAAGGAGTTACTTACAGGGATTTATAAATAGGAATTCGGTGGATATCCTTTCAACGACAGTAGTCTTGAATGTCTCCAAAAAATCGATTAGTTGAGTCGACATTGATCGAATGCTGTTCAGTCGATGATCGAGATTTGTTCAAACAAATGAAAGAGTAAACAGCCGTGAGAGAGGAATAGGAGAGACAAGAATAGAGGAGTTGATCGATGCTTGAAACAAGCAAATACCAGAAGTTTGGGATTTGTTTTCAAATCCTCTTTGGACGTTTTCACAATCTTTCCAGTGGTAAATACTGAATACACTCAGAAAGAATCGACGATTGACAAACTCCATCTTCTGTTATCGCTTTGTTGGACTTTGAAGTAAGACTAGTGGAGGGTTTACAACAAACCTTCTCATCCATAAATTAAAGGTTCATCAATTATTGTAGTTTTTTCATGTAGTATGAATGGGATCTCTTATGAAATCTTGGAATGGAGTAGATCAAAGTGAAGGATCTAGGTTGAAATTAACAAACCTAGAAGACAATATCTTTTAGTGTTTTATTTAAACGTAGGAGAAATAGAGAACAAGAGAGATAGAATAACAATAAAATCTGAATGAATACAGTACTGCTTTAAAACTTTCATTTCAATTTTTTCACTAATCATTGTGAAAGTGTTTCCAATTTCATTTTCGAATTAGGATAAATTTTTGTGAAGTGTATAAAATATTGTGTAATAATAATTTTCCTCTCTAACAATCTATTTTACCTACTCTAGAACATGACTTGCCATAGTGGAGTAGGTCAATTTTCCACACAGAAACTCATGTACTATAACACTTTATTTAACTCTTTCTAACACAATTCTGTGTTAATAGCTGTAGATGTTTGTAAATTTGTATTAAATTTGTAGTATTAGGTTTTTTGGAAATAAATTATTTATTATTGAGAAATCATTTTTTAAATAATGTATGTAAAAAATGACTATAACATATTTTCATCCATTCAATCATGATTATTCCAATGAAAAACTGTGACAGAAAAATCTACAAGACTTGATATCTTTGCTAGTTAATCATTGAATTGTATATACATGACATTTAAAAAATCCACCCTTTTCATTTAGTTTTTTTTTGAAATTCGCAATCATGAGATTCCGTCAGTATTCCTCATCATTTCGAATTATTATCAAATTGAATTACATGGATTTTCTAAAAATCTATTCTCAATCTTAACATCATCATCAACCTTTCATGTGGGTTAATTGCATTATCACCTTTTTCAAACATGAATTTTGAATATTATGAGAGGCATCACAGTATACCTGTGCAGTTTTTTTATCGTATGGCTTTTATTGGATGGGTGACCCTTACGGGTATGTTCCACCTCGCCTCATTGCACAATTTTTTTGTGTCTATTATGTGTCGGTCACCCATCCGAGAGTGGTCTCGAATGTTTGTTACTTAAGCACATGATTACTTAGCAACCTAACGTGCAGTTAATGCAAGGTTATTGGATAGAAGCATAGACTAACTATACTACTATACTAACTATAGTGTTGTCTGTGATAGAAGGTTGAACCATTCCTAATGCTTTTTGAATCCACAGTTTATGGCCTTCAATGAGTGAATAAAGAATTTAGAAGCTTGAACACAGCTGTTCCATTTTAAAAGAAACATCCATTCCTGACCTGGTGAAACATGAGAAACAAGATGGCACCAGAAAATACATACAGTAACTATTAATACACCATTATCCTAGGCTTTTATGGTACTATAAACTTCTATTATACTACAACAGTGGTTAATTCAGCAGACTAAACATATTCAAAGTTGTATGCCGGAAAACATTATAAAATGTGGTCCGCATACATCCGTTGAACCACATTTATTTAATGCTCTTTAAACGATGCACCATTAAAAATTAAAGTTCATAGGCAGATGCAGTTGTAAATATTATGTAAAAAACGCTAATGTTGATAAACAATTCCTCTTCTGACCATTAAAAGCTCACTGGAAGTAGCAATAAAGTATAAAATGGACTCCTTCATGAAATGAAAGTCACTTTTATAACGTACATGAGAGCTACATGGAATATATGCAGCTCAGTAGGCCTACAATATTGTTGTAACAATACAGATAACGGTTTCACAAAATAGAATAGTAGCAGATAAAACTAACTGTGAGGTGTGTAAATCAAATGGTTATACATACAGTTCGACACAATGTGTGCATTGGTGTTATTAGATAGGTTTTACCAAATCATTATTCGAATTAAGTATACCTGAACATTCAAAGTTCAACTACAATAACTTTGGTCACTTTTCTGGTCACTTCAAAGGAAACACTTTGCTATATCCATATTACTCGTATAATACTTAATTGTTCAATGTTTGAAGAGAGTTATTTTGTAAACTGAGAAACTTTAAATTGGAAGGCGTGAGCCATTTGATGTCCGCTACCATCGGACTGCCATAGTTATCTTTTAGCAATTAATTTTTCCTCTCAGTTGAAACTTGAAAATGAAAAAATAAAATTCCAGAGCTTTATGAAGTCTTCAAATTAATTTTAGAAGATGCTCCTTCTTCACCATTTCAAAATATTCATATTTGAAAACGAATTGTGTATTATTTGTATTATTAAATTTTGATTTTGTTCAGTTGCAGTGTAATAATTAAAGTGTTTATCGTGTTCTGCAAAAAATAAATAGATACACTGGAAATCAATTTTTTCTCAATAATAGAAGAAGAGATCTGGATTCAGTATTAGCAGGGAAGAAGATGTTCAATACCTAGATGAATATCACTGAACGCGAGCAAAAGAAGAAGAGGGTAAATTCATTTTATTGAGGACCAGAAAGCGATGGAGGAAGAACAACCTTGCCGTAGGTGATAAAAGCGAGACCTGGAAATTGTTGAGGTCCTAGGAGAATGGATGTTTAGCACCTTCCAAGGTGGCTGCTTACTAAATGGAAACGAAGGTGATCAAAGTTTTCCATTTCTCACAAATGCTGTCACTTTTTTGCAAGAGTGTGGGAGGAAGCAGGCCAGCCCCAGCCGATATCTCGTTGATCTGTTTGACGTCTAAATTAATTTCACCGGTCTCCCAGCTAGCCGAGGAACTAAACGCCCCTTCTGGGTATTATGGTCGGCTGTCTTTCCATCTGGCTTGTTCGCTTCTATCTTTACGACAAAGCAATAATATAACTTTCCGATCTAATCTGAGAGGCAGAAACTACCTGGAATTGGCTGTGAGCTGTGTGCCTTCCTTACAGATCCGGTATAGCAACGTCGGCTGGGAGATATCAGAAGTACGGCGCTTGGTTTCTGCTTCGGATGACATCATTATTGTTTTCGATTCTCTACAGCATTGTTGGAATTCAGGCGTTTCAAAAAAGATGTGAAAAAATGAGGAATTTGTGAATTTTATGACTTCGAATTTTCATCTGCTTCTACTCACAGGAATACCAACAAGTCCATGTTTGAGTTGTTTCATTGTTATGTACTCTTCCGTGATTTATTTACTTCTTTAAAATTTATCTTATGAATCCAAGAGGTTTAAAGCCCGTTCATTTTGAAAAATCCATCAATTAATTTATTAATATTTCATTCGCACTATGATTGATCGAATAATTTCAGTCAATTTTAGAGAAGCATGTCTGAGGACCCGGATTTCAAATCTTCTCTATTTTAGGCACTACTCGAAATATTGATTAGATGAATAAGTCGAATTAAAAGAATAGATGAACAAAAAGAGTAAATGCATTAGAGTAGATGCTCTTGAAACTACAATATCGATGTTGTTAAGTATGAATGGGTTTCATCAATTAATTCTAAATTCAATAGCGCAGCGTTTGGGGTTCCATGCTTCCAACTTCAATTGCTTTAAGAGCAAGGACTGGTCTCAAGAAATTTTATTCCTTTTCGACAAAAGTTATTAAAATACATCAATCTTAAAACATCAAATTTTCAGTGTGATTCAACTTGTGATGATTTGCGAAACTTTCCTGTGCTTTGTGTACTTTCGTGTGAAGGTGTACACGACAAAGAAAAATCATTGTTCAAAATTATTTAAAAATTGTATCAATCCCAACCCTCTCACACATAAAGGTTAAACATGAAGGCCTCTCACACAGATAGTCTACAAAAAAGTATATCCTTGCATTTATCAATACCATGAATGAAAAGCCTTTCTAACCGATGTGTAAAGTCTATATTATCAGCCTATTTATCACTGATAAATAGTACTTGACAATTTCTGCTCTTGCTAATTAACGTTATGACTCTCATTTAATCGTATCTATTTCCTTTTCCAATGACAAGATCGTTTCTCCCATGATCTGTAGGTTGATATGATATCAGATCGAACGTTATGTAATCAGCAGATCGATACTGGAAAACCTGCCGGGAAGAATCCGTGAGTGAATTCTCAGCTCAGCTCGCCGGTGAAACGTGAGAGATAAGAACTGGTAAACCACTCACTGAAGTAGGAAAGGCAGAAAGAAACTTGGAAGATTGTCGTGTTTATTTATTTATTCATTTATTATTCAGAAGAGGGTGGGAAAGGGAATGAAATAACAAGCAAAGGCAACCAGCCGGTAATGGCTAATGGCCAGTGTCACATTCCACACCAAAATAAGATACGAAGCTGGTGGACGGAGAGGGGAAAGGTGACCAAAAGAGGAGAAGGGGAGAAGTAGGAGAAGGTGGAGAAGGGGAGGAAGAAGGATGAGGAGGAGAAGGTGGAAGAGGAGGAGGAGGAGGAGGAGGAGAAGGAAGAAGAAAAAGGAGAAGAAGAAGAGGTGAGAAGAAGAAGAAGAGGAAGAAGAGGGAAGAAGAAGAAGGAGAAGAAGAAGAAGAAGAAGGAGAGAAGAAGAAGAAGAAGAAGAAGAAGAAGAAGAAGAAGAAGAAGAAGAAGAAGAAGAGGAGGAGGAGGAGGAGGAGAAGAAGAAGAGAAGAAGAAGAAGAAGAAGAAGAAGAAGAAGAAGAGGAGAAGAAGGAGGAGAAGAAGAAGAAGAAGAAGAAGAAGAAGAAGAAGAAGGAGAAGAAGAAGAAGAAGAAGAAGAAGAAGAAGAAGAAGAAGAAGAAAAAGAAAGAAGAAGAAGAAGAAGGAGGAGGAAAGGGAGGAAGAAGGAAGAGGAGGAGAAGGAGGAAGAGGGGGAGGAGGAGGAAGGAAGAAGAAGAAGAAGAAGAAGAAGAAGAAAGATGAAGAGAAGAAGGGAGAAGGGTGAAGAGAGAAGTCGTTCTTCCCCGCAGCTTGGTCAAGTTGTTACTCTGCGTGTCGCCCTGGCCTCTAGGCGCCTCGTAAAGTCTTTCCAGTTTATGTAGTCTGATCCAGCAGACTCTGCTTTTCTCGGCTCTTGCCTTGGGTCATTTTTCTCAGGTCACCGATTGATTGCCGTGATACGAATTCCACATCTGCCGAAACTGGAAACATAGTGCTATCAAGAGAATGAGATTAGATGTGCAGCATCAAATACATGGGGTACATATTCCACATTTGCTGAGACCTAAGTCACAATATTATAGCATGATTAATTTAACTTGTCAAAGAAAAGCTGTTTTTCGGCAATCAGTAAACAGTGATTTTAGTAAGACCTTTTGAAAGAAGACCTTTCAAAAAATACCTTTTTAAAAGGCCTTTTCAATAATCTGCGAGATTCAGCATTTGTAGTTTAAGTATTGTGATATTGATTGTCGAAACAGCTGTTTTCTGACAAGTAATCCTGCTTTAGTAGGCTATTGATAGAATTATAAATTATTGAAAAGAAATGAATTAACTCAATTTTATAATGTGAGATGTAACAGAATAGATGAGTTTTGTGAACAAAATATTAACAGTATTCTAATGTACAAGATGTTGAAGGTGCTCCAGAGAACGAAGAGGTGATAGTTCTGATAGATTTGCGGAATCAAATTCATGAGATACAAATCCAACATCTGCCGAGACGGAAATCGTAATATTGGTATTTTATTAATAGAGTTGTAAGTAGAATAATCATGAGGAATTAATAGAAATATAATAGAATTCTGCAGATCAAACCAATAATGATTCTATCCTTGCAAATTGCCTATACTCCATTTCCCCATACTATCTGGAATTTCAAATAAAATTTTCCTTGTTGGAATTGTTCTGTACCTCCACAATCGTTCCACAAATAAATTGGAAACTTCAACAGTTTGATAAAGATAATTTTGACACCCGTCTGCCCAGAAGTCTCTGTTAGAGACCAGCAATGGGAATTTATGTCGTTGCGTGTTAAATTCTACCAATAACGCGGGAGGGCCTCTCACATAAGAGTTGCTGCGACTGAAGATGTAGCTTGGAGAATCTCGTAAATAACAGATATCCTCGCGTTTAGCGCAAATAACGTTAGAGGCAACTCGGCCCACCTGGGGTCTGGCGTCATTGGAGCTAGCAACCACCTCGAAGTCCACTGTGAAGTGTATTCTAATTAATATATACTAACGAATACCGCATGTAAGACAGCATTTCATTCTAGGAAGGTTCCCAGTAGGACTACTCGGACAGTACCTTACAAGATTTTCGAATTGCATCTCATTTTCCCGGCTCTTGTTGTTATTATACAGCCTCCTGCCTGTTATGCTATGACAGCTACAACTCCATTCTGTCTGGTGTTTCTCACTGCAATAAAAATAAATGAAACACGTAACAAATAATTTTGGTTTCAGGCTTGAGAAGAAAAAATGTTCCTTCTACTTTAAAATTAAATATGGTGGGATTAGAAATAGAGATTTGCTTGGAGAAAGTAAGGATCAGGGGAGTAAGCGATGATGGAGTATTGGAATATTGAGAGATTTTGATGAAACAACAATGTTTCAGCCTCACTTCATCAAATGTAGAATCTCTACTAATTGTTTTATTAAAAACCTTTTGGCGCATTCCTTTCTACTACTGCGAGGTAGTGGAACTAGAGGAGAAGCGTGGATTTCCTATAGGAAATATACCCGGCGATGACCAAAAAAATTTGAAAGCAGAGTTGAAACTCTCATAAGAATACATTCAGTCATTTATATTCGGTCATGTACATAATGGATACATAATAGAAGGTCCAATAGGCTTATTAGTTATGTCTATTTAATACTAGATTATTGTTATTACTCATTGATGTCAACGTTTCGCTGAGGTTTAAGTCTTCTCAAATTCAAAATGTGTGCATTCGATATCCAAATCAAAGATGGAAATGATTCAATTACATTACCGCCCCTCTCGTATCTAAGATTTTTTATAATAAATATTTCCATATCCCTTATCATCAGTAGAGACTTGATTGCTCTTCAAAGAGGTACAAAGATCATGAAGTTATAGATCTGATCTAGCGAATGGCTTTGGTTGGTGGGGAGACCCGAAGGTAGCTCCACCTCGCCGTGTATAACCTATAATTCCATTAAGGAATTATTTCTACAGATAATATAGATATTTCTTGATAATGTTTTAAATAAGAATATCGTTTTATGATCAAAATTCTAGCTTCAATTTTGTAATTGAAGCTAGAATTTTCAATTTAAAAATAATGTTTTACAATGAGCACCCTTTTTGTTAGAAAAACTGCTTCCTCGATATTATCTACAAAAACCTATTTCGAAACCAACTTCCTCTCTGAAGCCTCCTCACATCGTCGACAGATTTCTTAATTTCCTTGTTATACTCGAATATGCTAGCTGTGAAATTCTACGCTTCCACAGGCTCGGATGAGGCCAAATCATAATCACTGCAAGGCAGTCCCCAAAAAACTCGAGGCAATAAGATTCGTTAGAGAAGATTAGGCAATGTGACTGTCTTCTTAGTAGCAGCACACAAAAACCAGCCGGATATTTACGATCGTTTTTATGACTGTATCAAATGAATTCTCGTACCCTCTCCCCACTCACCACTGTCAACCCTCGCTTTCTCTCACCCGCGAAACTCCCATTTAACTGACGACAGCCGTCTCCTTTTTCTGACTCCCCAGCATCCTAAACGCCTCCTTAAACTGAGAGTACACTCACTGATACCTATATTATACAAATAGTACACTCACTGATACCTATATTATACAAATACTGTATATCTAGGATATATAATCCTTTAGATAAGATTCTATTGAAGAAAGCAAGGCATGGCTCTCTAGGATATATAATCCTTTAGATAAGATTCTATTGAAGAAAGCAAGGCGTGGCTCTCTTTTTTGACACCATGCGTTGAATAAGCCATTAAGCCAAAGTATTTTGTAAGCTCTTGGAGAATATTTCCAGTGTAAATTTCTCTATTCAAGCTACATTCGGATTACTTGAATTTATAATTTCCAGCTCACGAACAAATTGGGATTGTTAATAAAATTAGTATCAACTTTTGGAAAATAGTTTATTACATTTTAGATAGCTTTACATAACGCTGCTTGAAAGCAACACAATTTAGGCAAAAATAAAAAGCTTGAAAAATTAACTGTATTTATTTTGCAAAAATTCACACAGAATGAAATTATCTATTGATACACTGAAAACTTTCTGTTGATGAATCATCGGAAACATATCTGATTTGAACTATTTGAAAGTTAATATGGTATGAAGTTTATTAGAAGGCTTTTCCTGCTGAGGCCTTCGAAATTTCATTGTTTTTTGCCAATTGTGCAGTTATTCATCAATAGACTGATAATCTCTTATAAATGGGTTAAGCAAAACATGTATTCTACTTCGATTGGATTAACATGACAATATATTATGTAATATATTACTGTAGCCTATTGTATTCTTTTCATGCTTTCTATCAAAATGTTAAAAGATAGTTAACGAATACAATTAAAATGAACCATGAGAGACAAGTATGTGTATTTGATGATGGATGAAACTTTATCTTCATGCATGACAAAAATTATTTCAAATGGTAATTAAATAGTATTGTCTCATTATTATTCTGTAACTCACAATCTATTCAAAGCGAATACTGTCGTATTATCACACCAACAGGCTAATTCTATCATACACTTGTCTTGTTAGCTGAGAACCTGTACTGCAAAACAGCTCCACTACAAGTATATCACACCCTAATTCCCAAAGTGTGGGACAGTAATAAACCGACCAATAAAATTCATTTCAAAACTACGCCGGCCACTCAGACCGTAATAGGTTGGAGTTGGAAGAGGATTTCCGTGTCGGATGAGATAAAAACAGAAATAACGAGACTCGAATATCACACAGGCGACTAATTGACCACTACAATACACTCGGGCCTGAATGAATCGTAAACGTCGAGGTGTGTTTGTATTTTTACGTCTTCCGAAGAAGGAGAGAAGACTAGATAGAGGCGGAAAATAATAATAATATCTTCCCAACTTTTATTGTCGGTAGTTGTCTCTGTCATGTGTGTTGAGGTCCTGTGAGTGCTGTCTCACTCACGTGTGCAGGCGTTTAAAATTGCCTTGTTATAGCTGTAGAAATGAAAATTTCCAAACCGAATCGACCAACACACACGTAAATACAAATAAATAAGCAGGTGCGGGATTGGGAACAAGCATGGAATTCAACCAAGAAGTAGTAGTAAAAGACGAGGATGCTTATGAAAAAGGAATGAGGTAAAAAAGGAATCTTAGTTTGGAGAGTATCGGTGCGTTGTCCATAATCCTCACGACGAAGATGTTACCCATGAATGTGAATGCGACTTTCCACAGCACAGGTATCCCCAAGTAACCGCTAATCGTCTGAATTTACGGCCCGATCTGGGTGCCTGGGCCTGTTTAAACGCAGTAAAAATGTTTGCTATCATCCTCCTGTGCCGGCTGTATAAATGTTATAAGCCTCGTTGTTTATTGTATGCCACTATTAGCACGTTCACCCTTCCTAAGCTCCGGACACGCTGGGTTGGCAATTTTTATGTGATTTTCTCATAATAAGCTTCTATTGTGAGCTGCTGAAGATTCCCTTTGGTAGTTGGGAGAAGGTTCCAGTACAGTAAATAAAGCTAGGACTTTCTAGTAAAAGGGATGCTCACGAGAAAAGAAACTCACGAGTTGCTCTGAAATCATTGGACAATATTGTGTCAGCAAATATCAGAAAATCTATGGATCTTCACGAGAAAAAATGATGGAAGAATACAGACGCTGTGCTTGAAATTTTTTATATTCAAGGCTTTTGACAAAAAAATCCAATGACAATTAGCAAAAAAACATGGAATCGTACGGTTCATTGCCACGGATACTATTCGAGGATTCACGCTTTGTTTTCTTTGTTTGCATCTATAAATTGTATTAGCCATTATTTATAATGCTTTATACTTTTATTTATTATTGAATCAATTATCACAGATATGTGTATGAGCTTTGTAAACATTGAGAATAAAATTTGATTTGATTCTATTCGATTCAACATTCTACAATATTCCATGAGATAATTCATCTGAACATGAGCTAGTAATCTTGAGATTGACATTGACTGTGATTAGGCCTAATACAAATATTTCCAAGAGTAAATTAAGTCTCATTTATAAGATAAATTTTATTTATCTGTGTCTGATTCTAGACAAATCCAAAGTTTCTGCCTGCCTAGAGTTTGAAACGCATCGAGGTTGGAGACTGGAATCTGGGACAGGGAGCTGGAACTGGATTTGCAGTATTGATGCATAGTACTACTGTTTAGTGTTTACTACTTATTCTATTTCATTGACAAAAACCTCTACAGTATGAGCTCTAATTGAATATTCATTATTCGACCGTGAATGAGGGTACAGAACATTGAAATAGAAGAAAAATAATACCTAATTTAATGATGAAAATAATGATAATGTAATAAATGAATAATAATCATAATCAAGTACGTCCCCAACGCTAACTTCATTTGTACACTCACCACCCACAACTCTTTTCAAAATTTGGACGATCGACCCTTAGTTATTGAGTACATTGAACTATAATGGTACATTTTAATGCATTATATTACATTATAATAGTAAGCCAAGATTATAATTGTAGGCCTACGTATTGTACCCACTTTTTCTGTATGCTGTCAATAATCCAGGGGCGATTGGTGTATTAGTAGGTACAGTACTGAATATACCCACACCCTGTACTTGAAAACCGAGTGTGAAATCTCCCCACCACCTTTTCCAAAAGAGAATCACGTCATACATCAGTCGGTTTACCAACAGCTGAGCTTTTTGGACCCCAACCAATCACGTGCATGTAGAATGACACGCGTTCAATATTACGCGCCCCTCTGTGCCACCCCTCGTGATTTCAACCGAAATGACGTCAGAGCCAGTATTTCAACGACCCACCTCATTGGCCCCCTGAGAGCGCGGCATGTATGGGGGCCTGGCGTCCTCTTAGAAGCTATTTACATAAAGACACGGACCCTTCGACGTTTATTACAAGAGTTATCTCTACTCCCTTCAACCAGCCGCCATACCGACGAAATTTATTCCACAACTTGTTTTTTTATTTATTAATTTATATTTATTTGTCACAACCGACGCCTCGACAAATGGGTGGTGTTTGTATATAGGCGGGCACCATCTGAGATACGAGTATGTCTTTATTAAAAGTCAGACGTCCATTGAACACGGCAAATTTATATTGGCATGTAGATGTAGCTGGAGCATAATAAACTGTTCCACGCCCAATGTCTTGCGACTTACATTCTAATTGAAGGCCTGACACAGTAAATAACAATGACAAACTGAATTGTTTGTTGCCTACAAACTGTAGCCGTATGATTTAGAAAAGACATGACGTGCTGGTCCGTGTCTCTCAAATTGGAGCTGGCTTCAAGTAGTGTGATTTTTTCCGATTTCAATCGTAAATAAGAAAGGTGTCTTGAACAGTGAAAGGTTCGAATGAATACAGAATGTAACCAACACACCAACAGAGGTACCAAAAATGTTCATTATCATTAATTGATTGTAATTATGAGTGTGTAACAAAATAAAATGAAGATGGGCGTGGAGGATTCAAATATCGAATACAGTTATGTCACAAACAGAAATACCAATTTAATCCTCAATTTTTTTTTCAATATGATAAGGTTTCAAGTGAAAATACAAGAGTTCAGAGTGAAGGTGAAATAATGGGTTGACAAGAGAAGGGAGCATTGAAATGATAAGGTACGTTAGGTTTTTTGAAGCAGAGTTTAGTTCTCAATATCCAAGATTCAATTGCTAGATTATGATAGATCCACGTAAACTTGGAACAAAACATTTTTCATACAATGGAATTGAACATTTCCAAATCTATTGAATTGTTTACAAGTGTTTTTGTTTGACATGAGCTTATTTCTAAATACAAAAATTGTTCAACGTTTGTTTTCGAAGTAGAAACTTTTGTTTCGGGAAGAGGTATTAGTAATGTGATATGACAGTAACCTAGTTTTGGACTGTTTGTGTAATTTGGAAGATCTACAGCTTTGGGCATAAGCATTTAGCACTCTGTTGTTTATTGAATGCTCGAAAAAATAATGATTGAAAATATAACATCCCCTCATAAACTCAGACTATCAAGAAAATTCAAATTCAAGTATTTACAGTAAATCAACTGAAAAGAAGGAACCTGTCTCTTCTCGTTGATGGACTAATCCTCGGAAGTCTACATCTTAACCAATTTACTTATCTTCTCTGGTTCCTAACGATTGACACCACAAAATCGACTGGAACTGGTTCGATTTTTAACGGTCAATTAATTGGCGGGGGCCAATCGATGATTTAAATTGATGTCCGTGTCTGCTGCGCCGTCTACAGTCAGTCTCCAGTTTCAGTTTCTTCTCCTTGATATTCTTTTTGTTCTTCATCTTCTCCTCCTTCTTCCTACTTTTTCTTCTTTATCTCTTATTCTTCTCTTTCTTTCTTCTTCATCATTTTTCTCATTTTACTATTATTTTCTCTCTTATTTTTCGTTAAATTCTTATTCAACTTCTCATTTCTTTTTTCTCTATCTTGTTCCAAACCGCAACATTTTCCTTCATCTTATTCTTCTTCTTCTTCATTTCTCTCCCTTTTTTCTCATCTTCATCTTTTTTCGTCTCTTTTTTTCTCTATCTCTCTTTTCTTCTACAACCACCTTATCTTCTTCCTTCTAGCTCTTCCTCCTCCACCTTCTAGTCCATCCTCTCTTTCTCCTTCTCCTGTTCCTTCTCCTTCTACTCCTCCTTTTCCTTTTTCTACTTCTTGACATTCTTTATCTTATTTTTCTTCTTCTCCCTCTTCTTCTTCTTCTTCTTCTTCTTTCTTTCTTTCTTCTTCTTCTTCTTCTTTCTTCTTCTTCTTCTTCTTCTTCTTCTTCTTCTTCTCTTCTTCTTCTTCTTCTTCTTCTTCTTCATCATCCCCTGCTTCTTCTTCTCCTGTTTCATTTTCCCCATTTTCTTTCCAGTTTTCTTCTTCCTCCTCTTCTCCTCCTCAACCTCCTCCTCCTCCACTCCTCTCCTCCTCCTCCCTCCTCCCTCCACCTCCTCCACCTCCTCTTTCTCCTCCTCCTCCTCCTCCTCCCTCCTCCTCCTCCCTCCTCATTCTTTCTTCTCATTTTCTTCTTCCTCTTTCTCCATATTTTCCTACTTATTTCTATTTTCCTTTCTTATAATTTCTATTCTTCTTCTCCTTTTTCTCTGTTTTCTTGTTCTTCTTCCTCTTCAACCTCCTTTCCCCAACTTTCTTCCCTCTCCCTCCACCCTCACTTCTCCATCCACCTCCTCCCCTTATCTTCTGCTTTCTTCTTCCTCTTCTCCTCTTCAAGAACTCATTTTTCCTCCACACGCCTCGAAGCCGGCGGGGTGAGCAATGAGAGTGGCTGTCGCATTAGCACACGGCACGTAACGCATTTCAATTCGACAACGACAATCTTAATTTATTCACGCCTGATAAGATCGATTCCCTTCCCGCCACCAACTAAAGCGCCTCGGTGTGAATTATATTTTAATTGGCCACTGCCTTCCAAATGAAGATCGAAGCCTTGTTCGAGGCACTGATTGGCTGCCTCAAGTGAATTGTTGGCCACCGCTTTCCGACGCGTTTCATGTAATGTCTATCTTTGGTGTTGTGTCGCATTTGTCTGAGTGCGTAGGCGGTTGTGAAGCGATTTTTCAATGATCACTTCATTTTGTTCCTTTTTGGTTACCTGCTGCTGACTGTGGTACATGCTCGAAAATTCCACACTTCGACAAAGCTCCCTTTCTAAAGCGATTTTTCAGTGATCACTTCATTTTGTTCCTTTTTGGTTACCTGCTGCTGACTGTGGTACAAGCTCGAAAACTATTCACTTCGTCAAAGCTTCCTTTCTAAATAAGTATTCTTTTACACGAAAAATGTGATTTCTCAATGACTACTATGAAGATTCTCTCTCACTCTCTATCTCTCTCTCCCTTTTCTATCTTGGAGTATTCGGTGTCGTGATCCGAAAATAAAGTCTGTTGTTTTTCTTGTTTGATTGTTCAAAAATGTATTGATTGCTGATGCTTTTTAAATATGCTCAAAGCCTACTCACAAATTAGCAAAGCTGTGTTGGCAAATTTTTAATGAAACCAAACATCAAAATTAATTCTATTAGTGACAAGAGAGAGGCATGAACTGTTGATAAGAATTCAGCAAGGAAGCATTGAAAACGTTATTAACGTTATCACATCATCTACTACAGAGATAATGTTGTAGATTGATTGACAATTTTTTTAATTTTGTACACTTTCATAAATGGCAATGAAATTGAATTAAATTGTATTTGATCTGATTGATACTTCTTCAAATTTTTGTTACATTCTAATAGGTAGTAGAATTGCTTATATTAAAGTATAATTACCTAATAATCAATTGAAGAATGATTATGAACGGGAATCAAGAAGAAGAACTAGTCAAGTTTAGTTGTACAGGTTTGTAAAGCGAGTAGAAATAAATTGTCTCAAATAAATTGAGTAGGTGCTTGAGATGTAGTAGCAAGAAGGTATCATCATTATCGTCATTACAATAATTTTATTAATAATTATGAAATCAATTGGACTGGATATCGTCGTGTATTTTAATACAATCTTGAGAAGGTGTTTCCTCCTTTAGCAAAGCTGGACAGAAACTAGTTTCATGAAAAACTTGGGGGAAAATTGCTTAATATAATGTAGATTATACAGGTTGGAGAAAAATAACAGCTTTGCTGAGAATGAAGCATAACCATTAAATCACTTGTGGTAAACTCATTTTTCTTTCACTCTGTATGTGAGTGTAGGTATGCGCTGAGTACATGCCTTGCCCAGCCAAGATAGCCGTGTAATTGCAGGGAATTTTCATGCAAATAACTTCATTGCGGCTCTCTTGCTGACCGATAATTTTAAGCAGCAAGGGAACAAACAAAATCCAGTCACGTGCTTACATTAAA
This sequence comes from Laodelphax striatellus, assembly GCA_017141395.1. Classification (NCBI taxonomy): domain Eukaryota; kingdom Metazoa; phylum Arthropoda; class Insecta; order Hemiptera; family Delphacidae; genus Laodelphax; species Laodelphax striatellus. The sequence goes on along the minus strand of CM029538.1, from coordinate 18,890,939 downwards.
TTAGATCTTTATCTCGTGAGAGAGAACATCAGAAAAGAGAGAGATGAGAAATAGTGAGAGAGAGTGATGAGATAGAATGAGAGAGAAAGAGTGAAAGAGAAAGAGTGAGAGTCAGCGTGTGAGGAAGAGTAAAATATAACGACGCGCTATTGAAAAATCTAGAGCCTGTAATTTGAATTTGGAAACCCTCTATTTTCGAGTCCAGTTCCGCCATCATCGACAAAATTTGTAGCCCAGCAAATTTTTTGCATTTATTAATTCAAACAACTAACAAATTCTGTTGTGTGGTAGGGAGGAAATTCAACTACTTTATTTGCTCCTCTAATAGGTAGGTTATGTCTTCATAATTTGAGTCTTCTCTCAGAATGAAAATGTTCTAGAAATTTGATGATTTCCACGATTAAGTTAACCAATTCCACAGAGTCCCTCAAGTGGATTTATAATTATTCTAATAATTGTTGAACAAGCTCAACGAACTTTTGGTATTATTTATTCATTCAACTCTTACCAATATTGATGATAACAATAATTTTCACTCATTCTTTTTATGAACCTTACATTCATTATTATCTTTATTTTTGTTATAGTGATTATTTTACTTTTTCTATAAATATAGGTAATACAGTACAACTCTAAAATGAATATAATTGTGAAAAATAATACAGTAATAATTCTAAATTTCTGTTTCTCAATGTTTTACGAATGTTTTACTTTATGATTTGGGAATCAAGCATGACCAAGCAGCAATAACATGAATGACAATATTATAAGGCTATTCAAAGAAGATTCAAAATAGCTCTATCATAATAATACTCTAAAGACATCTGAAACTGCAAACATTGGCAACAGAATAGATAATACCTTGAGGATAACTGATGAATGCTACTACACAATAATAATAATCAATACACTGCATGTATAATACATAATTCTTCAGAGAATTATAATATACATAGAAAGAAAATTGTGGAGTCAGATGGCATTCCATTCCTAATATAAGAAGATTTACCGCATTTGATCTTGTCGATCAATTGATTGAAAAACTCTGCACTCTGCTTTTAATGATCATCATCATCATCATCATCATCATCATCATCATCATCAGCATCATCATCATCATCATCTTTATTTATACAGACAAAAAATTTTGCACTTTCTTTTACATACAGTACAATAGAGTTAATACAATAAAGTACAATAAAGGTAACAAATAAAACAATTTTTTATAGATCTGTATACTACACTCCAGCATAAGCCAAAAGCTTGTGCGCTGGAGCGGAGTTCTTTGAAAGTTCTTTGAAAGATGTATACAAAGATCGAAAGAAAAACCTCTACAAATTAAAACACAAAAAGAAACTGCTCTCTAGTAGCATTCAGCACACCGGAAGTTGAAATATTCAACGTTGATGACAATTCGGTAAACCAGCCAAAATAATGTACTAATATTTAATGTGAGACATTAACTGAAAAAATTCATAGACAACCCAGACAACATCCTATATTGATCATGATAGGATCATCACTAATGTTTATACAGATAACCGATAACGTCACTATAACATTGAACTCGCAACGAAAGAGCAGATGGGTAGAACCGGCCTAACATTGAACAGCCACACAATGTTTCATTCCTTGTACGAGTTGTTCCCTGCTCTCCGTGGCCACCCTTTGCAGAGCTGAACAGATCACACGGAGCGTTAATAACGCGCACATCATTAAGTCTTTATTCGCCGCCAATAAATAAGTTACGTCAAGAAGGAACAAGCTGGGCGAACGCTCATAACGCCCTTGTAATAGTGACGATAGTAAAAATGGCTGCATTCGTATATACTCACAAACTTACCCAAGCGATGTTCAATGGAGCGTAAAGACATATGCCTGCAAATGTATGAATAATAGATGCTTAGAACCGATGCTATACAGTATCATCCAGAAACTTATCTTGAAATTTACAGACTGACATTACCAGTTCACACGCCGCAAAACACCTACACACAAGCGAAATTTAGAAAAACATCGCCTCTTATGGAACAGCACATACACAAGATGAACGGTGAGGCTTGTATCGTTGCTTTCTGAAACACATTAACGAGTAAATTGAACGAATTTACAACTATCACTATATATATATATATTATTTGAATAACTATAGCGACCTGGATGACCAGTTTTCATGCTGCAGTAATGTTACAAGATCCATTAGTTTTATTATATGCATCCATGTGCCAACTGGAAGTGTCTGCATAAAAGTCAGAAATGCAGCCGAGGCTGGTTTTATTACTATATACAGTAAAGTACTTAGCTGAGAAATTCATTTGAATATCACCTGTCCGCTATGCTTATCTGCCGGTCAAAATATTGCTTGTAAATTTGAAAATATTTATTGGAAGTTGCTTTTAATGACATTTGTTTTTGGATTCTTGGGTTTCATGTATTGGAGATATTTGAATGTCAGTGTAGCTTTCAACGTGTACTTTATACAGGTGTATTGATCACGGCAAATGTCTTTCCAATAACCTTCAGATTTCTTAGCTTGTGTTGAAAATTCCTCACACATCAATACGTTAAACATGAGAGTTTCAACAAGAACAGTTTTAGAATTTACTTTCAAAGGAAAAAGCTAACAATGTTTCTATTGTGATATACATTTAAAATCTTGTTCATTTTCGAAAGATATTATACGCATATCAGTTGTGTCCTGTATGTAGCTGCATCTCTATTGCTTTCTCATAAGATCCTGTCAGACACCATCCCCATTAGCTTCAGTCAACAATAATTAAATTTTAATTTTAAAAGTTGTAATTTTGATATGTAAATTTAGGTTTGGAAGGAAAGCCACATAGTAAAACTATAATTAAATGTTTCTTCAACTTCAACCAACAGTTGAACTCATATTACCACCCAAATCCAACCAAAGGAATTTCAAATTTCTATTTAGGCCTATTAGTAGTTTAACAACTTACAGTTGAACTTAAAATGTTTATATAAACCTGAACCTTGTTTCCTCCGTTATCATTGAATCAATAAATGAGACTTAGAATCAGAATCAATAAAAATATGTTACATCTATATTAATAAAAGAGAGTTGGTGTCTGTACGCTCGCTTATAACTCGAGAACGGCTGAACCGATTTAGATGATTTTGGATTCGTTTGAATTTTTAAAGCACTGGTTAACATAATATGTATTAAAATATAAGAAAATCCTTTTATAATTAATAAATAGTTATTACATTAATGACATAACCTATCAAATATTTCACAAAGCTACGTTCAAACTTGCCGGCACGAACGTGTACCTACAACGGAAAGATGATCGCAATTTAAGATCAGATATATTAGCAAACATATCCTAAGTCTCCGTGGCTCAGTGCAAGAGTCTCTGCGTGATAACCTAGAGGTTGCGGGTTCAAACCCCGCTCTGGACCGTTTTTTTTTTGCTCTAGGTTTTCTACTCTAATTATTTTTTACGCTACGCTACAATCATCAATTATTATTAAGAATGAGTTATCGTTCGTATTATGCATTTTTTATTGTTTCTAATAATAAAATTGAAGAACGGGAATAAAAAATAAATAAATAAAATAAATTTAAATAGAAAAATTTAAAAAGAAAGAAATAAATAATTATGAAAAAAAAATTCTTTTAATTAGAATAGAACTGATAAAAATTGAAGAACGGAAATAAATTACAAAAATATAAATTAAAAATAATAAATTAAAAAAACAATAAAATAAATTAAAATAAAAAAATTAAAAAGAAATAAATAAATAAATATGAAAAAAATAATTGGTGGGAGGAGGGGGGTGACATTTGATGGGAAAGAGGGGGTTGACATGAAGAGGGATATGTGGGGGTGACATTTGGGGGGGAATGGAGGGGGGCATTTGTGGGATGACATTTTTTTGGGGGTGGCATGAAGGGGGGACATTTGTGGGGAGAAGAGGGGGGACATTTGGGGGGGGGGGGAAGAGTGCGATACGAAGTTCGCCGGGACAGCTTGTTAATAATAAAAATTTATTATACATAATAATAAAATAATCAAAACAATTTACAAATAATCAAAATAGAATAAATTACAGGGAAAGTGAGAGATGATACCACTGAGTAGCACATCGAGTGAAAACCATTTCTCTGAGTATCACCCAAACATGAGGATTGAATACAAGAAACAAAATTATACAATGATATTACTCCAGATATATACGCCGATGTAGGCTACTCCAGATACACTGATACTTCAATTAGCTTGATTTGTATCAATTATACTTCATTTGTCATCAATGGTTATCAAATTTTACCTTACATTCAAATTTAAACCTTTTCAGCTTTCCTTTGTAAAATCAAATTCCCCAATTGCTGAATACTTTTGTTACCATTTATTACAATTAAATACTACTTTTTATCTACAAATTATTACCTATACAACTTATTACCAATTTCTTATTTACAAAATGCTTTTGCAGGATCATGTTGGAGATGATACCCATGAGTGCAACACACCGAGAGAAACCCATATCCCCGGTTGCCGACCTGAGGGTAGAAGACATAAAACAGAAAGCCGTCATGGACTTTCGACAACTTCCTTCGTTAGTTAGCGGGGCAACCACCGACATCATAATCAAACAAGGCCCGTTGTCGGCTGACGATGAAAAATCGGCTGCAGTCCAATTATTCGACAAACGCAATAACTCATACTAGACCCGAAGAAAACCAACACGGGTTCCTGAAACATGCTTCTGGCAACAGATTTCTCGAAAATGGAATTTCCCTCCTCCCCTATCTCACTCTTTCTTTCTCAACTTAAGGGCGGCAAAAACAGAAACAGTTGTCGACGACAAGTTGCACCACATGTTTCCTGGTTGGTATTCTATCGCCTCTCGGTAACACCATACCTAGGTGAAAGGTTCTGCCTATTCAAGATTTATACCCTGATTCCCTGCTCATTAACAGTAACCCCACACCGGAGTGTTTCACCCTAGTCTACGGAACATTCGCCTATTACTGTGGAAATCATAGTAAATATATGTATATTGATATTGTAAAATATGTATAATATAGTTAGTTCTATGGTGGCAACCGGGGTGTTGAGAGAAGCTGCTACATTATAACCGCAAGGTATAACTGAATTTATTAGACTATCTTCTGGATTTCTCCAAATCATCCATCTTCTGGAGAACATATTTGTTTTCAGTTGAAAAACTACAAACAAACTTATAAAATATGTATAATAAAGTTGTATGGTGGCAACCGGGGTGTTGAAAGAATCATGCCCGGTTTTTCAGTCGTTCAATAAACTTATTCAATCAATAACTTTTTTTGCATTTGAAAACACATGGTTATTGATTAAATAGTGCTATTGGATCCATAAACAGTTTAAAAGATCCTATAGACAGTTACTGTCTATTGAGCGACTGAAAAACTGGGCATAAGTCTGCTTCATTACAACTGCTCTTTATAGCTGCATTATTTATTAAGAGTGGACGGTAGTAGTCGGCCATATTGGATTCATGTCCCATAAGATCAATGTAATTTCAAGCTAAAACATGCATTTTTTGTAACACCGCATCTACAGTTTACGTCTGATCTTCTTGAAAAAAATTATTTAATAAATTAAAGGTTACAGGGACATGGCTTTTTCAAATTTTAAATATTTCTTCCAAAAAACCACCAGATACGTTCAAACTTGAAAAAGTTTATTTTTGCTGTAATTATTGCAGTAATTTTCTAATTGAAAAAGTAAAAAGCCAAACCCCTGAAGAATGTTTTTCTCTTTCCAATGACACTTCAAACGTAATTTTCCGTCCAAAAAGTAACGGCGCTACATGTTACAAAAGATTGCATTGATCTTATGGGACCATTTCCAATATGGCTGACTACTACTGCCCACTCTTAACGACTGAATACCTTCAAATCATCCATCATCAGAAGAACATATTGTTTTCAGTTGGAAATTTATTATTTTCTATTTAGAATTGTAGCGCCACAATAATTTATGTTCTAGTTCATCTTTTGTTCAACACGTATCAAATATAGAAAATCTGGTGTGGATCGAGTATTCACACCAAGACAATTTATAACAATATTTAGACAATTTATAAGTTGGAAGGAAATGAGATATTGCAACTATTCAGTTGCTGTTAAATTTAAAGTAGCAACTATAGTAGTAGTTAAATTTTATTGTTTAAATTTAAATTTGAAGTAGCAGAAGTCTTCAGAATATTATATGGTATCGATTGGGAATTTCATTCAATTAATTCTTATAATTTATAAGTATTTTAAACAATGTTGAGGATAAGAGGATGTCACAAAATGACATTTCCTTCAAAGTGGAGACAACTTCTAGCAAGAAAGAATTAGCTTCTAACATGAAAGATTTAGATTTCTGACGAAGAAAAGACTGTGAAAGAAAAGACTAGACTAACATAAATTCTATAAGGAAACTATTGACAAGAAAAATGTATTTCCATAAAATTATAAGAAACACAAGTGTGAAACAGGGTTTCTGATTTCTAGGCATCGTAACGTTTTGTGGCCAACTCCAGACGTTAGAAGATGGGGAGAGAAGCCATCCGCCCCAACCCAGCCATTAATCAACATCCAAAACAGATCCTCTTACCTCTTACTATCCCTTTTGTGGCGGTAACTAACATCATATTCGCCATGTGTCTAGTCAAAGATACCGCCCAACAGGAAACCGTGAAAAGATTCATATTTTATTACTCATCCTAGAGTTAGGGTCTATATTCCACCAACTAGATCGGGAACATAAAATTTGGAGAAGTTAACACCTTTTCAGTCATCCTATTTAACAGCACAGATAATATGCTGTCCAGTTTCTAAAAATTCTAGAAACTGAATGAAGGCATCGTTTATTATGCTGTCGACTGGGACTTGACAGTCCAACAGAATCCTCATAATTTTTTCGTTTAAAAAGCTATTTTTGAAACTGAAAAAACTTTGAAACTTGTATGGGTTGAATCCATTATCGTTTCAGAATTAAGCTTGATTTGTTGCCTGAACAGTTTTTTGAATAGTCCTATCAATGGCAGGATATCACCAAATTAGTTTCGTATAGTTTATGTTCAGTTACATGTTATTCAATTTACTTAGGTTAAATTCAACTTACACTCATTGAGTTATTTACTTTCATGTTACTTAAGTTACTTTTAAGTATGTTACTAAAGATACTCTTATGTAACTCTCAAGTTATTCTTGAGTTACTCCTCATGTCTTACCAGTAGCACGTTTTAGTCCAGAGAGTATATCAAGTAGAACACGGAGGGTGCTTTGAAATTGCAAAGTACTTGAACTTTTTATTTATTTATTTTTTTTTAACAAGGTTGCATCAAAACCTAAAATAATCAGATAGATTTAAATTCAAAAACGATATTCAAATATAAAATTTCCATCAAATATGTAAACATGATTGATTTAAAGTGATTAAAGTACTTTAATTGAAAGTAAAAAGTAATTAGGAACTGGCAACCAGCTGGTAGGCCTAAGCCCACATAAGGCTGTTGAGCCATTGACAAACAAAATCGAAAAGTACTCTATTGAAGATAAAGTCAGAAGATGAAGTAGTTTTAAAGAGTAAAGTTAGTATAGAATCATATTCTATTGAAAATTCCATCAACAGAGACTCAAGACTCTGGGATTTTTCCTAAAGAGCGGATCGTCAACTTCGAGGATTCCAACAAAGTTTTGTTTCACAACTCGACTAGTTGTATTGTATGTCATTTCACAACAAAGAAATTTCAAGCGTTTACAAAATCGTCTAAAAACAAAACAAAATAACCATAGACAATTCTACTACTATAGATTCATAGATTGAATTGTCTTCTAGTAGACTATAGATTGAATTGACTTTGGTCTAACATTTTATTAGGGATTGCATGTACCACTGAATCGTAAGACTATTATTGGATAAAAGCCGTGAAAGAGCCAATTGTGAATGTTTTTTGCAAATCTGGGATTTCCGATGGTCTAGCCTTGTGAAATGATCGGAATCATCAAACAACTTCCGGCGGCGTACTCAAAGCGAAACCCACCTCGTTAATCGGCTGAATATCTTCTTCGACTTGTGACACGTAAAACAGGCTCCATTCACGAAAGGATACAAATTAAGGTGAAGAGAGAAAAAACAGCAAGCTAAATTTAGAAATAAAAACTTGTTGTGAGATTGAACCGCTTTGTTAGAATTGTAATTGGCAGCACGTCACTCCAGGTTGTTCAGAAAATAATTATCATCCACATCAACATCATTTCCGTTGCACAAGCAATGATGAATCAATAAGTGCTACTTTTTTGATATTCTGGGAGGAATTTCACAATTTTGTTCTGAATAGAGTTTAAGAAATACATACGATAACAGATTTTTAAAAGGCAATTAAATGAAAATATCCTTTGTTAGGCAGAATTAAGGCTAGAGACCTAGAGTCCTCTCTACCTCTCAACCTCAGTTTATCAAGAAAAGGTGTATTGTATTTAAAATAAATATTCTATTTTTGTATTGAATAAAGCTGTAAATACTTGTTCATGGATTTGTTATTTATTCTATCACAAACGTTCTTTACATTTTTTTGGTGCATCATGTAGGCCTAATGTTGGACTACTATTACATTACTCAAAGGAAGAAAAACAAGTAGTTTGAACAATTAGCCATTCACATGGGTTGCTGAAAAATATCCTCTTGATTGATGAAAAATCTTTGGTTGTTGGAAAAGGCCACCTTCTTACCAGCTATTTAGGGGCAAACTCATAGGGATATTCGGATACATCCTCTTTAACAACCCCCCTCCCAACTCACTAGAAATTTGGAAACAGGCGTATCATATGATAGTCATCTCACGTTGATATGTAACAATATCATTACTCACAAAATATCAACTCCCTCATATAATTATGTAAAATGTTATACCAATCACTCGATGCTAAAGGAGACAAGAAATCGACTTCAACTACGTTTAGACGACAAGGTTTGAGCTATCAAAATTTTACTGTAATAGGGAAGAAGAATCTCAAGTGGGGAGAACATCAAAAATGATATCATGAAATTTGAGCACAGAATTATTTTATTTTTATTTTGTATATATTTTTTGTATGAACTGTAATATGAAGTGAATGAAGTATTTGATTTGATTTGAGAATAGAGAAGAAGTAGACAAAGAAGTAGTCTTCTCTATATGATGCCTTCACCACTGTTGTATATTATGATTGTGCCGGTCTGGTATCATTTGAGGCTGCATCATAGTGTTGTATATTTTGTATGATTGAGACAAAAATGCCGGTCTAGTATTATATGGAGCTGTTAATTCAAACACAGACATGGGCCGCCTACCTACCTAGCGACCTGTTCAGGTAAAAATCAGCATCGGATCCGCCGCGCCGGTCTAATAACAAGGACTACAACCTGATAATTACACACAGAATTCGAGAGCTGCTGCCTTGTTAAGGCCCGCCACAGTCTTGGATGATGTTTGGCCAAAAATCTTGTCAGGCGAAACCGGTCATCACGCATGTGATTGGCCTCATCTATAATGATTCATTTTCAGCTGAATTAACAGCGACAGCAACTGCTCTGTCTTGTGACCCGGGGCGATTGAAGGTAAGAACATGGAAAGAAGTAGTGAGGGAAAAGCCTTTTGTTGAGGAATTTCTCGATTAAGGGACTTCCAGAATGTGTTCTGAGTGATAGAACAAAGACAATACTTACCTAACACTTATCTAATAATTTTAACACGTCTCAAATTGTTTTAACAAGTTTAAACAATAAACTCGATTGAGGGAATTTAGTGAGAAAAGAAACGAGTCTTGATTATAATTGTACTCCTCAATTTTCCAGGAGAGGAAGGAATCTATTGAATAAGTATTGTCTACTCACATTTCCAGTTCATGAAGACAATAAATTTCGTATTTTTATATGGGAATAGTTTAAACCTCCCCAGGATGACACAAATATCATGTGGCAGTTTATCTGTCTATCATTGATACTTACTCTTATCCAATAGTTTTGTTACGTCTTAATATTGAGTTGGGAATTGACAAATTCAATTGCTTGAATTAAAACTTGATTGAGGGATTATAGTGAGTAAACAAACGAGCCTTTGCTATCGCACTCCTCAATATTCCAGAAGTGGAAGTACTGTAATTATATTATGAATTAGTACTATCTAATACTCACATTTCCAGTTCATAAAGACAATTAATTTCCTTTTTTATACGGAAATAGTTTAAACCTCCCCAGGATGATTCAAATATAATGTGGCAGTTTATGAATGTTATATTGGTACTTTTTATGATAATATTGAATGCTATTGAGTTCTGAAACTCAATATCATTGAAACTCGGCAACATTATTCATTCCGATAAAAAATTATACAATACTATAAAGTACAATACTATTTCATAAAATTGTATCTTAAAAATAGCTTCATAAAATATATTATCATAAAATTTTCTTATCAACTTTGAAATAATTTTCAATATTTCCAAGGAAGCAGAATTTCCCTCCCAGTCATGCTAAAGGAAGAACCTGACGATGCTAAAGAAAGAGCCACTCTGGTTCATAATATTCAAAATCAACTGGTTGAGAACTCTCTCTTCGTGTAACAAAATTTTTTCACTAACCTTGGTACCGTATGGAACAAAGTGAACATTCTCCTCCTCGAAGGACCATTCTGCTCAGGGGGTGAAGGTGGGACCTCTGTGATCGGCGAAGCGTTAAACGAATCTATTTTGGATGGTTTCGGGTTTCTGAGTTTGTTGGTTGGCTTCTGCAGCTTGCGCGCCTCATCTGAAACCGCAGCTCCATTGTCGGCAATTACCGCGCATTACGCCGCCGAGAGAGACCACTGGACCTGTTGACCACAAATGGGCCATGCCTCCCCACCTCCCCAATCCTGTTGAGGGGCGGAAAATAATCAACTGGTGACCAATGTTTGTTCTCACGTGTCGTTGAGATTGTACAAATGTCGAGAGTGACACAAAGAAATGTTACACACTTCAATTTTACTTTACAAAAAATGCTAGCAGGGATAATCCATTCATGTTTTGTTAGTCTATGCATCTAGTTAATGATTCACGTGATAAAAAACCATGTTTATAGTAAAAAAATGAAGTGTGTGTTTCTGGGCTTATTACATAATAATTTAGAAATACTGTACAAAAAAAATAAATAGATAGAAGAATCCTGCAATACAGAAAAATACTTTCACACACTTTCAGACTTAGGAATTCTTTGCATAGTATGCCGTGCTATTTCATGTAATCCCGGACTTGTAAATTTTTATGAAATAGCCTATTCATATAGTGTATCTTTATGATCAAACAAGTACAAATAATAGGAAAGAGAAGCAGGCAGTCTTCTAAAATTCTTCTTCAAACTTTTTCAATTCCTAGATTTAGTTACATTTATAGTTATTGTTGAAGTATAAAAAAATTAGGTTTGTAAGACATGTAGGAAGAGGAGAGATATAGTAGGATGCATTGGCGGTTGGCGATCAGTAAACAGCTGATGTTTGACACAATACTTAACCTACAAATGCTGAATCTCGCAGATTATTGCAAAGACTTTAAAAAGGTATTTGAAAATGTATTCTTTGAAAGGTCTTCTTTAAAAAGGTATTTTGAAGACTTTATAAAGTCTTTGGATTATTGTGTCAAAGCTGCGTAACATCAGCTGTTTACGCCAAGACTTTAAAAAGTCTTTACATAATTATGTCAAAGTTGAGTAAGATCAGTTGTTTAGTTTAGTCACTTATGAAGCAGCATAACATCAACTAATCATGACTAACCGCCAAATTGAATGCATCAAACGTATACATATCTCTTAAGTGAGGCACTAAGGCAGCTTTGTGAGGTATTTTTGTGAGGATTATTGATATTCCCTAGTAATACAATATTATGTAGCATATCACACTAATTTTTCACTTACTGTTTTTCACTTACTTAATTCTCATCCACAAAGGAGCAGAATCAAATAGGTAACACATACATCAAGCCTCTTCTCAAATTAGCCTATCCAAGCTACCTACTACATTTCAGTGCAGTTGCAGTGTATAATTTCCTTCTGGTTGTTATTTTCACGGTTGGAATTGTGTTTTTAATTCGCGCCACTTCCGGCCACATTAAGTTTGTCAGGTTTGTTAGCAAATCGAAGCATGCCTATCTGCTCGAGATCTGCTCTGTCTGCTCCTTGATCTACTGGATAATAGAATCGGGGAGATTTGGAACGACGTGCCAACTTGTAACCTGTGTTTAAAACGCCGACTACTGTAAGTTCTACTGCAAGGATGCAGATCTAGCAATCTTTCCATTCCTTCTCCTCTATGTTTTCGTTTATCCTTACTCTTATAATTCATATTCTTCTTTGCAATCTTATTCTTTTCCTTCTATACAAATTCAAATTCAAATTCGTTTATTCTGATTATCAAACAAAAAATATATACAACAATGAGAATGTATCAAACAAAAGAAACACAAAAAAATATTACATGATACCTATAAGATATAACCTTTTTCATTCTCCTTATCACTCTTGTTTTTCTCCCCCTTCTACTTTACTTTCTTCTACAAGGTTTTTATATTCCTTCTCTACTCCATCATTTGTTTCTCAATCACATTTTTTATCTTCTTCCTCCTCCTCCTCTTCTGTTCTCCCCTTCATCTTTCTCTTTCTCCTTCTCTTTAAAATGATCGTTGTCTTCTTATTCTCCTCATTCTCCTTCATATACCCTTTTACCCTTTTACTTTTCCCCCATCATCCATCCTCTTTTCCACCAATAAATTGTTTGTTCTTTTTCTTCCTCCCGTACACCTTTTCCTTCTCCTTCTTCTTTTTCTCCCTCTCCACCGTATCCTCCTCCTCCGCCACCTTCTTCTTTATTTTTTTCTATTTCTCCATATCATTATCATCTTCTCTTCCCTTCATGTTTCCTTCTCTCCCACCACCTTGTCCTTCTCCTTTACATTCTCCTCCTTTTCCTTCTCTTTTCTCTGAACTTCTTCTCTTTTACCTTCTCGTTCTCCAGCTCCTTCATCATATCCTCTATTATTTTCTTCGTTCTACTTCTTATTCATCTCTTTTTATCTGTATCATCATTTCATCAATTTCATCTGTTTTCTTGTTTATTCTCATTTTCCACCATCCGATTTTAATCTTCTTCTTTTTCTTCTTCTTTCTTCTTCTTCTTCTTCTTCTTCTTCTTCTTCTTCTTCTTCTTCTTCTTCTTCTTCTTCTTCTTCTTCTTCTTCTTCTTCTTCTTCTTCTTCTTCTTCTTCTTCTTCTTCTTCTTCTTCTTCTTCTTCTTCTTCTTCTTCTTCTTCTTCTTCTTCTTCTTCTTCTTCTTCTTCTTCTTCTTCTTCTTCTTCTTCTTCTTCTTCTTCTTCTTCTTCTTCTTCTTCTTCTTCTTCTTCTTCCTCCATCTCCTTCTTCCTCACTATCTCCTTACTGAGCAACTGTTTTGAATTGAATAGCGTACTGAGAGTCTACTCTGATGGAAGACAGCCGCGCTTTGCTACCAATTAGACGCGCGTTCCATGTACTGCGTCTGACATCCAGGTTGGGATTATTCAATTAGACTAACACCAGCCGCGTTCTGGACGCTTAGAACTGGATATGTTGAATACCTTTCACGCTGTATGCTCATGCCAACTCATAACGTTTCAATTCATCTCAGGACGATTGCCGATATTTTAGACTTAACTATCAAAAGAAAAAAAATATTTGAAGGATTTAGTAGTCCTGGAGAACAAAGAATTTAGGAGTCCTAGAGAACGCACTAGACATGAATACTTTCTACTATGTATACAAGTTTACTATGTGATCAACTTAAGTCCAGTGTGTTTCCGTTTTCCCCCTATATTACATGTCATTACATGACTCCTAAAATTCATGAGACCTACCCCAGGACCTAGAACCTAGAGCATGAAGGTGCTGAGATCTAAAATTTTCGGGAAAATGAGATTAATAGAAGACGATATTGAAGCGTACGTTTAGTAGACATTGAGATGTGATGAAGATTGATTAAAATGAAAGAGAAGTAGAATAAGCTTGAAGGGTTGAAAGAGGTTGAGGAGAAAAGAGAAATTTGAAGATTCAATGATAATCTTCGAAAAAATGTTTCAAGATCTTCTATCGTTGTTATACATTTTGGGGAAGAAATACTCAATTACATCCCTTCCCTCTCTTCCCTTCTTCGTTTTCCCGGCTTCCAGTTTTTTCTCTCTCACTCTCTTTCTTGCTCTTATTCTTCTTTCTACTGGATAGAAATCTCCTTTCTCCTTTCCCATTTCTCTTCCTATTGATTCCATTATAACTATCTTTCGCGTCTCTTCCCTTCGTCCTCTTTCCTCTTATTATTTTCCTACTCCTTTTTTATCCCTATCTCCTCATTATTCTTCAACCATCACTTCATTACTTACCTATTAATCCTCTCATTTTCTTCAATTTACTATCTTCTCATAAATTTATTATTCCTACCTCTCTTGTACAATCTTTGTCCAACTCTCCGTCAATAAAAACAATCAAGGAATACAAAGGCATATCAAACCAAGAAATATAGTGAGACTACATTTCTGTGGCGAAAGAAATAAAGGTTATGATGAGTGTTGTTCTGGATCTGCTGTTTGTTGGTTGTTTTGTTGATCGTGATACGGCCAGAGCACGAACAGCATGGTTTGTAGCAGCCATATTCTGTGCTTGTTGGAAGTTCAAGATCGCTTAGAAAATAGAAAATTGAAAGTTGAGTTTGGATTCCCATAGGAAAATATCTACATTCATACTACTCCGTACAAGATATGGCCAGGAGGTCAGGAAAGCCATTGGTCTTACACTTATCCAGGTTTTTGTGCAAGTAGATGTTGTCACGATGTATATCAAAGGGGAGATTAGAGGTTAATCCCCCTCCCCATTTTCTTAGAAATGTTGACGAGTGTAAGGACATACGAAGGGCATGAGAAGTAGGGGCCTTTTCCTTGAAAAATTGATAAACGGCAAAACGTTTTACGAAACCTTATAATCTGGACATTTTAATGAAATTTGGATAGGAGTAGTGTTGGGAAATTTGCCTATTTTTCCATGCTTTCCCGCCTTTTGAGGGGTGACGTTAAAATGTTCCTTCTACCTAAAAAGCAGTCATCTAGAGCTCATGTTGGCAATACCCTCAAAAAATATATATATTGATAAAAATCTAGTTAATGAATTATTAAGAAGTACGTACATTATGAGCTTGTTAAACAAAAATATTTAAATTAAAAAAGAGAACATTCAAGCCAGATCTAATCAATACAAAAACATAGCTCAACTGACATAAACGCGCACCAAGTTTGAAAATATAATACCAATAAATAAAAACCAATAGCAAAAAGGTATAATAAATCAATAACACATTTCTATTTTTAAGAATAAATTTATCATACATGGGTCAGGTCTTAACAATTATAGTACTGTAGTATTTTATTATTTCAAATACCTTCATCCTTGCATTTCAGCCATCCTTCCAATTTATTACTGGATAAATGAATATTTTTCAAGTTTACATAGATCTGCTTTTTACAATAGAAATATTAAATAAATAATGTCAATATTTTGTCACTGGATAGAAATTAGTGGATGGAAATATTCTTTACTCTATTATTAGTATTTAAGAACATCTAGCATTATAGAAATATTTACCACCATTTAATTACTCATTACTTAAGCATAATAACTTATTATTGCACCATAGAAATATTTGCCACAATCGCCAACCAATATTGTATTGACTCTTCGACATTCCCTAATTATTTCTGAGAGTTCATATTATACTGTCAATAACTCTGAGGAATAGTCAGTCAGTTGGAGAATGACATCATGAGCTCATCCATCAAAAACCACATTCCATCCATCAGTTACTGTTGATAGTTATCTATTGTTGTTGATATATTGACATCGCTACGACAGCACTGAGCATAGGAAATGTGTTGTCCCATTCCTAGAGTGAAGACAGATCTTTACGTCAAGACATTTATTTGCTTTATTACTTCTATACAATTACTAATTTTGCTATTTATTGCTATAATATATAGTCACTTTTCCATTCTACGTGCCATTCCTAGTTCACTGCTTTCCAACTATAATTTATCAGGATCATCGATCATGTATTACGCGCTAACACATTAATTTAACAACATAATACCATTTTACTACTCTGCAATAGGAGTTAACTCCTGTTTTATTAGTTTATTCGTTACAAAAGTGTTCAAATCAAATCAAATCTCGCAGTGGTTATAATGCAGCACAAATTAGAATTATTTTAGTGTCTATATTTGTTAGGGTCAATAATCCTACTAACGGCTTTATCAATGTATCAATAGAATTTTTATAAACACTTAAAAGTAATCACTTACAGGAAAAGCTTTGTTGAAGATGTATTCATCAATCATCATTCAACTGAAATTGAATCAATCTCGCAGTGGTTGGAAACAGAGAAGAAAATAATGCGCCAACAGTTTATTAAAATATAATAGATTAATGATTCCAGTGCTAATACTTAATAATAAATACTATATGTACTGTATATAACTTGTGCGTAAGTCAAGTTGTATTCTTGAAAGTTTCTTGAAATCATCATAACTAAAATATGAATAGTTAAACAACGCTTCCAACAATAACAACATCGATATGAATATCACTCTCTCTCTCCCTCTCGCTCTCTCTCTAATATTCACCAAGTTGCATACTATAACTTTAACATAAAATTCAAGTTGAATTTCATCATCATCCAACAACTCTCTATTTTTCTATACAGAGTGGAGATTTCTATTAAGAGAGAAGATTTAGTTGAACATTTCAATTATTAATCTTCTTAGAACGGTTTGTTTATACAAACTACCTTGTTGAATTCAGATTTCATCAGGATAAGCTTTGGCGTTGCCCGCTTTGGACCACCAAAATCTCCATCTTTCTTCACAGTTTGAGCGCGTGAACCACACCGAGGAGCCTTTTCTGTGCTCCTCGACGAGTAATTCATGTTATTTTCTTTTGGAAGGTTTGAACTGTAACCGGTTTCACCCTTTTTCTTCTATTTTCCTTTTCTTCTTTGTCTGTTTCCAATCATTCTCTCTCTCTCTTTCTCTCTCTCTTGCCTTCGACCCCCGAAGGCTTGTTAATGACTTAATGCAGACCGATGTATCGAACAGGTGTGGGCAGAGGCTGAGGTTAGATGAGAAGAGCAGCCTCTTAACAGAGTCCGTTGTTTTATCTTCTTAATTTTCTTCCTTCTTCCGTTAATAAATTCGGGATTATTCACACCCTTATACCGTTATACACTTCATTCCAGGATACTACATAACAGTCAAAGTGATGATAAGTGATTGGTTTGAGTGTCCAATATAGTTTATACAAAAATAATATTTTTGTCTGCACAAAAAAAGACCATTACTTCAAAATTGAAGTATATTCTGTTTGATATACAGTACTGTATTCGTCTTCCTCATTATTCATTGAATTGAGCCAAAAAGTATGATAAGGAAAGTCGACTCCATGGAAAATAATGTGCCTAACCCTGAGAAACATCTTATTCCAGCAATTTATCAAATTAATAGTTCAAATTAAGATTATGACTATAACTTTTATATCCGCTTCAATGAATTATTATCATCAACCTAAACCAAATAAATAATCAATTTCGAACAGCTTTTTCCTAGGAAATGATTTTCTATGTATTTTCCATATGATACAGTTATCTAAATTATTGTAGAAGGCCATAAACAATACAAAATAAGATTTCAATCTGACACTTTCAAGTTTTAAAGTCAACCCAATAGATAGAGGAGTGTATCTTCGCAATCACCGCAATCCATTTATATCCATTTGGCAAGCATGAGCAATCCATTTGGCAATCTATTAGTAATGAAATGAAAATATATTCTTATTGTGTATTGAATAGCTTGTTGAACTTGGAATTGAGAAAATTTTCTTGGTTGTATGTTTCAAGCAAATCTTTCCAACGGTTGTCAGAACTCATTCAAAAGTGCATTATTTGATGATATCCTACAATAGTTCGAAAAAATCATTATTTTCGAACGTTCTGTGGAAATCACAAAAAATCTTATCTCTTTTTATATATTAATCATCTATTAAATGAACTTAAATTGATCATTAATTTATTAAAATTGTTTCATGGTCAACCCAATCTGTTATATAAACCAACCGACCACCTGTTATATTTCTATTCAATCAATTCTCTCAAGTATTGTTATCAATCACCAAATGCATCCATACTGTATTGGGATGCCTCACAAATAATCTCATCACGACCGCAAATAATAATACATCATTTATAGCCAAAAAATAAGTCGTTTCACAGAAATTTATTTACAAAATAACTGTATCATTTGTGGAACATCAGCAAATGATCGACACAGTCGATCAAGTTCATATCGTGAGTGTATTACTTGGGTGAACGGGATAAGGGACTAGAGTATTAAAGTTCAGTGTACACCATGAGAAGATAGAGATAGCGTGATGAAGAGAGAGAGAGGGTCAAAGAGAAAGGATAGAATAGAATAGATTAGCTGCCTTTATTTGTTACCTGGGAGGGCGAAGTTAGGGCGCAGCCGGCCCTCTCTTACATTTAACCCTCCGCTACATTTCTAAGTTAGATACTAAGTTAATTCTACATGACATTAGAAGTAAAAGAAAAATAGAGCAAAGGATGAGAGAAAAAGAAAGGAAGAGAAATTTCAATGAATGAGAGATGGTAGTAGAGAGAGAGATTGACATAGTATGGGAGTGGGTGAGGCAAAGAGTGATGGCTGGCGAGAGGGACAGAGAAAGAAGTATAGAAGGTGTGTGAGAGAGAGAGAGTAAGTGAGTGAGAGAGATCAAAGGGGTCTGATGATAGTAGTGGACATAGTAAGAAAATTGACGTGGTAAGGGAAGGACGGTGGATTGATGGTTGAGGAAGGGGGACTGAGCAAGTAATCTGACGTCGAACACAGTAATTTAGTCTAATATAGTTATCATCCATGCTTTGGCTCTATGTACGGACGCTGAGCTGAGTGAGCATTCTTAGAGGCGGCTGATGTTTATGTTTTTATGCTTGGTGATGGTGCGGCCTGAGGAGAATCTTGTGGATACAGCGAGAAGATATTTTTGGGCGGGCCCTCTTTGGAAACAAAAAAGAAAAGAGAAGAGAGAGGAGGAGGAGGATGAGGGTGAGGAGGTGGGAAAGAAGATTGAGCCAGCACGATTGCTGGATGATAGGTGGTTGGCTGGATGCATGTAATAATCATTGAACGCCCGTCGATTGAGGTGGCCGTGGAAAGTTATACGTTAAGAAAATGTGGCCTCCGTGAAGATACTACAGTGAGCCATTAGGGCATCACTGATACACGGCCGACAATTCAGTTATCCACTACCACTATTATAGTAGATCATCTACCGATTTGATTGGTTTACTTGTTGTGACAATCTATTCGGTGTATTGTAATAATCAACCAATAGTTTTATATAATATTATTAAAAGACCAAATATTGACAAATATTATTGAGCCAATTCAGATGCGGTTTACGCCATCATAAGAAATTTTCGTAGTCCTAGATGAGCAGGTTCTATTTGTATTTTGGAAAAAACATCGTTTTAGGGGTTAAAAAGGCAAAATAGACTCAGCTCTATTTCTCAGTACCTGGGGGGAACTACGTGCGCACCGCAGTACTGAACTATACGGAGTATAGTAGGTTAGTCTAGTATTGTATAGTATTTTATACCATTATTTTCCGTGGCGAAGCGTGGTATACTTATTTGGTCATCGCCAAAATTTATACCGCGATGACCAAAATTTACATCGCGATGACCAAATATTTATACCACGCTTCGCTACTAATTATTTCTTATATCAACTGTATAATGTGTATTATGCATTACTGATGAAATTGAAATGTGTATACCTACTGTAAAAAATGAAATTTGATTCGATTTAACTCAATTCATTATCCAATATCAGGGTACCGAGCTCTGCTCGGGGGTAGGTCTACAAAGGCACAGGAATGGAAATTTTAAAGGAAAAAGAGAAATGAGATTAAACAATTTTAGTTTTAATTTTAGAAAAGTACAGCCATCAGTCTTATGCACTGATTCATCATTGCACTATAAAAAATTATTCTGAGCTTTCGAAATATTATGAATAATCGAGTTTGAATGCATATCATTTAAAAAATCGCACTTGTAAAATTTTGCTCCATCATAGAAATGATAATATGGGTTGGAAACTACTTTTAGGTCAGCTGTTTTGATGAACTCTTGACGATTTTTCTCAAATAAATAGAAACAGATCACATGGCTAACTTCATGCCTCAAATCTAAAAATGACAATACAATATGGAATATTTTCAAAATTTCAAATTCCTTTTAATTTTCTATAGATAAATTAAAATCAGAAATAAAAAGGGAAATAGGAGCAGCTTATGTGTTTCGATATTTTTCTCAATTCTAGTAATGGAACCGCTGGTTTTACCAAAAAAGTGATCATGTGATTGGAATGCACTGTCTCAGCAGCTGAAATAATCTTGTCTCACTCCCACACTGACTCGCTCTCACTCTTTCTCATCATTTACAGCCGAGGGAGATTTTTTTCTTCTGTCAGCTGATTCTTAAAGGATCAATTTTTCCTTTTTAAGGTCCTTTAGCGAGTTATCCCAGGGATGAGACCCGGCGCAAACGAATTTTTGTATCACAAACCTCTTATATTCCAAATTTCGTCAAAATCGTTAGAGCCGTTTTCGAGATCCGTTGGACATACATATAAACATATAAACATACAGAAATTGCTCGCTTAATATAATAGGATGATTGTACTCTCTAACCCAATGACTTGAAATCTAACCATATAAAATAGTAATTCATAATGTTTCTCATAACTTAGAAAGGAGAATAATGCTATTTCATGTCACGCGAATCAGTGCCCTGCTCCAACAAGAGGATGTGCAGATCGAAAAGAACAAAAATCATGTAGACAATTAAGTTGTTACAAACTAAAAATCTTGCTAATCCGCTAATAGATTACAGATTTATCCTTATCGATTTAGGCTACTCATGTATAAAACTGGATTCAAGAGGGTATATGTGATTAGTAGGACTATACGTGAAGGGATCTGCTTGGAAAAAGAATATTTCGGGAGTTTTCAATAATTTATACATTGCCCCAAATCAGCAAAAAATCGTTTTTCAAATTTAAAACTAGGTGAATTCATGCAACTGATCTTCTATACGGTACCGATCATTTTAAAAATTAAATGTAATAGTCACGAATTGTTACTCAGTTAAGTTTTATAAAATTGAATGAAATTATTAAATAGTCAATAACTCACTCAAGTTTTAATATCATGGTGAGCAACAATATCAACTTTAAATTATAGAAGAAATTCAATTTCTTTGACTCTCTAATTATTGTATTATCATACAATGATTTTGAGGTCTTAATATCTGATTTCAATATTTCTGTTTGTTATAGAGTGGATGAATTTTCTCCACAATATATTTTATGAATTTTTAAAATCCCTACATTTATAGGAAATGGCTGAACTTCAATAGTACGGCATAGAAAATTTATATGTCTAGTGTGACTCAAACTCTTCCCTGTAATACAAGACTTCTAAACTGTTTTGTATAAGCATATTAAGTAGAAAATGTATACGTCTTGTGTGACTCAAACTCTTCCCTGTAATACAAGGCTTCTAAACTGTTTTGTATAAGGCCTCTGGTGTGAATTTTTGTCCCTTCTCCAGTGAGAGGTAATGAGGTCTGATGACAGTGTAGTGACAGTAGCCGTGTGAAACTAGTCACTGCAAGTTGGAGAAGATTGATGAGGTGGATCTGAAAAAAAAACTGATGAGAATAATAAGGATGTGTAGGCATACAAGCCTGAGATGGAATCGGAACATAGAGTCAAAAAAGACTTGGTCCAAACAGCAGCCTTGTACACGGAGAGTCAAAAGGCGACGTCTCTCAATGTCTTCATCAACAGGTTCTTTGCGTCAACAAAGAAGAAAACACGAAATCAGAAAGAGAAAGAGAGAGAGTGTGTGCGAGAGAGAAAGAGTGAGAGAGTGATAAAGGCGTGCAAGATGGCGTCGATAATCATTTCTTCACAGTTTTTCCTCTTCGGCTGTCGGGATTCGAACCGTGGACCGCAGTCCTGGTCTCTCTCCCACGACAGTAATTGGCCGTGGAACAACTCACGCTCACGCATGCTCCTCGCACAAACAACGTGAGATCCTCGGGAAACAGAATTGGATACGCGACAACCAGGTATATGCAACGAAGGTAGTGTATCGGTTGATACAAAAGTACCACCAATCTGAAAGAGCTACAGATGAATATTGATGGTTATGAGAATAATTAAAATGAAGTTTATTAGCCTTATCAACGATTTTTGCTTGTTAGTGTATTTATAATACTTTTTGTATCCATTAAATATAAATATAATTGTTTATATTCATGAAATGTTCATATTCCTTAAATATGATTTATCAAGGATTTCGAAATAACAAGGTTCGAAATATTGAATAACAAGTTCTAGGGGAATTGGTAAAACTCGATTTATCAAGGTTCTACTGTAAAATAATCATATTACTGGTAACGAATAACGAAGATCTTTATTACTGGTACTAAAATATAAGTTGGTACCTCAACTTAACATGATTTTCAATGAGGTGATAACTACTGTTTACTGTAGTATTTTATCTATAGGGATTAAAATAAGAACACAGATGGATTATGGAACAGTTCTACAAGCTCAATAGTGACTCTTTTGAACTTTTATTTTACAGCATCTATATTTTGCATTTTTCTGGAAATGGTATGCAGGTAAATAGAATTGAAAAATTGAAGAATGGAAGCAATGATTGGAGTAGAATCAATGATGTTGAGATGATTTGACTAAATCAAAATTTATTGGTGTTTTGGCTCTCATGATTTTAGTAGAGAACAAACGAAATACCGGTATGTGGTATGTGAAATTTAACGGGAGTACATTAAAAAAAGATCATGGAATATTATAAGGTTATAGAAAGTTTATCATGCGTTTTTTACTGATATTATCGACTCGAATTCATTGAGTACTAACATGTCATATCAAGAGTAAACGTTGACATCGTGGGCTGTAATGGATCAAGTAATTTATAATTTGAATGAGTATTTATAAAATATCTTAAATAAATCACTGACCCCAAAAGTCTTTCTTAGTCAAAGAATTGTTCTAATGTTCTGTACTACCCTGTATGATGGACATAAGAACTCTATTAAGTTTCATTCCATTTCCTCAGTCCTTTCAAATTTGAAGTAACATATTATAACTGGCCGAACGTTGAAAAAAATTACTATAGGAGATGCTTGAATGAGCGTCTGGGCTAGATTGCAAACGAGGCTCTTCAATTAACTCTGAGCCTCTCATCTGATTCTTCTCATTTTTTAGGAATTGTGAATCCTAATTTATTCAACCTAAACGATGATACTAAAACCAAATAAATTGCCAATCCATCATTTCATCTACAGACTTTTTCCGGTATAACACACTCATCAAATGCTTAAACAGGTCCTATGGGAAAATTTCCGTGAAAATTGACTTGGCTACAGTGACTGTAAAAATTCACGATTTGGATTTTACACAACAACATCTTACGGGATAGGGAGGTAGTTTTGGTCGACAGCAAAATTCGTGCCTAAATATTTCCATGATGTATTCCTTAAATGGGGAAGTATTGCCCCATGCCCACCTTACAGCCTGAAACATCCACATATCGTCATTTTTAGATGATTCAAGAGAGAGAGTAAGAAAATTGGAAGATGGGAAAAACAAGAGGAGAAGAGAGAGAATAAAATGACAGTGTGAGATTTATAAAATGACAGAGATGATGGAATAAAATGAGATGAAATGGTGATTCACCACCTCATTTTATTTCAAGATTGGTGTAGGAAACAAAATTGAGGGATATGAGGGTGAGAAAGAGACAGTGCGAGAGGAATCTTCAAAGAGAGTAAGTCGCAGAAAGGAAGAAAAATTCAGAAATTTGTGAGTTGGGAAGCGAGGTGAATCGAAATGAGAGAAAAGATGAGATAGAGTGTGTGAGGTGTAGTGTTGGTGGGGGGGGGGAAAGGGGTAGAGGGCTACAACATCGATGGTAATAAAGATTTAGAGATGAGATTGGACCTGGAAAGCAGTTCTTGAAGCGCTTAAGCCGATGGAACAAGCGAGTTAACACTGGACAAGCCAGCAGCATGATAATGAAGCGGTCAGATGCCAGCGGTGAGTGTGGTACCCTGCCCTGCCTGTGGGTAACTTACCTCTCAGCTGCCTCCAGTCTGCCATCTGCTTCGTTCCAAAGCATCATTTTCGGTAATAACAGAACATTGTGTACCAGAAACTGAGTACTGTTCAAACATGAAGAAAATACAATATTGGCATTTGGCAAGTTGATTCATCCATGTAACAATGATTGGTTGTTTTATTCAAGAATACTTGAGAGTATGTAGACTTGAGATATTGTATACTTGATAGTTTTTACGCTTGTGACTATAATAATATATGCTTTAGATTATTTATACTTGAGAGTATGTATGTGTACTTAATAATTTGAGTACTTTCAAATACATCACATCACAAAAGTCACAATTCGAATATGTACAGATAGAAAAATATAGTTCATACAAAAAGAACATGAAGAGAATTCACATTATTGGCAACAAATATTTCAAGGCTTATAACAATGATTGAACAATAATAGAAGATTGTTCTGTAGGATAATAAGAATTTTCTTGTTGCAATATCTTGTTGATTGGTCAATAAGAGTAACTAATTGAATAATAATAACTAATAACAAATTTGCTCAAAAACGGCGTCTCCAGTGTGCGACTGAACACTCGAAAAAAGCGCGGCGCGGCGCGGCGAGGCGAGGCGAGGCGCGGCGCGTCTCCTGTGTGCTATGAGCTTTTTAACTCTGAAACTATCAAACTTACGACAAAACTATAAATTACGAAGTTATAATAAATTTAGTTGACATCAATTTCTATATAAAGGTTTTTACTCCAAGATCGAAGTTTATCGAGATATTTTGGAAAAACCCGAAAATTGTACCTTCTACCCCCCTCCCGCCATTTGTCGAAATAATTTTTGTTGGAAAAAATCAGATTCGTGTTCAGCGACCTCGAAAACATAAAACAAGCAATAAAAAACAATTACACCAAAACTTTCCACTTCAAAACACCATTTGACTGGACTAATAGTTTTAAAAATCAGTTACTCTATAACTTTACGTTATGCCACAGTTACAGAAACCTTATTCATTGTCTGTGCTTAAAACTTAACTGGTTGAAGACTTTATTTTAAAAGATTTCTTGAGTACCTTACTTTCTCCTTTCACCAGAATAAAAGTCTGGATATAAAAATTAGTCATGAGATACTTAGGTGGAGGATAAAGCATTTAAAATTCCTGGTTGTTGTGAATAGGGTAGTAAGAAAATAGAGTAATTAAAAGCGGAGAAATGAGGAAGTTGCCACTTTCATGTCTCAATCAAAAACTGAGAATAACTTACTTACTGGAAAGTGCAAACCAGATTCATTCTGTTGTCTTTGTTAACATTGAATAGTCTGCAATGAATTCATATTTCCGAAAGTAACGCTTCAAAAACCTCATGAGTAAAGTCTCAAATAAATTTAGTATCAAATAAGAACTTGGGGAACAAAGCCTTTCAAAGTTATTAGTGCATGGAAGTGAGTGTTTTTATTATGCTCAGCCATTTAGGATTTTCAGGATAATATGCCTGTATGCAAGATAAAACCAATTTAATTTTAGTAGCTATTAAAAATGTATTACCATAGTCAAAGTGAAGGTTATAACTCAATTTCATAGTAGAAATATTGTTTAAAGTAAATTGAAAATTTTCCGTAACTGAATCACACATCAGTAGAGCTGGCAATTTTTACTGTGAACCCTCAGTAAAGTCGCTGGATTACAGTAAAATGCACTGTTTTACAGCAAAGTCTATTATAGTTTTTCTTTTCTCTTTGTACATATTAGTCCATCGTAATGTATATTCGTGAATATGGGAACAATAATAAAAATAATAATAAAAAAGCTGCTAGAGAGTTAAAACATGCCATGATTAAGCCATAAACTTTCTGTAACTACTTACCATAAACTGTATAAACTTAGAACATAACTGTTTATGTCATGGAAGAAGGAAGAATTTTACGTACGCACTCACCTGTACATCCCATATACGGGAATGTATTTTGCTCTTTTCCAGTCCCGTCCCAAACTCATATAATTTCAGAACTAATAGAGTCATTCTCAAATTGGTTATTGTAGAGAAGCAAGACAAGAATTTTTATATTGAAAATATCTGTTTAATAATTTACTGGATAATGTACAATCGAGAAAAGGGCACACCATTAATATTTAGAAACTTCTATCTACTTCATCTCAAAACATTTTTGTGTAATTAAAACAATCGTTATGTTATGATCTTCACTGTTTCAGTGATTGCAATTTCAGAATAAAAACTTCAACAATGTAATGCATTTATCAATATCTTGTTCGCAATCGATAATGAGAATATTTATCGTGATAAATTCAAGAACTCTGTGTTTCTGTAGCTTCCAACAAAATGTTGCACTTGTTCCCTGAAATGTCTGTCGAATTGACGTTCGTGAATTGACACATCGAGTGTTTTCGACTTCGTTTCATGCTCTTGGTGAGCCATACGATAAATAAATAAATAAATTGACGTTTCTGAAAAAGTTTATGGCTTTCTTTAAACCTTTACTGAAAAAAAAAGTTTATGACTACATACTACTAGCAGCTGCTCCAAAATTGTTATTCTTGTTATTATAATATTGTTCCCATATTCAGGAATATACAGTATGATTATTGAATACCCTATTGAATTATTGTATATGTATACCCTATAGGGTATATATGTTAGGGTATATTTAATGTATCATTGAATATATACCCTTTAATGCTAATATACATCCCAAGATCATCGATTCCATGCATTACAACTATCTCAGTTACATACACTGGCCAGAGAGATATTAATACTGTATACGATAATACATGTTATTTATCATGCTATTTAGTTCTATGGCGACAGGGTACTATTCAGCAAACACAGTTGAGGAACGTCTGACAAAAACCTTTTTTTTCAGAAACGTCTTCTGGCAGAGACCAATGAAATCGATCAGCACGTCTTCAATGTACCTTGTGACCGGGCATATTCTCCTATAAAGAGGAAGAAAACGAATGTGTTCAAAAGAAAAACGAGGAATGTGAGTGAGAAAGGAGATGGAGAGAACAGTAGTGTAAATATGTCACTTCTGTCACCAACTCTGTCACCAAGATGGCCGCTGTCACCAAGATGGCCGCTGTCACCAAGATGGCCGCTGTCACCAAGATGGCCGCTGTCACCAAGATGGCCGCTGTCACCAAGATGGCCGCTGTCACCAAGATGGTTGCTGTAACCAACATGGACGCTGTAACCAGAGCGTTCTCTGTAACCAACCTATTCACTGTAACCAAATCTGATTATGTCTCCAAAATGGCCGCTGTAACCAATTGGAATTCTGTAACCAAAATTGACGCCGGCACCACAATGGCCGCTATCACCACAATGCGCGCCGGCACCATATGTGACTTTGTCACCACATTAATTGCTGTAACCAACATGGCTACTGTATCTTGTGAGATAGCCGGATCATGAAGACAAGATAGAACCTCACCCAGCTCTACCGCCCGCCTTTTTTTCAAAAAAATATTTTCCCACAAATCGGCTGATTAGCAGACTAGCTGACTATCTCACACCTAATTAGAACCTAATAATTACATCACCATTATTTTCTCAATTTCTCATTAATCATATTCATGAATTTGGCGTCCATTGATTCCATATCTCGTTGCATTTGTGTTAGTTTAATATCACAATAGGTTCTATTATTACGAACTAAATGCGATAATTTACCAATATTAGTTGTAGTTTCTGATACACGTCGACCAACATCACCGCCAACCTTGTCTTCGACTAATTTTGTTAATCGACCTGATAAATCATCAATGATTGATTTTTCTCTGCCTAACCACGTTCAATATATGTTCTTTATTTACTCTGTCTTTTCTTCTACTAATTTGTTAACTTGACCTGTTGGATCAGCTAGGATAGATTTCTTCTCCTCCCTGGCCACGTTCGATATGTGTTCTTTATTTACTCTGTCTTTTCTTCTACTAATTTGTTAACTTGACCTGTTAGATCAGCAAGGATAGATTTTTCTCTTCCCCAATCACATTTGATATATGTTGTTTATTAACTACATCTTTATCCTCTGCTAATTTGTTAACTTGACCTGTAAGATCAGCGAGAATAGATTTTTCTCTTCCCCAATCACATTCGATATATGTTGTTTATTAACTACATCTTTATCATCTGCTAATTTGTTAACTTGACCTGTAAGATCAGCGAGAATAGATTTTTCTCTTCCTCAATCACATCCGAAATATGTTGTTTATTAACTACATCTTTATCTTCTGCTAATTTGTTAACTTGAGCTGTAAGATCAGCAAGGATAGATTTTTCTCTTCCCAATCACATCCAAAATATGTTGTTTATTAACCACATCTTTATCTTCTGCTAATTTGTTAACTTGACCTGTAAGATCAGCGAGAATAGATTTTTCTCCTCCCCAATTACATTCAATATATATTGTCTATTAACTACATCTTTGTCTTCTGCTAATTTGATTACCTGTTTTGACACATCATTGAGAATCACTGCTTTCTCATCGCCAATTATATTCGATATATATTGTTTATTTTGTGCTTGTTTTCTTCTACCAATTTAGATAGACGATCTGATAGATCGTTAATAGTTAATTTTTAATATTCTCGATATCATTCAATAGATGCGTTCTATTTACTACATCCTTGTCTTCCACTAACTTAGTCAGACGTTCTGAAAGATCAGTAATGCTTAAGTTTTTCACGGTGTCAATTTCATTCAATAGATATTGTTTATTTATTGCATCACTATTTTCCAGCGGTGCACCTAAATTCACAATTCGTCTAGAATGAACATTGAGACCGCGACCATCTGGTAATGAACTAATAAAATCATCCCAATTTTCATAATTTCCTAACCAATCAGCATTATCAGTCTGTGTTTCTTCAGATTTTGATGCGATAATAGTATTAGTTGAAGTTGATTCAGCTGTAGTATTTAATTTTTATCTCCACTTTTGCTTTAGTGCGTGCGGCGTTTTAGCTTACCATTAAAGATATTATTATTTTCGTTATTATCACTATCAAAACCGCTGGACTTAGCTCCCAGCGGTCTTCCAAATCGATCGATTGTTATCATCATACTAATGATAATTCAACTGTGCAGCTCAAGTACACACCTCACATATGTATGCAATTAATAGAAGTACTAAAAACTAGATGAACTAGGTTTCTAATGCTACGGAAATTAGAAAACCATATTTAAAGAAAAAATCTCAGCTTTATTATTATTATTATACTTTACCAATGTAATTTGTTAACAGCTAAATCATACAATAAATTATGCAACAATAGTAAAAGCAATGCAATTATCAACAACAACAGCAATAATATTAAACGATCATACATAGTTCCAATGTCAATTATCCGTTCAGTGTTCTCATCACCTTCCATCTTCTGAAACTCCTCCTCCTCCTCCTCACTGTCGTCCAATTCTTCATCTTCTCGTACATCAGCGTCCTCTGCCGTGTCCATCACCTCGGCAACAGCAGCAGCAGCAGCAAGATTATCAGCAATGGCAGCAAAAGAAGCAGCAAACGCATCAGCAGCAGAAGAAGTAGAAATAGAATTTGAAGAAGCAGGAGCTCGAATAGCATTAGCAGCAGCAGCAGCAGCAGTTAACATCTGGTGTCCATATCTCTTCCGTTCATTATTAGTGATTGTAATTCCTCTGGATATTCTTCAAGTTCAGCCTTTGTCATCCTGTCGATTGTGCAACTCGGGTAGATTGAACCATTCACACGTTCCGTAATCAATACATATTTTTCCTTTCCATTAAAACTCGATATATTATCTGCATTTACAACAGATAGAAATTTTTCCGGTAAAAATATATCACATGGTTTAGCACTGCTTGTCAGTTCTTCATCACTGTAGAACAACACTCGCACAATAACTCGTTTTCCAAATTTAGTCGTAACCATTCGTGCTGAAATTATCGGATATCTAAATTGTTCAGTTAAATCTAAAAGTCGAATTGTTGGCAATGTTTCTCGCGCTTTCGCGTTGAGCGATTCTTGAAACTCGTTACGTGATGACGCACGACGACTTGTTCTAATAATCGGCATTATTAATTGTTTTTGAATACTTTCCGCAGCAGCAGCAGCTTACGCACGCAATGTTCACAGCTAGGCGATCTCACAGATAATGAATGCATCAACCAGCATTCTGGTTCAAGTGCACACCTATTGGCACACCTGTCGAGCAGGTGTGTGTTTATCCGTTATTCAAGTTCAAACATGTCCGTTAAAAGTTGATTGAACTATCGTTGCATCATTGCAGTTTGCAGATGCTAGAATTGAAGTGTAATTATTAATTAAAAAACTTGCATGTATGTTGCAGCTGCTCATTGTACACTGTTTAACGATCGAAATAATTAATTAAACCATCGTTGTATCGTTGCAGTTTGCAGATGCTAGAATTGAAGTGCAATTATTAATTAAAAAACCTGTATGTATGTTGCAGCTGCTCATTGTACACTGTTTAACGATCGAAATAATTTGCAATATTTCGTACATCGGAATTTCCTCCACAAGTTTATCAATTTTGTTTTTACACATGTTGAATGTATGATAAGCTCCATTGCAAAATTCACGATGATTATCCGCTGTATGTGATTGCATTAGTCGATAAAAGCACGAATCTGAAGTACATTTTCCAATGAACTGATGCATTGTTTCATTTGCTTGAGGATTTATACACATAATATAATGTCCATAATCTTTTCCATAACATTCATACCTATGATAACGTAGTTTATGTATGAGATGTTTTTCAAATGCTGATTTGTTTTTAAGCAGTGCATCTTCTTCTCCTTCTTCTACTAAATCTACATCCATTGATATAATCTTTTTAACACTCATTCTTGATTTACAATGTCCGCCATCATTTCATAAATATAAGTTTCAATTTTAATCAATTTATCTACATCCAATAATAACGGTCTACTGTAGCCCAGATATTCGTGAATATCTTCGCTGTTAATTGTTGACAAATATGTAGATTTCAACTTTTAGCAAAATTTATTATATCCAAATCTCCTGTTGTGTATGCTCGTGAAATAGCATTATCCAATTTGTCAACACATTCGATAATGTGTTTTAATTTCTCTTCTAATTCAATCGATCTGTAATCTACCTTCGATTCATGATGCTGTTGCTTCCTCAATATCACACCTCGACGCACAAATCACAAGTCCTTGTCGCGATGTCTGCTTGCTATTCACACACAACACATACACTAATCATTCTGTACTAATGTTTGTGAGAAACTGTTCCGGCGGTTGTGGAAGGGATGATGCATCAGGTGGATGCGGTACCAACACATTAAAATTAATTGTATCTCTATAATCAGGCGCAAACATTTGCGATGTGAAATTCTAATGGGTTCTCACACCAAAACACTTGATAGCATCGTTCTTATGACAATAATAAAATCCATTTTGTGCTAATACACGCAAATGTGTTAATTGATATAGATAATCATCATTATTATATAAATCTTGTGCTTCTTCCTCGTTTTACTAGCTTTAGAATCTTCTTGATTCATAAACATATTCATTAACGACTTCAATCTATTAATTACTGATGAATAATCAAATTCATTTATCTCATCCTCCTCCTCCTCATTCTTCTTCTTCTCTGCAGCCATCGCCTCTTCTTCTTCTTTATTATCTCCACTTTTTACATTACTCTCATCTACTACAACAGCTTTTTTATCACTATCATCATTATCATCATCATCACTATAATCTTCATCACCACTATCAATAGCATTCAAAATATAATTTTCTATTTGTTCCCTGTAATGTATGCATGAAGTTAATGCACATCGTCCATAATTATTTCTATGCTGTTTGCAATGTTCATTTGTATGTGGATTATAAATTGGTTTTTTCCATCGGTGTGGTAAATCTCTCACATCATTGTGAAAACGAGAAAGATATCTACGTTTTTCCTCACCCTTAGTATACACTATTTTATATTTTGATAGCAAGTTTCTTATTTGATTTTTACTGAATTTTTCGCTTCCACAATCCCACGGTAGTAAATGATAATGCTTTGTTAACCATAATACATGTCTAATTTTATCATCATTGAGTTTACATAAATTATAAGGTGGCTGATAATGAAACACTCCCTCTTTCCAGTCTGTTAGTTGTTCACCATAACTTGCAAAAGCTAACTCCTTTATAATGTGATTATTGTAATTGTCTCTGAACCAATGAAATTCAACAACTGCATATGAATTATTATTGCTATTAATGTCTTCGTTGCATTGATAATTAACATTATCTTGCATCTCACCCGTATCCACGCTTGCACTCGTGTCTACCGCACCAGCTGCCGCCATCTTTCACTCTCACATACACTGTAACGTCTCTATGCACCGACTATTCACTTAAAACTAATTAAACACTAATATGTTAGCATGTGCACACTATCTATCCATCTATCTCTCTCATGCATACACATGTCTACCAACTGAATTAATCTAAATTTGCGTCACAATGCCGGTGGCGGCTTATATGTGAAGTTTATCGGAAATTAGCATAGCATAGGCTGTAGTATTAGCCTTTACATCTACACTACATTCCCACTCTAAACATATATCAACTGAATAAGATTTAAATAGTTCTAAATAATGGCTGCAATCAATCACATATAGCGCTTTGGTCTTAAAATCATTAAATGTTAATGCAAGACCATATTCATCACTAACTTTTAAATTGTAATAGCTTTTGAAAAATTAAGAAACATTTGATAAAATATCTCAAATTTAGATTGGGTATTCTCATAAGGAAAATATATATTATTAAGAAATAATTTCATATTAATTATTGATACATCATCAAATTCAGCCATTGTCTTTGTATACTGATTCTTTCGATCAGTTTGGAAACCGACAACAACAAAACTCGGTCTATCCTGGAATGAAGCTGTTTTTACCACCCAACTATGGGATTTTGAAAGAGGTAAGCGGGTATTCAAAAACTTCAGAGTGTCTAAACCCAATGGGTAATGGGTGATCATCATCCAATAATTTCAACATTCTCAATTGCAATGAATCAGCGAGTTTTCTGAATGGCATTCTCGAACAAATTTTGCTAATATTCAGACTTAAGTATTTTGCTTGTGAAATAGTAATTAAATTTTTATCATGAGATGTACGAAAAAGTATTAATTATTGTTTAACATGTAAAAGAATTTGTTGAAAATCCTCGAACAAACCCATAACCATTTTCAACGGCATTAAAATTGGTATTTATGATCTGCATTACTCCAGCCAGATGATTTAATTCCAGCCAATTCAAATGAATTCGTGTCAACGCCTGCACGTTGACATAAATATGCTTTTATTTGTGAAGCAATATTTGGATAACGAAGGCGTTGTATTTCATGACCCGATAAATCGAATCGAATCTCTGAAAACAAATTTGCTATAGGGTTAGAATTAACAGTATACGCTGCCGGAACAACTTTTGTTGTTTCCGGTGTAGTATCTGTCTTCCTTACAATTTCATCTTTGTTACAAGTTATGCTGAATTCCACATATAAGTAGCTTTCACAAGGTAAACTGAATAATTCAGACGGTTGAATACTTATTCTTATTTCGTCTGAACTATTGAAATTTGAGTTTGTGTATGGTACAAAGGAATGAACTTCATATCCCTGAATCGATGAGTCAATACTAATTTGATTATTAATATTCAATATTTCACTAAACGCCGACATGACGAGGGTTCACTTTAAATCCTAAATCTCTGAGAATTCTTGCGTAACGAGGTGTTACCTTTAACGTAGTTGAACGTAAACTGCGATTTTTTGATTTGCGCATACGACTCATACGTTTCTTTTTTTTATAACAACTTACATGTGTTGTATCAATATTTCTTGATGATGATGATGTTGGATTATTATACACTACAACTCCCATTTCTCTTTTTCTTTTGCCTTAAATGTAAACACACACTTACTCTGTCTCCGCGAAAATCTACTAGACGTCCGTTCTGATCGACTATCTTTACATAAATGCTAGTAATTACATTTGTACTCATAGCTAAGTAAATTACTGGTGATTGTCTTCTTATCATCAAGTATCCTGGCGGTACAGGCAGTGCGAAATCATAGATAACATGACTTTCGTCTCCATTATGAGAAATTGAACCACTAGCTAAATTACACATAATTCGTATTGCACTTATTCTCCTAATCTTAACTATTTGTGTGGAATAATGCCATTTATCGGTGCTAAACATGTTCGTTCGAAACCTAAAACGTCTGCCAAACTGTCTTCTGCACTCAAATCTAAAGGTTTATCTGAATAGATTTCACACTGCATTGTGTTATTATTTGCGATTATTTTTAATCCATGATCAGGCGGTAAATGTTTTTAATTTCTTTGATTATTGATTCAATTTCATATGCACCAGTTCTTAGTGCAATCTCTAAATCACCGTACATAATTTTATTGTTAATACCTTCATTAATATTCGCTATTGAATTATAACATGTGAAATTAACCATCCCAATTTCCCATTCATTCTCTAAATGAATTGGTTCTTGTAGAGTTAAATATAATTCGCTAGAATTATCACTCAATGTCACAAGTTTACTCATTGTAATGTTCACCTGATAACTGTCTGTTCACAACTGTTAATATTAGTGAATTAATTCCGTTATATATTCTACAATCAAAGTTGCATTGTAACTTTATCGAATGCGTGTGATTGGAGAATTATCGAAGTTAGCATTTGAAGAATCAGATTTGGAGAAATTCACAACTAGGGATGGATAAATAGTTTGTTACCTTGCTAATACATTTCAAGATTTTCCTCTTCGTATATCAAGTGGAAGCTCTATTATTTCTCTAAAGACAACCCTAGTTGTGAATTTCCCCAAATCTTATTCTTCAAATGCCAACTTCGATAATTCTCCAACCACACGCATGTAATATATACACCTGTAAGATGTTTCCTTGGAGATCATCTAGTTCCGTTGTTAACTGCGGAATTGCATTTGCAAAAAAAATATGAATGCTTTAAGCTGTTTAGAATTGTCTCGCTAGAAAAAGTAAACATAATTCTCCGCAAATGTTTGTGTCTACTTTTTGAACTGATGTAAAATTATAATAGATCTTGCAATCATTATTTTTTCTACATAAATATTTTAGTAATAATTTCGGTGGAGCTAGATTACCGATTGGGTGAAATATTCAACAATATTTCCAGCTTTTCGAAAACATACCCAGTGCGACCCTTCTAAGCCTGTTCGAGATAAATTAATAATTGCATTTTCGTTTATATTCACCTTTGTCGGTAAATTATCCAGCATATAAACACCACGTAATTGTACTTGCATTTGCTTTGCATATGCGAGTAAATCGTAATTAGAAAGCCACGACTACGTCGAATCTTCTTCTTCTTCTTCATCATTACTTACGTGTGATTCGTTTCTCCTCCTCCTCCTCCTTCTCCTGCTCTGATCGGCGGGTTGCGTTCGGCGCCGTGATCTAGCCACAGTACTTCGTCTTTTCGGCAGTTTGAGATTACGAATACTTCCTCCGTAATTTTCGGGTAAGGTGCTAAATAGAAGCCTCGACCCTTTACGCTATTGGTTAAATGCTGAATTGTTTTCTGGCGTGCACTGTTTCTTAGTCTCGATGTTACAGATGCACTACCACTACTCACAGTTTTTGTTGACAACCTTTTACTACGTTTGCGTCTCCTCAATTTTTCTAACTCTACCACCGAAAAATTTACTTTTGGCGTTCATAATGGTAGTTGTTAAATATGCTAACGACCTCTCACCAAGTGATTTAATAGGATCCTTAGCAATCTCCCAGGCGTTATTAGCTAGTTTTTTATCGGCTAAACTTCTATTCTTCGAATCTGAAAATCTCTCATATGCAAGATGGTGAGCCAAACATTGACGATCAAGAGAGTATATAGGCTGATCTTTGCGGGCTAAACGAGCCCTTAATTTTGTTCAGGACCACAGAAGGCGTAATTTGGATAGTGAAATTCTACTGGTGCTAAATCTATGGCTTTGTTAAGGGCGGTGCCAGCCAGAGAAGCTACGCCACCAATTAAATTTTTTGCAGCAGATAAAACACCCCTACCTCTGATTTTGCGTTGTTTATTACGGCTCAGCCTCTTAGCAACAGTATTTAGAACAACTACCATGCTTCCTCCACGACTGTCTGTACACTACTGAGCAATTAATTGATGTGACAATTAGGTATATCAACTTTTTTCATCATCATCATCATCATCATCTCCTATCACAGAAAACCATCGATTTATTCAATACTGTATTTATGTGTTCTATTGATGTTTGTGTAAAACACCCAGCTAGAAAATCTCTATACTCATCATTAAAAGCACAAACGCTAGCAATTTTCAACATTAAAGTGTCATACCAATTATCGATGTCATCGTTAAAGTGATTGCTAATATTAAAATATTTTGCACTTGATATACAGGCTTTTATATAATCCAACGAGTCACGCTTCAATTTCTCATTATAAGATAAATTATTTGAAAACAAATCAGATTCGTCTGCTACATTATCAGTAATATTACGTAACAGAAACATTTTGTAATGTGAAACTTTTGTTTGAAACCAAATTTTTGAGAGTTGAATTAGCTGAATAACGGTGTTCTTTTGTATCTTCATCTGATAACTTATTAATTGAAACTAATGCAGTAATATAAATCGATAGTACAACTATGCTTATAATGCACACATACAAAACATTTAATAATTTCTGTTGTCTTTTCAAAAATTCGTCTATGTGCATTATAAGATTATAGTTGGTGTTATACCTATGATGATTTATATTATCACATTCGTTCAACTTGCAACAACAACATGTTAAATCTTCAGAGTAATTTTCACAAAACATGTTGATGTTCACACTATCACACCACAATCAATACTAAACAAAGAACAATTTTTTATCAAGATTGTCATTGAAGCTGCACTAATTTTAATGAGCAATGACGCATGTATTATCTGCATAATAATGGCATAAAGTAACGAACTTTCATGTACAGGATGAAACATGTAGATGAAAGCGTGCGCACCTGCCATCACCACCATATGTTAATGGCAAAAGTAACGATTTTTTCACGCATCGGATGAGACATGCATGCGAAAACACATGCACGCACCTGCACTCATAGAAAAATATTGGTATAAAACGCAGGCATTAGCTCTCTGCTCATCACTGTGTGAGGTGTGTTCTAGCAGATAGTTACGCATATTCTGTTTCTCGATTACAACCAATAAAACTTACATCCAACTATCACAATCATTTTCTCTATATATGTTTGTGGCTTGTTAGTTTGAACTTCAACATCGACAATAGATCGTGTGCCTGCAGTATTTTGCTGTTATATAGCTGTGATCAGTTCTACTATTACCATTGCTGATGTTTCTACAAGTACTATATATCTGCTAGTTGCTGCTGTTTGCTTAACTACTCAATAAAACAAGGTACGTGAAATGAAAAAACATTTAAGTCAATAATGTTAATTTATTATTAACATAAAACTTTTTCCTCCATTGTTTTTCATGAAAAACAATCAATTGAACACAAAAATGTTCAATTGATTGAGGTATTATGTTGTAGATCGATTGTTATGTGTGCATGTGACAATTTCATTATGCACACATAACAATTAACCGATAATACCTCAATCAATTGAACATTAGTGTAATCGGTATTGCTTTTTGAAAACTACCTCGAATGAACGTTTGTTAAAATCTGTTATATTTTCCTCGTTTATAAATTGATTATAACGACGGGGAGGAAAGTGTCAATTACCTCTTTCTCACTGCTGTAATTTTCCTGCTCTATAGTTGATATTTCGATCTCATCTTCAATCACTCCAGACGCCCCCTCAATTGCTGATTCGTCAGCAACTGACTGTGTTGCAAGAGCTGCTGCCTCTGCAAACATCATTCGCTTCCGTGCCTTGTTGAATGCGTTAGGATCGGTGTCGGATGTGTGCGCACTAGCTGCTGCAGTGCGGCCTTCTTCTCCTGAAGTTGTTTCACGGTTTCCCACGGTGGCAGTGTAATGCGTAGTACCGGCCTCTTACCGAATTTGGTCTTAGCGATCCTTGCACTCTGCACCGGATAGTTGTAGTTGAATGTGAGAAGTTCAATTGAAAAAGCCTCAATTTCTTTTATAACCGCGATTGAAACTTATAGGATTGAAAACTTGATCAGACATTATTGTACACAATAACACGACAGCACTGGTAAACGAAACAAATAATTGAAATTAATATCAGAACCGAAAGCAATTGATGAACGAAAGCAACAGCATGAACGAATTGAGAATGATGAAGCATAAACATTTGTACTTTGTATTTATACTGGAAAAAAATCTCCTACTCTCGTATTTCCAGGCGCAGCTGAATTGTGGTTTGTTTTGTAATTTCACAGAAGCTTGCAGTGGGAAGGACAGGAGAACGTTATTGCACCTGCATTTTCGCACTGCAAATTATGTAGCGGAGCAGATGAATTGCATTCATCTCAAGCAAGGATAAACAAGATCTTCACACCTGCTCTTCACCATCATCATCATCACCACCATCATCGCCACCATCATCATCATCATCATCATCAAAACAGCGTCAACTTTATTGCAGCCGACAATCTAGAGTGGATGGGGAAAATTCAGACTAAACAACCTCTTGTAAGTTTAAAATTGTATTTCACTTTTAATTTAACTATATTTTCATTTCTGAGTTCTCTCTTTCTCTCGAATTATGATTAACACATGTAATCATTATTACATACGTAGGATCAATGCAATAATATGGAAGTTACTACAAGTTATACATATAGTATGCGAAAAACTGTAGCACGAGCAAGATATAAACCGAATTCACTGCAATTAGATTTGAAACTGTTCATTGAGAATTTGTCTAGCAAAATATATGATTTTCTCGCGGAAAAATCACGTAATTTGCATAACAGCATAAAATGGTTTATGTCGGTGAGTGTAACATTGTACAAAATTGTAATTCTCGAAGAAGGTGAAACAGTGAAGACTGCTACACCATCTTTCAATTCAAATTCGGCTATTTTATTGAACATACAAGATAATAGAGACGAATTTTTTTACAACAAGCAGCAAAACAGAAAATTCTTTCTCTTTTGGATCAATTCACAGAAAATGGTTCAAATTGGGCTGTGGGACAACTTAATTATGCTGATATACATGTAGTTAGATATAATCCAATATACGGATCATCTATTGGAAGTAGCTACATACCTACACCCATAAAATTGGCTAACAAAAGGCTCTAATAAATGTTCAAAACAGAGAAGACCATATGTGTTTTCTATGGTCGGTCCTGGCGTACTTTAATACAGCGCGTAATAATCGTATTAGGGATTTGAAAAAACTTATGCCAATTGTTAATGTAGACGGGTTAACATTCCCTGTAGCTAATAAGGATTTGAATCTTTTTGAAAAATTGAACCTAGAGATCGCAATAAACATACTGTGTTATTGTAATGATACGGAAAAAATTTTCCCATTCAGGATAACAAAGTTTCGTGAACGGAAATATCTTATATATCTCCTTCTGCTCACCAACGACTTTGGTAATAAACATTTTTGTCTTATTAATACTCGTGAACAGAAAAATGGTCTTTCTCGATTATTAGCGGGGAGTACAAAGAATAAGCATGAAAAATTCATATGTCCATATTGTCTGCATCGTTTTTCAGATGTACATAGTCCCACAGGTCAATCAGATGGGGAATTGAATCTAGAAAAACACATTGCTATATGTAAGTCATTCGGTAGCAAAGTGCGGTACCAGCGTGAGGAAATTGAGCGTGAATCAATTATGAAATTTCGTGATTATAGTGCAACGATAAAATCTTTGTACTGTGTGTATGCAGATTTTGAAGCATTTTAACACCATGCAATGATGATAATGATTGCAATGAAGACAATTCTTCACTTGATAATGCAGATGATGATGATAATATGACAGATAATCATACAAAACAAGGACAATCAAATGCTAGTGCAACTACTAATTTGAATAAACATGTCCCGTCTGGTTATTGTTATATTATCGTCAAAGATAACTCTCAGATATATTTTGGGCGAAAGTAGTTCGTGCTTCTTACGTTGGTGAACCAATTGTAGAAAAATTCATTGATGAATTACTTGTACATGCTGAAGTTTTGGAACCGCAACTGAGATATGAAACCCCAATGGAACAGCTGACGAATGAACAGAAATTTGCATTCACAACTGCGACAGTGTGTTGTCTATGTCATACCTCATTATCTGATAGAAATAAAAATAACAAAAAGGTGCACCACCACTGTCACAAAACCGGGCGCTACATCGGACCCGCACACAACGTTTGTAATGTCAATGCTAAGCAGAAAGCTGTTATTCCTATAATATTTCACAATTTTAAATCTTATGACAACTCTTTTTTGATAAGAGCATTGGGTAAATATGATGATGAAAAGTACAAAATAAACTGCATTGCTCAATCATCTGAGAAGATCTTAACAATGTCAATTGGTATTCTCAAATTCATTGATAGTTTGCAATTTCTGAATACATCACTAGCAACATTAGTAAATAATTTGCATAGTGATACAGACATTGAGCATAATAGACATGTATTTAGGAAAGTTTATTCCTCGTTTCCAGACGTAAATGAAGAGAATTAGCCTTCTTTTACAGAAGGGTCATTTCCCGTACCAATATTTGTGTGATGAGACGAAATTCAATGAAACACAACTTCCTGCTCGCGATAAGTTTTTCAACTCATTAACTGATGAGAATATAAGCGAAGAAGATTACCAGCACGCGAAAAAGTGTGGGAAGCATTTGAAATGAGAACTTTTGCAGAATACCATGATCTTTATTTGAAAACAGATGTTTTGCTTCTTTGTACAGTGTTTGAACATTTTCGCGACAAATATTACAATATTTACGAACTTGATTGTGCTCAATTTCTAAGCCTCC
This sequence comes from Laodelphax striatellus, assembly GCA_017141395.1. Taxonomy (NCBI): domain Eukaryota; kingdom Metazoa; phylum Arthropoda; class Insecta; order Hemiptera; family Delphacidae; genus Laodelphax; species Laodelphax striatellus. Next base: position 18,849,609 of record CM029538.1, on the reverse strand, counting down.
CTCACCTAGCATGGTGTGCAATGTTAAAACAAACAAATATTCAACTTCAACTATTGACATCCCCTGAAAAACATTTGTTTTATGAACGGGGATTAAGAGGTGGATTTTCGGGAATTAGCTTGAGATTTTGTCAAGCTAATAATAAATTTATGTCATGTTTTGATCAGAAAAAACCATCCACTTCTCTCCTTTACCTTGATGCAAATAACCTTTATGGTTTTTGTTTGGGAAAAGCGATTCCACAAGGTGAATTCTGTTGGTTAAGCGATGAAGAAATATCTAATTTCAAGTGGCAAGATATAGATGTTAACGCTTCACCATATGGCTTTACACTTGAATGTGATTTAACTTACCCGCTACATCTTCAACCACTTCACAGCGATCTACCGCTCGCACCTCATCACGGTTATCCGCCAAAAGAATTATTTTCACACTATCAAAATATAGAGATTGAAGAAGAACACACAAGTAGTGAGACAGACAGTGCTGCATGCGGCGCGCACAGCAGCAGCAGCAGCGGCGGCGGTGGTGAGTTCGATAACGTAAGAGCACGTGTAAATGTAGATTGTGGTAATGCAGCTAACAAAAAACTTTTGACAACACTTTATGATAAGAAAAATTACATTTTAAATCTTGTGAACCTACAGCTATACACAAAGCTCGGTCTAAAGTTGACAAAAATTCATCGCGTGTTGCGTTATAAGCAATCACCTTGGTTGCGAGATTTTATTCAGATGAACACATCATTAAGGCGTCAGGCTACCAATGAATTTGAGAGAGATCTCTGGAAATTGAACGTGAACTCGATATTCGGAAAATCGTGTGAAAATACACGCAAACATCGTGAATTTAAGCTAATTACAAACCCAACTAAACTCGATAAAGTTATAAGCAAACCAACAAAAAACTGGTATCAATTTGGAAATGATGTAGTCGGTAAGTCTTGCAAAAACAGAATGCTACCTTAACAAGCCCCTATATTTGGGTGCTACGATACTTGACTACGCAAAACATGAAATTTATGATTTTCACTATAATTATATATTGAAAATCTTTGAAAATTCTGAAGTGAAATTATGTATGACAGATACGGATAGTCTGCTTTATTCCATAACACATTGTGACGATGTGTATGAAATACTGAAATTAAATCCACAAAGATTCGATTTTTCCAACTATCCAAAAATCATAAGTGCTATTCACCCGCTTTTGAAATTCGGATTTTGGAAGGATGAACTTGGATCGCGTCCAATATACTCTTTCTGCGGTTTACGCTCAAAAATGTATGCATACACATATGCATACGATCAATCATCATCATCATCATCATCATCATTATCATCGCAAACTGTAGCTAATCTTGATGTCAAGAAACTAGCAAAAGGTGTACCCGAAACACAGTTAAGCATAGATTGACGTTCGAGCATTACAAAATTGTTTATTCAACAAAACTTTGCACTATGTAAGTTTTAATCAAATAAAAAGTAAGCTGCATGAATTGTTTACTATAAATCAAAAGAAGTTAGCTTTGTCACCGTTTGATAGCAAATGCTGGATCAACCTATTTCCCGAATCCACGAAAGCATGGGGGCACTGTGATATTGAGAGATTGAATTCAGATTTCAGCGCTCAACTGCAGAGAGCTAAAAAGAAATGCAGAAGTAGGAGAAGGAGACAAAGAGGACAAAGACGAAGAAGCTCTCACAATCAAACGAAAACGTCTTTCTGTACTGACAGATCATGCTTACTCGCTATAATCTCGAGAATTTGCAGATGATTGATGTATTCGATAGTTTATTCAACATTATCTAATAATTTTAAATTAATTTCAGATAATGGAAACTTCTTCATCATCATCATCACCATCATCATCATCATCATCTACATTTAATGGAGGAGATGAAACAGAACGAGATTGTAGAGAGACGCGTTTCCCAGATCCGGATCAACGGTGTCTATGCACGCTACAGAAGGAGCACATAGAATTATTGCAACGTTTAATTATCCCATTTGATTGCATTACAGAGTACCGAGATTTATTAGTTTGTAATTTTTTGATTAAAAATGAATTGGAACATATGGAAAGATGTAAATTAATTAAACGAGCACAAGAGCAAGCTAAAGCACGCGTGAATCTTGGGACGTTTGTGGAATTTATACATGCTTTTGCTATGAACTGGATGATTCACATGAACTAATTTGGACAGAAATTAAACGTAAACGCAGAGAAAAGAAACTTTCATTAGATGAAAATGAAATGCAAGATGTTTTCTTATTTAAAATCAATTACTGCATAGAGATAGCTCATAAAGACAACTGATTCTGTTGGTGTTGATGATGATGATGATGATGATGTATTCGATGATGATGATGACGAAGATAATAATGATAATGATAGATAAAACATATTACAAAATCAATGTAAAAAACTAATAATAACAATTGTGATATTTTTTTCAGATATAAGACGCATAAGAAATGGTACATTGGTGTTATTGTAATATAAAATTTGAGTTTAAATGTTTAATGCATAGTGTGAAAGAAATTTTCACACTGTCTGAACTGAAATTATTTTTTGGCAAACAACACCTGCCTGTCTGTCTGTCTGTCTGTCTGCAAATATTGTTGCATTCAGAGAGAGCGAAAGCGGGAAGTTGATTTTCATTTATTGGACAAGTTGTGTTGCATTGTGACAGCTCAGTGACTGGTTATCCTTGAAATGCACAGTTGTCCGGAAACGGTCGTATTGAGCAGAAGAGAAGAAAAAGAAGGAGAAGCAGTTGATTATGCCGCGAGCTAATAAGATTGTATTAGCTACACCTGCATCGAATCAAGTTCGAAATAAAATCGCCATTGAATTACATAAGCAAGTTAGAAAAAATTTTATAACTAGACCAACGATTGTTAAGAATCAACATGACCTGATTCAAATTGATTTAGGAGACTTATCATCGTTATCAAAGCATAATAGAAACTTTAAATATTTTCTAGCTGCAGTTAATTGTTTTTCAAAGAAAGGTTATGCAATTGGTTTGAAAACGAAAGGTGGCAAGGAAGTTGCACGAGCGCTTGAAGGCATTTTACGTGCAGAAAAATGTCGCAATTTACAATGCGACCGCGGGTCTGAATTCTATAATCCACACGTTAAAGCTTTAGTTGATAAATTTAAAATTAATCAATATAGCACTTACAGCATTCAAAAAGCGGCTATGGCCGAGAGATTTATACGCAGCGTGAAAACTCGTTTATTTAAATATTTTACAGCAAATGGGACATATAATTGGATTGATTATATAGATAAATTAATTTCTGAATATAACAATCAAAAACACAGAGTAATTGGTATGGCACCTTCACAGGTGAATAAAAATAATAGTGATATTGTGTTGTCAAGAATCAATAGTTTTCATAAGAAACGTTTAGATAAACTACCAAAAAATTCTAATAGACCCAAATTTCAAGTTAATGATATTGTCCGTATTAGCAAACATAAACATATTTTTCAAAAGGGTTATACAATGAATTATACACCCGAGCTTTTTCGTAACACAGATTATAAAAACATCTAAACCGATTGTTTATAAAATAGCCGATTTGGAAAATAATGATATTAGTGGAACATTTTATGCAGATGAATTATTAAAAACTCAATTATCACCAGCAGAACAAAAAGTATATCTTGTTGAAAAAATTATTCGAAAGAAAAATAATCATGCGTTAATTCGATGGTTAGGATTTTCAGATAAATTTAATTCTTGGGTTCCATTGGAAAATTTAGTAACATAAAGAATACTTTGTTAAACTGATTTTTCGTTCTAGACTGCAATGTTTGAAACAGAAAGAGATAGAGAGACCGTATAAAAATATAGCTAAATTATATATGTGTATTTTTTTACAGCATACAGATGAAGAAAATATGCAAAATATAAATGAGACAGATGAAATAACATCATCATCATCATCATCATCATCATCATCATCATCATCATCATCTGCTGATTTTGATAATGATGTACGCTGTGATGATTTGTCACAGCTTAATGATATATCAAATGATGTTACACAGCAAATTTCAAAACCATAGTAGACACAGTTAATTCAGTAGAGACAAAACAAAAACGTAGAAAATGTGACTTAGATGTGTTAGTAACCTCTCATGTGGCTGTGTTGTCGTCTGTCAATAATCCATTAAGTGCAGAAGAATATCTCTACAGCGATATTCATAAAATTGATCATTTTTCACATTGTATTTTGATGCTAAGAATAAAAATAAACGCAGGCTTGTAAAAGAAATTGCAGCACATGCAAATTCATGTAAATTTTGAATTGTAATCTGAACAAGAATGTTTGTGTTTGTCATCTAATTACGCTAGGAAAATTAATGATTTTCAAAAGCTGAAGAATTGTGAATTTCACATACCTGTAACAATGATATCTTCCCCAAAAGATTGGTGAGAAAAACCAAGAAGAAAACAAATGTTGGTTAATTTGTTGAATTTTACAGACATTTTAAAACTTTGCGCTGTCAAGGCTAAATTATTGTGTTAATCAAAAACAACCTACTGTAATATGTTGCTAATTGTAAAACGTATAATAATCATTTTGGAATTGTGTTAGTTGTATGTAAGTTTTATTCGTTGTAATTAGTAGTAGTAATTAATTTAAGATATTTCTATAAACAATGTATAACTTTAACCATCACTATAGACAATATGGATTTGTAAAAAAATAAATTGCACATATAAATATACCTTTGTTTATTATTATGTGTGCATACTCCTCATCCATATAGTTATTAGATATTAACATATTTCAGTTAGTTGATGAGCAGATGTCAGACTGTGCGCGCATATCATGTGAGAGAGCGATATTAGTTTATTTACTTCTCAATATGTCGGTTAATTCAAAAGTTTCTAAAACATTATGTAAAAAACAAAATTCATCATCATCAAAGCAAGAAATTAGTCTACTAGATTTTGATGGATTATTGTTAAACTCTAGTTCACAATCAAATTGTGAGAAGAATAGAAAAACGGTAGATATTTTCCTGCTCAATTACGTTGTTTAATTATCGGGCCATCAGCTTGTGGAAAACATCTCTTATTATCATTGATTGTTAATGAAAATGCATTAACATTTGAAAATGTCTATGTGTTTAGTAGATCATTGCATCAGCCAAAATATAGACTGCTTGAAATGATTTTAATGGGTTGAAAATATTGGTTTATTCATGAGCGGGATATTGACAATATCCCTCCGCCAGAAAAGTTGAGAAGAAATTCATTGGTTATTTTCGATGACATTATCTTTAAAGGTCGATCGAAAATTACATCTTATTTCTGCATAGGACGTCATTATAATCTTGATTATGCTTATTTGGTTCAATCTTTTGCCGCTGCAGGTAAACATAATCTACGCGACAATGTTAATTATATTATTTTATTTCGAACTGATTTACAAAATTTAAAGTTAATATTTAGAGATTATGTTGCATCAGACATGAGTTTTCAGCATTTCATAAAATGTGTGATAGTGTATGGAGATCTAATAAGAGGGCATTCATTACAATCAGTCTTGAAAAAACACTATAGAGCGGTAAATATAAGAACGGTTGTGAACGTGAAATTACTATTAGCTAAAACACAGGTGCGCGTGTGCGCTTAAGAAATTTATTAGTATTAAGCGTTGCTAGATGTGTGAACAGCGTCAGGATGAAAAACAAGTCGCTAACGAAGTTGAGTAGTAGTAGTAGTAACACTGTTGCTGATGGTAATTTAGATAGCCATCATGTTCGTAATCATCATGTTCGTAATCAATTAAAGACGAAATCAAAATTGTTACAGAATACTATTAGCAAGTTAAGAAATTCAATTGTTAATAAACATAAAAGTTGATTAGTAGCAGAAGAGCTAATGAACGAGATTTACAAGATACATTTAGCCCAATAATAAAACCACTTGTAGAATTGAAATCTTCTTTTGATAATCGCAATAATAATAATAATAATAGGAAACATGTTAGAAAAAATGCTGAACAGAAGTATGAAGAAGAAGAAGAAGGAAATGAGGTGGTGATAAGTTCAGATGATAATGATGATGATATAGTTGATGATGATAATTCATACCCACAGAGTAATTTACAGAAATTAACGCAAAAATATATACAAGAATTTCTTGTAAAAAAGACAAACTTTTCTTTTGGATTAAGTTATGATAAGAAAAGCAATCAGTTTAAATTCGGACCTAATTCAGTTGTAAGATTCGACAATAAGCATTTATATGTAGATGCAATTAGATATCCATTGTCACACGGCTTGCTAGAACTCATTTTTCGAAATAAACCAGATGCAGATTTATATGGTGTAAGCTCGATAAGACAATATAAACGAATACTAACGCAGACACGTATTCATTTGAATAAACGTAATAATTTGAAAACCGAGCAGGATTTAAATATAAACATGTTATCAAAAAATATTTCCATCTATAGCGTTAACTGTCAGTGCTGTTGGTAGGCAGAACAGATCACGCAGACGAAATGTGCGATCTTTTCAGCTTAGTAGACGGGAGAGGCAAGTAGGTGATGAAGATCAAGAACATGATGGCATGCAACAGCTCTCTTCATCCACCCCGCTGCTTGCTCGAAAAAGAAAGACCGAAGAATCTCATGATCAAACAAGTTTAGCAAACTTATCATCAATTGGGGATCTGCACAGACGATTGAATGAGACTGGTTTAGGTGGAGGAGGAGGAGGAGGAGGAGGTGGAGGACGAAGTGAACGTACAAATCCTATCGCCTCTTCGCCTAACACTATGAATACATCATTTTATCGTAATCTTCCTGGAGATGTGAGATTATCACGTAATAATGAAAGTAGCGGTGATGATGATGATGATGATAATGATGATTATGATGATGCTGAAGCACGCGGAAAGGAATAGGAAAATTAGATCGAAACTAAATATGGTTAGGGCAAACAGAAAACCAACTGTAGAAATTACGTATATTTTGACAATGCAGATGAACTTGTCGAAAGATTAGCTTTATTGATAGGCTCACAGTCAGCTGGTCATGATAACCATTCAGCTGAGATTTCATCTATAATAAGCCAACTTTTGAAGCAGGAATAATAGAATAATGTTCACACGTAATTAGGTTCTAATTAGGTGTGAGATAGTCAGTCTGCTAATCAGCCGATTTGTGGGAAAATATTTTTTGAAAAAAGGCGGGCGGTAGAGCTGGGTGAGGTTCTATCTTGTCTTCATGTTCCGGCTATCTCACAATATACAGTAGCCATGTTGGTTACAGCAATTAATGTGGTGACAAAGTCACATATGGTGCCGGCGCGCATTGTGGTGATAGCGGCCATTGTGGTGCCGGCGTCAATTTTGGTTACAGAATTCCAATTGGTTACAGCGGCCATTTTGGAGACATAATCAGATTTGGTTACAGTGAATAGGTTGGTTACAGAGAACGCTCTGGTTACAGCGTCCATGTTGGTTACAGCAACCATCTTGGTGACAGCGGCCATCTTGGTGACAGCGGCCATCTTGGTGACAGCGGCCATCTTGGTGACAGCGGCCATCTTGGTGACAGCGGCCATCTTGGTGACAGCGGCCATCTTGGTGACAGAGTTGGTGACAGAAGTGACATATTTACACTACTGAGAACATATTTCTGACAAAGTTGACGACCCGCAGTTCTAGGAAACACCCCCAAGGGTGCGCTGCCCTTCCAGAATAGGCGCTTCTATTAACGAGAACCTTGCTGCCTTTCGTGTAGCCTCTGAATAATGGCAAAGTGTCCACAAAGAGACGAGTGATAAAGAGGAGACGATAAAGAAAGCCAAAGATAAAGGAAGAGGGTAGGAGTGCGCACTGTCACCGTTGTTTGCATTCCAAAGATGAAGGCGGCTTTCAGAACGCAGCGCACACACAGGCAGACCAAAGTGGGATGAAGAGATTAACCGATAAACAGAGATTAAGAGGGTGTGTCATAGTCGAAAGAGTATGAAATTAAATATGTGATATGGATCGTAAATAGCCACAGGCTCGGTTATTACAGGACAGTATTCCACTTGAGAAGTTTACAGAATCTTTGAAACCCTTCCAAAGCACTGCATTCAAATTTACGGTAAAGATCATTACACTTTAAATCAAAAATCAATCTCGAGTTTGTCTCCTAAAACTCGATTTGAGAGGTGCACTATTACTCATTGGAATAAGAAGTATTGATCTATTGCCTCTTATTTCATTACTTTCATCTTCTATTTAAAAATTTATATGATGGCCTAGTCGTCATTCTGAATGACTGAATTTTAAATGACTGAATTGAAATGCAAAGGCTATTTGTAATTTTTTTCTAATAAAAGCTCCAATTACACATAAATATTTCTATGAAATATGAGAAAATATTCAACTAGCTGAAGGAAAGAATCTATATTAGAATCAACTGGAGAAGGGAAAATGTATCAATGTAACAGCTTTTGTGTTCTTATAATATTCACTTTTATTCAATCACTTAAATCTTAACACATTGCCAGCGATCAGACATTTTGTCTATGCTAGCAATGCCATTAAGATAATTACAATCTCAAGTATTTTATTCATGATTTTTTATTTTATCATTTTTTGTACGATTATTGTGATTTGTATTATATATATATATTTTTACAAGTTCATATTGGAAAATTTTGTATTGTAAAAATGTTTTTATGATGGGAAAAAATTGAAATTGAAAATTGAAATTATTTATCTGCAAGGCTAGCTATCTATCTTGTAAAAGGTGATCTATTGCCTCTTATTCCATTACTTTTATCTTCTATTGGAAAATTAATATGATGGCCTAGTCGTGATTCTTATCAATTCTTAAATGACTGAATTGTTTGAATTGAATTGCAAAGGCTCACGTTTTTCGAAAATACAGTATTTAACGAGAAAAGGTTGTAATACAGTAGATCAACTATGGTAGATCCCCAAATTGTACCTGAACCGTCTCCAATAATTCACCATGAAGCTGTTGACATTGATGATGCAGTTTTTCGAAGACAAGTCACAAACGAGAAACGATTATCGGCCAAGGGGAGTGGAGTGGCCGTCAGTTGTCATCCGTGTTGAGTGCATGCGTGTCTCGAAGCGACCCCAGAAAACTTGCGTGAAATCCTAAACCATAACAAATTAAGATTTTAACGGGCCAGACTATTAATGCCAGCTCTAGTATAAACATTGAGTCCCATTTTGAAGAGAAGGACTACCTAGTTTACAGAAAAGAGGTCTGGATGGGCTACTGCCCCTATCCACAGCTCCATCAATCTAAATAAAATAAAATCAAATAATTTATTCCTCAAATATTGTACAAGAAAATGGATTGTACATAAATTATTGTAAAAAATGCAAATAATAATAAATACAAAATAATAGACAATATTACTCTTATGATTAATCATAATGGTAAGCAAATACCTATGCACTTTCTATGTAGTATTCTACTTTTTTCGAACACTGGCCAGAAGTTTCAAAATATTAGAGTTCTTCAAACTTAATAACATTGAAGAGATCGTGAAATTACATTGATTTTAATAATTCATTTATGTACAAAAGAGGGTTTAAAATTTTCAAATTGGTAGTAGGGTATTGTTCAAACATAATTATAATGCAGAAAAAATGTACAGTACGGTAATAGGCTAAATTGATTATTTTTACGATGTTATAATATAAAAATACATTGATAATATAATAACAAATATAAAATATACTAAATATGTGACGATAATATAAAAATACATTTAATTTAATCAATCATCACATACCATTAATCACCAATTTCCACTTCGATAACACATGCAGAACAATTTGTCAATTCAAAATTATTGTTTGTATTAGTTGTTTTGTATAAAATTATTGTTTATATTAGTTGTTTTGTAAAATGATGCAGAAGAAAGTCTGCATGCTTCTTGAATTCACTTTCTATTCTATCATTTTCTTTAACTAAATTCATTATTTTAGAGTAGCCTCTTATACATATCACTTAGCTTAAGATCATCTCTATCTCTTAATTAAGATCTGAAAGGATTTTGCTGCTCTCCAAACATTCTATTGTTTGTTACTTGCTTACCTCTTCCATTGAATATATATCCTTGACATCCTATTATATCCTAAAGGATATATATTCAATGCCTCTTCTACCCATCACTACAAATAAGAAATACCTTCAGATTTCAATGTTGACCAACAGATTTCTCTATTTAAATTGTATTTCTCTATTGATCATGTAGCCTACACAAAGTTGTTTTGAGAATACTCAAAGTTGTTTGGATGAAACTCGGGAAAGTAGCCCTGATAGAGGAGGTAATCTAGTATTCCGAGGTATTTAGTGTTCATTTATATAGAAGTAGAGAATTCAGTCGTTTTGTGAGCTTTGTCAGGACGACATACTATACCAGAGATAAACAGAGATGTACCAGAGATATGTTGAGTCAATGGATATACTTGTATTATAATATATGAACACTATATAATATAAATACAAGTATATAAATGCTATATAAATTTATAAATATAGTATATTCCTATTCAATCCTGGAACTAGGCAGGAAAAGACAAGAATGGTGGAGTAGTTTGGCAGAAGAAATAAATTGAATGCAAAAGGCAGATACCCTCGGTTTGGAGAAGAAGACGTCACCATTTTAGGAACAAGCGGAACCGTCTTTTGCCGCCAAAAGGTTAATACCATAGAGGAAAAGAGAGGATTCCGAGTTGGATTGAGAGAAAGATGTGAGAAAGAAGATAGGAAGCAAAGGAGATGAAATGAGAGAGACGATTCCGAGTTGCATTGTGAGAAAGGAGATGAAATGAGACAAAGTCAAAAGACAGATGTAACAAGGACTGCCTCACTTATCCAAACTCACTGTTAGATAAATCCCTGATAACGAGGTCTCAGCTTGTCAGGCATGTCCTCAATCGACCCCCTCCTCACCCCTTTCCACTCCTCAGCGGCAGCGGCCATTTTGTTCTTTGGCAGTCACATCTAACCAGATTGACACGTGCCAGATCTATCACATTTCAAGTTGATTGTCGGTTTCAAAGTTTTGACATTTCTTGCGAGGTCACAGCGTGATGCTACTTCAATTTTTTTAAGTTCAATTAAAGAAATTCAGTTTTTCAAACTAATAATGTTCGGATATACAGATTTACAAGTCATTTTATTGTCAAAAGCCTGATAATCACAAATAAATTTTAGAATTCTTCATATTTTGTGTAAAAGAAATTTCTAGCCACAATAGCTAACAAAAATACTACTACTACTGAACTGTTAAATATAGGAATATAAAGTCAACTATGCTGCTGTTAAATATAGGTTTATTATAGGATATTTGAATATAGGACTACTATATTCAAATAAAGGACTACTAACAGGCTTCTATTCTAATACAGAAAGCAAAATGCTAACCAGATTACTATGAAAATTATTTGCGAGCTGACTTCAGAGAAAGGATCTACTTTAGCAAAACCATTGAATATTCCATAGGGTATTAATTCAATGGCAAAACTGAGACTGTTAGAGGATGACTTCGCAATTTTTTATCTAGGAGAGAATGTTTGAAAAACGTCAAGGGTGTTACATTGGCACAGCATCAATGCGGCATTGACTTATGTTGTGCGAATTTTACCTGGAATGGTGTTTCCAGGAGGGGGAAGTGTTGAGATGTCAATTTTGCTTTGAAGAGGGATAGGAAGAGGGATGATGAAGAGGAAATGATTATGATGGTGATGGTGATGGTGATGATAAGAAGGAAGAGGAAGAGAAGAAGGAGGAAGAGGAGGAGAAGAAGGAGGAGGATGAGGAGGAGGAGGGGATGATGATTACGATGAGAGGATGGAGAAGTCTGAGGAGGTAAAAGAATAGAATACAAGGACAATATTGTGAATTGTTGGCGAATGATGTGGAGGAAAGAAGTGATGAACATGAAGAAGAAAAAGAAGAACAAGAACAAGAAGAATAAGAGGAAGGATAAAAGGGGAAATAGTATGAAGTAGGAAATGAGACAAGATGATGAGAGAGAAATAAAGCAAAAAGAAAATATTGTAATAATATTGAAGCAGAAGAAGAAGATGAAGCAGAAGGAGAATAAGAAAGAGGTGAAAAAGAAGGGGGATGAGGAGAAGAGAATAAGGTGTCTGATGAGAAGGTAGTGGGGATGATGAAGAATAAGAATAAGAAGGTGAAGAAGAAGAAGAAGAAGGAGAGGTAGAAATGAAGGAGAAGTTGGTGGAGATGGAGAAGAAGCAGAAAATGTAGGGGAAAGAGAAGAAAAAGGCGAATACGATGGTGAAAAAGGTGAGGAAAAGAAAAAAGAAGGTAGAAAAAATAGACTTAGGAAGAAGAGAAGAGGAAAAATTGATTAAAATTATAACAAATAAAGGAGGAGAAGGAGGATGAAGAGGAATAGCAGGAGAAGGTGGAAGAGGAGGAGGAGGAGGAGAAGGAGGAGGAGGAGGAGGAGGCGGAGGCGGAGGCAGAGGAGGAGGAGAAAGAGGAAAAGATAAAGGAGAAGAGAAGAAAGAGAAGGAGAAGGGGTAGAGGAGTAGTAAAACTATAAAATAAGAATAAGAAGGAGAAGGGAATTATAAGAAAAAATAAAAGAAGATGAAAGAGAAAGGGTGTAGAAAGAAGAGGAGACAAGGAAGAAGTAGAAGAAGAGGAAGAAGATGAAAGAATGATTGAACACGTGGGGGAGGAGTGGAACAGTTGAACGGTGCATGATATCCCAAGGTCACCAGTTTCTACCCCTCAAAGAAGAGGATGGCTCATTTGATGCTCCCAGCCAGCAACCTGTCTTCCTAACCTTATTTATAGCAGTTTCCCCTACTATCCCCAACTGGAGATGTAATCATTCTTGTTGAGATTTCTAAACAAATCACAAGCTGGCCTATTTTGAGAGATCCTTCCCGAGTTGGTACTGTAGTAGTTCAACAATCGGAGTTTGATAATCACAGTGAATTTTATATTTGAAATGCAATTTAAAAAGACCTTTTTGAAGGATACCTTTCTAAATTCTTTGCAATAACCTGCGAGATTCAGCATTTTAGGTTAAGTATTGTATCAAAGCTGTGTAACATCAGCTGTTCACTGATCGCCAAGCATCAAATTAAATGAATCCTACTGTAGACAAACTTTTTCTTACATTTAAAATAGAATGACTATAGCATGATTAATTCAACTTGTCAGAAAACAGCTGTTCCGGCAATAATTAAACAGTGATTTTGACACAATAATCAAAATTTCTTTAAAGTCTTTAAGAGACCTTTTTAAAGAAGACCTTTCAAAGAATACCTTTTTAAAAAAGACCTTTTCAATAATCTGCAAGATTCAGCATTTGTAGGTTGAGTATTGTGATATTGATTGTCGAAACAGCTGTTTTCTGACAAGTTAAATTGATCCTGCTATACATGTCTGTAGTGAAGTGAAATTAAAAGAGTGTATACATTGCAGTTCGTGAATGGATGAAGAAATTATGATTTTAAATTATTTGAACTATCAAGATCTCCATAGCGATGCACAGGTGGACTCAACACTAGATGATACAGTACAGTCCTTCCATGCAGTCACAAGAATAAAGCGTGAATGATGAAGCAGTTTTCGGGAAACCTTTTTTCGATGAAGTTGCTGGAAGACGAGCGTCATGTGATTGGGGTAACAGAGAATACATGTTCTAAGGGGAGAAGAGGGCTGACAGAAGAAAAACGTTCGACCATAAAATAACATGGTACTGCTACCCAGACAACGAAGAGATCCAGTAAAATTCCGCCATGTCATTGTTGAACCGATTGTTAAGTATGTTACGCTTTGAATGCCTGCTATAATATCTTGTCATCATGTATTTTTTGTCTCCACGTCGCTTACTGAAAGCGTGGAGATGCAGAGTGGTGATATCTCACTTATTTACGACCTGGAGCCTGTTTTACAAAAAATTTAGAAGTCCTGTAATACAGGAAAAAGGTGGGAACGCACTAAACATGGACAGTTTATAAAAATTAATAAGTAAAGCGTGGAGATGCAGAGTGGTGATACCTTACTTATTTACGACCTGGGGCCTGCGTTATAAAAAATATTTAGAAGTCCTGTAATACAGGAAAAAGGCGGGAACACACTAGACATGATCTAGCTTCATATTATGTCAAGAGTGTATCCCCATTTTCACTGTATTACAGAACTTCTAAATTTTTATAGAAGAGATCACTGTTCCATAAACTGTAAGAAAAGAATACGCTTCCAGATGAATAGATTGTTGAGTTTCAAAACGGCTTGTCAATATAATTCTCACTGCATGTGATTGAGCAACACACAATGTCTTAAAGAGTAGATTACTTTGAAAGCTGGAGAATTGCTAGGCTAGTACACCAAGTGCAGTAGTTATCACCTTAAAAGGCAGACCATAAACGTTTTATGTTGTGATAAATATTATTATTATGCGCTGTGAGCTTCTAAAATGAACCAATCTCGTTGAGCTAATTGCAAATTATGTTAATCAGTAAACCAACCAATTCAATATTACAGTATGCAAGTATGCATTACCTGGTACCCGAGAAAAGACTCTTTCAAAATGTACTGGGAAATGCATTCCTACACCACCACTGGCTACTATGAGTATCTTCATGTTATTTTTCATCTAGGGTGATGCCGACATTATTCCTAGGATTGTGCGTGGGTGCAGGGTGATAGTAAGAGATTAATTACAAGACTGTTATGTTATGTAACATTTTAATGTACATTTAACACTTTGGTAATTCAATTCAGCAAAACTATAATTTTCTTGCCTCGATAACACAAAAATAGAGTATTTAAGTATTCATCAGAGAATAGTGTAAAACTCTGTAGGTACGCCTAGTTACAAATAGATTACAACAGTAAATTTGTGGCTTCATTTTCACAATTTTTTTATAATAACGCTGGAATATTACATTTGGTGCTAGATAACAAGCATACGATTATCTCTAGAAATTTAGAATAAGAAATTAATAGGAATATTTTTTCAATATTAGTTTAGGATTTTCTCTTATAATGTACAGTATTTTATATAGAATTTCAAGATAATATTATGTATAGCATTTAAGAAAACATTTATGTACTTAAAAAGACGATTATGTAATAATCTGCTACAAGATTCACAATTTTTCAAGTTTGCTTTTGGAGTGAAAATTTGTGACTGTGAAAGATATGGAACATAACCTTGATTTTGACGGTACAGTATTGTAAATCAGAAAAGGGCCTGTTGAACCTTACCATCAAGTATTTGTAGATTACTGAATACATAAATAATTTGAATTTGGACTGCAGCTTGAAGTAGAATATGACTGTAGTATGATAAAATATGTTCTAGAAATAAAGTATGTACAGAAAATATTTCAGTCCACTTTGTGATTTATTCGAATAGACCTAAATAAAGGACGAGTTTGAAAAACAAGGATAGCAAATTAGTGTGAGAGGGTCAGGTTGCGTGAAAGAGACATTTTCGATGTCCAGAATAGAATTAGTGGGTAATAAAATGTGACACGAAAGATATGGAAGGGCGGACGTCGAACAAGTGGAAGAAGTTCCTCGAAAAGTCACATGATGCAGAAAATATGTAAGCGTAAATGACCAAAAGTACAAGGGAATCGTTTTAGGCAGCGACTACAAGGGCACTGAGGTTTCTACCTGACTCTCAGATGCTGACCATTTCCCAATCATTGTCCCGAATGACACCCAAACTAATTTATGAAGTTTGTCGCTTCTAAAGTGGCCACAAAAAATTGAGGTGTTAATTATTGAGATTTATTGTGTATCTGTTACCAGCTTGGGCGTAGCTCAACTTCATTCAAAATAAAAGCTATATTTTTATTCAAATTCCAAATTCATGAAATGATGTGTTACAATTCAAGTGGAACATGTAATAATGAGGATTGTAATGTAGGTACTGCACTAGAGACTAGAGAAAACAAAATTGAATTATTATTGATTCATAATTTATTGATAATATACATGAAAGCACACGGGATTACTCCCACTATTTGCTTCCTTGACAGAAAGTAATAGAACATAATTCAATGCAATAGTTATAAAAATAAGAAGAAACTCTAACAAATAAATACATTAGCTACTATACTACTAATAATAATAACGATAATCTTCAAGTCTATTGTAAGTCTAGTATTCAATAGTTTATCATGATAATTATTCTATTATGTTTAGAATCTATATTCTATATAGAACAATAATAATATCCGAATATTTTATTCACCGTCATTATATCTTCGAATATCCATTACAAAAAATAAGTGTTTAAGAAATCTCATTTGCGATAGGATCTAACCACAAAACCTTAGAATTAAAATGAGTACTGTAAAGAACTTTCAAAATTGTAATCAGTGAGCAACCGAATAACAACCCCAGGCCACCTCAAGAACATCCCTTTTCACAAGTCTCTATCACCCATTCTTGCTTTGCACGAACTAGTTATTTATTATTTTTTAGCAACACGTTTCCCACTCCTACTAATTCTCTGCTTCCTTTCTTCCAACCCTTCAACATCATTAACCTTCCTAACATCATCATCATCATCATCATCATCATCATCATCATCATCATCATCATCATCATCATCATCATCATCATCATCATCATCTTCTTCTTCTTCTTCTTCTTCTTCTTCTTCTTCTTCTTCTTCTTCTTCTTCTTCTCCTCTCCTCTTCTTCTTCTCCTCTCCTCTTCCTCTCCCCCTCCTTCTTTCTGTTCCTCAATCTATTTTCATTTTTTCATTCTGAATTAGTGGCACCCTCAGATTTCTTAACCTTTCAGGTGATTTACAAACACGTTCCAAGTTCTAGCCCATAGCAATAACAATAGTCGAGCTGTATCATCCCAGTTACGGGTTTATGTCTTAATTATTATCGAAGAAAGCAGTCACGGTGGGTTGAGGAGGTGGATCAAACAGGTATCTTTCTCTCACTCCTTCTCCTACACACTTGATTCTATTTCCCCCTCTCCCTCCCCCTACAGATTCCTATTTTCGTTGGTTCATCCTTCCTGTCTAACTGAGATTCCTCTAAATCTTTCCTTGATAGTTCGATGCTCATCCTTCAGCCTGATCTTTCTCTTTCCATTGTTGTCAGACAGCCATCAGTTACATCCCCCACCACTATTGTTTAGTTTGAGTTTTTTATCAACATACTGTATATACAATTAGTCATGGTTCTCTTGTTATGTGCCAGATCATCCATTTTGTTTAGATGATGCTGAAGTCTCTGATTTCTCTGTTTCATTGTTTATTTGTTCATTATCTCCTTGAAAATATTTTGAAATATTGTGGCTGTTTACAACTTGAATTTATGAGTTATTAACACGTAACTCAACATTTTCACGAGAAGCTAAAAGAATTTAACCACCGTATAATGACGTCATTGCGTGATATTCGTTCATTTGGTTTCGATGTATTGGTTATGTTAAATGACATCATTGAATTCAATTGGATTTTCATGCAACTCTATGAAATTCTATTGAAAAAAATTAAAAAATTATAGAGACATTTTTCTCTCTTATACAATAATACATTACAGTTTCTTCTGATCATCTTTCACTCTCCAAGAGTTTATAAACCATAGATTTTAAGGACAGTAAGTATGAGATTTCTAATGAATTAATGAGTTAATTATTAAATTCAAATTAATGCTCTCAAACGCTATTAATTGATGTGAAGACGTTGTGCTAATTATAATGCCTAGTACCATAGCCTCCTCTTAATACAGGTAGAGGAGGCTATGAGGAGGTAGAGGCTGTATTAGAGGAGGCTATGCTAGTACAGTACCTATATCCGAATCACCATCTCTGTTGAGTGGATTATTCTGAAATAGCCTATTTCCTCTTTGAGGAGAACAATGCTTCTATTGAAGTATGTCTCATTCTTATAATTTGCTGAATCATTGTTGAATAAAGTGAACAATTAAAAGAAGATATATCAATAGAATAATCAGCAGTAGATTAATCAATAGAAGATATACCTAGTCTGTGTCATAAGTGAATACAGTATGTTGTTTCTGCTTCAAAAAACTATTTAAGCTAGACAAACATATCAAAACGGGCAAGTAAACTGCTCCCAACAAGTCGTCTTCAATTATTCTCAAATATTGAGTCTACAAATGGAGAAATGTTTGCCATAAGTAGACTGACTACCTCTTTGTATATTTGATCAGTGAGAAGCCGCACTGCTCTGTTCAGTTTCCTGAATGAAGTGTTTGCGCAGGCCTTGCATCTCAAATGTTTGCACTCATTCAACAACCTGTTTATCAGTTCAATATTAGTTCAGAAAAGATCATCTCAGTTAAGAACAACTTAATAAATATGAAGTGTAAGTGAAGCTGCTATTTGCCCCTGTTTGTAAGTGTCGTGTCTATTGAACTATCAAATATCAGTTGGATACAGCCAGTGGACGGTCTTCTTTATACAGTTCGTCCTCAGTGTTCCATATTAGGATTATAGACTTTAGTACCTGTACTTATATTGAATAGAACGATATATGAGAGTTGGTAGCTACTGTATAAAGATTGATTTAGGTATAGTAATGATTGTGGCTTATATCCAATCCATAATCAAAGCCTAGAAGGTTTCATTTGTCTTAATCAATAATTATTCAAATTTAAAAAACGACTATATTTTCTTGAATATAGGTGAAAATAATGCTAATATTTTCTGTTAACCTTTTAATAATGAAATATAGAAAATGATAGATTATGAGAAGCTAATAATTCAATTCAAGTGACTTGGATATCCAACACAACAATTCCAACAAATTTGATTGTATTGTAGATTAAAACTTGTTAATTCCTCATTTGATTTATTACACATAATTTCCAAATTGATCCAATTAGATACATTAAAATGAGAAATAGTGGTTGAGTAAACTAATAAAAATCGAGTTACGGCACTATTATACTGAAAAAAGGAAGAAAATCTAACAATACAATCAAATTCTGAAATCAAAAGAAATCCAAATCTGTATACATGTTGATCATTGAGTACAGAGTATGGTAAGCAATAATCATAATCACTTTTATCATGAAATAAGTAACGACTAGCAGTCTCTTAAAATCTCTTGTTGACAGTGGTTTATGACAAACAGTTCATGATGGGAATCAGAATTGAGCTATTAGTATATATTTGTTAATTATACCTTTCTTAAATCATGATATTTATGTGACAATATTTAAATAAAGAGAATTCATTGTGTTAGATGCATCCAATAAGTACAATTTCTTGTACCTTGAATATACAGTATGTAGAATTTATTGAACATTCTTTTCAATTGAAAATGAAATATATATCCATTCAATTCATAATTCGTAGGACGTTTTATTCCCATGAATTGAAGTCTAGCGCAGGTTTACAGCCTGTGAACATATTTTATTGTCGGCATTTTTTCAAACAGAGCTAGATCTATTCTAGAAGTTGAAGGCAAGATGACAAAAGGTAATTGCAGGCTTCTCTAAACGCTCGTTTGTTGTCTACCCTTTAGCTGCGCTGGGCACAAATAGATGCTTCAAGACTCATTATGGTTTGAACATTTCAATCCGACGATAAATATGTTACGGGGATGGAATTCTCATTCAGAGAAGAATAAGATCGAGAGAACAAAGGTTGTTAAAGGAGGAGAAAAAACAAAGACATCGATACCTCGTGCCCCCAACACGCATTAAGACTGGACCACACCCCTTCACGATTGTTCAGAGGGTAAATAAGAATAAGCAGAAATTACATATTGAGAAACGACTTTAATTCCCTCAATCAGACCGTTCTTTGTTTGTAGCTAAGCTCTCCTGTGGTTAATCTCTCTCTCGCACTGCACACGAATATAAATATTATGGGTAAAAGGGTTGAGGTTGAGATCTTGCGGGAATAAAGATTCCGCGGGCGGTAAGGGGTTGTCAATGAAAACCTCTCAGTTATCGACAACACCAGGACAGTAATGGCCCATTGTACTGTGCAGGGGCGGTGCAATAAGCAAGCCGTGATTCTCACAAGGGCTGATTCTGCTCTGAGCGATGGTCTACAAGGGCTGAAGGTACTGTACTGTCCAGGGGGTCATGACAAGAAGCAGTGGACCCTCGAAAGTCTTGAGAGGCAGTGTCTCACCTCTACCTCCTAGAGAGGTGGACTGTTCGTGAAATCGTCAGTGGACAAAGTTTGAACAGAACAGCAGTTGACTCCGTTCACAGCCTTCCCCTTTTCCTTGTGGGACAATTTTCATTTTCGTGCCAATAACTAAAAAAATAAAAACGGCTACCAATTCTAAATCAATTTTATTTTACCCATTATGTTGTTATTATTAACAGAAAATTTAGTCACTATTCCGTGGCGAAGCGTGGTATGCTTATTTGGCGATGATCAAATAAGTATACCACGCTTCGCTACTATCACTATTCTCTCTTGAAGTGGGAGCAATTACAGAAGATCATCCCACTTCCTATTCTCAAAGTATAGGTGCACGGAAAACATGTTTGTCATCAGAAACAAAATAAAAAAAGGAAGTGATGAAGAGAAAAAACGGAGAATGGAAGAGATTTAAATTATCTCATATATTCCTCCATATCTCTATCCAAATATCTTTCTCAAAACGTTGAGCCTCGACTAATTCAGAATAAGGCTATATTATTCTAGTGTTATTATTATATTCTAGCTATTGTCTAGCAATTTAAGCATAACACCAAACTTGTAGACCGCCCCCAGCTAACTTGAAATGCAAGCTGGAGCCCTGCGGTCAGTAGCAGTTTCACGCGACAGTGGGGAAGCTTACAAGAAACAAAACGAACCGCGAAACTAATGTAGTAAGAAAAGCGTAAAAGTGACATGATAACTAATGACACTGCCGAGATGGATTGAAAAAGGATCCGTTTTCGAAATTTGGTGAGGAAGCAGGGCTACAGGTGTTTGCCCGAAATAATGACACAGTGGCAGTCCGTCTATTCAGTTCGAGAAAGGAAGAATAATGAGATGAAAGAAGAGAAGACAAGAGTGAGGAAGGTGGCCTTGTAAGCTCCCGTGGAGAAATCCGTACTTGGCTTCTTTTGAACGGGGGCTGCGTAACTTTCCAGGCTCGAATAGCTTGCAGAGTTGAGGGCCAAAGATGTTCTGAGCTTACAGGTTTGGTGAATGTCCTGTTTTTAGCAAGAGCCTGCACTGAATTCTCCATGAGATGTACTAATCATGCTATCATGATTAAAACATTATCATAATGTTTTAAACTTTTCAAGATAGCCTACCTAAAAACAACAGGATAATATAGTTACAAGTAAAAAATTATTGTAGTAAGGGATTTTACTTGCTGATTAAACAGTCCATAATAACGGATAAGATATGAGCCAATAGCATAATATAAATATTTGATAATAGCGAATTTATTATTGTTTCAATATTTCAATATTGATTATTAATGTATTGTATTTAAAAAAAATTACATGAATCAAATTGTATTCCTATTACTACTGTATGACTGAGTACAGGTTCTACGTTTGCCAACGTTTAGCAGAAGCTAGCAACGTTTGCCAACTTTTAGCACAAGGTTGAAAAGAAATGTTATTGTACTTGTACTTGAATCAAAATTCTAAATAATATTTTTTTTTTGCAGTAAAGTGATGTGGTATTGATTTGAATTTATCACCTTTTTCGTCAATTTCTTTCCTATTGCAGAATGTTGATTTCACATCAAACCAACGAGTTATATTAGTTTAAGGAGTAAATTTCCAAACTTGTGATAGATGGAAAAGAACGCAATCCCGTTTATTCAAAATATAATAATCATCATTATTTGAGGATATAAGAATTAGTATAATATATGACAGTGGTGATCCAAATGACACAATTGGATAAAGCATTAAAGGTGATATAATATATGATAAATGCTATGAAAAGATCTTCTTAACTAAATGTTAATTAAGTTGAAATAAATATACACTTTAGAGTGAAAAATTACTTTCAATTGAGTAATTATTTACTTAATTGACTAATAACTTACTAATTCAGTAATTTTTCACTCTAAAATTGCATTAAACTTGTATCAGTGAAAAGAATATGGATCAAGAACAACAGATAAACGTTAATAAAAAACTGCTCGAATCAATTTAGATTCTAATGAAATGAGAACGGAATACTCTCGACTTGAAATTGAATACTCCAAGAGAAATATAAGATAACATCTACAATCCCAAATTCTGTCAAAAAAATTATGTTTTCATGTGTGAGGCACAGAACTTCTTCGTAAAAACAAGGTTTTAGAGCCGCTGAAATTGGGAGGAATTCTAATAGCAGTGATGAGTATCAGCGTGAAAATTGCGCTTGGTTGCCGGAGAAAAGAAATTGGCCTGTTAAAGTTTGGCGTTCAGAGAACAAGACATCAAAATTACCGAGGCATTTTAATTGTGCCGCTCAAAAATGCCGCCCAGTCTTATCATGTACATCGAATTTGCATAGTAATCACTCCGCTGAGATGAGGTGAAGTGTTTGCCCAGTTAGGACCAGTTGTGCCAAAGCACAGAATACATACAAGTTTTGGCAAGAGTTGATTGTTGAGATTGAGAGCGATCATCTTCCACTACGCATGACTCGATAATGAATTCATATCTCTTTGATGACAATAATTGTTCGGCATGTGAGGTCAGTTTTGTAAATTTGATACGAAAACAGGGTCTGGAATATGAATTCATATCTCATTGAAGGCAATTATCCTATTTATTTATGAGCTCAGTGTCTAAAACATTTAAAACAAAAAAAGGATTTCATTTCCAGTTGTTCGAAAATACCTACTTGTCGATACATAACACTCTATTATTTTATTAAGGCGCATACAGACTGCTTGCGAACATGAATTTGCCATTTGAACGAATTTTTTTAATTGGTTGAGAAACCACGGAGGAGTTGTGGTTATAAAAAAACATGTTCGCCTATTTTAAATAAAGAAGATATAGATTGATTGGAAGATGGAACATGAGTGAAATCGCATTCTAGGAAAGAGGGTCGGATAAGCACAAAATTAACTATGCTTGTACAAGAATAGATTTTTTGATTGACTCAGTTTTCTAGAAATATTAGAGTGTTGATTATATAAATGATTTTCATATGCTGACAGAAGCGTGAGAACGTGTCGTAAGGACCGGCTATTGTTTGATAATCACCTTCCAGGTAGAGAATCCAGAGTTGGTTTGAAATGTCCTCTTATTTTGAGTTGGTTTGAAATGTCTTGGTTGGAACGGTCGGGTCACCCTCCATTATCAAACTCGCACCGTACAAACTAAAATCTAAATTAGTAGTAGTAAGGAATTTTAAAAGAATGAACAAAACTTGAATAGATTCAACTTTATATCGGAATACATTGTATTGGTAGAGCCCTGATAATATTTTTTGGCATTAATTTTTTCAAAATATAATAAATTGTAGTACAATTATCATAATTCAATAATGATAATACAATACAAACTCAATATCTTATCGAGTTGTATGAATTCTATTATTATAAATTGTAAGTCTCTAATAATCATGTTTCATTTTTTTTGTGTAATGAGGATTTTCACTTCACTACCTTTATTTGAATTGAAAATTTGTTACAATATCTCTAAATATACCTAATTTACCTAGTAAAACCCATAATATTATGGTAACTCAAATCCAAAAGAGGAACTGAGTTAAAATTCGGTTTAACATTGCGCAAAGTAAGTGGGATTAGATTAATGACTAAATTTTTGCAGATCAAACAATTATTGTTAAATTTTGAACGAATTTAGGATTGAAGACACTGATTCTAACTTAGCTATGTCGATGAGTTCAATATTCAACGACCTCAAGGAATTTTCAATATTATAAAAATATTACTCATCTAACATCTATGTTGGTAGAGCCCTGATAATATTTTTTGGCATTGTTTTTTTCAAAATATAATAAATTGTAGTACAATTATCATAATTCAATAATATAAATATTACTCATCTAATATTTATGATGGTAGAGCCCTCATAATATTTGATTGGCATTGTTCTTCAGAAATTGAAATCAGAAATTGTAATACAAAAATGAAAATAAAGATGTCGGTATGGACAATATTTATCTGCCTTTTCTAAGGGATTCATACAAATCCTCTGCAAATACATGACTGTTTTATTCTACCCGTAAAATACAGCTTAGTGCTGCAGAACTCTTCCGCCGTATATCACCCTGAACCGTATTTTCTTGCAGCGAGCATAATAAGGTTTGCGCCCAGCCTACTGGCCAGTAAGTCCTGCAGCTATAATAAGTAAAGTCCACATATATATGTGGCAGCATACCTGCATTAGACCACAGGCCAGGCCAATAATATTGTAATTTATAACGAGATGAAGGTCTCGGCCTGACTTGACCGTGACTGAATAAATTTCAGATTAAATAATAAATAAAGAGTCTTTATTTAGACGATAATTTAACTCGTGTAGAGTAACCTTAAATACAATGCGCACCTACCCCTCCCAACAAGCCTAAGCTTTTATCATCATTATTAAAATCATAAATATTGTTATCAGCAATATCGTCACTATATTTAACGTTCAGCATAAGCTTACATGCGTTTTTCAAAGCAAATCTTTTCTTCTGAGGAACTCAAGCCGATCTGAGAACTACTCACATGTAGTTTAAAATTTCTCACTGGGGATTTGAGGAGTAAATATAGTTATACTGAACTCTAAAAATAGATCTGTTGGTTAAAGCTTTAATATTCGAGATGTATTTGGTTTATTAGATGTATTCGTATTGATGTATACAGTATTTTGATGGCAATAAACTAACTATATTTGAATTTTGTTTTTGAAAATCTTCCAAAAAGTAGAAGGAATCATCCAATGTTAAGAACAATATTCACAAGCTCAGATTCTTTTGTTTGTGTGCTAATATTGGTTTATTTGATAAACAGTTTGTGTGAGTTTAAGCATTTGTAATGGGGAAAATACTGACTCCACAATTATTCAGTCTGCAATGGGTGAATCTAGTTTCAATTCCGTTTTTAACATTTTGGAAAGTTCAAATACATAAAGTTCAATTTAACTCAATGAATCCTATTCTGGCAAAGAATATGATACCTGAAAATATGAAATTATACAAAATTAAACATACTATTTTACATACAACTAAGCGTATAAAATTTGCATAAATTCATTCACTCTGAACTGAGATAAAAAATTATTTGAAAAGTGCTCGAAAGCACTGGTGTAACATAATAAAACAATATAATAATGTTGTTATTGATCTTGTTGCAAGAGTAATGAAATGAACGAAATGAACGAGCAGTTCAAAAAATTGATTTATTACAATTGATTTCTGGCACTACTGAGGAGAATGCATTTAGAATAAAATAATACAGTTTAGGATATTGTTCCATTTCTCTTTAGATCGTGGTAATCCATTGTAACTTGTAAAAATGACCATAGTTTAGTTATGGTTGAGTTATTTGGAGCACTATCCAACCTGATCCCAGGATATTTTGTTGATACCGTATTGAAACGGATGGTAAGAGGGCTGCCCTAATAAAATGAGGGATCTTATAAAAAGGAGCATATCATGATTGGTACAACATGTATTAGCACTCAGGCAATATTATCAAACTCTCCCACAAAAGATCCCGAACAAAATAACCAGCCTAATCCATACATGCGAGGTTGAATTCGGTATATTTTATGGGAATGGGATGCAGTTGAATTCTTTGCTGTGATAGCCTAGAAGCCGCCGCCGCCGACAATTCCATCCACGCCTACGAGTTTCTTTTTTATAGAAATCCCCGTTTGACACCCAGTCACCTGTAGGCGTCTTTATCTAATTTCGAAGGCTTCGTTTTTTCATCGTTTTCGACACCTCCGAAAGTTCGACGTGTGAAAAGTAGAAAAAACACAATAAACGATCGGGAAAATGTATCTGGTACCGAGGGAGTCGAACAAACTCATTGTGTGTGATTTTTCTGCCTCTCTTGGTTCGTTTCGCGGCATTAGTGGCCGTGTAAAATGTTTACTACTCCGCCTAACACCTGGAAAATCTTGAGCTTACGCATCTATCGCATTTTTGTCGCTTCTGCTGTGCCATTGTGGTGGCCATTGTTAGCTGAGTGAGAACACTTCCTAAATAGGCAGTCGCATACTGTTCACCTTTGAACAACTCGGATAGCATTGATTGGTTACGCCTGGCTTCTGGGATGTGGTTCAGCACATATCTGTGGATCTCTGATGCAGCTACAATGATGTTATGCTTCAAGTATTTCCTGATTCTAATAAGCATGTCAGTTTGTTGCTGCATTCACATTCAAAGGTAACCAATTTTTTAATGTAGCCGTAAATGAATGATTTTCAGTTTCTTTACAAATCAGCAGAGGCTCTTTAGGTTCTTTTTTTTTAATTTTTTATTCTTTTCATTGAGAAACTATGATATTCAAACATTATAATATAAGACAATACTAAGAATGTGTAACATTGTGAAGAATATTTTAAAGATATGTTCGTTATTAAAGAGTTGATTTGATTAAAATCACTCATTGATGAATTATCCCACTTTGATGCATAATTTCTGTTCAAAAATACAGTATATGTTGATTTAATAAAGTTTTTGAACTTTAATTGTGAATTCAAAATAAAACTTTCTTATCCTGATATGAAATTATATTATTTACTCTAAATTATTACAACTTCAACTGAGTAACGGTTTTGGCAAAAAACCCAAACAGTCAAGTGTGAAGGTTTGGATATCCTGTTTCAAAAATAGTAATAAATGTGTTAAAACACTTCACATTCTAAATGTAGATACACATCTTCCTTATTTCATATTCAATCATTAACAAATTGCATCTCATACTCATACAGTTGAATTACTCTTCAGTTTATGCTTTGTGAATTTAAATAATAATTTTTATATTGCAAATAATAATCCAAGTCTAAGATATTATCATTCAACTCTTGACGAATGTCAAATTTTTTCAGATAATTTATTGAATACTCAGTTTCAATTCATTTCAATTATTTATAATACACCATTGCATTGGTCCAAGATAAATTTACATTGGAGATTGATTTATTTCGAACAAGTAACCGACTTGTACCAACCATCATGGAGAATTAATTGGCCGCATTCTTATGCATAGGTCCTGTGGCTCTTGTTTTGTAGACTGCCACTGATGATTGAATTATTACAAGACCTCCAATCAACAGGCACATCATTTTGATGCATGCTATCAATTCCCTTTCCCATTTTTCTTCTCTCCTTTTTCTTCTTCTCTTCCCTTCCATTTTTCTTCTCTCTCTTCTTTTATGTGATATTATTGCTTTATATCATCCTTCTCTTTTCTAGCCTGCAAGGTATCCTATAGTTATTTGTTTTGTTTTGTTTCGCTGCATAGCTGAGCACAAACCCGCTGACTGGTGTCTTAATTAACAGTAGGATATGTTTTAATTAAAATCTCAGGTTGCCGTTGTTGAAATGACACCATTGCTTGTTCGCAGCTCACGGTCACTCCCTCCGCTCCTCTCACTCCACGCTTGGCTTTCTCTCACTCTCACACTCACAGCACACCCACAATCGCTGCTGGAGTTCTTTGGTCGAAGTTGCCTCCCTCAGAGACCTCAGTGAGAAGTGGACTTGTGATTGTTGTTAGCTAGCATTGTTGGAGTTTCGACTACCGCTGCGATCAGAATTGCCAACTTGATCACTTCTCTCAAAAGTACAAAAAGTTGGAATGTTAACTTACTTTGTAAAACCCCCATCAGGATTGACTTTTTTTTAATTTGTAACAATCCACAAGAGAACTGAAATTGTAGCCAAGAGTTAAAGCACAGAGAACAGACTTAGACTAGAGAGTATTGCTTCTCTATGGTTGAAGTTGACAGCTTCAATTTTGATGAATAAAATTTGTTATTGAGAGAAAAATTTCAGTAGAATTTGAAGCAGTTTTAATAAGATTGATCTTGAATAAAGAAATTGGGGAGCTCATGATAATAAAAATACAGCATTATCGTACTTCCACACCATTTTTTTGCAAATCTAACAAAAAAGATAGAAGATTCCATTCAAGTCTTTGTATGGAATCTTGATGCATCTGGTGATCAGACAGTTAACTGTTTATGGAGTACCTCACTAGTTGCATTCAGTAATTCTATGATTCATTCAAGTGCAAGTGAAAATCAGAACATTAAATTTTGTATTATTAAGTGGACGCTGATCAATACATACTACTGTGCCAGTACTTTAACAACACTGCATGATATTGTTCATTTCCATAAAGCAATTCGCTTTATTTCCTAGTTCATGATGTTTTTGCTTAGGAGTATAGCTGGTTCACTTTGCCAAGGCATCTGGACTGGGAATCATTTAATTTTTTAAATTAATTTTTAATTGATTGTCATTACAGCTTTTTACCATGTTCCAAGTGTGAAAGATTCCATCCACTATTCAATATCGTTCCAATTCCAATATTAAT
Source organism: Laodelphax striatellus (assembly GCA_017141395.1). Classification (NCBI taxonomy): domain Eukaryota; kingdom Metazoa; phylum Arthropoda; class Insecta; order Hemiptera; family Delphacidae; genus Laodelphax; species Laodelphax striatellus. The sequence continues at coordinate 18,821,111 of CM029538.1, read as the reverse complement.
ATAACGGCATCAGTGGATTAATTTTTATACTCTTTCATCATTACAAAACACTCTAATAAGGTAGGTAATTCATTGTGACTCCCCTTAGGAGCCTTACATAATTTAATATATATAGATATAGTATATGTTATCTCCCTATCACACCCCAATCGAAAATTAATAATTACTAGTTTTACATTTACAAGAATCCCAATTGTTACTAAACCTCGATGTAGGCCTAAATAAATTCTACTTTTTCAAGACATTTTTGTTTAAACTGATTTTAACCAAACCTATTTTAAACTTGTGATAACTTGGTTGAAACTGTGAATCAACTAACCGAGTCTCAGGCCTGACTATCGTTTCGTTTAAACTCAGTTTAAAAGGAGGTGGTGCATACAAGCCCAAGATACATCGAATCTAGATTAGCTGTTCAGCTGTTTATGGAAGTCGAGCCAAGACGACAGCTCACCTTGTTGGCATGGCTGGGGTACATGGTACCAAGGAACCATCAACCGAGCACCGGAGTGTATTCCTATCACGTAACTGAGCACAAATGTAGCCAAGTCCAGAACCGGTTCTTCCAAAGTTCGGGTTCGTACGTCCCTTTGTACTCCCGGAGGCTCGAGCTCTCTGTAACCTAACAACAGGTGGTGGTAGTTCGATCTCACCTCATGCATCGCACTTCTCACTCATCCTTTCTCGCTTTTTCTCGCCCCATCTCTCTCGCACAGTGTCCGATTCGCGGCTATAAATTAAGTCACAAATATAGAATTCCCGCCGTGCAAGGTACGCTGAGTTAGCCAATAATTTATCGACTCCTCTCTGAACTCACTCCTTAACAGCTCCCTTACCTCCCCCCCACTTCAACCCTTCCCCTCCACCCCAAGGGGCACTTAATCCGGCGGCAGGCATCAATTGATTTGTTCCGGTCCTCTGCAAGACTCCACGACGACCTCTCAAGCCTCTCACGACCTCCTCCTTCTCCGCCACCTCACCCCCCTCCCACCCCTACTCTACTAAGGCACTTTTGTTCGATCACTTCATCAGTGAGCGCAAGACGCATTCGGCCAACATTTCTTTACTTGTTTCTATTTTGACTTTGCACTCAGTACAGTAATATTCATTTCAGTTGGCGGATGGCATTAGATAGATAGAGAGATATTATTTCTTGACGTTGCTGATGACCGTAGAGTCTGACGACAAGGAATAATATCTCTCTATCTATTTATCTAATGTCATCTGCCAACTTTTGAGAAGAGAGTTAAGGTGAAACTGAGGAGCAAGGGAAGATTCAAACTCTTGTTCTTGCCCTCTGCAAATAACAACCTTTTTAAGGCATCTGTATATTTTTTTCATGACTGTTATTAAAACATGTCATGAAGACTTATTAATAAAGGGACGATGGCAACCTATCCCACAAAAAATTGAGATATTGGAAGTCAAACCATTAATTTTCAGTTCACTTCTTGAACAACAAAGAAACTATATCATACCTTTTATCTAAAACTAATATATCTGTTCATTTTTTTCAGAGCCCACATGAGCTTTTATTTTGGGATTTTATTTAATCCAATAAATGATTGTTAATTGAACAGCTGATTTGTGAGGTGTGTGCACACACACACTAGACACCTTTCCTGAGCGGTAACAGTCTGTGCTGTCTAGTGTATTGATACTGTATACGCTAATGGTATAATAAATAATTCTACTTCTATTCTCTCTACTCGTAGCTAGTAGTGATTCTAGAGATTAGAATGAGATAAGTCAATAGGCTAGTTCCTCGAATTTTTATATTGATAGAACAGTTTGAAGAAAGAAGTAGCAAAATGTGGTATGTGAGCATTCACCACCCTTTAGGACTGTGATGGGTCATCGAAATGTTTAACCATCTTTTGAAAACTTTCCAAGCCCCTCTCAGAATTTGAAACAATGCGGTCCGAACATACAACATCAGAAGAACAACCCTAGTTTAGGTATGTACCGTAATAACGGGTTCTCGACACACAATTTCCAAGAACACCATGAAAGTGACTACTGGACGGGAACTTCTGGAACCTATTTCGAAGAGGGTATTGAAAAGAAAGAGAAAGGGTTTTGAAATTCGCTCACTTACTTCCAGCAAAAACAATATCTATTTTAATAGATACAGAAAAGAATAGATTTGCCTTTGCTTCCAGTGAATGCTAGGTTGAAAAATTTGCAGAATTGATACTTTTCAGGAGTTGGTTTTCTATTTTGTTGTAGAATTCGAAGACAACAAAATCGTTTTCTGTTGGAGTTTCAGAAATAAAAAATTTCCATGCTTTTGTTACTAAACTGTGGAAGAAGTCTGTCAAAACTTTACAAAGTTGTTTCTTTTTCTTGGTTATCGGAGTGTTCAGTGGAAATTTGAAAATAAATAAAAACTATTGACAAAGCTTTTTTTCACGTTCAGTACTGTTACTAAATTACTCAAATCTCAAATAGATAGCGATCGTATGGGTATGCGATCGTAAGTGCTGAAAAATTAATGAATGAATGGATAAGGCCGTGCGCCCACGGAGCAACTGCTATCTGACTGCAGTCGCCAACCCAGCTTTGGCAGATAGCATTGGCTGATAGGATAGATTAGATTACCCGATTACCCGAAAAACAGTCAAGTGTTATCTGGCAACGCTGGGTAGGCGCCTGCAGTCAGATTGCAGTTGCTCCGTGGCCACGGCCTAAAAATCCTCTTTTTGTAAATCCAAAAGAAAATAATACAGTCAAATAATACATAAAAAACATTGCGTTTGTGTATTGAAACAATACAATACGGAATAATACACAGTAATGATATACATAGAATAATAAAACTTAGGCATCACAGAAATAACCGCACATAAGCACAAAGCACCGCACATAACCGCGATAAGTGTCTGCCAGATGAAAAAAATAACAGGTGCAATCAAACTACTTATTGAAATAAATTTTTTGAGACAAATTCTCGAACAGTAAGGAACTTGACTTTGGGATGGGGCAGCTGGATGTAAATATTGGTGACGACTGAAATGAAGACGACCGACTTGAGAAGGGTCGTCTGTCGGCGACAACAAACTAAAATCTAAATAAAATAAGAAAGGGAGAAGAGAAAAAATGTTGAAGAAGAAGCTTTTGGGACAGGTCCTTCCGGCCGAGAGGCATTTTTCTGGTGTCAAATTTCGAGACGGGCGCCGCACCATTACATCGTCAGTATGTAAATGAATTTGATGGTGAATTTATCAAACGAACGTTGAAAAACTTGGAAAAATAAAATAAAAGTTACCAAAAAAAAAGAACTGGAGGCGGTCAGCCGCGAAACTTAGCGGTCGTGCTAACTGTCCTAAAATTACCTAATCGTTTCAACCACCCAGGTCGGTGTCACCTTTCAACAGCGAATTCCTTCAAGTAACTTAATCATCATCAACATAACCCATACACTAGGTCAGGTCGGTTAATTGAAATGCTGCATGTGTCATTGAGCAAGGCTGTCTCCAATATAAAAAGCATGTACTTGTACAGTACACCTTTTTAGACACAGCCTTTTGTAATCAGATTATTCTTTTATAGCAAACTCTAATTCAAATGCATTACACGATCTTTGTACACTTCATTTTTGTGAACCAAATAGAGAAATCCACTTCATTATAATAGGGGATTTCTTCTACTGTGATCATTGTCTTTCAAAAAGTGCTAAAGATTTAGGATTTTGTGTGAATAGTGATGTATTCCATCTTTATTAAAAAGTTTTCATTTCTATTTTGAATTGAGCACATTTTTTACAAGAAAGTAGTGTTGACAATCTGAAGATCTGTTGTATTAATTTGAAGGACTTGTATTGATTTTTGAAGACAGCAATTAATTTATCTTGGATAGAGCGGCAAACAAACAAAAGATATGAAAAACTTTTTCATCCATGTAAAAGTGTACAAGAAATTTCTATTAATAGCCTCCTAGTTCACTGTAATTTGTGATTTCATATTGTAGCTAAACAAACTATTACTTGTACAATACATAGCAGTAAATTTTGAAATTTGTTTCCTTTCACAGTATTCTGGATTCTGAATTTAATGCATTTCATGATGAAGAAAATGTGTATTAGTCATTCATTGGAATAATATAAACTTTGTGACCTAGCTTTTAGGGTGAACCTTATGAGAATAGGGATAAGATTCACTGTCCTACAGTATTTATTACTCCTGTGACAATGAGGCTCACGTTATCCTCTATTTATATTGACTATATAAGTAAATACAGTACAAAAAAATACTTTTTACACACTTGGGCTTTTTAAGAACGAAACTATTCATAAATTTCACAGTTTTGGAACAGGCTTGAAACATATATTCGGAGCAAAATCATTGGACCAGAAAGAATACTTTGAGAGAAGCTAATGCAACTAACAACTTTTTATTATTCTGATCACTGTACCGACACAAAAGCGCTGTCCATTTTGGCGGGTCTATTTATAAAATAAGATGAAAACAACACATTCCTAGTAGCAACTCAGTTTCAGAGAGAGGAAGAAAATCAGTCATTTAGCGATTTGACACATGCCAGAGTCTGCTACTCTCTCTGGTTTGTCTCTTAACTGACAAGAGAACTTCACGCTCCGCTCTCTGAAATGAATAACACCCTCTGTTCAATCTGATGGAAGCTGATTTATCAATCCAAGATTTACAGTTTCGTTACTAAAGCTGCCCATCATTTAATAGGATCGAAACTTGCCTGATCTAAAGAAAGCTTCTGCATTCTGTCTAACTGTACTTGATGTTGAGAAGTCTGTACGTCTTAATCAAAGCAAGTTATCCAAGATAGCTCACATCATATCTAGCCTAATGAGGCTTGAATATGAAGAACAAAATCATACAGTGTCTGCTGTCAGTGGATTGTTATGAACTTAGTTTAAAAAATGAATACGTATTATTTTTATTGCCGACATTGAAGAAAGTAGCACATATTTCTAGTGAGGTAATAAATATTTTCCTGACACATATTTCTAGTAAAGTAATAAATATAATAATGTACTATGATAAACGGTTAATTGGGAAAAATGTTATCATGAGTGAGCTTTTATAGGAACAGGGAAACCCCATTATTGCCCTCATATGTTACTATAATAACTTTTCAATAAATAAATCCAACTTTTGTACAGAAGCTATCCTTGAGAAAAACATTTTGTAAAGAAAAGCTAGCATGATTTACAATCCTGAGCAAAATTCAAGTGAGCACAAAACAGTTGGGCCTATTCAGTATTGATATAGACTTATGGAGCCCAGAGTTTATATTCAGTAGTATTTTATCGTATGTCAGGTATGACCTCCGCATCAGAGGTTAGTGCATAAAAATATCAATGGGTGAAAGTTCCATAGGTAGAGTTTCGATAATATGGAGTAAGCACGCTACTCATTCCATAGCTGGAAAATAAACTGAATAACGAGATAAAAATAAATTTAAAATACAGGTAGGAGCAATGTTTCTTTGAAGTTGACATAAATTCAGCAAGCTGCAAAACATATTATTCAACAATAATTGGAAAAACTGAAACAAATATATAAGGTATTGTCATGTTGATTCTATATAATGTTGAGAGCAGATACTGTACCATGTAATTAAAGTTCCACACATTTCCAATGAATCTTCAAAATGTTGTCTAATAAAATATCGTATTATTGTATTATTTTGAATTTGAGAAGAATCGTATTTTTTACAGCCCAAAAATAGATTTATTAAAAGTAAAAAATCTTGCTAACTCAATTCCCTGAATCATAACTATTGATAAATTATCATTTTTCAAAAGTACAAGGTGGGGCAGAGAAATTTACTTATTCCAATCTAGAATCTCTTATATTATTAATAACGGAGCCTAGCTATATTCGTCTGTAGATAACGGGCTGGAGCTTTGTGGTTTTTCAAAGCAATAAATTGACTTTATAGAGAGGTTTCATTTCCAAGTATACGGCGGATACCTTTTGAAAAATGACTATAAATTGTATTTTATAATAGCAATTAAAGTACAATGAATTCTCCCAAGACGAAAAACAATAATTTCACACTTTGTTAGGCATGGAGAAGATACAATGGTGTCTGGTATATGGGTAAATAATGGCTTATGAACGCCCGTTTTGTATTATTCTTAAGATTTTGTTTTTATTTCCTTATAGCCCTAGCATACAAAGACATAGTTTAGCGAAGGCTGGCAATTTCATAAAGTACTGTATCCTATCAACATAGGAGTGTCTTCTTGGAATGGGAAATTGTTATGTAGGATCCGAGGATCGATTACCCAAAAAAATAGTCGTTGCAATTGCAATCAAATGATTGTTATCAAGTTTCCACCTTGTGAGCCTACATAGGCTAAAATATATAGCATTGATATTCTATAATAAAAAATTATTCCAACTTCATTACCTCTATCAGCTTCTACATAATATTAGATGGACATAATATTCGTTGTAACCCAACGTTTTCACTCTGTTCAGTCGTTCACTGACCTCCTTATAAACTCTAGCTTCTAGCTATTTTGAAGAAGACTGCCAAGAAATATTTCATATAAGTGAGGGATCCAGTATGTTGAATATCAAGTTGTTGACAATGTTAATGGTTTGGAAACAGAAGCGCACACCTTAATGCCAAATTATATCAAAACACCGGCTCGTTTCATTAAGTAGATGTCTTTCAGCGTCTTCGAGAAGGCTATCGTAGAAAATTCTTTCGCGCAATTGCATACTTCTCGTTTCAACTTTACACTGGAACATTACTACACCCTCTGTTCTAGTAGATAAACTTTGATAAAAATAGAGAAAAAATTTAGGTTCATCGTGACAGTGTATCTCTAGACTACAAATTACAACAGATGTTCTAGAAACCTCTTCCAAGTTGTCAAAATTCACTAAACCTTTTAGAAGATTTCTGTGAAGAGTGTTCTTTATGAGACTTTTTGCACTTGTATAGAATTTGTATGAAGAAAATAATCTTGGTGATTATTTAAATGGGAACATTGTTACATTATTGAAATAAAAAGAAACGACAAGACATTTTTATGTGATTAAAAATTATTATTAAAATTCTTAAAATCTCAATCAATTTTCAGCCCGATGCGATACATAGATACTCGTAGATCCTGGTCATGTACAATACAAAAACTTCACAATTAATTCAACGATTAATTCATAATATCTCTTTGAAAACTACTGAAACATTCATACAAGACATTTTACATCATACTACTGATTTGTTTTCGATTGCAGAATCGTTTCTTATGTAGATAAAGTCTGATTGTTTCTTCACTCTAACCAGTGATTGGCAATCAAGCACAGAATTTTGAGCGTCTGGCTGAATGACTAATTTATGAGATTGAATTGAATCAAAAATGATTGAATGACTAATTTATGAGATTATTTAGATGAGATGATTTATTGAGATTGTAAGTACTTTTTTGACAGATGGTGGTGTTTTTAGGATATCGTGGTTTTTTGTCTAATATATTTTAATTCTTCAACCATTCAATTTCGAAAAAGTAATAGTTTTACGAGCCCTCATCAAAGAAGTCTTTTCCAACAAGAGATTTCTTCTGAAAAGCCCAAGTACATAAAGAGTTGATGCCTTGATAGAGTACTTATAGGAGGAGTAAGGGCGGGCACGAGACCATGCAGGAGAGAAGAGAACATGTGGCGAAGGAGTTCCTCGAAAGAATGAGCAGACAAGGACAGAGGATAAAATGAAAGAAAAAACTGATGAGGTCCGTGTGGAATATAGACATAGTAGTGAAACGCTCTTCTCACATAGGACGATGAGATGGTTGTATTTGCTGTGCTTTGCCCTGGTGGAGGGGATGACTTGTGAGTGTGTGCATGGATGGAAATGGTAATGGTGGGAGAGAGAGCCGAGTAGAGAGAGACAATTACATAGCAGTGCAGCCAACACGACGAAAATCCATGCCAAGAGAGCTGAGTGAGTTGTAAGCCAGGGCAACCCCTGTCAAGTCTGGCTAGCCGGAGCTGATCAGTGCATTTTAAACCATTGTTCGATTAGCACGTGTTAATATTCGCATTTTATCAAGGTTTGTCGTGTTTTTAGCGCGTGGTTTTCGACGCTCAACGTCTTCATTGGTAATCACGTGACTTTTGTTGCATTATATTTAGATGCAATCATGTTGTGGATTTCGTGGTACTTGTGGTGTGGAAAACGATAGGCAATTTTGGATTTAAATATTTGGTGATAACCGGTGTCCCTGCGTTTGACACTCTGTGGATGACCATTAACATCTTAGATCTGGTAAGACTCTCACACCTTATTACTATTCAATAACAATCACTAATATTTTTATCTCTTTAGATAGTGTTACAGAAGTCTATTGGTGGAATCTGCTTTTGCCGCAAAAATTCTGAATTGCAGGCTAGTCTCAAAAAGTTCGCTAGAGTGAATCCTTCGGAAGCTCATGTCAAGGATGTCATTGCTAGATTCCTCTAATTTTCCAAAAAAATTAATGGATCTTCATTTGCGTGAGAAAATTCTTTTTTACCTGAGACATGCTAGTGCACACACTTCGGCGGTGAACATCAGGAACTTCAATCAGCGTAGGCGTAGCTTGGGACATCAATTTGGGGGGGCACAAATCAAAATTAGGGTGTTATGAGCCAGGACGCATACTACAAAAGGGTACTTTTCTAAGCTAGTCTACTCAATAAAATGCTCAGAATCATTTTGTGTAGATCTAAACAGAAGCAACTGAGTATCAACAGATATTTATTTTATTTATCAATCTCAGCATTTTTTTGCAAAATGTTGGGGGGAGCCCTGTGCCCCCCGCCCCCGGCGCGATGCCTCTGTCAATCAGCAAAGCACGGAATGGTTATTGACATTATTTTTAAAGGTTTTAATCAACCAATAGCTTTTGTATATTCAGAAAAACAACCCGCCAAAGGGTTTGAAGCTCCTTGTCGGAATCCGAAACATTCTGACTGCGTAATCATTGCTGCCGCTACGTCAAACTAAGAAATCTTAATAATCTTCAAGTACAATCCTTGATCTACCTGGCATTTAAAAGCGGATTTGAAAATTTGCACCTGGGCTATTCACAATTTGCCAATTTAAAATTTTTGGGTAGCTCCTGTCAATGATCGGGGAGACGTTTGTCGGGCGCATGGTGTTGGGGGGGCTTCCGCCAAAAAAGGGCGCCCGGGGTCCTCCTACAGAAAAATCCTAATCCATGAATACATCTGCCCCATCTTAATGACTAATTGACGTATATAATTAATTAGTGTGATGAACCCATTGTCAGGTGCGTAGCCAGAAATTAACTTGAGGGGGGGCAATAACGGGGTGGTCCGGGGCCTACCTCCCGGGAAATGTTAATATTTGACTGGTACGTAACACTGTTTTAGACTACTTTTTGGGTCTTGCGATAGCTGAAATCCAAACATTAAAAAATAAATAATTTTTCGTTTTTTGAGCACAACTCCAGCATTGCTGCTGTATAGCCTATTACCTATAGGTAATACTAACTCGTACTTGTTATTATATCAATCTTATACCTAATATTTTTATTCAGATGTTACAAAATGTTACCATTGGTCCAATGTGGTTTTAAATTTTCTCTCGTTATAGTTAGAAAGAATTACTATTCCAAATATAATAATAAGGCTTCTGAGACTTTTATTAGTTAGTTATGAATGAATGGAATAAAACCATTTTCGACTATGTAATTGGACGGTGCTTTTTCATTATTCTATTAAGAGAAACAATAATTTACTTTAAAAATTGAATTTCGACAATTTCGGGGGTGGGCCTGGGCCCCCTAGTGGGGGGCCCCTGGCTACTCCACTCTTGGTATAGATATTGAGTCCCTTCTTAAAAGATTAATTCATGAAAATCCGCAAAAAATGTCAATTGATATGATATGAGATCCAAAATGTAAAATGAAAAGCCATATCACCGGAAACTGCCCAATCTTGTAAAAACTCAGATACAGTACAACTTTACAATTTCTGCATGTTTGCACTGATTCCGCTCATTGATAATTAATTTGTCAATTGATAATGCATTGATAGTGATGATGTATTTATAAATTGACACTATGTATTTATCAGTTGTTCAGCCTAATTGACAATAATAGTAATGAATATATCGGTTCAACCCTAATTGGTCATTGTCATACCTTTTTCAATCTCCAATTTTCTCTAAACCTATATTCTTATTTAGACCTATATTTTTATAGAACATAATTCGACAACAGCTAGAAACAGCATTATTGAAGAGCGTATGAGAGTACGACTTGTATCGTCTTCCAAGGAAATAAAATTTATCAAGCTTCCAGTTTTTATTTTAAAGTACAGTATTCCGATTTGTCATTATTTGTTTCAATTTTGTATAAATAGAAAATACTACAGGATTAAATTTCAGTGCCTTATTTTGTCTTCAGTAGCACATCCTCTACAGCTTTGAATAATACTGTAAATTAATTCATAGGGTATCGGCTTTTATTTATAACAATTATGACCTCATTTTATTCTAAAAACCTGTGAGAATACACATTTCAATCAGAAATATGTAAACTTTTGTAGTTCAAAGTTTTGTAAGTCCAAATGATCCTTTTGAGATCTAAATGAAATACTAAGCAGTTAGAGAAATAATCTTATTGAACTACATTATAAATCCACGAATTTCTCCAGAGATTTCATTTTACTTTCCATAAATGTTTCACTCAAGATATTTTGAAAATTGGGTGGCTCTATTCCTCATTTTCACTAAGGTTTAGTGAAGGTTTACACCAAGGTTTAGTAATAATTGAATCTCGCCGTTGCATGAGGATCACAATCATAATTATGAAGATCTCATTGAGATCATAAGACAATTCTATTTTTCTCTTCTTGTTATATACCCAGAATTAAGATGAAACGGTTCAATAAAATTTCTCCTTTTATTCAGTCTATTGGGAAGCAATTAACGTTTAGTAATAGAAGCAGACTGAACTGTTAATTTGATCGAAAAATGGATCCTGGCATTGGGTTGAGCAGTTCCGTCCCATGCTTCCAAAAGAACGGAAATAGACTTGGTTTGGAAATAGAATGGACCTTCGACTGGATCAACAGTCTCTCACACCATTCTCTAAAACTGTGACATCGTGACAAGTACAAACACTTCGTTTGGAAATTGTTATTATTCCCTTCATGCTTCAAATATAATATATCAAGCTTGAAGTTCCATGAAAATGTTGATATACTCGTAGTATAAAAATCATAGGCTATTTACAAATGATATTGAATATAAGTTAAAATTTAAATAAAGTTTCAAAAATAATTAAGTTATTCCGATAGAACAAGGTTTTTCCTTGTCCCTTTAGTTACGTAAAATCGGGGTTCAATTGGTGATTGTTCATTTTGCTTTGGCTCCTTAAATAAAAATCAATTACCTCAAACAACGTTTCACTTTGTTTAAATTGTATAAGAATTCATCCTTGGATGAATAATTGAAATTGAAACATTTTCAAAGTTGTATTTGGGTATTTTCAGGTAATTCATTGTCAATTCCGGTCCCATAGTAAAATGAACGATTGGTTAGCCTACTATTGTTTTGTTCAGCGATCACAAACTTTAGATACAGGTACGACATAACATAACTCAACGTTATGTTGTCGCTTGTTGGAGGTTTTCCTATTCAATTAAGATAACAATAAATCATGCATAGCATATTTTCAAATTTTTGGAAATTCTTATTGGAATTTGTTTCTTTGAAATTAATTACATTAATAAAACCGATAGCCTACCTGTTATTCAATTCTGATCGAGTTAATAACGAAAAGAAAACCACTTTTGATTTAACTTTTCAGTCTCACTTGGAATTCTAGGTTCTCCTCTAGTAAATATAGTTTTTGACGAACTATATGTCAATCCATATGACAAGGACCAAGTCAAGTCCACTTATAGACACAGTCAATCCAGATTCTGGTCATGACGAAGAGCGGAAGAGAAGAAGTATGAAGTAATGCTATCATGAAATTTAGGTACATCTCCTAGAATAATGTCGTTTAATTTACAAAAATGCTCACTTTTCGGAGGTGCTTGTTTCGGAAGAGGACAAGTTTTCAGTTTTGAGAACAGAAAACTGATGTAGATTGTAGGATGTAGGTTCATTTCCAGAACATAACTATTTGTACAAAAATCTTGCTGGTTAAATCAAGGAGGAATTTTCTCCTTCCTGGTTGAGATTTTAATAAAGCCGGACAGCAGGTAACAAAGAAATTCACAATAATCATTTAAGAAACTTCTGGACATTTTGATGTGGAGACTAGAATCCATCTAAGCTTAAATTTTTAATTTTATTATCTCAGCTCAATGTGATTATAGTAAGCCTACAACTTACATATTTTATACATTACATTACAGTTCATTATCGTATAGAAACATAGTTTTCACCATTTTGAACTTTGGATCATTTGAAAGTCAATTTATAAACAAATTTTATAAGTTTTTTGATAAAACAATATCTTACACGTAAAAATAAGTGTTCCGTACACATTGACTAGATAGTGAACTTTCCAGATCAACTTGATCAAACTTTTAGAAATGTGCTTCTCTTTGCCAGTTGAAAAGGTTGCCTTTTTGAGAAATATTGTTGCATATTGTATGAATTGGATTGGTTACTTCGTCTTATTTTAGTTTTGTGATAATTCAAGTAGATGGTCACAAACTTGACTGCTCAGGCATACCACGAACCCAACAGCTAGACAAAACATTTACTGAAACCAAAAACAAGAATCCCAGTCATTGTTCCAGTTCCATGAATTCTATCCGATGACAGTTTTATTTCTGTCACAGTGAATACCTGACCTGGCCATACTGCAACGCAAATACACAACATTGTTCCATTTCCATGAACCTTGCTGGGTACAATCAAATCAGAGAGAATTGAAGTGAAATATTATTCTATACTATCTGGGTACAATGACCATTTCAGTATTCTATTTCTGGCGTGGCAAACCATGCGTGGATGTACGTGAAGTTATTATGAAGATATTAGGCGAGTTGACCTGGCTGCTGTAGGATAGAATGGGTGATGATGAAGACATTATTCCGATTGCCTGTTCTGAACACTTGGTAGGTTGGTTGAGGAGGAGGGGGGATCTGTTGTCTGGTAGGTTCTGAACTGCTTCGATCATCTGCTTTTGCCTGCTGGCTGCCTGGCTCACTCCCGAACCACCTTCCAAAACCTGATGTTTCCTTGGACAGAGGCGCCGTCTATGGCTCGAATTTCAAACTAAACAGGTCGTGCGTACTCCACGAAGGATATCAAACAACTACATTATCATTGTGTTGCCTGAACGTGGATGCGTCCAAACTAGAGACTTGAAGTTGCATGTAGCTAGCTGGTTGTGGCTGTGGGCAAGAGTTGAAAAAATTTCAACGTGTACAAATCATTCCCGAATTTTGAATTTTCTCAATTCAAGAATTTTGAATAACCAAGCACTCAACAATTCATTCTCATGGATTTTGTTTGGCCAAGTACTCAACTTGCTTAATAGTTACAGTACTTTGAACTGCGCAGTAGTTCTAACACAAATAGCTTAGCTACTTTGAACTACAGTACTAGCAAATGTTATTCTATACTTACAAGTGGAATTTCTACATGTTTTCGGAATTCTTCGAAAATTTACATTGGAGTGGTATCAAGGTTATCATGAATAATAATACAGTAATAATAATAATTGATACTTGTCATCTTATCAATGGAGGGGAATGGATTCAGGACGTTAAATGAGGACGTGATCTAGTACTGGCCAAAATTACCAATGATGAATAAATTTCCAGTAAACAAAATTTTAGAACAAAAGTTGAAGAATGGTAAGGCTCCAGAGGCAAAGGCTCCAAGAGTGGGAACAAAATGAAGCGAAGAAAGAAAAGCCTTTTCTCAAAAAATGAAAAGCAGGTGGGCAAACAAGAAGAACAAGTCCATAAATGAATCTCATTTCACTCTGCGTCTTCCACTTGGGGAGCTCTACGGCTAATAATAATAATAATGATGACAGTAATCTCTTATGAGATGATATATTGAGAATTTATCGTTGTTAAACTTATTATAATGAATTATTATTGTGGAAGCATTTATCATTGTTAAACTTGGATTAGAATGCATAACATTTGCATTCCAGCTTGAACTTTTAGCAAAAATCGTCGTCTTTCTCAAATTTTCGTCCTCAGAATATTTCATTTCCGGTACCATCCCTTCCATACAAATCCAGTATCATCCCACATAGGCACAGTAGAGGTATCAAGGTAGCAAGCTCCATAAAGATCTTGTGGCTGCAGCTCCTTGAGAGATGCATTGTGCTTTTTAGTGGTAGAAGCACCAATGCGGTGTGAGACCACGACAGCCAATGCACGTTAAGACTTTCTCGGCGTGTGTGAACAATAGATATGAATGTTAAATTATTCATAAGCGAGTCTATTGCACAGTATGCTCATGGATTTTGTAAGCGTTGTGGTCATTACAGATACAGGAACTTCTCGAAGGTGGACAATCAGAGACCTACTATGACTCAGGCGCCTTCATCCACACTTTTCTGTACAGTTTAGTCGCTGAAGTGGTCTTTCTAGAATTCACTTCACACTGCAAGCAAGAATGTACAAAACTGAGAATGTCCTGATCAATTTAGAATAGTCTTCTGATAGACACCTTTTTGTATTGTTCTTATTTTACTACATGGAAATGTTGGTTCACAATATTTATTGCTATAACCATTTTCAGTCATCCTATCAAACCATTAAATGCAAAATAGTCTTCTAATTTTAACAGACCCTTCCAAATTTACAACTGCAGAAATGTATTGTAGTGTTATAGAAGTGTTATAAATGTATTGTAGTGATTTTGAAATCACTGACATATATTACCAAGCTCTGCTTGATTTTGTAGTGTTATTTTGCGCAAATCAAACTAAACTAAACTATAATTGATACCGTTTGATGAAGTATTGTCAAGATTATCAGGTGTCAGTATTGTATTCAAGGAAGCAATGAAATTTATGTTGAATGAAATTTTATAAAAATGTGATTGTGTACACGCTCATTCATTGCAAATGACTGTATGAGGGAAGAATAAAAGTGAATTATTAAGAGTGTAGCCAAATTTTCACATTTAATTTCAATAATGAATAATTTATCTCAAAAATTTGTAGAATAAACTACCACACTAAAAATCTAAATCAACTTTTACTATGAGCTATTGGAGCTATGAAAATATGGGTAGTACTAAAATAATCCTATTCTCCACTATTAATTATTATAGTTATCACTATTTATCCATAGTTAGTAGGAAGTGGCAAAGACTCCAGAAAAAGAGAAAATCCTTCGACAGTGAGGGTTGTATCGTGTGTATTATATTTTTGCTATCTATATGGATGAAACCACAGAATAGGAATAAATTTAGTTTCTCTATAATGAAACGTTATAAGGCTTGTTGAACTCACTTTTGTAAATGTTTCATGTTTGAATGAATGATTGATTGAATAGCATCATTAGTAAACATTACTGTTGTTGTATATACAAACATGTTAGATGTTCAAGGAGTGAACACATAATCTAAATAGACGAAGCGATCATGTTCCTACAGCATGGATTATGTGGTACAGTATAAATGGTTTGTCTAGTAATTGATAATTTGTTTCTTTCTTTGCAGATATGAGCCCTAGTGGACTTGAATCAAGCTACAGTCAATTCAACTTGTGATATGACGTTGACTGTGCTCATCTCCGATCATAACTCACTTTCGTTTAGTGTTCAAATAGTGTGAAACTAGCTATGAAGTGCGCAAAACAATCGGAGTTTCTAGCAATTAATTTTTAGTCGTGTGACGCGCTCGTGCTAGGGTTTAGGCGTGCGTGCGCAATGCCGGAAAAAGAGGTGATTTTCAACGCGATGCCACCGCCCCCGGGGGTGGGACTTCCGCTGCAGTTTCCGCCTTCAGCGTTTGCCGCCTTTCACCACGCGCCGCTCCCGGTTGATCAGCGAACGCACGAGGGGCGCTACCTCTGGGATCCCGCCTCCGGACGAATACTGCATCCAGATGCCGCCCCCACCGCCTTTCACCATCCTGCCGCTCATGGGTGAGTCACTAATTCAATAAATTTGAATTCAGCAAATTAAATTTGGTAAACTATCACTAAAATATATTGCAAGGAAACACCTCATAAAACTATAAGTATTATGATCACAGTGAAATTTGGTAAAATATCACTGAAATACATTGCAAGGAAATACCTCAAAATCTATATGATATTGAACTTATGACTGTAAAATACACGTCTTCTAGTAAAGAGTAAGATTTTGAAATCTATGCAAAGAAACTCCTCAAACAATTTGGTAGATAATTGTATTTACAGTGAAATAACCATACAGCACTTGTACCTTCCATACTGTTGTTTATGTTAATATTTTCTTATACCTTGGGTTTACCTCCATTCTCATACCTTGGGTTTATTTTTCATGCATATGTTTTGTTAAATTGATGTGATTTCTACGTTTTTATGTTTTGATGAGCAATATAGAAGTTTCATAATCGTAATACCCGTCGTGTCGTAATGAATAATATGAAATATTATTGGTAACTACAATTCAAAATTTTGTAAGTGTATTACAATTTTAATTATTCCAAAATGGTAAAACAGTGGTAGATGTGATAATATTGTATTTACAGATGATTCATATGTGTGCACACGTTTATACGTCTGATACATGTACTGTATATTATGATATTGGTGTATGTATCCGCAAAAATAAATCTTACAAATGTTGTTGCTTCCAAATATCCATTCACACAATGAGTAATCGGTTGTTACACCATTATTAATCTCTTACAATCTTAATAGGGAGAACTGAAACTGAGAAAGATCTATCTATGGAGCACCCTGAAAAGAAACCATAATTATTGTGAATGTAGACAGATACTGAAAGATGTAGACTAAATAAATAATCTGAAAAGATATTTGAAAATTTAGCTTTAATAGCTGGTAGAGTATCTTGGTTGGTTTATTCTAGTAAATATTTATTTATATCATTGGAATTCACCTAATTCACTTTGAAAGAATAAATTTAGAATTGATGATGAAATTTACAATACTACTAGTCCTGGCGAAGTAATGGCGAAGTGGACCGTAGTATCCGTTGTGTCATTGCACATCTCTCTAATCCTCCCGCCAACTCAAAGTTATTGACATTTTGAAGCTTTAGCCAACTTTATACTCAAAATTACTGTCATCCAAAAATCACCAACTAATTTCTAGCACAGCTCTGACCGAGCTGCTTTTTGATTTTTTAAAAGAAACAGATTTAGATAACGAATGAAAATGATGATAGTTGGATGAGTAATGTTCTCGACAATCTGTTAGTGATAAAAAGAGTCTTTCACAAGTCTCTTTCAACTTTGGATGGCGAGGGAGTTGGGGGTGATGGATGAGGATGGTGGGAGACAGAATGAGAGGCGTTGAAGGAGGAAAGAAAGGGAAGATGGGAGAGGATAGTGTGAGAAGGAGAAGAAAAGACAGAAGTGGAGGATGGGAGAGGTAGACAAATTCTAACTTCTTTTTCTTCCTCTTCCTCGTGTTCCTCCTCTTCTTCTTCCTCCTCTTCTACTTCTTCTTCTTCTTCTTCTTATTCTTCTTCTTACCGCTGCTGATCGCTTTTCTTGTTCTTCTTGTTCTTATTCTTTTCTTCTTCTTCTTCTTCTTCTTCTTCTTCTCTTCTTCTTCTTCTTCCACTACTTCTTCTTATTCTTATTTCTTCTTATTCTTCTTCTTATTCTTCGTCATCTTCTTCTTCTTCTTCTTTTTCTTCTTCTTCTTCTTCTTCTTATTCGTCTTCTTCTTATTCTTCTTCTTCCCAAAGAAAGTAAGATAAAACTTGAGAGGATAGACTACGAGAAGAATATAGAAGGGGAATGAGTGGGAGAAATGGAAAGAGAGGAAGACTAGGAGAGATAGAGAAAAAGAGAGTAAGAAATAGTAATGAGGAAGAAAGAGCGATAAAGAGCAATAAAGATTGCAGCTTCCTGTGTTCGACTCCTCAAATAGCGCAATGAACGTCTCCTACACAGCTGTTGACCATTCTTCCATCTCTTTGTAGTCTTCTCCTAAAGTTAATTAGATTATGCCCTTCCGAAAAGCATTCCTTTCACAAAAATAATTCTCGACACGATTGGATCGTTGAACGTTTTCTCGCGACTTTTGTCGTAACGCCACTGTTAATGTGGCCGTTAATTTCGAAGCTGTAAACGGCTGGCTTTGATTTGCCTCAATCGTCTCGCGGCTCAAACGGCGAATCAAAATTAACGATCATCACGGCTCACTTCGAATTTCGATTCCACAAACTACCGCTCGCTAAGATTAATCGACTAGACGACACCTAGTTTTTGATCTTCTTGTCATGAGATTACGGCGGGTGTGAAATCTATTTATAGGAGAGGTTTCCGTTTCGAATTTAGTAAGAAATAAGCTACACTGATCAGGGAGGATAATTTTTGTAAGGAACAATAGAGGTTGTGTGCGAGAGAGAGGTAGGACGAGGTGTAAGTACTGTACGACATATTGGAGGAAAACACGTTTTCAATCAATCAAGTTTTCTTCAATTACATCAGCTTTGACAATCACTACATTACAATTAAACATAAGTAGGTCATTGAACACAGTACTGCTTGTTGAAGAAAATCTTGTCTGCAAGCTGGAGTTTGAGTAGGTTTAATAGGATTTAGATGTTTCATGTGTATTTGATTTTTGACTATAATGAAGGATGAAGGTTATGAAATTAGGCGGCTGATGAATTTTGCGCTGTTATAGAGTTTTGCCAGCTGACTACTCAAATCATGCACGGGAATCGACTTCTACACTCAAAATAGGCAGCCCTAGAAGCGTTGTCAACCAATCAGGAGCAACCAATTTTCGACTTTCCTTCGCTTCACCGGTTTCATATCTGACAACAGCGCAAAATCTCTCAGTTGCCTAATTCGTGGCCGCCAGTATTATATAGTTGAGGCATTCTATTCCTCATCAATGCAGATTGTTACTTCATGAAATACCAGATTCTACAGTGATATTTTACAATCACCATTCATCACCAATCTTACAAACAAAACTATGAATCTTTTCGTGAGTTTTCTTTTCGAATTCCAACTACTGTAATCCTTGCATCTTCTTGCCTATTAAATTCCTCACATGCTGCAGATGTATGTTTTTCAAACTCATCCAAGATGGTCATAGGGGAAACCTATGTTTGTCTTCATTAATTGAAGTACGAATCTTCCTCACATTACAGTATAGCTATAGATGTTCTTGTTCCCATTAATGTTATAATTTCAACTCATTCTTTAACTACCTCTGATACTACTTTGAATTTTTTTTGTAAAGTATTTAACTTCTTTTGTATCTCTGGAATTAGGTGAGTGCTCATCCAAGGCATAAAATTAATAGTCAGGTTTGCTACACATAATCTGTGAGATGGAAAAATCAGTTTCTAGAGTGCAAAGGAGATGAAGGTTGAAGAACGCAATAAAGCGAAATATAGTGGTGTATTCGTCTGCAAGATTGGTTCTGAGGATGGAATGGTGGTTGTGACTGAGTGAACTCAGCTGTTGAGTGGTGAGGGGGAAAATGGGGGGGGGGGGGGGTGAGAGTGCTGAGGTGATGAGGAGTTACGGCCACTAAACACTGGCTTCGTGTAACTTTATGACTGGCAATTTCGACTCCAATCTTTCGCCTGTGATTAGACGAACACGGCGAGACAAAAAAGATTGATGAGTTAGGAACAGAGAAACACCTGAGTGGAAATTGTGAGCTGGGTCCTGTACATGAGATGGGGGACGAGCAATCCTGTTGTCTGTAGAATTATTCTAACTATAATTGCTTGAAATGCAAATTTGAGAGGGTTTGGTTACTTCCTTTAGCTTGAATTCTTAGTGTCAAACTATTAATTTTTGTTGAATATTTAAATTCTGTTATCATTTGTTAGGATTTTTCGAACTGAATTGCTTTGAAATGCTAATAAACCTTGTTCTACCAAGTTTATTGAATTCACAGAGCTAAATCTTGTTGAGTGTTTCCATTCTGCTTGAATTCAATTATGAAGTTATTTATTGCAACTGAACGTTTTACATTGGGCATGAATCATAGAATCAACAACAGAACATTAGGTCCCAAGTTGTAACTAAATGAATCACAAACTAGTAACTGTTACTAGAAGCACAAACAAGATATATTTTTATTATAAAGTATTCCAATCAATACTTGAAATTACTGTATAATACAAAATTGTAAATGTTGTATTTTGTCTTTGCTAGAAGCTTGTTAATTCAGATGTTTCATTGTTTGCAAACTCAGCCAAGCATGCTCTGGATTGAAGTTTTACTTTGACAAAACTTTGATCTTGAATTTATCATTTGTTAGAGTAGGTTTGAACATCCAACCCTATTTTTCCTATTCTCGCCAACCATCTTTGGTTGGCAAACTGAAACGTTGTTACAACTTGAGTTCAATCAGTACAATTTCAACAACAATAACAACAGTTGTGAATTCTTTCAAAGTCAGTGTGTTACCATATTTTGGTTTTGGATCAGATTATGATATTGGATTTTTTATTAGTATCGTATGAAATATTTTACCAATCTTAGCAGATAGATTATTATTGGTTACCATTTTAAACCCGCTTCGGCTTTTTGTGAAGAAAATCTTTGAGATTTTTAATTGCTGTTTTGAGATAGCTATTAAAACAATTGCTGGAATGAAACCAACACAACAGTCGCGGTTAATTGATCGATTAAAATGCTTGTAGTAGATCGACTGACCTTCGTAATCACTCTGTTTCGTGTGTCTTGTAAAAGCGGTACAAAACAAGATCTTCGGAGGAGTCTTTATAGGGGCATCGCCCTTCCAACATGAATTTCGTTTCAGCTCATTCTCATGTTCGCTCCTTCTTTGTCCGAACTGCGCAATAGATTGAGAGGTGAAGGAAGAGAAGAAGAAGAAGAAAGAAGCAACTATTTTTATGACGCGATGAAGTTATAATTTCGGGAACGCTTTTTAATTGGAGGTAGAACGGCGGTAATTGCCCTAAGGGATGCTGTTGGAAGGGGACGATTGGAGTTAGAGTGAGAAGTGATTCTTCAGGGTAGGAGAGTGGTGGAAAATCTGAGATGAGATTCCTTTTTCTGAGTACAACGTCTTAGTCGATAATCTATAGCTGTATTGATAATAATAATCCGTTAAAGCTATAACCATAGAGAAGCAATACTCTCTAGTTTACTAAATCTGTTCTCTGTGCCTTCTCCCAGCTATTTATCTGTTGTATAGAGTTACGGGGCGTATATAACGAAACCAAGCATCAACTATCTCCCGAGACAACAGAGAAATGGTAAAATGAAATACAGAAAGAGAGAGAAGGTAAAAGAGTAAGGTAATAGAGTAGATAATACTCAGCTAATGATTGGGAGGAGAAATGAAAATTATTTCAGCTGAGGTTGAGGTCAAGTACCAGTCTAGGTTGAGAAAACAAGAGTGATCGCCACAAATGCTTGAGTACTCAATCATCCGTGAATGCTTTACTATTTAGAATTTATGTACAGTACTCTATATTTTGTTGAGAGTAAAATCCTTTATGTCTGGCTGTCTTGGAGGAATTCTGGGATCTCCCAACTGGTTTCCTTCTAAACTATAAGATCCAATACTAGTGACGTCCACCGATATTAAATAGTATGGGTTTTATGAAATCGTCTGTAGCAAATTACTAAGTTTCTTGAATTTTTTTTAAATTTTAAACTGCTTCCACGAAAACGTTATCGAAAATATTGATCCACTTTTTAAAAGGAAATTATGTCTATGCAATCCCTATTGCTTACTACCTTCAGTCAAACTAGTCTATAAGAGGGTTCTTTGCTTTTCTGAAAGGGACCATTGATTTTTATTAGAAAATTATTATGAAACTTTATTTAAATATTATTGTTTTCTATTGTACGTTAAGATCCATTTTTGTTCATAAGAAATGTTTTGTTCGTTGTATAAAAAATAAATGGCAATAAAATTTTATTTCATTTGATAAAGCCCACTAGATTAATGAGGGTTTCAATATTATAGTTATAGATCATTATTGTCCTAGCTTCTAATTATTATCTGGAATCGCAATAATTTCGTAGTATCACACTCTATCACCTGAAGGGAATAGATATTCTTTTGATACTGTTCCAACAAGAAAGCTGATAGCGAAATTATATCAACGTAACCTTTGAAATATCCAGCCATCCAAGACCAATGACCACATATTTCATTCAGCATCGAAGCTATCAGCATTCTCAGGTTCGACTGTTTGTTTAACAGTTGAGTGGTTCGTTAAAGACCCAGGCGAAACTATAGCAACAATTTTAAATCACTTGATTATATAGATATGTTCGACGTAAATATAGAGATACATTTTTCATATATCTAGATTATACCATATACATCGGTGTATCCCGAGGGTGATTTCACCAGTGTTGTGAGCTGGTTAGCGTAGTTGCCCGCATGTTATGGTAGTCAATAGAGGAAGTTGGAAGAATGATTTCATGCATTGATCAATAGTTAACGAGGTGATCAAACGTAGGACTGGTGCCCGAACTATCAGCCGTGATTGGGAATTATTGGAGGTGGACTGCCCTGTTGCATAAATTCAAACACAGAGACTACTGCAGATTGCTGCTATAGTGGCTGTTGAAAGAAATAACACACATGATACTGGAGAAATTTTGAATGAAAACTATTATTTAATTATAGCTAAAATTGGAAATCAATACACTAATTACATAGTGATATTTTAATCTTACTATAAATTATAGTCTGTTATTATTCGGTGAACACTATAATTATATTATAAAATGTTTTTAATTTTTAGATTTAGTGTTTTGATGGAATAAATCTTATAGATTTTCAATCATATTGATCTTCTAATAGTTGTAATAATCCATTCTTCGATAGTGTTAAATAAGAATGTAACTTTGATTTGATTTGATTTTGTTAATGGATAAAATATGGAAAATACATGACCAAATATGAATCTTACAATGTATAATTATGTGTATCTTGCATCTATGAAATATTTGAGATCCGAGTGTATGATGAGTTGCTTTCGAGATTTCACGATTTCTATTTACACATCATGTTGTGTTGAAATGTGTGAAATCGTCATAAAGGATTGAAGTCATGTTTTCAGATGTTGATGATAGTAACCAAATAACTGTACTCTAGAAACTCATATCACCTCTATCTGCAAATTGAGTTGTGCTAGACATTGGAGATCTATCCTTGATGTTAAATTTATCTTTGTATCTTACGATATAAGTCCCTGAACTCTTCATGAAGTTAGTAATGGACTAATCTTGTCCTTATCAAATGGGAACATAATGATAATTTTTTATAACTTATTTTTGTGAGGGATACATTTTATCTAAATATACAAAAGACGTTTGCCGGTTTTCTCTTTTCTAGATAATTTTTTTTTATCAATTGAACTAATCCGATAATGGTTGATGTCAAAATCTATGGATTAAGTCTTTCTCTGGCAACCAGCTGGTAGAAAGCCCACATGATTGAGTTTTGTTTGACTAATTCAGTAATACATTTGATTGTATCGAAATTCTTGGAAACTGATAAGATTTGAATCTAATAATGCGGTCCACCTATATTCATGAATGCTTTTCAATGTCATAATAAACAATCTGTTTCATAAGTTATAGTTTTAAATCTTTTGACATAATTAGGACGAGCTGATCGCAGTTGTAGAAAATATTCATTGATCAAAGATAAGGTCTTTAACTCCTCCTATCTAGCTTTGCATCTATAGAGAGTTGAGTCTTGAATAATAATTCGTGCCAGCGAAGATTAACAATTTCAGAAGCAGGCCATTGAATACGTTTAGTGCCGGCCACAAATTAAAATATAAATTATCTATGACGTCCGCCAAGCTGTTTCATTATCCATCAATATAAATAACAATATTGGATCCGAAAAGGAAGACGTTATCCTATCTTCCTTCATGATTTTCTCTTTCACTCTAGTTCCCATTCTTTCACTCCTACTCTTTCCTCCTCCTCTTATTCTTCTTCCTCTTCTTCCTCCTCCTCCTCCTCTCCTACCCTTCTTCTTCCTCCTCTTCTTCCTCCTCTTTCTCCTCCTCCTCCTCCTCTCCTCTTCTCCTCCTCCTCTTCCTCTTCTTCTCCTCCTCTTCTTCTCCTCCTCCTCTTCTTCCTTCTCCTCTTACTCTCTTCTTCCTCCTCTCCTCCTCTTCCTCTTCTCTTCTCCTTCTTCTTCTTCTTTTTCTTCTCTTCTTCTTCTTCTCCTCCTTCTTCTTCTTCCTTCTCCTCTTACTCTTCTTCTCCTCCTCCTTCTTCTTCTCTCCTTCTCCTCCTCCTTCTCCTCCTTCTTCTCCTCCTCCTCTTCTTCCTCCTCCTCATCATCTTCCTCTTCCTCCTCCTCTTCATCTTCCTTCTCCTTCTTCTTCTTCTTCTTCTTCTTCTTCTCCTCTTCCTCCTCCTCTTTTATCCCCTCCACCACCTCCTCCTCCTACTTTTTCTTCATCCTCCTACTCCTACTCCTACACCGCTTCCTCTTCTCCTTCTTTTCGTCATCAATTTCTTTCCATCTACCCTTTCACAAAGACAGCTTTTATCTTCCTACAATCCAATCCTTGTCGCTGTCCCTCCTTGCAGCCGTTTATTTGATTAATCAAACTAGCTCCCTAGCTCCAGAAATTATTTCTCTTAATTGGTTCTAACCATTATGTACTAGTTGGTTGAAAGGATGCGGGAAGAATCGGAGGCCTAATGAATAAATTAGGCTGTGGACCCACGTGGCAGGCTGCCTTTTGATTCAATTTTGTTTGCAGTTGGTCACTGATTCAGATTGCCTTCCAAGGGTTTATTTTTTAATCGCAAGCACATTCTGGAACTGACTCACTCAAATTATGAGGTAAGTTCCAATCTAAAAATGTAACTTTTCTCAGGCCTGGATAATGAGAAATTTTATTAAAAAAAAGATGGAACTTGGAGTATGAAGAGTTGAAGATTTCGTTGTTGAAATTCATGGGTGATCCAAACGTCAATGCTTCATTATTTATGTGATTGCAGTATCTAGGGTTTTTATACATATTTTTATTTGTAATTCTCACATCTGTACTCTAGTCTCTAGTCAAATGTATTCAATAATTTTGTTGTTTGAATGATGGAAAAAACTCCCCTTTTTTTTGGAATGTACTGTATAATCAAATTTTTTTCTCCAAGTATTCCTTTGAAACGGTAAGTCAACATTCAAAATGAATATTTAAATGTTTGATGGTTTATTAGCGATCATAATCTCCACTGAATAACTTCCGCAGTAAAAATTGACATTGATACGGATTCCAGCCGTGCTGCAAGCTCATTGAGCAAGTATGTTATCATTATCATGTTATTCCATGACAATCATGATGTGTAATTTGAACTCAGGCAGATAGTTATCAGTTACTCCTCTCTGGTCTTCAAACTGGATCTTCTTCCTTGGACAAGTGTCGAGCGATTTCCTGCACATTCCTTGATGTACGCAATCTTCAACGATGTCTACACATTATCACAAAATAGGCTGGCCGATGCGGTGTGCGAGGAAACATTTATGTAGGAAACTTGTTGAAAAAGTACTTAATAATTAGGATGTTGACTGAGATGAAGACGCCTTTGACTTCCTCCGACTTGAGTCGTCTAAATGACTTCCAACATTTCTCCTAACCTTTTGTAGAACAAGAACATGAGTTCTTGGATTGGTTCTCCTCAACTAACTGCGCGGTTGCTCTAATCTGTGTTGGTGTCTGCGCGACCAAAGCTAATTTTGCGAGTTCTTGTAATATTCTTGTTTCTTTCTTCTTCTTCTTCTTCTTCTTCTTCTTCTTCTTCTTCTTCTTTTCTTCTTCTCCTTCTTCTTCTTCATCTCCTCTTTCTCCTCCCCCACACCATTTACCACCTGCTTCTAATCCTTTTTTTCGCCCGGGAAATGAGACCCATTAACGGCGACAGCAGAAGCAGCAGAGACGAAGATTACGGCAAAGAACAAAGGAGACATTTTCCCAGTGCAACTGTCATGGCAGCCATTTTATCGCGCCGCGATTGCCAACACGTGAACGTGGCATTAAACTTGTGTCAAGCGTGGATTTTTCTTGTTGCCGCCGTAACAATTCTCACTCAGTCTCTGTATTTTTACTAGACAATGGTCAACTCTATCACACATCTTACAATGTCAGGGATCAAAAACATTAACCGCCTTCCTTGTTTTTATTTTCAATCAATCCGTTGATGAAAAGTCTGGGAATTTGTCCGCCTGGGCATTTAACATTGGAAGGAGGCAGGTAATAGTTGGATGTGAAGGAAGATGTATGGTTTGAAGCTGTATTTTTTCTCTCTCTTCAGTCTCTGTGTTTTTCCTAGGGAATAAATAGTTAACTTTATTATTTATTTATTTTTTTATCTTTTAATAGTTATTTATTTATTTATTGATTTTATTATTTTTTAATAGTCAACTGAGTGAAACATCCTAGATATTCAATTCAATTCAATTTTATTGCCATTTATAAAAACATTTTTACAATTACAATACAAAGTTTTTCAATGTCAAGAATCAAGAATCTTGTCAAGTATCAAGTATAATATTGTTGAATGCCTGCCATTGTTTTTTATTTGGAGTCTATCTTCGTCGGAGTCAACGTAATTATCCTATTTACAATATATCAGGAATAAAAATTACTTTTGAATGCTCTCATTGTTTCTATTTAGATTTAATCCTCTGATGAAGAATTTGTCAGAGAACATTGGAAGTAATTATTTAATAATTGAATGTGGAGACAATACGTTGAAGCATTGACAATCCAAGATTTGGATTACTCGATTTGAAGATATAGTTTATTCATGTAATTTTTTTTAAATCAGGAACAATGGATTGCTGGTTATGTTTATGTATCTGTGGCCTTGATGAGAATCAGAAATAATTGAGAAATATTTTATTTCTTCATTTCTAATTGATTAGGAATCGATCACTTATTCATCTGTTGATTGTATTGCAAAGCTCTATAATATTGCATGTTGTTGGGAATAGGTAGCATCTTAGTTGAAAAATCACCGAAAATTCTGTTGAAGTAAGACGATATTGTTTATTGCAGTTTAATACTCTCCAGATACTTCGAATTCACTTTACTATTAGTATTCTACATGTTTTAGTTTCAATCATTGAATATTTTACACGTTATTTAAGTGTAGATATTGGATGAGTGCAGTCGAAGCTTTCCTCGGTTTTAATGTAAACTATGGAGATGGTCCAGAACAACCATTCCAAATCTTCTGTAGCGTGCTCTAGAAATTGAACAGTACAGTACTATCTTGAGAAAAAATCTAGGTCTCCTAATTTAGCAAATGCTCTCTCAAACGAATATCCTCTCGAGCATCTACCAAACAAATCGCCTCTCAACGGATGCCCATTAATTATTTTAAAAGGTGTCAATCAACATTCAAAATCTCAAACAGCTTTTGAGATTTGCCGTTGATTTCGTTTCGAGGAGTCAGCCAAGTTTACGTTGGACTGCATTATATAAGCTGTGAGGACTTGCCCGTTTACATTGAGTGCTGATTGACGGAAATCTGTTTATTGCTAGCGGAAAAAGTCAGTTGCTCGATGAAAACACATTGATTTTGAATTTAGATCGAGAAACTTTTCAAATGAAGGCTTCTCTACTTTCTTAACCTTTTTGCTTCCCTCCACTCTTACAGTATACTACACCCATACAGTATTTATTGTAATCTCATATTTTATTTTATTTAAATCATAATAATTATTCAAATTATATCTCATATTTTATTTTAAGTCTCATCCATTTATTGTAATCTCATGCAGGAAAGTAATTCTACAAAAATAATTGTAATTTTTTGAGGAGGTGGTGAAGCTCTCTCTTCTAAAAAATTAGGAATTGAGAATCTACAGAATTAGGAAGTTATTACTGTACCATTGCATTGTACTTATTCAAAATTTTCAATGTTTGTACTCGTTGTCTGTACTCACTCTTGGTTGACCTTTGCAACGTTGACTTACTTCCACAACCTAGAAATTCTTCCACTAATAACTACTCAGCATTCTTGTTGTGTCTGGGTATTAAAATGTGTCCATGTTCATCAATCAATTCATCTACAAGTCAGGTCACATGTTTTTGCATTGTTCCTTGCCAAGCCAATAGATTATTCAGTTCCTATTGTCTAAACATATTCCACTAATTAGTTATTCAAGAGCTAAACTTTGCAATTTATTAATGTTGATCTTTTTGGATCCTGTAGTGTCTATTGTTCCTGGGTGAGAACGAAATCTAGGAGCTTAAATATCATGCCTAGAATGTGAAATTCCACACCATTCCTGATGTATAATAGTCCACTAAAAGCTTCTCCTCGCATGACAAGAATATTTAATCTCATAACGCGATTTTCTTAGTATCATCAGATTCATTCTTCTCAATCATAATTCTTCTATGATTCCACGTCTTTGATTACAGTTCCTCATTTAATTGCTAGTCACACTATTCTTGATATTATTTTTAAATTGATGTTCAATTAGTAACATCGGCTTGTAGAGAACCAATTTTTAACCTCAACAATAGGATATTTTTTATTATTTCACGGAGCCAATCCAACGTTTCCCCAATTAACTTACTTTAGATGATATAATTCTACGTCGGTTTATTTTAATCGTATTTCGTGCTACAGGACTTAAATCCATATCTTGACATCAATTCTAAGTGAAAACAAACTTACACCATGTTCCCCATCAAGGGATAATTGGTTATGTTGGACTGTTGGTGAAGTGGAACAACCCTGTTCGGGTCTCCTTACTATTAAACGCCATACGCTAAATAATCAATAATCAGGATTGACAACAATTGACCTGAATTGTATACGTCATTAATTACACTTTCAAATTTGTGTCTTGGCTCTTGAGAGTTTGAAATTTTTCCAATTTGTTGAGTATTGAAAAAGATTAATTTTATTAGCAGTGAGTAACAACATCTTTGTTTGTGGAAACCTGAAAGTGAAGAATTTCGGAATCTTCCACAGCTGTATCAGTCGTTTTGAACTGCTTTGACCTGTCCGTGGCGTTGAAAAGTTATAGCGCTGGAGAGGAAAGAGGAATGTAGTCCAGAACACAAAGGAATAAGGATAGGAAAGCCGTGATGAGAGAATCACGGTTTGTGAGGGAGCACAAGAGAGAGAGGGCTGCATGGCTCAGTCGTGGACAAGAGAGAGAAGGAAGGTCAAAGGACGAGGTGGAGCAAGGAGACAAGAAAACTAAACGAGTGATGTCCGTGCTCTGTGTAATAAACTGGAATGAAGATGTTGAGTGGCAGAAATGTAAGCTGGCCACGTCTTTATAGCCTTCTCTTTCATTCTCTCTTTCTCCCCGCTCTTTCTCTCTCACACCTTCTCTTTATCCACCTCATCATTCAACTCCTCTTCTCACCGCACGGCTCCTTTCTTCTTCGTGAACAGGAAGATGACCAAAGAAGAACTGGAGAGCGCACAAAGCAACCGAAAGATCTCAGAAAAGACCGCTCCGTCATGAAAATTCAAACTGAAATCCATGGTCAAGTTTTTGAACCGTGAGGCTTTCTCCTGTATTGTTGTGCTGTCCAGCTACAAATCAGGGGAAAAGATGTTGGTTCTTGCCTTTTTTCGTCCAATCGAGGTGAGCCTCATTCCGACAACGAAATTTAACTTCTGAAACGTTACGGTAATCCCAACCAGACGAATTACATTCGTCCCGCCGGGAAATGCTTGACTTCAACTGCTGATTATGTCATTAGTGTTGTGAAAACTGATTTCAACTTGTTCCACAGGGCTACGTCGGACAAAATGCATTCTAATGGCTGTTATTCCACGCATTGAACTGGTGACAAAACATGTTTACTAGTGAAATTTATAATAATGAGTATTATAAGTGATAATATTGAGTATATTGAGTGATGATGAGTATTATAAGTAATAAGGTGTAATGAGTATTTGAAAGTGATAATGCCTTACAGCTTTTACTAGAATATTCATTTTATTTGTAATTCTGAATATTATTCTAAGTTTGACTGTATATGATGGTGATCAAAATTTCTCATCTCATGAAATCATAGCCACAGGCTCTCTTTATGCACCGTTGCTGAGCTTTTCCTAACCTCGCTAGTGGGTGAGCAGCATAGAGAGCCCTGTGCCTATGATTTCACGGAATGGGAAATTTTGACTCACTATTCCCAGCAATGAGTTGATCTTGGAATTATCACGTCTACGTAGTTCTACATAGTTCTATTATATTTAACAATCCTGACTTGACAGTTATCATAACTTGAAAGTTATGAGTAAATTCATGCTCGGTCATGTGAGAAGTAGTGAGGTTCCCAGGTAATAGCGCCTTGTATCATCAGTTTTTATTTTTGTTCCTCCTCTTCGAGTGTTGTTAGTGTTGTGATTTAACTTATTCCTAGATCTAAATTTCTTCATTTAGCAGTTTTAATATTATGCCCAGTCATGTATGTATTGTATTAATATTGTACGCAATTTGCTTTATTCTAGTTATCGTCACGTCCAGAGAAAATAGAAGTGAATTATTTTATACTCTCAATACTTATTTATATATATATTTATACTATCCTATTCTTATTCTATACTCTCTGGTCACGTCTTGATTATTCAACACATTTGAAAACAGAATGTATAATGAATTTACATTGGTAAGCAAATGGAGCTATGAGAACGAGTGATTGTACAAAGTAACTTGATAACTTCATGTTTGTTTGTAAATAAAAATGAAATAATGTTTTAGTTAGCAGTGTCATAGCGACAAAGTATAGTGTATATGGATAAAGCAGCGACCACATAGTAGAATAGTAGTTTATTCTACTATGTGGTCGCTGGGATAAAGTATATGGATGAACTATTTAACCACAATTTTATTGTATACAATCTGTATTCTACTCCTCAATTATTTTATTTCATAAGTTTATTATAGCGTACTGCGTACACCACGCAATTGCATACACAATTTTTCAACTGATACCTGTGAAATGTCTGATTTCATGCAACGCATCACATAATTATTTTCCATGATTCTCTAGAACCGTGTTATTATTGGAAAATAGTAGGCTACCCAGAAAGAGATGAAGATTCTGCTCCTTGCATAATCACAATACCGTTTTCTAACGAGAACAGGTGAATGACTCTTCAGAGATTGTTTACGTTAATTTATCTCTCAGTTTACATCTTCGTCTGTCATCCACACATCCTCCGTTTCTAATTTTCTCAGTCGAAAAGTACATAACGTACGATTTGTCAAAACCCTTTCACCATTTCCATCTTCTTCTATTTCTCCTTTTGCCACTTCTCTTCATCACATGTCATACTCTGACACTCTTCCAGTTCTAATGAGACGTGGTCTTTTGTTGAGTGGAGTCCAGGAGAGACGGAAGGGTTTTCGGGCCTGTTGAGAACAATACAAAGCACACTAGTGGAGCACTGCTTGCTTCAAGGACTTCACTCTGGTAGTCTGCCACTTCTGTGGCTCTTGGAGCATAGGTAAACTGCCAGGAGAGCCTTATTACCTGTTCACGTTCCTCATGGAGTTTGGTCAGCTTGGCGTTTCCTTCCCTATCTATTGTTGCACTCTGAACCAGGTCTTTTTTCTGTAAATTTCTGGTGAACTGGCTGTGAAAAATTTGACATCAAGCTTTGATCTTGTCATTATATTACAATTGTTTATTACATTCTTCATTACTACAATTGTTTTTTGTTATTATTTATTGTATTATACATAATTTCTCAATCTATGTATGTCCGATTTTATGCACTGCTTAATCTGCAATGCATGACTATTGTAAACACTGCTTGATTATCAAATAATATTTATTTTAGGAATTCAATATTCCATAATTGTAAAGTATCGTATTAGGTATTGATGGAGTTGAATATTCAGAAAGGTTATAATTGTTTCAAATTATTTTATATTTTCTTCTTCCTTAGTTTATTTCTAAACACAGTACATTCATATCTTCTAATCTGAAAACGTTTCCTAGATACATTGTGCTAATACTTTGCAAAAAAACTATGAAATAGATGCAAATGAAAGTTTACAGTTGGAAAATATAATTTTTTTAAACTGGTGGTTATCAAATATAATTATAAATAACCTATTTAATGGAGAACCACAGACTGAATGGACACCATTTCAATATTTTCTATTTTTGTGTGCAGAACGTCCTGATTTATTTTCTTGCAAAGCTTCATAATCATGAAATTTACTGGCCTGATTTGAATAAGATGAGTCTGCTCATTTATCAAGCATTTTCATATCACGGCACCTCGTCTCAAATTTAAAAAATCTCACATTGTAAGCTTCCTCTATTTCGATTCTCAAATACCTTGAAATGTCTTTTGGCTGTAAAAATGTAATTTTCGAGTCATTGTGAACTACGAAACATCCTACAAAGTTTCCTCTCTACTCTCAATTTTCACTTTCCTTGCCCTGCCATCGTTGCAGGAAAGTATTGCTTTATACCTTACAAATCGATTCTCCGGTATGAATAAATAATAACAGATGTCGATGAGTGTTATTGCCGAACAGTTTTGAAAAGATGCACGGATGATCGTCCTTGGTGCTCATGGATCGGTCTGTCAGACAATTCCGTGACGACTCAATTCGGCATCTGTCCTGTCCGATTACAGCCTGAAAGATACTGAGCATCCTCAATCCCCGCTGAATCTCCAATCATATTTGTTACGCCGCATTAGAGCGCTGTTCAGGAATTCTGCTACTGGTCGGCCAGCCTTCTTCAATTTTCAATGCTGCCAACTTGTATTCCTGCTTCCTCTCAAAGCAATCTTTAGTGCTACTCTTATTATGCGGCGTGTTTGTGTGTCTCTGTTGATGCACTGTGACGAATCCAAATTGATGGGTTGTTGTAATTGTTCGAATGAGGCAAGTTGAATAATTTGATGGACGTTGGCTGGATTAGGCATGGTTTAGGCTAGAAAACTAAGATATCCTGATCTTAGCTTAGTACAGTACATTTGAGTTTGATATAGGTAATTGCTGATAATACCTCAAACATTTCAACGAAGTAAAATAGAATGTTTTAGGTTTATTGAAAATATTATCATAGACAACAATGTATAGTTATTCTATGATATTATCTAAATAAATAAAGACTTCATGTTTGTTCCAAAACATACAATTATTGAATTATGCTTCAAATAATTACTCTTTTACATAAAATGCATTCAAAAAATGAAACAATTTTTTTTTTCATTTGTTTGTTGTTTTGAAAACTAAGCCCGTCACCGAGTATAGTCCTCCCCAGAAAATATTACCTACATAAAGTGACATTCATTTAATTTGACGCTTGGCATTAGATTGATAGAGAGATATAATTCCTTTGCCATCGTACTCTACGGTCATCAGCAACGTTAGGAAATGATATCTCTCTATCTGTCTATCTATCTAATTAAACGATTGTCACTGTAGTTATTTTTCGTCGCTTGTTTCATCCAAAAATAGCTTTAATCCAGACTAATAATTTATTAATGATCTAATCCAAGAATTTTCCTCTTGGAAAGGAGTAATGGATTCATTTATATCTGAGAATTTTTCCTCTCATTCCTAATAAATATATTATTCCTAAAAATAGCCTTCATTCATAAATGCAGAACAGTATAGTGAAATTTTGAAAAACATCCCCCACCTACTTTGAGCATGATATTTTCTTTCAAGTAATTTTTCTTTTAATACAAATACAAATTCACGTACATTCACAGTTATTAATACAAATAATTGGCAGTGAAAAAGTTTTATTTCAGCTTTTCATCCAACTATATCATGCAAGATGATAAACTTTGTCTGAAGAAACGCACAATATACGTTTCAAAAAGAATTCAACAAGGATTATAGTTTTTTGCTTGAATAAAGTTACCCTACACATGGTCCATTAACAACTATTGAACATAACACTTGTTCATTAGTTTTTCCACTAAGTTAGTAAAAGTCTTTGAAATTGGATTTCGAACATTCCATGTATTCTATAGATAGACGGGACGCATCAGAGTGTATCATGCTCGCTGCAGGGAGTGTGTTGTCTATTGAACCTTGTCCTCTGAGAGAAGTCCAAACGGGACATGAAAAGCACATCTGCGCTATTTCTGGACTTAACCAGCAATTAGAAGTCGGTCTCTCCATGCCCCACCCCCTCCCCCCACCCACTCATCAGCCAAACGTATTTGTTTGCCGCCTTGATTTATATGTGCGACGCTCATCTTTGGTTGCGCCGCTATTTGACTGAACCGCGTTGATGTCAAAGAACGGCGACGATGTTAAAAATTGAGCTCTAGTCGGCGCCTTAAAATTACTGTGACCATTAGTTGTAATAGTCGTGCATCAACCTCAATGCAAATTTCAGTTTTTCAAGTTGAATGAATGGCTAATTTTTAATATAGCAGGATTCTTTTAAATTGTCAGAAAACAGCTGATTGATGTACGCTCGTTTACTGACGTTAAATCAGCTGTTTTATGACAGGTTAAAAGAATCCTGCTATAGCCGAAAGATGATAATAATACAATAATCGATTGCTCACATCAAAGATTTTAATTTATAAGTAATAGAATTGTCTTTGCTTACATGCTATGAGATCTATGACTCAGTTAGTTTTCAGCTTGTGTGTACTAAAGGGCGTTGTAAAGTGTGATGAATGTAAAGGCAAATAGTTGGAACACAAATGAAAGCAAGAATATTGGTCAAGTACAACACGTGTATTAAAATTAACACCTGAATCAGAGATATTGTAGAATTTCTCCATAGTAGGTGATAAAACAATGTAAAAAATGAAAACAATGTTGTCTATTCCGCAATGAATAAAAACATAGATGTTTTCATTTTAGTTTCTCAACACTCTTAAAACAGATTGTGAAAATTTGGTTTTTGTATAATTTTTTAGAATTTAGATTACATTTTCACTACACAGCTAGAAAACTAACCAAGTGAAAACATACTTGTACTTATGACTTCCATGTTGTTTGATAAAATTGTTTTTACGTCTCTGATGAGAAATTGACAAGCAGTATTGAAGTCTTAGTAGTCTTTCTATCTATAGAATAGACAAGTTCCCAAGCTTATTCAAGCCTCTTCTAAAATCTAGTGCACTGTGTTCTAGAAAGTATTGAACAAACTAACAACTGAAAGCTCATCAACTGTGATTATGATGGACTTAACCAAAAGTGATTTCTGCTGGTGAAGAGAAGAGCAGAGGGGAAGGAAAAAACTCGAGATTAAAAAGGAATGGAGGAGAAGGAGGAAAGAACTAAGTAAGTTGAAAGAAGAAATGCTTATTGAAGAGAAAGAACAGAGAAGGAGAGAAAGAATATAACAAGGAATGAATAGAAAAGTAACTGGAAAAGGAATAGATGAAATTTAGATGAAAAACAAAGCCAAGAGGAAGAGAGAAAATTGCGAACAGAAAATGAGATGAAGGACATAACAGGTAATGGATGGAAAAGTAACTGGAGAAGGAATAAATATCAGATGGAAGACAGAGTCGAAAGGAAGAGGAAAAATTGCGAATAAGATGGAGAACAGAGGTAAACAGATGCTGGGGAATGATAAAAAGAATGGGAGAGATTGGAGACAAGAGACTAATAATAATGAGAGGATGGTGAAGGAGGAGGAGCAAAAGAAGAAGAAGAAAAGGAAACAATCTCAGACGATCCTCAATCTATGGTGCCATCACATCTAAACCAGGTTCTTTACGAGCAAGCAGGCATTGTTCTGCATAACCTTATGATCCTGTACCTCTTGCATTACTATCTTCTTGTGGCCGGGGCCCTTAATTATCACTTGCCCGGCAGGGAGTATGTCCACTTCACGCGTAAAGAGTACCCCTATAACTTTATACTGTGCTGTAATAACAGATGCTTTATTGCGAGATGTACGTCAAGTCATCAAAAGAGGTGGAGCTGTATGAGAGTGGATGAGGCCAGGCCGGTCAATCATTAAACCTGCGTGAAATTCTACGCCAACATTATTGGTGACTGGTCTTAACATATTATTTAATAATAAGCCATCAATCAATAAATCTCTGGTATCTCATTGTCTCATCCCATTATCTGATGATGATGATGATGATGATGATGATGATGATAATTGATATGTCAATTGATGATGATGATGATGATGATGATGATGATGATGATGATGATTTTCTATATTTGAACAAGGTAATAATTTTTATTGTATTAAGATAATTAATATATTATTTTGTATCTGATTAAAGTTACTAAACTCCTTATAATTATTTTATCTTTGTCACTTGAGTTTTTCCATGAATGCACATCCCTGAAAGGTTTGGGGAGATATTGAGCTTAATTTTTCAATTTTCATATGAAAGAAGATCCATATTTTGTGAATAGAGTCAAACAGATTTTCTCAACTGTATGTTGACCTTCTTAACGAACTTGGCACATCTTCATCTCCAGAAGTTTTTAGATCTGGGTTTAATTTTTTTCAAGTTGTTTCGCCTTCTATTTTTCTCACCAAACTGGAGCAATCTCGAAATAGCAGATAATGTGATAGACAAATTGGTTTACTATTCCAAACAGACTAAGCAGATTAATAACGCCCTGTTCTTAGGAGTATTTCTGATAGAGCCGACGTGACAGTACACTTTAGCTACCCACGCTGCATTATGTTATCAGTTCTACCACCACCGCCTTTCTCGAATCTCAGTGTTCCTCCCACAAGTTCAGTGAGATGTCTTCTAGATTGAAAACGTGAAATATAATTGATAATCCTGGAGTGTGTTGTTCGAGGTATAGGCAGTAGGTAAGTTAAGAGATATCGGAATAATCCAGCAGGGTGACAGGCGGTAAATTTATTCTAATTGCTTAATAATGCTCGGCTTAAATTAATCCATTAGCAGATATGGGCGTAGCAGGTCCATTAATCAATCGACTACTGATGTCGACTATCGAGTGTCGTATCTTATGGTGAAGTAGGGGGGGGGGAGCAACGGATGTACCTTGTTGGACGCTGTTATCATTTGATGGCTTTTAAAAAGTCCGTTCGTGAAGTGATTATTTTTTGAGGGAGTGGATCAGGATTTTAGATGCAGAGGGTGAAAAAAGTGGCAACAAAAAGGAATGAATGCTCTCGATCGGTTGGTTGATTTTTCTTCTCTTTTTCGACTCGCTTTTACCGCAGCTTGTTGTTCTTTTTTTGTCGTGCTCTGTCTCCGTTGAAATTTATTTCACCAGTTTTCCTCTCAGAATTTACATTTCCACCCTTTATTGGGAGACAGTTGCTGGCTGTATCACATCATTTTTATCTTCCAACATTTCACCCGGTCGTTTTTTACACTGTCCCTCTAATTATTACTGCCTTATGCACCTTTGCTTCTTTTATTTCGTATCTGCTTCTCTCGCCGTCCGTTTAAAAA
The DNA here is from genome assembly GCA_017141395.1 of Laodelphax striatellus. Classification (NCBI taxonomy): domain Eukaryota; kingdom Metazoa; phylum Arthropoda; class Insecta; order Hemiptera; family Delphacidae; genus Laodelphax; species Laodelphax striatellus. The sequence continues at coordinate 18,783,617 of CM029538.1, read as the reverse complement.
GCCATCAACACAGCCGCCTGCATCGAAGAAAACCAGACTTGATAAGGCTCTTATTCTTGGTTCTGTTTCCTTCTCGAGTTTATTAGCTTGTTCGCTTTCTACGTATCCTCTGCCTCAATTGGTCACAATGCTGATGCTTATTCTGCTAATGACGATGCTGCTGCTGCTGATAATGATGATGATGTTGATGATGATGATGATGATGATGACATTGTGGTGCCCATAGTGGTGAAGTCTTCTTGCTTGTTCCGCCCACTTCCAGAACGTGGTGGCAAGACTTCACCGAGTTGCAAGTTGCAATCAGTGCACCGACCAGAGTTAGGTACTCAACTCGTACTGAAAGACGCACAAACGAACTAAATTAGCTCGATTGTTGAGTGGTTTTTTCTCTCTATTTGTATTGCTTTACCTCTTTCTTTATCACCACCGCCACCTCCTCACCTGTTCGTACCCTGACAATACAACAACTGTGTTGACTTTTGTGCTGATTAGATAGCAAAAAAAGTTGCGCACTCACAATAATATTCTGTGGCCTTAATTCAAGGACAAGAGCCTCGAGACGTTGCAGCAGCGGTATTGTGGAGAAATACCTGTGCAATTATCACCAGAGATGTTGATGTTGAGTTGTCATCTGTTAATGATTCTCGTTCTCATGTCTTGTTATGAAGAGACGCTCGTTTGTGAAAACTTTATTATCACCGAACGATCTCTAATCACTGTAGAGTGAAAGAACTAGGCGACCTTTTTGACCCAACCAGAAAAGTGGGCACGGTTTTCAAAAGTTCAATTCATTCAATTAAGTCTTCTTTTGATAAATTTGAACTTTTGATTAAATATAGCAAGATTTGTGTGAATAAACTCCCACATTTACAACAGAACTTATGGGTATGTTGTGCAATTAAGTTGAGAGAATTAAGCCCGGTGTTAGAAAGAGGCAGAGCAGTAGTATGGAAGGAGAACTCGTTAAGAACACAAGATCGTGAATCAAGGAAGAATCCGAGATGAGATGATAAGGAGGCAGAAAATTTGTGTTAGTACAAGTAAACAGAGATATATTGGGGAAGTGGAAGATTGAGAAAGATAGGGATGTTTATTGGTTAGGTATGGGAAGAGGAAAATAAGAGTAGAAATATGTGAAAAAGGAGGAAAGTGGTGAACGGTGTAGATCTTCTGATAAATAGAATAAAAAAAGTTAGCGTTGATATATAAGAATGAATTAGAATTCAGAAAAAATAATGATACATGACTTGGTAGCATAGAATCAGATTGGAGAAAAATCCAAATAATAGAGGAGAACTATATTAAAAGAATAGAAGAAAAATTGAACAGATTTTCCAAAAGAAATATACGAATTATACGTAGCATAGTTACAATACGATAGTATACAGTGGTTAGGTTACTTAATTAAAAAAAAAGAACCCTATTCTTTGTAATTATACATACCAATACCTGACCTCAACAAAATTGAACAATGAATTCCCTTTTTTAACCAAAAAAAAACAACAATATAAATGAGAAAGCAGTAAATTGGAAATCATATTGATTCGAGTATTCACTCACCGCCTCCCAACTCCCATCACTAACTCTGTAAAGTCCCATGCTGTTTAGAGCGGAGGAACAAGGAACTAAAATACGAAATTTCGAATGAGTGCAGTTGAATCTTATATATTATAATAACGATTTTTTCCAAATTGATTAGTGATATTCATTATGATGGAAAAAATAATGAAATACTTCTAAACACTCTGTTGTATCATTTCATACAGAAACCTCTGATATATTTATTAAAGAGAAATATTTGAAATAACAATATTATCTCCGTTTATTGTCATTGATTGATAGACAAGGGAGTATTGATTTGACTTCAAAGAAGTCGTACATTTCATTTGCCATCAGTGGCCTATGTATAATTCAATAATTTATCGTCATTCACAGGTTTTAATATGCAAAATGCATGTTGAGCCAGGATGTCACGTGGCTTTACATCACCTTTTTTGGCTCAGGGGTTCTTGTCGACAATTCATTGCTGCCTATCTTCTCATAATTGTTTACACGTGTTATCTTAGAGTCCATATGATATCACATACAAAGGGCATTTTGTATGATAGAGATCCTTTTTCTCACAAAACATTGGAAAAATAGGGGACAGAACATTCTGTCATCATTATCATCCTCCCCATTAACATAATTTCTGATTATCATCATAAATGATAATAATATTTACAGAAGTGTTTTTCGCTTTACACAAGATGAGTTTTCGCTTAAAACATTGGAAAAAGCATTATGTCGTTGTCATCATCATCATCATCATCCATCATCATCCTTCCTTCCTTTTCTCATTACCCACGCACAAGCCAAAAACTTATATTGACATCACCCTCACTAAAAACGTATCACGGTAAAATTCTTAGGCAGTCATTCCTTGAAACTCATACCCGTTAACGCGTTCCACATTCAGGCTTCAGTGATCGGTGAAAGCTTTCCTTCAAAATGAAAAAATTATGATAGCAATCCAAAAGAACAACGACCCCTATGGGAAAAATCACTTGCTCAAAAAACTTCTAGAAGGTGTTACTTCATCCAGTGGTACTTTAATCGCCTATAACCCGCTGAATGGGGCTCAAAACTGGGTTGACAAAATGAGAAACATTATAGAATCCAAAAGAACAACGACCCCTATGGGAAAAATTCCCTCGCTCCTGCATGAGAGGCCTCCAGATGATGTTACTATCTCCAGTGCTACCTTAATCACCTGAAACCCGCTGACTGATGACTCAAAACGAACCTAGCCGAGCATCCATCTTACACTCTTTCAAATAAGTTGTTTATCACTCGCAAGTTATTTGTTCAGAGCCCTAATCGAGGCCCGAACTCCATTCTAGGCAATTTATTCGGCTGCTGACGAGAGCCAAGCAATGTAATTACTTGCACATCATGTGTTGACTGGCTCCTGATTAATTTCAACGCCATTAATCAAGCTCTCTACGCCACTCACTGACACTGGTGCAATCCTTCATCCTCATTCCGCAACAGACACCCTGGCATCAATAGCGAACTCGGTGATTCTGATTTCTTCTACAAAATGTCAAACTAAGTCTCTATGGTTCCTTCGAAATTGTTCAATTAATGAATGAATCAATCAATTTTATTGTAAATAAATACAATAATTACAATTTCGGGTCCTGCTAAACCCGTAGGTTTTTCAGCATGTGCCATTCAATACATATAAAATTTCACAAATGAGTACAATATTATCAAACCGAACAAATTTTTACAAATAATTTGCATGCAAATTGTCATCTTTGTACAATACTACTCGTATAATAGCTCGTACGTAGCTGTACTATCGGCTCCGTGGACTTTCTTACAGTTACATTTAGTTACAGAGGCATTTCTTAGAAGTAGCAGTTATTGGAAGTGCCGCTCTAAATTGTTTTGTACCTTTTGAAATAGATCTAGAAAGTAGATACTGTAGTACAAATACAAATAGTAAATACTAAAATACGAAAGTAGCCTAAATAGCCAGTTCGAGAATTTATCAAATTACAGTACCACTACTAACAATGTTATTTTAATTTCAAATATTTCTCATATCATCCACAGGCCAAATAAAACCAATTTTCTTATCTGTGACAATTTCTACTCTAATTAGCCTATTATCTTCTCTATTTCCACTTATTACTGCTTTCTGTGCATATTTTATCTTCTTCGTCCTATGAAACTAGTTCTGAAGTAAAGATAACTTTTTCTACCTTCATCCTTCTTAAACACTCATCTGATGTGTATCCTTGTCTCACTCCCTCACTTCTCCTATCTTTATCCTTCTCAAATACACATCTGATGTATATCTCTGTCTTGCTCTTTCACCCACAATGCCAGAGCGAGAGCGGTGGTTGGAGAGCATTTAAACTGGTCGCAGCCAGCGGTAGTAAATCTGTCATTGGATACAACTTTTTGCAGCATCTCTCAATCGACCGGTGAAAAGCTGAACAAGAGAACAAGTCGAGGAATTGGACTGGCTCACGAATAATTCAGCAGGCACTGCTTGTTCCCGTGTTCTTCCTTTTCAACCTTTGTGCTCTTACTTGAGAGACTCTGAAGTCGAGCATTCTTCCTACACAAGGACGGGGAAACCAAGATCATCTGGTTTTGCTCCCAAAGTTTGCATGAGAAGACGAAAATCTTATTATTTTTTTTAAGGTCACTCGAATAAAGTTCGAATATCATGATGATCTTGATTTACTCTCATTGAGAAAAATTGAGCTCTCATATCTTATTTTTTACATGTTTGGAGTTGGGGTATAGGACCACCAAATTTTAATACTTGAGTTTTACTTCGAATTACAATATTGAATTCACTTCATGCAATGTACACTACTGAACTTCTGTAGTTCCATTTATTGTGTTAGTGAACAAATTACCATAATGAATTCTCTTTTTCCACTGTTAGTATTACATTTGGATTTGCAAAATTAAGCCGGGCGACCATTGTAGCAAATTTTGTCTACTTTGTAAAAAAAATTTAATGAATATTTTTCTGGTTATTCATTTGAGAACTAAGTTTTAAAGAGTATTTCTCCATCATGTTCGTCATGTTCAAACTCCCGATTGTGGTTCATGAACAAATAGAACACTTCTATAATTTTTTAGACTTGTGGCCATCTTTCTCCAAGATAATATTGAGTTGTTAGATTTTCGTAATCTTACTCAGATTTGTAATTAGTTTGTCTTTGGAATCTCTACAATTACATTTACATAACAAGTTCAATTAGTTATTCCTATTACTATTTTTGCAATAGTTGTTTTATGACAATCATTTCTCAATTTAATAACAAATGAAGGTGGTTGCAGATTCATTGGAATAAGACATATTTTTTAATTGGAATGGAATAGCTAACAGTTAGTGGTGGTAATTCCCGAACACCTATTCCGACGTTTTGTAAGAGAAAAAATTCAGCTAAACACTCGACAAGCTTCCGATCAATTAAGACGTTGAAACCGGGTAAATTATTCCGGCAAAGATGAAGAGGTTGATGACAGGCAGGGGGGAGGGGGGAGGTAGAGGGGGAATCCGGCTTACAAAAATAATCCCCCAACATATGTTACCAGCATTGCCCTCGGGCCTTTCAACTAAGCATCGTCTGAGGATGAGTTGCTTGGCCACCAATTAATCTGCTTAGCTGAACGTATAACAAACGCTCAAATGTCTGCTGACGAAAAATTCCTGGTGCTTTGCCATCTTCGTTTTTCTCTTTTACTCACTCTCTTCTCCTCCATCTCTCTTTCACTCTTCTTTTTTCTGTACACTCATCTTTCTCTTCTCTCGACCAGGCGCTCAGTAATCGCCAAACTTTTTCGATGTTGCATCTGGAATTAGTAACAATTTTTCAAACATGAGATTGTTCTTCAGCCATCAGTGCCGGTCGCTTTCGGAAAGGATTCATTGGCTGTGTTTTGAATTGGTCAACATCTTGTGATTTTTTTCCAAATTTTAATTTGTATGTAATTTTTTTGCCGTTTGTACAACTGCTACAGAGAGATGAAATTTGATTTGATTATTCAAACATTGATTGAACAATGTTTATGAGGTAAAATCTATTGATATCCCTGAACCATTTTTCATTTATTAAAGTGTTGTTCAACAGTTATTTCTATATCTGATTAAATATGTGCGATCATACCTTTCCCAATGCTCTTTTTCATACATTTCTGATCAATTTGGTTTCTTTGGTTTTACCTGATGAGTAGTTCACGTATAATAGTAGCACAAGTGATTTTGTTTATTTCTTTTCTGATAAACAAATGAACAATTATTATTTCTATATAAACAATTTTTGGAGTATTTCTTCTTTTCTGTTTCAACTCTTTTATTCAATTTTAAATTTTTTGTTGAGGGTCTTGACATTTTCCTTTGAAAAGAATAATAATTGTTTTATAGTTATTTATTTAAATTTTGTTTTTCTCTGTTCTAGGTAAGTGACATTTTTCTACCTTCTTCAGAGACATCAATGAAAGTGATCAATACAAGCTGAGTGGGTGAGGTAATTTTCATATTTCTCCAATTCGAATTTTTCAATCTCTTTAATATTATCAATTTCAAAATCACATTGGAATTATTCTTCGTTTATCATCTCAGTGCTATCAAATTATTGTCAATCATTCGTCTATTTAGAATGCGTCCATCCTTTTGTAAGTAGATAATATCTACTACTCGTAATATTATTTCTTCAGGAGCTTGTTTTTGTTCAGATTTGTCCAGAAGCCTTGACCAGTAGCCAGAATCGTGATACAGGCTTCATCCCACAAAATTCTTCTCCAGCTCTATTTGACTTGAAACATGTGTTTGGTTAGGATAAGCCTCCTTCCACATTATTTTGATGAGACTAAACTAATATTTCGTCTATGACTGAGCTGACAAGGACTACTGTTACTCGGTCCTGCTGCCATTTCAGCTCGGACATCCGGTCTCTGTCCTATATTTCTCTCTTGTCTCTCTCTTCTGCTTTATTTAAATTATATTTTTGTTCCCCTTTCCTTTCTATTCTTCTTTCTCTTCCATTTTTTATAGAGCGATGGTCGTAAAATTCTCCTCCTGACAGCACCGTTCCACCGTTACTTGTGGCTCACTCCTGCTGTCTATATCTGTATTTATCTATGCTGTTTTATGTATCTGGCACTGGCCAAGCACGAAATACTCGAAGTGATCACGTTCGATAGTCGATTATTATTATCGATTGTATGTCTCCTGCTACCAAACCAACAGTCGACATTAGTATCAGTGTCGGACGTCTAAACTAGTAGCATTGACGTATGGAAAAAAATTATAATTTATTTTAAATTCAACAATATCTATCTTTGTCTCCAATCCTCACGCGCTCTCTTTCTCTCTCTCTCGTCTCAGGCTAGGCTAATCTCGTCTTGTCTTGAGTACCCTCCTAATTTTCTTCTGTATGATCATCGCTTTTATCTTTATATTTTCCTCATCTCCTTGCTGTGATCTATAACTTTCCAACTATTCCAGCTATAATTAACCTCTCTTTACAACTCACCAAACTATTGTTAATTAACATGTTTCTGTCTATCTCTGTCATATTTCAATCAGTCATTGAAAAATGACTAAAATATGTTTCAGTGAGTTTTTGAAAGTTCAAATTTGAGTTTTACTACAGACTGTTTTACGCCTAGTTCTAGTTGATGGTTGAGTCACCTAAAGATCTAATAGTTTATAGCTTGAACAGGCATGAAGTTTTAATTTAGCCTAATTTCAGCCTAATGGTGTTTCAGTTTATAGCAAGTTGAAGTATTCACTCGAAAGTTGTAGAATGTAGAAATAATGTTGTGACAGGAAACGTTTTTGAATAGTAGAATACAATAATAATGAATATCTTGATGTCAGTACTTCTTACTTCCTGTATATTTTTTAATCCTTTCTTCTTATACCCCTTCACTTCTCAGTTCACGTCTAACCTCTATCTACTTAAAACCAGTTGATGAATTCCATAATAGGTGTACATGAACAGCTCCTATTGTTCTTCTCCAATAGCAACATTATTGCCTGTTCTAATTAATATTGGATGGCCTGAATAAACAAGAACAGGACTTGCTGCATTTGCAAATATAACTCATGGTCATGTGGATTAATGAGAACTGGCAGCTGTAAATTGTTGATACTCATAAATTGATTCCTAGACTGTGCATAATTGAAGAAAATGGATAATACAGTTCAGTCGACTGGAATGAGTGCTTTTTTTTTATTAGCCACGTTCAAGGTTGAATAGCTCTATGACCAGTTGAAGTGAACTAAATTAGAGATCTGTAGCAGCTATGTAACAATAAATTCATAATCTGATCGCTTTAAATTTCAATCGTTATTTAGTTTTAAGCATTCCAAAGGTTTGAAGAGATAGTATTTTTCGCTCAAATTCCGTGTCTTCCTAAAACCAATTGTAAATTTGGTGTGTTTCAAAGCATGAATTCCACTTCTCTTCCATGGAATATCAACAACTGACTCCATACAAACATTTCTGCGAAATGTTCAATGGAGCCATAAGGGTCAAGACGTCAAGACTTCACTGATTTTTACAAAGCTTTTTTCAACTTTCTATTTTATTGTCCCAGACATGTTTATGACACCCATCCGTCTCTCTGCTCTGAAAGACAAACCAGATTATGTCTACCTGTCCCTCAATGGCACCTTCCAGGAAGGTTGTCAATTTCAAAAGACTTGTCAGTTGTACTGGCCAATTCTTGACTTCAGCAATTGTTTCAACATTTTTGAGTCCTGTCACAAATATTGAAGAATGGAGAGTCCACTATTGATTTATTGCTTTTCAAGTTTCAGCCGTTTTTCTCTGAGAAATTCAGGACAAAGGTTGACTTTGATGTAGCCGGGGGTTGAGGACCTTGGGCCACATGACTACAGAAAGGATGGACAACTTTTCAGAACTGTTGAACTATTGTTCTATCCAGGCTTTGTTCCTGAAATTCACTTCTATAAATAAACTTGAAGCAGACACATTTTCCATGGTTCTCGGCTTATTCCTAAAATTTTGCAGACTGACTTCAACCATTGAATATATATCCTGTGGATATATATTCAATGCTTCAACTGACAATTTTTTATAAAGAAAACAATACAATCTTCAGGTATAGACTTAAAAAACCTGTATAGACAGGTAAAACTATCTCTAAAATAGGGATTTTGGGTCTATCTTTAGACCCTCAACGTCCATTATGAAATTCTAACATGGACTGGATTCTAATTAAAACAATAGATTTGATCCAACATGCTCAATATTTAGATATTTAATAACTAACATGCCCTCTCATCCTATTTCATTTCCATGTGTTGATTCAAAAAGAAAAGAATACATACGAGAATGTCCATTGAGAGAGAATAAAATAGAATAGAATATTCACTTTATTCATGTAGATTACAAAGTATGTCGCTTAAATTCTAGGTTATGATAGTTATCACAATGAACGTCATTTAAAAATAATAATTACAGTATTAGATTCACTAAAAAAACAAAAGATGAGGGAGGTTTTGAATAAAAATATATAGGTATAAGTTTTAATTCTAGATTGTTGAAGATGACTTCAATTCTAGTGTATGATATATTTTATGCTGAAATGTACGTCATTGAAAATAAAAGTAATTGCAATATGGTTTTGTATCTACATGAAATGGTGGGGTTTGGACATATAAATGCCTATTCTCTATCATGAATTATAGAGAGAGAGAGAGGGTGTGAGAGAGTGTAGGAGAGAGGAAGCTGGTGATATTCGGGGAAAGAGTTGTTGATGATGAGAAAGGACAGAATACAAGATGTAGGGATGTAGTGGAAAAAGGAGAAAAAATTCAAAAAAGTGGAACAAAGATATCTTGACGAAGCCATCGAAGATGAAGTCGTGTAGCCGGAGCAGCGAAGTGAGGGGAAGAGATTTATTTTCAACACACCGCTGGAGATATTCTGCACTGGTTTTTGAAGAGAAGGTAATCAAAGTCGAACCTGAAGAATTCTGGTTTGCTGCATACACAAAAGGTCGCCGGACTTTTTTTCGAGAAATGTGAAGAGCCGCAAAAGCAGTGTAGTATGATGACGATTGCTTGACAATAAAAAAAGTCGAGAGGAAAGAATGGTAAAGTCAACAACTGGTTACAAAGTCGGCACTCTAGTCGAAAGTGCGGAGGAATCCGATGATGGTCCACCTTCAAACAATCTGTGAGGAGGTCTCCGAATCTTGATTGAGACTGTTTTGTCGGTTTCTGTTGGAAGGGGGATTCTCGATAATTATTATGGTTTTACATTCAATGTGCAATGTTCAATGACATCAATTTTCTAATTCAATGTTCAATTGTTTAATTTCGATTGCAATTGTTTATTGCTTCTATATAATTTGAATCTAGGTTATCTGGGAATTACTATGACATGCACCACTCAGACTACCATTATTTACGTTCCAATTGTGTAGAGTTGGATATCCAGTAGTCCGGTCAAATTATCTATTGATAAACTGAAAAAACTACAATATTTCATAATAATTCATGTCATTTATGATAATTGATAAATCATAGATTTTTATGAGTGAATATGTACAGTATCAAAAATGCTTTCAATTGAGGAATGGATGAGTTTTTGATAATATCTCTTATCGAAAATACAGTATAAATACAATTCAGAAATCTTGTTCTACTTCATTAATTCTGCACTGTTCTGCACTGATACGTGGAGGAGTTTGAATTTTGAATGTCTTTCTTTGCGGATCCCTGCACTTTTCTAGCAATTTCATTTCCACTAATTTTGAATTTTATAATTCCTGAATTATTGACTACTTACGGTCCCTTGTATCAAATACCATATATTATCTTTCTTTCCGTGTATCCTATAGCAAAATACTGTTACGATACATTACAATATACTGTTATACCTATGGTAGTAATAATAAATAGAACACTGTAATTGCTCGCTGAAACTACACATCTACGTTACTTTACCGTACACTTCACTATAAATCCTGGGCTTCATGATATTAGTAGACTTATTAAGTGTCAGAATTTATTGGGCAAGCACTATCTTGTTTATTTATTTATTTATTCACAAGTTAACGTTCACTTGTTAACGCCCCCGATAGAAGCGTACATGGTAGAGTAAATGGTAACACCATGATCCTATACTATACACAGTTACTCTACTGCGTTTCAGCATTAAATATTTGGATTACCTCTGGTTTTAGTATGCAAGCTACTCTACCTTTCTAGTAATGAAACCCCGGCTTCAATCTAGTAAAACACCGTAGCTATAAACATCACCCTGCACTACCAGGAATTGGTATTGTCAGTGTGTTGTGTTTCCCTTGATAACGTTGTGTCCAAATTCTGTTACCTGATTTATACGGTGAGTGATATATCTTGGCTATTTTAAAAATGCCGACAAGCAGTTGGAACATTTATACCCTTCCGTAGGGTTCCTAACGTCATTATACTCCACACCCTCACCTTTGGGTTCCTTTCAGGTGTCTCAAGGTCTAATATATCTTTTTCACATCCTATAAATTACTTTATTCTAGAAACCTTCCAGGAGGTAGATCTCCTATGTAGATGCTGAGTCTCGAACAACCCCTGTAGTTCTTTGAGTGAGATTTTTCATCATAATCTTTGAATAGGTAGAATTTATTATCTAGGAATTGATCTTAATTTTACAAACAGCTTGATGAGGTGCAATCAATGAAATAGCTTTTGAAAACTCTTGGTGTCAGATTTTTCATCATGCCTTTGAATAGGTATAAATCTTCATTTCAATAACAGCTAGATAGATAGTAGCAATCAACGAAATAGCTTCTGAATATATCTTCAACCCCATCCCAATCTGATCATTATTGTGATAGTGATGGATTTGGTAAAAAAAAAAACAAGTAAATTATTAGTGGAACTCAAGTGTAATATTATGAAATTAAACACTAAAAGATGTTGTCAATTCCACTATTGTTACAGCACTGGACCTCAATTTCGTGGCTTCGCCAGTCACATTTTCAACAGTACTATAACACTGTACTGTACAGTATTTCCACATCAACAACAAGAATTCTACAAATAAGTTGAAATATTATGTACACAGTAGGTTATCATACAATTTTTTCAGACTACTACAAAGAAAACTGTCAGAACAAATCCCTTCGCATTACTCCAAGTACTTCAAATATGCTATTGTTTTACCGCCCACTGAAAAATATTGTGTATTCTTTTGTTCCAACATTCTTTGCATCACAAGAGCTACAGCAAAGGAAACAAAGGATGCAATGTTTCCCAGTGGGAAGAACGCAAAGATGTTCAAAAGAATCATGGTACAAAGTTATGAACCTCTTATTTCTAAAATAATTGTTGAGTTGTACTTTGAAAAGAACTCAGTTATGGTTTGTGGCGGAGTATGATGTGAATGGATAGAAGGTTTAGAATATGAAGACGCTTCAACCATAGTGAAGAGGTGGAAGTAGAGACTGGAGACTAATTATCCTCTATTCAGTCCCTGAAATCCTGAAATTGTTTTACAGTTTTGAACATTGGAGTAAAGAGAATTGGTTGTTGAGTTGAGCTCAAATTGTCGCAATTATTCCATTCTGCGTCAGATTTCAGTTTGGAATTTTGAGCTTTTGTTATGAATTTGTTACAGTAGTGTACTTGAGGAAAACTTTATAAGTGATGCTACTTACATTTTGTCAACCTTTTTATCGTCCAGTATGAATAAATAAATAAAATAGAATATAGAATCCGCGTTAGCGTGAATGCTTCGGACCATTCAGCCGAAGTTAACTCTAGAGTAATAGAATGTGATGGGTTATTAGGTCAATCAATCATTTAAAAACGAGAGTACAACAGATTTAAGTCCTAAACTATTCCTCTTCCAATTCATACAAATAGTCCGAATTCAGGTTATGTCATTTAGAGGCACTTCTCATAACCTTTTCTCTTCATTTTACCTGTCGAATTTTATGTGTGATATCAACCTCCATGTAAAATCGTCAACGTTTTGCCCTGTAATTATAGTAGTCTCAGGTGCTGATACGAAACTACTCCAAGGGTCTACTACAATATTAATTCATTATCAGCCTCTCATTATCAAGCACCCATCTCTATGAAATTGCGAATCACCTCCAGCATTCCATCATGACGCTGGCTGCTGTACGGCAGCTAATCAATTTTTATGCGAGTATCGAGGATCGAGTTGGTGTCGATGCGATCAACGTTCTACGTCTTAATTACAAGGAACAAAAGCGCTTCCTATTAAAGGTCCTCCAACCTACTTCTTCTATACATCCTTTTCCATTATTGTTCCTTTGTATCATCTTCCTCTCACGTCTTGTTCATTTTCCTTATTTTTATTTTCTGGCGCTTATTTTTCTCTCTTATTTCCCTTTGAATCTTGCGTGCTGTTAATTTTCCTTATTTTGGTATTTTGATGCTCTTTACCTGTAACTATGTTACAGTACTATATTTTCAAACTATAAAGACTATCTTTCCTTCCAACCGTCTTTTTGTTCTTATTTATCATACTTCTACATCTAAAGTATTTATAAATACGGTATTCACTTCTCTTCCCTCTGTTCGTTCTATATTACGATAGAGAAAGCATACATCAAGCGTAGACTTGGGTATGTTTTCTCTATTATATTATTTACCCTTTCCTTCCCACTCTCCTCTATTCTTGTATTATCTTAGTTCTTCTTATACCTACATCTTCTAATGATTTTCCATCCAATCCCTCTATTCTCCACTTTTTTCATCAACCATATTTTCAGTATTCATCTATTTTTTTCTTTCCCAATTACAATCGAATTCCATCTTCAATCCATTCCTTTTTATCTTGTCTTGTGGAAATTACTCTTTGGTAAGTTTGTTTATTATTCAATCTATTTCCTTGCATCCTTGATCACTTTGCCTTGTGGAAATTCCTCCAAGATTTTTATAATAATTATCATCGGCTAAGACAACGATTTTTCGTCTGCTCCTTTCACTTTCTTTTTTACTCCATTCTATTCGCCAACTTTTCTTATTCTTCAATTTATTTCCTCGTCTTATACCGATGCTCATTCACTGTTGCTGTATAATCCAGTATACAATTTATGTTGTATGCTTTCTGTATAGGGACTAAACAGCTATTATTATTTCAGTTCTGCTGTAAATCCTTCACGATTCAAGGCGCAAGCCCTGTACATGTTCAACGCTTTTATGGACCAAAGATTGAGCTGAAAAAGGCAGACTGCCTGGACGGCCAGGTAATTAATGTGAACCTGGCTGGTCCCCGGTAATTAACAGTAGTGGCATTTAATAAGTATCATCTTCCCCTGTCTGCACTCATTATTCCACTGGTACTCTTCATCATCAACATCATCATGTAATGGTTAGAATTATGATCATCATTCAAACTCACGTGTTTCTCAGTCTAGAGTCTAGAATTTATTTGTAATAATTTCTTTAGTCATGATTTGAAATAGGACATTCAGTGCCAGTAATTATTGTGATTGATTTACTTTCAATCTTGAATATACTTTATAATTTTGTGAACAGAATAATATGTTGCACATTACCTAGCTTTGGACATATTTCGGATAGATTTTGGATTAAAAAAAGGTTGAATGAGGTTTTAAAAGAGGTATGAAATGCATGAAAGAATTATGCATCTCAAATCTTAATAGGAATTGAGAATTTCCCAATGAATGTACATCCTAAGCATCATCAGATGAGTATCATGAAAACAATTCTAACGATGTCATAATTCCAACAAGTTATTCGTTCTGTGGCAACATTACTAATAATCTGATCATGTACAATCTGAATAGGATCAAAGAAATTCAATAACCTTATTACGACGTTCTTCCAACTGTAGAGTTTATTGCAAAGGGAAAGTTTATCAATGATATAAGTGTACACATGATATAAGTAAATAGGTTTATCAAGGGTTACTCATGGTTAGTCACATCCTATGATACAGCTTGAATATAAGACTAGATTACTCAATTGTAAATCCATATTATAATTTAAATAAAATTAGAATAAACAGAATTAATCATCTTTATTCGTAAGTGTGCCTTCTCTTAGGCAAATATACGCTTAATTTTTACCTCCCCTTCAAATCAAATCATACTCTTCTTTTACACAGTTTGTACAATTGAATATAATAATCAACACAAATAGCGTATGTAGCAGGATATTTATTTTTATTTATTTAGCGTATGGCTTTTGTCGATGGGGAGACCCGAAGGTTGTTCCACCTCGCCGTGTGCAACCTAATTCCACTTGAGGGGTTGAAGTTTTATCCAAGCAGGATAATGTATGTTTGTGTTCAATAGTGAGGTCTATCAATTTACTTTTTACTCTACGTTGTTGTACTACCTTTCTATCTACTCAATTTACTACAATGAAAGTCAAGTCATAAATATAATTATTTATGATAAACACAGTAATTGAATTATTATTCAGATCAGTACAAACTAATAAGTATGAGTCTGAATAGATACGTGCTCTACGATTTTTCAATAACTCTCAAATTGATGATAAAGTAAATGATCATAAAGGTCATAAATAAAGATCATAAATAAAGATCATAAAGGCTATGAATTGCTTTTCAAATTCATCCAATCATCTTGAACATTGAGGGTATGTTGCAACATGATGTTGCATTCTGCTTGGCCGTCAAACGCAATAAATAACGAGTCAATGTACTTGGATGATTTACACACGGGAGGACCTACCACAGTACGGTAGCTAGCTCAATCAATTCAAATTGCTCTATCATGCAGCTAGAGAGCGCATCTCTGATCTCTTTTCCACTTTCTTTCTCTTCTCTTTCTCTTCCTTTCTCATCCCTATTCACCCCTCTCACTCCTAAATTGAAGATAAGCTTGCCTGCAAATAACTTATTATACTTTCAAATTTGTTCTTCAGCTCTAATTATTCTGTCGATGAATTTTCTGCGGCTCAATTTAGCGGCGATGAAGGCGCTGGCTACTTTATGACGTCTAATCGAGACTGTTTGTCCTGGCATGTTGTTGGCCTAATGGCACTCACTTTATGGTCAAATTATTCTGCTCATCTGTGATTGTATTGGTAGTCCAACTTTTAAAATACTTGAATACACCTGCTCGATAAAGATAGTTTAAAATGCCTGTATACAACATGTTCGTCTAAAATAAACTGTAAGGAACTACTCGCACTTGAAAACTTCAAATCGCAAAGCAACTAATCGCTCGGCAACTGAGCGACGCAGTATGTGTTTTTAAATGATGACGCTCAGACTAGGCGATTCCAGAATCGGAAACTCGATCGCAGCGCAACTGAGTTGCTCTGCGATTCAACATGCTGGTTGCCGAGTGATCGATTTGCATGATTTCCAAGCAATTGCAGGTTATGTTGACATTATTTCGTACAGTTAAGTGGGGTTAGGAGATATTCTAACCAAACCAAACTTGAAAAGTAGTATTATTTGCTTAAAAAAGTAGTATTTCATAGTTTTTTGGTTACTTCAACTTATAAAATATCGAAGATAAGTTTTAAAACTCTAAAAATATTCAATTTTTGGGAATAATGTGATAGTAGTCGATCGGCAACTGGCAACTAGAGTTGCGGAAGTGTGAGCATGACAAGCAACTGAAGTCTCCGGGTTCCGGTTTTTCCGAAACTCAGCAACTCTGATCGTACGATTTTAGTTTCCAGGTGTGAGTAGTGTCCAAGTATCTTGGTTCAAATTGTGAAACTGCAGTTTAAACTTAGTTTGAACTATCGGTTCGTTGAACTCAGTTTAAACTGAGATGGTGCATACGACTGCTGTTAAAGACTATGTACATCAGCCTTAACTTGAACTACTTTTCCAAACCCAGGTGCTGAGAAAAATATTGAATTAATAGATGAATTTGTGTCAGACCTTGATAACAGTGATATTGAGGTTGGATTGTTGACGGTAAAATCTGAGAAAAGAATTCTTCCTATTACCCATCGATTTATCCGTGAAATTGTAGCTGTGTAACTCCTGAGAAAATCGATCTTGATCGCAGAGCAACAGGTCTCTATTTATGATAGCCGGCTTGTACTGAGAAGCACCTTTCTAAATGATGGGTTCCGTTCTGTGATCAATGTTGAGAGCCTGATCGATACTCTAATAAATGGTGCACGGTTTCATCGATCCTCGACCGTTTACAATTTATCGATTACAGTTCAACAATCTATTACAGATTGACAGTTTGTGGTCAATTGTTGTGTGAGAACGATCTGTGGTACTGTTGTAGTATAGTTTTACCACAGTAAACAATTATTGAATTCTTCATGAAATCAAGAGAATAAAAATTGTTTGTTGTATGAGTGAACTACAAATAAGAACGTGATAGCTGATTGACTAATCAATGAAATTTTCACAGATTTGAGAAAAAGAGAAACTTTCTCATTTTTTTCAAATTGAAATTGGCTATTGATGAGTTTTTCCAGTATAGTATTTAGCTCTTGTAGTATTCAATAATTAGTAAAACTAAACACTCAAATAATGCTATAAATAATACAATATTATGGTTTATTCTTTCACCAACTGTACTCTGATTAAAACTGCTTTAGGATTGTGACCTGCTTGGCCTTAGTGGTGGACCGCTCTAGGCCGATCCTAAAGGTGTTCCAATCAAAGTATAATAATTGTATTGAATAGCAGTGGTTGCAATGAATAGTAGTTTCAATGAAGAGTAGTTGCAATGAATAGTGGCCTGGTTGTTAAAAAACAGTTGATTTGTCAATTGCAATGTCTAATGATTCCTTCCATGATTAAATTATTGCTCTAGTTCTTGATCCATCTATAAAGATTTCCTAGAGATTGTGAAAATAATTACCAAATATATCATAGCTATTTTTGCCAATTACAATATCGAAAATTACCATCGATGAAATCACCAACATCCGGAAGTTAGCAGATGTTACAACCGTCGTATATTTAGAAGCACATTTACAGCAATATTAGAAATTATATCTAGTTCACAGGACGTCCATAAGGTGCACGGTTTTATTTTCAAGATAGGTGTGGTGAAAATCGTGACATTGCCAACTGCACATTTCGCTCATTATCTCTTTCATTCTCACAGTTTACAGATGAAGAAGAGGCACAAGAGAAGAAGAGAGGAGTATACGAGAGCTAGTGTGTGTGAAGAGGAAGAAATAGATTGTGAAGGCACAAGAGAAGTGGTGGAAAAGAGAAGAAAGTATAGTGATGATAGTGTGTGTGAGTGAGAAAGAATTGTTGTAAGGGAGGAGAAGGGAAAGATTTGTCCCGTAACATGCTAATTCCCACCTGCTAGGATAAGATACACAAGGTAAAGGTAAATGAAATAACCACTATTGACTATCTCCTTTGCTTGTCTTTATTACTCTCAACTATCTGTTTTCCACTATCTTTTTCTCTTTCATCCTGCTTACAATCTATATGTGTGAGAAAGAAAGAGGAGAGTGCGACTTTGCATACAAACATCCATACCAGCTTCGCCTTTTGTGGTAAGGACATGACCCAGGGTAGTTTGCTAGCAGCTTACTAGTCGTAGAAAAACATTCTGCAAAGCTTATCGTTTCCCTTGAGAGTCTCACAATCTATGGGTTTCCTCTCCATCCAACACTAATGTATCTATGGTTTTCTGCTCAGACCCTCTTCATCCACCACTCTAATGTATCTGCTTATCGTTGGCCACTTGCGCACTGCATGGATGTGTTGCTCCTCCATTCTGCAACTTCTCTATGGTCATTAGTGCAGCTAAAGTTGGAGTTCACACGCGTCAATGGTAGATAAGTGTTGAGAAGGTCGTGGGTAGAAGGCCTTCAGCATCCGTAACTGATGTATTATTTCAGATGGAACGAGAGGGGTTCCTGAAGTGTCCATTAGTCCAATATCGGTTGCCATTGATGCGGTATATCGCTTGTAATCACATGTTTTTAATGCCGATTCTTACTGTGATTTCATATTGACATAATCAACATTATCATGAATTCTGACAGTATCATTGTCGTTGCACCAATTATTGAAATGCGGATAACTGTATTGAAAATTTCTTGTAAGTTGATACAAAAAGAATTGTTAGATTGCGAAAATTTATTGAATGAGTGATTTTAAAAAATTGATATAAGAAGAATTGTTAGATATCGGATAACTGTTAGAAAAGTTGTAGAAATTATCACATCAATATAATATATATATACAAAAATGTACAATATTGGAGTGGTTCGTAGCCGAGGCGGCTAAGGCGTCAGACTGATAAGTTATCAGCAGTCAGATAAAATCCATTGGGCCAGGGTTCGAGCCTGGTTGACGGAAGGATTTTGACAATAGTCGTCATATCTCATCATCACCTCATTACCCACGCACAATTGTATCCAAGCTGAAATAATAATATTCATATGGTTAAGTAACAAACATTCAAGATTAAATAATATTTCTCAAGTTCAGTATAACAATATTATTATTCATGATTGTATTGTTATTCTGAATTGTTCTACACTCAGTTTGTCAAATATAACGCCTTCTAAGGATAATCTTGGTAGTGAGATCTTAGGGGCAGTTATTAAAAACTTAATCTTTTGTGATGAAGCATTCTAAGGAAACAATGTAATAAAATCTAAATATAGGCAATGAGTTGAACAATATGGAAAATAAATATGTATTTTATACACAGAGAACACATTTGTGAATCAAAAAGTATTCATTTTGACATTATTTGAAATATTTCTTCATTCCTTTGCTCAGAACTATTGCCTACTACAGTATAATACTGAAGAAAGTACAGTCTTCACAAGCTATTATGATGATGATGATGATGATGATGTTTACTGGTACTAAATGGGGGATTTCAATGCAACTCACATAAACCCTCTCCAACTGTTTATACTTCCGCACCATGTGTGTTACAACTGTACGCTATTCATTCAGAAATGTTGGCTCAAAAGTCTTTTAACGAACTTCAAGTCGAGAAAATGTTTTTGAGAATGGGGTGCAACTTGAATGAGTTGACATTAAGCAAGAAGCAACAATTCGACGGAATTTTTAATGAGATGAAGTGATGTTTTTTTGGTGTTTGAAAACTGTTTTAAATCGGCTTATTCGTTCAAGTTACCATATCATATTACTGTGTACTGCATTCAGTGATGTTATACGTTATAGACTTATAGGTCTATTTTATTCATTGATTTTAGTATTTCAACATGTTTTCACTTATTGAAGGTCATGAACGACAGATTTCGAATTGAACTATCAACGAGAGAAAGTTCCACTCGATTTATCGGATTCGCTGCCAAAAGCAATGGGAAGTTGACTTGGTTGAATCGATTAGATTTCCAAAAATTGGTTGGAAGTTCAACAGTATCGTATTTCAGTAGAAGTGTGGCAAGATGGAGATAAAGACGAAGTAAAAAATGGGAAAACGATTGAAGCGAAGTGCCAACAAGTTGAAAAATAAAGGTGGAAGAAATAATAAGGTGATCAAATGCCAAACGGGAAACTTACAAGTTTAAAAGGTCAGAAGGGGAGAGGAGCTGTGTGCGCTAATGGTGAATGACAGTGGACCGGATCGAATTACGGTCTTCTCTCAGTTGGAAATCGCACTCCACTCACCTCATATATCTATAATTATATTTCAACCTAAAACAATGCATATATAACGGGAAGCAGGATACGGATATGGATTTGCTGTCAACAGGCTAGTACAGTTTCTCCAAAGTAGAATTAGTTTGATGTTGATTCCGGTTTTGATTTAAGAATTGGAACTGAGTTTCTTGAAATTGAAAAGTATTCTGATTTTATTGAAATGTTTGTTTAAAATAGAAATTATTTTTAATGGAAGCTTTCTGATGTGTAAACAGTATGAATTGATGTGATTAGTAGAGATTTTTGGGGTCTGTCCAACCTCATCCTCATGGGCGGATTCAAGGGAGCTTGGGGGGGCTAAGCCCCCAAATTATTACTGCTGTTGTAGCAAATTTTATAAATGTAATTATATAATAGCAAAAAACTTATGTCAGAAGGTGAAAAGTTATGTCCCAGGTGGAAATAGCCCCCCCAGAAAGAAGCCTCCCTCCAGGAAATATCCTCTAGGCTAACTTTGCCTATCCTCATCCTTAATAACTTGACACATCATTTTAAACTTAACGGTTGATAATTTTTCATTAATTTTCAATGTTAATCATGTTTCATAAGAGAATAGTTTTATGCCTATTCGAATCACAAAATCATTGTAGTGATAGTAGTGAATATTGTGAAGGGTTATCATAGAATTAAAACTTAATCTATGAAAAAAAAAATAGATTCCAATCTCAGTTTAAGTTTAAATAAATCTCCCCCAATCTCAAGAGCTCTGTACTTTATCTTGGACTTAGGCACGATAGTTTGATTGAGGGTTTCTTAGAAATAATGTTTCAGGCTCAATATAAATTATGAAAATGAAGACTGTACATCAGGAGGAGTCATTTCAGTTGGAAGTGCTTCCAATTATTGTGAGAGAATTATTGGATGGGAGATGTTTTATAGAACTTTTATTATAGATCTTTATAGATCCTTCCTTATAGATCTTTTGTAGATCTTCTATAGAACTTTCATTCCTATGAAATACTAAAATGTTCTCCCTAGTTATTCAAATTAGATTGATTATGAATTCACATTCGTTAATATTTGATCTCAATTAATATGTTGTTCCAACTCTCATTTGGATATAAAACAGATTATTTCCTCGATATTATTTCAATTTCTCTGTAGCTCTCGCCAATTCTTCCAGAGCAGCACGACTTTCATCGGGAGACAAAATTGTTATGAACCCATAAATATCACTCAGGCTGTTAACATTGCAAATGGTATCGAATGATTATTGACAACATAAATCTGATGGGGCCTCTGATATTGCACCAGTACTTATTTCATCGGCAATGCTAATGCTTTTCAATCCAATCTTCCTGATTCTAGAGGCGTGCAATGGCCCCCTCCTCCTCCTCCTCCACCCCCCAGTCAACCACCCACTTACCACCACGATCGCTGGTCGGATGCAGCTTAATTTATCGTCAATTAATGCCGATAAAGAAATTAATTCAATTTGCGACCGCATAACTTCGGCTGGCGTGACGATCGCATGCCATGCGGTGATAGCCTGCACTGAACTCCACTCTATTCGATTATCAGGTCTCATCTGCACCGCAGAAATCTATATAGATGTTATTATACCTGTATAGATTTATGCATCTCTATAGGTATTCAGTTGCAAGGGAACAGATCTGGGCTCGCATTATATTCGATGTTACGAACTTCGCGTTCAATCTGAAAATAACAATCTCTTTCGATCGGTTTATTACCTCGCTCACCTTTCCTTCTCCTCTCAATTCTTCTTCTACTTCTTCTTCTTCTCTTCTTCTTCTTCTTCATCTTCTTCTTCTTTTTTCTTCTTCTTGTGCTCCTTATCCTCCTCCTTCATCTCTTCCTCCTCTGCTTCTTCTTTTTCCTCATCTTGTTCTTCTTCTCCTTCTCCTTCTTATCCTTCTTCTTATCATCTTCCTTCCCTCATCCTTTTCTTCTTCTTCTTCCTCTTCTCCTCCTTCTTATCCTTCTTCTTATCTTCTTCCCTTCTTTTCTTCTTCTCCTTTTTCTTCTTTTTCTTCCTCTTCTTCTTCTCCTCCTCATTTTTCTTCTTCAACTTCTTGTTCTCCTCCTCCTTCATCTCTTCCCTCTTTTGCTTCTTCTTCTTCTACTTCAATTTATCCTTCTCCTATTTGTTCTTCTTTTCCTCTTTCTCCTCCTCCTCCTCCTTCTACTTTTTGCTCTTTTTCTTCTTCCTATTCTCAGTCGGGTCTTTCTACTCTGCGATGGTGTTCTCTCTTATTGCAACCGCACCGTGGACTCCTCCCTCTATTTAATCTGCTGAACGTTGGGCGTAAGTTACCGCAGCCGATGGTAACCTGCAATCAATTTCCTGCCTTCGCGATCAAATCTCTCACCGTTTCAATTGCCCTGATCTTCGTGTAATGTGATTCTCTCTACCTAACCCCCCCCCCACCCCCTCCCCCAATATTTTGTGAAAGAATTCTGAGATGTGCTAATAAAATAAATATTTGGTTATACCCAAGTGTAGATTAACATATAAAAAACCCTAATTTTGCTTTGTTACACTAAAAAATAGTCTATTCTCATCTTTCTTCTTTTTACTCTATCAAGTATTTCTCTCTCCAAATACCATCTTGGATTCATTTTTAGGCGTGCTTGTTTATTCTGTTTAATTAAGCGCTCTATGGTCTTAATTGGAACGTTCTGTGGCAGCTCTATTGGAGTTGGCAAGCAAGAATGATGATACAAGGATGGAGAATCCTTATATCGAGATAGCTTCTTTAAAATATCTATATTTCCCCACACGATGAAGGAGAGCTTGATAGAACGCTGTCTCGCTTTTATAATCGTGAAACCGATTTACATGTATGATGTTGGAGTGAAAGAAGCATACCAGATGAAGTCGTTCGTGTGAAGAGAGACAGAAATATATTATAAACAAGTGTTGTGAGAGAGACAGACCCATTCAGCCTTGTGGGGGTCATCGGTCTATCCGTAGTCAGTAACTCACTAATATTATTTTGTTTTCTCTCTCACTCTTTCTCTCTCTTTCTACCTCTCATTATTATTTTCTCAAAATAGATATCATATTGTGGTGAACATGTAAATTAACCACTAGTTTAGAATTTTGAAAATAAGTTATCATAACATTTATCTGTACTATATTTATCAATAACTATACAAATTAACAAAATGCTGCAATTATATTCGAATATTCTTAATAACAGACTAGGAAGATATGAAGTTATTTCCTGGAACAGAACATTTACCTCCATTATCACCTTGAATACTCCTAACATCGAAGCCTGGTGAAAACCTACTCGCATAAATGAGATATTTATCTGTAAATTGATGGACATCTATAATATTACTTAGCTGGATCCAACTCTTGAAACCCTCGTTTCTCCTTGCTAACATAGCATGTATCCAACTTTTGAAAACCTCATTTTTCCTTTTTAATATACCCTCTAGCATATTCTCTGCTTATTCCCTCTCTGCAGGAGATGTCAAAGTCCCTCCGGTTCACTTGTAATATTTCACCGGTTTTTGAACCAGGAAAACCATAAAGACCTTGCTCTTCATTTCGAATAAAGATGGGAGGATAAGACGAGGCAACGGATCCAGGGCACGGTCTTCTATCTATGGCGTGTGCTGTGCACCGTGGTGAAGTATTTGCGAGAAAGATTGGCCTGAAGGCAACGGGTGTCATTCTGTGCCTTGTAATCGAGAGGACCAAGATCGATATCTATGTAGGTATCGATATTATCCATATTGATATATCGACGGGTCGTGTGGCAGACGGCCTGAAGTCGGATTAGAGAGGGTCGGATTAAGAGAGGTCAATTCGACAGCTCACAGATAGTATCGGGTGGGTGTGTGCTTTCTTGAAAATTTATGCGTGGGCAGGCCAACATGGGCGCTGTACTTCACTGCGGGGATGCTCGAGTCTTGTCTGTACCTGGTAGGCTTACATCATGCCAGCTTGTCTCCTCCAAGACAGACTTCAGCAGATCTGGTCCACTCATTTGATGTTTCTGTGAATAATATTCTCAAGAATTATATTGGTAGTGTCCGAAATTAACTTGAAAATGACATAGAGATTAAAATCAAATTGAAAATTATATTAAGATGAAATGGAAATTCCGAGAAACAAGATAATACAAATTACAAATTTCTCGACGTACACATAAGCTCTTGTGTTGGTAGTTGTGTGTGGTATAGACCAATAATTGAATATAATCCATTTTACACGATTATGCTTTAATCACCTTCATGACGTACAGGTTTACAGCAGCCAAAGCCGATATTTATGGAAGTTTTATGTGGAGCCTATAAGTTAATATATTTAAGCTATGAAACGTATGTGATTCATGTGTATTGTTACTGATTCAATTTTTCTCTTATGTTGCAGGTATGTACAGTTTGGTGATTCATATTGGATAGTGAATGAAGGTATAGTAAATATTGAATAGTCAGATCATTACTGAACTTGAATAGAGTAATCAATGATTGTTCGTTCTCCTGTAACATCAATTCCATGATTATAATTGAATTAGATCGATGGAAATTAGGTAAAACTTCACAAAACAAGTAATCTCTTATCATATTTCGAAACTCATTATTATCTATGGAAGATGTTTCCACTCTTCTCTCTTTTTTCTAATTTTCTAATTCCTTGAGCTTCTCCTTCTATTACCCACTTCCTGTATAGTAACCAACTGATATAAATATTAATTTATGTTATCAATCATATTGCATGCACCGCTTGAAACACTAGAACTGAAGATGCATCATTGCAAACGTGGAGATCGGTATAGTCATCTTACAAGCATCCGTCTTTGAAAGATGTATTCCCTCTACAATAATAAAAAGACCACTTCAGTGTTTTACTTTTCGAAAATTTTATTGAGCATAATAAAACACCTAAAGGGAAGTACCACTTAACCCTACTTCGTCTATCTATCTATTTTTATCTATTATGTCATCTTATCTCTTTTCTCTTCATCTTTCTCCTACTTCTATCGGCTCTTTCTCTCTCTCTCCTCCTATTGTCATTCTCTCTCTTCCTCTAGAACTCTATCAGAGAAAATGTATTAACCGTCAATATGACAGCCGTTCATTGCCACACTGTAGAACCAGTAATATTCCAATTTCCTCTTCTGTTCAACTGATCATTACAGTATTATCATCATCAAGAACTTTTAAACTTTTCAAAGATGAGCGCGCTTTCATTACAACACGTATATTATTGTTGTTGGAGGTGATGTTGTACCGTCATGTTATTAAAAGGCACCCCAGTCACGCGAATAAGTCGTTTGCGTGTTCTCTCTCTCTTTCTTTTTCTTTCTACCTCTCCCTCTCTTAAGTCCTTCTCTCCGAAGTATTCTGGAAGGTGAGAAAACATGGACGTCCTTCTCTCTGATCAGTCAAATGATTGTTTCATCTTCAGTCGTGGAGTTGGGTCATTACACAAGCCATGCGACCACCATGGTAATTTAGTAGCTTACCTGTTTATCAACCTGTCGATCCTGAACTCTAGAGACCTGAAACCATAGAGCATAGAGTTGAGACTGGAACTGGCATTTATTCTACTTAGTTACTGCAGGAGCAATGTTACTAATGTAACAATGTACTTGAATACTGTCAATATTACTTGAATACTGGGAATAAAAAGCTTGGATGCCAACATTTTACAGAAACAAAGTACTTTGCTAAATTCTAAAAATGTAAATTGCTTCAAGTACTAAATACTCTGTAGACTCCCCTATTGTAGATGCAGAAGCTACGAGCTTATTTGCTGCATTAGGTAACATTTACAATTCTGTCTTATGTTGATTCATTTTTATTCATAGTAATTTTCTCCCATTGCTTGCTGTGGAGTACTGTACTTCAATTTTCATAAAGATTCTTATTATATATTATATTCTAATCAATGTTACTTGAATACTTGAAATGTGAGAAAAGTTTGATTATCACAGCATTGCAGGTCTACTACAAGGTATAATTAATACACATTTACTGAAGGTAGTGAGTTGCTAATCACCTTGATGGTGTTTTTAAAATGTGTATTGTTTTTCGTTGAAATTAGGATTCGTATTTTCTTACTCAGTAAGTTTGGATACATCACTTTATCATGTGCTGAAAATCAAGTACTAGTTGGTTTCTTTGAAATCTTGGAAATTTTGTTCCAAATTTTTGAGTTATTTGAATTTTGAGTTAATTATTTCTCATTGCTTCAATTTACATTGAATTATCATTAGTTGCATTGTGGATGAATGATAGTTTTTTGGGTGTAATAAAATCATTATTCAATAAGTTTAGGTTTGATTACTTTATCGCGATTTGCATCATGGAGGGGAAAAAAGAGTAATTTGTTTGAGGTGTAGGATTCCTTCATCTTACACCAGTCGACTGTTCGGAGACAGAAAGCGTGGCAAGTAAGAAGAGTTCGAGAACCTCGCGTTCCGGGAGGCCCGGGGCACTCACGAAAAATTGTCGAGCCGAAAAAGCAGTCAGTGGATTGTTATGAGGGGGCAGGTCCATTGGTTTCAGGGGGGGGGGGAGGCAGGGGGGGCTTGATTGAGGCAATGGCGATCCTCCCGGTAATAAAGATATACAGCCGCGGTGGAAATGAGTACAGCTGAAAAGGTATACAGAGCGCTCGGGGCTGTAAGTTTACGATAACGAAATATTTTTCAAAGCCAGTGCTCACTTGGATTTATCGGAGTCGAGCATTGCTGCAGCCGTACAACGGGATGAATGTTGTTGGTGAGGGGAGGGGGGTGAGAGGTAAAAGAAGTGATTACCGTTTTTGTAAAAATAATAAGAAGAAACGCGGTTGTCTTTTTGTTACACTTCTTCCTCTGTCTGATGTTCGGTCTTCTGTAAGTTTGTCTCGGACGTTCATTGGCCGTATCTGCAGCTCTCCGCTGTCTTTTTATTGGCCCATTAACATTGGCAATGAACTTGAGAGCCGCGAGACCCGCGCTCGCGCGCCTCCTTGCAATAATAATTGTAATTATCGCCGGGCAGGCGGTGCACTTTCAAACTCGACAGTCGTCGTTCTGTTGTTCCAACAAAGTTGAAACGCACATTACTGGAATATTTGTGAGCAATCTTGGTATGAGACTGGAAATTGTGCAAGATTGGATGATTGTAGAATATTGTTCGTGGTGGTTGCAACTCAATGATTGCCTTTCAAGTAATTTTTGGTTGAGAGCTATATTATGGAGAGTATTACTCCATACACATTACATACTCAACTCTGTATTTGAGTGTTATGAATCAATAACTCAATCAATCATTTAACTACATAGATTTATGTTTTAGTCTAGTCTGAGTATACTAATTGAACTTCCCACTACAACTGTTTTTGAATATTATGTTTTATATTTAATTTGAATATTATGTTACTACAACTATTTTTGGAACAAAACAATTATGAGTTTAGTCTAATTTGCGAAATAATAGTAATTGAACTTTTCACTCCAGTTTTATTCTCTAGTGGGGCTATTCATAAAATTTAAACACCACTGCATTCAAACACCATTCATCGACATAATTAACTTGTATTCCTCAATAGATCCTAATAAAATATAGCTAAATTTATGCATTTTATTATTGAATACTGTAACTAGAATACTTGGAACTAGATGTGTTATCTCCATGTTTCCACGATAATGTTCTCTCCTGCTACATACTGTGAGTTTCTGCTACAGACTGGGATAAGGTTCTGACAGTTATTCCTTCTATCGATTAAAGCCATTGAATATATATCCTTTGTATATATCCAAAGGATATATATATTCTATGCTAAAGCACTCCAATCTCTTAATTGGTTGTATTCTCTGGCAAGCCTAGTGTTAACAATAATGCTGTTCCACTTCACCCTCTAAAATAATGTGCAAATTTGGGAAGAAGAAGAAGGATGAGGGACATAAGGTACACTAGAAAAAACTACTAGTTTGGTATAGTCGATATTTTTGTTTTTATCAACTATTCAATACTCTACTCAATCTGGTTTAGATTAATATATATTTTTTTAAGAACTACTCAGCCTTTTTAATCTTCTTGCTCCTGTTAAAAATTAGAATAGATTCTTATCATTTACTTCAAATCCATTAGAGTCAATTCTCCAACTGCAGCAAACTCTCATGCACTGAGAACCATTACATCAGTAGCTAAGTGCACGGGAATAAGTCTTATTCCTGCAATGGTCTGTTTATCGGCGATCTTCGCGATTCTGCGTGACTCAGTTCGTGATGTTCAAAACGGAGCGCGCTTTGTGGTCAACAACAACAATGGCAACACAACGATGAGCTAGCAGCTGTTAATATAGAGTGGCCTTGTTTGCTGGCCGCGCGTCGTGCAGTGCAACAGTAGAGATGCCCGCTGGAGATTAGTGCGGCTTCATTAGGCGCCTGTAGCTCACTACATGCACTCTCTCCGCTGTATTGCAGCAGTGCTGATCTTCTCATTGCACCTTTGTTCGCTTAATTAGTCGGAAAGCGTGATGCGCTCCGCCCCTGACGATTGAGAAAATATCGATCTGTGATAGGGGAGGGATTGGTATAATCAATTAATTAAACTTGCTGCGCCTGTTACCAATGATCACAAATACGGGAGTGTTGATTGGTATCTGAAACTGACCTGTTTAACAGACTAATGTCAGTATCAAACATTGTGTTTGTATATGAATCCAGGAAGGTACAGTTTTGAAAAAAAGTATTTTTTTTTCTAGAGTATTGGTTGACTGTGACCTGTTTTTAATAATACTGTTAGTACAGTATCAGAATTTGGTTTTATCTCAGTCCAGGACGGTTACAGATTTTTAAAATAGTATCTCAAAACCGTCCTCGCCTGAGTCTGACTCAGGTATCAGGGATCAATTATTCTTAATAACTTGGTTGATCTTCCGCATAGACCTGATAGTGTTTTTTGAAAGTGATGTAGAATTTTCGCTCAATTTGGAATATTCTTTGTTCTCCTGCAAAACTTATATTGAATGAAAGAACTATCTGTATCTGATCCATTGAACGAGGCATTATGGTCAAGTGCCTCTTCATGAACCTGTGTCAGGAACGTAATCTGTAAATACTAATCCTTTTATAAAGGCTTGTTTTTTCTTGGTGAAAAGCATCAAATATCAAATAGCACCATACACCTTATTTATTCCTGTTATTACTGTTGAACTTGAAGTACCAATTGTTTCACCCATCCTAAGATGCTAAATCAGTGCTAGATCTTCTGTTGTTTCTCTTCTTTTTTAAAACCCTTGTTTTATTTATTGTCATATTTTTCTATTTTGGACAATTACCTACCGAAATTATTGCTAAATGTCATCTTATAATCTCAAATCATCACTCTGATACCCCAAAAACCAACTAATCCACTCCATGAATTCAGCACGTGCAGACAAAAGCCTCTTTAGAATTGAGATCATCTGCGAATATTGCCGTCGCAGACAACTCGCCGTTCTTCGTCTGTTGCTATTTCTGGATATGGTCTGAGCATGCGAGAACATTTGCATCTTGGTGCTGGAAGACAACTTGCATGTACTGTACTCACTCACACACTCGCCAATATAACTCACTTGTCTTTTCTACTTTCCACACTCCCAGGACACCCATTCTTTGTCTCCTACCTGGCGTCTTTTTGTTTTGTCCTACTCTTTTCCTTTTCTTTTTTCTCACCATGTCTTGTTTACTCACTCCCTCACTCTCTCTCTCACTCTCTCTCTCTCTCTTATCTTCTTTCTCTTTTTGTCTCTGTTGTTCTCTTATTCCTTCAGTACAATAATTACTGCATTCCCTCTCCGCGAAGCAGATAATAGATAAGATTCTTACCGAGCTTGTATTGTGGTCGCGCCAGAAGATATTATTCTCCCAAAGATGCGAGGGTACCCCGAGAACCCACAACATTATTGCCTGTACCTTACCTCTTTTACCACTCTGCTTATCCAGCATATAATACGCTTATGCACCCACGCTCGACTTTGCCGATAGATGTAACAGATTACTGGAGTGAAAAAATTTATATGGCCGTGTGCTGTCGTCGCTTCTTCTCTTTTTACTCATATGTTCCTATGGTGAAGAAGAAGAAGAAGAAGGAGAGGAGTAAGAAGATAAGGCAATGAAGAAGAGAAGAAGAATAAGGAGGAGGAGAGAATATAGAAGAGAAGAAGAATAAGGAATAGGAGGAGTAGGAGGAGGTGGAGAAGAAGAAGAAAGGTGATGAGGGAAGAGGAGGGGAAAGTGGATGAGGTGAGAGGGAGGAGGAAGAGGATCGAGAAGTAATATTGTGTGAAAGGAAGAGTTGAAGAAAGACAACTTGAAGAATGTGGAGAATTGTGGTAGAAAGAGTATAGGGAAAGATGGAATCAGTCGAAGAAGATGAATAAAAAGAATGGGGAGTTTTTGATCATGAGAGGCAGAATGAAATTGCTGAAGAATGGGGGGTATCAGATCGTTAGAGAAAAAGAGGGGAAAGGACAAAAAGTACTTTTTCTCTACTTACGTTTTGTTTAATAATGAGTGAAGCACTAATGAACTAACTTTAGCGTAGCGCTCTACTTGTGAACAAGTCTCCTATTATGATAGAAATTGTTTAATGATCAAATCATATTTTTATGATTTGCATCAACAAACCTGTCGGCTTGTTGTCTTTTGTCATTTCTTTTCTGAATTCTTCCTCTAATATATCCTAATGTTATATTATAATGTATTTAAGAATTTAAGAAGATATTTCTTTTATCAGTGTTGATATCAGTTTCTCTATCAGTGTTAATTTGAATGATATATTATATTATACATCTTATATTCCTCTTAATATCTTCCAAATCCACTCTTCTATTCCAGCCATCTTTATTGAGTGTCGTTGAGGGTCTTACCTTCTTTCTTTCTTCATACCTTTTATTCTAACCATCTTTATTGAGTATCGTACCTTCTTTATTTTTCCATGCCTTCTCTATTTCTCTATCTCTTTATTATTGCCGGCAGACAAAACAATGATGCGTTACAAAACAACAGAAGCAACTAGACCCGCGAGTACTGGCTTTGAAAATTAGGGAGCCAATAACATACGAGTGTAAGACAATGCAAGGACGAGATTGGGAGGACCAGCAGCTGAATTCTATTGGACAAAAGGTCACCGCATAAGACAAAAGTTATGGTCGTCGAGTTATTCCATTTGAAACAATGTGCGGCCCTGAAAAACAACGAGAAACCCCCGAAGTGCTCCGGTAATTGAATAGTATTGCTTATTAAGATGGGGAATAAAAATTATATGAGTAATAAGCATTGTTTTTATTCGAGCAGAGTTCCTTCAAGGCCAAATTTGGGCTACCAAGCAGATGTAACTATTTGTCCCAGGGCGGATTGCTGGAACAAAGGAGCTTCAAGAGGAATTCAAAGGTAATTCCATGGATTCCACATTCATCACAAAGCTGGAAGATTCCTTTCCTTGGAAGAGTAGTTAGATACATGAAGTCTGGAGGATTATAAAGGGCCCTGCAGTATGAGTGGATGAAGTTTTCAATTACCGTACAACCATGATATTTCAGTGTGTTTTTCACAGTGATCAATCTGTGAATATTAAGTCTGGAGGTTTATAGAGGACTTTTAGGAAAATATATTAATAATTGTTGATTTATTCACGACCATTATCTTAATCTCTGACTAAATGTGGTCATCAATCTTAAGCTCTCTTCTGTCAATTTTTAGTCACCAATTTAAACTCATCTACTGAAAATTGAGTATTGTTAATTTGCATCAAGGTGGCTAATCGAAGATCTGAGGGTCGGCATTAACGGCAAATGATTTGAAAAATGCTTTTTCCAATATGCGACATGACACTTTTCTAGTTTAGAAGGAATTTTCAAAGAAGAAAGCTATTAATCTGTGAATCAGTTTGATAGCTGCTGTTTGAGAAATCCAACTTGCCGCTATGGCACCTCCTCTTCCATATCAATAATATTTTGGATGTGATAAAATCCTATTGACAAGAACTTTTTAATGTCGCAGTTGTAACTAGAGGTAAATAAAGTTATGAATCAACATAAAATACTACATATAATGCAGGATTGACTGGAAAATTATTATAAGCTTACTCAATGTATGTAATTTACGAAGCACCTTATTGGTTATTCATCATTCAGGAGGTTCCAAATTTTCCTATTTATAGTTTCTTAGAGTTCCTAATAGTTTACGTACGATTAACTCCGATTTCATAATTTTTTCCTAAAATAATACAATATCAAACATTTTTCACAATCTTGGATTTCAATTTTTGACATCTTTCGATTTTGAGATCTATTTTTATATTTAATTCTTAGATCTATTGTCATATCTTTTGTGCATGTCATAATCTCTGTTGTATGTTATTCGATAATCGATAATCGTTCTAAAAGCATACTGCTCAAGAAGTAGAAGATGCTGCGGTAAGAGAGGCGATTGAGACGATAAAGGCGTGGAAGGTAGAGAGCGTACAGCGAGGTCTAATAAGAAGGTATCAGACATTGATGATGAAGTCATGTCGAGGAAAGAGATAGGCCGTGGGGAGTGGGGGAATGGAAGTAAGATGAGACAAAACAAAGGACCAGGTGGAAACAGACTGATGTTTTTTTCTTCATGTACCTTCTTCACCCCTTTCCCATTTGCTTTTCTTACACTGTTCTTCTCTCCGTCTTCATTTCGATGAGGAGTGCATTGAACAGAATGTATTGGTGAGGAGTTCTTCTTCTCCCCCTCGCCATCCTCCTCTTCCCCATCCTTCTTCGACTTTAATTGAACCACCGCTTTTCTTCTTCATCTTTTTCTTAGAGACCGCTCCGATGTTACCAATGATTGGCTTGTTTCACTTAATAATTTCATCCAACTTGGCGAACGAGTAAGAGAGAAGTGGCTATCATATGTATGAGAGCAACAGAGACAGAACTACTTACCCCTCTCCTAGTCACTGACTGCCCCACCTCTGTCCGTCAGCGGCTTTCAGATTGGCTGGAACATCATGGGTGGTCCGCCGCTCCATTCTCCCCACAGTATCCACCTAGACGTGGCTCTGGAAACATTGTACTCTTTAATATTCGTTTCTTTATTAGTGAAAAACTTGGTATTTAATGTTGTTGAAATTCATATCACACAAACGATCCAATTGGTACACAAAAGAAATAATTAGTGCAAATGTTTCATCAACGACATCAGTGGAAGTTAGGGCAAGTGTTTCCAGTGCCAATAATTTTTTTCTCCATGTGATACTCAAGTGAATTGTTTTTAATTTCTTGGTGTCAAACAACTGTAACAATCTAGTGAAATATCGATTCACCCAAGTTAACAACCTAGTCAAAACTAAATATTGTAAGTCGAAACAATTTTGTGGATATGTGATGAATATTCCTTATTTCATTGTTATAAAAACGTGCGTGTTGGTGTAGGATTATATGTACGGTTTTTGAAGATATTTTCAAGCTTTACGTGGTGTGAATATGAAGCTAGATTCATTTGTTGAAGTGTCTGAGCGTTATCAAAAATTTCACTATCAGTGTTTGTGTGTAATTGCCTGAAGGCCTTCACCGGCTAAGGATTCTGATTATGTTATCCGCTGGAAGAAACAGCTGGACTGATTTCTCAAGATTACAGGTAAATTTATTGTTATTGTGTTGAAAATTCTATAAAGTTATGCCTTGAGCTTACTGTAATAAATTGTGATTACTTTGAGAAATTTCATTTGAGCAAAACGGAAATGAAGAGCAGACCGGGACATAGGAACAATGGGGCATTCGATACCTTCCTATTTCCGTTGTCTGTCATATGCGGGGATGTCGAATATCCGTCTAGTCTAGAATATGATTAATGTTATTGACAAGCTTATCATGTGTGAATGAGACTTGGGGTAACATTTGATGAGCTTTAGGTGAGCATTTTGGAGCGATTCCTTATGCATATCTCTACACATTCAATGATAATAGAGACTCAAAAATTGTAGGAATCAAAAAATTATTTATTGAAGACTATATTACTATACTTGGATTTAAACTGTTTTAGGACCGGCCTAGAGCGGTCCACCAACCTGGTGGCCAAGCAGGTCTCAATCCTGAAGCAGATTTAATCAGAGTATAATAGACTATAAATGGGCTACATGTTCTATACTAGTGAGTCGGAGGGCTAGAATTTCTAGCAGGGAAAATGATTAGGAAGTCTAGGAATGTGGAAGACTCCCTATAAACCGACAGATGTGTGAAAAGCTCCTAAGGCAGGACCAATTTTCACCCTTGAGTGTAGAACCTTATTTAAACAATTGTAGGATAATAAAATTGAATAACAGCAATCTGTGTGCGTCCTCAGAAATTTTCTTCGGTCTTCCTTTGACAAGCTTTTTTTTTTATTTATTAGACAGTTGAATTTATAATTTAGGGATGCTTCTTTTGTGTCTGAAAGGTTGCACCTGCGAAAGAAACTCATTAAATTCATGTCAATTTATGAGACAGGGTTTTATTGTAACTTTACTTCGTATGCGTAACTTTTTTGGCAACTGATGTCTTATTTTTGAAATTAAATTTTGGTGTGCGGTGAACATATTGTTTCAACTCATTACGAAGATGTTACATAATAGATTATTACGGTTCTCTAATGAGTTTAGTAAAATTGATCTTTAGATTGATGTAAAAAAGACTACGTCTCCAAACCCATTATCACACTAACAAGGAGCATCATCTATTTCAATTCAAAACTATCAAATGATTGTTACTTTTCGGGTAACTCCAAAACCAAACTAATAAAAGTCCTCTTTCTCTTGTTTGTACAATTACCGTGACTATTTCGATGATTTTTATTTATAACTGTACAAGTCTTAATTCGAAGCTAACGAACCTGGTTCGAATCCCTACTTCAACCTGACTTTAGAATCAGGTCTTGTTCCCATCACAAGCTGCTTTTAATTATTTATTCACACCCTCAGCTACTCCTCTCTTTTTAACTTCTTCGCTCCTTTTTTCCTTTTATTTTTTAATCCTTTTCATTCTTTCCACCTTGGATCATCTTGTCAAGTTCATTATCTCCCTAATCACATTCATTGTTATAAGATTGAATCGTCTTGGCGCGTTGACGAGCCTTCAAACTTGATTTTCTGTTGATGAGATCAGGTGTACCGCTCTATTATGCTTTCACCTCATCAACCAAGCTTATATTCCTGTCAATCTGAAGATAAGCCATGCTGAATCATCAATCATCATACCCTATCAGATTGTATCTCAGAGTTCAATCTATGTTCAATAATTATTATTTTCGAAAGTGTGAGATTGGTTAGAATTTACTCAAGGTGTGAGGATCGTACAACTAAAAGTCATCCTTGCCGGTCTGGGCTATTATAATTTCGAATTTTCCTCTCAGACTTGACAAATATGGAATATGTTGAGTTTATTTGAATTGTATTCATGAACATAATGCATAGAACAGAGTCTCAACCACAATACTTAATACGAAATTAAATGATAAAGCCTGAATTTTATATGGGAAAAACTGGAATCTGGAATTCACATTTAATTGCTAATTATTTTGGGATGTGTATTACTGATTTATCTTTAACATGTTGATCTCACTACCCATAATACAACCCAAGAGTATATCTATATACAGTAGATATTTATCGTTTAATTATTTTGTCTAGAGCACAATCTCCATACGAAATTAAACGAAAAAGCCTCAATTTCACTATATAAGAAAAATCTGGAATGTGATTGAATTCATTCAAATTTAGTCGCTGATTATCTTGGGTTGTATAATAATTAATTCATCAACAACATATTAATCACACTATGAATAATACAACACTACAGAATATCTAGTTCTAGTTGGATATTGATTTGTTATTTTGTTAATTTGTCTCAGAATCATTCAAGTCTTCAAGAGACATTTTCTTTCAGAAGTCTGGCTACCATCACTGTAATACTAATTATTCTCAATGACGAATTTAAGCTTGCAATCGCGATAGGTGACTTGACTAACTATTTCGTGCAAGTTCGATTGTACTTTGTGATTCCATAAGCTCTTTGGAAAAGTAAAGTAAAATAGAGTGAAGGTGGAACTCGTGACTTGCTCCCAATTCACTGATTAAGAAATGAAAATTGTACTCCTTCCATTCCTAATTCTCCAAGTGTAAATGGGTTGTATTCACTGGTGATTATCGGAGTTTTTCGAGCAGGTAGAAAACCGTTCAGAAGTTTAAAGCAGATTTACTTTTTCATGCTCTTGTTTCGTTCATTTTTTAACAAGTCTGGCTTAGTTTTTTCATGTCTCCGGTGGCAGTCTGGGGATTAAAATTCTTTCAGCATCCGGATTACTGCTTGTTTTAGGAATTATCGAACAAACTTCGGCCCAAGAATGAATTGAAATGTTTGTTCAACGTCGAAAACAGTCCTGGCTAATCGGATGATGTTATCGAAGGCTTCAAGAAAAAGCTTTTACCCGTTTTATTATACACTTTTGCTGACATATAAACCGGTATTTCCTATTTTTTCTCGTCAAAGTGTATGTTGCTCTGATTGCTTGGCTGAGGATAATATTGAATTTATTTTGGAGCTTATAACAGTGAAGTTGAAGGAATTAAAGCATGTCTCATTGAGGAATCAGTTCTCTTATGTGAGAAAAGTACTTTAGTAGAGAAGTTACATTCATTCATACCAATTTATTTTGATATTCATTTACATCGTAGTTGATCAAGTAATATAGTTCAGATAAGGAAATTGCAATCTATAGGTCAAGTTTGATGAATATCAAGATTATAGATGAATGAAATAGTCTGGAGTCTAATAGAAATAAAAAGTATAAGAGTAGGACTGAAATAGGACACTTACATATAATTTGAATTAGTCTCTCCACCATTGGTTTCCGACATTTGATCCTTCTTCAAAGTATACTCACATCAGTATAAAAAATACAATATTTTGAAAAGAGAAACAGGCAATCGCCCAAAACTTCTTCAATTCCTGGATTCAGTATCATAAATAGCCCAAAAATTGAGTTTTTGTCGAAATTTCTGTTTCCATCAAAAATTCAATAATAACTTGTATAGCTTTTTCCAAGACTGAAATAGGGGCTTCCTATAGTTTAGAATATTGAATTCCAGTATGACTTCTTAAGGAGCCGAATTAACGTCTTCACAGCTTTTTAAATCAGCTGATTATCATCAGGGTTAGTTAGAGCTAATTAGAAGGCAGTTAACCTGGCGGCCAGGAATCAACTCGTTACAGTTCTCGGCTCTCTCGTCTGCTACAACCATTAATTGATCCAATTAATTTCTCTGGACAGATAGAATCGTAAGTTTGGCTTTATCTCGTAAGACGTGGTTTTTGTTTACACCGAGACCTTTTTTCCGTTAAGGCTCGACTACCAACCGTGCTGCTGAGACAATAAATTAAATTAATTATACAAAGGCTGATGCTCCTTGGATAAAACATGTTCTCCAGTGCTATGTAAATCTTTTAGATTGATTGGATGGGGTCCGATTCTCGAAATGAGAAAAAAGTACTTTATCTTTCCTGGTCTGTGTCAGTTCTAACGTCTGAACCAGAGTGGAAATCTACTTTTCTACCTTGAAAACTATAAATCCCATAATTTACTTGGGTATTATCTCTGGACTCTGGTTGATTCATCCTAATAAAATCAATAAAATAACTAGGTAACTCGGTAATTCATTTTTCAAAAATGAATTGTGGTGTTGCATAAAAAAGACTTCCGAAAAGTGGAAGAATGGACGTTCGAAGCTTCAAATTAATTTAACATTACATCATTCGACCCTGATGTTTTCTCCCACTAATTTTTTGTTCTTCGATAAATTTAACATTTGGAATGTTTGTATTTATTCAATAATTTAGAGTGTGTGAGAACAAAAGCTCAAAGTGCACAGGATAATTTAAACTCCAATCCAATCCTGACCAAGTTACAATTCTATCTCTCAATCTTTGAATATTTTATGCGACTATATACTTCATGAAAAATATCTCCTGTATTGAATTTTCGATTATAACACACAATCCGCTGTTGAACTTGTTGTAGAATTTTTCCACTGTCAAATAAAAAATAAACTCTTAATGCATGTGGAGTTTGGGCAGATGCGTGTTCCGGAGCAAAAGTAATGTAGATGTCGTTTGAGTTCCAGTGAATGTAAATCTTGTGAGATTGCACCTTGTGATTATATTATGCATTATAAGGCAAAGAAGAGGTTCGGTTCTTGAGAATAAAACAACAAAAAGGCTGAATCTTGATCTTGAGCGTCTCCCTGTCCTTACTAGTCGTCGTTTTGCTTTCTTTTCTCCATTTGTTTTCCATATTTTACTTCTTTCAACATTCCATTCAGTCGTGTAATAGAACCAAAAGGTATCTCTGTTTGTATCGCTTGCATTCGTTCTTGTCTAAGCATCTCATTCTTGTTCCTCAAATACTTGATCATACTGTCCTTTTGTATTTCTCTCAAAATTTATATCTGTCTCTATTATGTGGACGTTTTAGTAATGTCCCAAGATAACTGTGTTTAGAAATAGACAAGATGATTCTTTAAATACGGGAAAATTGGAGTTGAGGAAAATTAATGATTGAAAAATATACAAGTTGTCAATCAATCAACTACTATTTCTCATTTGCTACATATTATACTCTGTTCAGTACTTTAATATCGGGGTACCGAGCTCTGCTCGGGGGTAGGCCTACAAAGGCACAGGAATAGAAATTTTAAAGGAAAAAAGGAATAAAATTAAACAATTTTTTAAGTACAGCCATCAGTCTTATGCACTGAATCATCATTGCACTATAAAAAAATCAATCTCAGCTTTCGAAATATTATGAATAATCGAGTTTGAATGCATATATTTATATCATTTGAAAAATCACACTTATAAAATTTTGCTTCATAGAAATAATAATATGGGTTGATATAGTAGGATCATTTTAACTTGTCAGAAAACAGCCAGATTTAACGTCAGTAAACGAGCGTACATCAAGCAGCAGTTTTCTGACAATTTGAAATATTCCTGCTACAACAATTTTTAGCTCAGCTGTTTTGATGAACTCTTGACGATTTTTCTCAAATAAATAAAAAAAGATCACATGGTCAACTTCATGCCTCAAATTTTAAAATAACAATACACTATGGAATATTTTCAAAATTTCTAATTCCTTTTAATTTTCTATAGATAAATTAAGATCAGAAAAAAAGGGGAATAGGAGCAGCTTAATATGTGTTTCGATATTTTTCTCAATTCCAGTAATGGAACCGCTGGTTTTACCAACATCAAGAACCTACGGAAAATTGTTTCTTCCTGTCAGCTGATTCTCTGTCTCTGTCTCAGCAGCTGAAATAATAATCTTGTATCACTCCACACACCTCACTCGCTCTCACTCTTTCTCATCATTTACAGCCGACGGAAATTTCTTTCTTCTGTCAGCTGATTCTTAAAGGATCAATTTCTCCTTTTTTAGGTCCTTTAGCGAGTTATCCCAGGGATGAGACCCGGCGCAAACTAATTTTTGTATCACAAACCTCCTATATTCCAAATTTCGTCAAAATCGTTAGAGCCGTTTTCGAGATCCGTTGGACATACATACATAAATACATAAATACATAAATACATAAATATAAACATACAGAAATTGCTCGCTTAATATAATAGGATACTATCACTATTCCTATGTGTTGATCTTGAAGAGATAATAGTAAATAGAAGAGTATGATCAGAGCTCAATGGGATAGTAATAGAATGTAAGTAAAAGAAAAACTTCTATTTATCCAAAATTACATGACCCTGAGCTAGCCTCAGAAGGGCATAGCTTCAGTAAGAAGGGCTTCTTGACAAGGTACATAAAAACGTGCATTTTTTAAAATGATTTCTTTCATTTTATTAATTCATCAGATTAATTCAATAGTAATACATAGTATTAGTTATATACAACGGGGGAGATTGTTAAAATATCCTATTTATTATGGAATAAAATAATTTAATAATATCAGTAATAATGGATCAGGTGGGTTAGATTGTTAAGTTATTCTTGATAAGCGAGCCATTAAATTCTATGAATTATGCTTCTTTTGGGACAATTGTGCTGGTTACAACCCTCTACTTCAGCATGTGTCGTGAACTTGAACCTGAGCAATCGAGGTTGCTTGAATGGAAGGTAAATCGTGTAACTATATTCTAGTGAGTAGTGATTCACGGAAAATAACTTCACGACAACCGCAGTAATCACATGGTGCATGACAACGAACTAGAGGAGGAGAGGAAGATGGAAGGATAGAACGTGGTGAAGGTATAGGTGGGGGAGAGAAAGATAGAGAGAATAGTGGAAGAAAAAGGGAGGAATGATAAGGGAAGGAGGAGGAAGAGAATGAGAAAATGGAAGAAGATGGAAAGGAGAGAGGTATTTAATGTGGAATGATAAGAGAAATATAGAAGGAACGATCGGTAAATCGTTCCATAGGACAGGTAAATAGTTGCAGAACAAAAGAAAAAAGGAGAAAAAGCAGCAGAAGAGAAAATTGATAAATTGGAAAGGAAAGGATAGGGAGAGAGGAAGGAGAATTGTGAAATGAGAAATAAGAGTCTTGTAAAGAATAATAGGAGAAAGAAGAGAATTAGAAGAGATTGAGAAGGAGACAGTACAAGAGTGAAGAGGATTAGATTGATGAAAAATGTAGACAAATTGAAAAGTAAAGAGTAATTGTGTTAAAAAATAGAAAGAATGTGAGTAGAAAATTAGTATTTTGGTGAAATTTCTGAAGATAAATAATACGAGGATAAAGATATGACAAAGCAGGAGGTGATGGAGGAGAAAGAAGAAGAAAAGAAAGGCATGTGTGTTTGTGTATGCAGCGAGAAGAATAAGACTAAAAGAGAAAGCCGAATGATTGAGAGTTGTTTGCGCGCACGGACAAAGAGAGACTCCTCTGGATAACCATGCGCGAGCATACAAGAAGAACGCGGCCTCAGAGCCCTCTGGGATGCTGGGATGCTATTCACCTATTACAGTCATTAATAACTCAATTCCCAGGTCCTCGCCGGACCACGCAGTTGAAAAAGGAGGAGGAGGAGGAGGTTATTCTAGATTGGTTTCACCTCTCTCAGTCATTCTCTCTCTCTTTCTTTCTTTCTCCAGCAACAACATAATCGCATCCTTCCTCTTTTTTAGTTCTTCCTTCCTACTCCATCTCATTCATCGCCTTCTACATCCCAAACAACATTATATACCTTTCTATAGTAAATATAGATATAGTATCGATGTATTTTTATTCGGTCCTGTTCTGCATCTACAACAGTATCACCTTCTCGCCTCCAATCTTTTTCTTTTTCTCACTCAGTTATTCACCTTTTCTAGTCTTGTCCTTCTTCGTCTTGATTCCTTTTTATTTTCCACCTTTTGCCGCTTCATCAGCACCGTCTGGAGTACTGTTTCTCTCGGTCGTTGTTTCTCTTGCCCAATTCTTCTTCACCTTTTCTACCACATTATGTTGCTGTAGCATCATTATCAACCGCACGATGAAGGTACGGACTGAACATCTTGAGATGTATCAGACTTTTGGGAGCCCCGAATCTCTTTTCGTTGCCTTTGTTCTTTTACCTTTCCATTCTCAATCTTTTTCTTAAATATTCTCAATCTTCTTCTTCTTTTTCTTCTTTTTATTTTTATTTTTCTTCTTCCGTTTTCTTATTTTCTTCACTACTTTCTGAAATCCTTCTTTCACTACAGCTTCTTTCTTATTCACTCTCTTCATTAACTTGCCTCTCATGGTCTTAAATTATCATTCTATTTCTGTTTTCTAAACGTTAACTTTTTCTTCTCTCCCTCAATCTCTTCATTTACATGTTTTATTGTCTTTCGATCTAT
The DNA here is from genome assembly GCA_017141395.1 of Laodelphax striatellus. Taxonomy (NCBI): domain Eukaryota; kingdom Metazoa; phylum Arthropoda; class Insecta; order Hemiptera; family Delphacidae; genus Laodelphax; species Laodelphax striatellus. The sequence continues at coordinate 18,741,658 of CM029538.1, read as the reverse complement.
ATTCGTTCATGTCTTCTCACACGATTCCTCTGTCCTTCACTTCTTTATCCCCTCTTTTTGTTCACTATTCTTCCTCTCCACATCATCCTTTTCCTTTTCCTCTTTACAGCTTCTTCTTACATCTGTCCAGCTTCCAGCTCACTTGTTTTCCTTTCACTTTTCTTCTCTTTTTCTGTCTAACAAGTTTTGTTCTCAATCTCTCAATGTATACAGTTTCTTCAACAATACTTTCTCTACATTGTCATTCACTCATAAAGTTTTTTCAACAATACTTTTTCGACATTGTCATCTACCGATAATAATAATTATTTTATTAATAATTATATTGACAATTATTGTCAACCATTGTCCACTGGTTTTCATCAATTTTCTACTCCATCAACCGATAATTATTAATGATTCTTATCCATTTACATAAGAAAAATTCCGTCAATTAGATCAGGTTCAAAAATCTAATTCCTCTTTCTGTCCTCCCTCTCACTATCCTGTTTTCTTCCTCCTTTTACCTTTACCTATTTACATTTTACCTTACCTTTCTTTCACCATTTCCCCCTCCAGTCTACCTTTCTCCATTCCCACGCAGTAATCGACAATCTCACTTGTCTGTGTGAACTCCTGGGATCTAATAGTCAAGGGCTTCGACATGGTCAATTTTCGTCCTCCTACGATCAAACGCGTTTCTTACTCTCTTTTCTCTCTCTATCTCTTCCACAGTTCAATGCTTTCTCTTTCTCTGTCTCTAGTCTTCCACTACCTCTACCCTTCTCTCATTTCTTCCTCTTCTTCTTCATGCTTGATCGTGTCTTGTTCCTTTTTTTAGCCGGCCGCGTCTGCTATCATTATAACTCATCTTTTGTGTACACACCGTATAACTGGTCGCAGTCAATCATCGCTCCTGCCCTAACCGCAATCATCATCATCATCCACATCATTGTTTCCTCTCCATCATCATCGGAAATATTCGGTTTTCGTATCCCCGAGTAATCATTCATTTTTTCTCCTCACCTAGCCGCTTGATTCCACCACACCGGATAATAACTTATTTTTGTCTCAGCTACTCATCTCTGCACATTGAATTTCTTTATTCCGTCTACTCTCAACACTTTCAATTGTATAGTCTGCAAAGCATGTTATATTTAAATTCCCTCTATTATTTTTCTTGTATTCAATCTACACTTGTGTTTATTCCCCTTGTATTTATAGAAATTATTAATTTTCTATTGAACTGACCAGCCTTCAACCCTTTTAGTGCTTACTTCTTTATTATACAACTTACTTAAATGTGTAACATACGTAGCCTCGGAATGTAATTATTAACATCTCCTAGGTTTGTGAGAAACTAATTTTAACTAATGAATATTATTCATTCATTTTCACAGCAGGACATTTTTAACCGTTTCATTGTACAGCCCCTGTGATTGCTGTGATCAGCCCCAGGTGTTGTTGATCCTTTAACCAATATTCTATTTTTATCACATTCACTTTCACTCACCATAAATATTATGTATTGGAATTATGTACTGTACTATCAATTTAATCGACAGTTTTTAGCTGGAGCTAAGGACTCCAAATTTTAGTGTATGTTATACGTTACTAGCGCAGCGCGTATGTTATTCGCGTATAATTTGTTATACTTGGTCGATTGTTTCTGGCAGGATAGAAAATCAACACTAAATTGAATTATAAATATCTAATCTTTGAACTTGTTGAACATCAATTGAATCATAAATATAGAAATAGTTGAACTCGTTAGTTGAAAATCAATCAAAAGATCAAAAAGACAAGTTTATTTAACTAATCAGTTCGAATAACGTTGACTAATCAGTTAAATGTCGACAAGAACTATGAAGAAATTAATGAATTCTTATCAAATGCTGGCTTAATTGTTGAGCAATGCCCCAGTAAAGTATCACGAGCAGAGGTTGAATTTTGAGGTTAGGGAGGTTGGTTGCCTCACAGCTGCGACGGACTTGATACGATCACAAGTCTGCACGCTATAAGGAGAGATTTTTCTCCAGGAACTCACTCTTTCAGAGGCATGGTCTGGTCTGGCCAAAGATCAGCTGACCCGACGGCTTGACACAACCGTGCCTGTGCCTGGCTCTGTTCGATCAATTAATTCCAGTGCCACTCTCTTGAGCTGATCACCCAACTGATTATTATTAATGGCAACGTTTGGTCAAATGTGAATATTTATTGGCAACGGTCTTGAGTGTATGTTACGTGGACATGCATTTTGTAGTACTTTGACCTTTTGACTAAAAATAAAAATACAAGTTTAGAAAAGAAATAAACTGTTCAATAAGAAGTGATATTGTTGAGAATTATCTTCTTCTAGCTTTACGAGAATTAGATGATGGAAACGTTTTCTTTGGTGAATATAACTATATAAAATTAGATGATGGAATCGTATTAGATGATGGAAACGTTTTCTTTGATGAATATAACTATATAAAATAGTGACGTCCCTTGTTGGAAGCTTGAAGATGCTTCATTTGTCGTACATCATACTCGTACTTTATTGTGAGGATCTTTATACCATTATCGAGAGCTCCATAACCAGTACTAGCAAATGTTATACATAAATGGAATGCACTAAAATGAATAAAGGTCTATTCACACACATCCGTGCACTGTCAGCTCGTCTCCAGCTATTTCGTTCTGCGCATGCGTCACGCGCCCCTTAATGCATTTCACACAAACGTTCACACACTACTACTGCTACTACTAACCAAATCTTGATATTCCATTATTCCAGTAAATAAGACTTGAGGTGAAGTTTACCTCTCAATATAATCTACCTAGATGCTGAGAATTGGAGAACTATTAAGTAAAGGGTTGTTTTAAATTAAGTAAAGTGTTAAACCCATTAAGTAAATTCCGTACTCAAGTTCTCTTCCACCTGAAAGGTTATACACTTCTCAATCGTCTTTAATGGCCGTTTTAATGGATGAACATAACAACGTGACAACATGATCCAGTTCATAATTTGATGGGTCACGCCGTTCGCCATAAAACTCCACCATTATGGCATCAACTATTAAATGGTAGAGAAGTCGATCTTCGAACATCGAGTATCGGTGATCGATTCCCACGAAACGAGAAGTAAATGCCACGAAAAGCTCAGAATTGCTGTCAGAATGCTTCATTCGTGGCTCTTATAGCTTTTCGTGAAGAATCTCTTCCTTATTCTCGAAATAGAACTATTAATCTTCGCCTGTCATTCGTATTTTTGCTTTATTTCGTGAAATGTTATATAGCTTGAAGAAGATTATTGTTTTTTGATGTAATTGTTAGGTAACTTTTTAAAAATGAGTTTCGAATTATAATGATTTGTGCTTTTATCAATAAATGAATGGGATTAAATCAACCATAATGGCGAATGAAGTAATTCATTATCATCATTAATGAAACTATCTGTTCAGGCAGTTTCCAATTTTATTAACACTAATTCGTATGAATAATTAACACTGATAGAAACTGATAACAATTTATAGAATTATTCAAATCTTTATCACTCTATCATCTGGGGTATAGATGTTTTGATTTAAATTTATTATTTTTTAATTAGAGCGAATATATGAGAGGGTGATTATAGAATATTTGGTTTCTTGTTTTCTAAATTGAAATTTAGTTTGTTCTAAACACCGGATTAACAAAGTCTATCATATCGTTATTGATGTGAGCGAAATTATACTCGTATTTGTATTTCACATGGAATATTATTCCATCATTATCATAACTTCGGCGTTCTTGAAAAACTATCCATCTCTATAAAAAAATTGATATTCCCACAAAATAAATTTGTGGCGAGCATTACAACTGGATTATTAGGCTATAATTTGAATATTAGGGTCATCCTTTTGTTTTATTTCCCTCTATTTTTATTAATAGATTTTATTAATATTAGTCTATTCTGTTTATAATTTGGGAGTTCTTCAAAAGCTATCCTTCTCTGTCCAAAATTGATGTTCCCAAAAAAGCATTTTGTGGCCATCATTACAACTGGATTATTAGGCTATTATTCGAATATTAGGGTCGTCTTTTTCTGTTTGATGTCACCCCTTTATTGCTGAGAGCTGATCATAAAACAGATATAATGGGCATTTTATAGCATAACTAATGTTCATTTCTTCTTGTTGCAGGTATGTATTCAAAACCGATGGAAGATCCGACATAAAATGAAGGTTTAGCATTACTCTTGACACGACTAAGGTGAGATTTTATCTGTCAAATCATTCTCCTCCTCGATGACAAGGAACCTTTCTTCCGGAATTACCAGGAAATTTTGAAATTTCAGAGGTTTGGACTTTGATTGCCTCGTAAATTTACAATGATTTCGTCCAGAGTAATTTTATGTTCACGTTGGAAAACATACAGAAGTTTATAATTTTTTATTATTCCATTTTATCGTGTACTATTCGCTAAGAATGAAAAATAAGTGGAGTCCAAACCTACACTGGCCCCACATTGACAGTGTTCTCCACATTAACAGACCATTACAGTATTAATTTTATGTTATCTATGAAAATTGAGGATAACCATTGTAATAATCACTCTTTACTTCCATATTAATAATTTAATTTATTTGTAGAAATCTGGTTGATGTTGTGGAACTCCATAATGAAATGAAACACTTAATACCCTAATGTTTTATTTCAATAATAATTTATTCATTTATTTATTTTATTAATTGACAATACACAAGCCATGAGTGAGAAGAAACAACAGGCATTCGCACAAAACTGTTTCAATCCCTAATTTTAACTAAATTGTCCAGAGGTTATGTCCATGTACTTTTTCATTAATAATTTGAGTATAGAAAAACGATTAACATACAATTTTGAAAGATTATGATTGATGTTAAACATCTATAATCTACCCTATCTAATCATATCTATATTATGATTATGAAAGATTATTATGATAGATGTTAATCATCTATAATCTACCCTATCTAATCATATGTATATTATAATGCAGATTGTATTGTCTCATATTACTGTACAACCTATCTAACGGAGATTTGTCTTGTGTAATTAATTTCGTAGTAGTGTACCTGCTGAATAAGTTCAATTACTCATACAAGTTTCTTGTGTAAAAAATTGTGTAACCTTTCCAAATCTTTGAGGTAACAACACCTACATGGTGTAGACTTGACTAATTGAAGAAAATCCTAAAATTTATATGCGTTTTAGCAAATTACCTATCTGATCCAAGGTGGTTTGAAACTCACAGCGTGACAATTTACGTGACATCTGATGAGGCAACTGTTCGATGGCAAGGCAGCAGCAGGTATTCTGCTTTTATTATTTCCAAGGAGATCGGACGTTAAGTGAAAATTATTGCAAATTGAAGTGAAGATGATGTCCCAGGGCTTGAGGATCAGGTATCGTGGAGAGGGTGGTGGGGGGTTAGTTGGAGGGGAAAATTGGATGACACACTTGAAGTGTATCGTGTCAAGATATCTGAAATATTATTAATACGGTTTAAGCTCAACCCTGATGTATAATAACAATATTATACAGCTTCGTATTATGATTGCTATCGTGACCGCAATAAAGCGTATATTCCTCTCTGCATGAGGCAATGATCTGCGCTATACTCCCTACCCATATAATTATATATTTATCACTATATATTCACTATAATATGTATTATATCGTCTCCATGCCCAGACCTGCCTCATTAGAGACAGCACCGTGCAGGTCGGTGTTGTTTATGATAGTCATAAATTCGGCTTACATCATGGGCGGATTTACGCATAAAATGCATAATTTATGAACTCGAATAAATAATCGTAATAAGATGAGAGCTCCGCAGAGCTGCTTCTCTAAATGCTACCGCTTGAGCAAAGTACTTGAAACTCCGCTGGAAATTAAGTGCCTGTGGGTTCCAGCTGATTTCAAAAGAATTGAGGATTTTATGTTTGTAGAGAAAGATTGGCGAAAATGAAGATGTATTGGAGTTGGTATGACTCATCTACAATTCAATCTATTGCATACACCGTTGTTGTGAGAAACTGAACTATCAGTATTATTCATGAAATTTGATAAATAACATTTGCTTTGATTGTATTGTAGATGAATTTTGGGTGATTGAAGAAGGTAAATTGAACTGTATGAAAAGACATTGGAAAATAGTGAAGGCTGTAGATCAGGCTGTGTATTATCTAGTTTCTAGAGGATAATAATGAGTTAAAATTGGTAGAACTCAAATGTAAGAATGCAAGTATATTACCGCAATATTTGTTTTCAATTAATTTGTTTGGCCTAGCTTTGATGTAAAAGCAGCCGCATCCTAGCAGGAATGGAGTAAATATTTCCCTGTTTGAAATAATAATAGTTTTATTTCTCTTAACGTACAATATCAAGAGATATATTTATAGCTAATTCTTTTCAAAACAACGTTTTTCCACTTCTAGTCTAGTTGTTGGACAGATTTATTAGAAAATTCCGAATAGTTTCGTATAAATGCAGGAAAATCTATAATCGATGAGCGATTAGGTCAAGAATTCATTGCGAAATTGATCGCGAATACATTCCGTTTTCATAGTAAATGTTCAGTAAATTGATTCATAGTTGATGAGTGTAGATTTGTTAAAGATTTAAGGAAGTGATCGGGTAGAGTAGACTGTTCATTTTTGTGTTGATAAAGTGTCGCCTGGACCGAATGAAGGAGAAGAGGGCTGAAGGGGCTCTTCCTCCCGCATGCATGCAGCATCTTCACCACAACGACGAGTAGCTATTTCCGAGCCCATTAACACACATGTGTGCACTGTACACTCACTTCCTCTTTTCTATAACCTTCTTCCTTTTTTCATCATCATCCTTCTTTCTCTTCTTCTTCTTCTTCTTCTGCGTCTTCTTCTTCTACTCCTCCTCCTTCTTCCACTCCTCCTCCTCTTCCTTCTCCTTATTGTTCTTCTTCTTCTTCTTTTCTTCTTCTTCTTCTTCTTCTTCTTCTTCATATTATTAATCATCATCATCATCATCATCATCATCATAATCATCTGCGACTTCTTCTCCTTGTCCTCCTCCTTCTACTAATTGTTCTTCTCGCCTTCTTCTCTCTTCTTCTTCTTCTTCTTCTTCTTCTTCTTCTTCTCTTCTTCTTCTTCTTCTTCTTCGTCTTCTTCTTCATCCTCTTCATCTTCTTCATCTTCTTCTTCTTCTTTCTTCTTTTCCTTGTACCTTATTTTCTCATTCTTCTTTTTGTTCTTCTTTTCCTCTTTCTTCTACTCCTCCTCCTTCTTCTCCTGTTTCTCCTCTTCCTCCTCCTTCTTCTTCTTCTTCTTCTCCTTCTCATGCTTCTTCTTCTTCTTCTCCTTCTTCTTCTTCTTCTTCTTCTCCTACTTTTCTCCTCCTCCTTCTACTAATTGTACCTTCTTCTTCTTCTTCTTCTTCTTCTTCTTCTTCTTCTTCTTCTTCTTCTTCTTCCTCTCTTCCTTCTTCTTCTTCTTCTTCTTCTTCTTCTTCTTCTTCTTCTTCTTCTTCTTCTTCGTCTTCTTCCTGCTCTCTTTTCGAGCCGTTGTCTCATTTTCTGAGATGTGATCCGTTTAGGAGGGCGTTATGCCGTTGACACTCTGTTCGTTCGCGTCTCAGCGCCCCACCCGCATTTCCGGTGTGTGATGATCTGCGAACTAAATAGAGAAGAAGAGAGAAGCATAAAAGAGAAGAGGGAGTGAGAAAGGAAGAAAGAGGTGAGGATGAGGAAGGAGAAGAGGAAGAGGGAACAATTGAATGAACTGAGAGAAAGAGAAGGAGAAGCAAGAAGAGGTTGAGAGGAAGGAGAAGAAAGAGGTGAGGGTGAGGAAGGAGAAGAGGAAGCGCGGAAAAAGGAATGAACTGATAGAAAGAGAAGGTGAAGTGAAAGAGGGAGGGAGGAAGGAGAAGAAAGAGGTGTGGATGATGAAGAAGAAGAAGAGGAAGGGAAACGGAATGAGCTGAGAGATAGAAAATGAGATAGAAGTGAAGAAGCTGAAGAAGGAAGAACGAGAGAAGTAGTCTGAGTAGAAAATGGAATACTAATAAATAGGATAAGTGAGAGGGGAGATGAGAGACTAGATGAGTTGAGAGAATTTGAAAGTGACAAATCAGGAGAGGAAGAGAGAGGCTACTTTATTTCTCAGAATGAGTAGAGGAAATGAGAGTTTTGTGGCGATTTTCAAAGAAAAGTATAAATCTCCACATACTGTCATGGAGAGCTTCACACAAAACTGATTATAATATGATTAACTGATTACTATAAATTAAAATTTATGAAATTGATAATATTAAAATTTAGGAAGTGTGGAATAAATATTCTGTTTTAACCCATTTGGATATTTCCTTTAGAAGAACTTAATTACCTTTACTATCTATGATATTAAACGGAATTTTATTTGTAAATATATTACAAAAGTAAGTGAATTGGTGCCTGCAAACCATTAATTTTACCAGGGTATTATCCTAGTTTCTAGATCACTTGAAAAAGTTCTGTCTAGTATACGTCCGCCTTTTTCCAATATTATATGGAACAGGCTCCGCGATACATGAAAAATGTATTGAATCTGTACAATACATGAAATGTGCAATGAATTTGAAATTTCCTTCTTCCAGATACAAACTACAGTATTGTACTACAATGGTAATACACTCGAATCTTGGCCGCAACTTTGATCCCAGAGTTCTATCCCAGTGGACCGTTGAATGACTGCTTGCAGTAGTCACATGTTAGGCTAGGCGTACACCGGTTACACCCATCAATGACTAATCGGTGTGTGTTGCTTCATAAGCAACTATGTGAAGTACTGTGACTAAACGTGACTAATCTCGTCTTGTCTTGTCTTGACTGACCGGTGTACGCCTAGCCTTAGGGAGATACTATTCCTATACAATAGATGCGATCATTTTCCATTGATTGATTCCAGTTCCAGCCAGAGAGTATAGAATAAGACGATTTTACTTCGGTTCTCTCTGGTTCTAGCCGATGAATGTCGGAAACTATCAGCTCTGATACGATGCGTAACCTAAATCTGGATCTGTATCCGAATGGACTGAGCAGTTTATTGGAGTCTGTTCTTCTTTTGATCTTACCTGCTCAATATCTCCTGTTATCTGTGTCGGAGCAGCCAACCAGTCTCAAATCTGCCCCGAACTGGTTCCCTATTTATATTTTTCGTATCCTCCTTCAGCTCCACTGATTTCTGTAACTCTCCTTTTAGAAGGACAGCATGCTTGCTCGTCGTAATCATTGGCCATCTCTTTGCTTCGAGCCGACATTTCTGTAGCTTTTTATCACGAGCGCTGCCCATGCCCTGAATCCTAATTGATGCATGGAATCAACCTCGAGATTCTGTGTTTTTGCTCTCGAATTGTACCTGATGTTCACAGACAATTAGATGGTTGAGCAATTAAATACTTCAATCAACACAAGCAATTATTTGACTCTGTGATATTCTCGTCTGTCCTTATCTCAGGTAGGTATGGAAAAAAGTACAGTATCACTGGAAAAATATTGTCAAATCTGATACAAGTAAATGAACAACTTTACTATTACTTTACTATCACCTTTCTACTGTATTACTTTACTGTTACTTTACTATTACTTTTCTATTACTTTACTATTACCTTACTATTACTTTTCTATTACTTTACTATTACTTTATTACTGAACTTTCATCGTCTATAAAAATGTGACTCACTAGAAATTATTCATACTGATAAAACTAGTACTGACACAGATAACACTAGTTGAATTGAAAAATAGTTATTATCATTGTTAATATTGTAAATAACAAAAAAAAAATAATCACAAAATTTATTAATTCAGTATAATTATATTCTCTGTGATGCTGAATAGCAGATTCACAGTGATCATTACTCATGGATAGCATCAAGTTAACATGGTCAAATCTGGTACAAGTAACTGAACAACTTTACTATCACTTTTACTTTACTATTACTAGTATTTCATCAATAAAGTATAAATGAAGTTGATAATAATTTAATTTGTCCTTCATTTTACAAAGTCCTTATCATTAGTAAGAGAATTGATTTAGATACATTATAATGACTGATTATGTGCTTTCAACTCATTGATCATGATTTGGTAAGTTTTCTACCTCAAATTATGTCTGTGTTCCTACAACTATTTAATTATATGAGACTCTCAAAAGTATCACTGCAATCACAAAAAATCAATATGTTTCTGATTTATAAATGAATAATTGAAGTATTATGAATTTTGAAACTCATTTATTTGAAATTCTAGCTTCTTTTTTTATTAGTAGAGCATTCGTTGAATAGTTGAATCCATACGTTATTGATTGATGTATATTCTTGTAACCGGACTGGGCGTATATTTGGTAGCTTCTCAATCTATGAAAAAAGAAGGACTTTCCTCCTGAAAAATGTCTGGTCTCAAACCAAACAATGCAGTATTTTCAGCATCCAAAATGCCAAAGTAGCAGTTTATCCTGTCGATGCAAATATGAAAGTCGCCAAAAGTAAAGGTCAAAATTTATTGGTTGTAAATAAGTACTCAAAAAATATTTATAACGTAGTTTAAAGTATGTCGTTAACCTCCCTTCCACTTCTCGGCATGCGTCCTAAACTTGGCACTTTCTTTCCTAACTGGCAATAAAAAAGCACTCAATTGTGAATCTCTGGAATTCACTTGGTTATTTATTTTATTCGGGGCTCTGTTCTCAAAAACGTTGGAATAAAAAACGTTTATTGAATAATTAAAAATTGATTTATCAATAGAATCAAAGGATCATGGTTGATGAAATGAATAAACAAGTTTAAAGATCTTCGTCTTACTTTATCTTCTTTCCATTTTTCATATATCTCTGTGTTATAATCAATCAATCATTCATTTATTCAATAATTTACAAAGGGGAGTACAACAGGCTCATGCCCAAAACTCGAATAAATAAACTTTACTAGAATAAAAGGAATTAATAGATGAAAATTATTAAATTCAAAAGAAATAAAAGAGATTGACATTTCTAGTTATTTTATTCAATTTTTAATTAAAAGACAATATTTTTTATAAATAAATAGTTGAATAACAACATCTATCTATATTAATAAAAGAGAGTTGATGTCTGTACGCTCGCTTATAACTCGAGAACGGCTGAACCGATTTAGATGATTTTGGATTCGTTTGAATTTTTAAAGCACTGGTTAACATAATATGTATTAAAATATAAGAAAATCTCTTTATAATTAATAAATAATTAGTAAATTAATGACCTAACCTATCAAACATGACATCCATTTTGATCCAGTTCAAACAATAATGCTCCTATGAAAACGATGTGTAGTTGAAGATGCTACAATATAGGTCTTCCCAACACGACCGCGGTGGTCTATTGGTTAGAGACTCTGCCTTCCACGCAGAATTCTCGGGTTCGATTCCTAGACGAGTGAAATTTTTTTGGCAACTTTCAGCATTGATTAATATTGATTATTATCCACTAGCTTTATAAAAATTAGTATATTGCAGATTTCTTTTAATTTTCCATCAATAAAGCGAGTGGATATAGATATTTTTATTTCGTGACATTTTTTTCGTTGGGGGGGGGGGTGATATGAAGGGGAGACATTTGGGGGGAAGAGGTGGGTGACATGAAAGGGGTTATTTGAGGATGACATGAAGGGGGCTATTTGGGGGGTGGCATGAAGGGGGAACATTTGTGGGGAGAAAAGGGGGGGACATTTGGGGGGGGAGAGGGTGATACGAAGTTCGCCGGGACAGCTAGTTTTTTATAAATAAATAGTTGAATAAAAAGTTAAATAAATAGCTGTTGCTCTTTTATACAAACAGTCCAAATTCAGGTTATATCATCTTACTAAATCAACAATTTCCTCTTCAACCTAATTATGACGAATAATTACGAAGGTAGTAAATAAGGCAAACTTTGCCTATTACCCAAGTTATTTCTATTCAACTCAATTAAATCTAAGATCTGATTTTCTCAATGACCATTGTCATCTTCCTTCTCAACAAATCTAGATTTCTTCCACAACCTTCTAAATCCTCCTAGGAGTAAATTATGCAAACCATGCCTATTGCCCAAGTTCTTTCTATTCAACTCAATAAAGTTCCAGATCTGATTTCCTTAATAACCTTTCTCATCTTCTTTCTCAACAAATTTAGATTTCTTCTAAATCCTCCTTCTTTCCAACATGTTTGGATTTGGAGAATAGGTTTTGTAACCTTCTCCGATGTTCTTCCTAATTCAACTTTGAGTTATCTGATCTGATTTGGACGAGTCCTACCTTCTCAGGCACCAGTGAATTATCTTAAAACCAATTCTGTGTCTATAACTTTTCGGGTTATGCAAATCTCCCGATCCATTACTTATTCACGAAGAGATGGGCTATAAATTCAGTCTATTTAGATTGTGGAAAAAGGGAATCGAGACCGAGACAATGATTGGACGAGGAGGGAAGGAACAATCGGGATGGGTGCGATCACAAATCAGGGCGCATTTTTCAAATGTCGGCTGGTTCGCTGATTGAGCAAGGATTAAGGAATGTTGCAGTTAGTCGACTGCTCCGAACAGAATTCCTGTCCGGGAAGCCATTAGTTCCGATTTTGCTCTGGACTGACTTTTGATTTATTCATTACGTCCAAACCGACCGCCAGCCAGTGTCTTGTATTCCAACTTACCGACAAAAACGTACTCCAACAACTTATTTTTTACGATGTTTCGACTGCGTTAATTGAAGCCGAAACCGACCGCTTTTTTCCACGTTCTCATCTGAGACTCACTTCGTTCCCAAAGCGTGAATAACTTCTTTATTACGTGTATAATGGGCTGGATTCGGAGCGAAAACTTCATCAACGTCCGATGATGCATCATCATTATTCCAAACTAATTTCGGTACACAATCACATCAAGCTGAAACCTGATAATCTCCATTTAATTGAATGTATAAATGACTGATATTCACATTAATACATCAATTTATATTCCACCGGCATAATACAGATGAATTAGAAAGATTGATTGAGAAATCTTCATTGAGTAGAAAGTGGACTCAAACGAAGTATCTGATACATCCAATCAATTGAGCTTGAATTTTTGATTTATGATAATCACGACTTATGAATAATTTGATTTATGATTACTATATTATAATATTCAGATCATTGTAGATACATATCTTTCTAATTCGATTATTAATCTATTTTCATGTGCCAAGAATAATTTCTTCATTAATTAAAGTCGCTTTTATCTTATGTGAAAGTAAATATAATACGGAATATTTTTATGCACTGAAAAGATGTTTCACACGATAAAGGGTTGTACAATTCATTTATATGATCGGGTTTCCTGAAGGATTATCAATCCAAGATCAGGCCTCATCAAGGACAATGATCGATTCATTTCTCACATCGATCAATATCCTTTTGAGAACAAACGATCTATGAAATGATTGATGGAAAATTTAAAAATTAAAATCTCACGCTCGGACTAAAAGAGCGAGTTCACACGAACGATTTTTGTGCGGTTGCGGCTACCAGCGATTCCATGTGTGGGAGAGAGACAAAAACAGCTGGCATATTCTTGTATCTCTCCCACACATGGAACCACTGGAAACCGCTAGTAGCCGCAACCGGCCAAAAACTGTTCCTGTGAACCCGCTCTAAGGTCTTTATGTCTTCTTCATAATTATTCATCTGCACTGAATCTAATATTTTTATATTCGCTATTTTTCTGTATTGTTTTTATTCTGTTCTCTTTGTTCAATTTATTGTACGTGCGTATTTTTTGGAAGAATAAAAATTGATTTAAAACCAGGATGACAACGGAATATTCCACCCTAATGAAAATGTAACACCGCCCTTGATTGTTCTTATAGAAGAATGTGCTCGGGGAGAAATGAAAGTTTCCTAATTGTCTCTAGTGTACAACCGTGTTCTTCATGGTCTCACTAAACACTGTTCGTTTTTATGACGGACGATAGCACAGCTGCACTCGCACAGTACTTTATCGAGCCATTCTTCTAGCGTGCTCCATTGTCTACTTTCCCATTTACACCGATCTGTGTCCGTCATAAACAGAGATGTTTTGCCTGACATAGACTTTTATGGGCCCGCCGTAAAACTGTTTACAAACAGACGCAAATTATCGGTGCGTCTGCGCTAGTGTCATGTCGGCCTTTCAGACTCAAATAAATGCCGAAAGAGGGCCGAGATGCTTTTATGATACAGCAATACGGCAGCAAGCAAGCACTCACTTCTCTTGGACAAACCTCTCCAGTTTTTATTGAAATTCCCAGCGCGTCTGCTGCATGCATTTCCAACAACTGCAGATGAATGGATAAATATGTTTTTATTTACAGTTTCCGTCTCCATAAACTTGCTTCCAGCCTTCAATTTTATTGCACTGCTGTTCTGCAGACGTCTATGGTCATAATTTTATTGAACGTATTGCTTCATCCTCGCCTACAGGTGGTTTTATTCAGTCATATTCTAGAAAAATACTGCCGTTTATCATCTTTCCGCTACTGGCAGGAAGATACTTGTCATTCCTGTTTGGAATGCTGAATCGGATCGGTTTCACAGTTTTTCAACGACTTTTTCTCGTTTCAAAATATATCCAGTTCAGAAAATATGACACTTTCTATTGCATTCTACTTGTCATTTATTGCGCATTTACACTTATTTTCCAGCATTTCAACAGTTGATAGAATTTATTTGAAAGCTGGTTAATTCTTGACTATATTACCTCTACATTTATCCTACCGACTTATCAATATTAACAGCTTAGATAATTTTTGGCTTTTGATTCTCTACTTCTCTGAATAGTTTTGTAAGGAGAGATTGTTGTATTTGTGAATAGCAATACTTCTTTTTCTGCATTAGTTTACAGTACTTGTAATCTGTTCGCGTCCCCTTCATCGATGTAATATAGTAATTCCCATTCTGTTTATAAATTGTCCCTCTTTCCCTTTCTAACATTTACATCTTGGTTCTTTATAATAAGAATTCAAATATAGAAATAGTAATGCTTCTGTTGTAACTTTAGTATCACTAGAGGAGGGAGGGTTAACTCAACACAACGAATTCCACAGAAATTAATTCATTCAGGATAGACAAACGGGTAAACTTTTTTGCAAAGTGTTAATGTAAAAAACTAATTTAATGTAAAAAATCATGCCACCATGATTTGGGTGGCAAAAGGATTTATATTTTATCCATTCCAGGAAATAGCTGAAACTGGATGAGAATTGTAATTGGAAGAAAAATAGAAAGAATATTTCAACCTATTTGTAATAAATAATTAAGAAACAAATTATGGGCTACACTTGAGTCTAGTGGGTAGAAGCAGAGTAATGGGAATTGAAAGAAGAAAGAATTCGTTTACTTATGCCAATTAGGAGAACAAAAGATAGACCCTTGAAAATCCAAAGATTTCTATCAGATATGTTACCTGGTATTTAACTAAAAACATTGTGTAGGAATTTGTTAACAATCAAGAATTTTGTAAATGATTGTAATCTATTTAATTTTTTTTTGTTATTTCAGGCTGTCGGGAGCGGTGTCTCGACGGGGTGGTGTGCTGCCACCCCCTCACCACCCCCAGGCTGAATTTCACCCCGCTTACAGGCTCAACCCTTACATGGAACTCTACTCTTCGCTACAGCACGCTAGCCCTACTTCCTCTCTGCACGGTAAGTTCCGCTTCCTTTTCACTTCAAATTCATTCATTTATATCTTCATATATTTATTGGATCAATCAAACAATTACAAATAGGAAAAAGAATAGATAAGAAAGGAAAGAGATTGACAAAGGATGAATATACTGCAATACGCTATACACTAAATAATAAATGAATATTGATAAGGAATGAGAAACAGGCTGCCACTCAAAACTTCTTCAACTCCTGAATTTAGTTACATGAATAGCCCAAATTTTGGACAATATATTGATATATTTGAGTAGGATGATGGTGAGAGTAATACAGTACATCAAAGTAAGATGAAGATCTCAAAATAAAGGTAATTGATGTTATTTTCCTGTTATACACTTATAATGAGTGGATGAGTGAAGAAAACTCTAGTGATTCAAGGTGAAGCTGATAACAAGGAGTGAATATAGTGGAAAATCCAGGGAGATATGTTAAATATTGGAAGATATCCAAGTATTTATCGTAAATATTAAGCATTAGTTAACAAGTAGTTATTTATTCAAGGAAAAAATTATAATTTATTCAGTGATGTAGTTATCAAAAGAAATCGAATGGAAAAGATCAACAGAAATGAGACGTTTTGATCTTGAACATTAAAATTATTTTATTTACTTTATTATTAAAATTGGTGTTTTTTTAACTGAATGTGACGTTTATAAAAATTCAATGACATTAATGAACGAAGCATTTCCCGTGGAATTTAACTTAATACTGTAATCCCACCCATGTATAAAAATAATAGTAATGGTAATAACGATAACATTAATGGGTATGGATATGGCTCGTAGAATTACACTTTGAATAATAATGTCCTGCCATTCAATGAAGGAGAAGGTTATGCAACCACTGTAACACGTTCTTTTTTATGTTGAATCCTAATAAAATCCTAATATGAATACTCAACTGACAATAAGTACTTGAATCAATTGACAAATCAATTAATTAGAAAATTATTCTCAGTATAATAACTACTGAATTACATATTTAGGGCCGGTTCATGAGCTCGGGATTTAGCCAAGTCCTAGACTAAAACGGGTGGCTACCGTAGCATCGACAAACGTTTGTCTCGAAAGATTAGTGGGTTAGCAGCATAGAGAGCTCTTAGCACATAGTGTCGAGGCTAACGTTTGTCGATGGTACTGTGGCCACCCGTTTTAGTCTAGGACTTAGCTAAATCCCGAGCTCATGAACCGGCCCTAACTGTTACAGGATTATAGTATCATCGATATATTGTGTAACTATCGATACTTGTATCGATATCGATGTCGACTCGTCAAGTCGATATTCGCTCATCTCCTGTCCTATTGTTGTTAATTGTTATCCATATCCAAGATGTGATCTTATGTTCTTATTATAATACTTGAATAAATATGTAATCATATTAACTCAGTCATTTCATTGTGTCTATTAAATTCCATAAAAGGTTATGGGCCCAGAGAACATTCAGAAACGAAGTTCTGTGAAAAACTGGTCAAAATATGAGAAGTACAAAAACTAGTGAAACGTGCTCGCGACGATCTAACCTAAAACCGTGTTCTTATGTTCAACAATGTTTGGTGCGCGTGTGAAAAATTAAAAAAAACTTTTGCTGTTAACGCGAGTTGTTGATATCTTCGAAATCGAAATGTCGGGCGTGAGCATAAATGTTCCAATGCTTGTTGGCAGCAACTTCAATAACTGGAAATTTCGTATACGATCTCTTCTAGAAAAAGAACAACTGGTGGAAGTAATAGACAGTGAAATCCCAGAGGATGATAAAAGAAAGGCCTTTTTAATTAAAGACTCAAAAGCTAAAGCAATTATCATACAAGGTGTGAGTGATAAGCATCTCGATATCATTAAAGATGCTACAACTTCAAAAGAAATGTTAGCAGCTCTCCAAGCAGTATTTGTCAGATCTAGTGCTTTTGGAAAACTTTCTTTGTGGAGAAAATTGATAAACTTGAAGTGTAACAGAGACTCATTGGAAGATCATTTTCTCAAATTCGACACAATTACACGTGAACTGGAAGATTTAGGTTCAAAAATCGATGAATCTGATAAGGTATGCCATCTACTTCTTACTCTAGGAAAAGAATATGATACAGTAATTACTGCACTTGAAACCCAACCTGACGTCAAATTCGATTTTGTTAAAGCAAGACTATTAGATGAGGAAATCAAACTAAAATCCAAGCAGACTAGGAGTGAGCATGAAGTAAGCTTTAAAGCAGCTATGAATACAGGTGGAAAGAGAGGTGGTTGTTTTGGATGTGGAGACAAGAACCATTTTATTGCGCAATGTCCTAAGAAATCAGCTTATCGTGGAGCAAGAGGATCAAGACCATCTTATCAAAATCGATACAACGGTGGCCGTGGTTACAGTAGAGGCAGAGGTTCGTCAGCCAACTATAGTCAAAATATTTCTTTAGTAGCAGCATGTTCCGCGAATAAAGAACTTACCAGTGATGAAGAATTCATTATCGATTCGGGCGCAAGTGACAACATGATAAGAGGAGAATTAAGAAAACATATGTTTGATATTCAGAAATTGGACAAGAAAATCAACATATTCATAGCAAATGGTGAGGTAATGGAAGCAAACGAAAAGGTAAAATAAAATTATTATGCCAGAACAAATCTGTAATTATTGAAGCATTAGTTGTATCAGGACTCAAACATAACCTATTGGCATTAAGTAAAATGGTAGAAAAGAACTACAAAGTGATTTTTGATAAGCAATCTATGAGTATAAACGGTAAAGATTTTAAAATATTCTGTGAATATGTGAGAGGACTTTATGTTCTACGTGCAAGCATTGTGAAGACAGTTGAAAATCGATGTTTTGTAAGCAAATCAGCCAGTGTTGATAATATTTGGCATCGTCGTTTGGGACATCTAAATTACGACAGTTTACGTCAGTTAGGACTTCCTTCAAGCAATGAACCGTGTGAAGTATGCGTGGAAGGCAAAGCAACAAGACAGCCTTTCCATAAAAAGAAAACCACAAAATATATTGGTGAGTTGATACATTCAGATATTTGTGGACCTGTAAATCCAACGACCTATGATGGAAAAATACTTTCAAGTGATAATAGATGATTTTTCGAATTTTGTAGTAGTTAGATTATTGAAATCAAAAATGAGGCAGAAAATAATTTGATTGAATATGTAAGGAAATGGAACGACAACAAGGAAAGCAAGTGAAGAAAATTCGAATGGACAATGGTGGTGAGTTTACATCAAATTTATTTAAGAAGTTTGCTCAGTGAATGGAATAAAGTTGGAATATACCATGAGCTACAGTCCACAGAGCAACGGGAAGTCAGAGAGAATGAACAGAACATTACTGGATCGAGTAAGAACCAAATTGATTGATTCAGGTATCCCAAAATGTTTGTGGGGTGAAGCGATCAGATGCAGCGCCTATGAATTAAACAGATGTCCATCTACTTCATTGGAGAAAGGAGAAACGCCATCGCTACTTTGGAATGGCAGACAAGACATTTCAAAACTAAGAATTTTTGGGTGTAGGGCTTGGTACACTGTAGTCCCAAAGCAGAACAAATTGGATTCAAGAGCAAAATCTGCTTGTATGATAGGTTATTGTGGAGGCGGATATCGCCTATGGATCCCAGAAGAAAATGGAGTGATTTGAAACAAATAACTGAAATTAATGATTGTAACGACCAACAAGACAATGAAGAAAAGAACAAGGAGGAAATAAATGTAAAAGAAGATAACAATGAAGAAGAAAGGAGTGAAATAAACAACCAACAACAGCAACGAGAAGAAGACACTGGATTAAGATCAAAGAGAAAAATCACAACACCAAGTTATCTTCAAGACTACGAACTCTACTCAGCATTTTGTATGTTAACAAAAACAGAAGAACCAACAACTTATGAAGATGCAATGAAGATTCCCGATTGGAAAGACGCTATCAAGAAGGAACTAGAATCACACGAAAATCTAGGAACTTGGAGTCCATCTCAACTACCTGAAAGAAAAGTAGCAGTCGACACAAAATGGGTATTTCGATCTAAAGAAGATGACAGTAAGAAGGCGAGACTGGTAGCAAGAGGCTTCCAACAACAAGAAGAGGAATCCAGTAAGTTCTCCTATGTACCGGTATGTAGAATGACAACACTAAGAATTCTTTTATCTCAATCTGTGAAAAATGACTGGACTTTGAGACAAGTAGATGTACCAACAGCATTTTTAAATGGTAATATTAAGGAAGAGGTATATATCAAAACACCAAAAGGACTTGATTATCCAGGTAAAATATTGAAATTGAATCGTGCTTTATATGGACTTAAAAGTGCACCAAAGTGCTGGAATGATACGTTCAATGAATTAATGTTAAAAACGGTTTTCAAAGATCACTGCATGATTATTGCTTGTATTTTCTAATGGAGTTTATCTATTATTATTTGTTGATGATGCATTAATTACTGGTGAAGTAGAAAAGTTGAAAATTTGATATCTATTTTGTATGACAATT
The DNA here is from genome assembly GCA_017141395.1 of Laodelphax striatellus. Lineage (NCBI taxonomy): Eukaryota > Metazoa > Arthropoda > Insecta > Hemiptera > Delphacidae > Laodelphax > Laodelphax striatellus. The sequence goes on along the minus strand of CM029538.1, from coordinate 18,721,480 downwards.
TCAAGATCAAAAATTTGGGTGAGGCTAAAAATTTCTTGGGAATGAGTATTAGCAGAACAAATGATAGTCTATTTCTGGTACAAAACAAAGTAATTGAAAAATTGATGAGTGAATTTAATATGGAAAATTGTCGTAGTGTAGCCACTCCCATGGAAGTAGGATTTAAAATAGATGATTCTGAACCTGTTATTGATGTACCTTACAGGCGACTTGTATGTAGTTTAATGTATATTTCTGTCATGTCTAGACCTGATTTGTCATTTGCTGTTAGTTTGTTGAGTAGAATGCTAGATAGGCCAACAAATCAGACTTGGCAAGCTAAGAGAGTACTTAGATATTTGAATTCTACTAAAGATATGTGTTTGAAATTTGAAAAGGGAGATGTCAAATTGATTTCCTATTCAGATGCCGATTGGGCAGGTGACTTAATGACTAGAAAAAGCGTTAGTGGATTTTTTGCTCTTGATGGTACTAATCCTATTGCATGGTTTTCAAAGAAGCAGACTAGTGTAGCCTTGTCCACTATGGAGGCTGAGTATTGTGCAGCCTCTGCTGCAGCACAAGAGCTGATTAATCTAAAGGGAGTGTTATCTGAATTCAATAAATCTTATGAAGAAAAAAGTGTAATTAAGGTTGACAACTGTAGTGCTATCTCTTTGATAAAGACTTTTGAAAACTCTAAGCGTGCTAAACATATAGATATTAAGATGCATTTCATAAAAGAATTATATGAGAAGGAAGTAATTGATGTTCAATACGTGGACTCAAATAATAATGCAGCAGATATTCTGACCAAACCTTTGTGCAAAGACAAGTTTGTGAAGCTCAGAAAAATTGTATTGAATAATTCATGATTGCTTTGCAAAATGAAGTATTTTTCTGGTAATTATGATTGTTGTAGTGAATCTGGTTTTGTAGTATCTTTCAGGTGTTTCGATTGCTAGTTTATATTGATTTGATGTTTTCATGTATTACTGTTATATTGATTTGATGTTCCATGTAGTATTGATTTATTAATTTGATGATTTGAATTTTGCTATGTTTGTTAAACTATCAATTGATAAACTATCAATCGAGGGGGAGTGTTACAGGATTATAGTATCATCGATATATTGTGTAACTATCGATACTTGTATCGATATCGATGTCGACTCGTCAAGTCGATATTCGCTCATCTCCTGTCCTATTGTTGTTAATTGTTATCCATATCCAAGATGTGATCTTATGTTCTTATTATAATACTTGAATAAATATGTAATCATATTAACTCAGTCATTTCATTGTGTCTATTAAATTCCATAAAACTAACTGATACACAACAACCCATACGAATATTGTTGATGTTTTTTATGGTATATTGACTGCGCTTTTACTTTTATGTGAAATTATTTTTAGGAAACTATGTCTGGTAGGAATGACTAACATATGAATTATTAGTAATTATACCATTAGTAATATGATTACCATATGTATTATTAGTAATTAGTTGAATCTGATCGAATATCGCATCTGTACATATTTGTAATACTGTAATACTGTACATATTTGAGGATAGTGACAGGAATTCGGAAATGTCCAACATATTGTAGGCCTACTGAAGAGCTGCAACAGTAATGGAATAAGATAAAGAAGAATGATGAAAAAGGGTGAATACAAGGTTGGAAGAAGCTCTCAAAGATGGACTGGAAGATGTCCTGGCTTGGTGTACCACACCGTACAAGGACACATTGACAATAGGAGAAAGCTGTTACTTAACGTCTTCTTTGTATGTGCTGAATGCAGTACTTGGACTGCTGAAGTGCTGAGGTCTTCTTTTACATATTTTTCCTCCTCCTCCTCCTCCTCCTCTTCTTCTTCTTCTTCTTCTTCTTCTTCTTCTTCTTCTTCTTCTTCTTCTTCTTCTTTTCTTCTTCTTCTTCTTCTTCTTCTTCTTCTCTTCTTCTTCTTCTTCTTCTTCTCCTTCTTCTTCTTTCTCTTCATTTCACTCCTCTTCTCTCTCTTCTTCAACTACTTCTCTTTTCTACCAAAAAGTGTCACAAGATGTTGTCCACGTTCCACACTTGTTCTTTGTCAACATTGCATTCAACATCTGCTGTTTAAACACCTGAAATTGGTGATAGTAGATCTCCTTCATACACCTATGTATTTGATGATAGTAGATCTCCTTAATATACCGATGTATTACATCTAACTGTATGATCTAAATTTTCACTCCCATACCTTACTTGCATTGTAGTGCTTTCAGTGTATGATTTGAAGGTACATATTTCTTTTTAAAGAGGGAATCATGCTCTACTTGTCAAAATTTCGAATATGATTTGTTATCATTGATGTTAACGTTCAGCAAGATTACTTGACAGATTACTTTGTCTAGTAATCTTGAACGAAAGATTGTTAAAGTTGAGATGGATTTGGAATACGCAGGAATCCAGTTTGTTAATATGCCCTCATTCATTTTCATTATAATATATTATTACTAATTATTATTGTTATTCGTGAAAACATATCAATATTCAAGTAGAAAGATATATTTTTAAGTTGTGAGCGAGTGAGCGAGTTGTGCCATCAAGCGGTCACCATAAATACTCTTGAAAATACAATATCTACTGAATATCATACTTAAAATATCTACTTAATCTCATCTTGGCTTATTTTTATTGATCGCTAAGTATAAATTAACATGTTAGTTTCAGGTTGAGAATAGTCAAATTCCGTGGCGAAGCGTGGTATACTTAACCGGTCATCGCCGGGGATATGTCCTATAGCCATATATCTTAATGAATTGTATATATTGATAATGTATGATGTATACATTTAATAATGTACAATTAATTTTTATTATCAAGAGAATCACTGCTACAGAAGATTGTGAATAATTTTCATTCTGCCAGGAAACACTTCCACAATCTACCCAATCCCCTTCATTGGTTCTCGTGTGAAATTCGATCTAGTTATCATAAAACATCTCCGATCATAATGGCATTGTCCTCGAATTCTCTATAAGTTTGGAACTACTGTTTTGTCACGATCTTGAAATTAATAGCCAAAGCATCCTGTGCTGTTCATTCACGTAATAGTCTAGTTTTACATCTACTTCCACGAAATTAGGAAGAAGGATAGAGTATAGAAAGAAGAGGAAGAAGGAGAAGGATGAAAGTACCACTTGCCCGCATACTTCATCTCCATTCATTCCTTCACCGGAAGCTATTTCTTCAAACTGGCACCCTATTCTTTACGCCTCTTCTTTGTTGAACTGATTTCTTACACCAATTGCCATCTCCAATTAAGTACTCATCAGCTGCAGACTATCATTTGAATTATTGGATCGTTTGTTATGCAGTTATTTTTTAATACGGTTTAGTACCTCTGAGTATTCTTCAACCTATATTTCTTCAATTTATATTTTCTTAACCTATATGTTCCCATTAGGAAAAACTGAATGATTCGGCGAGGCGGAACACCCGAAAGGGTCTCTCCGCCAAAAAAAACCATAAGCTTAATAATAATATAACCTCTGAGTATGGAGCTAGTACCATTTTGATAGCTCATGAATATTTTTGAATATCTGTAGAGTTTCAGTAAACGAATATAATCTAATTTGGTTGTTCTCATTGTATTTAGTTTGTTTAGTTATATCCACTATTTAATTAGAGCTCCGGTTCCTAATCAGCGCAGGATAATAACTACCAGGATAATAATTGATTAAGAGGACTTGATACCGTTGAAAAAAGCAAGAAAGCCGGCACTCCGCACTTCGGTCGCTATTTCTAAAGCTAGAAATTTGTGGATGGTTTGTAATTGAAGTTGCTAGAATTTATTGTTGCTGTACCTAAAAATTATATGATCACTCATTAATTTTTTTCTATTGGAGGTTAAAATGAGTGTAATTACCTCCATGTTCATAGACTTCTTCCAAAGTTGAAAAATAGAATTTTATAGGTTATACAAAATTCTACATACCTTTCTGAAAAATTTGGAACATTTTCATGATTATCGGTTGGAAAATAGCGTCCGAAAGAGGAAACTCGTTTTGACCCCCTTTCACCCTCGCATTGCAAAAATCACCTCGTTCGTATTCAGTCAATACAGTAGTGTTTTTTGAGATTGTTGCTAAAGCACTAGTGCTAGTAGAATCACCACCATTGATTGGCTAGCTCATGAATATTTTCATATATATCCTTTTACAATTTACTGAGCAAAGAAAAGAGATTAAGTCTGATCAAACATAATTCGACCTTTCTGGCGATCTGTTGACGCAGCCTGTGGTGTCTTGATGACCAAATTGAGTTCAAACACGAGCAAACAACTATTCATGATCCATTTTTTGTTGGTTGGTCGTGGTGATACCGTGCTCGTCTAGCCACGTTTTTAAACGTGACGTGTCATCCACGCTCCGTTGACTGTGGCTTCACGGCTGTAAAAAGAATAAGTAGGAAGAGAAGAATAATAAGAAAACGGAGGAGTAGGAGAAGAAGAAGGAAGATGAGGAGGAGGGAGAAGAGGTAAAGGAAAAGAAGAAGAAAAAGGTCCGGTCCAGAGCCGCAAGTGAAATATTGGGCAGCAATTACTGAGTTCTGAGCTGGAGGACAAAGACTTGTTTCAACTCTTTTCTACTCGTACAGTGTTGTTTGGCAGCAACCAAAATATTAATTCCAGATTTTCAGAGTCATATCAATTCAGTTTCGAAGATGTATATAGTATAGAAATAACCAGGGAATATTGTCTTTGAGATATGGTGTTCTACCATATTGAAAGAATACTTGGCGTATGTTTCTTTCTCTATGGTTCTACTGAAGTGATTCTTGAATAGTAATGTTGGGATTTCCTACATGAAACAGAACGCAATACACCCAAGAAGGGTGGAGTGTTATTACAGGTTTCATTCAACGGTTTTTCACGAAGGGAATTGATTTTTAAATAATTTGTTTAAAACAAAACATATTTTAAATAATTTGTTCTGCTAGAACAGTGCTATCTTAAAGACCGGAACAGGCAGAACATGCCTAAACCGTGGAGGAAGAAGAAGAAGAAGAAGAAGAAGAAGAAGAAGAAAATAATTTGTTCAGCGATAAGGAATTCAAGTTATGAGTAGTAGTATCACAGATGATACGTTTGCTTAGTCTCTGGTAGTATTTAAAAGAATATTTTTATTTTTATTAGTGAAATATTAAGCAGTCACCAAGTACTTCCAATAATGATGAAGCACAGTCACTTATCGAACTTTTGAAATATCTGAGCGCTTTATAAAATATATTTATTCGGTGTTTTATACCTTTTTATCGGTGGGGAGAAGAATTCATTGAAGAACCCTGGTTCACATTCAATTTTTTCAATTATTATGGGGAAGAGAACTCTGTTTATGATATTGTAGGAACTGTCTAGTGTCTACCTGTCTTCTGAACATCTCATATTGTGAATACGACCTCTCATAAAACTAAAACAAATACAGAAAAGTTCTGGTTTGCACTTCGACATAAATAATGTATGGCACTACTAAAGCTCTCACCTGTCAATGATCGATCATTACCGCAATAGGCATGACAAACGCCAGCCATGATGCTATTCACAGCATTGTCTTGCACACAGATGTTGTTGAATTCCCTTTTTGCATGAGACTTGTGGTATTGGAAATTCTCCTCTTTGGCTGACAATACCGAAAATGGTGTGATTCGTAGGCATTCCTGATTGGCAATTAATTAACTAAATGAAGGCATGGTGAGATTCCTGAGCTGCTTTCAATAAATTGACGCTATTAGAAGTAGTACTAATTAGATACGGGGAAACTGTTTTCCACTGGTTCTTGCCTTTTATCCTTTCATATATTTTATTCTTTCACCTCCTTCTTTCCCTCTTGCTTCTTCTCAGTTGTCTTTCTCAATAAATATCACGATGTGTTTCTGTATTTTAGGTCTTATCAGATCTGGCAACATACAAATGTTCAAATATCACAATTGATAAGATGTAAGATGTATGATTGTAAGATGAACAAATATCACAATTTTTTACTCAACTCTTTAAATCTGCTATCTTGTTCTTCTATTTTTCTTTCATTATACTTTTATTCTTCCATTATTTTCTCCGTATCATCGATTTAATTCTCAATTCTTTTGCTTTTTCTACACAATTTATTTGCTCTCTGATAATAATCTTAATTTGTCAAAAATTCATACTTATTTTAATTACATGTTGTATCTCTTCTCAAAAGTTTGACTAATAATTCGACTTCATCCTTAATTTGTGGTTTCACCTTCATAATTTTCACCTTCAAATTATACGTCCTGAAATTCTCAACTTCGAGCTTTCTTCAAGCGATATTGTTCATTTTGCCGTCTATTCTTTAGTATCAATACTGTCTGTACCTTCACCCCTAAATCTTAATCTCTCAGCATCATCATCCCTCGCATTACCCATGCACAAGCTAAGAGATTATGTGGACATCACCACAGCAAAAAATATCCTTACTTGCTTTTGGTACACTGATTATTTGAAAATCAAATAATTATTGAAAAGATTTTAATTGAAAATAATTTAAAAATATTACTGGTTGTGATTGATTATACCTTATTAAAAACCCTTTTTCTTGCTTTAAATCCATATTCACTCCGATCACCGAACATGATCTATAGTGTTGCAATTATAGTGTTACACTAGAGTTGCAAAGAAGTTGAGTTAACAGAATGAGAAAAAGACGGAAAGAAGAAAAAGAAGAAGAGATGAACAAAATGAAGAATAAGACGAAGACAAAAGTAATAAGAAATAGAAGGAATCAAGATGGTCAATTTTCTTCGGTGGCCAGCCTATGTTATGAGGGGGGAATACAAATTGTCTCATCGCAGGCCTAATTAGATCAGAGGCCTGCTACCAACTCGCAGAGGAAACGTCAATTGAATAGCAATTGTCTGACCGGCCCGGTCTCGGCTAATAGAGTAATACGTTTGGCGACTTCCTTTCTTTTTGTCTGCCTGCCTGCTCATTGAAAAATAACAATTAGCACAACTTGTTTCGATTTTCTGCGAGTCTCCCCCCTGCTCCTTCCTTGAACCCCCTCCCTTCCCACCCGTCAACTCCGCTTATGGCCAGCGTACCGCGATCTTGCTTTTCGCACTTCTTACGCTGGTACCGCACCGCCATCTCTTCACAAGTGTCTTCTTGTCTGCTCTTTTTCTGTCTACTGCATCACAAATTAAATAGACGGTACATGATTCTGTAGTTACTTCCAGAATAATTGTTCAATGGGGATAGGCTAGCTGTAAGCTATCTGATTCGGATATCAAAATAATGATTCCGACTACAAGTTTTTGATAGTAGTGATAATGGGAACTAGAAAAATACTCATGTTCATTTATTTAATCAATCACACATTATCGAGGAAACAGGGAAAAGAGGTGTTATCCCAAAACTTACACGCAAAATAGAGGATTCTAGAGAAAATTCTGTTCTTTTATTTAATTATTATTATTTTATTACTATTTGAGAAAGCCTATTTGTAGAGAAACAATATGAGCCAATCTGTGATGAAGAGATTTGAGAAAAACAATTTTGGACTTCATTATTTATCGAAATTCAGAAGGGAAACAGTTTTGGGCTAAGCATGTTGTTTTTCCCCAAATCATATTGTTAAATATGGTTTGAGAAAAAACATTGTCTGGGAAACATCTGGGAAAAATATTGTTGAAGATTTGAGTCCGCATCAATGAATCCTTAAATTCATAACCACGTAATTGAAATAATTTAGCCATGTTATTTCAATGATCTACAATAAACATGTATGACACAATTATCTACAAAACACCTAATTGATTATTATGACATTCTCCGAAAAATATACCATCCTATAATCCACAATAAACATGTATCAACATAATTGTTTACAAAGAATCTACTTGATTATTATGACATCTACCGAAAAATTGAAACTCGAAAGGCGGCAGCTACTGTACTTCAAAATCATATTGTTGTTCGGGGTTGATTGTCCTTCGACTCTCTAAACAAAAAATTGATCGTGTGGTTTCTTGTATAATATTGATGACGGTGAGTGGAAGGAAATAGAAGGAGGAAAATAGAAAAAGAGGAAGGAGTAGGAGGAGGAGGAGAAGAAAAAAAAAAAGAAAGAAGAAGAAGATGATAGAGTGATTTGTGTGGATAAATGTTGAGGCTGCAACGGGTTGTGTAGTCGTGTAGGATTGCGTCGAATGAAGATGGAATGATTGGGGAAGAGAAGAAAAAGGAGAAGAAGTTGAAGGGGAGGAAGAAGAAGTAGAAGAATAGAGGCAGGTTACAGTGATCGGGCATGCTAGAGCCTCTCCGTGGCCTTCGCGCCCCCCCTTCCTGCGCCCCGAGTCTAGAATTCCGGCCCGAAGAAAATGACTTTATCTCTCCGTAATAAACGGTTAGGTTTTAACCAAAATAATAATTAAAATGTCTTGGCCCGCTCCACCTGAGTTATAACACACGCCTGTGGTAGTACTATATACAAGAGCGGCTGGCATACGATGCTGTACTATCATCCGTGTAGTCGTTATTAATTTCTTCCTTACCCACCTATTCACTTTTTGTTGGTCTTGTTTCATCTTTCTCGCTCACTCTTGTTCCGTGATTCTCGTACTCTACAACCTTTCCTTTATTCACTCTCAATTATTGGCGTTCGTCTTCTTACTTTCTTCATCCTTTTCTCCCTCTTCGTCTTCGTTTTCTTCCGTGTCTAGCTGTTGTGATGCAGGATGTCCTTTTACCAGGGAAATTTTCCGGATGAGATTTACCTTTTTTACGTACGCTGCTAATGCCCTGTACAGTTTCGGAAAGATTGGAGCGTTCGTGGAAGCTCTGTTACTTAACTGGTTCAAGATTGTTACAGTTTATACGTCCTAGAAGGCCTTTCTAAATATTGATTGTTAGAACGTAAATAACCGTAGATCATGATATTTCAACTAATCAGTGATTTGTTTGAACGAAACCAGCAGACTACATGAATTATTGAAGCTCTCATAATGTGTTCTAATTATCATATTTTGAAAAATTTAAAAAACTCAATTCTTAGAGTATTATTCAAGGATACTTTTCCCTAGGACAAATTTCAATTTTATCCCTGATCTATCCCTTGTAGATTCCATTCTTGGTAAAAGACGAAAAAATTTCAACGAAGAAAATCGAATGACATGTTTTGAGTGATTTATTATCTTTATCTGGAATCGCGGTCTCAGTATGAATGCTCAAGAAAATAACAGTCATATTACATTGAATTTATTACACTTTTATTCTGAAGTTTATTTTGAACTAAAATCGTATAACCAGTTCAAAAATGGTATAACCATAACCTACACGAAAGAGCACTCCAACTCATTAAATTGTGACTTGAGTTTAATTTATTACGATACTCAATGATAATGATGCTTTAAGGATCTACTCATTATGAAGATTATTCACTAATAATAATTAACTTGCTAAGAGCAGGTACCTAGAGCCTATATCAATCAATGCTCAAGAAAATAATAGTCTTATTACATTGAATTTATTACACTTTTATTCCTAAGTTTATCTCCCAACTCCTAGCTGAACAATGAGCAATATTGTATAGAATTAACTATTGCCGTACGTCATTATATCATTTTGTAGAAGTCAGTAGATATGGATGTTCATTTTAGGTCATAAATCATGCACATACACTTCAAAGTTCGAAGAAGGAGAATACTCAGGATCTACATTATATTCTTCTCGAAAACCCGTGGGAAATTAAGTAACGGGACAAGACCATGGTTATTACTTGGAAAGTTATCTCCCCAGATTCAGATTAAAATGTAAAACACGACGATAATGACGAAGCTAATCAAGCTTGGAAATCTTCAATCGTCGAATTGAACCAGTAATGGAATAAGATGTCCAAAGTTGTCTGGCGCGTTTATTTTTCTTCTTAAAATGCTTTCCACGTTACTGGATTATGTGTCTTTCTGAGAACAAGTCGGGAAGAATGTTTCGGATGGAGGGGGGTGTTGGAGCTTGTTTCGTGTACGAAGCACGAAGCCTCACCGCGGGGCACACAGCACTAGCCCTTGCAGTCGCTCTCTTATTTATTTATGACCTGTCTCACGTTCTAATACTGCAGTCCCCCGTGGAAAAGAGAGCCAAACAGAGACGCATGCCGTGAACTTGAACTCGGCAGAGAGAGACGGCCGATCGGAGAGTGATAGTGACAATGATAAACGTTGAGAGGTGCGTTCAGGTGAGAGAAGGAAGTCTGCCGCTTCCTTCTCGCTTTATTTTTGTTCCTCTCAATCGACCACGCAGACACCACGACAATCTGCTATCTACAGAGAAGAACAAGTTCTTCGGATCTCTTCTCGTAATAACGCATTTTATAGTCCGCGAGCACTCCCGTACACACGCGCAGGCGCGCTCACATTCATATTATACACCATAAAAAGCACGACCGTAGATGTAGATGCTCGGACCAGCGTCCACTCCTCCATAATAGACACATTAAAGCTCTTCTCCATTCTCCTCTTGCATGCCTTCTAAATAATCGGCATCTTATTGTGATGTTTTCACCGAGCACTAGATCGAGGTGTTTGCCCGGTTGATGACTGTTTTTAGCGCATCTATTGTGTACGAATATGTCTCTCTATCTCTCAGTAGTGAATTGATACAGCAATTTCTTGTAGATGATTACAGAAACTCTATACCGCAGACATCTGGGTATCTGAAATAGATTCTTTCAGTTGCATGCTTGCATTGCTCAATGTAATAAGGGTCAATATTAGGAGTGAATGGAAACATATCAACTTAAAAATGACTATAATTATATAACTGCTCCCCAATAGGTTTCATTTCACCAACCAAGAATAAGCGCCAGAAGAACTATCAAACTTCTGATTGATAAATCAATTTATTGTCAAAAATTAAAAATGGCACACTAATCTTTAATGGAATCAAACTCGGATCAAAGGTGTGAAAGTTAATTTAAAAAAGAAGGTAATACTGTTGTACAGTAATAGCTATTAATATCAAAAGTCAATTATACAATGAATTTCTATCAAGTGATTGGAGAGGAAATTGAAATATCAATTTCCATTGTACCCCAGACCGTAATTCAATAACCACTTATCGCAGACCAGTCACAGACTTCGATATAAATGAAAGCTGTTTGCTAGTGTTTAATCAAACAATAATGATATTCAATCAAATAATACTAGCAGTCTTAATAGGAGGTTGAATCAATCAAGACTTGTAATCTGGAAGTACAGTAATGATAATAGAAAGTAAAATAATATTCAATTAAAAATAAGAGCTGTCTTGAGAGAGTTTCAACCCAATACAATCAAACAAGACTTGTAACAATTTGGAAGTGCAGTACTCTGCAGAACGCGTAACTGAATTTGATCAAGATGAAAGTACCCATTCTTTAAATAGTGGCTGGTTAAACAAACTTTGGGCGTGGTAAAATCACAACTCACACGTTACGCGTTCCATGTGTTACCACATAGTTGTCAATGTATTATACTACGATCACTTCCACCAGTACAGTACTTTCACATGCTGTCAAAACATACTTCTTGTTACATACTGCAAGTAGGTACGCGCCTAGCTTTACAGGGAGTGGTTTGATCTCAGGTGGATGGGGTGAATGAGTTCTCACTAATTCACCAAAATATAACAGTTGCTGTTACCATTGACATGAAATTGTCAATAGAAAGGCAATGCTTTCCAATAACATACATACGTTGAAAAAAAAACTTAAGAAAAGAGAGAATAAATGAGAGGAATAGCAGTATTTTATCATCATCAACATCATCATCATCATCATCATCATCATCATCATCATCATCATCATCATCATCATCATCTTCTTCTTCTTCTTCTTCTTCTTCTTCTTCTTCTTCTTCTTCTTCTTCTTCTTCTTCTTCTTCTTCTTCTTCTTCTTCTTCTTCTTCTTCATCATCATCATCATCTTCTTCACGACTTCAATCACTTCCTTCTCCTCCTTCCAATTTTTCTTCTATTAATTGAATTCAGTTGTCGGTCAGCTGGACCATCCATCTTCCTCTGTTCGGTTCATTGCTCAATTGAGAATCTGGCGAGAATGAGAGAGATGACGTGTGAATGGTGGGTGGGTGCATAACGAAGGAAGGAGACAGAAGAAAGCAGAAGGAAGAGCAAGCAGATTGATGTGAATAGGCCTGTCCGTTTTCAACTGAAAGCCGAGTGCATTGAAAGAAGAATAAAAGAGGCCCTGTGTGCTGAAGCTATTTCTCGGTTACATTGTTTCTGTTATGGACGTCTCTCTGCATGTGCTGCTTTGTCCCATTTCCACTACTTCTCCTAATCTATCTTTTACCTTTGTGCTAAAAACCCTCTAAACTTCTTTTCTTCTTGACGTGAGTTGCTGCCCAGGAATGGTCGACGGTCAGGTAGAAGTGGAGAGACTGCTGAAAGTATGTTCCAAAATGTTCAGTGTTGATGGTTTGGAGAGCGCTTATTCTGGTTTGGAGAAATGAAACCTATTGGGTAGCAGTTGAAGTACGAATACACCAATATTTTGAATAAGACTTGTTGACTGTTCAAGCAAGTGTTTAGTTTCTTTAATTCAATAACAAGCCTGTGGATTATGAGAGAAGTTTCCGTGATAATATTTATTTTTATTTTTATTGATGAATCAATAGTATATATTTTTACAGAATTAAGGGAAGTTTTATTATAAGTGAAGTTTCTGTGACAACATTTATTCTTATTTCTGTCGATGAATCAATAGTATATATTTTTACAGAAGCTAGGGACGTATTACAGAAACTTTTCTTATAATTCAGTGCCTTATTATTGTATTACAGAAACTATAGACTTGCTTAGATATTCTGTGATAAGATTATTGTAGTTTACAGTTCAAGGAACTCTGTGACTTTTTAGGAGGGTAAATTATTGAGAAGTGGAATAATGGTGAAAAAATATGAACTGGACTCTGATACAGTGGTTCAAAGGGAACAACAGTTTTTTATTATTGGTTACTGATACTCAAACTCATAGATAGAGCTGTAGAGCTGAGGAAATAGGCTACTTATAAGATAGTGTTGTGAATAAAAGAATGTGGAATAGACTATGTTGAGACTTGATCTTGCTTTCATCATTTCTCAGATTACCTAATAAGTGTATCTTTGTTCTCACAAAACGTCTATCTCTGTATCAGACATCTTCTTGTTTCTGTCAAACTTCGTAACATATCAGATTCTTATATTATGTAGAAAATCTTTCCATTTTTGGATCAATATAATTAGTTGAGAATATCTTAGTGCCAGTCTTCGCGAATGTTGGAAGAATTCACCACTGGAAGCTGGAGAATAGGCCTACATTCCTTGCTCTAGCGAGCGGATTACTCATTCCACTCACAGATATCTCGTCTATAGGATGCCCCATATAATTAAATCGTACACGGACGCCGGACATAAAGATGCCAAGGTGTCAGGGTGTGTAATTAAACATTTCTTTCAACTGGTTGTTGTTGGAGGAGAATGCCCCATCTTATTAACTCCTCTAGATGTTTGAGAGTGAGTGGTCTTGCATGGAATCCTGGTAACGGGCGGAGAAAGGCTTGAAAAGGCCCCGGGATAGAAGGAGTCGTGAGACGTAACAAGTAAATTTAGTCAGCAACGGTGACAGGGGGAAAATTGAAACACTCGTGTATCGGACAGGTGGGCATGGGGAAACTGGTTCGAGCGGGGAAATTCAACAATCCGCAGGGATATTTTGACCGGCTCAAAGGGAAAAAATGTAGCTAGCCGGCTCAGTGTTTCAAACAACGTCGAGGGGGTGGCTTTGCGCCAGATTGTGTCCCGTTTCAGAGTAGAATCAACAGATAGAAACTTACAATAACTATGTGTTACCTCCAATTACCTCATACTAATCGTGATATTGTGTTCAGTGGCGTACCATACAGGATTACTGTGGATTAAAATATTCATTACTGTGTTCAGTTGTGTGGTTTGAGGTGTATGTCTAGGATAAACAAGGGAGCGCATGATGATATGTAAGTAAACATCAAATTACTAGTATTCAGTTTCATTATCAACTTCTTATTCTGCATTAAAATCTACTATAGATGAATTTATTCTGTAAACAATTCAACATGATCTGATCTTTTGTGTTCCATTCTCAGACTTTTACCCCTCCCAATAAATGTGGCTGCATACAGTGGTTTGCTACTCATCAGTTGTATAGCAACGTTGACAATTCATTGATAAGTGAACTCAATTGTAGACGTTTTTCTTGATAGACAATTTAATATCGTTGATCGTCTGCTAAATATTCACGATAGTTGGACTCTCTGTGCTTAGGAGGGATCTTCCCTCTTGTTGATGGTTCACTCGATGGTAAAATATCTTAAATCTATGTACTATACTACGAGTAATTTCGTATAAAAAAACGATAAATCTGTACTGAGAGTTGATTCGTCTACAGTGCAATGGAAAAGGTTTTCTCATCGCAACGAATATTGTGTTGGATTTTACTTGACGTGAAGAACCCGTCTACAAATTGGACCCACCATAATTATTTCTCTCGAACTTGAAACGTTTTTCTTTATTAATTGAGAAATACAATCCGAAACTTCTAGAAGATTCACCACAATCAATCATAGATTCCATAGCAAACGATTTTTATTCATATTTCCATTGTTTATAGGTAAGAATGATGTAGAAAAGTGGAGGTGTTTTTTTTTTATCCTGTTATGGAATTTCGGATAAATTTTACTCCAAACTAATATCATGATAATGTCTCAATTAAATAACAATTCATGGAATAAGTTTCACCAAACCGTTTTCATTTTGAGAACTTCAAGTGTCAAAGACAATAATGGAAAGACAATGCAATTAGTGTTGGTGATCTCCCATTCAGTAACACCTTTTGTCTAGTGTCTTTCTTGGGGAAACTTTCTTCCACCACCTGGCGATTCCTGAATAGACTTATTAGTATACTATTGTATTGTATGTACTCAGAATTGCTGTGTATTCACTCAGGATGCCATTGTTTCTGTAATATAACTGTTTTGTGGTGTCACTCTTGAAAAACGAATTTTGAGAATGCACTGGTGAACCATTTCTGTAATATTTTCAATTATGCTATTGTGAAACTTGTTCATCCAATATTATGATTGATCCATTTGTCACCAATATTCATACATAATGAATCATGAAAGCCTCAGTTCTCCTCAGTTGGGAGAAAATGAGTATTTCTACCTCACTGCTCATTCATAATAATAATTATTATTAAACATTTTTGAAAACTCGGAATTTGGAAGGGTCTAAAACTACCAACACCCAACAGGTGAGAGATGATAAGGTGAATTATATCAACATTACCATTACATAGCAAATTAATCAAATCGAGTTTCAATTCACATAATGAATATTAGTCACTCTGATATCAACTTTCAATAGAAACATCTTTTAAACAATTTAATATGTTTTAATCATACAGCAATTTATTTTATTGTAAAACCTTGATTGAAGGAGCTACTTGACATTCTATTTCTATGATAATTACAGTACATTACTCGAAATTTGATCAGATTCACACTTGAATAGACTGTACCTATCGACTATTGAATTCAATCTGTGATATTGCTCTGCCTCTCATTGAAGTTCTTTGAATAAGAATATTCAACGATTTATTCCGTTGCTGATTTTATTATCTAATATTTACTGTTCATTATCTTCAAGCCTTTATTGCTTTCATACTATTTTATTCCCTTGTCTGGAGGCTGAATCTTCTTCAAATCTCTCGTTTAATTGAGGAGCATAACATCTACATATGCAATTAGCTTCTTTCGCTTCAGCTTTGATTACTATTACGTTTATACTGTTGACTTCTTAATAGTCCAATTCGGTGAGGCTTCAAAGCGCTTAATTATGGCGGGAAAAATTACGATTGGTTGATGGTTGGAAGGCGTTGAGTTAGTGCACGGTGTATCACCCCATTCAAGTTATTGATATTGAATGTAGTACGAGATACGCGTATGTTGCAAAGCAAGCAAAAAGAAGGTATCACCAGACGATAATTGACTTTTCAGTTAATTAACCTCAGGTTAATAGACCTGCACTACTGCAGAAGCTTTACTTAATCGTTTTCCGGCTACCTTTCAACTCCAGTTAACAACCGAGTAATTAAGTTGTACTTTTTATGGGTATCTCTGTCATGTAACTCATCCTTCAACTTCTCTCTTTCTCATCATCATACTGCTTCTTCCTTTGGTAATTACTGTTTTCACGAATGTCATAATAATCCAATCTTCGGCGATGTTTTGAATTGTACGCAATACACAGGAGTGTAAAGCTTCGCTGGATGGAGCGAAGTAAGTAAATACTTCTCGATGATCTGTCTCATCTATCATGTTATCAAAGACAATATTTAGCTATGGTAAAATTGTCTTTGATGTTATCATCTGTCTCTTATCGATATTAGATTGATAGATTCAGTGTGATAATACAGTATTCAAAAAGGCGAGTGTTTGGTAAACATCTCGTTTTTATGAAATTCGCAGAGCTAATGTTGATACAGTAATATTATTGTGAAATCTCCTTGATTGGAACAAAGCTCAGTGGAGTTATCTGTCTTGACATCATCTGTTTTGTTTCAATCTCGTTTTTATGCTTGAAGTTTGATAAGATCCATGCAATCGAAATTCAAGTCATGAGATTAATGAACAAAGAGCTTATCGGTCAGTTTTATTAAACAAGAGAATACCAAGGAATGCCTTCCCATGTGAATTTAGTTCAGTTCAGAATAGAATTTGATAGATTCAATTATTGCTTTTGTTTCAAAGATAATGAGAGATTTGAAACGATGTTTTTTGCTTTGAAAATCCGCTATCAGAGCAAGTCTTTCATTTAGATCCTAATTTTATTACAAACATATTCAGACGTAAGGAAGGCCTGTTGAAAAATTTTTGTTTGATTGAGAATGGAATTGAGTCATAGGATGTGATTTAAAAAAAGGCTTGACACTTTACATACTTTGAAAAAATTAGCCATTGAAGTAGGTGGACCTTTCATGAAGATCATCTTATCTCCTCTCCTTTATAATAAAATTGAGATGTGTGTGTATTGAAAAAATTGGATTTGTAAGGATATGAACCTGGAAAATCCTGAAATAGTGGTTCTGTTTGTACTTCATTCATGAAATGGGGTTCTATTATAACTGAGAGAGATTCCATTGTCCCTGAGAGGTTATTGCGGATTGGAATTTCATCATGTGTTTTACTGACTTACTGTCGTCTTCAAATATTTAGAAGGGTTGTAAACGAGATGTCATCTGCTACGTTATTGTTTGTATACCACATGACCATGCTACCAACCTACAATGTCTAATTTCCCTTTTTGTCCCTTGTTGGTCTCATCCATTCATTTGAGCCGCTCTACGAGGACAATCTGGGATTTCTGTCGGCTGCTTCTTTCCCTCTCACTCCAGAACAGAGACTCCTCAAGGTCGTTCGAATCGTTTCGACTGGAGAAAAGGATCGCCTCATCATTCTTCTTCCTCCCCGTCCTCTCCTCTCCCTCACGTTCTTCCACCCTCTTTTGAAACACTCAATGAATGGAGGATGCTACAGTCAGGGGTGGAGAAAAAATGTGGGGATAGTTTAGGAGAATGAGTTGTCGATTGTGGAGGACTTGAACAGTAGTTCGCTGTGAGAGGGAACTCAAGAAATTTTAGAAGTCACTGGAGAAGTTGAAGAATGTGACTCCTAAAATATAATCAGGTAATCATTGTTAAGTGCAGATAATTCACAGATAACCAGGTATAATACAGATGATTATAGTTATACTGCAAGATAATATTATGTATTACAACTTCACCCAGTGCAGCGCAAAGCGCCGCTTACTTGAATTTTCTAATTCAAGGTTTTAATTTTCTAATTCTTGGTTTTGAATATTTGCTATTTTGACTATCTGCAGTTTGACAGCAGCTCAGTCATACCAATGAAATTCTACGTTGCACAGATGACTATTAACAGTCACTGCACCACTTTTAAAAATAGAATAGCTTATTAGTCCTTGACTAAGTGCTATAGTAACAATGAAAAAACTGCACTACTTTTAGAAAAAAACTTTTCTAAGCTCTATCTATGTGTCATTTCACAAACGAACTCAAGGGGTTTAATAATTTAGTACATTTTATGCCAAAAGATAGTGCCACAGGAAACTAACTACTTTAGGTTTTCTTACTGAGGGATGACGAAGGAGGAATTGTGTTTTCGTTCCCATCCCTAGGTTTTGGACGTAGTGTGAAACCTTGAATAATTTTTGAGGTAGATACAAACATCAAGAACTCAGTTTTGAGCTCGAATCAACATACGAGTAGATATGAAGTATGAATGGTAAAAAGAGTAGTGAATTCAAGTCAGAGATGATTAACTCCTGTGACTATGAGGAGAAAATTTGATAGACCTGTACAGCGCATGATTAAGCTACAAGTGGCCATCCATCAATAGTATGGAATTTCTCACTGACATCTCTCATCAACCAATAACAGTGTTGCTAGTAGTCTGCTGATGTGCTGAGGAAATATGCGTTAAGAAAAAATAATGTTGAGAAGGACTCCTAGAAGAATTGAGAGAGAAAAAGAGAGCGAAATGAGAAGGAAGAAGTGAAAGATGAAAAGAGAAAAAAGGATAAGAAAGTAAGCGGAAGACTGAATCCTGTATGCTGAGTTTCTTCGTGTTCTATCATTAATCAAAGCCATGTTTTGGTAGATTCATTAGCCAGTTTCGTAAACATTTATTTTACTTGTCAAGTCGAATCGGCTTGTCCGTCTCTGGGCTAAAATGAATTGATCTGGACAGCCCATATATGGAAGAAAATATTGATGGAGTTTGTTGAATGTGCCTGTACATTGCTATGTTGGATACCTATAATTCGCTTTACAAAATTGAAAATGAAGTTGAAAGTTCATTAAAAATGAAGTAGAATTGAAAATTAAGTTGAGAATTCATTGAAAATGAAGTTGGTTGTTGCAAGCAGTGAGGAGAAATTGTAAAACAAATTGGTTAATAAAAACCAGGATTAAAACATGGAATTTGAGATTTTTCAATGTATTTCAAAATTAACATTCCGTTTGCCATGGAGATTGATTTTGATTAATGAGTGACAGAATTTATAGTAACTCTGTTCAATACAAGTATCCAATATTAATGCAGAAACGTGTTGCTCTGACTTCCAGTTTATGTATTGATGAATAAAGTTAACTACTATGATTCTTATTTTCAACTATCAGTTCAATTGCTCTTTCAAATAACTTTCTCGCTCACTTTTCTATGAAACAACTTTTAGAAAGAATAGAATTTCATCTATGAATTATAGACATGAAATAACTTACATGAGCCACTAGTAAGACCTTAACTGATGAAAAGCAATGGGCGAAGTATAGTAATAGCAAAAATATTACATTGATCAAAAATTAGATTGCTCGGAAAATACTGTATTAGATTGATTTTATTGTCGCCTGATATTGATTCAAATGAGTAGAAAAAATAGTAGAATCAAAACACGAAAATTTGAAGATTCAATTCGAGGTCAATCTTTAGAACTATGATTAATTTTAAATACTTATTAAATTGTCCTAAGTATAAGTAAGTATTTGAACCTTGTTATGGGCAAAGACAATACATATAGTTTGGTCAATACATATAGTGGAATGGTATCAGAGATAAATCATTCATCTATTTGGTTAGTGTATGATGGTATTGTCTCCGGTACAGGGGACGATAGAAGTATTGCTTCTTTGTATAATATGCTTCTTTACTCCTTCGATTTATTGAACATTTATATGTGGTATTAATAGGCTAACCAAACAACCAGTTGAACTCCTGCCATGTATGGATGAAGTAATTTAATGATTTGTTTTTGTCTTTGTTTACGTTCGTTGCCCTATGCATATAGGAACAAGAAACTCGGATAAACAAATTGTTTTGAATGTGGTAAATTCAGTGTTGTGATGGTGGTAAATTTTGTGTTGCAGGGTTGGCATTGCCTCCGGACTACCTGACGACTAGGACTCTCTCCGACCTGCAACAACCCCCGGCTCCTCTCACCAACTCCGAATTCGCCTTCTCTCTCAATGGTAAGTTAGGCAGGATACAGCCACCCGTAATAACTATATCCCACTAACCGCAGTGTATTGACAATTCTATCATTATTTATTATACTGGTACCTAATCTTTCTCAACGAACCTTTTCTATCTTCTTCATTCTTTCCAACCCATTTTGATGACTCAATCATTCACGAGTCATGACTCAATCTCGTACAATAATATTCCACCAAAATATGTTGTGTTTGTTTGGCATAGCTGCTACAGTTCAGTGTTTCGATGTCTCCCTTGTAGCATCATCATTTTAAGATGACCATCACCAATAATAATATCGCATTAATAATAAAAATATCTGTTTCCATTTTTTTATAGTAGTGAATGAGGGTTGTATTAAGTATTCCAATTGTCTCTGATAGAAGACTAGAAGTTGAAATAACCACAAATTTTTGTGAACTTTTTGCTACAAAGTTTTGTGAAATGTTTGGGGTGACACTTCTAAAGGTTTGGTCTTATTGTTCAATATCTATTTCCTGTGCTATTATATCAAAATATTACTCTCTAAACAATCATCATCAGCATCATCCAATTTTTTCAGGGTCAGGTTTCATCTATTGATTTGTTTCTCATACTATATCCAAGCTATTTCATGTCAATGTGTGTTGTTATAAGTATCATTACTTGAGGTGATAGGGAGATGGTGATAGTACAGTATACTGATATGAAGATCGATAATATACACGATTTGTACAAAAATCACGAAAGTTCTAAAGCATAGGAGCATAGAAAGCATAAAGCATAGGAGGTGAAGTTTAAGCATAGGAGCCCCGTTTGGAGAGATGGAAGACAATTTAGGTGATATCCGAATCACCGGGACAGGATTTTGAAAGCACCGGGAGTACATTCAATATTCCCAAAATTGCAAATGTATGTTTCATTCTTACAAGTTTGGTAGCATCTGAGGTTGAACTACATTGGCTGTGAAAGCTGTTCAAACCAAAAAATGATGAGAGACAGTTTAGGTTATTTCCAAACCACCGGGAAATTATTTTTAAAGCACCGGGTGTGAATGCAATTCACCAATTGCGACAGTATATTTCTTTGTTAGGAGCTTTTTAGCATTTGTGGTTGAACTGGTTTGGCTGTGTTCAAACGGCAACATGCCTCCAACATCATCAGAGCAGAGAGTAGTCAGGTCTGGTGGAATGAAGCGGTGGCGTTGCGTGGCAATTTGCTACAGAAGACAGCGCGACAGAACTGGAGAATGCTCGCTTGCCACCGAGAAAAATCTTATGGAACACGACAGCATCGATTATTGTATACTGGTTGGTGACAATGTCCTTAAACCCCCCACCCCTCCCCACACCATTCCTCACTTCACTTGTCCTCTATGATGCGTCTCGCTTGTCAATGAGGACGAAGACTTACACAAAACAGAACGGCCGATAATTGTTGTCGACTCCAGCCGTGAGTGTTTTCGGAGAGTTTCACATGCATCTCTTCTTCTTTTCCTTCGTAGTCTTCTTCCATTACTTTTTCTTTGTCTTGTTCTTCCTCTTTTTCTTACTTTTATCCTTCTCCTCCGTCTTTTTCTGCCTCTCCTTCTTCTTCTTCTTCTTCTTCTTCTTCTTCTTCTTCTTCTTCTTCTACATCTTCTTCTTCCCCTTAATTTTACTCTCTCTTATCCTTCGTATTTTTCGTATTTTACTTATTTCTTTTCTTCTTCTCCCTCTTCTTCTTTCTCTCCTCCTTCTCAATCTTTTTTTTTCCTATACGTCATTTTCTTCTTCTTCTTGTTCTACACCTTCCTCCCCTTTTTCTCAATTTTATTCTTTCTCTTATCTGTCTTATTTTTCTTTCTCTGCTTTCCTTCTCCTCTATTTTATTATTTGTCCTATCTTATTTTTCTTCTTATTCTTCGTCTTCGTCTTCTTGTCATTTGTATTCATCTTCTAACTTTCCTTTCTTTCCTTCTGATCCTTCGTATTCTTCTTCTTCTTCTTCTTCTTCTTCTTCTTCTTCTTCTTCTTCTTCTTCTTCTTCTTCTTCTTCTTCTTCTTCTTCTTCTTCTTCTTCTTCTTCTTCTTCTTCTTCTTCTTCTTCTTCTTCTTCTTCTTCTTCTTCTTCTTCTTCTTCTTCTTCTTCTTCTTCTTCTTCTTTGGTTTCTCCTTCTTATTTTCCTCTTCCTCGTGTCCCTTACCTTCCTTCTCCTTTCCCCTCCTCCTCTTCCTCCTCCTCCTTCTCCTCCTTACTTTCTTCCTCTTTCTTTTCCTCCTCCTCCTCCTCCTCCTCTATCTCCTCCTCCTTTTCCTCCTTCCCATCCTCCTCCTCCTTTTCCTCCTCTTTTCCTACTCCTTCCCGTCCTCCTTCTCCTCCTCCTCTCCTCCTAATCTTCCTCCTCCTCTTTCTTTCTCTTCTCCGTCAAAGCGAAATAGGGTTAAAAAGAAAAGATGTAGGAGTAAGTACGCCGAATCGTGGGAGTAAGAAACAGCGAACAGCGGAGAGTCTGGCAACAAGTTTATGAACACGACAGTCAGAAAAACAGTTGATTGCCGCTAACAGGAAGAAGAAGATGACAGTAGCATTCCAAAAAGAACCACTCGTGGTTCTCTCACTCTCGTGTTTTCTCCTTTTTGTCGTTTCTCGTTCCGGTTATTCGCTGCCTAGACACTTTTAATAGTTCCGCAAACAATTATTCCATCTGGAGAATTTGAATTGCCAAATTATGTCTGGAGCGAAGTTTACAGATTGTCAAGCGTCGACATCGATTTGAAACGCTTTAGCTGTGCGTGTGCACTTGCATTGATGTGGAGAACTTCGTTCAGCCAGGAATTTTCTGTGACGTTTGTCAGAATGTGACGAAGTATGAAGTTCAGTATGTGACAAAGTGTATAAATCTTCCAAAGAAAAGACGTAAGAAACCCTTGGAGAACGAGATTCATACTGTGATTATTTGATTTTTCGTTTGGCCCTACAGATAAAAAAGTGATTATCTCATTACATTAGACCTACTAGAAAGTTATCCAAAAATTTATTCTACGATTACTGTAGCAAGAACGAATTTTAGAAGGACATGAAATCATGCACAATGCTAATTTATAATGAATGAAAAGAGCTCCACTGCCAGAAAGTGCCAACATGATAAATAGTAGAATTCAGCATCATAATTTTTTCTATAACTGAACATGATTGAACAGACATCAGAATCTTCTCAAGTATCAATAACAATATTGAAAATGATATCAGAAATGTTGAAATCGCTCCTAAGGAATAGACAAACGCTATTAATGAATAGATAAAAATTAGACACAAAAATAAGGCGGGGTGGAATCTACCCGTAAGGGTCTCCCCACCGATAAAAATCTTCCATACGAATATATTTTTATATTGATATTTCAAATTTACTTTTCCTACTCACGTATATTTTTCTGTATTGTTACACGATCTCCTATGGGAAAACACTCATTGAACATTATT
This sequence comes from Laodelphax striatellus, assembly GCA_017141395.1. Classification (NCBI taxonomy): domain Eukaryota; kingdom Metazoa; phylum Arthropoda; class Insecta; order Hemiptera; family Delphacidae; genus Laodelphax; species Laodelphax striatellus. Next base: position 18,697,941 of record CM029538.1, on the reverse strand, counting down.
TTGATTTGTTTAATGACAATTTATGATTAGAAAATTTCTTTATTGTTCATCAAAACATACAACATATCAATCACACAACTTTTATAAAAAATATACATGAACAATAAAGCCCAAGGTAAACACCTCTATGAGTAAACATAGAATAAACTATAAGTTTGTTAAAGAGATCCTTCACAAATTTACATCTTGTGAAATTTTTTTGTTTTATTCATCAATTTTTTGGTTGTACTGTAATATTTATCTTTTCTGTTTTCTCAATTATTTTTCATTTATTGCTTTGTAATTATTTTCCACCAGTTTTTATTGACCATTTGAATTCCTATAAATGATTAAACATAAGTTTGTTAAAGAAATTCTTCACAAATTTACATCTTGTGAATTTTTTTGTTTTATTCATCAATTTTTTTGGTTGTAGTGTAATTTATCTCTTCTGTTTTCTCAATTATTTTCTATTTATTGCTTTGTAATTATTTCCACCAGTTTTTATTAACCATTTGAATTCCTATATATGATTAAACATAAGTTTGTTAAAGAAATCCTTTACAAATTTTCATTTGTAAAATTAATTTTTTTGTTTTTATTCATAATTTTTTTTTTGTAAATTATCTCTTCTATTTTTTCAATTATTTTTAATTTGTTCCTTTGTAATTATTTTCCACCAGTTTTTATTACCCACTTGAATTTTCTGCAATTAATTTCTTGAATTTTTCTTTCTAACAAATTGAAATCCTTTGTATTTTTATTTTTCCATTTTTTATTGAAATGTTTCGAATTTGGTGTTCAGGTTCGCGGCTGGCCAGCCCACGGCCCAACAGCGTGCTCCGCCAGAGCCGCAAGCGGCCGATCTCCTCGTCTCCCTACTCCGACTCACTCGACATCAACTCCATGATTCGCTTCTCGCCCAACTCGCTCGTCTCGGTGGTCAGCTGTTCGCGCAGCTCCAGTGCCAGCGGCTCCTATGGACATCTATCAGCTGGTAGGCTATCAAACAATAAACTCCTGCTGGATTACATAGAAATAGGAATTCACTTTACAATCATTCTTGGTCAACGTCAGTGCCATAAAATTCTGTGAAAGGATCACTTGGAAAAATACGTTGCAAAATTACTACTATACATTACACAAAGGCCTATTTTTATATATTTTTTTTTATCGTATGGCTTTTTATCGGTGGGGAGACCCTTACGGGTAGGTTCCACCTCGCCAAATTGCACAATTATTTGTACTTACAAAGGCCTATTAAGGACGGGTTAGACGTACCCACCCATCATTTTGGCCCTGATTCGTATGTAAACAAGCTTCAACTTTTACATACCTCTAGTGCCCGGTTTTTCAGTCGCTCAATAGACAGTTTATGGATCCAATAGCACTATTGAATCAATAACCATGTGTTTTCAAATGCAAAAAAAGTTATTGATTCAATAAGTTTATTGAACGACTGAAAAACCGGGCATAAAACTACTACTGTACTCTGGTGTGCTTGCAGTTGTAAAGTAGAACTGTATAAATGAGACTGATATTAAAAATTCGAGCAGAATTCACTCACCTATAGCAGGATCCATTTAACTTGTCATAAAACATATGATCGACGAGCATATGATCACAATACTCAACCTACAAATGCTGAATCTCGCAGATTATTGAAAAGGTCTTTTAAAAAGTTATTCTTTGAAAGGTCTTCTTTAAAAAGGTCTTTTGAAGACTTTAAAGGTCGTTAAGACTTTTAAGCCTTTTGATTATTGTGTCGAAATCACTGTTTAATTATTACCAAATCAGCTGATTTCTGACAAGTTAAGTGGATCGTGCTATACCCATCCATCATTTTGGCCCTGATTCGTATGTAAACAAACTTTAACTTTTACATACCTCTAGTGTGCTTGCAGTTGTAAAGTAGAACTGTATAATATGAGACTGATATTAAAAATTCGTGCAGAATTCACTCACCTAACTCCAGCGATTTCATAAACAGCTGTCTGAAGTCTGTCACCAAAATGGCGGATGATGCGTCTACCTGGTGTATATAGAGCCCTAGATTAAACACGAACAATCAGGTCATACTTATACATAGTTACGCATAAAGAGAGTGTATAGTATATTGTATAGTATATAGAGTGTATAGTATCCACTCTCTGTAGTTACGCATATATGAGTTCAGTCAAATTCTACATACTGTTCATGAATAGTCTATTAATTGTTTCAAGAAACACATGTCTTACATCTCGAACTTTGTACCAAAGCCAGTTCATAACATTATTTACAATGTAAGTCACGTTCTGTAAGTATTCCTGAGAATAATTTTGCAGGTTCTATGAAAATTGAATGTGTGACTGATTTTCTTTATGTATTCTCAACCAGACATAATAGCTCTTAGTATATTCTACACTACGTTCTTTATGGGACAGAATAAGTGTTAAGACATTCATTCTCATGTAGCAATATTCTAGTATGACACATTGTATTTACTATTTATAAACAGTATTGTAAATTCATTTGGAGTTATGGAGATAGAGCAAACAAAACAACAATATACTAAAAAACAGTGTTCAGAAGGACACTGACAGGAACCAAAAAATAGTTTTTTGTTTGAAGCGCTCTGAATACAATAATAATGTATTTAATTTCTCAGTAGATTTCAAGATGAATTTTGTACATTGAAGTTTTCTTCGTATCATTATCTTATTGAGAAATAAAATTTATTCATTTAGTAAAAATACATTATTTGCTGTATTCAATTCACTTATTAGACATTTTGGTTCATATCTATCTGGGTGAATTAACCGAGCAAACTTCGAAAAAAAATGTTCAAAGTTTGAAGTTAACAAATTGAAATCTTACTAAAAATGAAGTAAACCTATATTGATAAAGTTGACAATCTCTAACACAGTAAACCTGAATGATTTTCATCATTTCATTCATTGATACAAACACAAAAATCTTAATATGATATTCTTGTTATCCTACACTGTGTACCACATAATAATATAAACTGTAAGTACTATAAATAACTGTAAATAACATAAACTGTAGGTACGTTACTACACCGTATACAAATAACACTACAGTATTATTGGTCTGTACTTCATGTAAAATACAGACATCGCCTTATAGAATTCTTATTCTAATTTTACAATTACATATTCGTAACTGTATGGAGAGAGAAGTCTATGAAATAAGCGTGTTGGTGCTCATTTACATGGAAAGACGAAGAAAAAAGAGTAAAGGACGTTTTCACCAACATTATTACCTAGGAATAGTGAGTTTGAGAGCAAGATGGAGATTATATGTTGAAATGAGTTGAAAGAGGAAACAGTCTGTTCGTACTTACTTCACAATTTGAATGTGACTCTATTATAAGACTTGTTGATATTCCACCCACAGATTTCTATCATCATCATCATCATCCTTTCCAGTTAAAATATAGCATTGCTGGGTATGCTTCAACACGTGGGTGTACCTGTGTGTTATTGAACAATTTATATTCACGAAAGCTGTGTTGGAGGACTATCTCGTAAATAAAAAAATTCAAGTTGTTACTAGGAGAAAATGTACAATAAAAATGTTTATTCATGCCAGACACAAAGGAGCCATTCCTGTTGAGAAGTGGAATAAGATATCCTGTCATAGAATGAAGACATATCAATCCGTCGATTGGAGTATGAATGAATTGAGCTAACAGTAGAAATATTAAGATTTGTAGAATACTTTTGTGGCTTGAAATACTGTTGACTGCAATAATATTGTTGAGTTCATATGAAATATAGGAATTTGTTAAAGTCAGGGTCTTGGAAAAAACAATATAGGTAGTCAAGAAATTGAATTTAATCTGAATAGCCTAATTTGAAATCAAACATAAGTTACTTATTGTTGATTTAGTAACAGAGTTTTTAGAAGAAACAAATGAATTTCCTTGATATTGTATTGATAAATGAACTGTGAATGAAAATGCATTACATTAATTATTTCTATAGTCTTCGAAATTAACAAGTTGAGAACAAAATATAGAAAAATAAATGAGTGTATTCTTCATGGGTCTGCTTGGAAATGTTTTATCACACTGACAACAAAATAACCATAAAAATTGTTCACTTGAAAATAAAATCAGAATGTACTCAATCTTCTCATTAAATAGTAAAAATAAAGAATTTTAATACTTTTACCTATCGATAAATAGCTGTAATTGAAATCCTAATAAAAAACAATAACTTGCAGCTCTCCATACATCTATTTATGTATCCAAGATTCATTTTACTTGTTACTTTTGTATTATAATTCAGTTATTTCTAAAATACTCTTTATAGATGATTTTCTGTTGTATAAACTAGAAGGAGACAGGTTTGGGGCAACCCGTTGTCTCCATTGATAAATAAATAAAATAATTCCTGTTTTTTTATAGGTGCTATCAGCCCGGCTCTAGGCATGCACCCGACGATGGCCCCCCACCTACAACAGCTACAGGCGCACCTCCTGAGATCAGGGGGTCTCTTACCCCCCATCCACCCACACACACCCCCCACCGCTCTCTACCCGCACTCACTACCTCCTACTGAACTTCTCTCAGCCAAAACTGAAGTAAGTGTACCCCCTACTTGTAAATCTGGTCTTTGTACAGTTGTAATTTTCCCTATTGATTTAAATATCAATATTTTCTATTGAATGCGAATATCATTCATGACTGTGTTACTAGAATACACGGTAGGGTTCATGAGTAGGATGCGCAGTGGCGTACTACCAAAATCACGCAGCTCTAAACCCAGTTACCATGAAAGTGTTGAATAGCATTGAATAGCAGTTGCCTAATGGGTTCCAGATGACGTCACGTATACAGAACAATAAAGTTCAAGGTATAAAACTGTATGGGGAAACAATTTAACCTATATATAATGTAGAAAACAAACTCAATAAACATCACCCGGCCGTAAAGTACAACACTTGAATTATGAATTCATTATTTATCTTTTTTAACAACATAACGAACACAATAACCTATTATGATAAAAATTGAAGCATGGTTATTATTTAGAAATCTTCTTTTTCGACATTAGTAATTAATGTATGATTTTTCTTTTTCCCCCTCTTCTTTTGTTTGAAATCTATTATTTTGTTCTGATAGTTTATTCTGTTTTAAATAGTTTGAATACTGATTTAATTTCGAATTTACTTCTAATTTAATTTCGAATTCAATTCTAATATAATTTGGAACTGATACTCTCACCTAGCGGACAGGAGTTTCCTATGCTGGATGATGCCAAGATGTTTTATACTATTGTTTCAACACTAGAATTGACGACATGCAGTCAAATTTTACTGTAAATAACATAAATGTTACTCACTGGACTGAAGCGCTATCAAGTTCCTTTGAACTCTTTTTCAACAGTGAGGGTCTTGTCTTGTAAAAATTATCATAATCTTAAGTTTGTATATTATTTCATATGTTTTTACTATTTTTCTTTCTGTACTGTTTTCTTTTTGGCAATTAAGATTGAATTGATGATGGTGTGATGGATAAACTAGACCGGTCTTCTTAGAATTTATGAGCATCTAGTGAGGAACGACTCAAACTCAAAATAATAAACTCAGAATAATAGTGAATAAAGTAGTTAGTCATTTTTGAGTTTATTTTCTTATATTCTATCCACTTGATGTTTGCAGTATCATAATTTTAACTTTTGTTTATTATTTTAAATGTTTTTACTATTTTTCTTTCTGTACTGTTTTCTTTTTGGCAATTTAGATTGAATTGATGATGGATAAACTAGACCGGTCTTCTTAGAATTCATGAGCATCTAGTAAGGAACGACTCAAACTCAGAATAATAGTAAATACAGTAGGTAGAGTTTATTTTCTTATATTTTATTCACTTGATGTTTGCAGGTACTGAGCGAACCGTGCAAAAAAGCGGACAAGGTACGCGCGGAGGCGGACACGAGCGGCGGTGGTGGCTCCTCCTCGCGGAAAGCGTCCAAAGTAAAACGGGAGTCGAAACAGTCGTGGCAACCGCCCGTTCTCACCCAGGCCACCGATTCCCCGGAGTCGGCCGGTGGCGGCGATCTGAAAGACGAGCCGGGCGATTTTGTCGAAACGAACTGTCATTGGAAGGGCTGCGGAGTGGAGTTTCCCACTCAGGATCATCTGGTCAAGCACATCAACAACGATCACATTCATGCCAACAAAAAGGCGTTCGTGTGTAGATGGGAACAGTGTTCCCGGGAAGAAAAACCCTTCAAGGCCCAGTATATGCTCGTGGTTCATATGAGGCGTCACACCGGAGAGAAACCACATAAGTGTACAGTGAGTATACAAATCGAATCAAATTTATTATTCTATTCATGATAAATAACACATACATCTTAACTTGACGACACGACCTTAACTACTAATTTTTAGGCAGCCGGGACCATTGGTCCATGAGAAACCACATAAGTGTACAGTGAGTATACAAATCGAATCGAATTTTTTTTCCATGATAAATAACACATACATCTTAACTTGACGACACGACCTTAACTACCAATTCTTAGGCAGCTGGGACCATCGGTTTAACCTCTTTTCGAAAAGACGGAAGGGGCCCGAGAAAAATATTTTGCAGTCAATTGGATCAAATCAGTAACCTTAAACCGAAGTCAGTTCTGTGGAAAATACTGTTGCAGTCAATTGGATCAAATCAGTAACCTTTGACCGAAGTCAGTTCTGTAGTACTGTAGTAGATTTTTGATATGCATAGTACAGGTATTAGATGATAAAATAATTCTTATGGATTTTTATCGGTGGGAGATCCTTAGGGGTAGGTTCCATCTCGCCTCATTTTTGTGTCGATCACCCATCCAAGAGGAGTCTTGAGTGTTTGAGACTTAGCATCATGATGAGTAATTATATAATTTAGTATTAAGTAGAATTTTCTCCGCTTTGCCTTATTCTGTTCTTCGTTGTATTCCCATTGAATCAATTGCTAATTAATTTTTATGTTTTCTTTTTCAGTTCGAGGGATGCACAAAAGCATATTCGCGGTTAGAGAACCTGAAAACACATCTTCGATCTCATACAGGTGAAAAACCGTATATGTGTGAATTCCCCGGCTGCAGTAAGGCATTCAGCAACGCATCTGACAGAGCCAAACACCAGAACCGAACTCATTCCAGCGAGGTAAGAATATTCTTCAAGTTACAATTTAAAAAAGAAATTAATCTAGTTATCTTTCCATTAATATCTTGAATCTTGGTTCTTTTAAGATCAATTTTGTGTATCAACCTCATTAAACACTTGATAACACTTGGAAAGCAATGCGACTTATTTCAGTGTATTCTACTCGCCTGAGGTGACCAGAAAAATGTTTGTTGTTCTTTCAAAAATTTCAAATTTCTATTCAACATATCGGATTAGATTATATTCAAATTTCTACTTTGGATAATAAAAATTTGAATTGAACTAAGAGGGCTAATACTTGGATTTGTTTCAAGCCTTAATGTTTTGGACAGAATGAAGTGGTAAGTTCTACTTGTTTCCTATATCAATGCTTTCTCGCGATTCATGTAATTTTCATAGTTTTTACTCCTGCTAAATTTACCTGAAAGGAAAATATTATGTGCGCATTTTAGAGTTTTTAATATTACATACTTAATATTACATTACATACATTATATAAAAACCATAATTAAGTGTCATGGAAAATAATTGTTAAGAAATTTTATATCAATTCTAAGAAGGACAAATTGATTAAAAGCACCAATAAGGTGAGAATGAGAGAGATAGAACGTGAAGAGAGGTGGCAAATATACGATTAAAATAGGACAGGAATCATCCGAAAAGTTTTCCTCAATTCTACTGGACATTATCCATTCAATAATTCCATTTTTGAAGCTTCTATCAAGTTTCCTATTTGTATCTGAGTTTTGTACAGTGTCTGAACAGTATTATTTTCGTACTAAACACCCGAGGCTCCATCTATTTGTTGGGGTTTCTCCTAACTCTAGGTAGTAGAAATCTAGTCGGGTTTTCATTGCTTAGTAGTCACAGCAATGAGTGAATGTCATGAAAGTGCAAGTCATGAATGCGTGCTATTATAGTCTAAAGAAGTACTTTGATTACTGTAATGGAGTTAGAGACTGATAGTATTTGACTAAATTGAGAAAATTAACAAATAACATTACCAGTGTCTAGGATTTTAGCAAGTTATTTGACTTGTTTGACGCCGTTACTTGGCCAACGTAATTTGGCTAATATACGATCTATCTATCTCTCTATCTATTATGTACCGTATCTATCTGTTTTCCCCTTTTCAATGCCAAGTGTTAATGGAAAGGAAGTCCTCAGACATCCTTTTCCAAGAATGGTCATTCATATGTTCAAACTTCGCCGCTTCATGTAGATAAATCTAAATTATGTCAACATTATCACACTGCATCTAGTACTTATATTTTTAAAAGTATTAGCTTACAATTCATAAAATTAATAGAATAATATTACTTATACTTATACACCTTTTGTGATCTAGAACCTAAGCATTTATATTATGTTATCTACATGAATAACGAAATCTAATCTATCTACTGTATCTATCCATCTTTCTTCCAATAATGCGAAGAATAGAATAGAACAATTCAATTCAATTTTCAATTCACTTTATTGCCAAAAAATTGAAACAAACAATTCTCTCTTACATAATATATACACATGTGAAAAATGAAAATAAAATGTACATAATATAGTACATGTATACATATATAAGAAAAAAAGAACACTATTCTAAACATGCTCTATGTTTCCAGAAACCATACGCATGCAAAGCGCCCGGTTGCACGAAACGCTACACCGACCCCAGCTCCTTGCGCAAGCACGTGAAGACCGTTCACGGCGCCGAGTTCTATGCGAACAAGAAGCACAAGGGAGGCAACAACAGGAGCCCCGGTGAGGGAGGCGGCAGTGGAGGCGGCGGAACTGCGGGAGGAGCGTCTCCGTCGAGAAGCGAGGACATGCCGATGAGTGCCAAGACGGTGAGCGTTTCGTCGCCTAGCGTCAAGTCTGAGGAGACGGGATCGCCTCCCGGGCCGCACGGCAGCCCCGTCATGCACGCACCCTTCTGCGACGAGCCCGTCAGCGACTCGAATGTCAGCACCTCCTCCCATCCCGCCATCGACGAGAATTGGGTCGAGGAGAGTCATGATCAGGATGTGAGTAGTGGTTTCATTGGTTAAATTTCTAAGAATAAGAATATCAAACTACTTTGTTTGGGGGTTTGAACGATATTTCGAACGGAGGACTGAGATTGTAACGAATGGAAGATTTAAACTTAGAAAAAAGAATATTTGACAATTAATATTCTATTACCTTGATTGAGAGGTAGCATCCGGCTACAACGAAGTGAGTACTGCAACTGCCTGTGTGCTGTCTGACTAGCTAAACAGTAGGGTAGAGGAAGGGGTAAAGTAAGGAAGGAAGAGGAGAGAGAATATCGCTTCTATAGACGTCGAAGCACGGATAAGAAATTGTTCGCAGTCCTTACCATACTTTTTCTAGTTTTTATATTCATTTATGTATTTATTTGATTATTTATTTATCTATTATTCAATATCTATTTATTCATTTATCAATACGATTATATATTAACGCGGCAATTAACAAACATTTTTTAGCACCATTCACTTGTCTTAGAATAGAATTATTACCTTTATTTTTTACCTAGGAGGGCGAGGTTGGGGCGCAGTCGGCCCTCTCTTACACTTAACACTTGAGTCTTATGTGTAGTACTGGAGGTGATATTGTATTGTTAGATATCCATATTGAAGAAAATACTGGTATTTGAAATTGACACCACCACATCGATTTTGAAGTAATAAGATACTTTTTTTATTTTTTACCTCTTGTAAACTCTGGTAAACTGATGGTAGAGTCCACTAGAGATTGATAAGGTGCAACAACCGAATAATATGGGTGGGGTTCCCAATAGATGGTTACGATCTGATAGCTACTGATAAACAGCGCAACCAAAATGATGGAGTGATTGTCTACATTAATAAAACAATAAATTATAACGTTACGCAGACCACTTTAGGTGATGTTTATGGATTGACTTTGGATTTTCAGATTCTCAGCAGGCCCTTTAATCTCCTAGCATTGTATAGAACATTTGATAGCAACATTGAATTATTTTTAGACAACTTGGAAAATTATTACAGTACTTTAAATTCTAATAAAAACTGCATCCTGGTAGGAGATGTTAATATAAATTTGTTTTCAGACGACCGAGTAGCGAACAGGTATTTAAACTGTTTGGTCGGATCCGGTCTTGTGCAGTGTGTGTAGATAAGCCTACTAGAATTGATGGAAACTCCATTCTTGTATTGATCATATTTTGTGAGATACACTGAACAAGATCAATTAAATCAGCCAAAGTGCTTCACACTAATATAACTGATCACTTCAGTGTGGTTTCAAATATTTCAATTCCAGAACGGAGAAGGCTGAATCTTCCTATTAGGACCTACACTGTTGTCAATAAACCAGTGTTTGCACGGGCTCTCCGGGATGCGCGTTGGGAATTGGTAGAAGACTGCTATGAAATAGATATTTGTTCCAATAATTTTCAGCTTATTTTAAAAAAATTCTCTCGATTTGAGTTTAAATACCAAAACGATGAGATCAAGACAGAAAAACTAAACCATGGATAAATTCAAGGTCTGATCGATGCGATTAGACAAAGAGACAAATTGAGTAGAAAAGTAAAGAGACAACCCTTCAATAATATATTAAAAATCAATATCTCACGCTCAGGAAGGACTTGACTATCAAATTAAGAAGAGCTACACGAGTATTATGTGAATAAGTTAATAAAATACAGGGATGATACCAAGCGGTTCTGGGGTGTGATAGGAGAATTAGATGGTAAAAGTACAAACAAAGATTCATTTTTGATAAACAAGTTTTTGCCTGGAATCCAATCTGTTACTATAGAAATAAGCAGGAATGTGGCTGATGAATTTAATGCATTCTTTGCTGCGGTGGGCCAAGACTTGGCTGATGATATAGTTTCCGCAGAGCCTCTGTTGATTGATGATGACCATCACAGAATCGAAGGTAATTTTGTTTTTCGAGCTGTAACTGGAAATGAGATTATGCAGGCCATAGATAATCTCAGAGGGGGGTCAGCTCCAGGGCATGATAATATAAATGTTTCTTGCTAAAAAATAATATTCAAATTTTATCAAGCCATTAACTCATTTAATTAACCTTAGCCTGATGTCCGGTGTGTGTGTTCTGAGTTCCTGAAGTTGGCCAAAGTATTCCCTTTAAGTCTGGTAACCCTACTGACAAGAATAATTACTGACCCATCTCATTGCTGAGTGTTTTCTCAAAAATATTAGAAAGAATAGTAAAAGAGCAACTTATGATTTATTTAAATAGGAATAATATTCTTTGTGAATGTCAGTATGGGTTTCGAAAAGACAAAAATATATCAGATGCTTTGTTTGATATTTGTAAACATATAAATGAAGGAATAACAGAAAATCAACGTATAATGTTATTATTCCTGGACTTAAAAAGTGTTCGATTCTGTAGATAGAAGCAAATTATTAAATAAGTTGAAATGTATTGGAGTTGAAGGTACAGCTTTGTCATGGTTTAGAAGTTATTTGTCAAACTGACTCAGTTTGTATCTATATCCGATGTCAGGGGTGAGAGTATGGCGGTTGATTTTGGGGTGACTAGGAAGCACATTAGCCCGATTCTTTTTAATTTATATTAATAATATTTCAAAATTGAATATAAATGGAAAGCTGCTTTTGTTTGCGGATGATGCACTGATTTTTTAAAGGGCCAAACTGGGGGATGTTAGGAAAATGCGCAAAAAGACCTCTTCTACATTAAAACATGGCTTGACTCAGAATACCCTGTCAATGAACACCTTTGAAAACAAAATTTATGCCCTTGTCCTTACGACCGGCAAACGATTATGTGCATTATCAAGTTTGAAAGTACACACTTGTGGAAACCTTCTCAGTGCTGCATGCAACTGTTCTTCAATTGAAATGGTAACTCCTTTAAATATTTGGGTGTTTTTTTTGACCATAGGATGAGACCGCCTATAGATTATTTGAAGAAGAAACTCAGGAAATATATTTATGCCTTTTAGAATGATGAGTGAAGTTCTGGATAAGAGAGAAATCAAGATGGCATACTTTGCCTACGTCCAATCTCTTTTGAGTTTGGCATTGTTGCGGGTGGCGCGTACAGGACGGTACTATCCTCTCTTCATAGTTCAGAAGGCCATTTTAAAGGCTGCTTTTAAAAGTCCCTGTTTTCCAACTGGCATGCTTTTACGAGACTTCAGTGCTGACATTGCGACAACTTTTATTAAAAAAACATTCTTATACATTTATTTTCAAACATGCATATTCTTAGATCCATCACTCACATGCACCACACAAGATATGCTCTAAACACTGGTGTTCTAGCAATGTCCATGCTGAGATCCTTTACTCAAACCAATTCATATTATATATCACATGTTCTATATCGTAACTTAACTTACCGCTTTCCACATCAAATAGAATTCCATAACATCTCAAAATCCGCATTCTCTTCTTTCATATAAATAAATAATGATTTAGTAACTCTGGTCTGCGCACAGGCACTAGCCCATGCAGACCATTTTCATACTCATTTACTGTACTCATCTATCCTCTTCGCTATCTGTCGTTATCTGTGTACATTATAATTATTATGTTCCATTGATGAGGCATGTAGGGTTGATGGTTGATGAAAATTTGTACTTTAATTCATTCTATGTCTCGAGTACAGTACGTTTATTTTTTGTAACATGTCAATTTCTGAAATAAAGAAGTTTCTGTCTGTCAATAAGTACATTTACATTTAAGTACACCTACAGTATATTTCATTGACTTAACTGTACATAATATTTACTTTTCTGTTTTTTATACGTTTTATTGACTACTGTAAATTTCATCGACTTATGTAGATTTTATTGACTTGACCGTACATTTTATTGACTACTGTATATTTCATTGACTTTACTGTACATTTTATTTACTTTACTGTACATTTCATTGCCTTTACCGTACATTATATTGACTTCACTGTACATTTTATTTACTTTTTACATTTTAATAACTTTACTGTAAATGTTCTTCCCCAGCTGTACGACCTGCCAGTGGAGCTGCAAGCAGTGGTAGCGTTGGCACCTCCACCCCCGGCACCCCGCCATCACCTCCACCACAACCTGAAAGCGAAGCTGCAGGCGAAGCCAGCGCACTCTATCGGCAGCGGCGGACATCAGCGCGGCGGCGGAAACGGCGGAAGGCTGAGCGGACTGACCGACATCAGCTGGCGAATCAACGATCTGAAAATGGGTGGCGGAGAGGCTAATGTGCGTCGTGACTCTAATTCAACGGTCAGCACCTACTACGGCAGCATGAAGTCGACTGATCTGGACTCGAGTCGTCGCAGCAGTCAAGTGTCTCATGTGAGTCAATCTGAATATCATCGAACATGATTGAAATTTCTTCATTCGCTGTCCTTCCCGATGCTAAGCTCCGTTTTCCTAGGAAATTGAAATTGAAATTTATTGATCACATCATCATTACAAATCAAATTAAACCAACAATTATCATGACAAAGAAAAACAAAATTATAAAATGTCAAATTGGAATAATAATAGAACACAATAACTGAAATAAGTGACTTAAAACATAATTTTCCTTCAAATGACAATGCAATACGTCATCGAAAACCGGAGCTTAGCATCGGGCAGTACAGAGTGGGTTTTTTAATAGACCTGGGGTCTTTTTCATTCATAAACATTAAGAAATCCTGTAGGCTATTACAGGGTTCAGGGACATTTGACATGTATCCAGATATAAATAAGTAAGTTATGTAATTAATCGCACCTCAAAGCATAATATTCAATTTCTCAAAAACCCAGAAACCGATATCATTGAACAGGGTGATCGAAAAGTCCGCTACTGTGGAGAGACTTTGTGATCAACTTGTATAAAATTAATCATATCCGAGAAGTACAATCCAATCTTAATCTGAGTTTGCTTCATACTATGGAGTTCCAACAAGGAAATGATGCATTGAATCTCTCATCTCTGATAATGTTGATGATTATATTAAGATAAATATAAACGATTATTAGCAAGTAATGTCCACTTCAAGTTAGGTACCATTGATTCATTTTCTACCCTTAATGAGATTTGTCAACCAGTACATAAATATGGCAAAAGATTCATAATAGTCCTAAGTTGACAGTTCACATGGTGCATAAAACCAAAACTATACATTTCAAATCCCTTTTTCCCACTTGGGAAATCACAGAAAAAATAAACATGAATAATAGAATACAGATCAATGGTGATCGGACGTTAGAATGCTACGTCTATTATTTTTTATTTATTTCAGATAGAATTGTAATGGAGTTGTTTTTTTGTTGAATAGGTATCGCATAGACCCAGCATGGGATCTTTGTATGACCCGATCTCAGTGGGCTCGTCACGTCGTTCCAGTCAGCTCAGCACCAACCTTGTTTTACAGGTCAGTCAATGTTCCCTAAATTTTTAATCACATATTTGGTAGCAGCTAATTTTTTTGTTCTATTTCCCTTCTTATATATTATTTATAAATAGTTCATATTTGTATCATTTTCTAATTTTTGTAACATTTGACCTCGTTATTGAAGCCATTCTTCACAACTAAAGTAGTCTTCAGTTCCTCAGCCACTCAACAGTTTTTTTTTTTTTTTTTTAATGTTAACTAGCAACAGTCTGACAGATAAAGGCAACTTGTTGCACCGTTTTACCTGTGGGTAAACAGTGTAAACCAAGCTCAAACCATCGCTTGGTTTACCTTAATTCAAACAAAGATGGTGCATACGGGCCCTGAAATTTTTTAGTGTTTGATAGTCATTATTCTTCATCACATATTCTTCAGTAATTGTTGTCATTCTTATATATTAGGAAAGATACTATTTGAAACGTTACTATGTTGGATATAATCATAGTCATCACAAAATATTCTAATTCAAATACTTTATTCATTTTATGGTACATCTCTTACGAAAAATATCAAGTGCATTCTTCATTAGGCAAGGCCTGCGTGGAGGAATGGCTCGTTTTATAATGAAAGAAGTTTGATCTTCCAAAAATAAGAAAATAAAACTCGTATAATAAGTGGAAAATAGTTAGTGTTTATGAGACAAACAATTCCTCCTCTCAGCTTTGGCCTAATGAGGAATGCTCTTTTTATTTTGTGTTTTTTACATAAAGTACAAAGTATTGTACAAATACACAGTAAAGTGTAAATAAAATATTTTATTTGATTCTATATTCACCACTTACCGATGGTAAGCGGTAAGTTACCATTCTACTTTTTTCTTCTTTTTCTCCTCCCTGTTTTCCTCCATTTCGTACCCTTTCCTTCCTTACTTTTTTGCCCCCTACCTGCCTTCTACATGGGAATCCATGCTCTTCTTCCTTTCTTTCCAGTTCACCCCACCATATAGCCAATTGTTTTGTGTATTGTTTTATTTTACTGTTGTAATGTAAATTTGTTCTACAATTGTTTGTTTGAATAAAATTGAATTGAAAATGCAGGTTCCAAACTGGGGTCAGACGGTGACGGCACCCGGTAGTACGCCTGTTAGCATGGCGCCCGCCACCACTCACCCGTCAGACAGCCGCCGCATGTCGGAGCCGTGTCAGACGAACGTGCGCTGTGCCTCGCCGCCCCCGCGGCCCCGCAGCGCGCTGCCGCCCCACCACCACCCCAACCAGGAGGTTGTTCTCGACGAGGTCGGAGAGGGTGAGATGCTTGAGAGTCGCCTGGTGCTGCCTGATGATATGGTCATCTATCTCAATCAGGTATGAATGATGAAAACTCTTGAAAGGATATGGTAGAAGCTCATGCTGAATTACACTTTAGAAAAAACAGACAATATGGTGACAGACGGTATATATATTTATATAGAATGGATAAAGAGTGAATATTTTTTCACTATAAACTTAGCTTTTTAATCTTGGTTGAGTATTGTCTCAGAACTCATAATAATTATAATATTTTACTTTTCTTCTCTTTGACTTTGTAATAATATTGTATTAAGTATGCAAGAGTCATGTTTTTGCTGGTGATATCTAGAATAAGATATTGGTTTCTGTTTTATTTTTCTTATATATGTATACATGTACTATATCATGTACATTTTATTTTCATTTCTTACATGTGTATATATTATGTGATTTGTTTAAATTTTGGCAATATGGTGACATCGAATATATATTTATATATCGGTTAAGAGACCCTTATGGATGGGTAGGTTCAATTCAAGATATATAATTATGATGAAAGGTGGATCGGAGTGAAGAGGTTTGCTGGGAACGTGTAATATTAGTGACACCACCAAACAACCGAACCAAACACAATCAATGATGATATGAAGATGATACTATTTTGTCATTTGATACTTGTCAAGAAAATAATAATTAATGTGAATCGGGATTTCAATAAGCAAATCAATAAATTATAAATGAATTATTGATCTCAGATGAAGTTGCGTATTTGATTTCAATTTTCAATTGAATTTCCAAGTTTTCAATGCATTGCATATTTACAGAACTGAGATATTCACAGGAAATTGAGATTAGATTTCTCATGGAATTTTTAAAAACATTTCATGTTTAGTTTCCTTATTTATTCTAGATATATTTCGTTCCATTACTGAGTATTTGCAGAACATTGAGATTAGATTTTCTCATTCAATTTTTAAAAAGTGATTCACAAAATTATTTCATGCTATATTTCTCATGTTATCCAGCTATATTGCTTCCTATTCATTTTTCATGATTTTTGAGTTGTATTTAAATTATTTGTTTTCTCAATTGCAGATGGCAGAGACTGGCAATCAATCGAGTTGTGCTAATGAAAGCAGCCGACATGCTGGCATGTCTCCACAGCGGCAGGCGACTCAGCAGGGCATGCCGCGCATGAGCCCCAGACCTCCCACCTGCTCCAACATGAGTGTAGGCAGTCCGCTGTCTAATCCCAACAGTCCTCTACAGAACTTCCCTCTAGCGGCCAGTCCAAATCGTGCCACCATGAGGATGAATAGTGTCGGTGCTCCTAATCACCAAAACATGCAGCCTGTCCATCAAAACCAACAGATGAGTCGACCTGCCATGTCACAGCAGGCAAACTTCATTCCTCCAACAGTGAACCAGTGTCGATCATTCCAGAATGTTGGATCTCAGCAGAATATGCACCACCATCATCTCCATAATCAACAGCAGCAACATCATAATCACATGAATGCGGGAAATCAAGAATGTGGAAGAGTGGATCAAATGCAGCAACCCATACCACCCAGGATGAATCAAATGTGTAGCGATAACAATCGGCCACCTCTTATGTCACCTCAGAGGCCAAACACTCAACAAGGCATTCCTCGCATGAACCAGATGAGTCCCCGACCTCCCGCATGCTCTAACATGAGTGTGGGCAGTCCGGCACATCTATCAAATCCAAACAGTCCTCTACAGAACTTCGCTCAGCAACGACCGAGGGCCAATCCAGTGCTGAGTCCTGGACTTCATGTCAACCATCAACAGCCCATGCAGAATGTCAATTACAACATGCCTAGTCCTGCAATGATGCCTGACCATCAAATGAACCGGCCTGCTCCAGCAACTATGAACAACTTTGGAAGTATGCCAGCAATGCATAATGGTAACCAGCAGCAAATGAATCAGACAAACCTGAATCCCATCCATCATCACAACCCGGATGGTATTAATCAAACTCAAATCAGTCCACTCAGTCCACCAATCAGAGCAATGAGTAACTGCTCGATGAACAGTCCTCAACATAACATTGCTGCTCCCCCTCCTCCACGACAACAACAACCTGATCATGTAGTCAGTCCTATGAGTGCAGCAACAGGATGCTGTCAAGCGTATAATGGAGTGGTGAATCACCAACAGCAACAGCCTTTGACTAGTCCTGCTGCAGCAGCAACCGCCCCCGTCCAAACACAGAACTTCCCACAGACAAATCAGATGGCACGCATTTGCAATTGCAACAATCACCACTGTGTGGCACATCAACAACATCAGGGAGCAATGATGCAGCAGCAGCATCAGGTTGAACAGGCGGCCATGTGCAATACCACCAACAACAACAGCATGCTACCAATGAACAATCATGTCCATTGTACATCTGGCAACGCCGCTATGATGAGGTGCTCCAACCAGCATGCGTCGTCCTGTGGCAGCCAGATGAATTGCGCTTCCCAACAAATGATGTGCAACCCATCGGCTCCAAATCAGCCTCACAAGTGCAACGCCAATCATCCCGGCTATTGTCAGCCACAACCGCAGCAGGCTTTCTGCCACAATGCGGCCTATCAGAACGGAACTGAAGTGAAGGAGGAAATCCAGTGCGGTGTTGTTAGCCAAAGTCAAACGCAAAACCATATGCCTCCCGAGGCTTATCGGCGAACTCTTGAATACGTTGAACAGTGTCAGTCGTGGGCCGTATCCAGTTCAACGCACCCAGCTGCCAATTCCAGCAACATGGTCATCAATGATATGACCTCATCACTTAACTCTCTTCTAGAAGAAAACCGCTATTTCCAAATGATTCAGTAAGATTGTACACATTCACTAGGCCTTCAACTATTTCCTAATTGGTTTTTTATGCTAGAGATAATGTTACAAGCCTATAAAAATAATAAGCCTATTTCATTTTTATCATAAACCATTTTCCACTGTATAATTTAAGTTATTTGAGAGAATAGATATTTTACAGTCTACATTGATGCTACAGAGACTGATTTGTACCATCAGTCTCTGTAATTGATGCTAAAAGAAACTTATTAATTCAAGTTATATCCCTCAATAAAGTCAATTTGTTCAAACATGTGCCCAAGATAATCTCCATTGTATTTTTAAAATGATGAAATGAAGGTTTTAATATTAATGTCTGCAGTACGGTCCTCATAAACTGGTGCCTTGTATGAAAATGATTTAGAAAAATTATTGCTTTTTATAAGTTATTTTCAAAAAACATGTAGTTTTATAAACTCATAAGCTTTTCATGAGTTATTTCTCTAGCCATTCTTATTCTGTTAAACCCTTTTACTCTAAATAAATAGAAAATTTGACTAACTTGAATTCTTTTGAAATAAGCTATTTATGATAGTACGAACTATTGATTTGAATCAACGTTGTTTGAATGAAGTTATTACATTGTTCAGATTGAAATATCTATAATATACTTGGCAATGGCTGGATTATAGTTTCTTTCGTCCTATTCTTTAATAATAATCAAGAATCTACTGAGAAAAATGAACTGTAATGAAGTAATGTAAAAAGTAACTGTAATGAACTATAATGAAGAGTCTATTTAATGTCATAAGAAATTGGCAGTACGGTATGCTTCTAATATACGGTCCCATAATGTCCAGTTTATTGAATCATAACTGTTCTTTCCACTGTGTACAAATATTCATATATAGTATTATGTTCTATATTGTAAATGTTTCCCATTGACTTTTCAAGAAACGAAAAATATATTGTATATAACTCTGGCCCCAAGTGATCTAGAATATTATGTTGTACAGTAAATGTGTTAGTTTTAGTTATGTACGATTTTCAGCTCATTTTTTATGTAGGCTAGGCTAATAAGTTATTTTTCAAACAATTTTAAGGCAATGTATCTTACTTAGTTGATCATGCATTCATGCCGTAAGGTGTTGAGATCTCTTGTTACCACAAATTCAAATTAATTGCAAGTTTCAATGTTATTTGCTCAAACACTTGATTGAAACGTTGCGTGCCTCCGAAAATATTAATTTATTGCTAATAATATCAATGATTGAGAAACAAAGTTCTTGCTCCATCATTTTTCTTTCATCTCTTGTTATATAATTCGTTGAATTATTTCCTATGTATAATGAATAACATTTTAATGCTGTTCTTAAAAGCATTTATTGATTATGAAAGTCATTGAATAAATTTCAATTTTATGCAGAGCTGTAATAATAATAATTCCGTGTAACCTGGCTGGCTCAGAGTTGATGCAGAGTTTTTATGCAGAGTTGATTCTCACAATTGATTTCTTCTCAAGATAGTGATCATCGATAAATAAATTTTTATATTGTACAGTATTACATCTTCATTTCAAGTCAATTATTTTGTATCAATCATATTATTCTAAAAATCATATTCATACATATTCAACCCTGTATAATTTTATTGATTATACAGTAGAATCTCCCACCAATGAGAAAACTCTACATGAATAACATACAATATTATTATTGAATATAATGTGTTTTTAGTTATAATTAATCAACCATTATTGTTGAATTATATTGAGCTATTTGATAGTTGACTGCATTCTTCAACTTTGGAAAATACTTTTTGGATTTGTCCAATATAGATAATAATTTGATGTTTGCTATTTTTATGGAGCAATAATTGATACACAGACATATTGTTACAGAGATATAAATATTGATACACGGATGTTCTCTTTTATGAATTTGAACAAATTTAAATTGAATTTTTATCATGAATTATTTCATTATTAACAATTAAGGTTGTACTATTTCTTGTAGGAACGCTATTTCATTTTATTTTTCAAACAATATATTGATATCCTCTAGATTCTCTTGATGAATTTATTAATCTAGTGTTGTATCACTATCATGTATGTTTCTGGCTAAACTCTTACAGTCTTTTGTTGATTGAACACCATTTGAAGAATACATGTATTGGCCGCATTGCAAAATTTAACAAAGAAATCGAAAATTGAAGGGAAAATGAATTTTGACATTATTTAGTATTGATTTTAATAATCAATTTTCCCAGCATTTGATTATTCCATGTGTGTAATGATATATAAATTCATAGTTGTATTTATTCAGAAATTTAAAGTAGAAAAAATACTTTGTCACTGAATGTTGTGATGATTGGAATGTTATTTCGTGGTACAAATTTTGAACAAACTGCTTTTGCCTGTTTGAGAATTCTATTATTATCTAGTTTTAAAGCGTGTAAATTTTGAAATGATTAATTTACATAGCAGAGAACAAAATTTTGTAATATTTGTATTGTAATTCGTTGAATAGAATGTGAAACTAGAGCTTAAATATAGTATTGTTTCAAATATATGCATTGTCTTTCCAATATCTGTTTCACTAATTCAACCATCCCTGCGCAAATTCATAAGGTGATTATTAATTTACGACCTAATGACGATTAAAAGGAAACCACAGGGATTTTGTCAATTCTTTCATTCATTTTTGGTAAAAGGATCATGGTTTCGTGGCCACAATAACCTTGTAACAAAAATAAATAGTAGAATTGACAATATCCTTGTGTTTTAATTCTAATTATTATAAAACAGTTCTACAATCTCAATAGTGACTCTTTAGAATTTTTAAAATTTACGACCTCATTATACGAAAAGGTAGACAAACTGCTACTGTATTTTTTTGTTGTGTATGTAACTGTTTTTTTTTTCAAAAGTCAATGTGCAAGATTTGTAAAGGAATATTGGCAAAAGTAAACTAATCTTAGCCAGGCCACTCAGCAACAACAAATCCTTGGACCTTGACTTACAAGTAAACAGTGTCATACCACAAAATTTATTGGAATTTTGGACTAGAATATTTTCCTGTTGCTTGCAACAAGCAACACACAATTGAACATACAAGATCTAGTACTCGCAATTGAATATTGTAAGCTACTGGACTTTTCAACAATATAGAGCTGTGAAGCTGTGAAAATCCAGAAGAGAACAAAACTAAGAACTCTTCTATCAAAAAAACTGTTATTTTATTCGAGGAAATCAATGGCACAGACTGGTAAAATCATCAGTCTCTGAAAACGTCATTATGTTATGGAGATTTGTTGTTGAAATTCAAATCACTATCTTTATTTTTATTAAATGGTGAAAATAAGCCTTGTCGTCCACTGGAACCGTTTTTGTCCGAAAACGTCCGACATCCAATCTAATTCAATGTTACCATTGTGATATTTTGGATGTTTCCGGAAGAAAACGATTGCAGGGGTCGACGAGACTAACCCCTCCCACATTTTTGAACAAGTTTTTGTTGAAACACCATTTTACGCATGATCCACTCTCGAAACAAGAGTATTCCATTTTGTGGATTGTTTTGAAAATCATTTGAAAACAATCTACCAAGGAATAAGCTCTCTCTTCGATCTATCAAATGGAAAGACGGTAATTAAATGAAACGATAGTGATAATTTATATGCTTTGCTCTTTATTACATGTGCTTGATAAATAGAATACAAAAAGAATAATAATAGGAAATTTTATTTATGCTTAAAAACGTCAACATGGTAGAGCTAAAGTGGGTCTAAAGAAATCTCTGAAGGAAAAGTTTGGATCCATTATTTCCTATTGCATGCATACCGTATGTTATAAAATTATAGCTTATAATTTTAGTATATAATACCACAAAGACTTAGTAAAGACTAAAGAGTATTGCTTCTCCATGATAATACAGTCAAGTACAATGGAGGCCCCTCTCCCACGATATGAAAAAAGGTAGCTTTCCCAAATAATTTTATATAATATGACTAGAACGTTTATACGGGGAGGGGCACTCATTATCGGAATCCTGGGATTGTCCTTTTAATTATAGAGTTGAAGAAAAGTTTTGGTTGATTAATAACAATCCATTTCAACTACTTCAGATAATATGATATATATAAAATAAGGCTCCTTCAAATACATCAAGAATGAATCAATTCTTCAAAAAACATCCTGAATTAAAATATGTTGGAAATTAATCTTCATTCTACATCATTAATAAAGTTGTTGAACGAGCAATATTTTCCACTTGAAATAGAATTACAGTATCCATCTGTAATCAGCATCGGGTGACCGATACAAAAAATAATACGGCGAGGTGGAACCTACCCGTAAGGGTCTCCCCACCGATAGAAAGCCATACGATAAAAAGAAAAGAAAAGTATCTATCTTATTTGGATGTAGAGAAATACCGTTTTTTTTTTTTGGTTCGTTGAAAATTATGCTGATTTCTTGAAATACAATAATCCCATCTCATTCAAATTGTATGAGTATTGTTTTTGAGAAGCCGCCTTGAAATCAGTTATTTTCTTTTTGAAAATGGTGTTATTTGAGTGTGCTTCTAGTAAGATGGCATAATCTAATAAATAGTGGACAAAATCAGGGGTTTTCTTTGGAGCTGGCTGCTCAATGCCGTTTTGTACGTAGTTTTCAACAGCTTGCTCCAGTTTTGGGCATGTTTTGCAAGATGGGGGTGTCGTATTTGTTGACTCGCATTTCCAATATGATTTCACCCTAGTGCTATCCCTAAACCCTTCTACTTGGACACAAATCATTCCAATGCCATCTTTGCCTTGATCTCCATTTTCTCCTTTTCTGCCACGTGTACCCAAGCTGCCATTTTGATTTTGAATTTTTATCTGAGACAAGTTACCCAGCTCAATCAATTTCACATCACCTGCAAATCCTCCAATTCCTGCTTCTCCACCAAGGCCACCTCTGTTTCCACCAACCCCACACTCACCTTCTTTCATAATCACTTTTACTTCTGTGCTGATATCTCGCTGATAATTGTTATAATAATAGTTTGAAGAGCACGTTTCGTAGCATGAAGTTAAAGTTAACTTTTTCTCATATACAGAATTTTTCAAACTATCGACCAAATCATAGGTTTCAGCACCAGCTTTAAATTTAAATGTTGAATTTTCATTGTGATATCCTGAAGCTTTAAAAATATCTCTAGCATCCAATCCATTTGACCCTCTTTTTCCCTTTGCTCCATTTGACCCAGGCCCCCCTGTACCACCATTCGACTCAATGTATAGATTTTCACCATTCAGAAATTGTGAACCAATTCCAAAAAAACTTCCTGCATTGCCTCCTGGTAATCCTGGTCTTCCATCTTTACCATTATCCACATAAAGTTTGTCTTCAGATATTTCAGATCCTGGCTGACCACTGAGCACTATTCTCCTTTGTCCAATCACTTCCCATTTAGGTGCCGCTATAAACATGCTCACTCCTTTGAAATTATCAATTGTGTCTTCATCAAGAAAAATTGTATCAACAGCTTGCAGTGAAATTTCTTTGACCGTAATGTTACTGCAGTGGGATTGTATCAATTGATCTGAGTTAATCTCTGAGAGAATCACGTGAAAACCTTTCACTATTAGTTTTCCATCAACATCACAAGTAACATTATTTTGCATCAGTAGAGTTTTTGGTATTGCTTCAACTTCAGATAGCTTCCTGGGATTAGATAGTGCATCAATGAACTGTTTGAGATCTGTGCTTTCAGTGACCTCCATGAACAGTGTCATCAAACCATTTGATAATGTGGTACCCTCACGGAAGACTGTTGAGTAAATCTCAGTTTTGTTTTTCTGTCTTTCATAATTTGAAAGACCACTAATAAATTTATTCAGAGCTCTGTACCATTGTAATTCATCTTTGGTAGATCTAATCACTTGTCTAATTGGGTGTGTCCATGAAGATGGAATAAAAACTGTACTTGTATTGACAAATTTTGATAGCATTTCCTCATACTTTTCCAAAACATGTATCCTCTCATTGTAGTTGATTGGCAATGGAATTTTCTGATCTGTAATGAAACCATAAATCTTCCCAAAGAACTCATTATAATCCCTTGTTTCATCAAGATTTTCTGACAACTTTTTCAAAGCATCATGTAACAATTCCAACTCTGACAACACCTGGAAAAAACTTGTATAGTTCTGTACTTTTCGATCAACAAACTCATTCAGCTTGAAAGACACTTCGTTGATCTTATTTTTGTAATTATCGCTTGTCAATTTTAGGAGGCACTCCAGATACATTTTTGCTTCATTTGACAGTGTGAAGTCGAAGTCATTTTTGAGCACCTCAACAGAATCCAAGTGCATGATAGTTTTTGTAAGTGATTCTTTGTTCTTCTTAAGCAATGCCATGTTTGTAAGTGGCCCGGACTTGTAAGGACGCCGGAAGACATTGACTCTTGTTGCTTTCCCATTCTCATCTCTAGCTTGAAGACTTTGTAGTAGTTTGATCACTTTCTGATAAAAATCATTCTTACTTTCTTCAATATCTTGATCAAGCTTTTCTGCTATGGATGATTCAGTGAGATTCAAATACTTCATGACACTTTCGATATGCATTTCATCTGTCACTTCTGTTACAACATCAGCAGTGTCTTCTGTTGCAATGAAAGTACGAGGTACTTTGGTTGCAATAAGTACAATATTATCCTTATATCTATCAATATCATTCAAGAAATCATGTAAATGATGAAGAGTGTCAATGAAATTATCCTTATAGAGACCATACTGTAAAGAGCTGTAGTTTTCAAGCAGCACAATTTTAACCCTCTTGAATCGACTAATGGTTGACTTCATTACATCCATGGACACGATTTCATGAGCTGAACTTCTTGAGTCGTGAAATCCAGGAGAATCGCAGAAGCTGATGGAAGTGTTGTAGTTTACAAGTTCAGGGTATAGAGTGAAAGATTCGGTAGCCGATGTTCCGATTTTTTCCCCATCTTCGATTATATAATCACCAGTTCCTGCTTCAACTATTTTCGACTGTAGTTTTGGATTTTGAGTCAAAAACTGTACCAAACTTGTTTTACCACTACCAGCCTTACCCAATACCAGAACAGTTTCATCAGCTAGCAAGTCCTTTTGCTTTTGTATCGCTTTTTCGCCATCAGTCAGCAATTTTGATGTTAGTGCTATTTGTTTCTGAATGAAGTCGGATTCAGCCTGGCAATCCCAATTGTGTTTTGGGCCTTTACCTCCTGTTTCCTGGAAATTGAATTAAATTATTTAGCAATACCCGTTTTGCTGTATATATAAAAAAATTGCTATTTAAAAAATGAAAAATTAATATAAACTATTATATAACATTAAAAAAGGGATGGTCTGCATTGATTTTTATTGTCAATAAACATTCACTAATAATAGTAGAAAAGTGCTTATAGTTTTATGATATTTTTACTTTGTGAAGACTTTTGCAATACAGTAGTATCAGCAACAGAATTAATAATCATTAATCATTTTCATTATGAATCCACTAGCAATTTAATGTTGATGTAGCTTTTGTACATAAATAATTTTGAACTCAATGCCCTAGAAAGTGCGCAATATTAATTATCAATAAAATGATGAAATCACTAGAGCGCAAAAATGATAACCTTCATGTCTGAGGGTAACTTTTTTTTGCTCGGATGATGCCCACATAAGCTCTAAGCTTTGTGCGTGGGTGATGGGAAGGATGATGATGAGAGATGAATGGAGCTACAGCTTTAGGTGGGTTCCGAACCACCGGGAAGCGAATTTGAAGCTCAAAAATTTTTGTATTTAGAGGAGCCGTTTCAACGGCCAGGAGTGGTAGGCGCTGTCTCTTATCTAATCTCACCGATTAGACTCGCCTCTGCCACTTGGGATAACCGCTTTCCTTACTTAAAAATGTTCAATAATCTATTAATTACTGATGAAAGTTTGAATGCAGTGATATGAAGTTTCTTTATTATATTGACATAGATCAATAATTATAGTCTCTTCTATAGAGTAGGCAAGAGAATATTTTGTGCATATTTTATGAAAGTGAGTGAATTTAATGTTCCAAGTTTTTTCATGGAGCTACAAATATTTACATCATAGACTTATGAAAAAATGAGAATTATCCTATAAACAGAGATTTGTAAGTGCCTCTTCATGATGCACAATATGGCAGACTTTATCTGCAAATCAATATCTCACCTATTTTATGTTAATTAAAGACAGAGACCCATTTTATAAGACTTTTACAAGTAGGGCCCACTATATATTTATAATAGAGAATTTATTTTCATCAGTGAAGAATCTCATATGGGCTGAATTTAATGCTAATTCTCCTGTACTAAAGGACTTATAAATTGTATGAATTGAATTAGGCCTTGGATTAGGAAGTGGTTGATTCTTATATAATTATATAGAAGCAACTTCATAGAAATAAAATATAACCTGTAGCAAATACATCACAAGATGTATAAATTAATATATAGATCATTCTGCATAGAATAACCGATATTTGCACTCAACGAAGTAGTATTCATTGGCGGATTGCATTAGATAGATAGATTGATATTATTTATTGACGTTGCTGATGACCGTAGTAGAATCCGATGGCAAAAAAATAATATCTCTCCATCTAATGCCATCCGCTAGATTATATCAATCATATCACTATATTTTATAATCCGTAGTTTTTAGTTGAAAAACTCATTATCCAAGTTAAAAAACACTGCAGGTTTTAACGTAATTCAAAAGAGACGCTAAGCTTTATTATTACTTTATCTGGCAGAACTAGCCTTTATATGGGTCCATTCAATTCTAATAAATCAGAATAATGTTGTAGTAATTCATTTGCAGAATTGAAATGCTGATGTTTCAATTTCTTTGGATAATTATCCAAAGAAGATTCAAGAAGCATTTTTTATGTTTCAAAAGAAGCATTTCTTTGTACTGTATGAGAAGTTACATAATGAAAATTTGGAGGTGTTTGGTATTTTTCGCATTTTCCTGAGTTATTTGATAACATTTTCATGTCTTTTGAATTAAATATACCGTAGTCTACAAACAATAAACAGAGTTAAGTAACAAACATTCGAGACCGCTCTCGGATGGGTGACCGACACAAAAAAGACACAAAAAAATTGTGCAATGAGGCGAGGTGGAACCTACCCGTAAGGGTCTCCCCACCAATAAAAGCCATACGATAAAAAACACAGAGAAAAAAACTTTTTTGAATTCCATTCCACTCATACACAATTCCTCTGGCCCCAGTTACATTTGGCACAATCTTTTGAGTTCTTAGGTATAGGCTGATAATATTAATAGCTTGATAATAGTTCATAGTTGAGGTATTCCAGCTTTTTTTTCAATCGAGGTTTAAAACCTATTAGAAAATATCCTATTAATCAATGATGCTTAATAACTGTCTTGTGTGGCCTTTACTATTCTATTTGTATATAAACAAAATACAGATTTTAGAAACTCAATTAAAAAAACTAAGTAATTTTATTACTTCAATTTCCTGAGGTGCACCATGTTCTCCAGGGTTTTCTGTTGATGTGATTTCCAATGGAGGAGCCAAAAGTGTTGGGTTTGCTAGAGATCTGAAAGTTGAAAAACCAAACTCAATTATTCATAAATTAAAAAAAATCAACTACATTTTGCCTATTTGATAGATATTTTTGATATGATGCGTCTATTTGAGATGATATTGCTCTTGAAAATGATGTTTGGAATGATGGGTTACTTGATTTGAAGAGTTTGTGTTGGGTTGGGATTTATTCTCATTTTTAACAAACTCGTATGGTAGCTAGAGTTTATGTATAGTTAGTGCTGGGGGCTCAACAAGAGCCTTAATGAATTAATCTGCATGTAAAGTTGTGCTACTATTATCGGACACTGATTTTGACAAGATTTCTTTACGTAAATAAACCTAAATGTAGTTATCTGCCAACATTATCTAGATGGGCTTGAGGACATTATTTAACAAAACGCTGTCAAACAAAAAATAGGCGTGGAGTAGAAAAGAAAAGATAGCTGAAACATTGTTAAATAACACGTCATAAGATGAGTGTGAGGAATATTATGAAGGTATACTGTATAACATCTGATTCATTTATATTAAGACCTTCTACCTAAAAAAATGATTCTTTGATTATTCAAGGGATGAGACCTCATTTAATTTGAGCTATATGTGTAGAGATAAATATTTATTTTATTCTTAAATTGAAAATGAATACGTTAATGTAATAAAGTATTTGAATTATATGAATTGAATGTATTATCAATAATATTAAATGTTGGGAATTATATCAACAATAAAAAATAATAATAAGAATGTCAAAGCCTTGAATTTTTAATAGTTGATCTCATTCCCTTGGAATTCTGTTTTTTATCTGGCATCCAATTTGTAATTTAAAATGTGGAATTTATTGAATATTTACTATCTCACAAAAATCGCGCATAATCAATAAAATTGAAACCAGAAATGCTTGAATAATCTGATGAAATAATTTTAAGATGGACCTTTAAGACGGCATTGAATATTTACTATCTCACAAGAATCGCGCATAATCAATAAAATTGAAACCAGAAATGCTTGAATAATCTGATGAAATAATTTTAAGATGGACCTTTAAGACGGCCATTATTCCGAACGATATTATTAGTATCAATTAGTACTCAAGTACATGATAGTATGCGATATACAGTTTACAGTTTTCATACAAAAAGAAGAAAACAATGGTTCTTATATGAAAATTCTGAGAAATGGATTCTATACAAAATTAGAAAATTTGAATCACCTCTGAAAAATATGCAGTGAAAATAATATTAAGCTCACGATCAATATTCAAAGTACAATAGCCCACGACCAGACTACCCCAAGTAAATTTTTTTATATCAATTCAAAATACAATAAAAATGTCATTTTTTGTTCGAATAGCCCTCCTAAGAAGTTATTGTTATACAGAAAAAGTTCAGATTGAGTTACAAAATAAATGTCGTTTTTTTAACGTTGAATGTAAAATTTTCTGTTTAATAAATTTAATTTAATAGATTCTTTGAAATTTAATTTGTAGACATAACGGTAACGGCAATTAACCAATTTTATAAAATTAAAATAATGATGGGAATTCTGGTAGTCGGGTCTTTCAAGTGTTTCAAGTTTTTTTGGAAAGTGAATAATTTCAGATGTATTAAATAAATATCTTACCGCTGGCTTCCTATAATAAAAAGTATGGTGATTATCTGAGTCCGAAATATGATCATTTTGCGCAGAAGGTTGATACTAGAATGACTCTCTTCACGAACAAAAGACCTTTATGCAGAGTTTATCAGCTAACAATGTTGTTTGATAAATATCAAAGAGTACAGAGTGAGAAGTATATCATTTTAGGAAACGTCCGAAAAGAGACGGTTGGCCATTAAATGGAGTCCTCAGCTGATCGACCAATCACTATAAAGCTTCTTTCTAAATAACATAAATCCAACAACATCGACACATGAAATATTAATTAAAAGAGACTCCTAACTCTGCTTGTAACCACTGTTGGTTTATGATCAATCAAAAGATCAAAACTCCCCTTAATGGATGACATTTAATTTGCACGTTTTCTAGGATATACCTCTCTGTGTATAATCTCTTGAGTACAATATTAAATTTATGCATTCGACTCAAGATGAAGTCGGCCATGATTCATATCAATATCACTGATGAAAGAAAAACAAAGAAAAGCTTTCAGAGCTATCAATCTCTAATTATTCTTGAACAAAGGTCGAATTATTATTTTTTTATTATTATTATAATCATCAAATGAAACACAGTTGAGTTTTATTTATCTAGAGCATGTTTGATGATAATTGATAATGAATGAGTAATATGCTATTTTTAGTGACCAAGAATGTATTCTGTTCATAAATTCAAGTTTGTATACTATTACGTTATTTAATGCAAAATGAATGATGATCTATTCTTACAATAATATTATTATCAGACAAATTGAAATTATAAAATAATTATATTGAATTTTAATGAAATACGAAGGCTTCGTGGTTTTTGCTTGGAGAGTCTGGAACAGTGAAGATGGTAATGGAATTATCAATGAATATTGAAATATTATGAATTTCATTTGCACCTTAGAGGAACAAATCATACAAATAGCCCAGTAAAATTGTCACAAAAAGTAGGCTCCACCTTGCATGAAATGGAATAGTAGTTTTTTATGTTGTATAATATATTAATATCAGGGGACCGAGCTGTGCTCGGGAGTACAAAAGCACAGGAATGGAAATTATAAAGAAAAAAGTATGAAATTAAACAATTTTTTAAAGTACAGCCATCAGTCATATGCACTAAATAATCATTGCACTATAAAAAAATTAATCTCAGCTTTCAAAATATTATGAATAATCGAGTTTAAATGCATATTATTTGAAAAATTGTTTTTGTGGTAAAATTTTGTTTCAGAGAAATAAGAAATATTAAATGGGTTAGTAATCAGCTGTTTTAATGAACTCTTGACGACTTTTCTCAAATAAATAAAAACAGGTGACATGGCTAACTTCATGCCTCAAATTTGAAAATACCAATACAATAATATATGGAATATTTTCAATATTTTGAATTCCTTTTAATTTTCTATAGATAAATTAAAATAAACGAATAAACGAAAAATAGATAAACGAATTATCTCAACAGCTGATAATTATAATCTTCTCTCACTCGCACTCACTCTCTCTCAACATCAAGAACCGACGGAAAATTGTTTCTTCTGTCAGCTGATTCCTAAAGGATGGGTTTTTCCTTTTTAAGGTCCTTCAGCGAGTTATCCCAGGGATGAGACCCGGCGCAAACTAATTTTTGTATCACAAACCTCCTATATTCCAAATTTCGTCAAAATCGTTAGAGCCGTTTTCGAGATCCGTTGGACATACATACATACATACATATATACAGAAATTGCTCGCTTAATATAATAGGATATTAATGTACTGGGATGTTAAATCTACCTCGGCAACCTCCCGGATCACCACCAAAAACCGTAAAAAAGGGAAAGTTTTGAAATTTTGTAGACAATACAAATAAGTTGAATTAGATAGAATGACTTCTATTCTTCATTTAACAGACGTGGCGAAGTTTGGACAATGATGTCCACTCTACCAATTAGGTAACCACGAAATGCATAAATACAACATAAAAGAAAAACCCACTACCGGTACCCCATTTCATGCAAAATGTAAAAAAATTACTATTTTACTGGGTTTAAAGTGAAGATGTTAAAGATGATGATAGAGGTAAAACATGGTTGGCATTGCAGGAATCATATTTTTTCTGTGATTTTAGCTTGTGCTTGGGTAATAGGAATTATGATGATAAGAGACTTGTACTTTGTACAGTCTGCGACAGAATAATTAGCGACAGTATAGGTCAGCGACTCAGGTGGTTTGAGCATATCTGTAGAATGAATGATGTCAGACTGACTTTACATAATATTTGAAGAAAAGCTACATTCAAGAAGGAAGAAGGGGAGACCAAGGATAAGGTGGTTTTGTAGAAAGATTAAGTAAGGGATGATCTCCGAAAAATGCGATGCAGAGGGTGTAGAAGATTGGTGGGAAATCAAAAAGCTTGGAGGGTTGTAGAGATAAATAAATGCTTCTCTTCTTTCTCATCCAAAAAATCATGTACGGTGTTCCCCCCTCTTAGGTGCATAAAAGCAAAGACAATAGGAAACTATTAGTATTAGATATTAAACTAATGCCCGGTTTTTCAGTCGTTCAATAAACTTATTGAATCAATAACTTTTTTTTTGCATTTGAAAACACATGGTTATTGATTCGATAGTGCTATTGGATCCATAAACTGTCTATTGAGCGACTGAAAAACCGGGCATAAGTATTCTAATTGTCTCTGATAAAAGTTATAATTTATCCCAATTCAGTTAGAGATGCGCCTTTTTGAATTGCGCGCTTGTAAACGCTTGCTTAAAAGGGCTCTTTTACCTAGAAATGAAGTACACCAATCGAGTGCCACGAGTTACTGAAAAATTTTATAAAACAATGATTATCAGCCTATTTGGATTTTTTTTAATAGGAGTGAAAATTCATGAGAAAATATTGACTCAGTAGAAGACTTGTTGCACATGACCTTGAAAGTAGAAAAGTTCTCTTATGAGAAATCAGCTGTTCTTTGTTGTTTACCATCAAGCAGAAGACAGATATTTTGCAATTCAACAGTATCGATAGGGTCAAAAAGTGCTGCAAAAGGGTGACTTACTTTATTTTTGTTCATAACTTTTATTAGTTATTCATAATTTGATAATTTAATTCAGTTTGTGTGGCTCGAGAGGTTTCATCCTCAAGTCAGTAACCTGTTGGCACATGTTACGTGTGTTAGGTTAACTGGGAGAGTAATGTAGGTTTGCAAATTTTGGAGTATTCGAGGTAAGTTAAATTATATAATATTGATTTCACTTGTTATTTGTTATAGGATATAACATTTGATTACATTTTTGATAAAATATGTTTGTTATTAACAACGTTTAATCGTTCCATATTAGAGGCTAGATGGATAACACAGAATAGGTTATGTTGGATCTCATCTTCATTATTTCCTGTTTAGTAGTTGAGTTAGTAGTTCTTCTGCTCTTCAATATTTGAATATTCTATTGAATATTAATTTTGACCAAAAAATGAATAATAATGACCATTCGTTGCCAGCGATTGAAAGAGGGTATAGGAGGTTGTGAGGTTATAAAGAGTAGAGGTTGTAAATACAATATTAGTTGATGTAACATGTAGGCTAGTTTCAGAAATATTCATTTTCTGGTCTGATTAATGAAATTATTAGTTATTCTGATATTTCATAGCTATTTGGTCAAAACCGATTCCATACTGAAATCGGTATAGTAGGCCTACTTAATTATTGAAGTGTCTATGGGCTTGCTCTGGTTCCATCAAGGTTTATAATAATTATATTAGGTAGTTTCTTACTTTCAGAGAGATGGAGGCCGTTGTGCTGTGGTAATTTTGTTGCTGTTAGCCTAATTAGTTGGGTAAAAATCTGCGGCGATTTGTTTTACGCATTTTGAAAACCAAAAAAATATATATATATATAAATTAAGTAATTTATCAAAACTTGACAGCAACTCAGCATACCGGGGTTGTCGCCATGTAATACCTAAATTTCCCAAATTGTATATATAATGCTACAGTGCAGTTGTATCATCTTTTCCATCGAAAAAGTTTGCAATTCAAATTAGACTATTTCTACTTTTTCGATTTTGGTTCTGTCTACTTCATTTATTTATGAAATTTATCACTTAGTAATTATCAGATTCAATTTATCATCTTTTCCATGGAATAAGTTTGCAATTTGAATTATTTCTATTTTCTTCAAGTTTAGTTCTATCCACTTTATTTATTTCTTGAATTTATCACTAGTAATGGTTGGATTCAATTTTGAGTGGTTGGTTTAGTTTGAATCTATTCTCACTGGATTACTTAGGTAAAATATTATTGCGTATGGTTGATACTAAGTTCTTGTTTTCCAAATAGCCTGTAAGTAAAAAAAAATAATATCAATGTTGTTTTCCATGACGAAATACTTGTAGAAAATTCAGTTAAAGTAACGACTTGTATTTCACTGTAAATAATTAATAATATTACTTACATTTTTGGACACTATTGGGATGCATTTCACTCCTGATGAGGAGCTTCATCAGGACTGGGCTGATGAAGCTCCTCATCAGGAGTGAAATGCATCCCAATAGTGTCCAAAAATGTAATAATAATGTGGTATTTGATGGCTCTAAGTCGTTACTTTAACTGAAAAAATAATAATTTATCTCAGTGCTCTGTAAAAAATTAAAGTTGATTGAAAAAATATTATAATTTTCTAATTTCTAGTTATTTACAGATTATTTCTTTATAGAAGGAAATCAGGGGAACTTCAAAGATAAAGTGTTTTAGTTTTTTAAATTTTTAATTCATCGCTGTTTCAGAAAATAGTATCTCAAGTATTTTCAACATGGATTCTAAGAGCTGGTTCACACAAACGTTTTTTGAGCGGTTACCAGCGGTTTCATTTGTGGGAGAGAAACAAAAGACAGCTGGCTTGATCTTGTCTCTCTCCCACACATGGAACCACTGGTAACCGCAACCGCCCAAAAACCGTTCGTGTGAACCTAGACTTGAGTCTCGGTTTCCACGAGCGGAGCGGCGCGGCGCGACCACCATGATCTTGTCTCTCTCCCACAAATGGAACTCCTGCTCGTGGGAACTGCCGACTGAAAAGACGAGGGGTAACATGAATAGAGTCGCCGACTGGTTTGCCGAGTCGGCAAAAACCGATTCGTGTGTCTTAGCTCTCAGTGTAGCACTAAGATACTAAAATGTTATTGAGCGGTTCGAGATGAAGGTTGAAGGATGATCGGTAGTGATCATACTCCTAGACTACTCGGCCGATTTCCATGTAATTTGGCTGGAACATGCATACCAACAATGGGAAGGTTGTAAAATAATTAAATCTGAAATCAATGGTACCATGGAGGAATAATCACCTAAACAATCTTGGAAATAAAATCGCATTCAAATTGGTGTCAAATCGGAATTTTGGAATTTTCGAGTTCGAAATAGTTATACATTTAAACGCTAGATCGAGCTGAGAGTTGCACTATGATACAGAAAGATACAGTATGATAATTATTATGAAAAGATAAAACTGAAAGATACAGAAAGATGAAAGGGAGGAAGGATGACGAGGAAGAAGATGAAGAGGAGGAGAAAAAGAAGAAGAAGACTGGTCGAATTGACGGCATATAAATCGCTGCAGTCAAACGCTCCGCTCAAAATTTGCAATAGCAGCATTTATTGCATTCCTAGTAATAATATTCTAGTTGAGATGCACCTACTAAATCTCATATTGATATTAATTATTTCTTTATAATTTTCCAACAGTATCTTCACAATTAGAAATTTCAGTTGGGAGGATCACCTTTTTTATATTATATTTTATAATAAACATATAATATTTATATCCTATTTTCATAAAATATGTATTAGGCTATTCCCCTTGTATTATAATTAGCGTGAAAATGAACTTGTTTGAGTAGCGTTTTTTGAAGTGTGAGGCCAATTTAAGTCTACCTTTATCCTGTTTATTTCAAGTGGTTCTTATCAAAATTTGAAAAACATATGTCTTCTTCATACATTTACAAACTGTAGGCGATATTGCGCAGACACTATTAATTTTCTGTTGATACTTCACTGTTATCAGCAAAGATATATTGTAACGCTTATCATAAGTGACCTTTGTGTTGATGACAGCAATTGGTTTGTCTACTTGGAAGAGTTGAATTCTCTTGATGGAAGTTATCTGCCATATTATTTAGAAATTGTTTGTTTTCCTCTATCAATTACTCGTAAAATTAAACAAACCCATTTTCTATTAAATTTCTCAAACACAAAACTGGATTCCGTAATGCTTCTTCAAGAATTTTCTCATTTGCAAATGTATCCAACTGGTGAGTAACTTATAAATTATTTCTTGTATAGTGAGAAAGAAAATATAATTCGTGTTCAAATTGTATTCTCACTTGAACCTAAAAACTGTAATATCATGATTTGTTCAATATTGTTCAAATAAATAAATGAAAGAAGGACTGTACTTCTACACACACAAAGCAAACCAGATTTGTCTCTGTCGGGGGAAACGCAGTAGGTCTCACGAATAATTTCATTGAATCAAGGGAATTTCTAATTTTATCAAATGTTTCACATTCCTGAAGCTGAACTATGAATTATTATTATGAAGTCTCCATTTATTATCCTCTCTATGTGTTTAATAAATTATGAAGAAATAAAAAGCCCATTAAACAAAATTAGCAAAAAATGCTCATGCCATTTATTTTCATACATTCTGAAATGATTTCAATTCATTTCCAACATCTTCATATTTGAAAACCGAATCAAATTTTTCTCAAGTTGATGGAACTCTTAGTAGTTTTAATCTTCACCCCATTTATTAAAACTTGTATTTTTTAAAAAGAAATGTTTTCAATGTTTTCGAACATTGATAGGATTAACAGTGTAGGAATAGTCTTTATCCCCAAACACTGGAACTCGAGTTCTGGGAAAGAGAGTGAACAAAATTGCAAATGTGAATGCAATTTGTTATCACACAAATTTTTTAAATAGATGATTCTTATAAATCAGCATAGACTAACTATACTGTTGTCTGTGAAATCAGTTTGAACTTCCCTAGACGAGAACTTAAATCACACTGATATCTTCAGCACAACAATCACGACAAAAACATTAGTATATTTAAAGGTTGATAGGAGTGACAGTGGTCCTGGGTTTGTAATTGTCAAAAGGAGTATTGCCACGAATTTCCGGCTCCAGATTTTTCACATAGACGTCATTGGCAAGCTCCTCGTCTGGCAAAAAGCTGTCGGTTTTGGATTTTCTTATTGCTTCGTCGACTTCTTCTTTCACATCTTTATCGAGTGCTTTCAGTTGGTCTTCAGTGACAAGTTTTGCTTCGAGTACGCGTTGTTTGAAAATCAGTATTGGATCACGTGATTTTCGCACGTCTGCCACCTCTTCGCGAGATCTGTACGTGGTTCCCGGATCGGACATTGAGTGGCCACTGTACCTGTAGGTTACAATCTCCATTAGCAGTGGTCCTTTACCCGAAGTACAGTATTCGGTGACGAATTTCGTGGCCGCGCGTACTGCCAAAATATCCATGCCGTCTACCCTCAGTCCTGAAATTCGAAAATAACTGGATAAAAAAAAACAGTGCATTACCTATACAGTTCCTTAGCTGTACAGTGCCTTACAGTACCTCAAGTACTACTTACCTGTTACAGTGTGTTCACTTTTGTAAAGTAGCTTATAAACGGGGAAAGTAGAGACTAACCTGTTTGTTTTTATTTGCCACTCCACGGGTAAGTTGAAGAGGCAAGTACTAGTCGCCAGTAACTTTCCGTCTCTACTTTCCCCGTTTATAAGCCGCTTCAGACACTTGGGCTGACAATGAATTACCAGATTATAGCTCTTTTTACACTTATTATGAAAGTGTATAAGAATTCATCCACTGTGATGCAACATGCATCCATATTGTACAGTGGCTGAAATCCTATACATTTTGAACATAGTAAGAAGCTATAATGATTTATAATGACAATATTCAATTCCAGTTCAGATGATACAGCAAAGTGGACGAGCTTGGTTGAAGAAAAATTAATATTTTTATCCTGCTACAATGTTGAAAATTGAAAATAAATAACCTCGCCTTAAAAGCAAGGAATAGAATTGAAAATTCATCATCCTTCCGTTTTCCCACTTAGGCTAGGCGTACACTGGTTAGTCAAGACAAGACAAGATTAGTCACGTTTAGTCACAGTACTTCACATAGTTGTTTATGAAGCAACACACACACCGATTAGTCATTGCATCAGTGTGTGCTGCTTCATAAGCAATTATGTGAATTACTGTGACTAAACGTGACTAATGTCGTCTTGTCTTGTCTTGACTAACCGGTGTACGCCTATCCTGAAACAAAGTTGATCTTTCTTGGTGCAACTCAGCAAGTATTAGGCTGAATTCTAGAGGAATATCAAAATCAAATCGTAATATTTTTTTATGTTTGGAAAATTGATTTGATTTTTGAATTGAAAAATATGTTAAGGTTGTGAAGGAGTGTTACCGGGTACAAAATCGCCTCGTTTGTAGTAATCAGGGCTGGCTGTAGACCGGTTCACACTGGTTCCCATGCTGTAGAGATTGTTTTCGCAGACAAAGCAGACGGGAAGTGACCAGAGGGCGCTCATGTTGAAGGCCTCGAACACTTGTCCGTTGTTGGCTGCTCCGTCCCCATAGATGCCGTAGCAGATTCCGTCGTTTCCCTTGTACTTGTTGGCAAAGGCTACACCGGCGGCTAAGGGTACCTGACAAAGCATTCAAAGTTTTAATAGTTTGTTTAGGTATGCCATAGAGAAATCATTACACAAGTAGATAGTTCATGCCCATGTTAAAGAGTGAAGACCGGGTTTTGAACGTAGATGGTGGCGATATCTCTGAGGTCTCTTGCGTAATGCTTTGAAAAAGTTAATGAAAAATCATCTGTATTAAAATAGTTGAGATGAAATACATTTCTCTCTGTATTGAAAAGAATATTTTCAATAAACGTACATTTTTATCATGAAAATTGGGAGATACATATTCCACCTTGCCTCAAAAATTTTTGTGTCTTTTTGTGTATCAAAAACGATCTTGAATGTTTGTTACTTAACCACATGATTACTTAGCATCCGCTCTCACCGAGTGACCATTCAATAATCATTCATAACGTACATTTATGCCAATAGATAGTGCTACAGAAACCTATTTGATGTTTTTATCAAAGTTCTCCTATTTAAAATTATTATTTTTGAAAAACAAATAGAGCCTGCAAAACTCCAATTTTTTATCTATTTTTTGGTGCAAACCCCATCAAAATCGGTCAATCTTCTCCACAAACTTTCCAAAGTAGGACACAAAATTATTTTTATATATAAGATTGACAACATCAAATTGTGTTATCTTTATTAGTTTTCATTTTTAAAAAAATCAATAATACCTGAGCACCAACTATGCCACTACCGCCAAAGAAGTTCTTCTCGTACATGTGCATAGACCCTCCTTTGCCTCGGGAAATACCCGAATGACGCCCGGTTTGTTCAGCCAACACGCCCAATGCCGACACGCCAAAACTATAAGCCCAGCCATGAATCCTGTACGACCCCACAATCGAGTCCTGAGGCCTCATCATCGACTTCATTCCCACACACACCGCCTCCTGTCCAGAGTACAGATGACAGAAACCAACAATCATTCTCTCTTTGTACAGAGTGGATGAAGCGATCTCTATCCTTCTTATCGCTTGCATTTCTCTGTAAAGCTTCAGAACCTCTTCTGAACTGATCTTCACTTTCTCAGCGGGGCCTTTGTCTAGACGATGCAAGTCGCAAGGCTTCACACTGAATTCTGCCTCTGTGGATGCGGATCTTTCACCTTGTGTTTGGTCGCTCTTTGGAGGTGTTTGGAGTAGTGGAGTATTTTCGTTTGAAGTATTTACTTTATATTTACCTCTTCTCAGAATACAAGCAAATACACTGTGGCCCATCTTTGATTGAAGACTTCTAAACAACACACTCATCTTGGAGTATCTTGATAGAATGTGTCTGGTGTAATATAAATAAGTCTTCAATTGTATTGCAATTGAATTTCAACTTTTCCACTAGTCAGCTTGAAAGGTTAAGGTCAAGACTTGAAAGTAAGGAAAGTAAGACTTGGAGTATCTTGATAGACTGTGTCTGGTGTAATATAAATAAGTCTTCAGTTGTATTGCAATTGAACTTCAACTTTTCCACTAGCCAGCTTGAAAGGTTAAGGTCAAGACTTGAAAGTAAGCAGGATCTGATAATCTCTCCCCATTGAAGACCTCTCAACAAAACGCGCTAATTTTGGAGTGATATGACAAAATTTACCTGGTATAAAATTAGTCACTAGTAATATCACAATCGAACTTTCCTCACAATATAAGCTTGAAAAGTTGTCAAGACTTGAAAGTATTGAGATCTAGATGTAAAATTAATTGAAATTTTGCATCGGTCTTCTTTACAAAACAAACCTGGGGTGTATTTTGTAAACAGAATCATCTGTTTCTTGCAATCTTCCACTACACATATTGGAAAACATGTTTAATTTGCTTCAGATTTTAAATATAAATCAATGTGATGAGAAAACAAGGAGGATAAAAACATGGAGGTGTTCGTGTAAAACAAACACATGAGACAATCTGCCTCCGAATTCTAACTATGGGCATTTGTACATATTCTTTTCTTCTTGTTAAGGAACCTATAAAACTACAAAAAGTTGGAAGTCTAATGGTTTCAACTAACATCATTTATGGTCCATTTTTTCATTAATTC
The DNA here is from genome assembly GCA_017141395.1 of Laodelphax striatellus. NCBI lineage: Eukaryota > Metazoa > Arthropoda > Insecta > Hemiptera > Delphacidae > Laodelphax > Laodelphax striatellus. The sequence goes on along the minus strand of CM029538.1, from coordinate 18,657,344 downwards.
AATGGAATTTAACCGTTTCTTTTGCAATATTTAAATACAAGTTTTTTCATCTTCGTCTATTAGAACATATATTGAATTGGATGATATGTTAGATTATCCGATAAACAGCCAAATGTCATCTGGCAACGCTGGGTTGCTGACTGAAGTCAGATAGTTGGATTGCTTGGACAGTTTGCAGATTTATGTTATCAACTCCGGTGTAAACGCAGCTCACAAATGGACAGTATTATTCTCGTGGTGACATTATCTTGTTCACCACACTTCGAAATCTAGTACTTTGCCCTTTCCGTTCTCCACCATTTCTTATTCACTCAAAGTACTAACATAATAATAATTGGAAATTATCAAACAGAAATTCCAAAACCTGTTACTTTGATATTTACTCTTGCTTATGTTTTCCAGAAATGAAAGTGGAGCCCTCTAGTCCAACTGGAAGGATTCCTTTTTCTAGATCGAGTAGTGCAGGCTCTCTGCATACACATCACAACACTGGTGGAAACATGAGCAGTAGTAGTGGCCACGGTAAGCTCAAACGACACGTGTTTTTATTTATTCATTTGTTTACCAATTATATATCGCGCAATATGTGGGAAGAAATAACAGGCATAGCCCAAAACTACTTCTATCCCAAATTTGGATTACACTTTCTAGAGGTTTTGTACTTATGTTCATATTATGAGTTTTTCCACTGATAATATTGATCCAAAAACTTCAAAACAGCAACAATTTTGACTTTTGAAGATTAAAATGCCGAATATAAATTCACAAAACAAAAATATAAAACTTAAAAATTATAGATATTCACTTCAATTTTGCAACGAATTGAACATGAATGTTTTCAAGATTTACAGTTTTCTTCTGTGTATAAAAATAATTACAAACTATGAAATATTTAGTTTATTCGATTATCTAGTTCACAGTGTATGGAAAAAGTGTATATTGTTTACACAGTTTAGTTCATAGTATTCGGTGATCTGATCATAAAGTATCTCTGCAATAGCTTCCCTTTCATGTGATCAATATGAGTTGACGAAGGATGTATAGTAATATTCATTCAAGTTGGCGGATGGCGAATAACTTTAATTTGACATTTCTATCGATGGTCTGTTGAGGTAGCCGCACACATATCGTCATCGGACGGACGGCACGCATCGGAAGATTAGATTTGATGCATTGTTTTCAATTGGAGTGCGCATATGTTTCTGCGATGCGTACGATGCCGATAGGTATGCGCACTCCAATTGGAAACAATGCATTAAATTCGATCCGTCCGATGCGTGCCGTCCGTCCGATGACGATATATGTGCGCCTACCTTTGATCTCTTTTTCAAAAATATTTTTCAAATGTTATACAGTATTTATGTCAAAAGAATTCATCAGAACATCACCCTTTACCATAGAAATGTTGGATAAAAGTTATTCGCCATCCGCCAAATTAAATGTATATACCTATATTTATATTTATAATTTTATAATGTTTGATTACAGAAGACGATGACAGTGATAACAAGGGCACAGCGCTGTCGTACAAAGAGAGGCGGCGAGAGGCACACACACAGGCCGAGCAGAAGAGACGGGATGCCATCAAGAAGGGATACGACTCGCTGCAGGATCTCGTGCCCACCTGCCAGCAGACCGATGCGTCCGGATACAAGCTCAGCAAGGCCACTGTCCTGCAGAAGTCCATCGACTATATACAGGTTAGCTGTTATTAACACACAGAATGATATGAAAGTGATTTATTTATCAACAGTAGAGGATGATGTCCAGAATTATGTTACAGTAATGAAAAGATAAAGAAGAAGAAGAAGAATGAGGAGGAAGAGCAGCAGGGGAGGGGAGAAGAAGAAGAAGATTAAAAAGAAAAATAAGTTGACATAGAGGTAGAAGTAAGTTATACGAAAAATAAAAAGAAAATTAATAAGGATAAGAAAAGGAGAAAAAATAAAACGTGAAAGAAGGTTAAAAAGAAAAATAAGTTGACAAAGAAATAGAAGTATACGAAGAATAAGAAGGAATTTGATAAGGATAAGAAAAAGAAGAAGAAAAAAGAAAAATTGAGGATAAGAATTAAAAAAAAGAAGTTGATGAAGAAGTAGAAGTACAGTATACGAAGAACAAGAAGAGAATTGATAAGAAGAAGAAGAAGAAGAAGAAGAAGAAGAAGAAGAATAAGAAGAAGAAAAGGAGGATGATGATGATGATGAAGAAGAAGCAAAATGTGTACAGCACTGATAAGTGCCTCCAGGTCTGTATTATGACTAAGCTCTTTGTAGCATAGTACACTTTGATTATTGATGGTATCATGGAATAAGTCAATAAGTGAGAATGGACTAAATAGTGACTGAGCCACTTCTAGATCGCATAGTTATGATAATAGTTATAGTTTCATTTAGATTGTTGACAGTACTTTTTATTCTATTTCTAATTCATTACTTTTAATGATCGTATAAAATATTGAGTCGCTAAGATTACTAAGATATAATATTTAGTTATTCTTGTCGTACCCAGCAGGCTCTTTCAAACCGCAGTCTTAGAAGTAAGTAGCTCGTCTAAATGGTGATAGGAGCTAGAAACTAACTCAGGTAGAATTCATTCTGATATTATTAAGCTCTCGATAATAATTGAAATTTGCAAGAAATTATTACTGTAGGTAGTAAATTTACAATCCTGGCACCTGTTTCTTAGAAAATTGAAAGTTAATATATAAAGAAATACATGAAAAAGGTAAAATACATCGTGTACATGTACATGAATTATGAATAGCACCACCAATCCACCATGTGATGAGATGGTAAGTAGTGTACCTTCTCCTGTATTACTGGACTTCTATTGTTTATGAAACAGGACCCTGTTGTTTGAAGGTGTGATCAGATAAATTCACTGAATCTTCGAATGAGATAAATGAATGAACCTTTCAACGAGATCAATAAATCTTTTTTTTCAATGACTATATTTATAAAATGAATATTGTTGCTTTCAGTTCCTTCTGCAGCAGAAGAAGAAACAAGAGGAAGAAAGAAACTCGTTGAGGAAAGAAGTTGTAGCCTTGAGGATAATGCAATCCAACTATGAGCAGATGGTGAAGGCTCAACAAACCCAACGTGGCCACACCGAAGCAAGAGTGTCTGACGAAGTCAAATTTCAAGTAGTACGTATTCTCCTTATTTTAATTTTACATTTTTTCATTCCTCAACTATAATTCTAACACAATCATTTATACGAGTAGGTACTAATATGAGTACTTAGTCATTATTGTTCCAGATTAAACTATACTATTTTTTATTGTTTGTTTTCTTTCATTTAATATTATTTTATCTAATATTATTCTTTCATCTAATATGAGTACTCAGTCATTATTGTTCCAGATTAAACTATACTATTTTTTATTGTTTGTTTTCTTTCATTTAATATTATTTTATCTAATATTATTCTTTCATCTAATATGAGTACTTAGTCATTATTGTTCCAGATTAAACTATACTATTTTTTATTGTTTGTTTTCTTTCATCTAATATTATTTCCTCTGGTTATTGTTTGTTCTTCAAAGTTATAATACAGAGTGGACCAAAAAATGTATCCACTGTTGAAAAGTCCATGACTTGCAAACTTATTGATGGAGTTGTCTCATCTTTGGTGAAAGTGTAGCTCAAAGTCCAACTCAAACATATCACTTTAGGTGTTCAAAATGGCCACCATTCATATCCACACACAAACGATGCCACCGAACTGCAGCACGAACTACGATGGATAGACCGTAGAGGTGCTGTGGAGTATCCACCACGTTCCCCAGACTCAACTCCTCTGGACGTTTAGCTGTGGGGAACACTGAAGGACGTCGTTTATCGACAAAGCCACGCATATAGGCTGAACTTCGAGAATCCATCATACTTTCATGTGCAAATATCCAACTGAACACATTGCAGACAGTAGGTAGTTTGTGCTGGAGTTTGGAGGCATCGTTTGTGTGTGGATGTGAATGCTATTTAAACACTACTTTTGATTAAGTTCATTCAGTTTCATCCAACTATGAGACCACTTAAATTTCATAAGTTTGAATTATGGACTTTTAAACAGTGGATACATTTTTTTGGACCACTCTGCATTAGTCCCGTATCGTTGTTTAAACCATTAATTATAAAGAACACTATTTCATTACTATCATTCAACTTCGACTTTCATTGAGGAACAAGTAGTTCATTATAAATAAACTTTTTTATTGAAAATTTGTGCACAAATTGTTGTCTAAATGAGTAAAGTATAAACTCTTGTTATTTTTAACTAATAATAAATAATTCCAATAATACAGTACAAGATATTGTGGAATTGGATTGAGATTTGGATGTCCCAAGAAAGGTTGACTTACACTTAATTACAATTGGGAAGCGGTTGGCTTCTTCCTTGGGCCGGTGTCTAATCGTAAGATTAGATAAGAGACTCGCACCTGTTACTCCTATTGTATGAGTGACCACTTTCAGTTAAGGCATTTTTCAGCTGAATGTCATTCATTCAAGAGAATCAAAATCGCTTCCCGGTGGTTCAGAACTCACCTAAAGCTGTACATCCACTCATCATCCTTCCCATTACCCACGCACAAGCTAAAAGCTTAGGTGGGCATCACCACAGCAAAAACTCTTATTGTTGTTCCTCATTCTTTTCAGTTCCAAAACATTGTGGACCAATTGTTCATCTCCTTCAGCAGTATATCTGTCACGAATTTTGCTGAATTGTCAGCATGTGTCTTCAGCTGGCTTGAAGAGCATTGCAAGCCACAGGTAATTGAATACAATCATCCATTTTATTTTTCCATTTAAAACTTTTTAAATTTTCCATTTCGTTGAAAAAATTATTCTAATAAAAAGAATTAGACTACGATTTTAATGAGAAAAATATTATTGCTTTTTAATTGTGTTACATTATTGTTGCGTTGACTCTCATAATTCTCTCAAGAACATTCGGAATAACATACTTCTATAATATAGTAAGTTACAACAATAATAAGTTATTGTGAAGTTGGGTTTTCATCCAACAATACAGTACCAATAACAACTGAATGTCAAAGTTTTGATTATAATAAAATAGATGTCATTTTTACTCAATCTACTATGTAGGTAGAATCTTTACTGTGATTACCTTAACTGAACTTGATAAGATTTTAATGGTGATTGGATGAATAATTGGCAAAAAACTGTATATTTCTGTCTAGCCTATATTTCTAAGTGAAAACAAACTTTCACCATGTTCCCTATCAAGGGATAATTGGTTATGTTGGTGAAGTGGAACAACCCTACTCGGGTCTCCCCACTATTAAAAGCCATACGCTAAATAAATAAATTCAGTATAATTTTAAATCTGAAAAATCCCGTTTATAATGTTTTTATTTGCTTGATTTTTATATTCATTTTTTAATGTTGCAGACCCTCCATGAAATGGTGATGAATGTGCTACAGAGATTAAATTTTTCAAGGCTTCCACCACCGTCATCGTCTTCAGCCACACATTGAGTAACTTGTTGAAAATCAGCTACATTTTCCCCTTTTTTCTGAGGGTGATGCCCACATGAGCTCTAGGCTTGTGCGTGGGTAATGACATTGGATAGGTCATACTCTATTGTGAGGCTACAGCTTTACTCTTTTATTATATTATCTGTATTATGACTATATTTTGATCATTTTTTATGATGAGATAATTTAGTCGGAATCAAATCAATCGTCCAATAAAAAAATGTTTGGAAGATCTAGGAGTTGGATGTTTAATGTGTTTGTTAGGCTAGGCGTACACCGGTTAGTCAAGACAAGACAAGACGAGATTAGTCACGTTTAGTCACAGTAATTCACATAGTTGCTTATGAAGCAGCACACACTGATGCAATGACTAATTGATGTGTTTTGCTTCATACGCAACTATGTGAAGTACTGTGACTAAACGTGACTAATCTCCGTCGTATCTTGTCTTGACTAACCGGTGTACGCCTAGCCTTATACTTCCTTGAAGGACAGTCAATGTGGAATCTTCTCCTTAGTGACAAGATACTTCAGTTGGAATCAAATCAATCTCAACCAATAATTACAATTATTAGATCTCTGATCTACTAGATGTTGATTATCAATGTTTTATACTTTTTTGAATGACAGTCAATGCAGAATAAATGTAGTAAGAGAAGTGTGAGTATGTAGGTCGAGGGAAACAATATCTTGCTTGTTAACTAGTCTGAGAGCTTGAATTATATTATAATATAAAGATAATTTTATTATATCAAGTGAATTATGTAAGGTGTTTTTAAATGTAATGCTTTTTATAGTTTTTAGGACATTACGAATATTTTAGAAAACGATTTAGTGATTACTTACTAATGATAGTTTTATCAGAAGAGTTTATTCTTCTAAAATCAATTCAAACAAATAATAATTGGAATTTCAAAGTTTATACATGAATAAAGTACAAATTGAATCAGTGTTGACTACTCCAGGTGAATAGTGAACAGTAAGATATAGTGACTGCCTGTAGAAAATAATTTCTATTGAGTGAAAAATACATTGAATATTCATAATCGATCTGTGATAGAACTAAATTTCTTACGTGTGTTTGACACATATATTTTATGAAAATCAACAATCAAATTTATTTCTTAATATTCTAGGCTTTAGGTTTATGAGGAGACACGATGTCAAGTCCATCAATTTCCTTACTACATGAGCTAAGATAATGATATTTCATATTTCCATATACCTATACCAGATACTATTCCAAATACCTAATCCAAACTCAGGTATTGTTCATCAAACAAAAGGTACAGTACCTTAATTTGAAATTGTCTATCAATAGTGCCTGATAAATTGTTGTATTGAAAATTGTTCTCGAGAGTTGCCTTATTATTCTAATAGAATCATCTTTTACACAAAGTAACATATATATTTTTTAAAGTTATGACGCGTTTTACAGTGTGCAATACCTAATACATTGAATGGATTTTGTTATTTTATTGATGTTTTTTTGTGTAGGCTATAATTTATAATGAAATTTGTAAAATGTTATACAGTTATTAAAATTAAAAATTATATTTGTTAGAATAATGAATGCTTTGTGTTCTCTCTCCCTCTCAACTCCCTTGTTTCCTGCACCTCCTCCCTTGAATATGAATGAACTCTTTCAGCTCAAACTTCTTTGAGAAAATGTGATTGCAGCTTGTAAAATCTATTCCTTTGTATTAAATAAAAAAAGTTAGTTATGAGAATGAAGAAAGAAGGGGGAATGTTAATTGCTAGGATAAGGACCAAGTTGAACGGGTATCAATGATGCCGAAATCAGCCGGTAAATAGAACTTGCTTGTTTCAAAATATACACAGCGCATTTGATGCTCTGTCATTGGTCCGGCGAAATTGCCGCCCCCGCCCTGAATAACTTGACTGAATGTCACTGTATGTTGTAGTAATTCACGAAATCTTCACCTGTCATTAATCATATCCACGGAGAATGGGGAACCCCTAAACCTTTAGGCCCCGCATTATGGCACCTATAACTCTCAACTGTTTGTCAATAAAACTTGGCTCTTTCTTTTGGGTTGAGTTTTAAATTTAGCCAAAATTTCTAAATTTTTGAGATGTTATGAAAATCCATTAAAATTAAAAAGTTTGAAATATTGTCTATTATTTTAGCCTACAAGTTAATATAAAATTATATTTGAATATGATGAATAAATATAATATGAAATAAAATCAATTACATTATGAGCCACACACACCACTCAGTTGAGGATTCGGGGCTCCCTCTAATGGATACCCTATAATCTGGTGTCGTCTTTGAATCCATTTACTCTGTGGTGTGTTTCAACCTGTTGTCTGTAATCTGTGAGAACTGTTGATCTGAAAGTGAGGTTAACTTCTTAACGTATTTTTCTTTCTGTTTCTATTCTACAACGGACACATTGAGTGATTGTATTTCTATCGTCGTTGATGAAAGCATTATCAAATGATTATTTTCGATTTAGATTTACGTTGGGAGTTTTTATTACTGGATTTCTATTTAAAAATCATTACATTTTCATAGAAAATACTAAGTTATGGCAGGAGACTCGAGCTGTAAGTATCATTCAAGTCCTTCTTTAGTTTTAAAATACTCTTGTAAGTTGAGGTTTAACACTTTATTTTGGCTTAATTAAACTAGGTTGTTTGGTTTGAATAACATTTACTTATTTATATTCTAGCCGAACAGTTGAAACTGTGAGATGAAATGAGTTGCCTGTATTCTAGAAAGCAACGCTTTGTTATAAAAATAAATGTTCATTTCAAGTTATCCCCTACTAATTTTTTTCAGTCGTTTCAAGCTCAGAAGAAGTCTTGGCCGCTATTGATCATGAGCTGAAACAAATTGATGGCCAGCTCAGGAAATTGAACCAAAGAAGGAGTGAATTGATTGCAAGAAAAGAAGAGCTACAAGATCAAATCTCGCTTAAGAAGAGCAAAGAATTGGCTGATCAAAACTGGGACCATACAGGTAATATAATAGGCCTAATTGTCTTTCATGATCATGTTATACAGTATGAGTAGTTTAATCAAGTTTAACTGGAATTTTATTAATAACATTCAAGTGTACAAAGATCTAATACTGTAATTAGAATAACGTATTCAATTAACAAGGATAACTTGGGCAATTGACAAGGATTATTAATTTTTCTATTCTTGATCTGAGATTTTTAAAGCATTACTATTGTAGTACAGTAATTTAGCTGGAATGTGATGGATGAAATTCAAACAGTATACAGTAGACCTATATTATTGATAACTCGTTCAATATACCATAATGGCGCGGGTTCACGATACCAGTAGACGTGTAGGTTACTGGCATGCAGGTTAGTCATCTTCCACTCTATACAAATAACAGTGTGCATAAAAATACGGGTTAAAGTATTGACTACAGCTGCTAGTTTGGGTAGGGCTGACGTCAGAGGAACGGTTTGCCACTGCGCATCCTATTCGTGACCCATACTGTCCTCTTCTATATGCCGTGGAGTGTACCAATGGGATAACCTATTATTTCGTCTCCAATTATCCTCCTTGCAAATAAGTAGTCCAATGCCCACTGACTGGTGTGCATTGGACTATTTGTTTGTATAGAGTGGAAGATCATATGACCAACCTGCATGCCAGTAACCTACACGTCTACTGGTATCGTGAAACCGCGCCATAACAAGTGACAAGGAATCCTTTTTCTGTGCTTGATCTGAGATTTTTTAATTCATTACTATTTATAGTGATCCTATTATTATTCATAGTTTGAAAGGTTATCAATAGTGTTTTGTCTGGGGATTCTTTAGTCTTTGTATGCTTTCAGATTTTCCTTGGTATGAGAGATTGATGAAAAATCTCAATAATGTTTTCAAAATAAAGGCGCTGCGCCCATTCCAACTTCCAACCATGAATGCAACACTGTCGAAGCTCGATGCCATCCTCATTATGCCCACAGGTGGTGGAAAAAGTTTGTGCTACCAGCTTCCTGCTCTGGTTGATCAAGGTGATTATTATTCTATTTCAAGGATTTATTATTCTATTTTGCAGGAGCCAATATGCCAAAATCTGAACTGACGAATTAATTAATTAATTATTCGATCTTTGTAGCCTACCTATTTAACAAGATTTCAATTTATTTCTCTCCTTTTACGATGTTGTTTTTTTTCATTTTACAGGATTTACGTTAGTTGTCTCGCCTCTTTTGGCTTTAATGGAAGATCAAGTGATTGCACTGAGAGCTTTGAATATTGATGCAGGGATGTTTCACGCAGAAGTGGACAAAGCCGAATCAAATAGATTGATGCAGGTAAAGATCTAAATATTTCTTCATTGATAGATGGTTTGAAAGTGCTGTCTGTTTGAACTTCCATTCGCATTAGGCGTTATCAATGCTATGTGTTTGTATAAGGTATTTATTAATTTATTGATATATTTATATAATTAATACATAATTATATAAAAAATAACTTAAATATTGTTCTCGTACAGAGATTTTCTAACTTTGGAAATAATGTTACTCTGGTACCTGATCTTATCTAGCGAAATCTTATCTAAGGTTCCCAACTAACTCGTTATGGTAATTAATCAATATTGAGCTTTACCTGCGAAATGAGCAATGAGCATTGATTTTTTTATAGTTTGTGTCATTTTAATCATTGAAAAAATAAATTTGCCATTATTCAAATTATTTTTTTCTTAATTTTCACTAAGAGAATCACTAAGTGTATGCATGAAAAAAAGAGTTGGAAATACTTAATACAAAAAAAAAAATACAAATCCAAAATACACAAGTCTAACAATTGATACACAATTATGCAGGAAGAAACCTTCCTAATACAGCTCTCAGTGATTAAACATTTTGAGAGCATTATAGGCTGGGGATTTAATGAATTAAAGAAACTAAGAATAATTATAGACACTTATTTTAAGAGGGCTAATAGTTCTCTTTTTCCGGTTTTTTTTCTTTTTAATAACCTCACTATTACATACAAGACTTGTGTATCTTGGTTTTGAATTTTTTGTATAATTTCTTTTTCAATACAACTTTAGTCAGACGTTTCGCGGCACACCGGTTGAGAAACACTGCGTTAAGGTAATTAATCAATACTGAGCTTTACCTGCGAAATTGTCTAGCGAAATCTTATCTAAGGTTCCCAATTAACTCTTTAAGGTAATGAATCAATATTGAGCTTTACATGATAATTCATGTAATTTTCTCAAGAATATTTATGATAAATTCGGTTGATCAAGTAAGACAGATTTCTGTACTTTCAGGGCATGACAGATCCAAAATCGCCATTGAAACTAATCTACGCCACTCCAGAAAAACTTGCGAAAAGCAAGCGTTTTATGAGCAAACTACAAAAAGCCTATGAATTGAATCGACTGTCCAGAATCGCTATTGACGAAGTTCACTGCTGCTCGCAATGGGGACATGATTTTCGACCTGGTAACTATCAATTCCTTCTAGCAACAATAATATTTGCACGAGTAATGTATTGAGGCGCAACCACACGATGCCAGTCGACTGGCGACAGTAAACTAGTTTTAATGGCTGGTTTTCACGATTCTAGTAGACGTTCAGGTTACTTGAGGTTGGTTGGATCATAATGATAGTCTACTCTATTCAAACAAATAGTCCAATGCAAACTAAACAGTTGATTTAGGTGTGCATTGTTCTAGTAGGTAGACGATCATATAATCAAACTTGCCTCCAGTAACCTGAACGTCTACTAGAATCGTGAAAACCAGCCATAAAGCCTGGTTTTCATTAGTAGAGTTAGTTAGTATGCCGGTCACTCTACCACTAACTCTACTAATGAAAACCAGCCATAGGGGTTATTTTTGAAATTTTAAGTAATGGAATGGTAATTTTTCCATAAAAATGGTGTTATAAGTGACATTCACTCTAATAAATTTTTCTAATAAATTCTGGAGATTATTTTACCTTATAAGACATTAGTAGTATAACAAGCAATTAGTAGGTGTATTTTTATAAGAATGATATACTTTAATACCATTCTTAAAGAAAAATTAGCGATTCCTTACCTGAAATTTTAAAAATAACCCTAAAAACTAATTAACTGTCGCCAGTCGACTGGCATCGTGTGATTGCGCCTTAAGTTCACCTTCAACTAATCAGTACAGTTTTGAGAATGTAATACTGGTTCTCTATTAAGAAACTGATAGCTTTTTATTCACTTTAGTCTGAATTTTCTTTTACAAACTTTTTTAAATATTTTTTTAGTTTTTCAAACATTTTAAATTTTGTTTGTTTAGATTACAAGTTTCTCGGCGTTCTGAAGCCAATGTTTCCTGACGTTCCTATCCTTGGATTGACAGCTACAGCTACCTCAAAAGTGACAATTGATGTTCAAAAAATGCTCGATATTCAAGGCTGTCTTGTGTTGAAATCATCGTTCAATCGTCCAAACTTATATTACGAGGTATTAAGCCTCACATTTTTCAACCCAATTTATCGAATTTCCTTACTAGCTATTATTTTGTTGTCAATATTCACAGCAGCGGAAGTCTTCAGAGTATTTTATGGCATTATTAATCAGGAATTTCGTTTAATAAATTATTATAATATTTATTCAATTGATACTTTGGGAAGGTACTACAGACTTTGCACAACTCTTCCAATTTATGTAAATAGTTACCATATTTCCAAGTCACCTATTTTCACTCCAAAACCTATTCGCAACCTAAATAAACCTATTGCTGAATGAGTGAATCAGTGAAATGATTCAATTACTCATAACTTTACATTAAAATATAATCAATTCTGAATAAAAAAATGTATTAGAAATAGTGTATCGTCATCAAACTTCATAATAATTCTCATAATTGCTTTCCATTAAGAGATTTTATCAATTTGAAACGCCCATGATTTTGAGCGCTACAGTAAATAACTTTTTATGGGAGAATGTCATTTTGAGAACTATGTTTTTGCTCTGATTTACTGTCTAATAGAATTAATTTGTTTTTTAAGCTGTCATCTATTTTCCGTGACAGCTCATACTCATAAAAATTCAATTTTTATTCACAGGTTAGACCCAAGCCTTCTTCTCAGAAAGAATGCATCGATGAACTGGAAGATCTGTTGAAAAATAGATTCGCGAATAAGTCTGGAATAATCTATACAACATCTATAAAGGATTGTGAAGAATTGAGAGAGGAGTTGAGGTAATTATTTCAGTAATTGGTCTTTTCTAAGTTTAATACTTTTAAATCTATACAACATCTATAGAGAATTGTGAAGAATTGAGAGAGGAGTTGAGGTAATTATTTCAGTTATTGGTCTTTCATGTCGTTTAAAACTTGAGTAGTATCAATTAAAACTCATGGGTAACGTGCACGAATCAAGGGTACAGATATTTCTTCCTTATATGACTCCATTATTCACTAAATTTACATTTACAAATGTTTTTCCAAATTATAGTTATAAAATCTACTAAAGCAGAATACTTACCACAAATTTGGTTTTTGTTATTAATATAAATCCAATAATATTTTTATTTTACTAACTTGTTACAACTGTACCACTAAACAACCGTACAATAATATGACAATGTATTACAGTATGATGGATAGAAATACTATTTTCAGTCATAGAATTTATTTAGGTTTTCTGTAGTTTAAGAATTGAACCAAAAATTAATGGTTAGTCTCTGAGATTAGTTTTAAAAATATATTGATTTCATTGTGGCTTTTGTTTAGAAAACGAGGACTAAGAGTGAGTGGTTATCATGCTCAGCTAGAAATCAAACTGCGTTCCTCCGTTCATGAGAAATGGTTGAGAGGAGAGTATCAGGCTGTTGTTGCAACCATTGCTTTTGGCCTGGGAATCGACAAACCCGATGTGCGCTTTGTAATACATCATTGTTTGTCGAAATCAATGGAAAATTTCTACCAGGTAACTGTTCAAAAGTACCTCATAAATTATTATTTTCACTTTTTTTAGATTCATAACTTTTACTAATAAAATTAGAGTGTCGTTGCAACCATCGGTTTTCGTCTGGGAAGAGACAACCCCGATTTGCGGTTTGTAATCAATCCATCATTGTTTTTCGAAATCGATGGAAAATTGCTACCAAGTAACTGATCAACAATACCTCATAAATAGTTTCCTGATTTTCTGGATCCATAACTTTTTCCAATACTGTTGTGTTGATTGGAATATTGTTGGGGATGTTGTGTGTAACATTGAAGTAGTGTGCTAATATGTATAGCTGGAATAATTTAATTTGGCGAAAAACCGCTGGTTTGGCAATCAGTAAACAGTGATTTTACGCAGCTTTGACACAATAATCCAAAGGCTTAAAAGTCTTGACGACCTTTAAAGTTTTTAAAAGACCTTTTTAAAGAATACATTTTTAAAAGACCTTTGCAATAATCTGTGAGATTCAGCATTTGTAGGTTAAGTATTGTGATACTGATCGCCGAAACAGCTGTTTTTCGCCAAATTAAATTATTCCTGCTATAATAGAAGCTGCGAATGAAATGGATTATTTTCTGAAATTCTTGAATTTATTATTTTATTTCAGAAATATCTCATGAATTGTTATAATTCTTCTCTTACAATTCATAACTTTTACTAATACGTATTATTCTGTGGGATTTTTTACGCATTATTGAAGTAAAATATGAGCAATCACTTTTTAAAGAATAATATTGGTTTAATGTTTTTGAATTCTTGAATTTAATTCATATTTTGTCATTACAGGAGAGTGGAAGAGCGGGAAGAGATGGTAAGCCATCTGATTGCATCCTGTTCTATAGGCTGGCCGATGTATTCAAACTCAGTACCATGGTGTTCACACAGCAAACAGGCCTACAAAACCTTTATGGTATTGTTGATTACTGTCTTGACCCAACCAAGTAAGTTGGTTTGATTTTCATTAACTAAATCAATTTCATTTTTAGTTACTTACTGAGTTCTATATTTTTAAATGGATGAAATTATTAGATATTGTAGATAACCTACTGCTGTGAATACACAATGATTAGAGAAACGAAAATCCAATGAAAGCTATATAAGTAGATCTGTAGACTTCTATTTGCTGAAGCAGAAGTCTTCATATTTATTGATATAGCTTTGATATTGGATTTTCTTCTCTCTAATTAGAGACTTCTATTTGCTGAAGCAAGAGTCTTCAGATCTATTTATATAGCTTTCATTGAATTTTAGTTTCTCTAATAATTAGTATATTATTTTCAAATACAGAACTTTTCTCTGTATTTTTGGGGATTCTTAAAATATACAAGGAATAGATATTTGTTGGATATTTTATACGTTCCTGAAAATTATTATATTATAATGGAACCTGATAGAATTCTTGGTAATTCCCATCATCCGTGATTTGACAATTCTAGTGAAATACATACAAAATTTTAATTTCATTTATAAATGTTGCCATGAATAATTGATTGTATGAAATCGTACCTTATGTTCAAGAATCTTTCAAGTAACGGTTAACAAGTGTAGAATAATGTTGAACTGTCCAGAAATCTAGAAATTTAATGTTTTATTTGATGTTGATTCTTTCTCAACAATCAATTAATTGTGCATTGAAAATTAACTCAAACCATTATTTTCCGTTTACGATTTTATATGGATTTTTCCCGTTAGTCTATTTAACTAGAAAAATTAGGATCCAAAAAAATGAATAAATTCACTTTCCTTTATTGTCTAACTGCTCTTTATGGATTATATTTTCAATACTATCTTCATAGATTGATCATGATCAAGAGAAATATTACTACAAAAAAACCATTCCAATACCTTCCAACTACAGAGAGTGTATAGTATACACTCACTCTCTGTACTTACAACTAGTAAAATGTACTTGATTGAAAAAAATAAAATATTTTTAGATGTCGACGGGCGATAATTGCATCGCACTTTGACGAGAGCTGGGAAAGCACTCATTGCGATAAGATGTGCGATCATTGCAAGTCCGGCGTTCCTCCGAAAGAAGTGGACATCACAAAGCATTGTCGCTCACTCCTCAAGCTACTAACTCACGCTTCTTCACAGGACACAAAAATGACTGGTAAATTCATCATCATCACTTATCAAAAGCTGTAGCTAATAATAATGTATAGTAGATTTTTCTAATTTGGTGGATGGCGAATGATTGTTGAGAGATGTGTTTGTTTCCCCATTTGTGAACAGCTGATTCATATGCCACATTAAAAAATTCTACTATATGTTCGCATGGATTTTTATCGGTGGGAAGTCCCTCACGGTAGGTTTCACCTCGCCGTATTTTTGATTGAACAGCTGTAGCTGTTTCTTTTGTAATTTTCCTTTTTCAAATTTGTTTCCTTCTCAATTTTCCTACACTAATGTTCATGAGCGAGAATGTTAATTAAATGTAAAGCTTGCATAATTTCCATGAGCGAGAATTCTCTTCAACTGTTTTTTTTTTCGAAATTATCAACTGGTTCCCATGATTACCTTTCCATTGATCTATTTTTAATAATATTGTGAAAACTTTTTATTGTCTTTTTGACATTCCTTTAATGTGCTCATTCTTCATTTCAATAATGGTTGATGTATTGATGAATAAACAAGGGATATATTAGTGATTGAAATAAACAAAATAGAAGAAACAAATCAAAATCTTGAATTTTAAACCCGTTCAAATTCTGGAATCTTGAGTTGAGAAAATAACGATTGAAAACCGTAGGTTTTTTGTTTACATTCTTGAATTTTTCAGTTGATTCAGAATAGCTTAAATCTTGGTAAAATTTATTCAAATTCTGAGTTTAGAATAACGATCAATTTTCCTCATTTATTATGTTGTAAAATAATATTACGTCGAACTTAGTATTTTCCAAATTTTCATAAGTTTTCTTTCTTATTTCAGCTCAGAAACTACTTGAAGCGTGGTATGGCAAGGGTCCTCCCAAACTGAGATTATCTAGCATTGCTGTTCCAAGTTTCTCCAGAATAACCGGTGACAATGTTCTAGCAAGACTATTAGTCGATGGATATTTGAAAGAAGACTTCCATTTCACTGCCTATTCAACAATTAGCTACATTCGAAAAGGTAGTACTGCAGTTGCTTTTGGTTATTATTAAGTGTAAAAACGGCTGATAAATTAGTTATTATAAAAACTAAAAAAATAAAAAAAAATCATTATTACAAAATAATCTAAAAGTTCTTCCTCCTCTTTTCTCTAAGCTCACTTTACTTTAAATTAAGTTGTTTCTGTTTATTAATTTGTATTTTTCCTTGTGTGTTTGAATAAATTGAATTAAATTGAATAGAAATGCTGAAATATTGATCATTGTCTGAAATGCTGAATTTGATTACTTTCTGAAATGCTGGGATTAATTATTTTATGAAATGCTGAAATTTGTGATCTTTTAGAATTCTGAAATTTATTATTTTCTGAAATGCCGAAAGTTATCATTTTCTGAAATACCGAAATTTTTGATCCTCTAAAATGCTCAAATTTATTATTTTCTGAAATTCAGAAATTTTTCATTTTCTGAAATGCTTGATTAACACTATTATATCATTGTTTGAACAGGACCAAAAGCGAGTAGAGTAGACGATCCAAACCACGTAATCTCCATGAAACTGGCGGGAAAAGCTGAACGTCCATCCTCAAATTCATCGACGGAGAAAAGTGATCACGAAGACAAACCTGTGATAAAGACTAGCACTTCCACAAAAGTGAAGAAAGAGACTGTGAAGAATGGCGGGGAAGGTAACAGTGGAACAAGTGCTGGTAAGAAACGAACTCATAGTGAAAGTGAAAATACTCCAAAAAGGACAAAAGTATTTGTCATAGAAGACTCGGACTCTGATTGAGAGTCATGATTCACAAAACTTAGAGACAGTGACTCAGCCTAAAGACACTGAATTGAGACAGTGAAGCTTAAGTTGTTTGTTTGATACGTATTTTCAAAGCAACGGCGTTTTGCGAAGTAGATAGAAAGATGACGTATCTGCCATTGTTGCGCATGCTCAACATTTTCTAGCTTTTCTAGAGTTTACTTCGTACTTTATTTCCTCTATAGAAAGTTTTTTCTTCTATTGGTTTCTTCTTTTGTAGAAAATTTATTCTACTGGTACTATAGAAGCAAAACACCCTACCTTTATGGCTGTCCTGGCTTCATCACTCCATAATTTTTCAAAACTCACATAATTTTTTTAATTTATTTATTTAGCGTCTTACTTTTAATAGTGGGGAGACCCGAGTAGGGTTGTTCCACTTCACCAACATAACCAATTATCCCTTGATAGGGAACATGGTTGAAGTTTGTTTTCACTTAGAAAACAGACACTAGCATTTAAAAACAAATGACTTTTTAATTTTATAAAGTTCGAAAAATATAACACTAAAACACAGCACAGAACACTTATTGATGAACACTTATTTTTTTAATATTCATTACTGTTTGATTGATTGAATCTTCGTTCTTCAACAAAAATGTGTACTGTTACATTGAACAGTGTCATATAATTGTCTATTAACTAAAATACAATACGTACATACAACAAATTCCTCTGAAAGAAGTACAGTGAGACAACCTTACCAAATATTAATTTATATTCATACTGAAAATTTTAATCTCATCTATTACTTTCAAATTTCTGGTAGCATTTTAAAATATTATTATACTAAAATAATAAATTAATGTTTATTAATTCATCATTGATATAATGAAGATAAATCCTGTGTTAAGAACTGGCACGTTTCATTAATTTGTAGAAAAATTGTAAAAATTCCTTGATCCTTGATCCACTTACCTCAACGCTGTAATGGCATAATGGGGAGAGAAAAATAAGAAGAAGATTGAAAACAACCATCGACCAATCAAACATTCACTTTATTAGTTTATATTAAACACATTTTTATAAAATATCGTCAAATATTTTGTCATAGTGATCGAACAATATAAGATGAAATTATATTATAAAACAACACCAATTGAAAATATTATACCCAATGATTTTAATGAATGAATTCAATGTAGTGTTTGGCTTGTTAGCTTCTTTGTGTAAAGAATATTTCCAATGGAAAAAGCCGTCTTCATCAACTGAAAAAGATTATTTTCCTTTTTAATTCAAAATTCAAGTACATTTTTGTGTTGAGACTGATTGCTATACATATAGTTATAGTAACTAGAATAGAATAGAACTTTATTTACATCATTATCAAATTACAAAATATTATCACATCAAATAAAAAACCATTTTATCCATTCAATACAACAACAAAAGTTATAATTTATATTCTCTGTGTGCACGTAGGTGGTGGGGATAATAAAATCGACACCTGCGCTCACGCGGAATTTTAGTGAACGAAACCAGGTAGTTTAACATGAGAAAGGATAGGGTGGAACCTAGTCAAGGGTCTCTCCACTAACAAAAGTTTTATCAGTATTTTTTCACTCACATCTTTGAATGACATATAGTTGAGCGTGTAAATGCCATAAGGTCGCATCTCCATGTCCACATTAGCCCTTGTCATCATCATATGCAGCGTCTTTTTGAACCACTGAGGCTTGTCCGTCCATGGAAGTTCAGCCAGTGTGCGTCGCAAGATGTCGTTCTAAAAAACTAATCACTCTTGAACAAAACTTTCGGTCTCTAAATCTTTCTTTCTTTGAATGACCATCGTATAGTAATTTCCATATCCTGATGAAATGTTTTCGAGGGAACGGCTTGTAAATGATTTTATACTACACAAATGACGTGAACAGAGAAAGAAATAAAAAGAACGACTGCCTTTATTTTCATCCTAGAAGGGCGAAGTTAGGGCCCAGCGTCAAGACCTAGACGTATTTTTTATGTAACAATTTCTGTAGACATATTTTCTTTATTTTCCACTGTAGCTTTAGCTACAGTAGTTTGTAGCCTTGACAGTAGTTTTGTAGCTTTGACAGCCTTAGAGAGCATCTTAGAATGGACAGATTGTTTTTTTGAAAAATGACACAAAATCAGAATATAACTGTATAACTACAACTAATATACATATGAATACATCTAATTTATAAATATATTTCAAGAATCGCTCCATTATGGAGATTAAGATGGCAAAGGTTCCAAAATTATATTCTCCTTTCAAGTCCCACTTACTTACTTTTCTATTTTATTCACTCTCTTTCAGTATTGTAATACTTCTAATGGTTATTTATTGATTCTATGTAATATCTTTAAGTAATAAGTTTTGGCTTTATGCTTGAAATCTTCCTTATCGCCCTCGGCTACGGAGACCACTCCAAAGTAGTATACAGTAGTATACTACTACTGTAGTATATTACTACTGTATAATTTTTACATTAATGTATTGTGACAAAGTACTGTATTTGCCAACTACTAAATTGTATGTTTATTGGCAATCTTATCTTATACTTTTTATCATAATTTGTTTAGGATGATGATCATACGGTAGCCTCCTCAATTCTCATACCATAATAACATTATCATCATACTTGATTAATACAAGTAAAAATGACAATCACATTCAACATTGAAACAATGTGTATATTTTTTACTGAATACCGTACCGTACCTGATTGAATATTCGTTGGCCATTATGATAAGCGAAAAAACTAGCCAGGCTCACCACGATGAATGACACAGCAAAGTTCACTCTCTTCTTGAAATCATTGGTCTGTAACCACACTCATTTTAATAAGATTCAGAAATAACCAAATTAATGTCTAAATAAGCTATCAGTTAGTAACCAATATGTTGAAACATTATTCAATGGTATGCGACTTTGAAAGAAAGTCCTAACTGTCCAATACATTACTGGTACTGTATACAGTGATATAGAACATTCTAGTCTCAGTGTAGCTACACTCGTTAAAGCTGGATAGTATTTCAAGAGTATCACCATAGAGAAGCAATACTCTAATCTGTTCTCTGTGGTATCACCTACATTGCTCTGCGAGAGCCATTTCACATGTCATTTATTATTAATCGTGATTAGTAAGGAGAATCTACTATTGAGACAACTCAAATTAAACCCATATTATTTTTATCAATTTAAATGAAAATAGATACCGTAATTAAGAGGTAAGCACTCTCTGTTTGAATATGTAATTTTACATTGGTTGCTATGTACATTGCCACATATTATGAATTTATGTTATGAATTTCTAAAGATCCTTGTGTGTCAATTTTAATATTTTCTACTTATAATTCATTGTTATTATAATTAGTATTGTAATAATTCATAATATTTTTCATGTGTGTATGATATGTACATTGATTGCTTTGTGAAACGTTCAAGACATTTAATTTAATCAAGTTTCATCAATATTCTTACATATTATTAATAGACATTTGCAAAACTAATGGCAAACTGTGATCGTTATATGGGGCCAATTTAGATGCGGTTTGCGCCAAAACAAAGATTAGCGGTTCTTGATGTGCAGGTTTCATTTGTATTTTGGAAAAATGCGTTTAACATGGGTCAAAAATTTAAATTAATTGGTCATGTGGCGTCA
The DNA here is from genome assembly GCA_017141395.1 of Laodelphax striatellus. NCBI lineage: Eukaryota > Metazoa > Arthropoda > Insecta > Hemiptera > Delphacidae > Laodelphax > Laodelphax striatellus. The sequence goes on along the minus strand of CM029538.1, from coordinate 18,636,353 downwards.
TTTCTGGGCTTTTTTTATGGAACTATGTTTGTAGTAACTAGATAGATATTATTGAAAAAAAAGGTGGCGAAAAATTTGTACAAAGCAAGCAGCGGTTTGCATTGTGAGCTTAGCCTAATAAATAATTATTAGGTATTTTTCTTTGAAGTGTGTTTTTCACGGAATAAAAGCGAATTCCACTAAAATATTAGGAAAATATATATAGGGTACCGTCAACATGAGGTAGGCTGCAGTGCAGGAGTATAGCATGATAATGCAATTGGCCAGTGAAATCATGCTTCCTGAGCCATCCAAACATACTTTGAAATTCCTGTAATTGAAAACAATGTTTGATTAAAAAGACTAGCTAATACCTACCAAGAGTAGAGAGACAATTTTTAATGTTAGAAAAGTTATTTTTGATGTTATTTCTCTTGAAATAAGTTTGAAAAATGAGTGAATTTGTTAAAGTTTGCCTGTAATCCCATATCAAATTCAAAAGTATGGCGGCGGCGGGAAAAATGATCTCCACATACTGTTATGGAGAGCTTCACACAAATAGCCACACTGTTAGGCAAGGCGTACACCGGTTAGTCAAAACAAGACAAGACGAGATTAGTCACGTTTAGTCACATAGTTGCTTATGAAGCAGCACACACTGATGCAATGACTAATCGGTGTGTGTTGCTTCATAAGCAACTATGTGAAGTACTGTGACTAAACGTGACTAATCTCGTCTTGTCTTGTTTTGACTAACCGGTGTACGCCTAGCCTTATGGAGTGCTTCACACAAATGGCCACACTGTTACTATACAATCTAATGTTTATTAGGTTTGGTTTTGAATTTATTGTTTTTTATTTTATATTGTTTCCAGATGATGTGTCAACAGAAGAGGCTACATGTAGTCCAGATGTGGTCACCATTTTGAAGAGTGCCAAATCCACTTCATCCACCAGTCCATCCACATCTATTCTGAAAACATTGGTCCACAGTGATGCACAGAAAACAGTTCCATTCGCCCAGCCAATTACCTCATTTTCAGAATCATCTCAGCCTCCAACTTCACTATCAACAGCCACAGTTGTTTCCATACGCACCTGTTCGTTTTCGCCAGTGGTTGACACTGGTTTCGTAATGGACTCCTTTAAGAAGGTCTACTCCAATGAGGACGAGAGCTTTTCAATTCCATGGTTCTGGGAGCGCTTTGAGCCCGAAAACTATTCGATCTGGTTCGGCGAGTACAAGTACAATGAGGAGCTTACCAAGGTGTTCCAACTATTGGATAGGATGAGGAAGTTCTCATTCGCCTCAGTCTGTTTGTTTGGAACTGACAATGACAGTACCATTTCTGGCCTTTGGGTGTGGCAAGGCCAGGATCCAGCATTCAGAATCAGAATCAGAATCCATTTATTGCCAAAGACAAGTAAGGTACATGTATAGGCCACGTCAAGACATAATTACATCAAATCAATCACAGTTACCGTAACAGTCAATCAATCACATTGAGAGAAGTGAAGACATCAAGTTCAACTACAACACTTACAGCTGGACAAAGCTGGACCCTTCAAATCAAGAGCACAAGGAGCTGGTCAACAGCTTTTTCGCCTGGACTGCCACCGACAAGAAAGTTCAACCAAGGAAAGATCTTCGAGTAGAACTTGCTTAGCAATGTTTTTGAAAACATTAACGGGATGAGAAAGGCTACATCTTGAGTAGTGGTGAACAATGATAAAACTAGTGTTTTCAAAACGAAATTGTATATTAGATTACTATTAGATTATTATGAAGCTAAGCTCAGATTAACTCAGGTAATAACTCAGATGACTATAAGATGATTATGAACCTAAGCTCAGATTAAACTCAGGTATTAGATTAACTATTTAATAGCGTTTTATTAGCTATCTTTTAAGTATTATTACAGCTATATACACTCTCTGTAGTTTTACCCACTGAGCTAAAATACCTAAAATAATATTTTATCTCAGTGGTTTTACCTACCTGTTTAGGGTTTGGTGACATCTTGTAATACGTGCCATGTCCCTTCTAAGACTGGCTGTATTTCTGGTGTGATTATAATTACTATTGGTCTGTTGCTGATTCGTTTGCCTTACACAGCTGCTATAATCATCATAACTTTCCAAGTCTGAGAAAACGTTGGCAAGATCTTCCAAAAGGATGAAGAGCGTTTCAAAGTCGGCCAAAACCCTTTCAGATGATAGACATACTAGACCAATTATGAGAAACGATTCCGTGATCAATGTAATCAAGATAAAACATTGCAATAAATAAGTGTACACGAAAAATAAGGTAGATTTAAGCTCGGGTGGGCAGTAAAATAGATAAGGAGTTGGTTGATTAACCAACCCTAAAAAATAATTCCAAACGTTCCTATTGCAAAACACTCCCCCCATAACTATGAAAACCGCTGAAATTTGTTTGTGCATTGCTCTAATATCTTCTCTCTTTTTCTGATAGTATTTTTGAATTCTTAGCCATAGCTCATTTCGACCCGCCAACTCATTCTCGCTTACTGCAAAGTCACTCTCAATAAGCTCCAACAAGTTTATCACCTCTTGATTGTTATTCAAAGTACGTATAATGATATGAGTAAACATCATTGAAATCATGACAACGTCTATCAATATTAGAAGTTTCTCTTCTAAACTGGCCGGCTCCATAAGAAGTTTAATAAATATACTGATTCCTACATAAATGAAAATTAATGTCATAATTATCAATGGAAGCGAGTTTTTAGGCGTGTCGTAGTACATCAGACTGATGAATTTCCTTGAAAAACTGGTAATTTCCATTTTTACTATCTGAAAATAGGATAAAACACCATTATTAATAATAGTTGAAAATTGAATGAGGATTATTAATTTTCTGTGAGTAGTAAATTGGCTACTTACCCAATCACTGCTTGTTAATAATAATGTTTTTTAAAAGTTATACTTGAAACTTATAAATAAATATTTTCAAAACTTGGTTCAAATTAATGTATTGAATTTACACTAGATTCAATAATATCATGGAAATTATCCTAAGATTAATAAATAAAACAAATGTTGTAAAATCCACAGAAGAGCTAGAATCGTGTAGATGTCGCAGTTCATAATGCATCAAGAAATAATCATCCACAGGAGAATTTCATTTTGAAAACCAAAAACTGAGTTTCAAGGTATGAATTACCTTAAAGTTTACGCTCAACCACCAACTGAAGATGATGACATGAGCATATAATCTCGGTTTTTGGTCCTCAAAATGAAATTCATCTATGGAATTGACAACATTTGTTTTATTTGTTCATCTCAGTAAAAAATTATAATTATATAATATCTTATTACACAAAAACATAATTCTTGAATGGAGAGAGTTAGCATAGTAGTGTGATTGAATTCTACTGGTTTTTAAATAAATTTTGAATTCAGTTAAAGTAACGACTTGTATTTCACTGTAAATAATTAATGCTATTACTTACATTATATGACACTATTGGGTGTACAATTAAACTATCAATTTTAATCTTGAACTTCTTTCATGCAATTGCTTGACAACAGTAACATCAATAAAATGCTACAAATATACCAGGAGTGAAATCAAGAAATATACTAAAAATGACAATAATTTGATCACTGATCATTAGTTCTTATCCAGAATTTTTTAGATTAGTTGTTTGAATTTATACAAATTGGGAAACTGGTCTCTATAGTTATTTCTTCATCTTATACTATATGTAATATTTTTCTAAATCTTACTACAAAACATAAAAAGCTTTTATGCTGGGTTGTACCAAGCGAGACAACATTTAATTGATTTTATCAATCAATCAATTATCATTGATTGATTTTATTATTATTAATGATAATGTAAATCCAGGACCAGCACAATGTTAAGGAGGTGTGATCAACTGATTCAAAATAGTCAATCCTGGTAGGTGCAAACCAGCTAAAGTATAATGAGATTCATTTAATTTGACGCTTGGCATTAGATAGATATTATTTCTTGACGTTGCTGATGACCGTAAGATGGCAAAGACATAATATCTATCTATCTAATGTCAAGCGTCAAATTAAATGAATCTGATTATAGTAAATTGCGTAAAAGAAACGTAATACATACACGTGATGTTTACCATACATTCAGAATAATCTTCAAATACAGTACCAATGAAAGTGCACGTGCTAAAATCACAAGCAATATTCAGCACTTTTTATAACACTGAATTTGAAAATAACGGATTTTCTACTTTTAAAATTCTTAAACAGAGTTCAATATAACAATTGAGAATTGTTTTTCAAGCAAACTAGATGTAGACTGTATTTAACAATGTCAGATTGCGATATTCTTCTTTCAATGCAGACAAGACTAACGCTTCTCCAACTGTGGTCTGATAATTATTTGTAGTACACTTTTGTACTACAGGACTCAAAATAATCACTACGTGTTTAGAAAAGCATGCAATTATTGTAATGCCTTACCGTATCAAAATACGGTATTAGAAGCTTGGTACCACCCCATTAAAATAAGAATGATAATTTTGAACCAGATAATTTTTGCAAGTATTTTGATCACAATTATTGACTGTATTATTATTTGGAAATCTTCCCTTCCTGCTTGTTACCTGGCAGTATTATTACTTTTTGGTGTCCCTGCTTTTAGAGATAATGACCTGTCATTTAGAGTGTCGTAATCACTTGCATCATTATTATATACATTGCCATTTCCATCTCAGATATCAGAGTGCTTCAGAAGTGACTTTTCCTTTCTCCTGCTAGTATTTCTAGAAAGAAAGTTCATTATATCCATCCTGATGTTTTATCAGCAAAAAAGGTTTGGCGGAAGGGATTTCAATCCCGGGATATTTTTGATACTAGCCCAGAAAATAGCAAAAATATATATTCATTTATTGACAGAAAAACATTTCACAAGGTAGGCCTATGGTCAACATCAAGTAACAAAATGTATACGGTAATTAAAGAAACAGAAATAGGTTTTCAAAGTTATGACAAAAATCAACGTCTTACATAATTTTCAAAGTTGATTTCATAAAAATCGGCAACCTTTTGTATACACATTCTTCCTGTAAAATATTTTTTACTGTGTTTTTGAAAACTGTGCCAGGAAGCTCTCTAACAAATACTGGCTAAAAATTATAAAATCTTATTCCTCTGTAAAGCCAACTCTTTTGAGATCTTGCAAATTAGAGAAGTTCAATTCTCAGGTCATTCCTGTGCCTAGTATTATAATTATTATGAAACCCTGTATTATTCACCGCCAATCCCAGGATTTATATACGGGTTTACAAAAATATCTGATACCTTGCCAATAACTATTGTATTAATCCTATAACAATAATAACAAAATTTATTTTTTCAATTATACACTTTATTTGGAAAACTAATATTGTAAACACCAAAGGATATGCATGGATAATGAATATAATAAGGACCCGATATGGTGTAGTGTTGAAAAATAAAAATAGTGCTACTTTTTACAGATGATGTAAAATATTATTCTCAAAATATTTCTTAATATTACCTACTACAAAAAATAAAATTTCAGTTCCTGACATGAATAACTAGTTGAATAATATCAAAAATAGCCGCGTGTAGGAATTGAAACCGAGACCTTCTGTTCTTCAGTCGCGTATTCTTCCTCTAAGCTACAGGGGACTTTTCATTACTAACGCGCAAAGACAGTATTTGAAGAGCTCAACGAGCTGTGACCTAAATAAAAAGCTTCATGGTACAGTAGGGTAGGTACCTATTTTTGCTTGTAACTTTTTTAATTTCAACCCCCAATCAATGAGGATGTTTTCTATGATACTCTTTACCCCAATTTTAAAAATTGATAGGAATTGATTCTTAATTATATCTTCTTACTTTCTATTATATATTCCAAATTTCAAAAGTGTACGACCTTTCATTCCTTAGATATCGTGCGTACAGACAGACAGACGAACGGAAAGAACACAAGTAGGTATGATCGCATTAAGGCCTTATCGGATCCGCAGGCGCGTACCCATGGGGGGGGGGTGGTTAAAAGATTCTGTAGCCCCCTCAAGAAAAAATCAAATTTTGTTTTTAAATTTGCCAATAATGGACACATTGCATACTAAATACTGATTTGCGGGATTTACATTCCACCACAACTACAAAAAAAATAGCTGCATTCTTATTCCTAAGAAATGAACTAAAAAATAAATAATTGATTTTACCGCTAGAATCATTCGAAACCCACCTTATTAATACAGTAGGACTATTAATACTACTATGTAATATTATGTACTACTTTACCATGTCCCTCATACAAATAGAGTACGGTAAATATTTTTCATTTTTTTCCACCAGCTAAATTTTCAACTATTTTAGTTCAAATATTACCGCGTTAAAAAATCAAGAGCATCGATTAAAATTTTAGTACCGATAGTCGAAACAACAAATTGCCTTCGATACATTAAATATCGACTCTCGAACACCTTTATCATAATCAAAACAAAACCTGAAAGAAAACTATGTTTAGTTCGTTTTGGTTGCATCTTGCATCTTCAACTTTACTGATTGAGTAAAATTCTATTTTTAAAATACAGTTTGCGATGTGAAAAATCAAAAGGCATCTCTAATTTGAGGTTTAAACCATTCTATAACTTTGTTATTTTTGTAAGATGTGTCAGATTGAAGTAACAACCACGCAATTATGGAGGTAATCGATTGACTTCTTCCAAGGAATCTTCTCCTGTTTACCTAACCTCTATCATCCATTAGGTAAAGTATAATAGTAAGTTAGCCACCTTGTTATCAAAGCACAATATTACAGAATTCACGCATGTTTTTTTTTGTAATGAAATAAAATTTTAGTCTGTAAATACTATCAATACTGTATGAAAATGTGTACTGTACTCTGCTTTTCAAGAGAAAGGCATATTTTCCAATTTCACTTCTTATGGTAGGTTCATTGTTTTTTCATCCATCAACTATATACTCAATTTTAAATTGAAATCTTAGAATAGCAATATTACATACAATATAACAATACTTTTAATCATGTACCGTAGCTTATCTATTGTTGAACTAAATTATCACTTTCTGTTTAGGGCCTACTGAGTATTTAGCAGTAAATTAGTTATCAACTAAATAAGGTCAGTAAGCATATTTATTGTGGTATATTACTGTAAAGTGTATATTTTTTTTAGGTTTATCTTACTCAGTGCCGAGAACTGTTCTAAATACGGTACGGCATTTCCTTATTTTATGAATTTATTGGCTAATTATATAGTAGGCCAATCCCCAATTTGGGTTTTCTCGCAAATTTTTTCTTGTTATAAGCAGATACGCTAGTATAACAACAATCAAAAATAATTTCTAGGCGGAAAGTCCTAATTCACTAGATAATTGCAATCTTTCTCAAACCTCCACCTTACACTGTGTAACGCCTAGTTACAGTCACAATATTCAGGTTTTCCCAGCCATTATTTCATAATGGCCTTACTTAGGCCTATTTTAAGATAAGATAATTTATAAATTAATTGGTAAGTTAGTGAAATCAATCAATCAATATTTTTATTGCCAAAAAGTAAATTATACAACAATTTAACTTCTTCAAATTTACAGAAATTTCACTTCTTTAATGATAAGAACCAAATAACCATAAGTTTAGTTCATGTAATTAGTGGACTCTATCATTATTTTTCTTTACAGATGTGATGTTCACCTAAAAGAGTGCTATGTTTCGGCATGGCTTATTTCTGCGATTTATATCCAAGAAAGTGTTTTTCATCTTCATCTCAATAGCACTGATAATAGCCTACACAATATATGCTACCAACACTTGCCTTGTTCGATCTCTTCCATACATTCTGAAAAATGTAAGTACAGTAAACTTTACGTACATACCGGTATGCTATTACAGTATCAAGTACATCGGTGTATAGGTACATATATAAGGCAGAATAAAAAAAATAGTTGATCTAGTTTAGTTTATTTTTAATTTGTTTATCAAATTATTAATTTGATAAAAGTTTGATACAACACCTTCTGTTTCAATCGTCTTTATTTGATAGATAAAACGCAAGATTCTATAAATTGAATATGAATGTCTATTTCTGGCAAAAAGTATGGCTGCACGCAATTATTACAGAAATTAGTTCACATCGCGTGGGAAGGTCCATAACAAATGAATTGGCACAAGAAAAATATTCAATAAACAATCTTAAATTAACTTATTTTTCCGATAAAATTTCAAATTTAATAGATTATGTAAGCATGAGAGTAAAAGTATGAGTAATTCCCTACAAAACTATACGTTGAATGTTTTTAGGGAATTTTCAAAAGATTTGTATGATTATCACAAGGTTGTTTTCTTAATCTAAAGTAAGTATCAATAGCAATCCAGTAGAATCTTTCGGATTTTGAGGTGATACAATTTATTTTTAAAACGATCTCTTGTTTCTGCATGATAAGCCTACATGGATTTTATTTCATCTCTTTTTAAATTATAATATTCAGTTGATATTGTCTACAATAAATCATATAGGCTATATTCTTCTATTTTTGTTGTTTTCTTAGGATGAACTGACCAAGGTCCCATCAGCGCTTTCCATATTATCAACAGCCAAACCAGAATCAAGATCACATAACAATAAAGCTACCGTCGTTCGCCTTGTACCTTTGCTAACATGGTCTGGTTTAGCAGAAGAGCAACGAAAGGTAAAGAAACAATCTTTTTTATGTTGATCAACTTTGAAATCTTTATATATTTAAAGAATTTCGATAAAACTTATCACAGCTTGTGTAAGGATTTGAATAATCCAATTTAGATGTGGTTTGTGCCAAAAAAGGTAAGCGGTGCGGTCCTAATAATGCAGGTTCTACTTGTCAATATCAGTTTTCAAACAGCAGAAAATGTCAATATTAATTTTTTTCTGAGGGTGATGCCCACCATGAGCTCTGAGGTATGAGTAATGGGAGTGTGATGATAAAAGATGACGACTACAGAATTTTTTCGGTAATTGTTTGTGAAATTTAAATTAATTCAAATTGGATCATTCAATTTGCAAATAATTACTAATTTTATTATTGTTGCCAGCATTGAAAACATTGGTTTTTGTTGGCAGCACTTAATTGAAATAATTCAGAAATTTTAGTCGAAATTTATTGTTTAGAGGAATTCACATATCCCAAATTTAAGCCCAAAATCTGCATTTCTCCAGGGTTTTTTTTCAATCAGTTTTCTTTTTAATTAGATAAGATTAATATTTTGGAAGAAGAAGAAGAAGAAGAAGAAGAGTGAATGTAGAAGAGAATGTTTGATAAGATAGCATGAACAACTAATATAATATAGCCTATGGGAATAGTCCTCTTCTTGTTTGGTTTTGGTTAACTCCTATTTTTACCCCTAATTACCAAGTTTGAAATTTAATAACACCAACTGTGGAAAATTTAATATTTTAGAAGGAAGAAGTATCTTTGCTGCACTCAAAGAGTACCCATTTGGAAGAAAGAGAAGAAAGAAGAGTTTAGAACATATTTTATGTACAGAAAGAAGAAGAAGAAGAAAAGAGTGAATGTGCTGAAATGTTTGATAAGATAGACAATAATATGATCCTCCTTTAACTCCTATTTTTATTGCCCTAATTACCAAAGTTTGTTTTGTGCATTGAATATTGTAGATAGTAGACAATAGTCCATAAGTATAAGCAGAGAATTGTTTGAATCAGAAATCAGCTGATAATACTTAAACAGTGACTTTGACACAATAATCAAAAGGCTCAAAAGTCTTGAAGACCTTTAAAGTCTTTTAAAGACCTTTTTAAAGAAGACCTTTCAAAGAATAACTTTTTAAAAGACCTTTTCAATACCTTTCTGCGAGATTCAGCATTTTTAGGGGTAAGTATTGTGATATTGCTGGTCAAAACATATGTTTTCAGACAAGTTAAAAAGGGACCTGCTATATCTTTGCTTCACTCAAGTAACTTTCAGTGCAGCAAAGTGCTACTTTATGCACTAGGTACATAAATAATTATTGTTTTTGAAATGAATTGAATTTTTGTTGAATGAAGGTGGAGAAGAACGCGTCGAAAGACGGAGCTCCCAAGTACCGGTTCCTGCGGCAGCAAGGCCTGCATCCAATCAGACGGCTTCCCGATGCTCTGGTCATCGGTGTGAAGAAGAGCGGAACGCGCGCGCTGCTCGAATTCATTCGCCTGCATCCCGACGTGAGGGCGGCCGGATCCGAAGTGCACTTCTTCGACAGGCACTATTCCAATGGATTCACCTGGTACAGGTCAGTTATAACTGTGCTGGCGGCCACGAAATAAGACGGCTGAGACATTATCAAGAAGCAAGAGACAGACTATGTCTGAGACTATCTACTGTATTTATTTTGAATTAATTTGTAAATTTAGACAAGACATATTATAGAATTTCTATTTAACACATTGCAGTATTATACATGAAAAAATATAACAAAGAGCTATTATCAATAGACTGTCTACTGCGACATATGTTTATCCATTTCAGTATCAATGAATTAAAAAACTATTTGCTGTAGAACAATATTTATAGAATGAATCTAATCGATAACAGATTGTAGAAAGTTTTAAGTCGAGTTTATTGTCATAAGACTTAAGGAATTCAACTTACTATCGGATATCGTTACATTGAAGATTTGAATAAATACATATAAATTATCAAATTAAACAAATTAATGACATACTGATGTAACAAAATATAAAATTGAATATTTCTTAGTATTTTGTATGAAGATAAATGTATGAACTTTCCTATAACATTGCATTGTGTTATTAGAATTATTTCAGCAATTTAATCTACGACATAAGTTTTACAGTATTGTAATATATTGTATTGTAAAGTGCATTTTATTTAAATTATTGTGTTGTGTTAAGGAAACATATTTGGGGTTATCCTGTTGGTTCCGTCTTGTTTGTAATAATAAATAAATATTGAAAAATTTTCAATTGTTGACGATGCTTATTGCTTTTTTTCAACAGCAAATTAAAATTCTTGATTCTTGCTATCATAACTTTCTCTCTTCAATAAATCAATTCATACAAATACAATACAGAAACTTTTTCACATACATTCCCTTTGGGGCTTGTTTCATAAGAATTTAGAAGTCCTGTAAAACAGGAAAAAGGTGAAAACACCTTTCACTTGACATGGATAAGACTGCGTGCAATGCAATAAACTTATAAACAAAAACAAATTTATTACAAAAATAAACTTGAACAAAACAATAAAGTAGTGTGCGGCCATCATTTCCCCGTATTTCAGGACTTATTTCAGGCTCCTGATATTTTCTGGATATTGCATCAGTAAATTGCATGATTTGTAAAAGAATCGTTTCTGTATTTCAGACATAAAATGCCGCCCACACTCGAGGGTCAAATTACGATGGAAAAGACTCCGAGCTATTTTGTAACAAAGGAGGCCCCGGTACGAGTGCACCAAATGAATCCGACCACTAAGCTCCTGGTTGTTGTAAGAGATCCGGTCACCCGGGCTATCTCCGATTACACTCAAGTAGCCAGGTGAGCATTTCATCTTTCAGAAGTTTTTTTTTCTCCACTGAATGTGGATAATGTTCAGCAAAACGTATCACTCAAAATGAAATAGAATCTGCTGAATTTTGAGCTGTTCTTGAATTAAAAAATTCTTTAGTGCAATAACATTAGAAGCAATAATAGTGATAATTTCACCTTCCAAAACGTTTTTCTTCCTCTGCATGTGCACAGTGTTGTTTAACAAAACTTATCACTCGAAGACAATGTAATTAAATTTGCAAAACTTTGAGCTATTAAAAGTTTTGTTAGAATTAATCTACTCTGTAGTGTAACGAAAACAATATATTTTTTATAGAAGCATTAATCGTTAGCATTTCACCTTTCAAAACGTTTTTTCCCTCTAAATGTGCACAGTGTTCAGCAAAACTTATCACTCAAACACAATGAAATAAAATTTGAGGTATACCTAAATACGTACATTACTTTATTTACCCTCTATAGTGTTATAAACAATATATTTTCCTCCGCCTACCATCGAAAGTCCCATTTTACTCCCTGGAATCGAATACTAAAGTACTACTTTATACCTTATGAGACTAACCTATAAATAAAATGAATAAATAAAATTTTTATTGTCATTCAACAACAGTTATAGACAACGTCAAATACAGCTTAGCTATAGTCAGTCATACATTACATAGTTATAAAACATACATAACTCAGTCATAACATGATAATATTCTCAGTAATTACTTTCGTCCTAGTGACTATACTATTTTCACTATAAAACTAGTCTTTCCTCATGTGCCTTCTTCTTCTTAAGTTAACAGCCGTTGGGCTGGTTGGAAGCAACTCTCCACGCTTCTCTGTCATCCGCCATCCTTTTCATGTTGCTGTAGGTGGCACATCTCAAATCCTTCAAATGTTGTTCTGTGTACTCATGTGCCTATCTATTCTGAAATTGGCTACCATATTGGCTAGCTAATTCCATTCAATTACTACAATATTAATAGTTGATCATGTGTTTTGTGAACCAGCAAACGCCTGAACAAGGACATGAAGAGTTTCGAGGAGTTGGCTTTCGTGAACGGCTCGCAGTGTGGCATCGTGAACACGTCTTGGGGCCCGGTGCGCATTGGTGTCTATGCCCGCCACCTGGAGCGCTGGCTCAAGTACTTCCCCCTCCAGCAGATGTTGTTTGTCAGTGGCGAACGGCTGGTCGTCGATCCAGCCGCTGAGATGGCCCGAGTACAGGTCAGAGATTATTATTATAATCAATCTAAAACAGTGAAATACTTTATTTAGGTTACAGTATTCGTTATTAGATCATCTATCCAACATCTATAATCTAGATTCAGATTATTTATTTATTTAAACTCTTAGCACAATGCGCCGAGGATGAACATTATTGTTCGAGGCAACATGCGTCGCTTCACCACTCAATCTTCAATGTAATGTATAATAATCTAGATTCAGATTATTTATTTATTTAAACTCTTAGCACAATGCGCCGAGGATGAACATTATTGTTCGAAACGCGTCCGCTTCTCAATCTTCAATGTAATGTATATTGAAGTGTAATATATATATTTCATTACATTGCAAACACTTCATGGAATGATAGGCCAACACATATAGGCAAGATCAACCTAGGAAACATCTCCGATTATGGTACTCATAATTATATTAAAAAAATGATGTTGTCAATCAGTCAAATTTATTTAAAATTGAAACACTTTTCCATGGGTCATGCCTGTGCGTGGGAACCGAGTTCTGTACTATGCCAATTCTTCCGGAATAATATAAATAGTAGAAAAGAAGAATTAGAGGAGACAGTAGGATAGGAATAAGAGGATGGCATTGAAAATGAGAGATGAAATTAAAAATTTAGGAAAGGAAGAAGATTTGAGATAGGGAGTAAATATTACAACATGAGTTAAGAACATGTTATTGTAGTGTAAATTGAACTTAGAAAATTGGATATTTCTCTGCCAACTTCGGTTAACCTTGAAATCAGGATTCTTTTATTAATGTTTGTGCTACATTGTACGGTGTGTAGAGCAGGTGGAATATTATGATAAAGAGTATGGATAAGGTGATAAGAGATGCGGGGGTGGGTTGCCAACTTTTCTTCTTTGGATAATTGTGATTATGGTTTGCAACATATTGAACTCTCTTTTAAACCAAACAGAAACAATTTTTTGATAAAAAGTTGTCTGACATTTAAGCATTTGAAAAAGTTGAACAAACTATCTTTGGGGTAGCGCATTGGAACACAAAGAGCTGTCCTGATGATGGCCTCTTGGGTAATTTCCAACCTCCCGATAACAGTATTTGTGGAACCTCCCCAGACAATAATACCATATTGGAGGATGCATTGTACAAATGCATAATATACCATTTTCAGCTGTCTATTTTTCAACTGATGATTTTTGATCCTCAGAGAAAACATAAATAAATTTCCGTAGCCTGCCGTTAATGTGTGCAGTGTGAGCTGATCAAGACAGACTGCTATCAAATATAACGCCCAAGTAGTTGTCAACCAGTCCGACAACTGGACACTGACAGCCCCCTGCATCATCACATGTATTGCAGCTCCTGGTCATGACCATTTCCATTCATGAGGCCAATTCCATACATTTAGTTTTCTCAACATTTACAGATAATTTATTATGTTCAAGCCATTGCTTGATCTCCTTCAGCCCCTGATCAGCCCATGAAGATCCCTTTAACAGCAGCGCTGTCATCTGCATACAAAAACATCCTTCCATTTTGGAGGTTAACCCTGCCTAGATTACTATCAATTAATTGGTTAGCCTGATCTTTGAGGCTGAACAGTGAATCATTCATGGTGAGGTCACTTCTAAACCCAAACTGGTGTTAAATTATTCCTCGAAAAAATAACTTTTTCCAGAAAGAGAGATAGAGAATGCATGCTTTTGGTTGGTCGTCGTCTGAAGGATACTGTCTTAAAAAATTGAAGTTTTTTGAACACTTAATGGCAAGTATTTCACTTTGTGTGTCTACCATTACAAGATGAAAGTGTATGCTTCTTATCTTCATTAGAGTAATTTTAAAATGTGCTGTTTCCCTGCGCCTTTCTGTATTCACTTGATACCAATTATGAGCATTTTTAGTTGATCTTATAGAGCCTTCTTGTCTTACAGAACTTCCTAGGCCTTAAACATGTTGTGACCGAAAAGCATTTCTATTTCAACGCGACCAAAGGCTTCCCCTGCCTTATGAAATCGGAGGGTCGGTCGACGCCGCATTGCCTGGGCAAAACTAAAGGCCGCAATCATCCACACATCAGGCCGGCTGCCTTAGAGCGCCTGCGTCAATTCTACCGGCCTTTCAACTTGCGTTTCTATCAGATGACTGGCATCAACTTTGGCTGGTCCTAACCTCTTTCAACATATCAACTGTACCTGTCCGCTATGGAGTACTGGTCATTTTGTCTATTTTATTGTATGCTTATTAACCCTAACTAAAATTAGGGTTTGTGTCTAAATTAACAAAATTCAATGTAAAGCTTTTTGTATCACATTTGTAGCACACTTGAGGTGGTTTGTAACAGCATGATAGACTCAGATGGCCAAATTTTAAATAGAATCTTATTTTCAATATAATTGAAATTTCATTATTAGGGCTCCCTACCACATGCAGTTCTAACTGCAGGCCGGGACTGTGACAGGACTGTGATGGGGAATCCGGCAGGCTGATCGTCGGACTGTCAACTGTTGCACTGTGCGACAGCTCAACGATCAGACTGCAGGTGGCAATGTTAGTCAATGGAGTGGAATGCAGTTCGAGCTGTTGTAAAAGTTTTTTAACTGTGAGTCCTGTATTGCAGTTGGATAAACAGGCTGATAAACGACCCCTGTCTATCTATAGACAAACTTTAAATTGAGTCTCATTTTCAATTTGAATGTGAATTACATTGTTACATAGGTATAGTCAGTGTTGTTTTTGTAACAATATAGGTTCCGGTACGCAATGTTCTGGGGGGTCTGGGGTTTATTCAGAAGGGGGGGTCCGCCCCCGGGAAAACTTTTTCAATTAAGCCTCAAAAAGAGCGTTTTAAAGCTATTTGGGAGCAAGGAAAAAATTCAGGAATTCGTCTATAATTTGTCGCATAATGGCTCACATAAAGTTACAAAATATTTTGTTGTTTTTTTGTCCCAAGAGGTACCGGTACGGCGTACCGTCACAAAAACAGAACTGGGTATAGTGGTCGGCCTATGAGGAATAGCTTGACCCTTGGCTGATGGGTGGCTATCCGTTTTGCCGACTTGTCATTTGGACAAAACCATTCTCGGTGTCTGATGCACTGCTGGTGTCGACCACGTTTTGATATTATGTTACTGAATATTATCCTTCTAATGAATAATTATTTTTCTGAATCAAACAAAATCTCAATGATCCAATATGGTTTTCAGTTATAATCGTGACCCAAACTAACTACATTTGGTTCAAGATACAGTGAGATTTTTTTTAGGAAGGCGCTTGGCGAATGACGTGTTATTTAACGTTGACCTTATTTCTAAAATCATTGGGAACATTGGATAATTTATCGACCCCGAATTATCCGAGAGGGTGTCTACGCCAAAGAAAGCCTAATAAAATTATGATGTTATACTAGCTCTGGCTCCAATCTGTAAGTACAGTGACATTTATTTAATTTGATGCTTGGCATTAGATAGATAGGTAGAGAGATATCATTTCTCGACATTGCTGATGACCGTAGTGTACGATTTCAAATAAATAATACCTCTCTATCCATTTATTATTAATATATTTATTTAGCGTATGGCTTTTAATAGTGGGGAGACCCGAGTAGGGTTGTTCCACTTTACCAATTATCCCTTGATAGGGAACATAGTGAAAGTTTGTTTTCACTTAGAAAACAGAGGTCAGCATTTAAGTACAATAACATACTCTATCTTTTATTAGAATACATCAATTAATCTCAGTAAATATAATAATCTCAGTAAATATAAACTTGAATACCTCTCTCTATATTTTTTTTGTACTTGGTTAGCTAAGAAAACCCTTTTTTCTTCTCTCTTCCTTTTTTTTTTTAATTTTCTCTATAATGTGTGTCAATATTAATTATTAATATAAATACTCATAATATTGTTCCTCCATTGGGAGCCTGGCTAGTCGTTAGTAAGGCTAGTCAGTCACTCCCTATATTTGGAGGCATATTAAATTGTTACATTGCACTATATAGCTGCTTAACACAATGTTATCCAGCAGTGTTTTGTTCCCATCACTGGGTTGCGAAGACTAGCTTATGGTTGAGATGTCAATGTGCTAACCACACGTTACATCTTTTCTGGTTAATGATCATTCACCTCTGCTGATTCAGTCAAGTGGGTGTGAAACTGGCAACCAGCTGGTAGGCCTAAGCCCACATAGGGCTGTTGAGCCATTGATAAACAAAAAAATTCTATCTAATGCTAAGCGTCAAATTAAATGAATATCATTGTTCAGTCTGCAAGAATGTATAGGTCCAGCTGACAAAAGCAATTATTTGAAAAACGTCTTACAGTTTATTTATTGTAAGATGCAGTAATATGTTTTTAAAAAGGTGGAGACAGGCATGGTGTAGGTGCATATGTGCTTGTAACCAACAATCCTGTGTCTGTTCCCCTCCGCTACAGTCGTCTGATACGGGCGCCATCCTAAAAATATTTGGCTCTATCACATTAATTTGAATTCCGACATGCACTATGTATTGTTGTTTTTGAATCTGATTCTGAAGCTGATTCCCTATGTTCACACTTCGTCGATTTTTGTGTGCTGCGTTGGTAGCATGCTGTGCAGCACACAATATAATCGACCAAGTGTGGATGTAGGGATTGAGTTTGTCATACAAATAACTAAATACAGGTCGAAACGTTGTTATACCCTCAAAAGCCAAGCTGCTCAAGCTAGATCAAGCTGTTCTTGATTCAACCTATTTGCCATTATGCCAATATGCTATTTGCCATTTGGTCGATTTTTTCTTCTGCAACCAATGATTAAGCCTATGCAGCATACTGTGCAGCACACAAAAATCGACCAAGTGTGGACTGCTCTCTGGTAACAAAATACCTTCGTGTAAATTCACAAATCACCTCAAGCTTCTGTATTCAGTTTCTAGAAAGTACAGTACTCTGTAGCAACCATCAATTTTGATAATATAGTGATTTCACCAATCACACTAGGTATTAACTCATAGAGTAGTATCACTCGCACGACTAGTATAGAGCAGCTCATGCATCGATCAATAAATAAATAAATAGTAAAACATTTTACCATGTAGATGTAAGTATTATTGTTCCTTTCAACTGGCACCGTCTTATTGTAGTAACAAAATTACTACACGAATGCTATGCTCAATCTGTAATTGAATAGATAGAATAGTATTAGTTTTGAAGTGTCTGATATTTTACTCATCAGAAATCTCAGAGATTGAAGTTGGAATCTTCTGTTTTTAATTTCGTCGTATTCAACTGTATTTTTTGAATTAGTCGATTGATCCCAAGTTTTGATCAAAAATTTGATAACTGGATTTTATGATGCTCTATGAGACATCAAAATTGATAAATCACAAATTTAAAAGCATACTGGGACGTCTCTGATTGCAAAAATCTTTTGCTTTTCCACAATTCTCAAATAATGAAAGTAACCGTGTTCTTTTTATTTAATACCCATAGAAAAAATAATGAACAGAGATAAATTAGTTGAAAAAAAGCATTGAAATGTCAGATTAAAATTCTATTCGCCTAAATTTGGGCTGTTGGGATCTTTCACATTCTAATACACGGATTCCTCTGTTAAGTTATCAGTTTAGTTTAAATCTTGTAAAGATTCCGTCTTTTAAAGAAGGGGTTATTTCAGACACTTTCAAGAGTCACAATCATATTTATATACAGTAAACACATTAGCGAATTTCCAACACTGCATAGAATAAGCTCCCCAATTAGGATATAGACCGTCCAGACAAAGGAAATATTATTTATTATTTAATACGAAGTTTGTAATAAGAGATGACTGATTTTTATAGAAATATACCTCTATTTCAAAATGAAATGTATATCATGAAAATATCAGTTCCAAAGTTTCTTGGTTTGATATTCAGATCTATGCTTTGTTAGTTTCACGTTTTTTATACCTGTATTACATTTAAGCTTTAATTAAAATACCCATCCATTGTCTTTTTACAAATATGTTGTTTCTGAGAATAATCAGTGTTTGTTTTTTTGATTAACTACTTAATCTATGAATTAACTATTTTTATCTTGTCAAAATCACTGTTGATCGTCCAATTGCGAGCCAGTGTAGCTCAGTTGGCTGGAGCGTCACACCTTCAGTCTGCTATCGCTTCACTGGTCTCGGGTTCAATTCCCGTTCCGTCTGACACTTTTTCACAGTATCATCCTCCACCTTATAGCTACGTTAAAATTAATTTTGTTCAATTATTACAAGCTGAAAATAATTCATAACTCTTTTAACTGCAATTATTGTGATGAATTTAAAGGGCTCATACACTATTTGTGAAACTTTCCTCGTTGAATTCTCATTTATCATCGCCATAATATATTTATGTTTCCTATACCATCAGTATTTATGGTTTTGTGGAAAATCTAAAAATCAAACTTTATTTTTAAAGTTTTAGAATCAATTAGAAAGATTGAACTTTACTAATCATCTACTAAAGTGTTTGTTTACAACTTTTGTGTTACTTTAATATAGAACTACTTAAACTTTATTGTATATCAAGATGAAAAGAGCATTTTTTATAAATTGCTTTCTAAAATTCTTTATAAGGTGCTTGTTATGTACTTTTTCTAATTTTATACTAGTTATCTACGGTTTTTTAATAATTGTTATATTTTCACAATTTTATCCTGTATCCTGTAATATGTCTCTGTATAATCATTGTTAGTTATGTTTTTAAATTCTAATTTAAGAACAGCCGGGGAGTGAAAATAAATCGTAACGCAGATATTCTGCACTGCTTTTTTAGCTTTAATCTTAATCCCCATTTTTAAAGGTTGTTATTAATATCACCTCATTTGTCTTCCACCTTAGCTTTTAAAAACACCACCTTTTTAAAAGCTTTATACCTCTTTAATCAATCATCTTTGTGAATCAATTTATCGGATATTTACTCAATCATTATACCAAATAACCATTTGCTTTTTTGTTACACTGATTGTTAAGCATTCATAACAGTTGATTAATTGCAACGTCTAAATATTCTTTAATTTTGTTCAATTATCAGTTAAAACACAATTTACTAAGTGTGTTGCAGTAGTATAATTGTTGACATTTTTCTATTGGTATTCGTTATTTACAATATAATTAGTCTTCCTTCAGTTAATTTTCTATATGTGTAAATTGTGTATTGTTAGACAATGTTGATCTGATCTATTTTCTTGAACTGTTCCTATTTTATTTTTTATTTTTTGTAAGAAAATAGAAAACAATTTGAAACTAAAAATCCGACTATTTGGAAAGTGAGTTGGAATCTAATCCCAGTATGTTTCTGTACTTGATAGATTCACGTTTTTCTCAATCAATTTGTTATAGTGAATTTATTTAGCTCTATTCATTAGCTGGATAGTATTAGATTTGTATTTTATTTTGATCAGTCATATCTATACAACTGGAATAATTTATTGTTATTTATGATATTATGTATTTACATTCATAATATCTGTTGTAACTGTAAACACTGTAACGTTCATTTAAATTTTCCCTTGTACCTGATTTAGAAACTTGAGTAGAACTTGTTTGAGTTAGAACTCTAACAAGTTCTTAAGTAGATCTGTTTGCTTAAGTAGAATTTGTTTCTTTAATAAGAAGTTCTATCTCTAATTGGTATTAGTAGCATTTATAGAACAGTAGCCTACATCGAATGAGAATCCCTCTTCCTTTTAATATTGTCTATGATAGGCCTATCATGAAAAACCTCAATAGTTTATTTAATCAACTGTTTTAATTATTACATAGGTGACTCATTTGTATGATTCTTGAATGGTTGTAAAATTTATTTATTAAGTTATATAATTTTAATCTCTTGCCATATAATAGCTTTAAACAATATTGTCATTATTTCTAATGAGTGATACATCTCATGGTACATCCTTTTCATTGATTTTTTGTTTTGATATTATACTTGTTAGTCGTTTTGTTATGAAGTTCTTCATTCAATTGCCATACGGCGGTAAACTTCTCTTTTTTTAAGTAGTTCTTATTTTATAAATTTTAGCTAGAAGTATGTTCGTCATGAATTAGGTTAAATCGCAAATTTATTGTTTTTTCATCATTTATTCATCATAGTTCATTTATTGTTTAATCAAATAAAAATTATTTCACACAAACACACACAAGATTACAAAATACATTTTAAAAAAGCAAAAAAATCAGGTGAAACCACTGGCATAAGACTAACCTTGTTAATGAAATAGATAATTATATTATAATTTGCAATGCCAAACCTCTCTTCATCCAGTTATTTTAACTTCATAACCTATATGATTCTTACAAATAACTTACAAAAGTTTTTTTTTCTAAATTCACTAGTTAATTATATATTGGCGTCATTCTATCATTTAAAAATTAAGAATAGAAATATTGGCTTAAATATTTTATAATGAGATTTCCGATATTTTTTAAAGGAATTCAAATTTGTATTATTCGTCTCTCTTTTGGATTTGATAGATTTTATATGAGGAACATAAGTTATTTTCAAATCATTTTTATACAAAAACCATCAATCATAATTATTGACAATCACCAAAATTATTATTATTTAAGCAAATTTTTTTGTAGCTGTAATATTTCTACTCATCAGTTTTTAAATGTGTAAAAACTGAATTCACTTAGTTTCTTTTAGTGTTAGATTTAGTACCAAATCTCCACAACCTCTAACTACCTCCAAATCCAAGTCATTTTTCAAATGTTTTTTTTTCAATTTATATTTTATTGTAGTTGTTAGTATTATTTTATTACTCTGGTGGTTTTAATTATTTGTAAAAGAGGGCTTTAAGAGACATCATAGTTGCCAAAAGCATTGTAGTATTGCATTGCAAAAGCATTTTTATTGTTCCTTCATTTTCTGAGTACTTTAAATTAATCTTGGTTTTGCTGGAGGATGCTTTTCAAAATTGAATCTTTTTCTGCTGATTTAACATTGGAAAGTATTGTTTACTTGGTATAGCAATATCAAAGAAGTATTGAATTAATTTTATATTATACTTAAACTCATTAAAATGAATTACTGTGTAATTTGTTTTTGATCTCTCAAATTTTCTATTTTCATAATAGAAATAGTGGAACTATCTCATAAAAAACCTGAATTTCATTTATTGAAGTTGGACCTAAAATGAATATAGCTCACCTTAAAGTAAAAGTATTATAATCAGGTTTAATTAAATTCTGAGCACATATTATAATTATTTCTCTAAAATTCAAGAACAATGAGTTGTCATATATAAATTGGAGAATTGCTTTAAAACTCAACTACTTCTATACCATTAAGTTTTGATTTTGTCACTTAGTATTATGAATTTTAAATTTTATTAAACTTTGTACTTAACGCCTGAAGAAAATGAGTAACATAATTTGTGTGCTATTATTTCTTACCTGATCAATCATCATCCAAATACAGGATTACCTCATCATACAAATCAAGAGAAATGTATGAGACATAATAAAACATGTTCGTTCTTCAACGAACAGAATAGTTTCACTTTTCACCACTTTTAGAAGCTTGGTAAATTATTATTAGAAGTCCTTTAATGCAGGATTATTCCCTATGTCCACACTTGGTCGATTTTTGTCTGCTTTTCGATTTTTGTCATAACGCACGCTGTGCAGCACATGGTGTAGCATTCGTTTCCCGTCCAATTTCCATAGGATGCTGCACCTATTGAGAAACGTCTATAGCCTAACAATGAAAGAATCAAATAATCGCTTATAAACCCACAAGAAGCTGTTATGTAAAGTTTTATGATGGGTTTGTTAATTTGACTTTTTTTATTATCTTTGACATTGTTATGACAGGATGTTGTGGGTTGAACTAATAAACAATTTGATTTGTAAGATTTTATTTACATAAAAATACATTTATGTGGTTTTTCTTCTTTTTTTGAAGATCTGTACAAATCTGATGAAACATAATTATTTAATAAGTGTGAAAACTCCCATCTGCTTCCATATCCATATTCTGCATTTTTAAATAATCTTATTTAAAAATAAAATAATACAACTCTTACAGAAACGTACAATCATTAGATTCTTATTGTTTTATAACAAATGTCTATGATTTTTACCCAAAAGGTAAAAATTACCATTTAATCCTCTAGAAATCTTGATTTCTGAATACTTGGTAGTACTGAAAAACTCCACTGTAAAACAGCCATATCATTGCATTTTGATTATTTTCCCAGACCAAAGTTTTCAGTAATTTCATTGCCCTGTGAATTACGAATTATTTATCGGAGTTGGACTGTAAAAATGATTTGTTATTAACTTACTACTTATCAATGAATCTTTTAAAATACATCAATATCAGATTATTATCTGTTGAATTTATTGGGCGTTTTAGCAACGTTGAGCAACAAAAATAGGTATATCTATTAATAATTTTACTTAGTAATAGGTAACTCTCATATTATTTAATTGAAAAATCCCATATATATGAGATTTTTTCAATAAAACTATCACAAGTAGTTGATTTTTTGTCAGAGTTTACATACTAACGGCCAGCTGCACGAAAATCCAATTGAATTCAAGCGGTGTGAAATTCACTTAAATACAATTTTAAACCACATAGCAGTCAATAAGTTTAAAATTGTATTTAAGTGAATTATCAACAAGCAGTTCGTGATGGAAAGTGAAATAGAAGCGCTGTAAAATGATGTCATCTAGCGCAACCAATACACCAATGAA
Source organism: Laodelphax striatellus (assembly GCA_017141395.1). Taxonomy (NCBI): domain Eukaryota; kingdom Metazoa; phylum Arthropoda; class Insecta; order Hemiptera; family Delphacidae; genus Laodelphax; species Laodelphax striatellus. The sequence goes on along the minus strand of CM029538.1, from coordinate 18,612,903 downwards.
TGAATCTGACGACCTTGCAATGACGTAATTTTACGGTGGTTAAATTCGATAGGACTCTGGCCCAACTGGCCGATAGCATGCTACCATAACATGAGATCAACTATTATATACCTATACATAACTAATTGACTCAACGTGTCTTCAACTGAACTTAAAAATAGACATAAATTATACATTAGAGATTAACAAAATATAAAACCAGACAATAGCAGTTAATAACAATCGATAGCAGTTGATAACAATCGATAGCAGTTGATAACAATCGGTAGCAGTTAATAACAATCGATAGCATTAATCAATTCATCTCTGTTTAAGTCAAAGCCCAATATTGTGTCCATAAGCGCATTGAAATCATCAGTAGACTCAAACCACTCATCCTTTTGTTGTATGAATTTTTCAATATTCACTGAGGATAATTTTGACAAGAATTCGTCAACTGTGAAGTTTTTCCTTCTACTTTCGTGTACGCGTTTTGCAGTTTGTCTCTGCTGATCATCATCGCTGACAACATCATCGGTTGCTAGTCTTGATAGAAGAATGGTGTCTCTGTTATCGACAATGTAGTTGATGGCATCTTCACCAATTATTGTCTGCAAAATAATGAAAGTGGAAAGTTAAGAACTGGTTAGAACGGCACTAGTAATAAATGACAAGAAAATGTTATTTTAGAAGAGTATTCTAGTGATCCCAGTCGTCCAGTGAGGCCAGTTGTCACTTACGGCTGCGAAACGTGGACAATCCTACCAGAAGACCGAAAAGCTCTGATGGTGTTTGAGGGGAAAACTGGTAAGGAGGATGTATGGTCCAGTTTATGAAAACGGCACTTGGAGAATAAGAAAAAATATGGAAATCCATAGGAGAGGCAATCCTTGAAGGCATAAATATCCTACGATTTGTCAAGTCAAGAAGGATATGCTGGCTTGGACATGTTGATAGAATGGCCGAGGATGCAAAAAGTCATGCTGAAGGAGAAACTGGATGCAGTGAAGAAGAGGAGGCTGAGGGCATGATGGACACAGAACCGGGAGAGAGACCTGATATCGATGGGAGTCAGAGGTTGGAGAAGGATGGCAGGAGACAGAGATGTGTGGGGGGTATTGCGGAGGAGGCCAAAGCAAGCCCACATTGGGCTGTAGCGCCAGGATAAGTAAGTAATATTCAGTGATTCTGAAATAAAAAGTCATACGATAAAAAAAAGTGATTCTAAAATAAAAGGCAGAATGTGCAGGGACATCTCAAAGGGAGATGAACTTTCCTTCCATAATAGTATATTACGCTACAAGACTGGGAAGTAGGTGTTTACGGTACAAGTTCGGGAAGATATGCGCGTAACACCTTCCTGGGCGAGTCGCGTACGATACTTTCCGCACCACTACGGGCCAACGTACATGGAGGCGTTGAGAACATACTAAAAATAATTATTGCAAGTCTAAAACAGAAAATATTACTGACGGAAACAAATTTAAATCATGTTGTGGATGTTGAAATAATAATATTTTACAAGTAGATTATAATAGTACAAGTCGATATAATAGTATATATTATTTCTCTACAATAAAAAGGATGAATAATAATAAAATTGTGGAAAATGTTCACTGTTGGACTGGGCCTGTGTTTCTCTTAGAAATGCGACCGGCCGAATTCGCTGTTTCTCTACCCTAAAATCACTCTCTTCTCTCTCTCTCTCTCTCTGTTGATGAAAAGGATTTCTTTGTGTCTCCTTTTCCAAGAATGGACATTCATATGTCCAAACTTCACCTTTTTATATAGATAAATCACAACTATTAAATCATCAGTATAGTTTTTCTTTATATCTACTCATGGCATAATAATTTATAAGCTAATGTAAATTTGACGAATAATCAATATTGTATATTTGTTATTGTAATCTAGAATTTAAGCCGTCATATTTGTTATCTAGATGAATAAAGTAATAAATCTAAAATCTAAATCTCTCTATCTCAGCAATGTGGCAGCTCTGTACCCCAATAGCGCAATACTGCAATTCAAGGTTTGAATAGACTGTAGCAGATTTTTCTAATTTTTCAATTTTTTCCCCAATAAATGAGTAGAATGAGTAGATAAAGCTTAGGACTACATACCTCTGAACCAGGCTCTAAGTCTTGAACTGGAATTTGTTCTTGATTGCAGCCGCCATTTTGTGCGACGACTTGCTCAACCTCTGTTGACGTTTCTTGTTTGGGTTCCTCAAGATAATCGTAACGCTTTAAAATGTCGACCAGATTAGTTAGAATGGATGCTGACATTCTGGACACAATATAATCGCAATCATCATTCAGCGTTTCCCATAACACCTTTAATAAATAATCATAAATTTGATTAGAGGAATAATTATTGAATTTTCTTATTCTTTTAAGCATTCTTGCATAAGGTACAATTTTAAAAAGTATCCTTATTTCTTATATATAAGAAGAGTTATGAAAGACTAATGACAGTCACTAACTGAGCTAATTTGGATGCGGTTTGTGCCAAAACGAAAATTAGCGGTTCTTGATGTGCAGGTTTCATTTTGTATTTTGGAAGAAAATACGTTTAAAGGGTAAAAATGTGAAATAAACTCAGCACCATCTCTCGGCTCTTGTCGGAACTGCTAGGTCCTGTTTGATAGATAGAGTATCGAATGAGTTGTCTTCAAATTTGAATAAAGCAAGCGGCGCTGGTAGGCTTACTCTAGTGGCTAGTCCATTTTAATAACAGTTTGACATACGGTATTCGATAAATTCAATTTTCATTTAAATAATTTATTAATAAAACAATTCATTGCAATTCGACTTTCAATGATAAATTATTTCAAGTTGGATTTGAATAATCAATCTAATGAAATAATTTTATCACCGTTTGTAATTCAATGAGAAATAAATTAAGATAAGAACATTTTTATCCTGAATGATGAAATGTCTGCTAAAGTACACAATACTGGAAAATTAAGTTTAACAATGTATCACTAGAAGGTGCACGAGAACTTGTTCGAATTTACATTGAAGAATATGGAGAAATCTACAATAATTTAATACGAAAATCCTTATTTTGTAAATATTTTCCATACTTCTTACCTGAAGACAGCCGATTTCACTTAATCGTTCCAGAATATTCTTCAACATAAGTTTTGATTCGTTGTTCACTGCACGTTTGGATTCACACTGTTCAACTATATTTGAATCCGACGGGAATAGTCCATCCACTAAATTATTCTCTTCGAAAACACTTTGCATTACGGCCTTCCAAAATTTCAAAGCATTCAATTTTACTTCCCAATATAGATCATCAATAGCAAAATAGATGAACTGCGTGTAAAGTTCATCCATTTGAGAATCCCTGAAAACAAATGAAGTATTATTACGAATTTTAGCTAATGGTTGCAAATCTATTCATGCACTAAAAATATTCAAAAAGCTTTTAAATTGATGGTGCAGGAATCTTCACTAGAACATATATGATGTGTTTAATCTACATCTACAGTATTTGATGAAAAATATTTGTGCTTATTTGAACAATCCAAATTGCGGTTTCAATTGAAACAAAACTCCAATACAATAGTATTAAAAATTCCAAAATCACAATAAAACCTCTGGTACACATCTTTAGATGTCTCTACAGAAATAAGTCGCATACTGAGTGGTCTGGAGACCGTGGAGGCCAAGCGACGTTAGCGTTTCTTGAAATTATGCGCTCCCCAAACAAACGTCTCAATGCAGCCATTGACAAAAGTGATTTCTAACTTTATTGATATTTCATGTAATTTTCACTATTGCCCATCTCATTTTGTGCATTAAATTTTCTTTGTCAATTCATTGGTTTATCATAATTATTTCAAACCCGTATCTGTGCGCCACTCTATACAAATATCATAATGTGATTTGTGAGAGAAAACCCAAGCTCGGCCCTTACTGTTTCTCTACCAAAATTTTATGAATATTGTAGTACCGTACCAACAAGCTATGAATTCACAAAACAGAAAATTCCTGTACAGAAATAAAGAACTAAGAATTTCGAATTTGTGAAAGGAATTTGTGGTAGGAAGAGATGAACAAAAAATATTCCTGCTTTCTAAAAGTGGACAATCGATTTAAAAATAGCACTATCCTTCATATTAAAAGAAGAACTCAATTGAAATGTCTAAAATCATGTAATATTAATGAAAGAATACCGCTATTTCTATTGAATTCGTTTCCAACAATTTTGATAATAATCAACAATAATGTTGATAATAATCAACAATAATGTTGATAATAATCAACATTAAGAGGCGGCAAGAGTCGACTGAACGTTGATCACAATACAACGAATGAAATATTGTAATGTGTATGACACTTGTAGTATTTTAATAATAATTATAATATTTTTGTGTTTTATGTTAAGTAATATTGACAATATTCTTGTTTCTTTATGTTTACTAATAGTGATTTTTTGTGGAGAGCCATCACATAATATGAGTGCAGTATAGTATGAGGGCTTTAGAACATTTTTAATGATCTGATGTAAAATTAGAATCACTTCAACATTAAATGCAAATTTGAAAATTGAAAGCAAATTTTGCTATCTAACCTTATTCCACCAGCTTCATAAATTTCTGTAATCAATGCTATTTGTTCTGTGCGTAGCAGGGCAGTACATGAACTCTTAGAATGGTCACTACTCAGGAGATCCATTATTTTATCCTGAAACAAATTACAAGCAAATTCTATTGCAAAAGAACAATGAAATGAAAATAATTGATATGCAATAGGATAATGATTGATAAGTAAATAATTAATTTAGCTTTGTAATGTATAAGCAATAACTAAGATTCAAATTCAATGGTAGGAATTGATGAATTATTTGTTACGAGAATGGAAGAGGGTTCATAGGATTTCATTCCATTGGAAGTAATGGTTCTTCAATTGTATAGCAATCCAGTTGTATGTAAATACAATGTTATAACAATCAAACCCCTAAACAACACAACTAAACGGACCAAGAAAAAAGTAGTGTTGTTTTGGAGTATTTTTGAAAACTGGGTTCGCAATATACAGTACATTACAGTATATTGAGTGTTATGTATGTTTCATAGGGATTTGAAACAAATACGTTATATCAGTTTTTAAAATTGAGCTTCTCAGATAGAAGTACGTAGTAACTTAATGATGATGTGAATTTTCGTCTTGGTTTTATTGAATACTAGTCCAAGCCCACAGCACCGCTTGTTTTCCAAATACGTAGGCCTATTCAATACTACAGTGACTATAGGAATCTCTATAGTCACAGTATTGAATACGTAATAATCCACCTAATATATGGAATTGTTCAGTAACAACTGAACAATTAGAAAATAACTTTTTCTAATTTCAGAATTATTGTTACTCTATACAGAGTAATCAATTCTCTGTATAGCAGTTCAAGTCTCCAGTTTCGTCAAAATCCGAGAGATGGCGCCGACTTTATTTTACATTTTCTACCCATTAAACGTATTTTTTCTCCAAAATACAAATCCAACCTGTACATCTAGGACCACCAACTTCTAATTTCGCAAACCGTATCTAAATTGGCCCAATATAACGGCCGTAGTTGGAGATTAGTTTTACAAAAGTCTTTCAATATAATAAAATATATAATATTCACTTTTCTCAATTTCTATTAAAACCTGAATCTGATTCAGATACTGGCTTATATAAACTTATATACTTATAAGCTTATATTCAACTAACTCATTTTACTTTAAACCAGAAAAATCTAAATTACCGTATACCACAAAGCTGTGTTGAAGTGTAATCAATTTGATAAGAGCATTCTACTTACCAGCAAGTTCAAGGGTGATAAACAATCATTCCAAATTCGATCAGATTTGATCATTTTCTGAAGACATCGCATTGCTGATATTTTAGCATAATCTTCACAGTCGTTGAACATAGTAAGGAAGATGTTGGTGGGAAATTTCGAGTTCACAATAAAGTCTACAATCGTTGGGAAACCTGGAAAGTTGGCGACAATTATAGTGGTGTTGAAAGTTGGGAGGAATTATAGAACACATCAATATAATATCAATACGAAAATGGAATTAAGTTATCAAACTGATGGATTGAAAACTGTATAAACTGAATTCCGAGCTTGGAATCAAATTCGTTCTGTTGAATAATAATAAACATTTTTATAGAGTATTGACAAATAATATAATTTTTTTAATAACTCGTGCTCTAATTTCATTACACAGTGCGTTCACTTTGCACCATGGGCTGACAATGAATTAACTCATTACAGCTTTTTACAAAGTTGAAAGTGTACAAGAACTCATCCACTATGATGCAGACATATTAATATTGTACAGTGGGTGAACTCAACTTTCACCTTTACTTCTTGCCTTTCTCTTTAACCGATCCAGATTGAATCTTGTAAACATTTCCTTAGATTAATTTTTTTCTATTTTTTCCTCATAAATCACTTGATTTTCCTCACTTGATTTAATTTCTGTGATTTAGTTGATTGCGATGTATTTATTTGCTTTTGCTTGCTCAGTACTGTATCGTTTGGGAATACAGTATCATTGCAACAGACTTGTATCAGTGTGAGTTTTCTCTAGATTTCACATCGAATTTCGAAGTGGTGGAAGCACAGTAGAAAGGAATGCACCAAAAGTTTTCTAATATAATAGATTTCTAGTCCAGATAGCATAGCAAAGTAACTAGCAATACTTCTAAATTATTATCGAGAGATAACGTTGTACTGTGTACAGATTACCTGTGTTTAAATAAAACGTTATGTACAGGGTACCTTTGCTTGAATGTAGTTGTCGTATTTGACAAAAATACCCAGATATACTCACCATTCTGACTTTGGATAGCCATACTTTTGACAATTTCAATGACACTGTCCCTGATTCTCCATTCAGGGTGGCACATATACTTCAACAGTGTCTCCCTTAAAGGATAGAGCTGTTCTTCAACAAATTTACCATTAATTTCTGGATCATTGGTTGGTTTCAAAGTATTTACAATGCTTTCAAGCAGGGATAGAATTCTCATCTTGACCTGTTGGAATAATATGTTCAATCTATATTAATTTTCTGAAAGAATACCACTAACTAGAAGAATAACTAATGATAATCAATAGCAATCAACTAATAATCAATATTTGGTAGCTTCAGAGACCAAGTCTTGAAAAAAAACTCAAGTAGAATTGGGCACGCCAGGCAGGCGACTCAAAACTTAAACTAGAAAAATTGAAAACACTAGACCAAAAGTGAAAAAATTACGGTTGAAATTGAAAAATATATTGACGAAAATGCCATGGTATCCAAGCGACTCATTAGGTGATTTTTCAACTTAAGATTGTTCGAAATGTACCTTTACAAATATGTCACCTTATGAGTCAAGTCACGGCTTTTCAATTTACAAGGTCCAGTAAATTTGATTATTACTTAATGCATGCCATCTTCTAGCTAGTTTGATAGCAATAAACATTTATTTCAATGACCAGTACAGTAATCAAGAGTGCTACTTATGGATTTACTTACACATGTATCCAATTCTTCAAAATCAATTAGATTGCACAAATAGCAGATGATATCAGTCTCTGACAAAATACGCCAGTTGTCTGCTGCTTGTGATTTGAATAAATCGTCCAATATGGTGATAGTTTCGGTCAGAAATTTGGGATATTCTAATACGATGCTGGACAAGTAGCGTGCACATGCAACTCCAATCAATTCAGTTCTGGCCCCCTGTGGATCTTTGTAGAAAATGTTGTGGTATGTTTCAAGTATAGTTATGAATACGCCGAAAAGAATTTCTATCTTGTCCTGTAACAGAAGAATATAAAAAATATTTATAAAATTGGTAGGGTGAAATATCTTATAAAATAAATATTATAATTCATGTATTATAGAAAAATTGTTTTGAAGAGTTGAGGTTATAATATTTCACTAAACAAACATTGGTCTGATGAACGTGAAAAATATTATATCACAAGCTTCACTTTCTCGCGATTTCATGTAAAATAATCCAGTACGTAGAAGATTTCGACGGTTTCAAGACAAGATTTCCTTGACATAATAGGGAACCGAGAAATCGATGTATCTCAGTTATTGTCGGATTTTACAAAATCAGCTACTATTTTCTTCAGAATTAAAAGCTCTACAGTTTTGTAATGATATACATTTTGTGTAACTTTTCATTTCTCCAGTAAACTCACATTGAAACTTTCAGTCAGCCGCCATTTTGAAAAATTCAGATATTGGAAATATTTAATATTAGTGTTTTGTAGACCTGATACTAATTAGTGAGTCTATCAATAAATGTAAATCCATTAACGACATTTGATGCAAACAATTAAAATAATAAAATGGCGCATTACAGGAAAACTGTAACTTTCCCCAACGACATTTCCTGTCTGTTTCAGCTTTTAGAATAGCGTGTTGTTACAAGAATTACTATTTTTTGAGAAATCACTATTTTTTGAGACACCATGTATACCTACAAACCAACATCCGGTTGATTTATATCGATTTTTTCGCTGCGGATGAGGTCTACAGAGCGGTTACACACAAACGGTTTTTGGACGGTTACCAGCGGTTTCATGTGTGGGAGAGAGACAAGATCATGTCAGCTTACAGAGAGTGTATAGTAATACTATACACTCTTTGTATGTCAGCTGTTTTTTGTCTCTCTCCCACATATGCAACCGCCCAAAAACCGTTGGTGTGAACCCGCTCTAAGTATATTACTTGTGCGTGGGTAATGAGGTGAAGGATGATAAGGAAAAAATGCCAGATAAAAGAGCATTGAAAATAAATGTTGTCACCTTATCAATTTGATTGCTGATTCTGCTGATAACTTTGAAGATTGATCGTATCACCTCAACTTTATTCTTATCGTCCAGGATTGAGAAGATCTCTGGATACTGCCACACCATTGAACGAGTGCCCAAGTTGAAGTGCTTGGAATGTTTTTGTGAATATTGATCAAGAAACGGTTGTAGTGGTACAATCTGTAATAATTTTCAATTGATAATTAATTAACATTGCAACAAAGGTTAGTATTGAAATGCATTAATAAACGAATTGCAAATACTGACAACATTTTACTACCAAATAAATTATAAACATAAACCTGGGAACAATATTTTGGTACAGTGGCGTTTATCGAATTTACCCAAGTTGTTCATTCTGTTGTCAATTTTCGCAGTTGCGGACGTCTTCAGAATTATTTTTAGCATTATTTGGGTTTTTGTTTGATTGATTATTATTACCTATTATTATTAATATCCAATTTATTTTATAATATGCTTTTGTGTTAGTTTATAGTCTAGTATAGTTTAAGTTAATAACTTTTTGGATTTCCGTTTATCATTATTACTAGATAACATGAATATTTTCTATTATGATATTGGAATAATAAATATCTAAATACTGTACAGTATCTTGGATGAACTGTCTTCATTATTAGAAAGGTGAAATAGAACTTATTTATCGTATTTCTTTCAAGAATGAAAAATCATTTCCTGCACTTACGAAAAAGGCGAATAAATTGGAATCCAATTGCGAATCCATGCTACATTCCTGCGATTTTCGTTCTTCACTCAGCGAAGTGTTCAGCTGCATACATTGCAACATTATATCATAAGCAAGACCAGGTCTCTCATTTAGAAAGGCAAGAAGATGAAGGTAACTGAGCGTTGTTAGAATCTCTTGCACTTTTTCCAAAGAATTAATGTCATTAAATTCGAAGTATATTATCAGTTTAACGAAACTGATGATCTGAAAACAAGAAAATTTGAACAGTATTAATACCAAAAATGTTCTCACACTCTGAAAAATTAATAACCCAGTGATATGCGGATAATGTATTACTAAACATCAAAGCACGATAGTAGTTGAGTGTAAATTTAATTTAATTCATTGTCAGAAATTTTCCAGGATTATATCGTGTTTAATGAAAAAGTGTAACAACTTTGAAAATTGAAGGTACATAGTCTAATTAGAGTATTTATTAAAATTTTAGCAATTGCTGATAATCTCGTAGAAAATAATTGAAAAAGGCTACTCTTTTCCTTTCATTACAAGGTATTTCATAATTTTCGAACCATAGAATTGTATCGTTCACTTCAGTCTACTGGTTCACTCTATAATGCATGGAATTGTTGCTCTTGAATGCATTAAGAGTTAAGGTTGCAATTGACAACCACTTATGAAACATTGGGTATGTTTACACTTGGTCAATTTAGTGTGCTGCACAGCATGCTACCAATACTCAAGCATATGCAACATGTTGTGCAGCACACAAAAATCGTCCAATTGTGGGCATAGGAAATGGTTTCATAGGCTTTACCTCAGATTAGAACCAAATTCCATGACAGAATATAAACTTTCATATAAGATATTAGATACATTTTTTAACGTGAAATCAAATTTCATTGAATAATTACTATATCTTTAACATACAACTAATTTTTTTTTTTTCAAATTAAAGACATATAGTATAATTTTCTTACATTATCGGGGGTGCAAGCATTACTGAATGCCATTCTCCATACCCAATCTTCAAAATTATATTCAGCGAGCAATTTACATAGATCAAGTTCAGAAGATTTCGTCTCCACCAGACAGCTCAACAGATTTATAGTTGAGACGTACTTCAGTTTAGCCCTTTCTTGAGCAATTATAAGGTTGTTTATATTTTTCCTTGAAAGGTATTTTTCGGCATTCTTAAGCAATTCAGCCATGTCAGGAGTGCAAGATTCGCATCTCTGTAGAGCTAAGGGTTCCATTATTCGATCCAGTAGTTGAAAGCACTTTTCGTTATCATTTTTATGCAGCATAATTATGGCATTCAACAGTAACTTTTCCACCTCAGCTCTTAAGTACAGACTTTTATTCAAACGTTTTTCAGATATTACCAGCTCGAAGGTATCTGAAAAAATGTAATTTTCAAGGTGATTGTAAAGTAATGTAAGTATATGAAAGCAACATTAACACAATGAAAGATTAACTATAATTTTCTTGCGTTGAATGATTCTAAAATCTACAAATATATAGCCTCTAAGCCTCAAATTGAGCCCAAGAATTGATATTTCTCACTTCTCATATTGTAGGCCTGTGTCTACTCGAAATAAGGCCTAAATTACTGAATCAGAAATAGACGCAATAAATCATAGAAATACAATCAATACGATAATAATTGGGATTAGCCTAATATCCAATATCCTGAACAACAACCAGACTTCACCGGACAGATCGTGTCAAAAAATTGAAACTTGTTGCACAGATGGAAGCGTCACAGACCAGCAAAGTTGTTATCAAAAAAATTCTCTAAACGATAGAAGCTCCTCCCAATGAGCCACCTTGATAGGGTGGCCTGGCCAACTATTATAAAGTAAGCTTACGGTACAATTATTGAGTAAGATAAACTATAATGGAAAAAATCAATTTCATACCTGAGTTCATGAACCAATAAACTCCATCAATATGACTGACAATATTATTCATGAGCTCAGTGTAATTTATCATGAGAGACAGGTCATCCTGCTCTGTTTTCACTAGATCACTGATTCTATTCAACAAGTCAGTAGTCAAAATTTTAGTGACATCATTCGAATTAGACGTCAATATTTGGACTACTTGAATGACAAATATTTTTATGTTTTTCTTCAGTGATTCCCATTGCGGTATCGCCCTCATACACCAGGGAAGAAGTATAACATCTTTCCAATGTGAAAATTCCTCTGAAACAAATTATAAACATTAGCCAACATTTGCTACCTTCAATAAATCGGTTAATGACTTCACATGATCCTTTTCAAGAAAAAAATTAACATAAATTCTTAATAACATACATTATGGAATCTATTCAATGAATATAAAGAAGTTTCCATTACCAGAATGAATGTGGTCGGCCAAATGCTCTTTCAGCTGTGCTAGAATGCTGTCATCAGTGAAGATGTAAGTCCTATCCAAAATTTCTGTCAGAGATCTTTCCAATTTCTCTTCCATATTTTTATAAATTGAAAATCAATAACTAATATGTCTGTTACAAAAACTGTAATAAAATAAAAATACCAATCATTATTAGGTTATCTAAACATAACCTTAAAACTTCAAATTTGAATCAGGGTGTTTGAGTTTGAGATATCCAGTTATGCCAACGTATGAAAATGTTTATAATAGTTTAGCGACATTAAAAAGATCTTGTTATTCAAATATGAAATAGTTCAGTAGTTGAGAAACAGAGATTTTTTGATATTTTCCTCCATTACATTTATAATATTCATCCATTTCTGATGATTAATAATTTTTATTTTCTTTCGCCCGTCTAGTGCTGCCACCTACATATCATGTGAACAACTAATTTCAGTTATTCATTACGTCATAATCAGATGCTTTCGTGCTGCTGCTATGCTATCCTGAAATTTTTCAGTTTGTGTTGAGCTTGAGAGTTGTTGAGTAGTTATGTGAGGTTATTTTATATTATTTTGTCAGTTGTTTTCATTGTTCAAGTGTTTACAAATTCATTTGTCCTTGTGTTTTGAGTGATAGTGATTGGTTTACTCTTTGTTACAACTTGGTTATTTAGGATTATCAGCATCATTCGAGTAAGTAATTTGAGAAAAAAATATTATCATTATTGAAAGCAAGAAGTTTCAATCAAGCTTAGAAGGCATAGTAACCTCACTTTTATTATGTTATGTTTACGTACAAGATTCAATTTTATACTAGATGATTTAATACTGCAATTGAGACTACTGTCAATTTTAAAACATAATGTATGATATTGTAGTTGTATGATGTCATTTTATTCAACTATTGCAGAATTTGGCCAACTTGAACAATACTGGCCACCTCTGTATCTCGGTTAATTTTAAAGATATTTTTTTAAAAATAAAACTAGAGACAAAAATAAGGCGCGATTGCACAATTTTAACTTCATAACACCTATTCTAATATTTTTAATAACGCTTCAAAGTATTGCTCTGACACTCCAATAATTGTAATCTCATCCTGTGTGATAAGTCTATTACTTTAATGTTGTAAGTTATTCGCAATGCCCTTCTTTATTATCACATCACTTGTCAGTAATTCGTACATTGTAGTGCCAGTTGCACAAAGATCTTTTAAGCTTTGTCTATAATTATCAATGTTAATTCTTATGATTTTTCAAAGATTAACTTCAACAGGTCCGTTAACTTGTGAACCACTTGTGAATGAACCACATTCCCCTGCTCCCATCCAATACAGTTATTGTTAAACTTAATCCTGTTCCGCAAAATAAATCATCCAGCTTCTTATGAATTAGTTCTTAGCTGTGCTACTCCTTTGCACATCAAATTATCATTTTAAAACGATACCATTGATTCGGAACCACTTGACTCTGAAGATCTTTCCATCTCTCATCATCCCTATCCTTATACAGTTCTACCATTGCTGTCAAGTCAATTGGGAATTATACTCAGCAAAAAAAACTACACTAATTTTACACATTCTTGAATCGTAAGAAGGCGATGATGTTTCAAAACCAGTCCTTATTGATTCTTGCTAAGGAAGAAGCCGGATTGTCTTGGACAAGATAGAAAGTGACAAAGCAATCCGATCTTCTATTACAAATACACGGGTTACCGTCTTACCGATACTCTTCACTCGATAGAAGTCATTGGACTTGATAGGCTTGGTCTACTTGATGTTGTCATAAACTATGTAAACGATGACAACAGGAAAGGGAAAGTATGTTGTTCAAATAAGTTCAAATCTCACTTCAATTCTCTGAATACTGAGCGTGTAAAAGTGCAAACAAAATTAGTTTTTACAAAAGTACATGAATTAAAAACCATAGAAACCTGTAATTTAATTGCCCTTTTCTACAACAACTCTACAACAATGGGTGTGGATTTTGGATAAAAATAGATAGGGATGCTTTGAAGTCAAAATGTGATTGCCATGGAACAATTCAAAAAATTTTATGTCTATGGACAAACTAATCCTCCAAGTCCAAGCTGAACTAACATTTGTGTTACTTGTATGTATATTTGAAGATTAATTTAAACAGATATGTGTCGAGTTTCCATGTAATGTAGGTTCTTTGTACTTTCATGGAAATTTAAGCTTGTGTGTTTTTCGTCTAGTGATAAGAGTTGAAAAGACCATAATTGTCTTATCACTGACTTTCTGTGATAATTTTGTACTTTTACTCAAATCTAGGAAATCATGCAATTGAAAAATTTACAATGGTCACTGCTCGAACCATAGTATCCCATATTTTTATTGTTAATGTGTTTCAATATCATCAAATCATTTTTAAGGATATTAACATACACAATGAAAAATAGTAGTCTTAAATCTTATCTGAAAGAAATTGCACTGGATAAGATTAATACAGAACTGTGCTGCACTGTAGTAGAATTCTGTTTACCCTCCAATGTTGAACGAATATCTTTATTATGTTTTAAAATCTATAAAATTTCAAAAATCTGTGCACGTGAGAGTCCAGATACTATTGGTGCATCAACAGTATTAACAGTATTAGCTATAAAGCAGCACCAGAAACTGTAACAGGAAAGTAACTGTAGCATACTCGAAGTTGTAATAAATTGAGAGAACTGAATCAAAATTAAAATCAGCGTTCGCACGGATTCTCACGGATCAAGTGTCATAAAATCTATTGCGTTGACAACTTTAAAAAGCGACAATCAGCACATCCATAATGGTAGACATCACTTGTCAGTATTGTGTAACGTATCACTTTATAGCTGATTTACAGAGCTAGAATTCGAACAAACGTGGCGAGAATACCTATAGATGTTGTTGATGTAGAGGATTGTAACGTTGTTCAAAGTTGATTTTGATTGTCTCTGCATTAAAAAAGGGGCCGAACTAGGAGCACTAGAGATGGAACAGTGGGCTAATACCGGACGTACGTTATTTGTCCTAGTTAATAAAAGCTTGGTGTAGATCCAGATGATGAGAAGCTGTATTCTGCCCATCAGTTAAATGATTGGGCTTCGTGTACAGTTGAGAAAGAAGCTAATTTAAAGAAGATATAATTAGGCTACTAGGAGAACGTTGTTGAGAATTCTTCACAGATTCTATCAATAAAAATATGAGATGAACACATATATTGTTGTCCTTAGCTATAAATGTTCCATGCAGTCAAATAATATTGGGCTTCTTGTACATTGAGAAAAAACTGATTTGAATAAGAAATAATAGGCTACTAGTAGAACGTAGTTGAGAAGTCTTCACAAATTTCAGTAATAGAAATATGAGGTGAACACAGATTGATATTATTACAGCAATTAATTTGAGATGAAGGTGGGGTAACTTACATGGTATTTATTCATCACGAATCTGTTTGAAGGTAACAAGTTTATAATGCCCTTTACTGCCTCCTTAACATAGCATAATTTCCGCGTGTAGTGCTAAAATACAGTAGTTGTTGAAGAAACATTAATATAAAGGATACTTTCATTAAATTTTATTTTATACTTCAGACGAAAATAGGAATAGAATTACAATAAACAATGTAATAACTTTCTCGAAGGGTGAAGTCCACATGAGCTTTGTGATTGGGTAACGGGAAGAGTGTTGATGAGATATGAGTTTGACGATTGCTTTTCGCGAAGCTGGGACCGACGGCTTAACGTGTCCTCCGAAACACGGGAATGGTTCGAGAAAAATATCTTGAATCAACTGTAATCGAACCGGGACCTTTGCTTATCAAACCAGTGATCAACCAATTCGGCTAAGGCTACTCCTACCTAACTGTAACTTCAAAAGTTCAAAACCTTGTTTCTGAAACAAGATTGGTGAAGATGTAACTTATGGCTCAAAGCAATGTGTAAGCAGTAGATATAAATATTTTAAGACATGGTGCTAAACTTGAAAAGTGAACTGTGCAGTATGGCTGTTTCTTGTCGCTGATACAAAATGAAAAGAAGCAGTATGTTTCAATCTTCATGTACCATGAAAAGTGAGAATAAGCCCGAGTGCTTCTGAGAATAAACTTTGTTTTGGAATGATTCTGACAGTGTTATGATAGTGTTGATGGAAATTAGTTATCTCGTTGGTGCAGATGAAAGTGTGATAAGAAGATCACATTCTCATCTAATATTTTTGAACATCATATTGTGTAAAAAAGCTGTCATCTTCTGGCATTCGATCACAATTCAATGATTGTTGTAAATGTGGTCGGAAAATCCTCTATACTACGTCTTGAGTTTCTTTTACGTGAGGGTGGTCCTACATGAGCCCTGGTGCTTGTGTATTGGGAGGGTGATGATGAGAGATGGTATAGTAAACACCAATGCTGGTCATCTATAAACATACTTCTGGTACAGTCCAAAAATATTTCAGCATTTCAATTGTAATGTCATTGAACTCTTCCAAGCGTTAGAATTCTTCTACACTCCTACTTATGCTTCCTATATCTTGACAAGGAAACTGCCTCAAGGTTTACTGTAAATCTTTGTGCTGTACTGAAATGTCAATCTACTAAAAGATTGATGCTTTTTCGCACTCAGAAGCTTTTTTCTTTTCTTGAAAACACCCGTAGTAAGCTTATCTTTGTGTTTCTCCACGTTTGTCATTGTTAACGTGACTTATCTCACGCTGTTTTAGTGAAAATTGTAGTGAAATCTCTTCGCATGCTTGCTTGAAACTTAATCGTGACGTTTCAGAAAGATTACTTTTCAAGAAATCGTCACGAATTCCAGATTAAGTCCATTTTACATTGATGTAAATGTTATAATGCCCTTTTGTATTAACACCAGAAATCTGTGCCGTATCCAAATATTCAAAATGTCGCATAATAATATTGATTTATGATTTATTTTGCCCTGAATATTATTGAGGAAATTTTATTCAACATATACTGTAATAATAATATGGAATGTAAACCGGTATGTAAACTTTAATTTTCAATAATTATTATAAAATTTGTATTCTATGTATAAGTTTGAGGATTCTAGTAGTTCATTTCGAATGGGGCTGTTATATCAACTTCACATCGAAGATTAAAAATATCAAATCAATTGCAGAATTGCAATATGCTGTAGAATTAAATTATTATGAATTACATCAATTTTCATTATTCAAGCAAATGATCGTTTCATCATTTTAAAATTCAAAATTAGTTTGGTTTATTGCTATCATTTTTATTGATTCCAATTCAATAAAGAAGTGAAATTTTGTTCAAGAATATACATCATCTCATCCAATACATTGTATTTTTCAATTAAAAATCTATTGTCTGGTTATGAGTAAGTTACAGTTCGCCAACACATTGTTAGAGAATTATTATTAATCTGCCCTCATTTACTATTGATGCAAGTGTTCTGGATTCAGAGTGAAAAAATACCCTGCCAAAACTGTTGTATTGATTACCGCTTTCTTGGAAACAATGCGATGTAATTCTATTGCACAATGTCATTATTGCATGCAAACAATGTTCGGTTGGGTTTTGGGTGACTTGAATTTTTTTCAATTTTTCCAGAATCAGCCTGCTTTCCTGGTATTAATATGGCACTCACAAATTGACCAAACTTCAAACTAAATAGGCTATCCTGTGTTGCATCATATACAGATGCATTAGTTGTATGATTTATTAATCTAAATATCGAATTTGAAGTTCAGTGTCACCAAAGTCCTTTGAAAATTCATTAGGATATTGACTTCTAGACAAGTCATTATTTTTAGAACATTCATTAGCTATTCATGATCATTTATTGAATCAAGCAATACAGTGCTTAAAAGACAGAAAAACAAATTTCAACCCAAATCATCCCCTGCTTCAATGTTAAGTCTAATTATCCAAAAAAGTTGTTTAGCTTTTATCACATTACATTGGCGAATCAATTCATTTTTTGTCAATTGAATTTTTGGTTCCTGTCTGTGGGGGAGGGGATTAAAGTTATCTATTCCGGAAGAGCTTGTTTATGTCATTCATGATTAAAAACTGCTAAATCAAGCACTTGAGTTTCGCAACTGACAATAGTGATGATTCAACATTTTTGATAATTTTATCTTCAATTTCCGTATAATTGAATGTGGACGAATGTTGCAGAAATGATTCCATGAACTGATTTTCATGTTTAGTAGTTTAGATATCCTTTTGTGTTTCAGCAGAGCTAATTACTCTTATTACATTTATTACATTTCAGCTAATTACTTTTTTTACACATGAATGATATTTTAGCCTACTTTGAATTTTAATTTGTCATTGTTGACTTATCTATAACAGAAGGCAGGATTAAGTCATCAAGTGTCTGCTCCTGAAGGAGTCTGTGACTTCTTCATGAGCTGAATTGACATATCATTTCTTGGAAATCACATTTGATTTGATATATATGTTAGAACACTCAGAGTTGCAAATAGACTGGAAAATTCACTAGCAACATTAACATAATGAAACTAAACTTGAGGAAAATAATTACGTTTATTTACATAGAATTAAGTTGTGGAAATTAAAACCCAGAAAGAAAAGTTAAAGATCGAATGGGAAAAAGGAGCAGATGAAGTAAGGAGTGTTGGTGATGAAATACAAGAGCATAAGAAGTAGAAATTTAAGTCGATTAGAATTTACTTTCGAAATGGGAAGAAAGTTGAAGAGGAGTAACACTTCCAATAGAATAACACTAACCAATAGAAAATGGATTATCTCTTACTTAACCCTTATCTTCTGGTGTTTACTGAGAATTTTCGCTATGGAGGACAAATGAAACTGTGAATTAAAAAACCCTTTTTTGGAGAAGGAGTGAAGATTCAATAACAATCAAATATTCAAGTTTCAAGGTTACTGCATTTTTGAGTTGCAATTTCTTGTGACCAGACTTAGTAAATGAATGAAAAACATCTATAGCCTGATTGGACAAGGAAGGAGTGAAGATTTAATAACAGTATTCAATTATTATTCAAGTTTCAAGGTAACTGCATCTCCGAGTTGCAATTTCTTGTGGCCAGTTACATGGAATATCAAATAGTAACAGTGAAATGGATAGTTGAAGAATGGATTTTCCTATCCAATATCTGACTGAGTTGCATAGCTGCGTCTGGTTGTTGATAGAAGAAAACAGGTGACTGGAGAGTGGAGACTGAATAGAACTACAGTGACTATGCATATCTATAGTCACTGTAAATAGAACAGAGTGCGGTGCTTGGAGAGCGTATTGACAAAATTCCTTTTAGAAGAGAGGGATGGATGCATTCATGTGTTAAAGTGAGATAAACAAGGTAGCAAGTGAGAAGTGTGTGGGGAACCTGTTTAGGTCTGAAGGTCGGTCTTCGAGACGAAACAAGCTGTGTCAGGCACCTGAAGGCGGTCTATCTGTTATTTAATTCACTATTGTTGAGTTATGTATAGGTGCTTGAATTGAAAGTAATTTCTAGATAATGATCTAGATTTATAAAATAAATTTTTATATCTATAGTTACCTTTGAATCATTGTTAAATGGTTGTCAGTCTATGTTCCTGTATAGTTAATTAATTCACTGTTATTAAATTGTATAAGATGTATGAACTAAAAGTTGTATGATGTTATCAATTTTTGTCACATTTTAAATAAATAGTGTAACATGAAGTTGTCTGCAAATGATTCTGTTCAGCTATTTAATTCACTGTTGTAGACTGTAGAGTTATGTATGAAATTTGTTGAATCAAAATTGAATAATCTTTGTAACTAGATCTAGATCTACTGAGTATCTATGAATCATGTTATCTTCTGATTATTATTAATGAACAATATTATAAAAGAAATGATATTTTGATTTTGGTTTATGCAACCCCATACCCAGAAGTTAATTTTTTTAGAAAAATAGTATACCATAAATATATGAGTTGTTTCCCCGTTTCATTCAACCACTATTTCATTCAATTTTAGGAGAGACATTGAATCCCCAACTCTATTTTATTGACTCTCACACAATTTTATGCTTTATGGAGCTAACAATAATATCAAGAAGCAATTTAACTCATTTTGTTCTCTTGATTTCAGATTTTGGATTACTGGAACTAGTTGAGGTGAGTTTTTTCAACTTGTTACCACGAAATTATTTCTCTTAGCCAAAAATCTTCCTTTCAAAATGAATTAAAGGAGTACCATCCTCTTTCTATGTAAGTTCATTATCAGGTCCTTGATGTTTATTCAATTTGGCCCTTTATGTTTACTCGAAAATAGTATAGAGTGAAGATGCAACAAATGGAAAATGACACTAGTAATATTACTGTATTTTATTTGCCATCTTTTTTATGCATTTTTGGAAAACTACATTTATAAAAGTTTGAATATTTTCATTGTTTATAATGTATTAAGAGTACCACTTCACTTTTCTGACTAGTCCTATGAAATTTTCAATGACTTTTTATTATTAAGTCAAGTGCAATATAGGAAGATAGAAATTTTAGTAGATGGACGGTCATGTCACAATGTTATCTTATAGTTTGACCTATAATTTGAACCATTAAGGTTTTTAGCCGTCATTATAATTAATTTAAGTAATTTTTCTATTCTAAAAGCTTTATCAAATCCAAAATTAGTGCTTTTTATTCAGTGAGCCGTGTTATTCAGTCCACTACATCTTTTTATGATTGTCCATGATAGCTACTACGTGACTTCTAGCAAATTATACATCACTTGCTGTCAAATTTAATCTTTATTTTATATGTGTCCACAATTTATTTCATACCAGTGCCGTTTATTGATAAGTTTATCTCATTTGAGATTGTATTATATCCGTTATTATTGAGTCGTGAGTTGTGCAAGTGTTTTATGGAGTGTGATGAAGTCATTATGCCATATTTCTTTTGTTGTAGTTTATATTCTCAAAGTCTCAATTGAGTTATTGTTGCTGTATCTGCCTTGAGCTATCTGACATTTATTTTTATTGATTTACGATTTGAATCTCATATATGTGATTGCAGCTTCATTAACACGTTTTCATTATAAGTTTTAATTATCTTTATCTTCATATCTTGATTGGATCAATCAGACGATTAAAAATAGGAGAGAGAAACAGGGAGTCGCCTAATTGCATTATAATAAAATATTGCAAATATAATTAAATATAATAAAATATTGCATTATAATAAATATAATGAAATATTGCATAAATTATAATAGTTCAAATGTATCTAAATATGTAAATGTTAAAATGTTGAGATTAGGTCCAAATAATTGTTAACATCACAGACTTACACTATTATACACTATTATAATGTATTAGAAGCAATCGAAAGGTTTGGAGGGTTTTTTTGATGTTTTATTTATTTCTTGTTGTGTTTTCTTTCTCAACTTGATGAGTGGAAAAAGTACCTCAATGAAGTTCAACCTCATTCTTTCTCAATTATTTAGCTGCTCAAACATTGAGTTTTAACAACTTTAAAAGGTCTCTTCAACCATAAATGCATACTCACTTTCAATTTTATTCAATTTTCAATAATTTCTTAACTATTTTTGCTGAAGAGATCCTCTCAATCATAAGTGGATCCTTGAACTATGAATACAGATTAGTATAAGACTTTATTGATGTAGGTTAATACGGCTCTGAACAAAGAATTGAAGTTCCTTTATGCTCTCCTGTAAATTATAGCTGAAAATTGAGAAATTCTAAAATTCAGCCAACTTTTAAAAACTCTAATTGTAGCACACTAGCCCAGTTACTAATGAAACAATTTTTTTGCATCACAACAAACTTGATTTGTATGAAATTGAAAACAATCTCAATTTAGTCTATAGTTTGTCCAATGTTTAAATATCTGAACTAGAACCACAAAACAGATTTGATGGCATGTCAAAGTGCATGCGTTGAATTGAAGCAGGAGCAGTTAATGAGCTTGTAATATCTGAATAAATAAAGCAAACTCGTCCCAGTGCACAGTTGACCGATTTATTGATTTCTTTGCTTGTTTAATCGTCCGAGAAGAACAGTGGGCGGATGATTCTGTTCACAGAACTAAACAGAGGATTTCCGTTCTGCTTGTTTCAATTCAAACATTAGAGAATCTACAAATATCGTTCTATAGTGTGTAGTTTCCAGTGATAATTTTCCTCATTGAAATATTATTTTCTAACCTATGATATTTTTAAGTGGATATGTGTTGAAATTTGAGTTGGATTTGATTTTTAAACTAATTTCAATTTATTTTAAACAATTTCCAACAACAAAACCAACTTTGAGGAGCAGGAGGTCCATTTCACCAAACTGTTGGGGGGGGGGGCAAACACCAGAGGGAATGGAATACCCCCCTGGAAAGGGGGTTCGGGGGTCTTCCTCCGGAAAAGTTTTGAAATATTACGTTTAAAATGTAATCTGATGCTTCATTTTGTCTATCTAAAGTCTTAATACAATAATATTATTGATAGGCCCGCTAAATAAAATTATTTATCTCATTGCAAAAATGGCGCCCATGGTGATGAGGAATAGATTTGAGTGAGAGCCTGTTGTACTGAGAGAGTATAAAAGAAGAATTTTATAAAAGTGGAATTTTACTTCTATTCTCTCTGGTTGTCTCTATTCTATATCTCCTACTTCTACTCTCTATTTCTATTCTCTCTGGTATCCTTATCAGAAGGGGTACATGCATCAATTTCGCCCACAGCAAATAAAGTCATCTCTTTATCCACCTCTATCTCTATCTATCATTGGTAAGTAAATAAACATGAGAGGTATATCTTCATAAAGTTCTTATCATTTGTATAAATTTCATACGGTTGCATAATGATATTTATCCATTGGAAGAATATTATTTTTATTTTGAAGGTAATAAACTGATGGAAGATCTTTTTACAAAATCATAGAAGGCTGGATGAAAGCATGTTTGCATAGTTCTTGGAAAAAGAGGATGAACTCAGTTGAAACCTCTGATTACAAAATATGAAAGTGCAGTAGTTGCATAAGAGAGCATCCATGTTATTATTAACACTTGGGTGGCAAAATAGGACGCTTTAATTATTGTTATTTCTTTCGCATGGGCCTCTACACGATTAGGGAGGCTCCTCTTATTAAGAACTTGTATCTCTTCATGTATGAATGATTTTCTGAGTGTATAAAAAGTTGTATTAACATCATCTATGTTGAGAATGAAGGATTACATTTCTATCACGTGAAATACATAATATACAGTATATAGGCTATTCGATATTGGTAATAGAGAAGACTAATGTCTAAAATAATAGAATTAAACTAATTAATCTAAATTAATAGAGTTACTAATTAATCTGAATTTTGATACAAAGTCTTGATAATATATATCATCTCTCCCATTTTCATGAAATCATTAAGACATGGAAATTTGGATTCATGGCTAGTTTCTTGTGAGAATTGAAAAAATCATAAAATATGTGAATGTTTGAAATCTACACAATTTATAATAATGTTAGATCATTAACAGAATTTATTTGAAGTGGTGTCTTCGATTCTCAACTACTAGGACTTGAACTGAAATAACCTGTAACCAGGTCCCTCTGTTTCTTATGCTTATCTTTTGTCAAACTAGTATTTGTTGTGGTTTCCAATTCATTTAACTTAACTATACAATGAATGCATAAATAGAACTCAAATTATAACCAATCCCTTAATCAATCTTTCTGCGAAAATGTTATTCTGTAATATTATTATATAATAGTAGTATAGAGCATTAAACCCTTTTTCTGTTTGATTAAATTGAAAATTGATTTATTTTTCATAATCAATGAAATTCCGAATGCAAGTGTTGAAGAGTTGTCCTTAACATTGTGTAATTATTATAAATTTCTTTGATTAAAAGGTTTCATTACAAACGCCCAAGTTTCACTTCTGTTGGGAGTTTGTCAGTTGATGAATTTTCAATGTTCATATCTTTTTTGAATTTCTTGTACAATTGATTTTGTTACAAAGTACTTGACAAAGTAATCATGATTACAATTTGTGAAATTATGAAGAATTTAATTCACACATATTAGATTTGGAAGAGATGAGCATGATAATTATTATTTGATGTACGGTATTATCAATCACAGATGTCACTCATAATGTTTTTGTGAATGAAACCATTCACAAAGTTTTCATTGATCATATTTCGCCTTATCGCAACTAAAGTGCAGACAGATAATGAATTAGCACACTGCAAATGAAACTTCATAAGCTTCTGTACTCCCACACTTGAACTCACTGATTTTTTATTGTTTCAATGAATGGCTGTCTATCAACTATCATCTAGGCTTTTTGTATACAAAATGCAATTAATGTTTGAAGATACAAATGATTAATGGTGTGCTAGTGAATTGCCAGCTGCAACTAGCGGGGATGTCATTTTTTATTGCGACCATTAATAACACCAACTGTCAAGTTGAATCTCTGTTGAGTGTGGCGTACAGAGAGAGTGAGAGAAAAAATCGAGTTCTTTGTCCCTCTCAAAGTCATGAATAGGGGGTCAAATTGGTGTTGATAAACCCTTCCACTTATATGACTCACAACACTGGCTTGGAATTGAGTGTCAATTTAGATCAGATTACATTGCAAAGGCCTGCTATAGTCTCTCAAGTGCTGTTTGAAAACAAAGTTGCTAATTTTCTATTTTGTTTCATCACTTCCTTTACTTTAGTTATCTATGTATATGCAATTCTTTTACGTGTTGGGTGACTCTATGTATATGCAATTCTTCCACGTGTTGGGTGGCACAACATTTTATGACTTTGATTCCTACTGTTCTAGAAATTGTAAGAACTAGTATTTCCAAAATTATTAAAACCTACTTACCTTTGATATAGGACCAATTGAATCCAATCTCAATTGAAGAGAAATTCAAGTTTGTATTCTGAAAATTTGTCTGGAATAATACCATTGAAATTCACAAAACCTTCTGGTAGAGGGCTCTTTACCCTGGGGCTCTCCCCCACTTTCCCCCCGGTGCTTGCCCACGCTACTGCTTGTACTGCAGATGCTGAAAAATCTTATGGAAGTTTTAAACTGTAGAGTTTTCTTTTTCATCATGATCATGATTCAAACCCCTGAATTACTTTTTTGGTGACCCAGAATGTTCTTAGTTACATAAAGTTCATTTCTTGCCGATTTGAGTTGAATCAATTTTTTGTGTAAAACAAAGAAAACTACAAGTCCAAACAAGATAATAATATACAGTATTTTAGTAAAGAATATAACAAACAAAAAGGAACCATCCAACACAGATAAATACTGATATTATTTGTCAGATTATTGGATTGGATTACTTCTGGTTAAAACCCTGTTAAAGAGAACCAGTTGGACAACAAAATTCACTTCAATCGTTCTTTTATAGAACCTTCATAAATTAGAAATAAACATGATGACACCGCAAGTCTGCTCTAAGTATGCTAAGCTTTGGTTACTTGAGGAATTAAATACATGTAGAAGTCTGTAAGCAGGATACGTTAGCTGAAAAAGGAAGGAAAAGGAGAAGAGAGAGAATGAATAAGAGGAAAGCTTCAAAACGGCATAAATAAATACCAGATAATTTGTTATGGAAATCGGTGAATTTGGTTCCCTAGAAGAAGATGGAATATTGAAGGTCCTGAAGATAAAAGAAAGAGAAGTCCGATAAAACCATTTAGAAGATTATAGGTAATGGTGCTTGTTCGTGGTAAAGGTGATCTTGAATGAGGTAACATTATTATTACCTTCCGCGAATTTAATTATTGATTTTATCGATCATTTTCTTCTTGGAAAATCTCAATTTATAGCGTAGCTGCGGCCTAATTGGCTGCTTCAAATTTATCCGGATTTTGAGGATGGTGAATTAAATTTTCAGTCCTATCTTATTCTCTACGACTTTTTCTTCGACTCAGTTAACTTTTTGTTCTCGAACTCATCCTCTATTAAAATAACATTTTTCCGTGCATTTCCAATCGAGTTTCTTCTATTTTTAACGTTTTCGGTGGAAGAAGTTCATTATCTGAACGCTACCTTGAGTTTTCTGTTGCTTATTTGAAACTTGTGATTTCTCCTCCATCCCTTATTTATTGTAGGCTTCAAAAGTTTTGTAAAATTTTGTAGTCTACAGATTTCTGTTTGAATATCATTTTATGGAACTCAATATCTAGGGAGATTTGATAATAGAAATTAGGTAGGCTTGGATTGTTTGGTTTCTTTAACTTTCGGGAAATTAAAAATTCAAGTAAGCCATTTTCAAGTGAGCACTGAAATGGAAGGTGTATCTTCATAAACACCATTCCAATTGTTATCAATACGTTTTCTCCTTATCAAATGTTTCTCCTGCATTCACGAAATGCTCTACAGTTCAAATGGTGTTCAAATCCTAATGTATATTTCTTTCATGGAATTTTCATGGAATTTCCTATTTTTAGAACTCCCTTTTAATATCTTGGTTCACTTCACGTTCTGCTGTTTTTCATTTCCTCCTCTTCAACCCCTATGCTTCATGCTCTATTAACTCTTTTACTCACAGAAAATTTGCAACAATTCCAAATCATCTTTTCAATTAAATGCTTAATTCATTAAAATATAAATCTTGGAGACCAATCATTTCATTTGTAGTAATATTTACATTTTCACACAACTTGATTGAACTTATGGCTGGTTTTCACGATTCCAGTAGACGTTCTGGTTACTGGTTTATAGGTAAGAAGATAGGCTTCAACCTGTCTCCAGTAAGTAGAATGTCTACTAGAATCGTGAAACCCAGCTATAAGACTTGCAAAATATTTGAAAAACTCGACCCAACTATGACTCTCCAAGTATCATCTGCAAATCATTTTCCAAGGCTTCAGTTGCATTTTATTCTGGTTTTTAATCATCCAGGCTAGGTCACAGGATGTAGTTTCTAATGATTATTCAGCTTTTCAAGATTACGAACAGCCAGATCTGGGTTTATCGGGTTTCAATTGTTGACCAGACGCATCCAATCGACCAGACGGTCGTGCTACTTTTGCGTGACGGCGTGTCCCGTTAGAACGCTTTCAGTCCAACAACGTTCTCGGTCTACCTTGACGCTTCTGTTAAGTGAACAAACATTCTTTTATGAACCTGAAAGAATTGACATTAAAATCCTCCAAGAAAAGTGTTTCAGATCCTTGTGAAAACGCTTTCCAAATCATTCATAACGTGGTGTTACCAATCAAGATTAGAGAGAATAGAAACAGAGATAATCCAAATCTATGTTTCGATTAATTTTAATTTATATTTGTACTCCAAATATTTGGTTAGTCTCCATGTAAGATAGAAGTAAAAAATATCGAGTTATAAGAATTTAGAAGAATATATAAAAGAATACAGAAAGGTAAAAGAATATAGAAGAATATATAAAAGAATACAGAGAGGTAAAAAATGTAGAAGAATCTATAAAAGAATACAGAAAGGTAAAGGAATATAGAAGAATATATAAAAGAATACAGAATGGTGAAATAATATAGAAGATTTTACAGAGTTGAAGAGGAGGAGAAGAAAACAGCAAAACGTCTAGTGAACCAAGAGTACCTATAGAAAGAAGTTCTTCAATAGTGTACTCCCTCTCTGATCTATATGGGTGGATAAAGAGTCTCTAATTTATCTGTATTATTACATCAGTTTAACAAATAGAAGCTCTTAAATTATTGTGATCGTTTCACAATTTTTCAGTTTTGTAGAAAATTGGAAAATTATTTTCAAAAATTAGGGAAATTTTATTATGAATATGAATTGTCTGCGGCTGGGTTATGAATTTTCATCACTAATTCATAATATATGAATTGAATCTATGAAGAGGCAACATTGTGATAACAATATCCAATCCTATTTAAAACGTAATTCAACTTCCGGCTGATTCATGTCGTGTTATGACCTTGTAAAAGCTCGTAAATAATCTGGTTCTATTTAGTGGAGAGTGCTTTCTGCATCATTTTCACATTATTGTCTTTTCTTGTTATCTGTTCTCAAACACTCGTACTGTAGTTCATTTTATCGACTTTTGTTTGAGTCTATTTGGGCTTGAAATGTTTGTGAAGGTGTTTTGAAAAGGATGGCAAAGACTTGAAACAGAAACTGCTTCCATCAAGTATCTGATGAAAAAACATTGGAGTTTACCTTTACCAAAGACAATGCCATAGTAGAACAGTAGTTTAGAAGTCTTTTAAAACAGGGAAATGGCGAACTAACTTTCAACAGACAGATCAGCTGTAGTAACTTATAGTAATCATGGAGATTTTTGGATTAAAAAGTTTCAGGTTTCTTCCAATATTTATGAATATTAGGCAAACAATAAACAATTTAAAATATTCTCAAATATTGAATAAAACTTGTTTCATTTTGATTCAATAAATCCATGATTACTACAGCTGATATCTATGTTTAGTGTGAGTTCGCCATTTTCCTCTTTTACATAACTTCTAAACTTGTAAGGCCCTATGAAAGAGGGCACAGTTTTCAATCAATTGATTTTAAAAAATTTAATGAGCATTTATATTATAAAAATTTAAGAGCTTTGGTTGAAAAAGTGCAGTTACGTAATTTAATTCTTTTGCTGTATACAATTATTGTAAATATGAATCTGAGGAGCCTGATTCAGTCTTTTTTTCGAGTTGAATTCTAATTGAAAATATTATATATGTGTCTTCCTAATTGTGAATTAATTTCTCCACTCAACTGGTTATACTTTTAGCATTTAGTTTTTTTTTGGCTGAAAGATTTTCTCAATTCTTAGGTAAAATAAATGAAGCAGATGACTGATGAAAACAAATTTTCTAATCTCTGACATTCCTCCTCCTTTATGGGAAAACAATTTCTAACTTGGTTCTAATCATCGCTATTCCTACTGTTTTTTTTTTTTAGTACTTGAGACCAGAGTGATAATGAATCGTTCCATTTTTGCAGGTGGAAAACTTTCTCAGTTTTTGGCACTTATGACGACGACAGACTGCGCCGAAATTGGAAACCTTTTATCATCGCACAGTGACAAAAACAGTAAGTTCAAAACAAAATTTTCATCTTTAATTTTCGCTGCTCGCTTTGTATAAAATATACATAGTGATACAGAATATTATGAATCAACTCAACGTGTCACTGAAAAAGAATCACTTTCTGAGTAACACAACATAATTATATTAGTGACACATAATCAATAATAGCATTCTAAATAATCATACAATTCAATTCAAAGTTTTAAAATATTCATTTAAAATATTAAGTGATTTAAATATTGGTTATAAATGGTTTCAAAATTATTTTCATCATTTTTATAGTACATCAATGAAAAGCAGTTTTTTGAATAAATTTGAGAAGATAATCACTTTCTAGTGATTAATCTATATTAGGAGATATTAGCATTGACATTGCTTAGAGTGATCCTGCTATTTTAAAATAATTATCCATCTTTCAATTATAAAATAAAATTTAAAAATTTAATTCTATGATTTTATAGTCAATCTATGACTTTTAACTTGAAGTAGAAAAACCTCCAATCAATTCAACCAGAAAGGAAGAAAACGTTTAATTTTCAAACGTAGTCCTACAGTGACTGCTCTTCGCAAGCGACCTAAACACCGCTACCACTTGAAAAAATCACTCTTTATGAGTTGGTATTTCGACGAAAACTCTGTCATGTCACTTAACAATGGGCTATGCGACATCACGCGAACAAAAAGCCTGGTTTTTAATCACGTTCTCGTGCTATCCATGATTTTCAACAGGATGAACAAGGGAAAGTCTTCACTTTGAGCTCAATCATTATTAGTAAGCCCACCATTCAAGGCCGTTCAAGTCAAGACTTTATTCTATAGTTATCATAAGCAGTAATTATTGTAGTATAATAACATGTTGATAAGAGAATACTGTAATTGTATCGTACCTATTCTTGCGGAGGAGGTATTCCTATTCTTGTAGATGTTCTTTGGATTTCCCAGTCCATCATCAACTTTCAACTTTACCGCTAATCATCCAGTAATGATCGAAAATGATAGCAGGATGATTGCTTGAGTATGAGTGATAACGAACGCTTGTTTCCAAGAACTTGGCGTCTTCCAATATTTGCAGAAATATTGTTATAAACCAGTAAAATATAGGCTATGTCAAAATAAATATGTGAGTCAAAGCTGAGGCTTTTATTATGTGATTTAATTTTATGTATGCTTCAAGTAATATGTAAGGAGAGAAAGAAGATATTAATTTTGTTTTATCATGAAGAGTTTGATTACAATTATGGTATGAAGTTTGATTAGATGATATAAAGTTTACTTGAATCAATATTAACTTGGATCAAATATCAGTTATAGAGGACTATAATTCTGTGAATCTTTCTTCATCATTATTTTATACCACAAATTGAAGAGTTAAATAAAATTATTGTATTAAATTTACATCAAAAATTAAAAGTGAAACGAAAGTAATCAATGATTGGTAACTAATAACATCTATTATAGAGTTAATTTTTATATTCCTGATTTTTTATTACTTGTTTTTTTTTTTAAATGTTCGTGCATTATTGTGACTTATATTAGTCAAAAGGTGGTTTTGACAGTGTCAAGCTTAATAATAACAATAATTTTCTTCTGCTATTTCAATATTCTCATTAATGACTTTGATTTATTGAGAATTTATTGAAGCACAGGCCCCCTTGTAATTTCTCAACTGCACTGTATTTTTCTTCAACAGATTGGAAAAACTTTGCCCTAGTTTCAGATTGGGCACTTTCTGTAGAGTGTTGATAGAAAAACCAGAAGATAAACTACTTGCATAACGTCAATTAGATCTCCAGAAAAAATTTAGTCTAAACAAAAACCTATCGATCTACTTCTAGACCTGCTTTTCTCCTTATTCAATCGTGCCTTTGTTTCATTGCGCATTGAATCGCATTAATCTTGGTCCACTCGGTTTCCAAATCGACTTTTTCTTTAGGGATTATTGTACTCACTCCATTCCAATGCAGACTTTCAAAGTGGATTGGAATATTGGTTTCTTCAGGAAATCTTAATTCCTAAACCTTAATTTATAGGAATATTATATTCAGTTTGAAGTTTTAGAAAACTGGAATAAGTTTAGAAGTTTTCTATCCTCTAAGCAAAAATATCTATTCAAATTTTGACAATTAATTCCTTGAAGTAGACTACCTTTTCTACACAGTTTAAGTGCAATTTAACCTTGCAGAATTTCAACTATGATCGCAGGTTGTGCAACCGACCCAATGTTTTTCCATTTATAGTCGCGTTTTTCTACAGAGTTACAGTTCGTTTCAATCTCTTACAAATTTTATTGTCTACAAAAAAGGTCCTATACATTTTCTTGTCCGACCCATGGTTTGCCCACAATCCTGGAAAAACAAGGATTGTATTGTAAATTTTAGTTTTTCCAAAATGGCTCCCAATGCTCACTTGCGATTCTTAGGCATTTTATTCAGAGTCCTTTTCTGATCATATCTACAATATTTATTTTATTTTTGCTCAATTTTGACTGGTCAATTAGTGAACAATTAGAATAAATAGAGCTTAATAGTTTTAAAGATACTTGTTTTAATGTTTTAAAATTGTAATTTTAATTTTGATTTAATTTTTGAATTGTTTTTAAATTTTAATTTAATAATTTTTAATTTGTAAAGGTACTTGCAATTGCAATCTGTAAAAGCAATGAGTGATCAAGCAGGAAGTGCTAAATCTAACGTAGGAAAAGATTTCAACTTTCAAGGAGTGTAAGCACTCACTTATTTCGAGAAACTTTGATATCTCGAAATAATTGCCAAGTATTTATTTCTCTGCTCAAGAAAGCGTAGTCATTGCGTTCCCAATCTAGCAATTTAACTTGTAGCTATCATTTTAGGAAGAGCCTACATCACTACTTTTCCCGCCTTGAAAACATCTGTATAGACATTCTTCTGTCTAGGCCTGATATCATGTTAACAAGCTTTTCGCATACCTCAATAAATGTTGTGTATTTTCCTTGTAATTATCTCTAAAATTAGGTGAAAATTTCTCTTTTTTGTAACTTCTCCGCGTTGTAGAAGTTATGTAATATTTTCATCTCTGCAGAATGCTCGCTCATCCCTAGGAAATTGTATATCTTGCTTCGCCTAGTTTGTTGAACTCTGTGGTTTGAATCTTGTCACTCATTATTATAAACTTCTTTTCAACTTGATTGCATCGTAGTTGATCTCATGAAGTTGCCTTCAAGTCGATGTAAAATGTATTTGAATAACGGCAATCTCGAGGAAACATCCTGGTATGCTCAAGTTTATGTAGAAAAAATAGTTGATCCTGAGTTTTACAAAATGATATTTCATAGTCTGGATTCCAGAATCTGGATCTCGTGACAAGTTCTAGTCCGAACTATGAAAACGTCTCTTGAGGAAATGTTGGTGCTGCCAGCAAGAAATCTGAGGAAATACTTCTCTTACCTTTCAATCGTACTTTCTTGTCAAGTATGATACCCACCTGACTCCTAGGCGTGTGTGATGGGAATTGGAGTGATGATGATGATGTGAGATGAATGGAATTATAGTTATAGGTGGGTCCGGTACACAGCAAAGTGGTCTAAGGAGGCATTTCTCAAAAATAGTTGATACTTTGTACCTCAGAGAAGGAAGAATTCTTCAGGGAAGGATTTCTTCCTTCTCTGTGTTTGTACTGAATAGGCATTTTGTCAAAGGTTTTATGGTTAAAATATAACTTGATTTCTATCAAATAAAAATGATTCAATTGGAGAAATTACGCCTTAATAGTTTTTGAAATCAGAAATTACTAGAGAAAAAGAAGCAGTTTATGAACTGGATGCTTGTTATGATTTCTAAAATACTTTTTTGAATAAAAAGATTCATTCTACAGAGTGTCCGGTACATAGCAAAGTTTTATAAGGAGGCATTTCTGAAAAATAGTTGATACTTTGTACTGAATAGGCATTTTGTCAAGGGTTTATGTTTGAAATATAACTGGTTTTTTATCCAATTAAACTTATTTAATAATTGGAGAAATTATGCCTTAATAGTTCAACTATCATAGGTAGTCAAAGATGCATTCTTGTCAAGTAACTGATGGTCTAACCTGTTGATGTAATATTTCTTAGAGTTTAGTTTATGTAATTTTATGTTGATCCTTTTTGGTAAACGACAAAAATTTATTCCTGGTATTTTTAGATATTCCCATTCATTCCTATTTTGTTTATTAATCTATCCACATCTCTTGAAAAAACAAGTTGGTTTTCTATGTTTTAGAGAAGTTCACAATGTGCTTGAAGAGTGAGAGAGATTGATTGATGATTGATAACCAGTCACAGGGACGGTTGCACAAAAAGGGATTAAGTTGATCTCCGATTATTCATAAGTATCAATATTGTTAATTGAAGATTAAGTTCAACAGCCATTGTGCAACTAGGACACAGCTTCTCGAATTCGTAACTATCTTGACTAGAATTTGTCTATCAGATAACTATCATGAAATTTACATAGCCTTGAACGTTTCTTCTTGAGAAATCTGAAGTAATAAGTGGAACAAATCCGTATGTCCTACAATGGTGGAAACTGTCCAACTGGACTCGATAGAGCATTATTGTGAGAGTTGTATAAAAATGTCACCGAAACTAAAATAATGGGTCTCGCGGAGAAACTATGGGAATAACCTTTTCAGCGCATCTTCAGTTTCCTACAAAACATGTGAATTACGAACGTGAACTACTACAGTATTCGTAGATTCGTTTTTAATAGTTGGCCTACTTCGTTGTAAATAATGTCAACTCATCAAATTTTGTGTGGAAATCTGACAACAAACAACAATTCCACCTATTTCCCTGCGCAATTGCGTGTTGCTGTAATTTCGAAATTGCAATTTCCCATCGATTATCTATTGTTGCATTAAACGAATTGTTCGAAAGACTAGCTATTTTGTAATAAATATCGATTACTTAATTTGAAAATTGTAGAAACATGCACCGGCAACCTAAGATCGATTACCAATCTTCTTTATCTCTGGTAAAATGTTGTTAAAGTTAAATATGAATGAAGAGTTATCAACTTTATTAAATTTAGTTCAAGTAGTGTTGTTTTTTGAATTTTCGATAGGTCCACTCCTTTTTTATTCTACAGATCTGCAATAATATTATGAACTCCATCAATTTTGTGGATTTTGTAATAGTAGCTCATGATTCCATTCCTTCTGTACTGTGTTGCTATTACTTTACTTATAATATTATAATGAGTAAAACCAGAGATAATCCATTCATATTCATCGATATTTGTATAGTCTGGTAAAACTCTCGTTGTACAGCATCACTGTTAACAAATAAATTTATTGAAAATTAAAAAAAAAACAAATTTGAAGTATTTAGTGCATTTTTTGATCAAATAGTCGTTAATCTGCAATGAAATGTTGTAGATTATTTCAAGTAATCTTTTTATTTCAATTGCTATTCTATAGACCCTTTTCATCTCTATCTTTTCACTCTAAATTCTTCAATCTGATTGAATTGGGATTTCTTCATAACTTAATTATTTTATGGTAATTTATACATTTTTATATTCTGTTCCAGTATTTCTCGATTTGTTGGGATCGAGGTAATGAGTTGTCATTATTAACATCAGTATCTAATTTTATGATTTTGACATCTAGAGTTTTGATGAAGAAGGGTACAATAAATAATCAAAGTAAATCGGTAAGAATGTTTGCTAATTTTATAGACCATCTATTAAATTTTGAAAACCAACTAGTATTGTTTTCTGTTTAATACCGAATATTGAAAAAAAAAATCATAAATAGAATGATAGATCATGAATAAACTGGATATTTCGAGAAACATTAATACAGTACTGTTAATAGTAACTACATCTGTTTTTGACCGCTAAAGTTGTGAAAATGTACTTAATATACATTATTCAATTATTGATGTATATTCGTTGATAATTATTATCATTTCACAAAACCCAGTATAGTATACCCAATATAGCATACCCTGAATAGATAGAGAGATATTATTTCTTTGTCATAGTACTCTACGGTCATCAGCAACGTCAAGAAATAATATCTCTCTATCTATTTAATGCCAAGCGTCAAATTAAATGAATCTGAGTGTAACTATAATCTAATATTTAGTCATCAAAATTTAGTAAATATAGTATCCTATAAACTAGTGGACTATTATTGAATAAAAGCAAAGACGATATGAAACTAAGTATTCTAGTTGTCTCTGATAAAAGCAAATTCAGTACAGTAAGTTTTTGAACTGCAAATAATGTCTTATATTTCGAGAACAGAAGCTTCTATTTCAACCAGTGTGTCATATGTCCCTGCTATATGTCAATGGTAGCAAACGGGAAACCCTTATCTAATCAACTAGGCAACCCTCATGTAGGGAGAGAGCTGATGAAAGACCCTTATGTCGTCACACTTCTCCCTATTCAAGACACTTGGACAAAATTTAATGACTCTGGGGTAGACGCCATCTCACATTACAACTTTCTCCCCCAACTTTTCTAAAGTTCAATATCATGTTGCTATTTCAGACAATGTTTTTGATTAATGCTGCAGTATTTGAAAGAGCTGCACCTTGTAACTACAGATAAACAGAGAAGCGTCTTGAGCAGCAGCAAGATTTGAACTCGTTAATGACCTACTTAGTCAACAATGATAAGAACCAGACTCTTGGTATCTCTGTGAAACAATGGTCTCTCTATTGAAAAGGCAAAACCTTCAATGTATATGTATCAGTATAGTATGATTGTATATCAGTATAGTATGTATCAGTATATAGAGAATTGAACGCGTTAAGAAGTAAAAATATTATTCTTATTGCAAAATATAGTATTTATGGCACAAGGTAAATTTGTATTTTTTTTCCGTTGGTGTTGAGAAGATCTATAGGGAGGATTTGTTATCTTATTATCCTATCTATTCTTTGAATAGGATTAGTTATTTTACTGTTCTCTCTGAGGGAGAACACTTACTGCCCGCGTCTAAGCTCCGTGTCCCTGACGGCTGAAGAGGAGAGACGAAGATTGTATATATATATGGAAGCTTCTGTTCTCGAAATATAAGACATTATATATATATCTCTATACACTACAGAAACCGGTTTTCAATGACGTATTGCATTCCTCCCAGGGACACGGAGCTTAGAATTGGGCAGTACATAATGAATCACTTCACATTTTTCTATCCAATCAAGCCAAACTTATGTCTACTGAAGAGAGAGAGAAAAACAACATGATCACGGCTTAAAACTGCTTTTCTTAGATCCAAATCAACATCAAGGCTACAGAATGTATTAACAGTACCTGAAATATTTGCATATTTTAATTTCATTCCACTGTTTGTCTTCACATTTTCATTTTCTACACTTTGAAAATGATCAATTTATGATCAATTGAATATTATAATGAAAGTTTATTATTAATAAAATCTGTTTATTTGATTCTGAATAAATTTTTAGTGTCTATAAATGTCACAGTAGGCCTACATCTCTAAAAACAGCACATACATGAATCAATAGAGACGTTGCCTACCACTCCTGTTGTAACGGTGACCGGTTCCTCTAAATACAGTTTATGAGCCTCAAAATCGCTTCCCGGTGGTTCGGAACCCACCTAAAGCTGTAGGTCCATTCATCTCTCATCATCATCATCCTTCCCATTACCCACGCACAAGTCTAGAGCTTATGAGGGCATCATCCCCAGCAAAAAAAATATTGGGACTTTGGGAGAGTTATAAAGTATGTTTATTTGATTCATAATAAATTTTTAGTATCACCAAATGTCAAATATTTTCATACAAGATTAGAATATTCGTTAAGCTCTGTGATAGACAGTCTCGCATGAACTCCGCTTTTGGCAAATGCTTGACTCGCAGACTCAGCTTTGTTGGGTGGCGCCCACACTTGCTTCGATAAGTCATCGTTTCATTAGCAGCGACTGCATTATAGAAACATGAAGATTATGGACATAGTGGCGTAGTGCAGAGTCGTTCAGCAACAAAGGTGGGCGACATAGGAACTAAAATGGCGACGAGCCAAAAAATCGAATAAAGAGATCAGAGAGCCTGCGTTGGACGAAGAGAGATAGAGAAAGAGAGAGAGAGTGTGTGAGGGTGAGAGAGTGATAGTGAAAGAGAGAGAAAGTCAAAGAGATAGAGAGAGGGAGAGAGAGAATTCCTTGCGGAGAAAGACATGAAAATAATGAATTTACATGAAAAACTAGAATGGCAGTGGTAGTGTATAATGCGTAGTTGGACTGGATGCAGAACACGAGTATAATTGAGATCATAATTATTTTGATGGTTCCTAATTTCTGTAGTTTGCAGCAATCTGAATAATTGAAGGATTCATTTACATTTGGCAAGCTCAATGCGGATTGTTCATCAAGACTTTGGTGGATGTGGAAGACCGAAATTCGAAACATTCATTCATTTCCAGAAAAGAATACAAATTATAAATAAAATACAGAAAGGAAACAGTAGTTAGGTAGCCTCATTGAATATGGTTTTTTATTCAAAACTGGATCCAGTTCTTTATTTTTAACCAGAAACTATTCAGTTGTGAAATAATGGTCAAATGATATTTTCAGATAATTTGAAGAAAGTTTGAAGATGCATGTTTCTGGAGCTGTTTGAGGAATGGAAGAGGCATTGAAGATAAAAAAAAAACGGATTAAAGGG
The DNA here is from genome assembly GCA_017141395.1 of Laodelphax striatellus. Taxonomy (NCBI): domain Eukaryota; kingdom Metazoa; phylum Arthropoda; class Insecta; order Hemiptera; family Delphacidae; genus Laodelphax; species Laodelphax striatellus. The sequence continues at coordinate 18,575,367 of CM029538.1, read as the reverse complement.
TTGCTGGTTTTAAAAAAATTATGTTCAGTTATATCAGTGAAGATTTAATGTAGAAGAAGTATACTGTACTTCTATGAGACTACAACTGTACAAGATTAAGATTGTACTGATTATAATGAGAAAATTAAATTGAAGAAAATAAGTTGAAAATACATTTTTATTTTATACTCTTTTTATGTTTTTACAGAGAATAAAAAAATAATGAATGAAAATTGTTAACTCTCTTCTGGTTAAAATAATTATAAGTTAATAAGTCAACAAGACCAGAGAATATTGTATTACATTATACATTCTACAAATTTCATCTGTGTTTTTTTAACCCATGTTTGGGTTAATTCAAAGAATTTAGGTTACTTCAAGAAATCTCATTTTCATCATTCTTACTATGTCTGTGCAAGGAAAAGCAATATTTGTGAACTATTCTAATTAATATTGAAAAGCCACTACTATAGTACTATTCAATATTCCATCACTATTTTGTTCCCAAACAGTATTTTTCAAATGTCTATTAAAATTAGATTCACTTATCATTAACATAAACTATTCCATGAGAAAGTGCAGTATATGGACTTCTGTCAATAATTAATTGTACTCTTCAAACTAAACAGCTGAACTGTTTAACACAGAAGCCCATATACTGCACTTCTAATAGAGTGCAGTATATCGGCACCTTTATCGACAGAAGCCCATATACTGCACCACAGCCCTATTCCATTACTGTATATTAGAAAATTGAGAAAAACAACAGAGAATCTTACAAAATTGGCCAGAATTATGACAGATGCATTTTCCCAATACTACCAATATTATTAATTATTTATTCTAATATACTCATAATAGTGTAATATAATGAGAAAATTTATGAAATTATTTAAATGAACTCAGTTTTCTCTTTATAGTAAGTAACCCTCAAAAACTTTGTCAATCGATAAACTCGTATGAACTTTCCAACCTATCAAATTCACCCAATGTTATGAACATTAAGAATAATGTATCCAAAGTGTCACACTATAATGTGCATGACCTGGTAAGAAACACATCTGAATACAAGGTCGTGCGTCATAGTGTAGATATTTATGGAAGACCGGTCCTAAAGCAAACGGTACCTACAGGTTCAAACTGGGTGCGCGTTTAAATATTGTGTTCATTGGTAGGGCAGTCGGTCATGCGAATCGTTTTAAACCACTGAAGAAATTTTGTAAAAAAAATAATCAGATTTGTCCAGCCCAACTTTCTAGAGTTTCATCAAAGTTTGGTAGAATTGTGGTAGGCCTAAATTGATAAGATAGATACTGTAATTGGTATAATTGGAGAAGAGCTTCTTTTACAGATTTAATTTTGTAGTTGTCAATTTCAAAAAAATTTCAAGTTTTTAATTGTGTAGTTTTTAATTATTTTTATGTCCCTCTGTGATTGTTATGGTTGCTTATGATGATAATAGTGATGTGATTGTTGTTTGTTTTTATGATCCAATTATTGCTTACATGGTCATGTTCTAAACACATGTTTGGAAGATAATAGGTACTCAAATTGAGACTCAATCTGGTGAAGCAACGCTTTCTATCAGTTAATCAGGACCATGTACTGTACATGAAAAAATCATTAACCACTTTGGTAATAGAACATTTTGGAGACCACTGCAGTATACACTTTCGCTGAGTGTACCTTTTTTGACCACATACCAGATTCATTAAATCCACTCTCATTTCATCATCTTTGATACTAGGACGGTAGGCTATCACTTCCAAAAAAGAACAAAACCTTTCACTACTATCCATGTTTTACTAACTACCACCAGGAACCTCACTTTGAACAAATGTTCTTAATTCTACCAAGTCATGTCACCCTAATAGATATATATATATCTTATATCTTATATATCTTATATATTATAAGATATATATCTTATAATATCTAATATTGTCGTACATGTACGACAAGATATGACATATGTAATATGTACGACGTTTTATGTTACTGTATTGATCTACAATAGCCTAATCCAGAGACGATAGAAGGATATAATGATAAATCAGATTTTTATGTTGTGCATGGGAAGTTTTCGTATACATTTGTATAGTATATAAATAATACATATAGCTTCTTGAGCTCAGTTTTCCAGAAACTCACATCAGTTCACTAGATACTCGTTCTTGTATCTTGAGTGTCTCCTTATTCCTGAAAAGCAACTTCATCAGCTAAGTAGCCTTATTTTAAAAAGCATTAAAAGAATCAGATAAATCTTTCCTAAGATTTTACACACAGCGTCACATTACTACTATGTAGTTTGATAATAACCACAACTATAATTGAATAAAAAGACTTATGCCTGGTTGTTCGTACGTCCATTAAATTTAACCGGGCGATAAATCGGGGACGCAACGTAATGGGATCGACGACAAACTGAACTAACTTGAAATGAAGAATTGAGACAAAATAGTGTTGGAAAGCCTTCAATTGCATTGGTTTTATTTGCAAAACAACTTTACTCATCATTTTTATTAGATTTTATCACAAAATGATATTCTGTAGACAAAATTTATGAATTGCACTCCGAGTTTTTATCAATGAGGCAGAGGGTATCTGTAGTAAAAAATAATAATATCATAATTTCTTCAAATATCAGCTGGTTGTACTACACATTTAGAATTGTTGAAACATTTCTACTCCGTTAAAACAGGGTTAAATTAATCGGTGCTGATTGAGGGATTAAATTTTTCCAGCGGTTAACTTTACATAGACATCAGATAAATATTTTAACATGTGGTTAAAATTTTATCAGATGGGAAAGTACAAGTTTCAGTTTTACCAACCAAAAGTCTGTAATATTGTGGCTATATGCAATTTTCAGAGCTAGTTAGTTTTGAATTAACATGTCATTTATTAAAGAATGTTAATGCAGTTGATTTTAGTAGTTATTTAGCTAAAATATATTGTTCTGGTAACACTATTTTACTTCGATTTTGAATTTCAAATTAGTTCAGTTTGTCGTTGATCCCACTATGTTGCTGTCCTCGATTTATCACCCGGTTAAATTTAATGGACGTACGAACAACCAGGCATTAAAGTTGTCAAAAGCACATATATTTTTATTCAGTATAGATAACTACCACAATGTCACCTCAACTACTACACAGAACAATACAATAATTATAATAAAATAAACTCAGCTTCCTGAAAATGTAGATAAAGCCTGTAGAATTGTCATTTTTAATGAACTTTGATCAGATAGAGTCAATTAGTCATTAGTGACACCAAGCTTATTCAAATATTGTCCAGCACAGACTAAAAACTGTTGGAAGAGCACCTAGCATTTCCGCTTGTTACACTTCCCAGGTCCCTCACCTTAATTTGATGTTCTTTGTTCTAATTAGCCGTTCTTTTGTTCTATACTTTGTCTAGCGGTAGTAAATTACTCCACTGTTCTCAGGTCGAAATTAGCATGAATCAGTCAAGTTGAGTCATCCATTCATTCATGTTTCAAACTCGATGAACAGTAGAGTGCATCATATAGGATGACGTCACAGCAGTTTCATTCTGTTTTTAATTCCGGGCCATGTGTTTAGTTTCATTCATAAGTGATGTTTTACACTCGCACACCTCACTCAATGTTTTGCTTTGCGTTTTGTATGAATTTTCCATGCATGAATCAGTTTATCGGTTACATAACTGAACAAAATAGTTGGCTGTTAACTGTAGCAGCACTCCATCCAGGCGATAGTTTTATTTGCTGTTAGAATGAATGGCAAAATAGTATTTTTATTTATAGATTATGTTTCAACATGATTGAAAATCATGGCAATTCACATTATTACAATGTAGATGGATTACAGTTAACGCACAATTCTGTAGATTTGGTCATTAACAAACTCATCTCACTTTATAGTACACAATACTGTGAGGGGCAAGTGAAAAGGGGCATCTTTTAATAGTATCTTATAGTATAGCAGGATTCTTTTAACTTGTCAGAAAACAGCTGATTTAACGTTAGTAACAGAGCGTACATCAATCAGCTGTTTTCTGACAATTTAAAAGAATCCTGCTATACCTATCTGATGTGACGCAATTTGGACAGTCATGTCCACTCTTATACCACTGTAGTGTATTTCAGTGATCATTGAAAGCTTCTATTCAGCAAATATTAATTCATTTTTCAAATGAGTTTTTTTTTTCAATGAAAATTTAGAGACTTCCATTTGTGTAACTTTTCTAAGATCAATTTCATTTTTTATCTAATAGTTTTGAATATTGTATTGTACTGTATAGTTGTATTTTCAGAAAACCTTTATCAAAAGTTTTAAAAAGTGGTAGGAAGGACTGCATATTATCTAGCCTACATAACAACTGCATGATGTGCCCCAGAACAGATCTTCCATTGTTGGAGTCTACGCTTCAACTTCATTCTATTTATCAAGCTTTTTGTTTATTATTTAGTCCCTGATTGATGGATAGCATCCATTGGCTTATTTGGTGTTTAGTCTAACTGCCAAGTGTCGCAATACCCCAGTTTCTGAAACTCTCAAGACTCAATAATCGAGCTCTTTTCAAGTATTTTCAATACTTCATTATGTATACAAAATGTTGAAATTATAAAACTATAAATATAAAATATTATAATACAGTATATTAAAAAGTACAATATTCATTTAAGAAAGTATATGATATGATTTACTGAAATATTGTTATTGAATAAAGTAGCTCCGGGGCCTGTTTCATAAAATTTTATAAGTCTTGTAAAATAGGGAAAAAAGGATACAAAATAGACATGAATAAAACTGCGTACTAACACTAAGCAATAAACTTGAAAGTCTAGTGTAGGTTCGTCTTTTTCATGTATTACGTGACTTGAGTTTATAAAACAGTCCCCAGATCCCATTATAAGGTACATGGCTCAGATGAAACAATGTATAACTAAACTTGGAAACTAAACTAAAAAACTGAATGTGAGACTTTAATTTCTTCTGTTATTTTATTATCGAAGTCAATATCTAATCTAGCAGACAGAGATTGTTGGAGAGGCTTGGTGATGGAGGCCTAGCAGTAGTAGTAATATCCAATCCTTCACTTAATTCAGTATCTTTCAATATTCATAATAACTTGGACAGGAAATCCAATCTAAGTAAATTGTTTGTCACGTATTAAATAGATAACATCATTAAGAGTGCATAAAAATAAATAATTTTCATTTCTTTCCATTTTTCATTAACTAACACATAATTTCCTAATAATATACAATTTAAATACAAGTGGTTAGTTGGAACAGTGGTTGGTTAGTTAGTTAGTTATTCAGTTAGAACCTCATAACTATTTTCTCATAGCTTTTATAGGTGGAAATACCATATCACATTTTTTTATCGAGATAACAAGGGTTTCTTAGATGAATTTGTATCCAATTCAATAATATGATTATCTCCAATTAATAGGATCGAAATTATTATTGTTTCAGGTGGACTGGCAACTGCAATGGTAACCGGTTGAAAACATCTTCACGCCATCTGGATGAAGATATTGTGGGACCATATGAATAAAAAAACTTGAATAGTTTTTATCATCAGTCAACAATGACAGCATTAGGCAGCAGCAGCATGGAAAATAGTCCCCTAGTCTCTACAAATAGCTTGTTAGCTCTAGTTGTAGTTTTAGCAGCTTTAATTTCGCCATTGAGTGCTCAGCTTGAGGGTCCAAACGTTTGCACCAAACTAGAAACGTGAGTAGATTTGACTGCTTTATTCGATATTTCAACAATCGATATACATCTACAGTACAATATAATTCGACTATCGACTTTCCATTACATTTATTACACAAAAATGTCAACAATAGGAAATATTTCGGTTCATATATTATTAGTTTTGTTTCTTTTTAGAAGAGATAGCCTATTTGTATTCCATCCATGTTTAATATATTTTTATTCCATCATTATTTAGTATATTTTTATTCCTAAATTGTTAAATACAATGAAAAATTCGTAGTACTGTAATTCAAGTCATCGAGTTTTTTGTATGCCAAATAAATGAGGTCCATCCATAGTTTTAAAATTGATTAAGTTTTTAGTTTAGGTTTGTAAATGCATGCCAAAAATATCAAATTAAAAATCAAAAGTAATTGAGGAATGTCATTTAGCTTAGTTGTAAAACTAACAACTCCAGATCAACTCAATTGAAATAATTTGTGAATCAATAAATATGAATATGAATTACTACGAATACAGTACTTTCAGTAGTATCTAAAATGACTCATTCAGCTACTGGTAACTCGGATATCAAAGTAGCATAATTGTTTGTTAGTTTTTTCTCTTTAAAAATATTGCTTGGTGATAACTTGTGTAAATTAATTCAAATATTGCTATTGAAGCAATTGAAGATTTGGTCCCCGTTCCCAAGGATTTTTATAAAACTTTGAAACACCAGTAATGTTCCACACAGCTAAATCTAAATCTTATTAGAACTTTGCCATTAAAAAATTTAAACTGCAATGTCTTTGTTGTTTAAAAATGTAACAAAAGAAACTAATTTGTTGATAGGACAAGCAAAGTAGGAAAACTGCCGTTCACAGGTCAAGCATGAAGATTGAATGTTCAAAAATGAATTATTGTTTCAAATTGAAAAAAATAATTATTAAGATTGCAAACCACTCATGAGATGTCTAATAATAGTTTGAAAGAAGTCTCTAACAAAATACTATCTTGACATTTTTATGATGAGGCTGTAAAATATAATTTCAATGACAATGACTCAACTTCTCATTAAGGAATATCAATTTATGAAAAGTCTGATATGTTAGTATGATGTAATTGAAAAAACATCAATCTATCCAATCCAAAAAATAATATATTGTTTTTTTTATTCATTTCAATTTTTATTGGCAGCTTCTTATTTATTGTGAGATGATAAACCTACTTTGTAGGCTACATATTAACTTGACCCATATAATTTATGACGAAAATATCATAAAAGGGCATAATGTGTTCCATTTAATCGTTAATAGTAAATTCAACCAATTTAGGTCTATTTCCGAATTTTATTAAGCTGTAAAATTTTTTTGGGACATCTTTTATGAATCAATTGTATGCTCAAAAACAATCATTTATGAATGAGAAGTTGATACTATTCAGTATGTAAACATTTAAATGTCACTTATCATTCATTTTTATGTATTTTTGATAGTCTTTCTTGGAATAAATTTGAGTAATCTTGTTTTGTATGTTTTCCAGCTATACAACTCAGATCCGAGTATCAAACCAAAAGGCTTATCAAATAAAAGACTACACGTGGTGTTTGACCCCGCCGACGTTTAGATGTTCAAAGTACAAAGTTAGTTTCAAGCCTGAATTCCGAAATGAGGTGAGATATCAACGTTTTTCATTCACAAAATAAAATTAATTTTACTTTATAGTTGTATCCAATGTTGTTATTCAAATTATAACAAATGGTATTAATGTTTTATTTTCATTATTCGAATTGATCGAGATTTGTAATTCATGAAATTTATTCATTTAGATTAAATTTATTATTTAAAAAATATAATGCAATATTCTATACAATACAATTTCATGTTAATAAAAGTAAAATAGTGATCGAGTTTACACGTTACTACTACTATAGGCTGGAAACCCCCATTTTGCCAGTCGAATTTTATGTACGAAGCGCCAGCTGAGTGCCAGAAAGATGGAGTATCTGAGACTGGCAAAAGGTTCCAGCCTTGTAACGTCTATTCATATACTTCATAAATAATAGTTTCCGATACTATTCATATTTAGAAGGAGACTTTATAAGATAAACCACCCTACTATTTAGGGCTCTGTTCAATTGTTCAATGAATTATTGTATATTTTTATCACCATCATTCGTTTTCAATAATTTCTCTATAATGTTTCGAAACCATTTTTCCAGACGTTAGTTAATACCAGACCAGTGGAGGAATGTATATTGTATATTTTTATCACCATCATTCGTTTTCAATAATTTCTCTGTAATGTTTCGAAACCATTTTTCCAGACGTTAGTGAAGACCAGACCAGTGGAGGAATGCTGTACAGGATATGCCAGGACGCAGAATGACAGGTGTGTTCCCGTGTGCTTGCCTGAATGTATTCATGGGTCTTGTGCCGCTCCTAACCGATGCAAGTGTACCAATGGATACGGAGGACCTTCTTGCAACATAAGTATGTATTATTTTCATACAATTTTGAATACTTGTGTTGAGTTCAGTGATATTGTGATCTGTAATGAAATTTCTATCTGGGAATCCATGAAATACAAATGTTTATCCATTTTTGAAACTTACTCACTTTTTTCATTTGAATGTTATTGATCTGTAATGAAATTTCAATCTAGGATTCCATGGAATACGAATGTTTTTTCTCATCATTGGTTAAAATAAAGTTTTTTTGTCTTCGTTCAGGAGAGGACAATCCGTGTATACAGTTATATTGAATTAATGAACGAATAATTTTTATTAGCCTAAATAATAATAATAATCAATTGGTTGCTTACAAGCTGCGAGATCTATGACTAACAAAAACAATAACATCCCGAGGAAACGAACCATCCCATATAGAGCCAAACTTGGGTGAATCACTTCGCACTGATACATAAAACGTTTCCGATTATGACATGTATGTTCACTTTTTTCAAGTTACATTTCACAGTACATGATTGACTGAAACTCTCAGAATATAAATTGAACAAATCAAATTTAAATTGATGAAATAAAATTATCCATTGATTGATAAATCAATTTCAGATGTCTGGATCAGTTCCAGAAGTGGAAGGAATTATATTTATAAAAAATACAATACAGTAATTGGAATAAAATTCAATTTATCATGAATATTAGCGGTTTTAAGAATTAGATGAGCAAACACTCACTCAGTAAAACTGATTATTGCATAGAAGAATTGTCTAAAACGTGATTTGAATAACTTGATATTTTCAAATAACGTATTTTTGTAATTCCCTTTTACCCGTACTCATCACTATTAAAGGAGGATTGAAAGGAAGCCGTGAGTACAAGAAATCTGTTTTATGTTAAGATGCCTGTGAATGTCGGTGTTGTATTCGTTCCGTTGAAGTTTTGGTGTATTAGAACACAGCATTGTACTCTCCCTAAATATCTATTTTCAATCATAGCTGGAACATTCTACTCTTTTCAAAAACGAAATTGGGTCTATTTAATGTATAGTCCACTTCAGATTCTAAATTACTTCTAAAGTGAAAACCACTAGATAATCTTTGCCATACCTACTAGCAGGCCATGACTTCCTCAGTCTAATGGTTGTAAGGGTATTCTTTTATATTTTGTGCACTGCATGAGACAAATAACTCTCCAAGTATGTTATAGAACTGAAGGTTTTATTCATTTCAGATCCTTTCTGAGGAAACTCAAGGAAAAATTGTATGAAGCTATCAATTATCTTGAAGATTCTTTGAAGTATAACGATTTCTTAGAAAATTTGCATGAAGATTCAATTTTCGTATGTAAATACGGTAATTAATATAAAGAGAAATAATAATTTAAGATTGTGTAATTTTGTTGTACTTCTAATCAAATCTCACCATATTATATGGTTTATTGTCTCTAAAATATTCCTACTTCCATCTATGATGTCTATATTATTTTGTATCTCACGTTAAAATATTTCCAATTTGGGAATTTATTCGCATATTTTTGTACCATCTATCTTCGATACTGTTGGCTACATCTAATAAATTTTGTACTAGCCTCCTACGCTTTATTTCAACTTCATATTTCTATTTCATTCTGTACTAATTTTATTATGCACCATTATCATCATTGTACTTTATTATCAATGTTGTTTATTGTCAATGCACTTTATTATCAGTGTCTTTCATCATCAATGTACTTTATTGCCCACGTATACTACAATACACGGTAGGCGTCATCACCTATTTACTTCATCATCTATGTGCTTCATCATCAACCTACATTATCACCATTGTACTCCATCGCCAATCTACTTTATCACCAATGTACTTTGTCATCAATGTATAGCAGGATCCTTTTAACTTGTCAGAAAACATATGTTTCGACGAGCAATATCACAATACTTAACCTACAAATGCTGAATCTCGCAGATTATTGAAAAGGTATTTTAAAAAGTTATTCTTTGAAAGGTCTTCTTTAAAAAGGTCTTTAAGACTTTTAAGCCTTTTGATTATTGTGTCGAAATCACTGTTTAATTATTACCGAAACAGCTGATTTCTGACAAGTTAAAAGGATCGTGCTATATATAATCACCAATGTGTACTTTATTATCAACGCAATTTTATGATTATTTTGTTTTGTTTTGTCAGCTTGCCCAGAAGGACTCTGGGGTGCCAACTGTGACAAGCAGTGCTCCTGTCAGAACAACGCGGTCTGCGATCCAGCCAACGGCAAGTGTGTGTGTCCAAAGGGCTTCAGGGGGGCGCAGTGTGGCGAGAAATGCGACGGCAAGCACTATGGCCAGGACTGCCAAGAAACGTGCAAGTGCATGAATGGTGGCACCTGTCATCATGTCACCGGGGAATGCTTCTGCAAATCTGGATTCACTGGACCTTTGTGAGTAGCTTGCTATTGCATGAAGAGAATTTATTCAATAATTAGTGAAACGCAAAACCAAAGAAAGATGGAAGAAATTATTAGACATTGCACTTAACCTACTGCTGTGAATAGATGATAATAATAATTATAATGTAGAAACGAAAATAATAAAAAAACACTATTTGATCTAATGTTGGATTGCACCAAGCAAGATCAATTTTGATCCAGGATCAGTACAATGCTAATCAAATGGGATCAGCTGATTCAAAATAGTTGATCCTGGTTGGTGCAACCCAACATAAGAAAACTATTTGTACAGTGGCATTCATCGATTATCCTCTTGCTATTTAGTTCTGTGGTCGATATTTGCTGTAGCAGAAGTCTTCAGAACTATTAATACTGCTTTCGTTGGATTTTTGTTTCTCTAATTATTATCCAAAGAAAGCTTTGTAAATGGTTCTGAAAACTCTTGCGACAGCAAACATTGACAACAATTTTATACATTCAATGGACGAAATATTTAACTTTTATTCCTTTAAACAGAGCATACAAAAAATTTTTATTTTAATTACAGGAACAAGAGTTGACCTCATTATCCAGTATAAATGAAAAGTATTCTTGAGCAACTTGTATTCGTGGTTATTACTCTGACTTACATATTTCTTTTTGAAACGGACATGTAGGATATACTTCACAGAAGTGTTCATGCACATACACATACTCTGTAGCAGCCTTTTCCAATGCAGTATTTTTCTAATGCTTTCAATGCATTATAATTATATTGATCCTTCAGAATCGTTTTCAAAAATTCTTTTTCATTTCCTCAAATATAAAAATTACAAACTTGAATAATCATGATTTTAATAATATTAGGAATTTAAATAATGAGTACTTTTCAAATTTAGTACTTTAGAACTTTTTACTTTTTATTTATTTAGTACTTTTAAAATTATGGTGAAGTAAGAGTGATTGTAAATGAACACTCTTTAGGCTTAAAATATTACGTCATTCTCAAGGCACTACAATTTGATATTAAATAGATATTAATTTATTTGCTTTTCATTTTTCCTAGGTGCGAAGAAAAATGCCCCGACGGAAAGCATGGACCTGACTGTGAGGATGACTGCAGATGTCAAAATGGTGGCAGCTGTAACCCTACTACCGGCGAATGCATCTGTACTTCTGGATGGATGGCAAGTGTATTATTCTACTTGACTTTTCATGCTCGCAGTATATTAATGCTGTTTTGGTTGAATAAGTTGGACAGTACCGGTTATATAACAATCCTCCCAAACTGACAATACTTGAATGATGTGAATTAAGCTCCAATTATTCGTCTTTAAGAGCACATTAAAGATTTGGGCATGTTTCTTAAAACTAAAAAGTCACGTAATACAGGAAAAAGGCGGACGTACAATAGACTTTCAATTTTATTACTTAGTACGCAGCTCTATTCATGTCTAGTGTGAATCCGTCTATTTCCTGTTTTTACAGGACTTCTAACATTTAGGAGTCCTTTGATACAGTAAAATAATGCGGACACAGACTAAAAGTATTTATGTATTACATAGTTCTGAATTTTTGGATCCATAACGAACTGCGAAGTTAACACTATTGTTTCAACACTAGAATTGACGACATGCAGTCAAATTTTACTGTAAATAACATAGAGTTACTCGCTGGACTGAAGCGCTGTTGAAAAAGAGTTCAAAGGAACTTGAAAGCGTTTCAGTCCAGTGAGTAACATTTATGTTATTTACAGTAAAATTTGACTGCATGTCGTCAATTCTAGTATTGGAACAATAGTATTACATAGTCCTCATTTCTCTTGAATTACCGTACAGAAGTTCTAAATTTCTATGAATCAGGCTCCTGGTCTTTCCTGTTGAAAATCCGTTCATTGGTTATGCGTACTATATAATAAATAATGGAAGTACAATATTATATATCATACTTTTTAAATCGCTAATTCTTTACGTAATACTAATGGCATGAAAGGCATGATATCTGTCAGTTTAACAGCATTATTGTGGTAATAATATTTATTGATTCATTCATTAATGATAGACACATAAATCATGATATTTAGGAGAGGAAAATAGGCATATCCATTATTCTGTCCCGATTTTTTATGAATAATGTGGTGTAGAATAAGGTTATGTTTTCACAACACTTTTACACAGAAGAATTTATGACCCAAGAAAAAATTAATATCTTGAATGCAGTTATTAGGCCTAGTTATATTTGAAAAATGAATAATATGCTTACTAAAAATAATTCCATTGAAAATAAAACAGTATTAGATTAATATCTACTTATTAACAGTTTGTACTCTCATTATTTTTGTCACAAATAATTCGTGGACCTAATGCGAAGTTTCAACAGAAATTGCACAAAGCCCATTTTTATAAATTTATAAAATAAGAGTGACATAATGAACTGATCCTTGCATTATTTTCTAACGATTTAGCAATTCTCACTCTTGAATAATTTTTAGAACTACAGTATTTATGTTGACGTACACTGGATTGAAGAGTTATGTTCGAAGTCCTCACCATGCTTTTAAAATATGCGTTGAGGATTAAAAACATCCCAATTTTTAAAAAATGTTAAGCCAGACTTATGTATGTCTGAAGAGATTCAACACCTAGAAGCTAGAAGTTTCCTCATAGAGCTACCGGTTACTCTGTATTCAAGTCCAATTGTGTGTAATAAATCTTCAAAAATGTGAAAATCGTCGTACGTGTTTGAAATTTATTGAAATCCATTAAAAACTGCTCCAGTTCATCTAAAATTGAAAATTAATTTATGAGATTTCTAAAATTAAAAAATCAAATGACCTGTGCTGATCTTTCCCCAGGGAGATGTGTGTGGTAACCGATGTCCATCAGGAATGTGGGGCGAAAAATGTGAATCTAGCTGTGAATGCTACAATGGAGCACAATGTGATCACGTGACTGGCAAATGTATTTGTTCGCCCGGTTACATGGGAAGTAAGGTAATTGCAATCGATTAACACAGTTTTTAAAATAATCCGAAATCACTAATAAAAATAAAAATAGAGTAATTTAAAAATATTTATATTTTTAAAATTGAAAAGTTTGTAAAAATTGAGTTATTTAAATTACATTTGAAATAATTCTTCAGGACAAGAATTACTTGATACAGTTACCCTGATAATTTTTCAACTTGAAGAGTTGACTAAGAGTTGTTTTTTGGCTTCTTTATTGATTTTGGATCATGCATCAAGTTGATTGAAAAACAATCAATAGTGTAACTTGTATGGTTTGTGTTATGGAACGCGTTATTTTCCAGGTTGTTCAGCATTCAATTCAGTTCATTCTAATAAAATGAATTTATTTCCCCAGAAGGTGCAAAAAACATATAAAAAGCTATGTCAAATCATTCTAACCAACTAAACACAATAGTTATCAATTTACGTATTTTCAAATCTATTATTCTGCATACCATTGCTCACATTACTCATTGATAGATTCATCAAAACCTTTCTTCTAATCCGAGTTTCATTCATGGCTATGCATCCTCTTAAATCTGCTTTTACTAATGTATATTAATGGAAATATAGACTAAGTACTGTAGTTGGATTCTCCTGCTATAATGATGCAGTATATATTTATACAGTATCAAATTATCTAATAATCAATACTTTTTCAATAACATTCAGCTTGAGGGATACATTGTACTAAAATCGTAACTGTGCTTCTTGAGTCTGAAATAAATAGGAATAGATGGAGTAATAAATAAAATGAATGGGACATTAAGAAGAGCATCGTCACTCAATCATTGTAATCTGTTGTGATAATTAATTATTTATTAATACTTACTCAATAACTGTTAGCTAGATGAGCAAAATTGCAAGTTTTTGCATATTTTTGTAATGTTCTTAATTGAAATTTCTAATAGTTTTCAAATAATCAGGACCGGTTGCACCAAAAAGGAATTAAAGTTGATCTTAGATTGCTCATAAGGATTTTGTTGGATATTAGTCTCAACTAACCTTTGTCAACTTGGACTAAATGAGACAATCGTATTTAAAACTATTTAATTGCATATTCTTCTTCTATCTTATTCCCTATTTTCAATTCTGTCTCAATCAATTCCGTACTTTTAAGATATTCCGCATTTCAAGATACCGTATTTTGATACCCAGATCCAATCTGTGTATAAATTATTGTAACTTGATTTTTCTCTTTCGTACAGTGTGCTGATAGATGTGCAGAGAACGCATGGGGCATAAATTGCAACATGACGTGCAGTTGCAAAAATGGCGGCGTGTGTAACCAGATGACCGGCGCTTGCAAGTGTGCCGATGGATGGGGTGGCAAGGACTGCACCAAGCGCTCTTGTCCCGAAGGCCTCTATGGACCTACCTGCAAGGATGTCTGCCAGTGTGTGGCCGAGAACACTGAGATGTAAGTTGAAATAACATAATCAAATGGGGGGTTTCATTTCAGGGACATTTTTCTCCTATAGTCCTATATGAGGAGCATTGAAGCCAAGTTTCATTGAGAGAGAGAGAGAGAGAGAGAAAACTGCACCAAAACTGTTTGTTGGGACTGTGAGACAACAATGCACAGTGCGGCAACTATGTACAGTGCGAATAGGAATAGAATAGAATAGAATAATCACTTTATTCACGCAGATTACAAAATATGTCGCTTAAATTCTAGGTCATAAAAGTCATTACAATGAACGTCATTTAAAAATAATAATTACAGCATAAGATTAACTGAACAAAACATGAAGTAAGAAAGATTTTAAATGAAAATATATAGGTATAAATTTTAATTCAAGATTTTTGAATACAACTTAATACTAGTATGATATATTTTATTTAAATGAACGTCATTGAAAATATAAGTAATTGATTTTGTATCTACATGAAATGGCGGAGTTTGGACATATAAATGTCCATTCTTGGAGAAGGATGTGCAAGGACATCCTTCCCATCAACACTCAACCATAAAGGATAGAGACATCAGCAACTGCCTTGTGCTGAGCAAGGATAGCAAACTCCCATCTAAGCAATGCTGACTTCTTGACGTGAATCGCACTATACGAATCTATATATACAGAGTGTCACATAAATTAGTGACAATAGAACCACTTCTACTAAGTCTAAGCTAAGGTTTGTACTGTACTTTGAAACTCAGTTTGATGAGTTATTTCGCTTGAAATAACTGATCGATCAGTTTATCTCTTGAATTTACTAATCAGTTACTTTAATAACTGATCAGTTTATTTACTTGAATTTGATCTGTTTATTTTGCTTGAAATTTTCATAAATTCATTATTGTGTCTGTATCAATGGGTAGCTTATAATTTCCCTTTTTTTCATTTCGTCCAGGTGTCACCCATGGACCGGGGCCTGCGTGTGTCAAGCCGGCTGGGATGGGCAGGACTGTGCCCGACCATGTCCCATATACAAGTTCGGCAAGGCCTGCACTCAGAGCTGTGAGTGTCACAATGATGCCCAGTGCCTCCCCACCAACGGCACCTGTATATGCTCCGCTGGTAAGTGATCGCTTCATGATTGCTATTTCGTTAATACTTCAATGCCAGAAAATACGAAACCCATGCTAAATTTACGGTCTATCGAGTATGGCGAAGATACAAAAACTAAACTGAACTTGAAATAGATTTTCGGAATTGCATGTTCTTCGGAACTGTTCTGCGGAGCCTGTACATGAGTGATCGGCTTGTATTTCTATAGTTCAATCTAACTCGAATGATGAAATCACAGTTGGAATGAGTTGGAACGATTTTGAGGAGAAATTTGACAAAAATGGGGGAAGTATTAGTAAAAATTGAAAGGGAGACGATGAAAGAGAAGAAGACTGGAAGCAGAAAAACGACAAAAATTGGAAGCAGAAGAAAAATAAAATTAATAATAGTGGAGGAAAGAGACGAGTATAACATGGAGCAATTTTTTTGAACATTGTGAAACAAATATGACCTTGCCTTTACTTTGCAAAGCTTGCACAATACATGTGTAGAGTATACTGTATATAAGTAGAATAGTTACTGCTCTTGTGCAAACCTGTTTCCCGCTTCTATTTTGTTATTTTCATATAAATTTAGTTACATTTCGTGTTCTCAAATTAGAATAGAATATTGAATTCCAATTCAAAATAGTAACTGCTTTTGTGCAGACTTGTCTCCCGTTTCTATTATGTTATTTCCATTCAAATTTAGCTACAGTTCGTGTTAATTAATTTGGTCTCAAATTCGATTTGTAAATGCATTGTTCATCGCGTCTAATTGCAATATTGGAATATTGTTGAACTGGCTGCGAAACTGAATTCTACTACCATTCAAATAGATGAATAAATGTTTAGAATGAAATAAAGATAAATAATGATGAAACTCTTTTATAATCGCAATGACGTTTTACAGGTTTCCGTGGACCTACATGTAGCGAACAATGCCAGCCGGGCTTCTATGGACAAGACTGTGCGCTGAGATGCCAGTGCAAGAATGGTGCTACCTGCTCCCCAGATAATGGTCGATGCATTTGTCCACCAGGTAAATTGATTATCTTCCTTGATTCTGTTATCGGAATAAAAATAAATGCTTGTGAAAAAATGCTTGCTCAATTTACTGAAAAAATTTGATCATTTATAATGAAAATAAATAAATGAGCAATTTATTTTTTAAAATCAATAATAAATCAAGTTTATTTCCCATATCATACAATATACAAGAGAATAATTATTGTAAATGACTTGTTCTATCTTTCTTCTACAATAGTATCCTACTCTTGAAATACAATAACTCAATCTGTTGGTTTTTTTATCGTATGGCTTCTTATGAAAAATTGAAGAAAACGTGTTGACATTGACAAACTCCACTTTAATAAACAAAACTTTATTGAAGTTTGAAATAGTCATTAATTGTGAACTTTGTTTCAAATGTTTGACATTCAACAAGTCTTTCAATTATAAATTTTATCAACATTTATTTTACAAATTTCAATAAGAAATGCGAGAGTAGCGTTGAAATCCTCTGTTGTTTTTTTCAGGTTGGTTAGGCCAGGAATGTGATAGACCATGCAGCGAGGACTACTTCGGCCAAAACTGCTCTCAAAAATGTTCATGTCAGAATAATGCAGGCTGCGAACCAGTCAATGGTGAGTATTTTGAGATGTTAGAATGAATTAACTGCTTTTGTCCGTTCATAAGTACGGTACGGTATTGTTTGTTTTGTATCTAGGTGTGTAATTGAGTGCTTCAACCTAACACCTGCTGAATTATTCGGGTTACTACCTGAGATTAGCTATTATTGTGAAGTCACATTTTTGTTACTCCATAGTAGGAATGAATTCAATAAATAAATTCAATCAATAAATAGGAATAAATTCAATCTTCAATATTGCTGTTCAAGTGTTAATTCTCCTTTTCACCTTATTGTAGGAGAACTCATATTATAGGCTTAATATAACAATATAATGCTGATTTTGAACAAATCAGTCAATTTGACACTATCAGTTTGAAAAACTATTTCACTACAACATGGCAAGTCTATTGCATTTCAACTTATTATTATAATAATAAATAATGTATCAGCCACCTTATTGTAGGAGAACTCATATTATATGGCTTAATATAACAATATAATGTTGATTTTGAACAAATCAGTCAATTTGACACTATCAGTTTGAAAAACTATTCCACTACATTACAAGACTATTGCATTTCAACTTATTATTATAATAATAAATACTGTAATGAATCAGCCACTTTAGAGACCGTTCAAGACCTTTTCGTAGGAAATTTTCTTCAAAAATTGGGCCTAGATTTTCTCCTTACTATCTCATTTATCAATGTTCATTAGAAACCGTTCAAGACCTTTTCGTAGGAAATTTTCTTCAAAAATTCGGGCCAAGATTTTCTCTTTACTATCTCATTTATTAATGTGGGCCAGTAGGCCTACGGTATGATATTGAATTATTAATGAACATTTGGGTCATGCAGAACACTTGAGTACAATTTATTATATTCACATCTTAGAATAATGTCGCCATTTAGAAACTTGAGCGATCGGATGAGTTCCATCATTTTTTTAAATAGGTCTCTAGAAAAGAAAGTCAATTCAATCTTTCTTATAACTTATTGTTTTGAAAACTACTTTTTTCTGCCTGATAACCCAATATTTTACTAGGAACAACTACTACTACCTCCAATCAATTCTCCAAGTTCTGTGAGCTTTATCTGTTAGTTAATAATCCATGTATTAATTTACTATTTTAATTTTTTATCATTTGGTAGTAATGTGAATGTTTCACTTGTTCATCCACTGTGATTCCATGTAGTTTGATGAAAAAATGTATTCGAATTTGTAGTTTAGTTTACACTGGAAACTATAGTCATCTATCTATGTTTGTGATTTTTCAGATGTGCTCAAAGATTCAGGTATTTGAAAAATGAGAAGTATTTTTGCTCGTTAGTTTGTTTTTGTTGACTGCATTATTTCAGAAAATTAGCTTGAATTTTCAGTTGCCATAAGTAAATAAAGTAGTATCAATCTTAACAGATTTATTGTAGGCTATGTCACATCTATATTGTACAATAGATGGGAGTCATTAAATAAACTGAAAGGTGGTTTGGGGTTCATAAAAAATTAAATTTCGGTATTTATCAGATTTTAATGTCTTCTATTCACAATTTACGCGTACCTTGGTATTGTTCCTTTGAATCTTCTCTTACAAGCCAAATAATTTTCCTCAATCTCAACCTGTTTGACAAATTTATATCAATTTTTATATGAACATTCTTTCCAGTAGACTCAGTCAATAGTAAGTATCATGTAATCAAAAACTGTCTTATTCAATAGTACTGGTTCTCCATTTGTTTTCGAGAAATTATGTAAAACATAAATACGATACACTGTCATCTATGCATGTTGGGCATTACAGTATTTCTGATAAACTCAAAAATATCAATAGCAATAGACAAACAAGATTATTTTTGACCTAACAGATAGTATGCTTTCTGCATGTATATTCTGTAATCATTATTTAATTAGTAGCTTTTTTAATGTTTTTTTCTGTATTTTAGTTGGCTAGTGCAGTAAGCTACTTGGCTCTCATTGAATTTTTATGTAGCGGTAGCATCTTTTTAATTAATATCTGTGTTTTGCTTCCAAGTTTTTCTGAACTGAGTGCTGATGTTGATAGTTTTTACCGTGTTGCAATAATAATACTTGTTCAGTTATTAACAATTCACTTTTAGTTGAAGAATTAACAATAATTATATCTATAAAAAAGGATTCATAAAGGAAATACTTATTGACAGTGTTTATAAAAATGAAATGTTATTTTTAAATAAAACTCCATTCATGAACTTGGAACTAAACGTTTTTCAAGTCAATATTATTATTGAATGTGCAACACAGTCAAGTTTAAAAAAATCGCCCACAGATGAATTCTCTCTCTATGGAGCTCATCTTCATTTTCGAGGTTATTTTTAACTTTGCAAATTTCAATCATATCTTTGTATCCTTACAATACTTGCTTATTTTTATGTGCCTTGGGAATAAAACGTTTTGCATCCAAATCATTTATCTTGAAAAGTCGATTAGTATCGTGTTCTAAGGATGATGCGTGCTTTTTTTCTTCATCTATTCATTCCATCATTCTTGTGCGTGGACAAGGGGGATTTTTCTGAAGAAAATAATGAACTCACATGTTTACAGAAGTTTCATAATGTATTTGGCAACCTTTAATGCCTTGTGCACACGTTTCCATTCGACTAGTTTCCAATGTTATTTTTTAAATTTTAGGTACGAGAACATTGATTTATTCCTCTTTGTTACATTATATGTGGTATTATGAATGTAATTTATTCTTATTAATTACAGTATTCAAAACTTCTTGGGAAAAACTCGACTAGCGACTAGTCGGTCGCCAGTACAACTGGTCAATATTGTGTCACAATTTTAAGAACTTTAATACTTTGAAATTTCAACAACTGGCCAGTATGAATGATTCATTCATAAATAGAACGACTGGCAAGTAGTCGGTTGCCAGTCTACTTATTTCCGAATTTTTTTCAAATTTATTCGAATAAATGTCTTTCATAATACCGTAATACTCTTGTCACTTGCAAATTAAAATTTTATTCTCAATTTATGAGAATAAATAAGTATTCCATTCCTAAAATTTTAAAACGAACACTGGCAACGTGTGAACAAGGCATAACTGTTATTTATAACAAGTAATTTGGCCTGAGGTACCTGTAACTGATATAAATAACTGTTTGTTCTTTGTTTCTAGGCACTTGTAACTGTGCCCCTGGTTACTTTGGCGAGTTCTGTGAGAAGAAGTGTCCCGAAGGCTGGTTCGGCAGAGGCTGTAAACAGCAGTGCGAATGCATGGTAGACAACATCATCAACTGCGACCATGTTAGCGGACAGTGCCAGTGCAAAATGCCCTGGAGAGGTATGTTTGTTTTTGTATAATAATTCATGTATTCATTTGAAAATTTATTTAGATACTTACATTATGTTGGATTAAACCATTTATTTGTTAATTGCTCTATGTATAGGACGGCATCTTGAATAGTTCTGTATCGAACAATTTAAATTACAAATTAATTGGAAGGGACCCAACCTTTACTAATTTTTCTAATCAAGCATTATTGTCGATAATTCAAATTTTCAAATACAAATTTATTGCCATGAAAAATCACAATGATAATTTCAGAAGTAGACATAATTACAAACGCAAAATGTCCTAAAATACATATTTCTAGCACGGCCAGAAAGAAAAAATCTTTGAAATGATTTACTAAACCTCAGAAATTAGGGATACAGTGATGAAATGGAAACTTGAACCATCAAATCCTATGTGATTTCAAAACGACAACTTTGGTATTTATATATTCATGAACCGGATTACATTGAAATAATTGTGGTAGCTATGTAACAGTGTACTGGAAATCTTAACAATCTGATCTTTCATTACAATATATGAATTACATGCAACAATGTACCATCTTGAAATATGTTTTATGTATATATCGTTATTGTTGTTCCCTGCAGTCTCTGAATAAGAGTAGTAGTAGTACTAAACCCCAGAAATTAGAATTATAGATAAAATAGCAAACTTGAAAAATCCGTTTTGATAATTACAGAATAAACAAGAGTTATTTGAACTTATACGACGGATTAACATTGAAATAATTCTTATAAGATAAATTTATTTATTTATCAAGTTTCATCATTACATCAGTTTTGGGATACTCCCAATTGATAGGTGATATGACTATTAAAGTCCTGTAATACATTTTTTTTATTAAAATAAAAGTCGGATGCACACTAGATCTCGTTAACTCACCCAATGAAACATGCAACAATGTACCATGAAAAAGTTACTCTATTGCTTCTTAGTATGCCAGCTACCCTAGTAATAAGATATAATACTAGCTACGCTAATTCTAATAATGAAACCCCGGCTTAATTTTTCAGAAGTAAGGGAAGCATTTTGAACGTATACGACATAACATTTTATCTTCTTATTTAAGATAAATTTATTTATTTATCAAGTTTTAGGTGCAAGGTGGATTTTCTACTTGAATGACTGAAAAGTCCTGTAATACATTGAAAAGTCGGATGCACACTAGACTTTACTATCCACTTATTTCTAGTTAGCATCTGAATAAGCCCATTTAAAGGACTTCTAGGCTGATATTAGAACAATAAGTTGATTTACAAAAGAATTTATGATTTAAAATCAATTAAATAGTTGCAATATCTCATTTCCTTCAATCTTCATGGGAAAAATAGCATTAATTTAATGTTGTGTGTGTTTGTTTAGTTTATATGTTATAGGGGAAAAATAACGTTCACATTTTTATTTGGTTTCTAGGAGTGAAATGCGAAACGACGTGTGACCGTGGATTTTTCGGTTCGGACTGTTCGGAAAAGTGTCCTTGCGAGAACAGAGCCTCGTGTGACCAGAACAACGGCGAGTGCCATTGTGAACGGGGCTGGCAGGGAGACAACTGTGAACTGGCCTGTGAGTCCGGATTCTATGGAGCGGGTTGTCGCGAAAAGTGCCCGGATAGGGAAAATGGTAATGAACCGACTTTTCTTTATGACTTTCTCGAATAAACCTCACCTTAAAGACTGGTTTTCATTAGTAGAGTTTTCGTAGAGTCTCTGGGTGCTGAAACTATCACTATCTTGGTTGAACCTCTCCCAATGAAAAATTTATCATAGTGTATTCTGAGAACCTTGTTTTAAGTATTTAAGTAATAGATCATTTAATGTATAGTGCTAGAATTACTCACACTAACTCTACTAATGAAAATCAGGCTTTACTAATGTTTCTAATCAACCGATTATTTAGTTCTACTGTGTCTGGAAACTCACATATTTCCAAGTTGAATGAGTTCTGTTGTCAAAAACCATTAGCTAAATAATACTTTCGTTAAATAAATGAAATACGTATAAATATATAAGTAGATATAATATTTTCTTGTTCAATTGGTCCCTGAAAAAATAGGTTCAATGTTTTTGTAGATTGTGAAATGGTTTATAAATATAAAATAAATAGATAATTGTTCTTGGTCTCTGTAGTTCTTTTTTAGTAATTTTCTTTGGTAAATCAAATTCTTCAAATACGGTACTTTTCTTGGTTGACTGTTCTCTGAGAAAAAATTGTTTTAATTTATTTTGTAGTTTTGTTCAATGATTTTGTAGATTGTGAAATTCCTGAAAATGATAATTAGATCTGTAGTTCTGACGGTTGCAGGAAACAAGACGTGTGACCATGTGACAGGCGAGTATGTGTGCCGGCCGGGTTATGTGGGCTCCACCTGCCAACACCCCTGCTCCATGGGCCGCTACGGAAAGGACTGCAGCAAGACCTGTGTCTGCAAGAATGGCGCTGAATGCCATCACGTCACAGGTGGGCAAACTTCATTTGTTTGAATAATACTTGTGATACACCTTTGCTATTCCAAATAAGAAATGTAATTAATAAGATTATAATCGAACATTGATATAAAATTAATATTAATCATAATACAATCGAATGTATTTTTAATGTTTTAAAGTTAGAAATCGTTTATTCTTTCATTATTTATTTATTTATTCAATATTTATTTATTTATTATTTTAATATTCATTCATTCATTTATTCATTTATTCATTTATTCATTTGTTCATTTATTCAATTATTCATTTATTCATTTATTCATTTTATCATCATTTATTCTATGAGAATATATTTATTCATTTATTCAAACATTTAGTAATCTTGAGACAGATGATAATTGCTAACAAGTTTGCTGCACAATAGAATATAATAATAAACTTGTATCAAAGAAATAAACAAGTTATCATGTTTTTAATTAATATATTGTTATTAATTCATTTTTATAATTGATTATTTTTTAGTAATTGAGATCTTGAGTTGATAGATCTGTAATATTAGACTATTCGCGATTTTAAGTCTGCCAATCACGTGAAATAGCAAGAAACCAGGTGAAATGGCTAGAAATCACATGAAAAGTATAGCAGGATTCTTTTAACTTGTAAGAAAACAACTGATTTAACGTTAGTAAACGAGCGTACATCAATCAGCTGTTTCTGACAATTTAAAAGAATCCTGCTATACTATCATTGATGGAAAAATTAATCAACTTTGAAGAGCTACAAGCTACAAGGTCGACAATAATCGTCTTGGTCTCAAATTGTATATATTTTAATTTTTCTTGAAAATGATAAAGATTGTTTATATCAAAAGCGATGCTTCAGGGTCAAAATTGGCCTAATGTAAAAAAGTGCAAAATTTTGTTATTTTTTACGGGCTTTCATCCACTTGCAGTTCTCACTGCAGTCCGGGACTCACAGTTAGAACTGTGAACTGTTGAAAACCCTTCAAAATAGTTCGGACTGCAATACTAACTGTCAATTCGTCAAGAATACTTGTTTATATGAGCATTGTGTTTCATTCAAGAGAATTGAACGTGTTTGTTCGTGTGTGCGGCAACTATTATGCAATAGAGGATCAATGTTTGCTGAACAAGGATAACAAACTCCATCTAAGCAATTCACTAAGATGATGATCAACCTAGTTTTGCAGTCCGAACTGTTTTGTGATTTCACAGTTCACAGTTCTAATGTGCTGATAAATGTTTTCGTTGATGTTCAATTATTTATTTGTTGTGTTTGTTGGCAGGCACGTGCCAGTGTTTGCCGGGCTGGACAGGCAAGACGTGTTCGAAGCCTTGCTCGCCGGGGACATTCGGCATGAACTGCAATCAGCAGTGCAAGTGCCAGAATGGCGGGGAGTGTCGGCTCAACGATGGGGTGTGTCGCTGTGCCCCCGGCTGGATGGGCACTCAGTGCACTGAATGTGAGTAATAGCTTCATCGTTCTAACATTTTCATCAATCAATTGATATTATTGTCCAGATATTGATAATAATTCAAGATAATACAGTTGAAACGTTGTCATAAAGAATTAACCTACAGTTATTTCATCATCAATTTATTAATACAACGAACTCATGGGCATTGACATGGAGATAATAATTACTAGTGCTTAAACAACTTTAGTGACAAAAAATAATGCTACTAAATAAAATTGAATATTAAATAAAATTGAATAAAATTAATAAAATTGAATCAATAAAATCAAATAGAATAGGATAGAATGGCTGCCTTTGTTTCCGGGGAGGGCGAAGTTAGGGCGGCCCTCTCTTACACTTAACCCTCAGATTGTTCAAATTGTGCAATGATTGACAAATCTGTTTGTTCAACATTGTGAAAGCGTGATAATTCTGATATGGCTTTTAGGCGTTCAATAGGTGAGGCTATTGCCATATTCGTTTCACTGGTACATCAAGTTGAAAGAATTATTTGTAAAAATCTCATTGATGTTGTGAAACTCCATGATGAAAAATAGTGGAATTGACAATATTTTTTAGTGTTTTATTCTAAAAGAATTATACACTTTCAAGTGAGAAATTAGCCTACTCACTTTTTGCGCGACAATTGTTTCGTGCTGGTATTGCAAATTTTCAATCTGAACAGGCACTTTCAATCTAATTCATCATCTGAAGATGTTTGAAATTCTACTTTATGAAATTATAATGTGGTTTAGCTCATTCAACGTCTATCTAGTAAAAACCAACAAGTTCTCATAACCTTTGAAAAATTCTATGAAATTATCAAACGTTGCACTAGTATTGCACTGAAGGATGAAGGTTTTGTTTGAAGATAACTTGACTCCATTGATTTAGTTCAACTGTTCTCTAGTTTTAATGCAATAACGAAGGATTTCTTTTTCATTTATCTTTATTACATTAGTTGAAAACAATATTTTGTAAATAGAAACAGGCAATTGTCTAAAACTTTTCAATTCTTGGATTTAATTAGTCGCTAAGTGTACATGAAATGCAGTGTTTGTGAGAATGATGTGTTTTTTCAGTGTGTCCAGAGGGTTACTATGGTGACCATTGTATGAAACCCTGTGAGTGTCCCAATGAGAACTTTGTGTGTCACGCCGCCGAAGGATGTGTCTGCAAACATGGCTACACAGGTCGGTTACTTTCCTCATTATTTAAAATTTCTTCAAGAGATTCTCTGATAATTATAATTCTCTAAGAAATTTTTAAAGAAAACGTTTCTATTTGTTTGAAATTATTCGTTATCGTTTGAAATGTATTGATTATTAGTCATGATAATATTAGAACATAATTTAATATCTGGCTCCAAATTCAATATTTTCCAGACTTAGTGGTTTGGATTTGTATACATGCGGCTCTAGCTTACTTGGCTCTAAACTTGCCTTTTTTTGCTTTATTTTTATGTAGACTTCGTTTTATTTTTGGTTCTAAACTTAATGTCAAAATTAAATATTTTTTAGACATTGCTTTTCCATGTGTTGTGGAGTTGTGGTTTCAAATACTTTCGGAATTTCTTTAATAAAACCCCTTTACAAAGTTCAAAGAGTTAATTATTTTAAAAAGTGAAAAACGAACTATTACCTAATGGTCCACCAAGCTCCCTGTCTTGGGGCCATTGGGTACAGTGAGGTGGAACAACCTATGGGTCTCTCCAGCAATCGAAGCCATATGATAATAAAATGAATAATACCATAATCCATAATACCGTACCTGGAATGTATTTCGAATGTATTTGTTAAACAATTAGAAATCGTTTAATCTTTCCAAGTTTCATTAATCTAAATCAACAGATTACGATGATAACAGTTTATTACTTTTAATACACTTGAAACACAAACAAACTCTCTCAACGATTCACAACTAACACAAACACAACTATTCACTCACAAACTTAATAAACTTACTTTTAATTAACTATCACCTTAAGCACTGTATTTTCATTATTTTTCTTCGAATTGTGCTTTTTTTACAATTATTTTCTTTCATAACTCCCATTTATCGATAATTTTCTATGTCAGTTATGTATTAGTAGTAATAAATATATTAATAGTTTCTTTTGTTCATAACTTCTAGGTATTGTGTTTTGTTCTATTACTTTTTGTTAAGGAAGCAAATAGTGGAAGTTATCCCGTGTGCTTCCATGTAAATTATAAATAACTTTGATTATTTTCTATAAATTTTATCAGTCTAATAAATTCATTGTTTGATAAATCAAAACCTAAGATTACTACTGTAATATATTTTTTTTTTTGTTCTGCGTTATTTTGTAATAATAGCTTTTGTTCATAATAATGAGTATTTTATTTTTAAATTTAGAATTTCCAAGACATTGATTCAATGATTTGTGATTAAAATGTTTTGATTGTTCTATTTCATATAATAATGACTTTGTCATGTTTTATGACATGGCCTTTACTTGTGAAATGCAGTACTTGTTTTTGGCAATAAATGGATTTCGATTTGATTTGCAGGCGATAACTGTGACGAGCCAATGGCGAAGAGAATTACAACTGAGAACGCTCCACAGGAAAGTAAAATCAGTATGGTGGTGTTCGCATTCTTCCTGGTTATAGTTGTGGTGGGCATCTGTGGAATTGTTGTCTACTATAACAGGCGAGTCACCGATCTAGAGACTGAAGTCGCCAGAGTTCACTACATTGCTGATCCAGGTGTAAATGGTGAGTTGATGCTGATTGTATCACAATAGAACTTAGACAATAATGTATTCTTACGATAGTAAATAGTATACAATAATGATCTTAATAAAGCTTATTTAATAATTTATATTCACGATAATAAATAATAGGTAGTAGGTAGATGGACAATAGACTTTTTCATGTTGTACATTACAAAAGTTCTGTGTTTGTAATATTCAGGTAGTTGATTGGAACTTTAATAAGAACTACTTTTAAAATTAAAAAATTGCTTGTTTATTGCTTTTGATATATAAATTAGTTATTTTGTAATGCGATATGACATCTCCTAGATTTGGAATGTTTGAGTGGATTGGAAAAGAAACAGTTTCGGGCATAAGTGTTGCACTCACCTTTGTAAATGATTCAATGATTAAATAATTCTGTATAATGAGTAGAAAAATACAATACACATCAGTGCAGACTGTATAGTCTGCAAAATATAGTAAACATCAAATTATGCATGATTTATTTCAGTGTAATATACAGTACAATACATTCATACACTGAAATATTATATACTGAAATGTAATAAGCATTTCAGTGTATATTACATTACAATTCTTAGTCTTCTCAATAATTGTACCACACATTTTCTCATTAGAGGTGAATGTACAATACTTATTCATTTAAAATCATAAATGATATATTGAGAGATTTATCAAAAATGACAATGGGCTTATTATGAACATTTTCAATACCCTTTTCAAACACAACATTTTCAAACACAATTTTTGTGTTTGGATTCTTCTCAATAAACTTATCATCCGTCACTCAATTCAAAAATTAAAAATTGAATTTATCTAGGACTAGATTTTATTAAAAATCAATACTTAACAAACATGAAACACCAATTATCAGAAAAAAAATTACAATTATAACACTGTATCAAGAATCCTTACTAATCATTATCTTAAAAAATTGTGAATTTTTTATGTTTTCGAAACTTTAATGTTTATTCAATAAATGTAGATTACATCGTGTACTGAAAATAATTATAACAAAATTACTTTTTTCTTATTTCAGATCCAAATCATTTCGACAATCCAGTTTACTCGATGAAGGGACACGAAGATAACTCTAGTCTACTCAACAACCAGGTCCACAACGATTTAGGTCCGTTCAAAAGCAGCAACCTGGATAAAGATGGTATATTCATCTTTCAAATCCCACCGAATTTATTTCATAGATGTTTATTTCTAAGGGTGACGCCCACATGTACTCTAGGCTTGTGCGTGGGTAATGAGAGGGGTGATGATGAGAGATGACGACTGTTGTTAGGCAGTCGGGACCGACGGCTTTTCGTCTCCTCCGAAAGACGGGAGTGGCCGTTTTTGTTGTCAAAATCCGTTCCGCCAACTGTATTCCAACCAGGAACCTTTGGATTATTAGACCGGCGCTTTTCGCCCTCGCCTACGGACAACTCCAAAGGATTTTAGGATTTTTATAATTATTACCATCAATCTTACTTCTTTAGCTACTTTTTGCGCATATTATTGCCTTCATTCTATTTAAATTGATAATTGTTCTATAGTAGTGAAGGTGATATTGTGGTTGTTATCAATATTTAATAAATCCACCTATATTTAATGAATTTATGCTTGTGGTAACTTCGAGTCTCTTCATTCAATAAATTATGTAGTATTATTGAAGCTTTTGCGAACGAGCAGTATGTTGATAATGGTTGAAATCAACACTTTTTATTATTGATTAGCATTAGACAACTTACTGTGATCGGACCAGGAACCTTTAATTTATCAGACACAAGCAATTAGTCACCTCGGCTACCGGCCACTTCAATTTCGTAGATTTTATTTTCCATCTATTGAGTGAGGTTTTGTGGGTTCAATAGAAATTAAAATGGAACAAGTGTATGATACTAACAGGATTCGAATAGCGCTTCTATTCGCTTAATAATGATTATTTCTTCTAATAAAAGGGTTGAAGCACTCAAACAGAAGTTTTTGCTAGGACATGAGTGTGCTAATGATTTTGTCTGTGATTTCTCCACTTGTTAAAAAAATACTGCTGTTCAATCAGCAATTATAATAAAAATAATGACAGAAAACTTTTTATTCTAGGAGCTCAATGCTATGGATATGGATCAACACTGTTGAAAAATCGTGAAGCTGATGCCAATAATCCGAACGTTTATCACAGCATTGAAGATCTCAAACTAGAACACGTTTATGACGAGATAAAGGGAAAAGAAACAGCCGGTAAGTTGCAAAAGTAGAATTTCTTACTTATATTATTTCCTAATATAAATTTAAAATGTTACATTCAAGTGCTGCAACCGTTGATATTATGCATATTATCTATGGATTATGCATTTATTCCAAGGCTGTAGATATAGTACCACAAGAGGGTGGTCATAAAAAATTTGATCCTGAATAACACACTTCTCTGTTAAAAGTTGATAGTACAATGAGGCAATTCAATATTTTTTCGTTTATCAAACTTGATCACCAATCTTTATTGAATGCAGTGTTTTAATTTTTATAGCAGGATTCATTTAATTCGAAAATAATATTGAATTTTGGTATTTTGACTTTCTTAAAGTTTTAAGGTCTTAAATATTATTATTGATTATTAAATGGTTGTTGTATCATACTAGTTTCAAAATTAAATGTAATTCAATTCCTTCGATGATTTGAACTTATCGGTATTTTAACGATTCATCTAATATTTTCAAGGATTAAATATTATTATTAATTATTAAATATTATTGTTAATGACAATAGTTCCCTTCAACAATATTTTTTGCTGAGGTGATTCCCACATGAGCTGTAGGCTTGTGCGTGGGAAATGAGAGGGGCGCTGATGAGAGATGACTACTTTCTAGGCAGTAGACAAATTTCTTATCATGTTTGTGTATTTCAACAATTTTTGTTACTCTCAATGAAAATAATTATTAACAAATATAATCCCTGTTATTTTATTTACAGAACAAGAATACGATCACCTAGACTACAGCAGGCCCGGTACATCGTGGAAACCACACTACCAGAGAATGGCCAATGGCATGATAAAGAAGCCCGAGCAGCCAGAAGAACCAAAACGAGAAGATGATGCTAACTGATGATTATGATGCTGACCAGAAATCAGTCATTTGTTTCTCAATGAACAAAGCACTCGACAAGTATTTGCTAGTCTATTGGGTTGGTAACTAGTTGTACATACGATGAACAATTGCGGGAATATTGTTGTGTATCTCATGATAATATATCTGTATTATCCTTCTCTGCTACAAGTTCGACGACTGGGAAGTAAGCAATAATTTTATTACTCGATGTAAACCTTTCTATTGTCATTTTTGACTGGTAATCCTGTAGTTTTGTATGTGTTGTAGTGTGGTTGGAAACCCTAAACCCTTTTAAAACCTTGTATTTATGGTTTCTCAGAACCATAGTTGTAAACTTATTGTGTATTCTCAACGTTGGTATCTGAAACTTTGTAGTAAGTTCTTATGTAAAGCCCGGTCTAGATGCTACGACAATTCGTTCGAAAATTGTCGTAGCGTCTAGATGGCAAAATTAAGAAAAGGGACAACAATAATAGTCGGTTGATGAGAAAGTTGTCAGCGAGGATACTTTTTTCGAAAGACGGAACGATTTTTTGACGTGTAGATGGCTGTTCCAACTTGTCCTCCCTTTTTAACCTATATACCGCATGAAAATGGAGGAAACGTATGGAAAATGAAAACATACATAAAAATGGAAACACATCGTATGAAAAAAGGGACGACTTTATAAGAAATCGTAATCATGTAGACGCGATTCTTATCGTCCATCTTTGTTTACGACTATTATCTAACGACAATCATTGGACGACTTGTCGTAGCATCTAGACCGGGCTTTATATTATTAATTCTAGGATTTAACTGCGATGTATCAATTAATTTTAGGATTCAGTTTCAATGTATCAATAATGGAGTAGCTCTGTAGTGTATAGTAAATTTTTTTAATTTGGAGGATGAATCAGCTGTTTACAAATAAGGAATCAAACATATGGAGTCTCTCAACAATCATTCGCCATCCGCCAAATTGAAAAAAATCTACTTCAATTATGTTTTCTATAATTTCGATAATTTTAAAATTATTTCAGCTAGTATCGGAGACAGAGTCAAGTGCCAAAAACATGTTGAATTTTATTTAGAAATTTATTCAAATTTATCAAAAGTCAGTGTCGAAGCAATAATTTTAAATTGAAACAAGTATCTGATACAAGTAATAATTTAGATTGGTAGCCTTTTCGAAAATAGCTATTTTCGTTTTTTTTCGCCAGATAATCTTTTGAGGAATGAATACAAAATTTATTCAATAATCATTTATGAATCACTAAACAATGGTTTTAATCGCCTGATATTTTTCAATGAAATTATTCGTTTCTTTGAAAGCTGTAAAATATTCGATTTTCTACTAAAAATTAAACTATCGTATCATGTACAGTAAACAAAATACTATATCGGTATCGATATCATATCAACTGTGTTGGAAACTCAATCCAATTACCGTAACTCTCATGAATTCTTCATGTCATTTTTTCTCTTTTAAGCTAACATGTTGATGTAACAGGGTAATATTATAAAAAAGGTAAATTTTAGGAATATTTATTAGTTTCCGAGAATTATCGAAATAAATGTTCTATTAGTTGACCTGAACAAATTAGTGAAGAAAAAGTAATTTCATATTAATTTTTTTTATATTTTAAGAATTCAAAATTCATTTTTTTGAGAAACTGCAGCTTTATAATTTGCAGCTTAGAAAGCGAGACCTACCATACAAATAGGGTGAGCTTACTGATGTTGAAATGTTTTATTAAATGTGCTACAAATTCTAAACTCTCTCTACATATCAGTGTACTCATATAATAGATTTTCTATAGAGTAGACAAACAAAAACATGACTGGAATATTTTTTACCATAAATTGAGGTTTTCACGAGCAAAACTCGTTTTATTCTATTCATAGGAAAAAGTGATTACTATCCACATCAAATATGGAAATTCTAAATTGAGACTGAACCGTTGAGGGTCCAATTTTACTCAATAATTATCCAATTGCATTTGAAAACACTAACATTTGCAGCTAGAATCAATTTAGCAATAAATTTCTTTGGAGAAAATTAGAATAGAATTTAATGATTGATCAAAAAGTTTTCTTATACTGTACTGGATATTGAAAATTAAATTAATTAACTATGTAAATGCAGGTTAGTGGTGTATTTTTTACAATTCCGACTGTAATAAGTATTCTTGAACCAAATTTGTAGGCTTCTCCCAGGTTATCGCAATTTTTTGAACAAAATAATCATACAAAATCCACAATTTTTATACTGTATTTAAATGAAAATTTATAATATAGTTTTTTTTTTATAATGAAAAAATATATCAAATAATGCAGACAAATGAGTTTTATATATTTCTACTACTATTAAGCTACTAATGAACATTTTGAAGGGATCAAAAGTAAAATAATTCTAGATATTCAAAACTGAAATCAAGGACCAATTATTGAAAAATTTTCGGAGTCAATTAACGACAATAATCATGCAATATCTCCATTATCAAATTGACTAAAATATTCAAGGCTGACTCATACAATGCATAGATAACAGATTAGAACTATCTCTTCTCTTCTATCTTCTCTTCTCTTCTCTAAGCTCATACCCAATAATATTAGACGTCTACTGAAACTTATTGAGTGAAATTACACAAAATTAAAAAAATTCAAGTACAGTAGAAAACAACTTGACTTATGTAACATTTCACTTAATGTTTTTTCATTGGTAATTTTTTTATTTGCCAATAAATCGTATTTTTATGTTTTTTTTATTGTTAGTGAGATATTCATGTCTAGAATATTCTTATCAATGTAATTTTTACACTAGTAGTATTTTATAATTCCATTTACATTTATAGATGTATTTGATAACAGTTATTTTTACTCTCTGATATTACTCTCGTAGTTGTTTTTGTTTTGTAAAGATAGCATCTTTCAAAACATAATCATAATTTTGTAATACAAATATCTTATCAGTGTCAAAGATTTTCAAAGAATATCATGTCAAAGATTTATTTCAATTATGCAGTTTTCTTGTGTATTAGTGATGTATACTATAAATTATAGTGGGTTTGTATTTTTGATATTCGATGTAATTGATATTATCTGATGGAAAACAAGAGTCTTCCATTCAATTTTTCATGAATGTTATCAAAATGAGTTTTAGAAAACTGTTGAGAGATCTTATAATTGGATTTTTTCTCATTCCATACAAGTGAACAAGACATATCCATAGATGTTTTACAGAGATTATAGCAAGTCTTCATCTAAAATTATCATGTACAGATATATTATATTAAATAGTTCAATAAGACGCTGCTAAAATTATCTAGTTTTTCGCTGATATTCTACCATAACATTCATTTTACATTGTATCAACATTTTATGTTGGAAAACATATTTTTTATTTTATTTATTTGAGTATAAGAGATTATTTTATTCTATTTTATCACATTGCAAATCTTTAAAAGATTGAATACTATTCATATGGCATGAGTAATGTGAACAGTACCCATTCTATGAAAACATACAAATTTTATTTAAAAGTAGCATAAACATTATTTTAATTTGCATAATTTTAGTTACCTTTATTGCAGTCAGAAGCACATGAACACTTAATTTTTCTACTAAGGGCCTGGTCACATACGATTGGGATTCGGATTACTTCCATTCACTTCACTAGCAAAAGTATATCTATATACCATACGATATAGATATACTTTTGCTAGTGAAGTGAATTGAAGTAATCCGAATCCCAATCGTATGTGACCAGGCCCTAAGTCAAATGATGGTTGAATTCCTTATTTCTCCCCACACCGATTTTTCATTCGAAAGTTTCTAGATGTTTCCTGTTTATGAATTGAATTTGAAATGTATATGTTTCAATCGATTCAAGGCATTAATCGGGTTATCTTCAAAAATACCGCTCTTGAATTTCATTTGTCTCTACCAAAATTTATAATCTCATGATATTACCATTGATTATTAACCTACTCTATATCAACCTGTAGGTTAATAGTCAATGATACAGAGAGTCTATATTATATATACTATACACTCTCTGTAGTCAATTATATTACTCAGCAGTGTGATTTTAATGTGATAAATGATATTATGTATATTTTATAAGCGAGTAAGAAATGAAATGATAAATTTATGGATATTATAAAAATGTATATTATTTAAAAAAATGTTTATTATATTATTTAAGTTTTATGATTTCGAATTTTATCAGTGATAGTTTCATATATGTGTTATTTTTTAATGCATTTTAATGTATTAACTTGCCTTGTAAATTTTTTATTGAAAAAATTTAATAAATTAATCTTAAACACGGTATTTTCAGTTTTTTTCTCCAATTCCAAAATCTTTGATCTTTGAGTGAATGTTTAGCAAAGGTTATCACCAAATGTTTATTTTATAGTTTTTTTTTAGTTTTATGAACTACCGGTACTCATCTCTTATAATTATAAGGACTGGTAATGGGTTTCTTCCTTTAAAGTCAGCACTTTAAAGAGTATGTCTACTGTCTGATTGGTAACAATGTTAGCTTATTGGAATCATATGGCAAAACAATTTATTCCACTAATAAAATTAATCAATCTGTGAATTCAATTTAATGGGGTGATATTCATTATTCCAATAATACCGAAACAAAAATCAAAATGTATTTCATTTTACCGCTGCAGCCTATCGAGAGATGTTCAAATATCGATATGACGTCAAAAATCGACTATCGATAAAACCGTTTACCAGTTCAAAGTTCAGACTCTGTTTCAGTTTCAGTTTTCTTTCTTTCGTGTGTGGTTGTTCCGTGTTCCATGATTCTCCAAAATGTCGGAGTTCATATCAGTTCCATTGAAGAAACCTACTGATGTTGTTATTGTTAAACCGCTTAAAAATGTGATTGATTCGGCATTTAATTCAGCAGATAAACATGAAGACTTCACCGAACAAATTAACGAATTAGGTAAACTCCGTTCTACTGCTATCTGGCGAGTTTTCGAAAAATATGAAAGCTCTTTGGAGGTTATCTACAAGTAAGTGACAGTATCATTATTATTCAGTCAAGTTTTCAATGAAATTTTCTTTGTTACTTGATATTTTACTTACAATCGATAAGAGAAAAGCTCATCTTATAGATTAGGTAGTGAAAGCTCTGTTTTACATTTTTATTGAAGAATAGCAGGAAATCTCATGATGTGAGTCACTCATAACGTCATAACCAGAGCATGAATCATGTCCGTATTGTTATTAATTAACACTGATGAGTGAAAAATTACTTCTTCATTATCGGCTTGTCCTCATATTTGAATTATTTTGATATCTACTTTTAAACTCCATGATTTAATAACAAATTTCCCCTTTTAAAGACCTGCCCAGTGCCCACCCTGAATGATCATTACAAAACATCGTTAAAATGATAAAATCTAAGTAATGGTATTTATCAATCATAATTTACAGACTGGTAGGCAACCTGAATAATAACTAATTCTTCATTGAGTAAGTTAACTGAAGAACTTATCATTTGATTTGATAACTGTCAAGTTGATTTCCTGTCATTCTTTCATCGACTAAAATTTAAAACGTCTACGCTACCTATAGATTTTAAAAAATGCTCAGTTGAATTATTCCGTCATTTTTTATCAAATTTTCAAGTTATAATTCTTTGATTTAATACAAATTCATTGAAATAAATAGGTTGGCTACTCAACATTGTGTTAAGCTTATAACTTATTAGGCCTACTCAGTTATCTCAGCTACAATGTTTTACTTTTGTTATGCCTTGTCCCCTTCAATCTATTAATGTTTAATATGTAGTTTGGATAAATGTTTTAATTTAAATCCCAACTATGCCTGTATTCATATTTACAGTTTCACTTTCCTAAAAATGTCTATGTAAAAAGTAAAAATTAATCTTGTACAGTAGGCTATTCGAATTCATTGCTTTGCTATAGAAGTTTCTGTACTTGGGATAACATTCATTGAACAAATTTATACACTGTCCACTTTCTTTTCCAGTATGTTTCCAGTATTTACAAGTTGCAATTCTAAATAACAAGGCAGTATTTCATTGATTTATTGCCGTATGAAATCCTTACAACGTCACTATTTGCGTAGCCTGAAGCTGAACATTCCCATTTCTTTTAAGAATTGACTTGTTTTAATGAACGTTTACTAATTCGTATAATGTTAATAATTTGCATAACATGATTCATGAGTGACTCATGATTCATTGAATGAGTAAAACAAATATGCAGCAACTAGAAATTGATTAAGCATTTATTTGTGTTGCAATTTATGATGGGGAAGAAATGTTTATTTATATACTAAGTAACCTAATAATAGACTTCGCCTCCTAAATGTTTAAATTCATATAATTTCAATTATCTTGAATCCTCGGTTGACTCATTAATTCAATAAGATTTATGTCAACAAGCTAGGTCTATCTGAATATGCAATTCGTAATTCATGCAGAAAATAAATTTTTGTTTCAACAAATAATTTTGAAATAGTTTTTCATTCTATTTAGGTGGTCTGATGTAGAATTTCTCTCAAAATGTAATTAGGATTTGGTTTAGCTTTTTTTTGAATCGTTATTAGGCTACATAATTTCAATAATTAAATTGTTTGTGAACTTGAACGATTCTTTATAAATACATTATTAATTTCACTCCATCAATGTGATATAGATTCTGAATATTACAGCTTAAGTGTTGAAATGAGCCTTGTTTTTACACAGCAATTCTTTAACATGCAATGAAACAGAATAAAAATCTTATCTTACTTTATCTTTTCTATGCAATATGATCACACATTGTTACATGTTTCGGAGGCATGATGTTCATTAACTCCAACTCATTAACTGATGTGAGTGAAATGTACTAATTTTCAGTTCAAAGGAAATTGTATTCACTACTTGTCATTTCGTTTTTCAGCTATTATGATCAGCTAGTTGCTTTAGAAACCAAGATTCCACCGTCAGAAGTGCAGATCCCTTTTAAATGGAAGGATGCATTCAACAAAGGGTCGTTCTTTGGTGGCCGCATCAGTCTTAGTAAGTTAACACAGTTAATTATATTTTCTCTAGAAGTAAGTTTTTAAAAATAGGGAAGAAGCTTTCAACGAAAAGAAAGTTCTCAGTTGACCACAAACTTAATGAAAGTGAATCAAAATTGTCAAGTACTGTATGATAAAAACTTACCTTTAAAAAACAAACAATGTATTCAAATACATAATTAATATTGATAAACACAAAAATAATCTGTGTTTCATCATTTGAGTAAAGTGGTTGGACCAATGAAATATCCATATTTTTCCAGATACTATCTTTTAATCTATGAGCGTTCAGTACCGTACTTCAAATTTAGTTAACCAATTTGTTCCAAATTGTTGTCAAGCACTACTAACTTCCAGCTATGTGTTTTCAAAGTCATTTCCCGTTGGTTCGAAACCCACGTATTCCTTTATCCAGTTGCAAGGTCCATGTAATTTAATCACTATTGTACTACATACAAAGGGATGAAGGTACTTTATGTTATTGTTATTGACTCTTATGGGAATGAAAACATCCTTTAAGGCTTTAAGGTATGGCGGTGTAAAAATATTATAGAGGCATAAAAATATTTATTTATTCCAATAGATGGATAAAGATACATGATACCTCTATTATTAGCCTGACTCAAAAAGGGTTGGTTATCATTCTTTGTAAAAATACTAGAAAAACCAGTAAAAAAAGTGCACTGTGGGACCGACCTTTACTTTAACCACAACAGTGCACTAAATTAATAAATTTTGATAATTGCCCGTTTTGTCCCTTGATACTGAAAATTATTTGTTATTTCAGCGATTTCCTCCATGGCATACGAAAGAGTATGTGTGCTATTCAATATTGCTGCACTACAGAGTTGTGTAGCGGCAAGTCAAAGCACAGATACAGATGATGGGAGAAAATTGGCTGCTAAACTTTTCCAGGTAATCTAGAATATTTTTTGTTAAACAACATGAATAACTGTACGAATTACATGTAATTCAAAGATCTGATAATGTTTAGCCTGGTTAAGCGAGTTAGTAGAGTTCCTGGGCAAGTTCAATCTTGTGAACTCTCCCAATGAAAACGTTTATAGTAGAAGTGCTCATGATACGCCATCACTTGTTTTTAGTAGATTAGATAGTACTCTAACGCGCCACACAAATTATTACCACCAAATCCTAGTAAAATTTGTAGAGTAGAGTAGGAGACATTTAAGGTTAGATCTGTTCACTGGACAACACACTTTACCTACTATTCTCAATTGTAGTGAAAACAGTTACTCGACCACGTAGAGTAGAGTTAGTTTGTAGAGTTAGTATGCCAGCTCTCTTTATAACTCTATA
This sequence comes from Laodelphax striatellus, assembly GCA_017141395.1. Classification (NCBI taxonomy): domain Eukaryota; kingdom Metazoa; phylum Arthropoda; class Insecta; order Hemiptera; family Delphacidae; genus Laodelphax; species Laodelphax striatellus. The sequence continues at coordinate 18,536,253 of CM029538.1, read as the reverse complement.
ATGAAAACAGGTTGTGAAGCTAATATTTAAAATCAGTTGATGCTTTAATTTCCTCAACATATTTTCAGATTCTCTTAAATTATGTAAATTTGAATTTTGAGAGAAATTCTCTCTATAAGAGGGTTTTATTACACGCATGATAGTGTTGTTTCAAATCTAGCTCTCTTCATAATAAGTAAACGGTTGTTAATTTTCGTAGAATGTTGTCATTCCATTTATTTTTTCAGATTCTCTTAAATTTCTCCATTCTAAGGGATTGTCTCTATCAGAGGGGTTTATTCTCATGACATTTATAGCCTACTTGCTTACAAGATTTTGCACTGCAAACTTGAGTGTCTACTACCCTGCTTTTATGAATTCATGAGTTCTTTCTTCATTAAAATTATATATTTTTCAGCAATCACTGCAAACTACAGTCATACCCTGTATAATTCAAGATTCTTTCTTCACCTCGGCTGGCATTTGCAATCACTTGAAACTACTGTCCATACACTATCTGCACACTGGGTGCTCTGTCAGCTCTGATGGTTGCCCAGGGCCAGGAGATATTCTTCCACAAGGCCGTTGATGGTATGTTTAATCAATAATTATTAGTTTATCTGTCCCAACAATTCATCAAAATCAATCCTGTATTAGTCAATTGAATGTTTTATTTAAATTATTTTTGATTAGTTTTGACTGCATGTCGGTAGTGAATTGAATCAAAAAATTTAATTATTGTACTCAATATAATTTTAAATTCAAATTTATTTTTCCATTCAGTAACTACAATATTATTCGATGATTTGAAAATTTTCATCTTTGTAAATTTTGAATTTTGTTCAACATGTTATTAGTAACATGAATGAGTAAACATTGTATAATCATATATCAAAAATTATTAAAGAAACTGAAACTTTTGTTTAATAAATGATACATAAAAAAATAATAGTCATATCTGATGAACTAATCTTATCGTAGAGACGTTTTTATGTGTTAACCATATTGCAACAACAAAATACACAACTAGTTTAATTCAATATAACTATGTATTGAACAAGACGAATTTTAATCAATGAACATGGATGAAAAGTATTTGATTTTGAGCTCCATGTGATCTGCAATCTAGAGGTTTTTAGAGCTTCTAAAGACACATCTTCATTGTACTATGCCTTTTAGATTTAATATACAGTATATGGCATTGGTTAGGAGTTCTGATTATGCTGTACAATTGCAAAAACCACCCTTCGTTATCATTCATGTCCTGGCTTATTATTTATGACTGTTTAAGATGAGTTATGTTATTTAGAGGCTGTCTTCGTTCAAAAGTGTAATTTTGAACCAAAGTATGATTAATGTTTTCAGATGGTATGAAGGATTCCATAATTGCAAAGATAGCTTCCCAGTGTGAAGAATTCTATGCTGAATGTTTGAAAGCGTTTCAGAAAGAAAGTCTTCGTCAAATCTGGGAAAAAGAATGGCTTCCAATTGTGAGTTATCTTTTCAAATATTCCTGTCATTTAGTTTTTATTATCATTGAGTTTATTTTGATTAATAGCAAAAATTTGCTAAAGAGTTTATTTTACATAGTTCTGAGCTTGATAAAATTAGATCTGAGTAACGAATGATTCCAAAAACGTTTCGAGTATATCGTAGTTTTCCAATATAAAAGTTGTGTCAAGGGGTCTCCCTTATAATCCAATGTTTTTGAAAAATAATTTAACCATAGTGATACTGATATAAATCAATATTTCATAATCGTTGAATAATAAAATACTGTGTATCGAGTGTAGTATTACATTCTTTCCTTTTTATCTTTCTTATATATTCTAGAATTTACTATGTAATTAATTGGAATAGTCTTTTCTCACTACATTCAATGTTATGGGTTTTTTAACAACACCGGTCGATTACATTTTTTATTTTGGAATTTGTTCTCGTAAATAGAAGCCATTATTCTTAATCGAGGAATCATTAATCTCTTCTTTTCAGGACTCTCATAAAATTAGCATGCAAGAAGTTTAAATTAAATATTAATATTTAGATTTGTTCTCATTTAAAGTTTGATCATTTAACGGTAAAACATTTCTTCACATATTAGGATACTAATCATTACTATAAATTTTATTTATAATTGGGTAATTGATATTCATGTTTTTCTTGTTCCAAATATGATTTTAATTGCACTGAGTATTATGGTGTGCTTGAAAATTTACCTTTTCACATAATTGGATTATTTCTAATTTAGGATGGTAATATTTCAGATTGCTGGGAAACAAGCTGGATTTCATGCATTGGCTGAATTCCATCAGAGCCTAGTATGCAGGGCTAACAAGTCTGTTGGAGAAGAAATAGCTCGATTAAATGTAAGTTATTTTTTGACGACTGTTTCATCCCCATACCACTAATAAGTTACAGTTTCTTTGTACTTGAAGTATTTTAAGAGAGTAGTCAAATGAATCGATTTTCAGACTACCTGTTGGCTTCGATTAATTCATCCAACTACCGCATAAAAATTCCTCCAACAGAAGTGTTTTTTAATAAGTTATAAATATATTTCTATTGCTTAATTTACACTTCAATGTTGGAGCAGTCTTGATTTACATAGTTTCAAATTAAAAACGAAATAAAACGTGGATCATATTTAAAATTAGATCTTTGATAATTGTAGGATTCAGTTTTGAGTTTTTACATTTCAATTACTAATATAACTTGAGTAATTTAGTAAGCAATACTTACTACAGTTACTCTGCTTTTAAATACGGTATTTGTTGATTTGTGTTAGCTAATGTTTTCCATGAATATCAATCAGCTCTTTTACAAAAGCACAGAATTAGTAGACGATACTAGTTTGTATAGTTCTTTTTCATGTTATAGCTATTTCTGTTATTTTTTCACTAATTTAACTTGTAAGCAATATTCACTACAGTAGCTCAACTGTATTTGAGATTTCTGAATGGAAGCTTGTTAGCTTGATAATTATAAAATTAGCCTGTATACCTCATCTATCTGTCTTTATAAGTCCTTTATTTTTTCAAAGCCTTTGATCTCGATATTAGTTGGTCACCTTTAGCTATTCTCGTCATAAATGCATTATTCATCTACAGTATTTATTTGACAATATGACAATGATTATAGAATCAACAATGGTTAATTATCCAGTTTCATAGTCCTTGGTCATTATTAACATATTTGTTATTACAGAGAAAAAATAATTCAAATTCAGTGATCAAAATATACATTTCCTTTACAAAATGTATTTTCTTTTTGCAAAATTCATTTTATACATTTCCCCTATGAGGAAAATTTAGGATACTGGAATGAAGTAGTAGTCTGTTGGAAAAAGCGTAGAAAACACCCAATTGTTGAGGCGAATCAAAATTAATGGCTACTGGGATAATACTTCCATTTTATATTATTGATTTGTTATATTTGTTCATTGTCTTGAGTAGAGTAATGTCACGAATGATGTTTGATTTATAACAATATTTTATCGAATTTCAGAAAGCAATAGATCTTTTCAAAATCGGCCAACAAAGGTGGAAACCGAGTGCGTTTGCAGACCAGCTGAGTAGGGCTCAACGCCATCTGGAGGAAGCCAAGAAAGACAACGATTTCATCTATCACGAGCGTATACCCGATGTCAAAAACTTGGAACCCATACCCCGGGCTGCTATTTCGAAACCACTACCAATGCCGCCTAGACTATCTGCGAATTTTAAAGGTAAATACAATGTTCCTCTTAGTAATAACATAGAGAAAGCATAGAAGAAGTAGATGATTCATCACCATGTTGAACGGTGAACGATAGAAAAGCGACGTGATGGTGGCGATATCTCTGGTGACTCGAGAGTACTTCAAACACTTGCTGTGTTAATCAAGTGGGCGATCGACGAGACCTCTGAACTCGCCTAACACGAACTATTTTCGCCGTACATTAAAAATGTAAACAATCGTACCTATCTGATGAGTAATTCACTTCTCCTATGCTTTATGATAATAATGTTCAAATTGAAAGCAAAAAAAAACTATTATCAATCAAAACTTTTCCTTTCAAGATTAAACAAGTTCAATTAGTTTTTAAATTCTTTCCTTTCAAGTTTGAACAAGTTCAATTTTCAATTTTCAATGCTTTTTCTTTCAATGATGAACAAGTTCAATTAATTTTCAGCATTAATTATCTTGAAGTTGAATTGATGTGATCAAGATGATTCGACACAATGTATTTAGTGGTATTTTGAGATATTCTAATCCCACCCATATCTTTTTGTTTAATCTTTCACTTTCTATCAAATACGATTCAATGTTGGCAGCACTGGTGGTTACGAAAAATTACTCCGTAAATAACATACCGTAAATGGAATCTATATTCAGGCGTGGCGTCATGTTGCATCAGAATCCGAAATTTTATTCTATTATTGTTTACTTTTCACTTTGTTTACAGATCTGTTTGAAAATCTTGTGCCACTAGCAGTCCATCAGTCATTATCTGCCTACGAAGTGCGAAAGAACGATTTAGTTACTGCTGAAATCAATAAATTGCGTGAATCCACGCAGCTGCTCAATAGGTAAGAAGTTTTTCTTTTAATTATCACAATCAATTAGAATATTGAAATAATAGAGTATATTGTAAAGGATTTCTTTTATGTCAATATAAATGTTCTAAATTTTACTGATCTTCTAATACAGAGTTATGAATGATAGGAAGAAGAATAGTCATGCCTTCAGTTCTTGTACAAGGATTATTGAAACCCTGTTCTTTATAACGTTGCTCACCTTCAACGTTAGTAGATAGGTTAGTAGTATTTACTAACCTTCTCGCCTTACCCAAACCTTACCCGAACCTTGCATATACTAAAACTGTATCAAGATCTAGAATCTGTCGTTTATTGTAATCTATGCGTATGTAACAACTTATAGGTGTATGTATACAACAACTGTTGTATGTATTGCAATATTGTAGTAGGTATATATTTATTACATACGCATAGATTGCAATAAACGACAGATGTAGTTGTATTACAACTACATATTTTAATCCATGCGTATGTAATCAATACATACTACAATATGATGTATTAAAATATAATGGAGCACGTATTTTAATACATGAAACTATGCGTTCATCTTTGGTTTTTTTTTTCGTTTCTATTTATCATTCAAATATACACTTATATATTTAACGTTTACAACGTATATAAAATTGGTATTGGGCTTTTAAATTTTTTATATGAGCAAGATTTGTTGTATCCAAACCCTACATTCTTGGTAGTAAATTTTTCTTTAAATATTGTTGATAACTTTATCGTATAGAATCATGTACCTTGCTCACTTTGATTTGATGTATTCTGTTCCTACATTTTCGTATTATATCATTTTATTGCAATCGACTCACCAATGAGTCAGTTCAGGAACTAGGTCAACCTATTGTATTTATTATGAAAGAATTTTTCAACTATTTGAACTATGTCAGTTTTTGTAACTTCCATTTTAGAGTAGATTTACTTTCCAATATATCAGTTCCTTTTTACGCCCAACATGACTGGGAATGCACAGCTTCATACCGATAATTTTATGTAATTTTTCAACCTAAACTACTTTTTTCAATGATGTTTTCTGTGTCACGATTATTAACCATTGCACCAATTTTTGTTCGAATTTCAGTGTTTTGGCATCACTGAATCTTCCCGCTGCTCTTGAAGACACACATGGGGAAACTGTCCCACCCTCGTTAGCAGAAAAGGCTGAACATATCTGCTCTTTAGGTGGAATTAGGAAATTGGAGAACATGATCAGGGAACTGCCGGAGCTGTTACAGAGGAACAAGGAAATTTTGGATGAGGTAACTTAATTTGTTCCTATTTCAACTATATCAGTTTTTGTAACTTCCATTTTAGGCTAGGCGTACACCGGTTAGACAAGACAAGACGAGATTAGTCACGTTTAGTCACAGTAATTCAAATAGATGCTTATGAAGCAGCACACACCGATGCAATGACTAATCGGTGTGTGTTGCTTCATAAGCAACTATGTGAAGTACTGTGACTAAACGTGACTAAACTTATCTTGTCTTGTCTTGACTAACCAGTGTACGCCTAGCCTTAGTGTAGTTTTACTTTCAAATTTTTAAATATAAGTAACTCCCTTCAAGTAACTCCTTTTCTGTAACTCCCTTTAGTTTAGTTTCACTTTCCATTTAAGGTATATCAGTTTCTGTAACTTTCATTCCAGCTACATTAGTTTCTATAACGTATAGAGTAAATTCACTGTCACTAAGTTGAGAAAAAATCGCACAACTTATCGAAGATATACAGATTTTTCAGGTATTGGTCCCAGTGATTAACTGATTCAGTATGATAATGATATTTGTTTGCAGTGAAGCTGGCATTGTGTGAAATGATTGCTGTATCTCTTGAACGAAGATAGGTGATTCGGCATGAATAGGCTACACCATGAAAATATTATAATCTTTAATTAAATTGTTGGTAATTGAATGTTTCTAGGCTGATAGAATGCTGGCTGAAGAGAAGCAATCTGACGACCAGCTGCGAGAGCAGTTCAAAGAGAAGTGGACCAGAACGCCTTCTGAGAAATTGACTGAAACGTTCCGTGTGAATGCATCCAAGTACAGAGAGCTCATCAACAATGCGATTTCAGCAGATAAGGTTAGTACTTATGTGTTCCATAATGATAAAAACATATATAATTGTTTTTTGTCAAGTTCAGTTGTCCGATTTTAAAGGATCGTCACTCTTTAGTCTTCATTTGTATAAAAAATTCTGCTTTTTTAGTGTAAAGAGCTCTAAGCTTAAAGTGTTGGTCGTCTTTACATGTTCTGTATTATTCCATATTCATTCTGAAAGACATGATCGACGACAATCTCAATTTAACATATTTTTTCATTTCCTTCTGTTGGAAAACGGAGGCCAGCTTATGTTAAATCTCGATCATCGTCTATCAAAAAGATTGCACTTCTGTGTGTCTGCTATAGCTTGTTTTCTCACTTGAAGACAGTTGCCCTACCGTTTAATAATTCGAAGTAAAAGCTCTTTAAAAGGAACTGTAAATGAAGTGCTCTAAAATAAGTGCTTGTAATTCGAAAAGAGACTAATCTTTTTAGAAATTCTTAGACTTGAGGTCAGTTGCACAAAAATTCAATAGACTTTAACCACCGTAAAATGACGTCATTGCATTGTCGTCCTATTCGTTCATTGGTTCTCGTTGCATTTGTTCCGTTAGATGACATCATTTTACGGCGGTTAGAGTACATTGGATTTTTTTCATTTCAATAGAAGCGGCATACTTCGCCAATTTGTGAATTTGTGTAATTCACCATTCACCACTTGAATCCATATTTTATATTTTCTTTGTCACCTCAGTTACACTGTTGATTTTCCAATTAAAAGCAGTCTGTAATTCTTTATGAATTATTGATAATTCGTGGTCTGAATTTTTCTAAACTAGTTCAGGCTTGAATAAACTTGATGTAAATATTTAAAAATGAAGAGAACCTGCTCATCAGGGTTTTTTGGATATCATTTTTTAATTTTCGTTTCTCTGCATTTATTGGTACAGTAAATAAATGTTGAATTGCAATTTGTTCTTTAAATTTATGTTTATGTTTCAGTTAGTAAGAGACAAGTTCGACACGCACAAACTGGGAATTGAACTGTTGAGTGAAGGTCCCACGGTAATGCAGGCGTCTATTCCGAAAGCAATGAATGGAGGAACATCAGCTCATGAATCAGTTGCTGCTAGCTCTCTGCGCCAACTCATGGAACAGGTTTGTTCGCTTTCAATGATATTACGTAATAAATGATTTTATTTTTTCCACTTTGTACATTAATTTTGTACTTTACTTCACTCATTTACTCACTTTGTACTTTTAGTTCTGTGGTACTTGAGAGCCCCCTCTTCCACTTAACCCTTAAATTTAAATTTCATATTGTATTCCAAACTTTATTAATGAATCATATCCTCAAGAATGCGCATCTCAACTTCGTGTTGTTCAATCATAGCTGGATTAGTGTTCCTTTTGAACGCTGAAAATCGTTATTTAAATATGTTTCGAGTTGAACAGAAGCAATAGTAAACAATTTAAAAATAAAAAGTATAAAATACATAATATGGTGCGTGACTTTTCTGGCCGAAAGTCACGAAAGTCAATGATTTTCAACAACAGATTGACCCTCTGTTTCATTATACAAATAGTTCAAAATCAACTATTGTCATTATAACCTTTTACAATATTCGAAATGTTGAAGAATATGATAAGAGTGGATGAATTCTTATTAAATTTGAACATGGAAAAAATATGCTATGACATTTTATTGGTGGGGAGACCCTTACACCTTACACGTAGGTTCCACTTCGCCTTATTCTTGTGTCGGTCACCAATCCATGAGCAGTCCTGAGTATTTGTGACTTAACCTCATGATCACTCTGCAACCGTTCTCACCAAGCGTCCAAAGCCCACAGCCACATTTTGAACATTGTGAAACATCGTATACTTCATATCATTCTTATGCTGAGGAATAAATAGAGAATAGAATAGAATATTTTACTTCACCAAAATACAAAAAAATGAAATTTACAAATTATATAAAACATTTTTGGCACAGCCAGCAAAGTAAAACCTTGAGTTCATTCAATAATCGATTATGTAATAAACATTCAATAGTAAATTTTAGAGAAGCCCAAATCAATTAGAAATCAAATTAGAATTTTGATTTCCTTTAGGTGGAAACTTTGAAGGCTGAACGTGACACCATTGAAGTTGAATTGAAGTCGGCGACGACTGATATGAAAGACAAATTTTTGTCGGCTCTCAGTCAAGATGGAGCCATCAACGAACAAGCGTTGTCTGTCGAAACGCTGGGAAAAGTGTTCGGTCCATTACAGATGCAGGTCAAGGACAGCATCATGCGACAGGAGAGTCTACTCAACGAAATACAGGTAACTCATATTCTAATCTTGGGGAAAGAAAAAAATTATTTACATATTTTCATCTTATTCTATTTTTCTTATTAACAAAAATATTATTCCTTCCCCAAGCTCGAGCTTACTCTTTAGTTCCTTATGTTCTAATTAGTATAACTGTGATTATTTGAATTTTTCTGTGAATTTAAAAAATGTATTACATTTATAATGTTATGAGGAATAAATAAATGAATTTTCAGCAAAGAGCACTGGAAATCTATTTTTCTGACCAGTCAAGTAGCAACTTTCTCTTCTTCTGGGCTAAGATTGTAAGAATACTGAAAATACTTTGAACTTTACTATTGGAAGTCTAATGAATTCTGTCATTAAATACTCTGGCCATTTACTCCATACTCCATTATACTATATTCCATTTTATACTGGTTTCCTGGCTTCACTAGTAGAATTTTCAACACCAATCAAATATCTTTAAACATAAACAATAAGTGCCAATAAAACTATTCTTTATTAGAATACTGATCTTCTCAATAAGAAACATTTATGTAACTTTTTATAACCCTTTTTCTTGTACAGAGGATACAAGAAACAAACCAGTTGATAAAGCAATGACAGTAAACAAACCATTAGTTTAATGTATACAGTGACATTCATTTAATTTGATTCTTGCCATTAGATAGATACCGAGATATCTTTTCTTGACGTTGCTGATGACAGTAGAGTACGATGACAAGAAATAGTATATCTCTATCTATCTATCTATCTAATGCTAAGCGTCAAATCAAACGAATGTCACTGTACATATTTTATTTGTACAATATTTTACAATATGTACAATATGTACAGAAGAATTTGGGGTTGCAGCCTACAAGAAGCGAGTGAGTATTTGGCTCCGCTCAATTGGCCGGGCGGCCGCTACAGCGCTGCTGCAATCGCCTTACAGGTGATATAGGCCTACCACAGATGATATATACCCAGTGTATGGGGGCTGTGAGCTCGTGGTTCGACTCCTACTTGCCAGCTTCAATTTATTATTAATAGCCTATACATTATAATTGTTGATTATAAGCAGAGTTGTTATAATCACCTCTGAATGAGGAATTATCATTCGATGGTGCACAAAGATGAAGTGCTCTGATAAAGCTAGTCTATTAGTGCTTTGTGTAATTTATTTTCAAGCATTAGCCTTTTTGTAAGTTTATTGTAAAATAATTGTCTTCTAGTTTTAGATTATGAGCTCTTTCCCCGCGCACGGATCAATAGTCCATGCGGGGAAATAATTATTCCATGTATTGTTTTTATTTTGTACTGTGCTTCTTTTTATTTGGAATAAAGTTGAATTGAATTGAATATTACAGAGTGGTAAATCTGAAAAACATTTTGAAAAACGATTAAAACTTGGAAAACTATGAAATGGTAGATAATAGTTGATTTCAATTCAAATAAAATATATATATATAATATTTTCTTGAAGGTCGATTACATGTGGCGAGTTCACTAGCTACTATCTGGATTTTTGGGGAGGCTACCGTAGCATCGACACGACGTAGCATCGACAAATGTCGATATATTATAGAATTTTTAAAGTCTTAAAGACCTTTGAAGTCTTTAAAATACCTTTTTAAAAGGCATTTCTAAGAAAACATTTTAATAGACATTTTTAAAGTCTGCAGTAATCGGCGAGATTCAGCATTTGTAGGTTGTCGATGGTACGTCGTGTCGATGCTACGGTGGCCTCAAGTATTGGCCTCTGGTATTAAGTATTTAATACAGTTATTACTGTAGTTATACTTAGTTACTTGACTACCGGTAAACCTAGCTTAATTAGTCAGATATCATACTTACTAGAGTCTATCAAGGCATTAACCAGCTTATGAAGGGACATATGAAATCAAATCATTGATATTTACTTTTTTAGATATCAAAATTTGTTATCAGTCGCAATATTTGTTTTTTCAGTCGCAAAATACGGCATTCTGCCATGAGAAGAGTGGAGGTGGTGCTGAACAGAAGAGGGAGAAGGTTTTGAAAGAACTGGCTGCCGCTCACGACGCTTACATCGAACTCACAAACAATCTCGAAGAAGGCAACAAGTTCTACAATTGTCTCACACAGGTCGGCGATTTTCTTTAGAAATGTATCCTTGATTTGTTACAATTTTCGGTAGTTTGAAGATGGAAGGAAATGAGATATTGTAACTATTCAATTGCTTTTAAATCACAATAATTAGGATTTTCGTTCAATTAATTATTATAATTAATTATTTTGGTAGTTTTATTGTGGAATCTATTGATGCTCCATCTGTTGAAAAACGTTTTCTTCCAAGGTTGTCTTGGCTTCGCTTAGCTGATATATTTGAATTTTTTTCTATAAATCAATAGCATTCCTGAAAATCGTTTTAGGTTTTAGGTAGAAAGTTTTTTTTAGATATAACTCACAAGTAATGTGAATTGTATGGAGTTAATACATACAAATATGCTCAGGCATTCTTTATCATCTTCGATGATATAGTAACATAGTTGAACATTAGGCTAGGCGTATACCGGTTAGTCAAGACAAGACGACATTAGTCACGTTTAGTCACAGTAATTCCATAGTTGCTTATGAAGCAGCACACACCGATACAATGACTGGTGGTGTGTGTTTGGCTATAAGCGCAATACTGTGACTAAACGTGACTAATCTCGTCTTGTCTTATCTTGACTAACCTGTGTACGCCTAGCCTAAGACTATCGCCCTAATTTATTTAATCATGAATACATCAACGAGTACTATAGCACTAACCATTTAATTTGACGCTTGGCATTAGATAGATGATAACCTACATAGAGAGATATTATTTCTTGACGTTACTGATGACCGTAGAGTACGATGGCAAAGAAATAATATCTCTCTATCTATCTATCTAATGCCAAGCGTCAAATTGAATGAACCTGATTATACGTGAAATAATACCCCTCTATCTATCTAATGCCAAGCGTCAAATTGAATGAACCTGATTATACGTGCATTAATCTGGGTATATGCACTTGGATTCAAAACTTTATTGGCAGTTGCATATATTATCATTCATCTTTGAATTTAGTAAGATATAATATTATGTTGACAAAGTTTAGCCTACCTCTTGTAATATCTAATGTTTTAGAAAAAAACGTAATTCAACTGGTGTCATAAGGATTTTCAGAGCCGCGCATGCCTATTAACTAGAGCCCAGATGTTAGGCAAAATGCCTTAATTTTGCGTATTCTGCCTTTTTTGGGTGTTAGTGCCTATTTCAATATCAATAGCCAATTCAATCCTATGTTATATGTCTTTCTCCTATATTTTTACTAATAACCATCTCTCTTTACATGTTACTGACCAACTTAGGCAAGTCTTTCCATGCGATGACTATAGCTGTAAAATTCATGAGGTATAGCTTGAGAAATTGAGTGGCAAACTAATTATATTATTTTATTCATTTTCTATTCACTTATTTATTAATTCTTTTTTATTAACTTATTTACAAGGATCAATTTTCTCTTGCAGAACCTGTTGGGATTCCAGAACAAGATATCAGACTACTGTTTCGCTAGACGAACTGAGAAGGAAGAGCTGATGAAAGACCTGACTCAAAACCTGAGCCGGGGCACCGCCCCCATCCCAGCCGCCCCCTCTCACCATCAGCAAACAAGCGGTCAGCATGAATCACAAGAGCTTGATGAAACCGATAAGCCAAATACTGATAACTGTCGCATCCAGTAGTTTGTTGTGTCTTTTGCACCGCTATTCCAGTGTGATTTGTTTCTAAAACCCGCCTTCCAATCCTAAAGAGCTGAACGGAAAACAAGAAATATTTTTAATCTTCCACTCAGAAATAGTTTAAAAACCATGACGTGTTGGTTCAGGGCATATACACAATGCAAGCGTCAAAAGCGGCATGAGAAGCTTCAAAAGAGACAAAGATGGCGTCTCTCGATTCATAGGTTATGAAAACTGTGACATAATAAATTTTATCTAGGACCGTGTTCTAACGCAATCATTACAGTTTCCTAATTGAAATCGAAACAGTAGCTTTTTCGAAATGGAATTTGAAACTTGTATCATAATGAAGCCATTACGATTCATATTGTATATTATGAAACGTTCCTTGTTCAATACAGTTTTAAAACACTGGAACCGGAAAAGTTCCTAATCTATACGGCAAACATTGAAATAGAACATGGTCGGTTGAATCAAAGTTAGTTTGGATTGATAATGTAGATATTATTGTTTTTTGTTGGTCGTAGATAAAATGGTGTATGCAATGGTTGTATTTTAGCCTTTAAACGACTCTTGAGATACCTTGAAATAACTCGCGGCGTTGCCGCTCGTATTTTAACCTCGGTATCTCACTCGTCGTTTAAAGGCTCTCATAATACAACCATTGCATAAATTACTATTCAAAGTTGGCTATTTCAATTTAGTTTGGATATTATAACACTAATGCCCGGTTTTTTAGTCGCTCAATAGACAGTTTATGGATCCAATAGCACTATTGAATGCAGCCAGCTGGTAGGCCTAAGCCCACATAGGGCTGTTGAGCCATTAACAAACAAACAAATAGCACTATTGAATCAATAACCATATGTTTTCAAATGCAAAAAAGTTATTGATTCAATAAGTTTATTGAACGACTGAAAAACCGGGCATAATTCATTTGCATACTCAATTCTCAATTTTGATAATTTCGCAATTATTTGGATATCTTGAAATTATTAATCTTAATTTGCCTACAAAACAAAATGTATCATAAACCATTTAAAAACTATTACAAACATTTTTATATTCGAATTAATTTTTTTGCCAGTATAATAAGTTATGGATATATAAAAAAATTAATAGAAGATAATTTTTAGAAGATGAAAATGAATGATATTAGAATTAACCATTGAATATAGTTTCGAAAATAGCAATATCTGTCAGAACTACATCGAGAGCCGTTGTCTTTGCTTCTTTTGACGTTTCTAATGACACTTTCCATTCTCTTTTGGTGATTTTAAAGCTTGCACTGGTTCGCGCCTTTACACAACGCACTCTTTCTATCGCTCAGTCCACTCACCTAACTGTTTTTTCATGAAGGAGGGGCTAAATTTACGTAAAACTTTTACGAGTTGAACGGAGCCTGATTAGCTGACTCATTTTATAGTGTTGCGGCCAGTTGCATGAAAATCCAATTGCATTTAACTGTCGTAAAATGATGTAATCTAACGCAACCAATGCAAGGACGTCATTTTATAGAGGTTAAATTCAACTGAATTTCCGTGCAACTGGCCTTCAAGTGCTTCAGTTTCGTTGAACAACTAACCAAGAACCGCTCAGCTCGCAGTGAAATGTTTGTCAAACTTTTGCACATCCACTCACATTTCACAGCTTCAGTATTTTGGTTGCACTTTGTTATTGGAATTAAGTTTCTCAATAGTACTAATATGGTTTCTAAGTTTTAATAGTGTAGTTAACTTGTTATGACCCAAGATGTATAGAATAAAAGAGGTGGGTCGGAGTGCAGCTGTTTGCTGAGAAAGTAGAGATAATGACGTTACTGCAGTCCTATAGCCACTAGTTTTGCATTAGAGGAAAGAATAATAGGTTGAAAAACACATTAATAAAGGTGCTAGGAAAATAGTCTTTGAGTACATTTTCAAGAAAGGTATTAACTATTATCTCCAACTTGAATTATTTCTTTTGCAATTTGTTATGGCTCAAATATATACAATTTTTGAGCCTACTCTTCTCAAGTTTTACGCCTGCATCATAATATGGAAGTTTCCGTCAGCATTCGAGTTAGGGACTGCAGTGACGTCATTATCACGACTTTCCTAGCAAGCCGCTTCACTTCGACTTACCTCTTTTATTCTATACACCTTGGTTATGACCCACTTATTTGATTTACCACCCATCTTTTTCGCATCAGTCGCATAATTTTTATATCACAAACTCTTGGGAAGCATAGGGAAAAACCAAACAAGAAATTTAAATTCGTAATTACTCAATTTATTTTAGCCATTGATATTATTACAATTGAATAATATTTTTTCATTAATCTTAGTAAACTGCCAAGATCAAGTTAGTCTTGATAAAGTTAAATTTAGTTTGAATTTTTGTAAAGACTTTTCTCTGTCTTGAGATTTTAGTCTGGAATTTCCACTAGGTGTTAGAACTTGGCTCTTACTTTAGTATCGACTTATCAATTTTCGGAATAATATATTTTAGTGGTTGACATGAAATTGTGACATCTATCAGTCCATTATTCATGTATACTATTCTCAATTATCATAGATTTCTAGTAATTTTCATGATACACCTGCTATCTGCAATGTTTTCTTTAATGCATATAGTTTATCTGATGTCAGGTATTCGTACCCTACACAAATAGTTGCAATAGTTTAATTCTCATACCCAGTTATATCGAGTGCATCAAGTTTGATACTACAACCTAACCTCGTGAAATTCATAATATTTAGTTATATTTAGCATTACACTCATTGAATTGAAATACAGTATATTGTTATTGATACCTTTATTTGGTAATTCTTAATAGTTTTATGACCCGGGGCCTTTTATTTAAAAAATACAAGTCTTATAATGCAGGAGAAAGGGGGATTCACAATAGACATGAAAAAATATTACGGCTTACTTTGTAATAAACTCAAACGTCTGGTGTTTCTAAACCTCTCTACTTGAAAACAGGACTAAATTTTCATTTAACAGGCTCCTGTTGCTAAGCTGGCACTGGGGCTTTCATGTTTTTATTTCAAATAAAAAAATTTCAGGGAAGCATTCTATCAACAATGTTGTATAGTCGGTATTTCACAGCTTTGGTATTTTTTTACAAAAGCTACTGTTAAGTTCTAGCATTAATACATGGTGTTGGATTAACAATGTTCTTGTTTGGTTTTTGGGATTGAAATTTCTAATTTAATGTTTTGTAAATATGTACAAAAATGAAGAAATGTAGTGAATATTCGATTTAAATTGAGTTTTGTTTTGTATCATGAGTTTAAATTTAATTATTTCCCTGTAGACTTTCAAACTATTTTTGAACTCTTCAAGAGCATGTAATTCATATCAAAGTTGTTTCTTTATTGTCATGATTTAACTTCAATTACGTCAGTTTTCTTGAGTTTTATTACATCAATGTTTTAAATTTTATTGGTCTGAGAACAAGTTTTGTATTGTGAATGTAACTAGTTTACAACGTTTAGATATCTGTGATAATTGTATGTTATATTTTGATAGTAGTACACTTGAAATTCTCTGATAATTCGTTCAACTATTTTGAATGCTATGACAGTTTTGCACTAGAAGAATAATCTACCAACACCTTGCTAGGATTATTTTGAATTATTCAAATAATTGTAGATTATAATTATTATTTTCGTTTTTTCATCTTATAGTTTTTCTTCTTGTTAATGTATGTATGTATTATGTTATGATGTCTTGAATTCTCCCCATATCATACTTTATATTTTTCGCCTTAAAAACGTAGGCTATTGAAGTGGCGGAAGAATTCTAAATAAAATATTATTATGCGAATAGATAGTTATTTCATTTACGTAGGCCTGAGAATATTTTTCTCTAGTGAAGATTTCTGAAAACCAGTGGTTCAGAATCTTCGTCTAGAATGAGGTTCGCATTAAAACAAGAATCGAACTGATGAATAGTTCCTTCATTCCATACAATACTACAAACCTTTTCAATGCATTTTACATCGAGATATAATATTTCACATCAAAGTAATCATGGAAATTTCTAGTGTGTTAAGTTATGTTATATAAGAAAATCTAAAAGCTTTAAAGAATACGGCCTTTAATCTTCTGAAAGTCTGCATTTTTGAGGTAAGAGTGAACTACCCTTCTATAAAATTTTCTGATCACTGCCGTTATTTAGTAAATTGCTCTTGTCAAGGAGAATTTATTCAACTATGAATAGTGCAATGTATTCTTTAGTATACAATGGGTATTCCATTTGAGAATATTCCAAAGGACTATTTAGACGAATTAACGACTTCTCGATTCCTTTCACATTATGATATTTCTGAACATTTCAAATCAGTCATTGCTCAACGATCTAGCTAGCTCTGCTTCCTAAATAGTGGAAAGTTTATAGTTTATTTTTCTGATTAGAAAAGTATACAGTATTAATCTTCTTACTTGGTTCAGGTTGGAAACTCAATTAAATTTCGTGTAAATATTATCATGCAAGTACATTTTTGAAAATATTTTTACATTTTCAACAGACTGAATTAGTTGATTTATTTACCTTTCTTTACTGAAATTATATTATTTGTTTAATTCACCAGCCCTGGAATTGGATTTTATATATTTTTTATTTCAATTATTATATTTGTCATTCTATTATTATAATTACTTTTACATTATTCAAAATTTTGAAGGACATTTATCTAAGATGATGTAGTTTTCTCTTTAATATCCAGATAATCATATAAATCAAAACTGTACTATTATGACACATGATTGGAGATTGTACTTTGATCCTCAATCAGTTCCAGTCGTCTCTTCAATAATAGCTATGAAATTATCTTGGTTTGTATTGTAGCCATTGATAATACCGGCTGATTTAAATTCATAGTTGAACATTAATCTCATATTGATCTGTGATGTACAGTATTATTAAGAAATAATCACTGAAGGAATTATTTTGAGTGTAAATAGATTTTATTACCTTACTGGAGAGCTATGAATAGTGACGACTAATGTTTCTAGACTGTATATTCACAGTGTAATAGAAGTCATCTGTCTCGAGGGAATAGACTAAACATTTTTCATAATTTGTACATTTTTACACTTTTAAGGCACGTATTAGATTATCAAAGATTTAATAAGGGTCATATTATACGAGGCGACATTCACGCAGCGTCAATTTTTGTGCGCATGCTACAATTACGTTGGACGTCATTGACGCATTCGCAGAAAAATTGAAAAATTATGCCGCGTCGATGCCGCCTTGTATATTATGGTCCAAAAAGATATTTTATAAGAGAATGTAATACAGGACTTAATTCCTTTGAACATGAATTCGAATTCACTACGTTGACTTAGATAAAAGAGAAATAAATAAGGTCAACCTGTTAATTCGATAAAAGATCTTTTATAAGAGTTGACAAACCTGTTCGATGTTCGATAGTGTAGTAAGTCATCTTTAATGAAATATTTCGATAACATTTTTGCACTATCTTTCATGAAAGTTATTCTGAATTTGAGGGGAAAGTGCAGTATATGGACTTCTGTCAATAAATTGTAATCTTCAATCTAATCAGCTGAACTGTTTAACACAGAAGCCCATTATTTGGACTTCTGTCAATAAATTGTAATCTTCAATCTTATCAGCTGAACTGTTCAACACAGAAGTCCTATAGAGTGCAGTATATGGGCTTCTGTCAATAAATTGTAATCTTCAATCTTTTCAGCTGAACTGTTCAACACAGAAGTCCTATAGAGTGCAGTATATGGGCTTCTGTCAATAAATTGTAATCTTCAATCTAAACAGCTGAATAACTGTTTAACACAGAAGTCCATATACTGCAACACAGCCGAATTTATCGCTATGAAATTAAGCCTTGTATTACACTGTAACGTCTTTTATAAAATATCTTTGATAGTCTAATACGGCCTAACCTTCTTTGTATATATGATACAAATCGTCTGATCAAATCATTCAATTTTTCACACTTTCTCAACCAATTCACCTGTTTTTTTTTCTAGATGTGAGGAAAGATGCACCCCCTCGCCCGCCACCACCCAATGTGTCTGCTCCCCAACAACAGCAACAACAACAGTCGGGACCACTTCCGTATCCGGTGTATCCTGCCGGAATGCCGGTGCCGTTTGGAGCGCAGCCCAACGCCCCGTACCCCGTGCAGTATGCACCGCCCCCCATTCCCAACTGCTACAATCCTTACGCCACGTTGCCATATCCTACGCAGCAGCCGCCGCACCGTAAGAGTTCTTTTTCTTTATTTTTATTAGAAAAAGAACTATTTTATTATAGTTTGTTTTTTGTTTGTCAATGGCTCAACAGCCCTATGTGGGCTTAGGCCTACCAGCTGGTTGCCAGTTTCACATCCACTTGACTGAATCAGCAGAGGTGAATGATCATTAACCAGAAAAGATGTAACGTGTGGTTAGCACATTGACATCTCAACCATAAGCTAGTCTTCGCAACCCAGTGATGGGAACAAAGCACTGCTGGATAACATTGTGTTAAGCAGCTATATAGTGCAATGCAACAATTTAATATGCCTCCAAAATATAGGGAGTGACTGACTAGCCTTACTAACGATTAGCCAGGCTCCCAATGGAGGAAACTATTTTATTATAGGCTATATTTAATTATTTTATTTTATTATTTTCAGTTTATTTCTCTTTACGCACAGTTTACATTTTATTCACTTCATTTATTGAAAAATAATTTTCGAAAGATCAAAAGACATTGAGAAACAGTAACCTCATCAAAAATCGTGTTGAGCCATTTTCGTTGAGCTCCTCTCCCTCACTTTCCCCATGCACTCTTTTCCGTACATCAACTGATGAAAGTAATACAGTTATACTGCGATTCATTTAATTTGACGCTCGGCGATCATTAAACAGCTGATGTTACGCAGCTTTGACACAATAATCCAAAGACTTTTTAAAGTCTTTGCAATAATCTGCGAGATTCAGCATTTGTAGGGTAAGTATTGTGTCATAGTTGCGTAACATCAGCTGTTTACTGATCGCCAAGCGTCAAATTAAATGAATCGTAGTATAAAAATATCTCTTTATTTACAGAAAACAATAATTTTTTCACTTAATCTTTGTAAATACAGTGAAACAACCTATTTATCAGCACCTGTTTGTGTCAATATCAATATTATAATTATTGGTTGCTAGATTAAGCCATTTGATTTGGCTTTATGCTATTTGGATCTAATGATAAGTTTTCTTTTCCAGCTTACCCAGGGGCATATCAAACTTATGCGAATTACCCTCCAACTTACCCACAATACCCGCCACAGCAGAATCCACAATATCCAGGACAGTAATAGGAAACTGACACCAACTTGCAGATGTATGGTTTCTGCAGTATGCTTCTGCCTTTTTCTGGACTGTTATGCTTCAGTTGAATTTTGTAATCATGCGGTTAGAAATTCGTAAAATGATTATTAAAATCTAGAAATTGACCAGATATTATGTATTAATTAAATATTCCATCAAGTATTTCTTTATTAGGTTCCAATTGATTAGGAACACACTCTGAAATAATCGGGAATAGGCTACTCTTAATATATGAAAAATGTATTGAAAATAGGAGGTTCCAGTAACAATTTCAAATACAAATCACAATTCAAGTTCTATTTTGTGTTATATTGTTGTATTATAATACAGAAACCTAACTGCTAACTTTAGTACACGAATCTTATTTATTTTATCTAAGCAAGAAGATTTAAAATTCAGATTCTAGTTGTTATAGTTGAAATGGTATTTAGAATTATACGTTAATAATCAACCAGTTATTTGGAAATTCAGATTAGTTTTTCAATGAATGGAGTCCTCATATTTCTTGGTAGAAGATTTCAGACTGATTGGTTGATTCGGAATTATTCAAAGAGACTAATGAATTTGCTATTTTATTGGCTATTGGCAATTTTATATTATTTTTATTTAATACTTTTGCAAATTTGTCAGCCCTTGGTATGGGTTTTGAACTGGAGATCATAAAAATGTTGGATTAAAGCAATTAAAACCCTTGTATAAATTATTCATAAACACAACATGATTGTAATGAATGATGTAAGTTGATTTTATAATTTACAATATAAATTATTGTATAAAATAATTTTGGATCTGTCATCACTGTTATACCGTCAAGTCTACAAAAAATGTACTCTTATCTAACCAAATTTAATTTCCCCTACATAATCAATTCTATATTATTTTGTAGACTTATCGGGAAATGTATTGTTAATTTTATCATCTTAGTGATTCTTATGAGATAGTATGCTGATTTATATGAATGAGTGATGCGCTTATACAATATAAGAATGTTGAAAATGAGAGTTTATATTTCTACTTTGTATAAATAAATAAGCATGATACAAATCAAAGTGATAAAAATCTATCGTTATGGAAATTATCATATTTAGTTTAAATGCATTCAATTTCTACTTATAATAATATCAGTTATAACATTTTTAAAAAACATCGTTCTTTATTTTAAACTTATTCTACTCATGATTTTATCTGAAAATATTTTATTTGATATCTTTTAGTTTAAGTGTTATAACTTATATGTGCCTGAGCATTATAATACAATTTATATATTATTTTCATGTAGGTTTTAGTTGTCAATAAATACTCATATAATGTTATTCCCATTGTTTTAACTTCCCTTCTCCAAGAAAACTAATTATTAAAATGAAGTTATTATTATTTATGTATGGCAACAATATGTTCTTAAAGCTAATTTCAATTATCGTCTATGTCTACCTCTTGTTTTATAATTATTACTGGTGTACGGTAAAGGTCTACCTTAGTAGCTTTCATTAGAAAAAATGAATTCATGTAAAGCGGCTTATCAGTTTTCGATTAGCTTGTTCATTATACAGCACGATAATTTCCTTATCAAGTGTAGCGGATTATTGCTCTTGACAATCGGTACAGTAGAACTTTCTTCCTGGTGTTATTTTTTCTACATTCACTATTACATAAATCATAATTATGTTAGTTATTATTAGAATTTTCAATATTTTTTAATTTAGTGTAAAAATATTATAATTTACGCTTACTCTTTATCACACTATTAATCGTTTCTGAGCTGTAAAAGTGGTATTCTGTTTTTAAATGATTTTTGCTGTTGCAATCGATATAACTATATAATATCCACACCTATCATCTATAGAACTACAATTTGAATTGACACTTGAACAGAATAGGCATGGAAATTTTGTTAAAATGCGACAAAGTAGGTTCCGTATTTCTCAATTATTCTCAAAATTAGTTATTATTAGTTATCAATATTCATAGTGGTTCCACGCGCAATTCTTTTATTTATTTAGTTTCATTATTTTTATTTTTAATAAGTTGAGCAAATAAAACAATTTGATAAGCTGAGAACAATAAATAAGTAGGCTATATTTGCATTCTTAATTATTTGAATGATTTATAATTCGATTTGTTTGAAGATTCAACTAAGTAAACTAAGATTTAACTTAGTTTGATAAGCAGGAGCACCTTCTCATCATACTGTTGGGGGGGGGGGGGGGGGAGCAAACACAAGGAGGGTTATGGAAAAATTTTGAAATATTACGTTTAAAAATGTAATTTATATAGTAAATAATATTACTATTGATAAGATCGCTATATCAAGTTATAAGTTATTGATCAGATCTTTGGGGGGGAGGCGGCCTAGCCCCCCTGCCCACCAAATGGCACCCTAGGGCCCATTTTTTTAAAAATCTGTGATACGGATTTTCATTCGTCTTCCAATATCTTACTTTCAATAATTATACCGAAAACAACAAAAAAGTTTCAATAATTGCAATATAGTTTTTTACTTCAATGAAATAGGCCTAGTGAAATTTTTCAATAATTCGGATACGACTTTATGTACAGGTAAGTTTATTGGTATAGCCGACTCATAACGTTGAATTTTAATATTATTATTTCACGTTGGGCAGTATAATCTATGTAGTTCCCCTATAATTCAGTCCCTTTAAAAGATAAAAGCATTCCTCTGTCCTAAGATCTGAAGTAGGGCATTGGGGTAGGCCGTAGAATTACACAAAATACTATAATATTTCAAGTAGACTTCACGAATTTCTCGAATCACCTCATTCAGCATGAATATCTCTTACATTGTATGCCCTCAAATTCCATGGTAGTCAACATTGTCATTAAATTTTGTGTAACATTTTTATTAAATTTTTGAAATAGATTGAATAAATCTCGTAAAGATTACGGAGGATTGCTTTTGAATGCGTCTTGAATAATGGCTTTAAAAGTCGAGCTATCATTGGTCGACGCGAGTAAAGACCATCCAATAAGAAATCAGGGTTCAGGTAGGGTGACTGCAGAATTCATAGATCAAGGAGGCATAAACGAGAGACGAAAAAATAAGCTTCGCCATGTTATTTTGTCTAGATATCAGATTAGAGATGTTTATTTGTGATCATTGAAGTTGACATTTGCAAGGAAAAGTTACTGACTAGTGTTTCTGCAATGATTGTGCATTGAATACTATTATTCAGTATTCTCTCTATGGATTATTAAGTCTTGGTTGAACTGCAGTGGATTCGTTTCATTTCTGTGCATTTTGAGAAATTATTCACATGGGCTTTCAAGAGCGTAGTTTCGACAGCTTTTTGGTACCCGTTGTTAGGCAAGTATTGACCTTCACATTCTTATTTACATAATATTTAAATAGGTATTTGATCAATTCATGTTTATTCCTTGTTATTAAGAATATTGTTGAGGAGAAAAATTAGTCTATTTTTGACATTAGAAGCACAGCAATAACCTTTTGAGTGGGTGTGACGAGATTGAGATTCCCAAATTACTATTCGCAAGAAATGCTTGTGGAATCTGATTATAACAAGGAAAACATTATCAATGAACTGAAAAATTGAAATATTGTGTTTATTTTTCAACTTTCTTAGATCGTTTAGAAGTAAACTGCGTACTTTGATATAAGATTCATGTCTCAATGGCCGTATTTCAGATGTTGGTGTAGGTTGTGTCTATTTATGTTATTGCTCTCGATAGTGTGTAGTTAGGTTAGTATTCTCCAGCTTATGATATTGATGTGACCGGTAACTTACGAAAGAATCAGAAGATCATTCAAACTTAAGTTATGTTCAAAGTGTATAATTGGAGAGAAAAAGCTGTAAGTTGAGAATTATAAGTTATAAATTCATGGATAATGTCCACTCACTACTGTGTGTTGAAGAACAATTCCAATTGCCAGATATATTCAACTCACCGTGTAATTTTTCAAATTATCCATTTTAGATCATTTGAAAATTTATTTCAAGATAGGATAAATTGATATTTTTTGCCAGTTCTAGGCAATCAACTTGAGTCTTAGTGAAACCTGTAACATAATATAGGCCTACCATTTATGCACTCAGATTGAGAATAATATAATGTCTTTGCCTACAAAGATGAAAATAAACAAAATAGGCTACTACATAAATAATATTACAATAGCCTACAGTTTCAAGATACTAAATAATATATGACAATAAAATATAGTTATACAACTGAGTGGCTTTCAAATTTATCCATTGCCAAATCCTTTTAATGCATCCGCTTGTACGTATGCAACAACTTTCAGGCTCTTCTATATTTTTCCTCATAATAATTTAGCAATAATTTCTTCTCAGATCCATCTGGGT
This sequence comes from Laodelphax striatellus, assembly GCA_017141395.1. Lineage (NCBI taxonomy): Eukaryota > Metazoa > Arthropoda > Insecta > Hemiptera > Delphacidae > Laodelphax > Laodelphax striatellus. The sequence goes on along the minus strand of CM029538.1, from coordinate 18,511,925 downwards.
ATTCTGTAGTTTTACTATTATTAATGTGTGTGCCTTTCTTATCTCATCTGGATATAAAAATGAATTGAGACCAAAAGGTGATTCTCCTCTCTAAATGAAAGGGGTTTGAAAATATTTTTTGAATCCACGTAATTAGGCCAATGTTTTCATTGTAATCGTATTATAAATGTTGAAGAAACCCGGATATTTATTCTATTTGCTCCTGTGAACATAAGTTAATATTATTATTTTCAGTTTTGGTACTTTACACTTGCCTACTCAATTGCCCTGATTGCCCAAAACTTCTTCAAGTATTAGTCGTAATCTTTGTTGTTGAAACCTGTTTCTAATTTTTATTTTATTTTTTATTTTACAGGATACAACATGGCACATAAAGTTGGAGCCCTTTTTGTAATGAGTCAATTTTAACATGTCTACCTCGTCACTCATAAGAAGAATACAGTAATCGAATTCCTATAGATTGACTACTCTGGTGATAATATTGACATCCAGTTAATTATGCAGCCATCTGACTAAATGACTTCGACTTTTGAAAACAAATCTGCAAAGAAAGGCTCTGCTTCTGAACTCTCGTTCACCATGGCAGTCTTTTCGTGGCATAAGGAACTGGTTCCTCTGTGCAAGTGGCTTACGTTATGCTTTATTCTTGCAATTTGCTTGTTGCGTAAGTATTTATTCATCCATTTCCAAGCCTAAAAATACATTCTTTTGCACATTTTATCATGTGCATAATATAGGAAGCCTACCTTAAAGTAGCCTATATCATGTAAGATAAATTTACTTGAATTTAATCATTTAAATTTACTTAGTATCAAGTACAGGGGCCTGTTTCATAAAAATAGAAGTGTCGCAATGCAGGGAACAGACGGATGTACTCTAGACTGTGCCTCCTCTGATACATTGAAGGAGGTATTAAAGTTGACTACATCTAGATTCTAGACTTTCACGTTTATTGCAAAGTATGCGGTCCTATTCATGTGTAGTGTGTATCCGTGTATCTCCTTTATTAAAGGACTTTTTGAAATTTTATGAAACATGCCCCTGTAGTCAAATAATAATGATCAAAATATACTGGATGAAACTGGTTAATACAGTATAGGCCTACTGAAATAAATTATGTGTATAAATTATTTCAATTTGATTACTGATTAGTATTTCTAAATACTATCTAGACTAACACTTGAATTCAGAGTATTCTAAATTCTATAGTATGTTAGAATTCTTGTTTAAAAAGGAAAATGATTTTTGGAGTCGACTGCGATTTTTCCAATCATAGGACAGGATTTCAAGGCTTGAGAAATTAGTCAGTTCTGGATTTGAAATTTGATTGTAATGAATTTATTTATGAATAGAAATTTTTCAAGTGATCGCGATCACTATCAAATACGCTTGTTTTTCCAAGTAATGCTCTATTATTATTTCCCAGCACTCAAATATTGAGGTACAGAAGGATAGATATCCTTTGTAAGCTTTTCTCAACATAAAAATACAGATGTTTTAACTTGGCTATTTTATGTAGATACTAGAGTTGTATACTACAATTAGCTTTACGCAAGCCTTGCATGTTGTATACTACAATTAGCTTTACGCAAACCTCATTTTAATCTTGATTTATCATTCTAAATCTCACTTTCATCACTGTAATGGGGTGGAATTACTATCAAAGATTGTCTCACTCGAAGCGGTTTGCATTCATATTGTCAACTAATGCATTGATTTATGCTTATTTTGTAATTTGTTGAATGATAAAATCAATTAAATTACATAGCTATCTAATACTTTCAAAAGGCTTGTGACATTGCAACATTTTCAAATAAATGATATTCCACTTTAAAATACCCCACTTTATACCAACTCTAAATTACACTAAACACTAAAATACTCCACTATTATCTAATCTGTTATATTGATGTGATGTTTACATTGTTATAAGCTATTTCATCTCGACCAAAAATCTTCATCTCTGAATAAAGAAGTTTTTGTGATCTAATAATACCAGATCAAGGAAATATTCAAGCTGCATTTTTATTGAATTGTAGATTCGACTAGTGGAAGTGCTATTGTAGTGACAACACGGTGCGAGTTCTACAATTACACACAGTGTGGTGAAACCGGCAACCCGGAAAGCTGCAATGGAACCGAAGAGTGTCCCTCTCCTGAACCTGATAAGAGAAGTCAATGCTACGTGGTCTGGCAGAACAACAGTGATGGCAAGCCCTACATCTACATGAAAGTGAGTTTCCCATATTTTTATTTAAAGTTTACGGATGAAAATCGCCTATAAATTTCGATAATACATTACAATTCATTATTGTAATTCAAAATTCTATATCAACTTGAAATTTCATAAACATATGCTAATTATGAAACATTTAATGGCAGATGGTAAATTTTTAAAAATATCAAAGATTTTGTAGTTATTTGCCATCTCATTTCAACATTAAGTTTGCGCAGGCTTCTGGTCTTTCATCCATGCACGTCAAATCTAATACTCAATAAGACAGCGACAGATTCTAGATGAATATTATTTTAACAAGGCCGCTTTCTCTTTGGCCTGTTACCTTTGTTGCTTTTGCTACTCTCACTATCCTTTTATGTATAACTGACAATCAAGAATACCATTAATACATGATAAAAGTAATGGAGAAACAGGAAAATGGAAAATTCAGGCAGAATTTTAGTGCAGTGATTGACTTTAGCAAAGGAATCAGGCATTACTAATCCAAAAGAGGAAGCTTGAGGTTTGGGAAGAAGTCACTCTAATTAGCGAAGTTACTTTAAAAAATGTATGCTGAGTGTTGAACCAATTTGTGATAATAAATTTTTAATGTAGTTTCAATGTTGAGGGGGTGCAAAATATATTCTCGAGATGTCAACTTTAATTTTAATATCAGTGAATGATGAACGCAACACTAATTTTTAATGGGCAATTGTGAAACCGAAGCCAGACGCGTCAGCTAAGTGGATTAGAAGTCTGCTTGGGGTCTGTCATGTCCAACAATAATAAACAAAATTGGACAATCAATTTATTCGTGTTTATTGGATGCTAGCAATTGAACAAACAGAAGGGTGAACAATTCCCTTCACAACTTGGGATTCTCCTCATCTTATAGTTCTCACTTATTATCTTGCCAGAGTACTTCTTCATTCAATTTCCTGTTATTTCTGCAACATTCCGTTAGTTCATATTGATCATTAATGCTGGGAATGAATGAATAATGAAAAATATTTCATTTTGATTTTGATTTCAAATTTCATTTTCAATCGTTTTTATCATTAGCATTTTTGCGAATAGGCTAATTTTAGCTACATCGTGAATCTTCCTTCTCAATGACCATTCTCAATAATGTTTTTAGAATAAAATTTTACTCTCGCCTCGGTATAACAATGAAAAAATGTATTAGCATAGAGTATTGCTCCTATTATTTGTTTTCTCAAGACAATTTTAATACATTATACAATTAAATTCATAAATTAAAATTCACATGTATTAAATTCACAGTTGAAATTCGATCTTTTCCGAACATTTTTTAGTGGTGTGTTACGGTTGAAATTATATTATTGTATTACGGTAATTTTGGGCCTCCTGAAATCAAAAAGGCTTTCTTTTTAAATGAAAGTGGAAATTTTAAAAAGTGTAGAACAAACTGAAACCTGTTGGTTTACTATTATGGGAAAATTGGGGTTTATTTTTTAAAACTAAAAATCGATTGAATAGTTAGAACTAAAAAAGTGAATGTTGAAGATTGCGAAAAAATAAGTATCTGTTGTAATGAATAATACCAATTCATTTGGATCATGTTATTAGTGCGAAGACCTATGTTAAGAAACTTGTTAAAGAAACTTTTAAAGCCTGTTCTAGGTCTAGTTACACTCTAACGGAAAATAGCACAAAAAATTAATAGAATTTAACCGCATTTAACATCATGAAATGATGTCACTCAACGGAACTAATGCAGCAAGAAACAATGAACGAATCTGATGTCAATGCTTTACTTCATTTTATGGGAGTTGAATTCAATTTGATTTTTGTGCAACTGGCCTTAAAACTATCAGACCAAACCATTTGATTGCAATTTTTACGTGAATCTATTAAAAAAAGTAAATGAATAGGCCTAATTATATTCAAATATAAATATAAAATGTGTTTTTATTTTTGCAGGGATGCTTTCTGAACAACATGGAATGCTACAATCAGCCGAAATGCGTGCACAAAAGAGAGGAACCGAAACACAACTTTATGTTCTGTTGTTGCGAGGGAGACATGTGCAACAAAGACTTCACTTTTGAGCCGGTGCCAAGTCAAGCACCAACGCAACACTGTAAGTAGTTGGATAATCTCTTATAAACTAAAATAAATCTACATTTCTCCTTTCCGATCACCCAAATTAATTCCCAGTGATGATTGTTGGATAACATCACTCGTATAGACGTTTTAGAGGTAACATATTTACACGTGTAGTATGGTTTGAATGAAATACAGTTCACATAATGCAGGTATGGATATCAAAATTAAAAACAATCTTGAGCAAAAGACCAGTTCTTGATAGAATAGGAATTTCATTGGTTTTTCTAAATTTGTGTGTCATTAAGGTTGTGAATCAGCAAGAAAAAACTTTTTATGGTTAACTTTTTTAACTTTTTATTTATTAATCCTTTTTTAACTTTTTTATTTATTAAAGGTTTTTGATTTGGATACTGTAAGTTATCAAAATGAAGTATATAACAGAGGAAACGTTTTTTAACTTTTTATTTATTAATTCTTTTTTAACATTTTTATTTATTAAAGGTTTTTGATTTGGATACTATAAGCTATCAGAATGAAGTATATTTCAGAGGAAACGTTTTTTTTTTTGTTCATTAGTTTGAGAGATATGGGCGCCTAAAGTTGAATTTTTGTAACAGGTCATCTCAAAATTGGTTGCAAATACAAGCATGAAATTTTGAGCATACATGCTTGTCTATCACTTGACATAATTAGTTTCTCAAAATGTCAAATTTTGAAAAAATATTTTCGAAAATAATTTCTTCAAAAAATAACTATATTTTCAATTCAAATGGAGAATTCGTTATTTTTCTCAAAAGTTTTTTAAGCTGATGCATAGCCTTAACACAGTTCTTTCTTGCAATTTCAAAGTAGATTATTCATCAGTGAAATACTGTGCACAAGCTATGTGTTTAATTCACCACATTTAATTGAGGTATTTTTCCGGTATAAACTCGCATTATAAGGGTAAAGCTGCTTTTCTTTAAGAGCAGCACGGAGTCCGTACTGTCCAACTGGCAATGTTTTAAAGGAAGATATATTTCAAGTATATTATTAAAATAATTTGTATTCTATATCTCGGTTTTACTCGTTGTATTGCTGAATAAATTCAAGCCATTCCACTATGAAACGAGTAAGTTGAGGGGACTGAGCTACTTAAAATAGTCCATTGTGTACAAGAGTCATCGTATGTTTTCGTGAAATTCTTTCCCAAAGAAAGGTCAAAATATTCCACACCTTTACGCTCTCTGTTTTCTTGCTTATTTACCATTTCTTAGTACTTTAATAAAATAATATTAATTCCTGTTTTATGGTTTACAGCTAAAACGCCTATGGATCACAAAAACGATCAACTGATGAACACATTGTTGTACTCCCTCATACCGGTTATAGCTTTGACAATTGCTATTGCTATATTCTACTGGGTCTATCGCCAGCGCAAGATTTATTTTCATGAGGTGAGCTCATCATTATTGTCTTTCTGTGGTTAATATTTCTGCTTGAATTTTATCTATGTTTTTCAAATTATTTTCTGAATAATTTAAAATGACTGGATAAAATATTGTACATTTATGTTGCTTTTGGATGATGAGGAGTGCTTGTTTGTTTGGAATTGTATGTTATTTGCGCATCTCATGACAAAAATTGATATTTTTATGTGTTGTTGATTGAGGCTTGATGGGTGATCTTATCTTTATTCTCTTCAGGCATAAACAGTATATTTGTATTCAATTGGGATTGCTAAAAACTTCGTGTTTTCACACCTTGTTTTTCTTAAATTTTAATCCTTTTTTGAGGGGAAGTAGACAATTAGTCGAAGGGAAAACTGGCCGTAGTCAGGTGGCACAGGCTCTCTATGCTGCTAACCTACCAGCGAGGTTAGCTACCAAGAAAGGTTAAGACCGGTGAGAACCTAGAGAGCTACTACGGCCAGTTTTGCATTCGACTAATTGGGTACATTTTTTTTGAGTGCTTGTAAGTTGATATATTACTGGAATGCTTCAAAAAATTATAATAAAAATGAAAACCTAAAATTGAAATAGAATCAGCACTGGTTGCTTCTAATATGACCATATTATAGTAGTAAAATACTCTTTAATTATGCTCCTTGATTAATATCTATTGAACAGGATAACTTGATTCAACTTTGAAAGTGGGGTAGTTTTGTGTTAATAGTCCAGTTGAAAGAGAATTTTAAGTATGATATAAATCCTTGATAATGCATACTAGACACTGACACAATTCACTTGCTTCAAATTTATTAAAATATTATATTACACCGTACTTTCGAGAATGGTTCTCGTAATACATTATACAGTTTTAAATAGTTCATTAAGTGGGATTAATGATGATTAACAACTCTATGATTGTTTCTCATTATCTATTCTTGTCTGCGGCATCCAGTCTTATTCTACTTACATCTTCTTTTATTTATATTCAACATTTAGTCAATTCGAAAATAGTTTCGGAGCATCAAAGATTAATATTGATTTTTTAACAATTTCATTCTACCTTGAAAATATAAATGTTATTGTAGTTGTATAGCTGATTGAATTTCCATGTTGAGTGTGCTTTCAATGGTAATTTTTCTTGAATATGCTGATATTTCTATGAAGATGGTTTTGCCATGTATGTTATCTGTTTCTATCCTATTCCCAAAAATTAAAGGCATTCCTGTGAAACATAATGCTAGTTTTGGAGAGCATGGCCAAATTTTATTATTTCAATAGTCAATCTATATTCGTTTATGAAACAATTTTTACCGATTAAATTTCTTTCTTTTTTTGAAATGAGAATATTTATTCATCTCATTTCGATTCATAATGTCTAGATTAATTGAATGTGTCAGTCTTTGGAACTTGAAAATTATATTAATTCTTGATTATCTCATTATTTTATCTATTTTGGATAATTGCTGTTTGGAAAATTTATTCTTTGTCCCTCTGTTTACCTTGACCTGAGCTTCAAACATACGTCTACACTTCTTGAATGTTATAAGTGTCTTGATTGTAAATTTCAATGTATTTTTTTAAATGTTTGTCATTGTTCTATGCTTACCTTTGTTAGTGGGTGAGTGTGCTATTGTCATCTCTAAAAAACTTTAACCTGTATCATCTCGATATTTCTTGTCCTTATTTGCATGCTAGTTTGCTTGGCATTTTAGCCTTTCTGATTGAAATACAATGTTGGGAAAATTTCTTCTTATATTAGTGCATGTTTCATTAATGTTGATTAATGGTTATTACATATCATTATGTATTATTGTATGATCTCATATCATACTGTATTTGAATTACATAAATTTAACAAGTTGAAATCAGATTGATCACATCTACTAATAATAAAGAATTGTGGGCAAATTTCCCCAAATTATACTTATTACATACAGTTTTTTCTACAATTTTATTTTCACATGACATATTTTGGGGGTTGGTTTTTCACATGGCATATTTTGAGGTTAGTTCTTCTACACATCAATATTCTTGTTCTTTTGTTTTCAAAGGATGAAAATCTGATTCATGTTATCCCTTTTCTGCGTACTGTAACATTTCAGTCATCCATCTCCAAGTTCAATTTCAGCTACATAATAAAATTTCAGTTTCAGTTTCTCTTAACACATAATAAAAGGTGTCCAGGGGTCTGGTCTGTTTCATAAAAATGCATAAGTCCTGTAATGAAGGAGAAGGCGTATACTAGACTTATAAATTTCTTACATATACTGCGTTTCATTTAATTTGACGCTTGACGATCAGTAAACTGCTGATGTTACGCAGCTTTGACACAATAATCCAATGACTTTTTAATATCTTTAAGACCTTTTTAAAATACCTTTTCAAGGCCTTTGCAATAATCTGCGAAATTCAACATTTGTAGGTCAAGTATTGTGTCAAAGCTGCGTAACATCAGCTGTTTATTGAACGCCAAGCGTCAAATTGAATGAATCGCAGTATAGCTCGCCCTGCTATTCATGTGTAGTGTGTGCCCTCCTTTTTCCTGTTTTACAGGACTGATTTTTTATGAAACAGGCTCCAGTATTCTTCTATCTCTTCAGAACAAATCAAGTCTGAACTTGAAAAAGACTATTCAAAGAAGCCACTTCCCATCCATACCAATATTTCGTATTCAAATGGCTTTAGTATTATGAACTGATGAAATGCATACGATTCAGTCTAGGTTAGGTCACCTCTATGAAAGAAATGGTCCAATCATGAAATAGATGCAACTTATGCTCATGATGTATTTTTAATTGATGAAACGTTTATTATTTACTAGTATTTTATAGTCTACATATTTGTGTCAATTCAATATCCTGATGCATAATTTTATTCAATTCAAACTATAGCATTAACCCTTCGACAATTAGTTGTAAATATTTATTTCAGATAGAATGTAACTTGTTATAAATCAACCCTGCTTCTACATTCCTATATACTGTGCTTAAACGTTTTTGCTTTTTGATAGCTTAATGCTTTTCAGCCTCTAATCTTTCTTGATCATATTTCATAAATTCTAATACTACTTCTCTATTTTTCTATGCTCCCTTTTTTGATTAGTGGGTGAGTAACTGACTACTGCACATTCGATATAATTTCTACCTATCATTTTCAATTCATATTCTTTAATTAATCTTGCACATTTTCATGATTTTTCTAAGATATATGTATTTTTCAAAAACAATAATAATCATTCTACTTCCTCCATCCATAACATTTCCCTCAGCTTTACATATTTTTCTTCTTGTCGATACTTATGGCTTATCTTTAAACCCCTCAATTTTTTCTTCAATGATAAAATTGGCTTCTTGCCAAAATTATGCTTTTTGTTTTGTCTTGAGCTTCTAAATGAAATATAAAATAATAGTTCAATCTTTCCATTTCTACCACTTGTCAATAATGAAAATTAATTATTGTCTCAAAGCAAGCCAGTTTCATTCATGACTTTTAGTTCACTAACTAGGAAAGTTAGAAAATTTTACATGGTACATTACTTTATAAGAACTTCATTTTCTGCGAAATTTAGACATACAAATTTGAAATATTCGTTCATCAAACGTATTTGCAGTCTTTTAACAGTTCTTACCAATGTTAGATTTGAATCGCCGATCTCTCACAATATTGTGAATGGTTGATCATACTTCAAAAATTCTGATTGTCGTTTGTGTAACCAGTCGATAATGCTCCATTCGGGGACTGATTCCTCTGCAACCCATCTCATTTTTCTAAGTTAAATTTAACCAATCTGGAATAGTGTTAATAAAAGTATTCCCAAAAGTTTAATAAGATCACTTTTCAACTTTTATAACCAAATATATTCCAGTTATAGCACAGATAAGACTCAGCTAACTCTGGTCAGTCGAAGATTATTGTTGAAAGTTGAAATTTATTAGCCAAAGACAATTGTTTACAAAAAGTACTAAGTGAAACTTGAAATAAGTATAAAGAGGACATGATATACAAAATAGTTTATATGAGTACAAAACTACAAATGTATTGTAATCTCTTTCTTTTGGTATTCAACCCTGAGGTTGGTTTGCAGCAGTGCGCCATTCTTCTCTACAAACTACAAACTACAAATCTTTTTACACCGCCTACGGAAGGAAATCTTTTGTGTGTTGGAAATGAAATAGTATTACAATGAAATTACGAGTATTTGATTGATATAATATGTGTATTTTGTATACCATCTAAATGAAAAAGGAAACGTTTCTAATAATTGATATTCAATTATTTTTCAGGTACCAACTATGGACCCTCATCAGCTGTCAGTGCCATCGCCGCTACTGGGTCTTCGTCCAATTCAGCTGATTGAAATAAAAGCGAGAGGAAGATTCGGATCGGTCTGGAAGGCTCAGTACAAGTCGGATACGGTTGCTGTTAAAATATTCCCCATTCAGGTGAGTTTCAGGAGTGGTTTTTGTTTGGAACTTTAATATGAACTATTGCAACTTTCTTTTCTGAGTGGAAATGAATGATTACTAATGATTGTGAAAAGTTATGTCTATCTGCAACCTATAAGTGAAAATTAGGTTATTCCACAGAGAAGGAGGAACAGAGGACGCATCTAGTGTTACCCAAGCCAAGTGTTACCCATCTAAATGGGACTCAAGCATTGAAAGTTGGGTCCCAACTTCTTTGTTTTCCGGCTAAGGAGAAAGAATTGTGGAATGCCACTTCCCTCTACCACGACAACAACTGTAGTTGTAACAGAACTTTGACAGAAATCAACATTTGCCGACGCAATTCATGGCTACCGATATGAATTGCAACTGTATTTAGGCGTAACAATGTCCCGTATGAATGTTACCTCTGTACATCCTTCTCTGTGGTTATACACGGCGAGGTGGAACTACGTTCGGGTCTCCCCGACGTTCAAAGCCGATAAGCTACTGATGATAATAATAATGATTTAGTAATATGTAATGACATAACTTTTAATTAGACTGTGTGTATGTTGGAAGAGGAACGATTAGTTAGAGGCATAAGCCTGTTGTACTCTCCTTTGCAATTGATGAAATAAATGATAATGATAATCTCACAATAATGTTTTGTTGATGTTCGATTTTATTATACTTGTCATTGATGATAATCTCACAATAACATCTTGTTGGTGTTCTTTTTTCGATGATTCTTGTCATTGATTATAATCTCACAATAATTATATCTTGTTGATGTTTGTTTTGGTGATACTTTTCCTTAATGTTAATCTCACAATAATTATATTTCGTTTATTATGATATTTGTTATTATTTTGTTGATGGAGGGAGGAAAAGGATGGGATTTATAAGGAAGGAGTAGCCATAATTCTATTATTCTGTGTGGAAATAGTAAAATGTAGAGTAATATCATAGATAAGCAATACTCTCTAGTAGATTGTTCAATGAATAGGGAGCTTTGATCCGGTTTTGTGTGCTGTGAAATGTAATCGGCCACGTAGTTCTGTGCCATGCGGTCAGATCGCGCTGACGCTGGCGTTCCTCTCTCAATTGATCGCTCACTCACTCTCATTCGTACTCCCATTCACAATTTCATCACTAGTTGCCAGTTCCTTTAATTTACAGTTACGATTTCCATTCACTCAGAGTTCTAAGAGACGTCGCTAGGATCGGCCCCTTGTTTTCTGGTCACAAATTTCAACGTACGATAAGACATCTATTACTAAGTCTGTTCTCTGTGGTAATATGTTGCTAATGAAAGTCATAACTTAATTATTTATTTTGTATTTTATGCTAATGTTTTACCAATTTTACTTTTGTATTGTTAACCAATATTATTGTTGTATTTTTAACCAATTTACTTTTTGGCAATAAATATTGATTGATTGATTGATTCACTCTTTATTCATTCATTATTTTGTTGTTGATAGGATAAACAATCGTGGCTAGCCGAACAGGAGATCTTCAAGCTGCCACACATGGACCACGAGAACATTCTGCGCTATGTGGGTGTTGAGAAGCGGGGCGACAATTTGCAGGCCGAGTTCTGGCTGATCACCGCCTACCACGAGAAGGGATCGCTGTGCGACTTCCTCAAGGCCAACGTTCTGACCTGGGCCGAACTCTGTCATGTCGCCGAAACTATGGCTAGGTACGCATCCTTTCAAAGTCATTGATATATTTTGCTCATTGAGGAATTTTGTTGATGAGAAGACAACTTCATATTTATCTATTTGAAATTGTAGGCTACAACAACATTGTTATATCAATACATTATCATTTTAAATAGACGGTCTCCGGGTAAAAGGGAATTAGTCAATTTTTCCAATTTTTATTATTATTGAAAATCAACTTCTTTGACAGCTTTATCTTTGGGTAAAAGTCCATACTCTACTATAACAGCTGTAATTACTCATGTGAATATTGTAATAAGTATTTTGTAGATAACTTTGTGTGGGTAATAGGTAATAAGTCTATTTTTGACTTATTCCCTTTAACCCGGAGACCGTCTAAATAATGTACAACAACAATACTCGAAACGTAAAAATTGAAATGATACTCGCATGAGCAAGAAAGCCTGTGGAAAAAGTCACATACATAGGCCTAAGTGTGCATACAGACTTGCACGCCGCTTGCGAACATGAATTTGCCTAGTTTGTACGATGCGAGCGGAGCACCGCTACAATGGCAAATTCATCGGCACGGTGGGTAAGTCTGTTCGCATCTCAATATTTGAATTGTCATAAAATTCTTATGGTATTACAATCGATCGCTAACATAAATTACAATCGATGTCCCACATTTAATATCATGTATTCAAAATGAATACATGAGTAGTATGAAACACTACTATCTATCTATATTAATAAAAGAGAGTTGGTGCATGTACGCTCGCTTATAACTCGAGAACGGCTGAACCGATTTAGATGATTTTGGATTAGTTTGAATTGTTACAGCACTGGTTAACATAATTTGTATCAAAATATAAGAAAATCCCTTTATAATTAATAAATAATTAGTAAATTAATGACCTAACCTATCAAACATGACATCCATTCTGATCCAGTCCAAACAAATGCTCCTATAAAATCGATGTGTAGTTGAAGATGCTACAATATAGGGGTTGAAGAGGGCGATACGAAGTTCGCCGGGACAGCATAATATAAAATAGAATTGAAATAAAATATTTGTTTAAAATGTTATGTCTATTTGGTTGTCATGCAGAATGCTGTCAAATGATAGAAAGAAATTGATGTAATTATTTCAACTTATTTTGTAAACAGAAATTGACAAAGCGTTTTTTTTTGTGAATTCAATAGAGGCCTGATGCACCTGCACGAAGAATTGCCAGCCAACAAAGCAGATGGTTATAAGCCGGCGATCGCGCACCGCGACTTCAAGTCGAAGAATGTCCTGCTGAAGGCTGACCTCACCGCTTGCATTGCCGACTTCGGACTGGCACTCGTCTTTCAGCCCGGCAAGCCTTGTGGCGATACTCATGGACAGGTCAGTAGTCATTTTCATTTCAAGTTTTCTCTACAATAATTAATTACAATTACTCTTCCTTCCTCTTCTCCTCCTTTTTCTTTTCCTCCTTCCTCTTTTCCTCCTTCCTCTTTTTCTCCTTCCTCTTCTCCTCCTTCCTCTTCTCCACCTTCCTCTTCACCTCCTTCCTCTTCTCCTTCCTCTTCTCCTACTTCTTCTCCTTCCTCTTCTCCTCCTTCCCTTCTCTTCCTTCGTCTTCTCCTCTTTCCACTTCTCCACCTTCCTCTTCTCCTCCTTCCTCTTCTCCTCCTTGACCTCACCGCTTGCATTGCCGACTTCGGACTGGCACTCGTCTTTCAGCCCGGCAAGCCTTGTGGCGATACTCATGGACAGGTCAGTAGTCATTTTCATTTCAAGTTTTCTCTACAATAATTATTTACTATTACTCTTCCTTCCTCTTCTACTTCATCTTCTCCTCCTTCCTCTCCTCCTTACTCTTCTCCTCCTTCCTCTTCTCCACCTTCCCTCTTCTCCACCTTCCTCTTCACCTCCTTCCTCTTCTCCTTCCTCTTCTCCTACTTCTTCTCCTTCCTCTTCTCCTCCTTCCCTTCTCTTCCTTCGTCTTCTCCTCTTTCCACTTCTCCACCTTCCTCTTCTCCTCCTTCCTCTTCTCCTCCTTCCCTCTTCTCCTCCTTGACCTCACCCGCTTGCATTGCCGACTTCGGACTGGCACTCTCGTCTTTCAGCCCGGCAAGCCTTGTGGCGATACTCATGGACAGGTCAGTAGTCATTTTCATTTCAAGTTTTCTCTACAATAATTATTTACTATTACTCTTCCTTCCTCTTCTACTTCATCTTCTCCTCCTTCCTCTCCTCCTTACTCTTCTCCTCCTTCCTCTTCTCCACCTTCCTCTTCACCTCCTTCCTCTTCTCCTTCCTCTTCTCCTACTTCTTCTCCTTCCTCTTCTCCTCCTTCCCTTCTCTTCCTTCGTCTTCTCCTCTTTCCACTTCTCCACCTTCCTCTTCTCCTCCTTCCTCTTCTCCTCCTTTCTCTTCTCCTCCCTTGACCTCACCGCTTGCATTGCTGCCGACTTCGGACTGGCACTCGTCTTTCAGCCGGCAAGCCTTGTGGCGATACTCATGGACAGGTCAGTAGTCATTTTTCATTTCAAGTTTTCTCTACAATAATTATTTACAATTACTCTTCCTTCCTCTTCTCCTCCTTCCTCTTCTCCTCCTTCCTCTTCTCCCCCTTCCTCTTCTTCTCCTTCCTCTTCTCCCCCTTCCTCTTCTCCTCCTTCCTCTTTTCCTCCTTCCTCTTTTTTCTCCTTCCTCTTTTTCTCCTTTCCCTTCTCCTCCTTCCTCTTCTCCTTCCTTTTCTTCTCCTTCCTTTTCTTCTCTTCCTCTTCTCCTCCTTCCTTTTCTCCTCCTTCTTTTTTTCCTCCCCCCTCTTCTCCTCCTCCCTCTTCTCCTCCTCTTCCTTTTCATCCACTTCCAACGCATTCACCTTCAAACCTTTGTGAATCATCAGTTTGGTCAGTTGAGATTGGCTCATTTGTAAAGGGAAGCAGTTGCTTGTTGGCTTCGTGGTAGCACTGGTATAGAATTGAATTGAAATGTATTTATTCTCAAAAACAATATACATAAATTTGAAATAAATAAGACGATAGATGAATATACTCCTCACCTAGAACGAGTCTGTGTGTGAGGAGGTAACTAATCGCTTTTCAGATTGGATAAGAGACGTGCGCCTGTTAGTCCACATGTGACGGTGACCACTTGAAGCCAACTTCGCTTGATATAGTTAGTTAGCATAAATTGCTACCCGTATTTTTAGAACCCACCTAAAGATGTATCCTGTATTCTAAGTACGATGACCAATGTGCTGCTATCTTGTTTGTTATTACAGTTGATCTTTTCAAATCAATTGAACGTGTATTGTCCATGGTGTCATTTATCCATGATGCATCATTTAGCAACAGCATGTGTATCATTGTTTCGCCACATTCAATGTATTCTAATAATTTTTCATCTCACCTTGAATGAGAAAAAATGATTCCAAAGAATCCCACTTTTGAAAAATTGTCATAAGATTCCATTTTACCATTAGAAAAAGCAAAAAATCCCTTCGTTGTTAACGTTTTAGTACGCTTTTATTTTAAAAATTCGGGGATGATTTAAATTTTGGATTATTGACAGAACATTGGATTCGATTTGGAACATTGATAGAATCCTTGCCTCCCTAGCTTCTAAGTTCCACTTCCCTCATCTTTTTTCCATAACTAGTTTCCATAAGTTTACTATAACTTTACATAAACATTTTGATATATGGACACAAAACTCATGTAATTTGGATTTTCATTGTGATTTTGTTGTTTAGGTGGGAACTCGAAGGTACATGGCTCCTGAAGTCCTGGAAGGAGCAATTAATTTCTCGAGAGATGCATTCCTGCGCATTGACGTGTATGCCTGTGGTCTGGTTTTGTGGGAGTTGGCATCTAGGTGCACTGCTCAAGAAGTAAGTATAAAACATCAGCTCCTCAACTGAAAAAAACATTCGAAAATAATTAACAAGAAGTAATAATAATTAACAGATAAGTTATTATTCTAACAATAATAAATTATTATAACACGATGACGTTTGTAATTATTTATTGAGAAATATTCTTTATAAAATTATTCTATTCTATTGTTTCATTGGTAAATATGGGAGTGGCCATAGCCGAGTGGGTTAAGTGCTGGCTTTGTAACCTAGGGTCCCGAGGTTCAACCCAGGTCAGACCGTGAAATTTTGAAACAGAAACCACTCCCGTGTTTCGGAGTACACGCTAAGCCGTCGGTCCCGGCTGCCTAAAAAGCAGTCGTTAAGTCACGTCAGAGACCCTGAACTGATCAGGAGTGACCTGAAAACTCTGACACCAGACCTGAGCCAGCCAGGTTACACGAAATTAATTAATTAATTGTTAAATATGGATTTCTCTTATCCTGAATCACATCTATTTGAATCAGCTGTTTGTACCTGCTTAGCATTGTGTTGATCCTGGATTAAAATTGATCTCGCTTAATGCAAGACATCATTAATCATTCTTTACCTCTTCATAGATCGCTAAAAACAAGTTCGCCTAATATCTTGATCAGGTGTACACTTTTCTCATATGATCTATTTTGAAAACTACACTTGAATTCATTTTCGATCAGTTGCAGGAAAGTCAAGAATATCGGTTATCTAACCGTTTCTTCGTGATGAGGTTAATTTCTGTTGCACAAAAATATCAGAATCAGATTCATTTAATTTGGCGCTTGGCATAAGATAGATAGAGAGATATTATTGTTGAAACTTTAATGATGTTGAACATTTCAATGAAACATTTATTCACAACTAAAACAGAAAACAACATAAACATGATATTTATACTTGATGTTTGTTTATCAGATGTCTTAGTATTTATTCTTCTTCAATTTTGCTACCGTGTGATTTCTATCAATTTCTATTAATCTCCAACAATTATTTCGTTGCCATCGTACTCTACGGTCATCAGCAACGTCAAGAAATAATATCTCTATCTATCTAATGCCAAGCGCCAAATTGAATGAATCTGATTTTTAGGACCATCGACGGGCCACTACTTGGCAACACTGTACTTTGATCAAAAGCTGATGCTGAAGTTCATTACAAGGATGCTGAAGTTGAAGCAATTACAAGGATACAAGAACTGTATTTCCCATTGAACATGTTCTCAAAGTATAGTATACATTAATTATTTTGACCTTTTTTGTTACTTAACTAGGGCCCAATATCAGAGTATCAACTACCTTTCGAAGAGGAGGTTGGTCAGCATCCCATTCTGGAGGACATGCAAGAAGCTGTGGTTCACAAGAAATTACGGCCTGCCATAAAAGAGACCTGGAGAAGACACTCGGTAAGCTACTGTCAATCCTACTCTCATTCATTCTACATCATATCCCTCTCCATATCAGTTTCTTCCATTTTCTAGTAAAGAAACTTGAAATTATTCTCGTTATAGCTTGTACTGTAACCAACTGACCTGATTTATCTAGAGTAGAGTATCGATTTTTCAACGTAAGACAACTTTATATAAGAGTATTAATGACCTACATTTACTACAATAAAAATTCCATTTTCAATAGGTAATTATAATACTGTAATAATAATAATTTCTCTGGTCGTGGGTAGAGCACCACCAGAGGAGTTTATTCAAATCTCGAAATTATACATCAAATTCATGAATAGTCATGAAATTCGTGAATTTTTTAGCCCCCAGTAGGCTAGATAAAATATGTGTTGGAATGCCAATATTTTTCTTTTATCCAAGTTTCAAAGCATGCTAAATTTATTAGTTGTAAATACAATAATAATGCTACTATTTGAATATTAAATTTTAATTTTTAAAGAAAAAACATTAATTGTTAATAATGGACAGTTAAAATGGAAAGAAAATTTATGATATAATAATAGGAGGCTAGTATTTTTAAGACTTTCTAATCAAACTAGGCTACTAATTGAAAATTGAACCAATTAAATATTGAAAATATTATAAAAAGAGAAAAAAACATGAAAGGATAAAATTAGCAGTGTAATAATCATCAAAGACATGTTTTTGTTTTGAATGTATGAACTGGAACTATTTCTTTTATTGCTATTGACAGGCTATTGAATATCTTTGGTCCTAAATACATTACCAAAATTCCACTTGATTCAAAGATGTAAAATTTCTCCATAGTAAGGTAAAAGAGAGAAATCAATGTTGTCATTTGTATGTTGTCGATGCTGTCAATGTTTTCTATTATGTATTATGTCTATAATATGTCTAAATTCTTGTATAGCCAGGCGTTTTTCATTCTCTCCCATTATTATCTTTACACTTATTATTTTTTATTTCACAAATCACTTCTTAGTAAAACCACTGTATTGTTTTATAGTTTTGAATTGAAATAGCACCTGCTGAAAAATCTACAGTTCCATAAATTGTCTTTATTTCTCAATAATATTGATAGATTGCTTGATACGGATAGAGAGAATATACAGCAGTGTATTTGAAAGTTTTGCTTTTGAATTGTTGCAGGGTTTGGCGGCATTAGCTGACACAATGGAGGAGTGCTGGGATCACGACGCCGAGGCGAGACTGTCGGCCTCCTGTGTCATGGAGAGGATTGCCTGGCAGTCGCGACTCCTCCAGCCCCATATGCACCCCTTATTGCTCAATGAATCGCCCATATAGAGGTCAGCTCTATTCATACATATATCTGTACTATTCAATTTCATTCAATATTCGTTCAGTAAGGAAATACTTGGATGTAAGTAATAATACATTTATTTCAGTAAATCTCAAAACTGTCCCTTTTCCAATTTAAAAAACAGTCTTAGGGCCGGTTCATGAGCTCGGGATTTAGCCAAGTCCTCGACTAAAACGGGTGGCTACCGTAGCATCGACAAACGTTTGTCTCGACAGGTTGGTGGGTTAGCAGCATGGAGAGCCCTTAGTACATAGTGTCGAGGCTAACGTTTGTCTATGCTACGGTAGCCACTCGTTTTAGTCTAGGACTTGGCTAAATCCCAAGCTCATGAACCGGCCATAGTGTGATCCATTTAATTTGGGGATCAGTAAACAGCTGATGTTACGCAGCTTTGACACAATACTTGACCTACAAATGCTGTATCTCCCAGATTATTGCAAATACTTTGAAAAGGTATTTAAAAAAATGCCTTTTTCTAGAACTAGAAATTTGCCCGGTTTTTCAGTCGCTCAATAGACAGTTTATGGATCCAATAGCACTGTTGAATCAATAACCATGTGTTTTCAAATGCAAAAAAAAGTTATTGATTCAATAAATTTATTGAACGACTGAAAAACCGGGCACTAGTGTTTTAAATAAATTTTTATACATATATTTTTAAACAATGTATTGAATGAATTAGTTCAACCCTCTTTTTCTAGTGTTTACTGAGTACAGTATCAATTGAAATTGGCTTGCTCTTTTACTCATGTGAGGTAAATGAATTTTGATTTCAACTGGAGGTTTCTATGTTTTTGCTCAATATATTTGATTTTTGTTTTCAGGCGGCTTTCTGTCGGCAGACATGAAACTGCACTCGACATCAGCGGATGTTACTCCCTCGAATATTCGCTGTTGTAATTTGAACTTTACTCAAAAGAGAGGAATTTACAGTTCAAAAGTTTGTGCCAAAAATTGTAAGAAGACATTTTGTGTTACTGCTACTACTTCAAGTACCACTGCAACTACTACATTTACTGCATTATTAGTATGCGCGGAACAGTGTGAGTTCAAAAACATTTCTTCGCTGTTGGAAACTATTCACTGTTGGCAGTTCTGGTTAGTAGGGGTGATTTGGAAAGTACTTTTTGTGTAAATTGTGGTTAGTTTATGTGTAACATATTAGTTCTATATTTGTACAGAGTTGGATAATGTATTTAAACTGTAAATGGGAATGGTATTATTTTGACACTGGCAGGATAAGAAAATATGTTGGCGATCGTTGATCGCAACATACTTTGATAAGGCTTTGAAACAGGGTTTGTACCTAGATTTACTATTTAACAATATTTTAATTGTAGGAATTTACTGGTTAAACGTAGACACTCGTATACCTATGTTGAATCATTTCTTTCTAGAAGAAATATTAGGTATTGTTTTATTCTAACATGTTGATTGTTGATGTGTGAAAATGGTTACATTTGTGTGATAATAGGATGTGTATGAATGGATTACATTTGTGAATGAAGATGAATGAGCTATAGAATTAGTTTTATCAACGACTGTGTGTATATTTTATAACTGTATAATATTTCGAATGTTTTGCACGAGTTTTAAATGTTTAGCTA
This sequence comes from Laodelphax striatellus, assembly GCA_017141395.1. Classification (NCBI taxonomy): domain Eukaryota; kingdom Metazoa; phylum Arthropoda; class Insecta; order Hemiptera; family Delphacidae; genus Laodelphax; species Laodelphax striatellus. The sequence continues at coordinate 18,491,878 of CM029538.1, read as the reverse complement.
GAAAACTTGTGTATCAACTACCTACTATTGTTGGCTATTAACGTATATTGTAGATACTACTATAATTTCAGGCTCATATTTTGTGTTCTGTGTACTACACTTGACATCGGTTCCTTACAAATTGAAAATACCTCACTCATATCCACTAACTGATGCGAATACGTGCTCTTTGTGTAATATTACCCATGAACAATTGTAATATTTATAGAATGATGTGATTTTGTCTTATTCGTATGTTAGTTGTCTATCCAAGATTTGAAAACTATTCGTATTGGAATCGCCAGTCTTGATACATTCCCTTTATTTGCAACGATACTCATTCGTCCATTCAAGCAAAATAGTAACGATATATTTCATTATTATAATTACATTTTTTTCATATAAATTTATTCACATAGTCTACTCTTGATATTTTTTCATTAAACTGACTCGCCTATACATGTTAGAGAAAATAGTGCAAAATCTAGTATGTCTTAGTAACGTCTTAGATAAAATTATTTTTTATGACACAGCTTTAACTCGATTTAAATTTAAACTATATTTTATTTTAGTAGTTAATCGGTAGATCCCTTTAATATGTTTGTGTGTGCTATTGTCCCTGCCAGTTAATTCAATCTCTTATAAAAAAAATCCATCAACATCGAACCATTAAACGGATAAATTAATTAATTAATTAATTTGGATACGTCAAATAAATACAATATTATTCTATTTACCTCGACTAAATCTTATAGAAGTGGAGTACACTATAAATACGAATACGGAAACTGAGAAATCTTGTTTAAAATGTTGGTTCCAGCTCCCACATTATACAACTACTGTTACTTATTCCTTATTGTGTAACTTATGCCCGGTTTCTCAGTTGTTCAATAAACTATTGAATCAATAAAAATTGTTTGCATTTGAAAACACATTATTTTTTATTCAATACTGCTATTGGACCCTATTGAACGACTGAGAAACCGGGCATTAAGTACAGTTATATCAGAAAGCCTAGCTTAATTTTATGACAGAATGTCATCCCGTCCCATAATTTCCCGTCCTTATAACTCTATTTCAACAGTTGGAATCTATTGTATTTCATTTTTATTGTTGATTGTTGATATCTTGAGGTTAATGCACCAATCTATCTTTATCACGTTGAAAAGTTTGCAAGAGTTGGTATTTTATTGTATCGTTCCTCAATGCGGAATCAATCGTCTCAGGTTGTAACTGAAAAGTAGGTAGTAGCGAAAACTAACCGGATACTCTTTACACAGATGATTTCACAAAAAGAGTTGTATGAGATGAATTTTTTGATGGAAATGTTGACTTGATTATCAACATTGCCATTTTCGGATCAATTCTAATTATGTAATAATATTTGTTACGAGTTATAACCAATAACTAAATACTTTGACAGGTACTAATACTAATTACAGGTATAAAACAGAATAATTTTGCACTGCTTATTCAATACGTTACGTTTGCATCATGGATTTTTTATCATTACAAGACTTATTTCATCTTCAGAAACATAAATTAATTAATTCAACTCTGACAACCACATTATTGATTTTATCAGCTTTATTCTGTTTTTTTTTATATTTAATTTTCATTTTTTGTATCATTATTAGTGACTCAAAATCAGCCACTCCAAATAATTCATGAACTGACTATCAAAAATCTATACATTGGTATGGTTATGTTGATTTTAACCTTTGAATTCTTCTACTCTCATTAAATTGTAGGAGAAATTCCCAATGAGAACAAATAAAACTGAACTTTGACCTTGATAGGAAGAATCTTCTGATGATCAGTCGAACTTTACTTGATTTCGGCTTCACTTGTGCGTGGGTTATGAGAAGGTTGATGATGAGAGATAAATTTAATAAATATGCTTTTTGGACCAGCGTCCAATATCAGACTAACTATGAAACTAGCCCCTGAATTTTTTTTAAATAAGTTACGATGGTATTGAATAAAAAATAACAGTCTGAATATTATATCGACTAATTTTCTGTTACAAAACATCCATCCGTCATTATTACAGTAACAACTTGTTTTATCATTATTTTGTATAAATTAGTCAATTATAGCGTAATTTTCCTAGCTTCGAATTTAATATCTATTCTAAATTAATTAGTTTTTATTATTTTTAGCGAAAATTTCTAAATGTAGATCTAGGTTTAGGTACTTTGCTCTAGTTGAACAATTTAAATATTAGTTAAATTATTATTCATATATTTTTTTTAATTTCTTGTCAAACTCCTTCATTTCATGATCCATTTGTCTTTTTTCTTTTGAATAATACAGCCCACTCTTTTTTTAAACGGCTATTAAAAGATTTGGCTAAATGTATGATATCTCCCAAAATACATTTCTATTTGGTTTTGATTCAACTTATTTCACCCTGGAAAATATTCTACGGATACATTGATAAGTAATTTTTTTCTCCCCAGTGCCTATTCCCAGTCACATACTCTTTAATGGTTGTAATTTGATTTTACTTATTACCTTTCAATTGTTATCTTTCTTCAATATCTTCATCTACAACTTTCAATCAGATTGTCCACTCTAACTGAACTGAAAGCGAAACTTTTTGGAAAAAATGTTACGATTTTTGCAAAACGTCCCAATTTTTGGAAAAAATGTCCCGATTTTTGGAAAAAATTTCCCGATTTCCTTCTTGTACCATGTCCGATAAGTTATTATATTCAGCTCTTATCCACATTTGAAACGCTAGTCGTTTCTCTTGGTATATATTTCTCTTTTTAATTCATCTTTCTCTTATCATTCCATCGCATTGTTCCTTGTTTATTCTTTCTCATCTATTGGTTTCATTGTAACCTTCTCCCCCTAATCAAGGCGTTTGCCTAAAAAATTTCTTATAATTTATTTCATTTAATGTTTGTAGATAGTTTTTTCTCTTGGCAGTCCTCCAGTGTATGAACTAATGCTGGGGTCCAAGATTTTTCTATATCATTTATTCTTTCATCCCAATCTCAATTATTTCAGTTGTGAATGAAAAAGAAATATTTTAGAACAACAATTTCATTGAAATGTTGCACATAAGCAAGCGGAGCAAGACAGAGTTAGACAAAACGGTATTCTATTCAAATATGTAAAAAATTGTCTAGTTTGGAGCTTTGTTCACATGTTTTTCTTGACGCTAATACTCAGGCGGTTGCAGTTTTTATATGCCACTATAAATGTATTACTTCTAATCAAGGTCTTGTAAATTACACTAATTTATAGATTCCAATAATAGTTTATTTATTGTTTAGATTTCTCCTCCCGCTATAGGAAATAAGTATAAGTAGTACCTATGAATTAAGATTTTGACAAGTTACTACAAGAATTGTACGATAGAATCAAACAAAAATAACAGTACAAAATTTGTTTTTAATTCCTAAATTATCATTGACATTATTTTTAGACAACTTCATGTTTTTTTCTGTTGAAATAATAAATTTTGTTTGTACATTTTTTATTTCTTTTATTTTCCTTTTTTATTTATTTACCCTTTCTTGTGATGTACAGTTTATTTTTAGTGTTCGAATTATTTTATTCTTATTTTTTCACTAAATCAATTAACTCAATGTCACTATTTCATGCAGAGTTAATCAAACATAGTACACAAAATAAGAAAAGCTTCAATTTAATGAATTAATTCATTGTAAAATTTATCGTCGGTGAGAGAGTGAGAGGGGGGAAGAAGCAATATAAGAAGAAAACTAATAGTAGAACTTTATCTTGAATGATTACTTTATGCATACCTTTTTAATATTGAACGAGTTCACCCCGTGCAGCGCAAAGCGCCGCTCACTTGAATTTTCTAAAATTCTTAGTTTTAAATAGTTGCTATTTTGATTATCTGCAGCTGACAGCAGCTCAGTCATACCAATGAAATCCTACCTTGTATAGTGATCTCTGGTCACTGTACTACTTTTAGAAAAACCTTTCTAAGCTCTATCTATGTGTCATTTATCAAACTAACTCAAGTCTCGATTATAATTTACTACAGTTATGCCAACAGATAGTGCCACAGGAAACTATTTTATGTTTTCAGCAAATTTCTCACATTTAAAATTATTATTTTTGTAATACAAATAGAGCCTGCAAGAAGTCGATCTTTCTTTTGGCGCAAAATGCATCAAAATCGGTCCACTGAAACTTCTCCACGAACTTTCCAAAGTCGGGCGCAAACTCTTGATAATCATAAAATATTGGGAAATTATTTTCTTGTCATGATCAAGATCTTACTATGTACCGCACAGTACTTTTTCAATGTCAACTCCTTATCATATTCCTGGCTTTTACCATCCTCTGTTTCTCCCACCCTCAACTTACAAGGTTCAATCACTCCTTAATATTTTCTCACAAAATGCCTAAAGAATTTCTGTCATTTGGGTTTCAAATTATCACTTTGTTTCTCAAACTGTAAAAATCTTGTACTTTGTGAATTGAATTCGGTTTTAACTCAGGTGACTGGTTTTCAGCAGTTTTATCAGTAGGAATGTTCAAAATAAAAATGGAACTTGAAAAAGTTGAGTTTTCAAAAATATCATAGTGAAAATTCTATAGCGCTGTGGATAGTTTCCATTTTGGCCTTTTATTTGTTTTACAGCCTCTAATCCTGAAAGGGTCGGCCATTCTTGAATCAGTCGATTTATTTGAATATTGTATGTTTGAAGTGCTTCCAATATTGTGATTGAGGCGGTCTTGAAAAATTTGATAATATAAATTTGTGGGTCAGTGAATTTAAAATTATTATTAAATTCTCTCAGAACAAACAAAATTGTACAGAAACTGCTAGAACTAGAAAGATGATTTTGTAATCAAGCTTTTTGTAAATGTTTGCTGTTCAGTAAAGTAGTTATTCACTTGTTCCCTTTCACATTCCTATAATTTTTTTTAGATTATTGATTTTTAAATCAAAACAAAAACCAATATATTTGTAAATACCCATTTTGAATAAAATTTGGTGTAATTCAATGTAAGGTGAATAGGTATTAGAACTAGGTATACGCGTTGGAAGCATATAACTAACTACACTTTGACTAGATGTAATTTAAAAGTACAAGCCCAACAATATTCTGGGTACCGTGTTACGAGATTGCTTGTGAAAACACTTTTATAACTATTGTAAATAGATTTTTGTTTTGTATATTGATGATAGATTGTAACTTCTGATACAACGAGTTGAGCCACCTACTAAACTCTTTAAAAACTTCACCTTTTTTAAAGTGAAAAATTTAGAAAGTTGGTCTGCCATAAACAATGATTAGTGACAATAAACCGGAAAAATGGTGTCAAAAATCTACTGGTAACGGATGTAACAAAAATCACACATTTATGAACGTTGTAATTGTTTTTAACCATGTTCTACCATGACAGGTTTGTGGAAAAGCCTTAGTTTTGATTAACCAAGTGAGTACCGGTAAATTACTCTCAAACTACCCTAATTATTGTTCTGAGGCTTCAGATTGTTTCAATACTAAATCTGTAGTATCCGTCTCAATATTAATATCATTGCAATGAAGTTTTCATTGTTGGCTGAGTTTATCCTATCCAAGTAACTTGGATTGTAAATGAACCTAATTGTTTGGTAATTACAACTTTCCCTATCAAACTGGGAAAGAGAATAAGTGATTACAAGATGAAATTTTCCATGAAAATTTCTTAGTCATATCAATCAATAAGTTAGTCAGCATTATTTATTGTTTGAGGTAAGTATTGTAAAAACTATCGTATCGAATAATTGGTTGTGAATGGATGTCAGTATCGAGTTTAATTTTTTGTTTCATCAATTTTTATGTATGTTTGTTCATCGATAGAAATATTATTATAAGTGTTTAATATTGTGTTATTGTCAGTGAAACTAATAATATTCAAGTGTTATAAGTGTGATTGATGTTGATTTACGTGTAGATATTCGATCTGGATGAATATATTGGACTGAGAATTTATCAGGCTCATTTTGAAAGTATATTATTCTTATAGTTTTTCAAGGATGATGAATCACATAGCATCAAGCTGGGTTTTCAAACTGTAATAATAATTATTATTCTTTGAAATATAAATTTTAGAAATTGTTGACTTCAAAAAATTATTTTATATAATTACTATTAATTGGATTTCCATCAAAATATAACATTGCAAAGTAACAACATAATTTTTTATTATTTGCCATGAATTGATAATTTTTTATCATGGTGAAAGAGTTGATGGAAAGAAAGAAATGTTTTTCGGCAGTGAAAATTCATGTTATTATTACTACTAATTTTGTTTATAAATTCGTACATAATTTACATAATCATAATATTGAGGAATAAACTATTTTTAAATAGGTACGGTATATAATACTAAACGTTGTGAACGATTAACTTGTTGATGCGTAATCTATCAGAAACGTTTTCTATAAAAATTGTATTCAATACAGCAAATGTTAAATCTTATTGATAAGATTCATTTAGAATGCTATTGTGCCAAAAATTGCAAAACTAATAATATTATGGTTGTTGATGGGCCCCTCTGATGTTGGAAAAGTACAGTTATCGGTACTACTTGATCTTGTATGCTTGAAGACATTTCATGATTCAAATTTAAACGCAGATAATCGACTGTTGCAATATGAAATATTGTAACGGTTCATGGTATTTTCAATAATTTTCATCTAATTAAAAAAATATTGTAGGGTATTCATATTGATAGATTACAAATCTTAGATAAGAATAGGTTTGGAGTGTAAACCCGTGTGAAATTGTTACTTGATGTTAATGATTAAAATAAATGGTATAATATTGTTATGCCATAATTGTGATTGTTCATTAGGGGCATAAATGAGCATCTCAAATCGTTGTTTTATAATTGAATGACGTTGGTGATTTTTGTATTGTCATCCAATTGAATCTTATCTACAAAAATCATTAACAATACGACATTATAATATTAGTTGTATATAATTATTGTATAAGGAAAATGTATTTGACTTCACATTAATTTGACACGTTTTTAAAGTGGGTAGAGTCACCTCTCTACAGAGAGAGTGGTGCAGTGGAGTCGCCACTCTCTGTAGAGGGTGGGGGTAGAGTGGACACTGACGCACAAGAACACATTATTTGTAACCTTTGTGGCCCTGTCATTCTTGTAACAATTTTCAACAAAAATTGGATAAAGACAGCTCAATGAATGTAGTATTCCAATTAAATGGATTTGAGGAAACTCTGCAATATAGCGCTGCATTGATATGGTGGATTAATTTTCTCTGCGTTTTATTCAAAATTGAATATATTTTTCGATAACATAGAAAATATTATTTATTCATTCTATATATTACAAACATACATCATGAGATAAAAACAAATTAGTATAGGCTAATGTCAGTTGATCATAACTTTTTAGTTTATAAATGAAAATACCCACAACACAAATTGACTCTGAGCATGGGTATTTGTTGTGAATAGTTATTAAATAACTTCATAATTTACTGAATATGTGGCACAGAATTAAGTTGGAGAGTTTTCAAATTTTCAAATGTTTACAAATTTGTTTGTTACAAGTTTTCAATTGTTAACATTTTCATTGAAAAAAAATTATTTGAAGTAATATTTTTCGCAGAATAAATATTCTAAATTTTATAATTGAAAGCCTACAATATGTCGCTGCATTAATATGATTAATTCTCTGTAGTTTTACTTGAAATTGTACTTTTATAATACAGTATGGTAGTGAAAAACAAACTTAGCAGCTTAGATATTTTCAATTCTGGAGACTCATGGTTCGAAATCATGATAATGAATCAGTAGGTGTATATAGGTTTTGAGTTTTATTTCTCTACTGCATAATAACTATTACTAGAAGACTCAGTACAAATAGTCTATAAATTCAAATTAATCAATAATGTTTCAGTTTCCCTTTCAAACTCTAGTTTGTGTAACACGATTCTTTTAATATAATTAATAAATCCTAATGTTTTCTCTTTCAAATTTACTCAACATAATACATTCCAGTTTCTTTCATTTTTATATCCATAAATTCTCACCTCTCAACTTAATAAATTTTGAGTCAGTTATTTATTCTTTGTACATTTTCATCTCAAAGATTTTGCTTATTGCCATACAAACGTAAGTGGAGCTCAATACTTATAACTCCTATAAGTTACTGTATATTTTTCTATAGATTATTCTATTAATATTTTTAGGCCTACTTATATTTATTTTTTAGAGCAATTTCACAGTGGAAACATCCATTATACTAAAGTTCAACAGCGAGATCTTCTTATCAACTACAAAATAATGATCTTTTTCTATAATAATTCATTTAAACTTAGTTTAATTGAATTGAAAAATTCTCATAACTGATGAAAGAAAGTAAATGCTGGAACCATATAAAATGAGTATTTCATCATATTTTACTTGCTTTCTTGATAAATTTATTAATACCAAATAAATTTTAGTTCTCTTGAAAAATTTATTACTTCAAGATCTATCCATGAAATTTGTTTCATGAATATCATTTATATCATACTGTCTTTAGACAAGAAGTTTTTGCACTTGAATACATCATCCGTTATTTTTCTACTTTTTCTCTGTAGCAATTTCACATAAACAGTATTTTCAAAGAGGAAAAATTGGAATCAGGAATAAAAATCTACTGAATCTAAAGTTGAAATAAAATAATATCAAATTATTATCAACATCTTCTTTTCAATATTTTATGGTCGATAGCTCTGAAGTAAATATTACTAATATCTCCACTTCAATTGTCTTGTAAATCAACTCTATGTTCCAAGAGAATTGATTCTGAGTTGTTACTTCTTGAAACAAAAATTAATTACAGTATGTAAAGAAATTACGAGAATCAATAACTGAACTGAGTATTAGGTTTGTTATTATTTTTTTACGAGTTTTGTAGGCCTTAACGTGAATTATTTCTCGATTTAGAGTAGGGTTTCCTTAAAACAAAACTACTATGAAGTTTCTACCCATAATAACGTCAATGACATTCCTTGTTGATAAATTCTTCAATTTCTAATTTTTTAACTTGAAATTTACAGAAGTTGCAATAATATTTCTATAGGATAGCTTTCATTACTCCAACAATTTAAATTATTATAATGATATACTCATTGAATGTACATAACTGTAGACAAATTGATAGTCTTTTTACTCATTAGATTTTTTTATGAAAAATAAAAACACGTAAAACGATAGATTTTTATGCAGATTAACAAATTTTTTATGATAAACAATATTTTTGAAACATACAGTGAGGCAGAGAATGAGATACCAGATAATGTTTGTAATACTACTATTATGAGAGACAGAAAGATATTTTTTACAAATAATTTGAAAATTATTTTTCAAGTTTTGAAAGAAATTTGATTTCTAACAATGTTTTCTATAACATTTTCAATATTTTGAAAAGTAGTTGTCTATTGTATATTTACAGCTAAGGAGGAATTTTTGTTGAAAATTTGTTGGCAACCTCTTGTAATGTAATGTTTTTCAATAGAATTAAATGTAGGTTAGCGATCAGTGATAGTATTTTTTAATTTTATAATATAATTCCATGTATGAATTTTATATGAAATGTTGTGTCAGTTTGATTTTATTGATAGTGGTTTTCCCCCACGATCTATAAAGAAGAAGACGGGAGATAGGGGTAAGACGCATAATAGGGCTAAAGTATAGGTGTCACTGATGTCAGTTACTACTGTACCGAATTTAATTATCTGTTTTACAAAATGGATTGAATAGATATGTTGAAAATCTCGGTTGGTAGCTATTTGGCTACTGCACATACATTTCATGACATCCACTGTCTTCTTCTAGATACCGTGGTTCTCTCATCAAAATGTTGATTACCTGCAGTGATTGGTGTTGAATGTTCATGTTTTGTTTGGTATGCATTGTCATCATATTGTAGCAACACTTGTTAACATTTTGATTGCTGTTGAAGACAGATATTATTCTTAAATAATCAAATTTCCTCAATAACCCATATTCAAACTCAAGGATCTGAGAATGGATGATGTTCCCACATCACTACCACATAACCAGAATTATATACAGTAATGTACCACAGGTACATTGTTTAATTGATTGATTGTTTAATTGATTGTCTGTGCTCTAAGCTGTGGTAGGTTTCATTCTTCCTTTTGCGCTCTTACTCTATAATTTATCTTTTATCCATATTTCTAGTTTTATCAATCGTTTATTCACACTTTGACTTCAAAAAGAATACTTTATTCACTCTTGATTCATTAGGCTATTGTTAGAAGGGATATTTAAAAAAAATAGTTACCTCCTTCCTCTTTTACCTTCTTCTCATCCATAAAATTCTCTGTTCTTGTTATTGTTTATTTTTCCATGATAACTAACATTCTTTTACTAATTTACTGTTAAATAATTGTTTCAAAAAATCCAATCCTCATATAGTTGATGAATCCACTTCAACAGCATTCAAAACGTTCATTCTTGAAATTTTTGTCATCATGTAAATATATAACAACTCTAAATCGTAATTATTTAGTGAGCTTCTATTAAAATATAGTATGGTTTCTGTTATGGAAAATGTAAATTCTTAATCCTAGATTCACTGATAAATATTCTATCGAATTCACGCAATGCAATCAATAATTGAAAGTATAAAACTAACATTTGAAAACTTCTAGATGTAGTGAGCTCTTTTGAATAGATATTTAATCAATTATTGGCTGAATTATTGTGAACTCTGTATCATATTTATCAATGAAAACTCATTGGAATTACTTTGAAAAGCATTCTTAATTATTTATTAGTGGAATGTCATGAATAGCCATATATTCTATTCCCAACCATTTACTTTATAATACATGGAAGTTAGAATATAAAAATGTCGAAACTTTACATTCATATTCATTCTATAGTTTTTTAAAGCGTTGGAACTTGCTTAGGCTACTTTTTAAATTTTACATTTACGTTTTAGTGAAAAAACATCAATTGTTTGCCTCTCTATAGTAAGATGTTGATAGCCTATTTTTCCATTTTAGAAAGAATAAATTCTAAAAAAAAAAATTTTTTAAACTTGCATACTTTTCAAATTTAACATTTACGTTTTAGTGAAAAAAATTATCAATTATTTGCCCCGCTATAGTAAGATATTGATAGCCTATTTTTCCATTTTTGAATCTCAATGCTGATTAATTCATCAAATTGAAAAGTAATATTCATATAGTTTAATTTCAGCCTAATCCTCACAGGTACTCTGCGGACTGCGTTTTTCACATAATAAAAAATTATTCGAAGATATAATAAAATTATAATAGCCTTTACTTTCCATTATTATTAATTCCACTATTAATTTTATGCTCCTACAATTTTGTTTATTAACTCTGATCTCCTTATTTTATTTTTTGAATGTAGTAGAACTAGTAGAGTCGAATCCTAGGAAGCTACTGCAGCAATTTACATAAAAACAAAAGTAGGCTACTATATACAAAATTTATAAGTTACCGATATTTGATCTCCGGTGCTTCTTTATTTAAGGATTGATGAAAAGATTTTCATTTACACCATCCAATCTTACTTTAGGGGAAAGAATATTCCTATGAGAGTACCAGCCTTTCTCAATATAAAACTAAAATACATGGCTTTTCATGACATTTAAGTAGCCTAGATACATTTCAATGATATATTTCTGTTTGAAATTTAGAAACATTAGATTATAGAAGCTAATATTTCCCCGATGATAGAAATTTATGTAATCATTACAAAAATTTTGAAATTATGAATTTAGTTGAACCCATCATCACAAAACTTTGTTTCGTTCTCATGACTGTAATTGTTTTTGATGTAGTATTGTGAAAAACAACCTTGTTGGTTGATATCATTCTATTATAATACTCGTCTTGTATAAATCATTATTGAAATAGTATTAAAAGCTCATTTGCCCCATTGTCTGTTATTTATTATTGAACCTTGACAAATTCAAAAGGGTTGGATGATTATCATCTCCTATTTTTTATTCAATTGATTTGAAATCTATTTTCAAGCTCAAACGCGAAGCTTATGGTGGGAGAAAGGGAGAAATCAGCATTCTATACTATAGTGTCCTCAGATAGCATTGAGTTATACACTTGAATTATTAAATTTTATTCTTTATTCGATTTTACAGCCTTTTAATTCAATAACTCTTATTTACGATCAAGATATTTTTTCTATTTATTTTTTTATTTATCTTGCCAGTTACACAAAATTTATCATCTTCAGATATTCTATTTTTTTACTTAGTTCTAGCCTACATAACATGGAAGAGGAGATGATTAGATAGCTAGTAAATGTTGTAATTTTTGGGGAAATCTAATATTTTGAAATGACTAACTACAGTACTTTAAATTGATTTAATCCTTGTTCTTGCAGTTCCAGTTAACATTAGATTGTTTATCAACTAGCCTACTTTTTTGTTATTATTCCTGGTTGACAATGTTGTATTTAAATTAATCTCTTTTATTTTTTCTCTTGTATTTGGTGATTTGTTTAGTAAAACCCGGATTTTGGTTAGATTTAACCGGTATTGATCGATCTACAGTCTCTTTGCAGTTAGTTTTGGCAATTTAGTTGATTGAGTTCCAATACAACCGTATCGTAGCCTATCGTTTTATATCGTCTATTATTGTAGGACGTACAGTATTCAAAGGTGCTCCAAACAACTTAATTAGTCCATCTATGGTACCATACTTGTCTTTCATGTGATAATTATACAAATCTAAAGTTATATTATTTTAAATAATAGGTACTTCACATTTTTTCTTTATTTCGTTCAAATTAAAGATAGTAGAAAATTATAATAATTTTCACCCTGGTAATGAAAACTATCTGTACTCCTTGTTTATTGATGAAACTTAGAAAAATCTCCAATCTTCTTTATTCACCTTGATTTTCTAAAAAAATAATTTCATTCAGTTACTTCAAATAATTTTCCAAGCTATAGCCGAACTTAATCGATTTGCTCTTCATAATTTTGAATTATTTTGTCAACCTTATTTTATTTTTTTCATTTTTATTTCAGCAAGTTGTATAAAGGATCTATGCTGATGTTTTATCTTTTCATAAAAGTGAGATTGAAATTCTTCAAATATGAGACGGAGGTAAGTAAATTTATTAAAATCTTATTCATAATCTCAACTAACATTTTCCAAAAGCGCATGAATTATGATAATTATTATACTATTAATTATCTGTCATCTGTCAACAATATTGTCCACAATCACTATTCAAATAAAATAGCGAATGGATTTGATAAATCTCGATTGATACTCAAATTATTCTTGTTGTCAGTTGCACAAAAAGCCAATTAAACGCCGCAAAATGATGTCATCTGAAGGAACCAACTAAACCAGATTCCTATTGATCTCTGTAGAATGATTACATATTATCACGGCGTTTAAATCAGTCTGGCTTTTCAATTCATGCAATCGACCGTTGATTTTCTTCTTTCCTGCAAATGGGTGCATAAAACAAGTGTCAGTAGGCTAATCTTTAATAATTAAATATCAATCATTCATATTCCAAACCCAAACTACTGATATGGTTATTTCGACACTCATATCATTCTGCTATCCATCCCTTGAGTATTTCTTAAACCAATTGAATTTTTTTATTCGTAAGGAGTCATTATCAAACAGCAACTTACTCTCTTACTTTTACTCTTACTCCCATGGCCATTGATACCCTAGTAGGGTTTTAGCCTTATCAAACAGCAACAACTAAAAAACTACCTATTATTCAAATTTTTTTAAGGTGATGCCCACATGAGATGTAGGCTTGTGCGTGGGAAATGAATAAATAAAATCAACTATTCACCTGTTACGTACTTTATTTGAACATGTAAAAATAATTATAAATATATTACAGTATTATAGTACAAAATATGTTCTAATAATGTAACATCATTTTACATTATTATTGTCTTTGTCGATATTACCCCGTAAATTCAAACAGGAACTTGGAATCTGTGAAAAATCATGTCTTGTGTTGTGAAGAATCTCATTCTGCTTGGTGTTGATCCTTGGAAGCTTCTTGAACTGCAGCTGTTGAGGCTTGTGAAGTTGAGGCACCTGTTGATTCTTCTTGTGAAGAGGAGTCATCTGTTGTAGTATCATCAGGCTTTTGATTGTTGTTTCCACCATATTGTTCATGTATTTGATCGAGTTTTGTAGATAGTGCGTTACTTTTGTGAGTGGTCGCAGTCACCTTGCTGAAAAGCTGTTTACACTGCTCTTCCAGTCTCTTCAATCGAGCTGTTCGAGCATCTAGAATTTCTTCTGGTGTCCTCTTTTGGTCTTCACCAAGGGCTGCGGAAGTGGATGGTTGAGATAAGATGGGTGAAGAAGCCTCTTCTTTCGGCTTTTCTGCGTTTGGATGAATTTCTTCCAACTTTTCATGACTAGATTTGGTAATTTGGGTATCACAAACATCTTCATCCTCCTTATTCTCAGCTTTGTAGAGTTCAGGATGAGAAGAAGATGACGAGCTGTCTGTAGTGAAGTTGGTATCACAGGTAGAATAAGTATTAATTGAAACTTCTGTGCCTTCCTTTAATTCAACTGTTTCATCATTCAAACTAGTTGTACAGCTGTCAACTCCCGAGTGATTTTCATGCAGATCAACCTCTTCTGGAGCAAACAAACCATCAAGAAACCTAGAGATGTTTTCAGCTGAGACTGAAGATGTGCAAGGTTTTGAAGGTGCATTAAAACACGTTTCTTCCTCATGATGTGTGGGAGGAGTATTGTTCCCTGAAATACTCTCTGTTATTGTCTCCAAGCCATTCTCTTGAAGAACTTCCAGATCAGTTGGACTGTCACTTGTCTCATCTTCAAGCCTGTCACAGTCTCCATCACCATTGTCTTCTGTATTGGTGTTTCTCTTCTCTAAAGTAGTTGAATCATTTGAAAACTTCAACTCATTCAGATCAACCTTTATAACTGTGTCTGTGCTCTGAATACTGCTTGAGGAGTGATTTTCACCACTCATGTAGAATGATGTTCTACTGGAACTACAGATCTCATCTTCAGCACCAGTCAAATCATTCTCATCAAAATCAACTTCCTCGCCTTCTGTGATTTCATCATCATTAGATTCAACAGGACCGCTTTCATCCTGACTGTCTTCAGTTGGTGGTGAACGAAGTTCCTCATCTTCATAACCGCTTTCTGCTGAAGTGCTGACTTGGCGGTTTTTCCTTTCTGCAAATTCCCTACGTAACTTCCTCCAGTCCTCTTCCGATTGGGTGTTCTTCTTGCGTGCCATTGTCCATTTATCACGACACCTCTCCAGTTCTTCCTTGAGCTCGGTTAGGAGTTGTCTTTTATGTTGCAACTCATAGCGCAGTATCTTCTCCTGGGTGTGAAGCTGTTTGTGCTGGGCTCTCAACTTACTCACCACTCCCCAGGTTTTTTTCAGCTCTGTAGAAACAATTGCTAAACGTTTTTCTTGGCTGCCAAGTCTTGTCTCCAAGTGATCATTCAGTGATTTCAACTTTCCAACCTCATTAATCAGTGCATTCTTCTCAAGTATTAAAGTTTTCAATGTGATAAATGTTTGGCTCACACTTATCACAGACTTTGTTCCCGATGGAGTCTCCACACTCTTGTAACAGCTCTCAGAATCACAATCTGATGGTAAAGGTTCGTTCTTGGCTAGAAGTTGAACAAGTATTTGCCAAACTTTGGACAAATTAACAGCTACCTGCTCCTCAGTCATCACATCACTTCCAGTCTCCTGGTTTGTCTCGGTTGACTCAGAGAAAGATGAATCGATTTGTTCAACAATTTTCAACAAGAGTGCAGCTAAATCGTTTCTAGCTCCTCCATTTGAAGTTAAATCTGTCATTAAACTCTGATTCTCCTGTAGCAACCTGGTGAGTCTGTCCACATCGATGTGCCCCAGGAGTACTTTGGAGAATAAATTGTTGACAAGCGCCATTTGTGATGAGAGATCCCTGCACTCCAATAAACTGGCATCCAGTTGCTCTCTCAGGGTCATCGCCTGATCATTTTCCTCCCCAAGGGCCTCATCCAGCTTCGAAATGTGACATTTCAATTGATCCTTTGCTGTTTCCGAGTTTCTCTTCTCTTTTTCTAGCTCTCTTATTTTGTTTTCAAGAACTTGTGACCTGGCCACTTCTCTCTCTAGTTCCTTTTGATGCTCTAGTCGCGCTGCTTCTGCCCTCTCCTCATACAGTGTTTTCAGTCTTCTCACGTTTTGTATCTGTGCCTCGTATTCTTCACGAAGACTGCTAGGATATGCGGATGTCTCACATAGTTTCTTTTTCAACTCATTTACCTGTGAATGAATGAAAAATTTAATCAATATAGAAATTGATATAGGAATGATCAATATATCACTAAATTTATTTAAACAATATAGAAATCGAAGGTACCTTACAAATAGCTCTTGCAATACAATGTACCGGTAAATAGGAGTTCATTAGATAGACTACTTCAAACAATAAAAAAATTAATTCAGTTTCTCAGTAGGCTACTCTGCAGTGAATTGTGAATGAATAAAGGCTAACTGCAAAGTGAACTGTACTATTACCTCCAATATCATCCTACAGATACCGTATTATGATAAAGTAGGCTGTATTTTAATTGATAAATTGAATTATTGTGATTGGCAAAAATATTTATTTTTTCAATTCTCTGCAGTTTTTATACGGTAATCTTGAGAATATTCTCCAAAAACAAATTTTTTCATTGAGCAGAAACACCAATCAAAGTTTGATCAACGATGACGCATGATTGAGTTCAAACACTGATCAATTGCACAGTTTGTACAACAGTAGGCTACTGTACCTATACTACAAATGAATCGTGACATTGTATGGTGATAGCATTGAAAAATCTATCATGCATATGCGGTAGGTAGATAGGATGAACTGTAGGAGCTCAGAGATAATAAAAGAAATTTTTTGCCTAAAAAAGACACTTGGGAAATTTGGATTCGCCAATTTATTGCTCCATGCATGAAAAAATGTATAAGCTGATGATAAAATAAAGTAAGAAACTAATATTATGATTTTTTGACAATTTATCTGCTTTCAATTTGTAATTCAAAGACTAGAAAATGAAAAATGAGTATGTCAGCACGATTCTTGCTTCTCAGTTCTCACAACATGCAAAAAGCAGAATCATATTTCAGCCCTGAATTAAAATTAAATAAAAAATCCTGATGAAACATACTCAATCAAAATAAGTGAATCATAATCAGTCCTTTCATCAAAATTGAATGATTCCCAGTATAGAATACATTGTAATGTTCTACTGCATAACATTGTAAGCAGAAGCTAAGTAATTTTTGAGAGAGCGTTCGCAATTTTCAAAGCTAAGCGCTGGAGAACTTCCACATCAACTCACGCTTGAACTTAGTTCTGCTTCCTAAATCTACTTAATCACGTCCCCAACCCGTGGCTATAAAATATGAACAAACACATGGCGTGTCCTTTCACAATCAAATTCTATTTTTATGATCATTATTTTTCCAAGTGCTACTGCACAGCTTTGAATTCATCACTGCTGCCCTTGCCTTTTGGACCAGGAAGATGGACGACGATATGCTTTCAATCTAAATAAAAGTTACGTTCCAAAATAGAACATAAGATTTTGCTTATAAATAGAACTATTCTCATAGCCTTGATTCGAAACTGAAGAACAAAAATTCTCGGAATAGAGTTGGAACTATTTCAAGTGATATTAGCAGAACATATTAGCAATCACTACACACTCTTGATTTTATATTGTACATGAGTTGTTATCTTGTAATTCGGTACTATAAACTTTCATAAGCGAATTCAAATTTATTAAAACAACAATAGAAATGCTCATGAGAGAAGAATATGATTACAAGTTATAACATAGATGCACATCATCTAAAAATGTTGATAGTGTTTTGATTTGAGAAAAAAAAATAATAAGTTAACAATTCAACTCGTTGCAGCATCAAAAGAATTAATTTACTTTTTTTTTGTGAAATAATGTCCACATGAGCTGAAGGCTTGTGCGTGGGTAATGGAAAGGACAATGATGAGAAACGATTTTAACAAATTTTATTCAATTCATGACTGCTTTTCTCTAATAAATTGACAGAGCTTACTATGAAAATGTATTGATTAATGTATTTTAATTTTCAATCAATTAAAATAATCTATTTTTATGTTATTCATCGTACTTTATTTCAGTTATTTATCCTCCAGTGATAATTGTTTCTGATGCATATTAACCTTTTATATTATATTTATTCCATTACTGAGTCAATTACCTGAAGCTCTCTGATGCGTAGCATTTCTTTTCCAATGGAAGCAACTCTTCTAAGTGAATGCAATTGACTCTCCTTCTCTTCTTTCTCTTTTTCAAGTTCTTCCATTTTTTTCTTCATCTCTTCGAAGCATTTCTCTCCTTTTTCTTTCAACACAGCCTTCAACCTTGACAGAAAAATGAAACAATTTCATTTAAATATAGTTCTGTTATTTTAAATATGAAATCTGGTATCCAATATACAGTTCTATATTACTCATAAATATTATATTGTTTAAGATGTGTATTTAATTAAAAATTTTACTGTAAATCGTACAATTTTCTGTACAGTATAAATATTCAAGGGAATTATTATATTTGAAACTTCTTCAATAGAATAATGAAATGAAAATATTCTTTATTAGGCGGAGTTAGGACTAGAAAGTCCTTTCTACCACTCAACCTTTATAGGTAATTGAATACTATATTCATCTTCAAGTATAAAAAGGAGCTCAAATTCTCAATAATAAAGATCTTCCCATTGAATCTTTTATTGTCTATACAACAGGCCAAAATATTTACATTGATTCCAATTTGTTCATATTATCATAATGAATCTAATATGATACACTGTTAGTTTCCCGCCATCCGGTTGATATTTAAAATTTACTTGAGACATGAGAAAAATGGAAAATAAATTCGCCATTGCTTTCAATATCAATTCGTGTAGGAATGGTGAATTTCATACATTCTTCTAAATTCTAAAATTATAATTGCTTGAATTGTGTCAATAGCCTACGTTTAATTGCTACAATTCCGTATACAATACATCATTCATAGATGTATTCAATATTAAATTCGCTTATCCATCTATTTTCCTCATAAATCTTTACCGTATTTGGCTTGAAGCTCTTTCTTATGAACCGAATAAGCTACATCAAAATTGTATGATACGATACATGAAATCAAAACACAATTATCTATTTCCACTGAAACCACAAACTTTAAAGTTCTACCTCCACAAACTTCAAGTTTCAATCCTCATGCCATTGTGAAAATACTTGTTAGAGGGAATAAACAATGCAAAATATCATTGCGTTTCTATCTCATCATGGAACAATTCCAAAACATTTTTGAGAGAAGCTTTAAATGTTATACATAAATCCTGTTATTGTTAACTAAAGAAAATTTTACTTCTATCGAAGGCAATTCTATCCTAAGTCAGTAGTATCTTAAGAAACAGAACTTTCTTTTTTACATGATAGGTACTCTAATAAAAAGACTCTTATGATCTCTTATAATAGAGAAATAGTTTTCTTAAAGAAACTTAGGGGTGTTTAAAAAACTCTGGATAACGCGCCTCTCAGAGGCGAGTGCAACGCCATCTATTAGTGGAAATGAGAACTAAAGACCTGTTAGAAGAAGTTCAGAATTTTAATTCAGAACAGATCAGATCTGAAAACTTTTATAAAAGAACCTACTCGTATGATCATTGATCATTTTACACTGGTTTTAAGTTCAATAAGAGATAGATAATTCATCCAATTGGTTTGTCTATGGTTCAATTATTGAGAGTTGATGAAGATGAACTATTTTTTACCTCTTGACTTCCTCTTCAGCTGCGCATCTAGCCTCAGCTTCCGTCTCAACTTGTTGCTGCAGCTGCTTGAGTTTGTTGCTGAGCCCTATCATTGCTTTGTTTCTGGCCTCTCGCTTTCCTGCCAATTCCTGTTTGAATTCTTCTAGTTTCTTTTTGTTTTCTTTTAGCCTTACGGGTCCATCATTTGCCTTTTCTGCCACTGTCGACTTCTAGACAAATACAATTCAGAAAATTAATGATCTACAATTTATTCAATTGTAGGTGATTGGATATAATGATGAATTATGAATTTATTATTTATTTATGTATTCATTCGTTAATTTGTTTGTTCGTTTGATCATTTGTTCATTTATTCATTCATTTGTTCGATCGTTTGGTCATTCATTTGTTCATTCGTTTTCACATTCATTCATTATCTATAATAACAATAGATTTGGGAGAGAAACTAGAGGCTCAGTGAAAATAGGTAATGAATAAATAATATTGATTGTATGTGGAGCTGAAATTGAAGCATAAGCTGTTGTTATAATGAGGATTGCAAAAAAAATGAAGAAAAAGTTCTAGAAAAACGTCTAGATATTGTACGGTAATGTACTTCAACTAATTGAAGCAATTGTGTATTCAGATGTTGAGCCAAAACTTTGACTTCATGGCTGAAATCTTAGCTGACTCACTAATCTCTACATACTGAAAGTAATGTATAATAATTTGAAAATACACTGGCCTATTTTCTACTCCTGAAACAAATAAAGACGATGTATTGTCGTGTTTTTTTCTCTATTATTTAATTCAATTTGTTCTACCTCAACTAGAGTAAAAATAAAATAGAAAAGCATACAATTTTCAATGACCAAACATCAAATAATAATTTGAGAGCATAGAACGCTTTGAAAATAATCACCACTTAGCCAAATAATTTTTTAACAAATAAATTTATGAAAAAACTTAACTAATAATTAATCTTCCACATTTTTGTCATTTGATTGATGTATCAAATTATACTGAATTTGCCTGACTAATGATGATAAATTACTTGTTTTACTTCAAAGAAGTATGGTAGACCCACCACCCACCATACCAGAGAACTAGATTTCCAAATCTTGATTAGAATTCAGTTGTGTATGTTGCCGTGCAATTTATGCAGGATCAAAAACGTCTCAATTAACAGAGTATCCGAGAATAATTTTTGTTGGAAGCATGAAATGGAGGATGGTTTTCTTCTGAGATTTGGACCTGTTCCAATTGTATGTTTTGTGTCTGTCTTTTTCTTTTGAAATTAATTCTTGTCGATTTTTGGACTGTGCAATATGGCTTTCATGAAGATAATTATAGAATAAGAATCATTGAAGCCTGTGACTCAAATTTGCAATAATAATGTGGATTGTAACTCGAATTATCTACTAGAAAACTCTATTTGAAACAAAAATTTAAATAGTGTTATTTACCAGTTGAAAAAAGTATGGATACACAACTTAATTGAAAACTCTGCAATTTTGTTAGTTTATAATAGGTTTTCCATGCATTTTAAAAGTATTTGAACATAATTTCCTCAATACTCTCAATTTTTTTAACAATCTTATCATATACTTCATTTTTCGATTATTTCCAATAGAAAATTTATTGTTTATGAAATTTCTATGATTATCTCGATTGTACAATAACTATTATGAAAATAAATTTATTGATTTATCTAATTGAACTAAATGGTGTTTGATGATATATTATGATAAATCGCAATCAATCCAGTTACATATAAGCATATTCTTCGACTAAGTTTAGTTACTTAGGTACTGACATGCACAGGAAAATACATTTCGATCTGGTTTGAGTTGAAGACTTTCAAGCTTTTAATCATTTTTCTCCTGACATACGCACTGTGTAGAAGGCTACAAACCAGCACTCTACAGTGGATAAACTCTATAGTTTATTCAATTCTATGTATTCATTCATTGATATACACACACATAAATCATAAAAATATATTTTTCGGAAAAATGGGCTACAAGAGTCACAGCCCAAAACTGTTTCTTTCCCGAATTTTGACAAATAATGTAGAATTTTTATATCATGTAGTTGATTTTACCTATATGAAATGTAGAAACTAAAGGTGAACTAAACTAAACTATATATAGAGTTTTTCAGTAGTTTTTTTACAATATTGAAGCATAATTATTATCATGTTACGCCTTAATAATAACACTCTGGTGAGATGATTCATGATTGGATACCATTAACCCCTTATTTAAATTATTAACATTATTTTCAATTATTTAAACAAATTCAATTTGATTTTCAAGAATAAAATATTTATTTATTACTTTTTAAATTATTTGAACAAATTCAATTTGATTTTCAAGAATAAAATATTTGTTGGAGTAAAAGCACCAAGCATTCACTATTGGAAATTGGACATTGCTTCTTTGTTTTTCAATTAGTAGAGATTCATAATAAGAAAATATTAGTTCCACTGTAGTTCCGGATGGTGGTTTAGTAGAGGTATTTTCATTGGGAATTCTTGGGGAAATTAAATTATAATTTTGAAAATGGAATATCTGTAAAGATGTAAAATGTAATATTTTCCAAAGGTTGCTCACCTCCTCATTTGAAGTCGATACTTGGGTCGACGGCCAAAATGGATCGGGAGTTGTCTCCCTCTCACTCTCAAACGAACTCCACTGTCCACCCATCACTTTCGTTTCTTACTCATATACCTTTAAAAAAAGTGACTAATTAATACATAACAGTGGTGGATTGGCAAGATTCCAATTATCTCCTCAGTAAAGTTGGGGACATGGGCTTTGTTTGTTTGATAACTTAACTGTATTGGTTATATAACTCTCTACCAATAATGAGTGAAATATAGTATTTAGCAAGTTAGTAATAACTGGCAAAAATGTTAAATTCACATTGTTTTTAGTAAAGTTTGGGAAAGAAGTTTTGGAAAGTCTTTTCTTCCTGTTTTATTCTTGATATTTGGGGAAGTGGTTCCTTGTGTTCTAATTTGTATCATTGTGTTTTTATTTTTGCTGTGTAATTTTGAAAATTTATTGTATATGTAATATTATAAAGGAATAAAAATAAAACAAAATAAATAAATATTTGATAATGAATATAGGTATAAAGAAGATTATTTTTCAATATTTGAAAGTGAAAATATTACGGTATCAAAGCTTAAATTGAAAATAAATTTGTGATAAGGCTATGATAGAATAAGATATAGGCTTTTATAATGATAGATTTCTTTTTATCTAATAAAGCCTACCGTATTTAGTTTATTATTCACAGCGATCATAGTTTTCTCTATAAAGCTTTCAATATCTTACTAGAATAACGACATGCAGTCAAATAATTCTCAAAGATATATAACTATATATCTATAACTGCATCTATAAAACTATAGAAACAACATAGGTATTTGTTTTATTTTTTCTAAATATATAGAATCGTTAGTACGGGTAAAAATTCCTCCATAAAACTTGTTAAGTGGTAATCCTCACAGTACGGTACTGAGAGTTAAACTATTGTCAATATTGGAAATTCACAATTCATCCATATTTCAGCATGGCGCTTGGTATTTTCCACCTGAAAAGGACACCGGACATCAAATGTCAACATTCGAAATGAGAATTTTCACATCTGTTACCGTACACATCACTTGTGAGTATTTTTTTGCTCTTGGTATTTTTAATCTACCGTATTTTAAAATTTAAATGAGTGAATAGAAGATTAATCTACATCAAGAGGACATCTTTAGCAATCCTAGTGCATGAACGTATAATATTGTAGACTACATTACCGCAAGTCAGTGAATATGTGTGGGCTGAATATATACCGGTAATGTTTTTTATGTTACAAAACCATGTCTTCTGCAGGAACTTATTCAAAATGAGTCACTCATGAGGAGTGTCGAAGAGATTTACTTAGAAAACTTATTAAAGTCGTACATGCCCCTTTACACTTAGATTTATTTATTCTTAATATGATTTCAATATTTCAAAATGTTAAAATTTCAAATTTCAATTGATGGTACACACCAAAAACCGGTACGGTTCACATAAGTTATAGGATGGGGAATATAATAATGTAATAGGTCTAGTGAAAAAATATTATTAATAATTATATACCCTACTGAAACAACTATTACAGAAAACCCTAACTAGGTCCAGTAGATGAAGTAAAATTTAAATAGGTCCATGCTTTTGCAATCTACATTAATATTATTACTAAATTATTTTTAACACAGTTCCCTGGTTGTTAGTACTAGTGATCACAATCATGGAAAATTTAGCAATATTAGGAACTATGGAAAATTTAAGGCATTGAGCTATATTTATGTACCGTATCTACGGAGGGAGATTTAGTTCTGTTACATAATATGCATGCGAGTAACGTGTATTAATTTTCAATCAAAAGAAGAATTAATAATAAAGCTAAAGCTTATAGTTAACCAAATATAAATTTTGTTTCCCAATTCCCAATACCTTATAGACTACAGTAAGCCAGCTATTTGAATACGCTAGATTTCTGATTTTCAATTAAAAGCTGATGAGGCTAAAATTAAATTTTATTTCACAGTATTAAGTTTTTTTTATAAGCTAGTATTTAAAAATCCGGATTTTTCGTCTAAAATACATTCTGAACGGTCATCTTGAGAGAATTATTAAGCTCGAATTAAGGTCAAGACAGTGGAGAGGTTTGGATTATAATACTGCTGTTGCAACAACCAACACGGTTCAAGTTATAAAAAATAATTAAAACAGGTACAATACCTAGTACTGTTTAAGGATAAATACATCGACTGTATTTCCAGAATATTTTTTTGTGATTACTTACGTCCAAGGGGATAGTAATCCACAGGGTCGTCTAGTATGAAACGTTCGTTGAGCACTGGTTTTACGCAGCGAATAGAAGATGTGAGACTGAGACTTGGCGATAATCTGGTAAAACGCCAAAGGCTATAAATACTAAATGGTAGCAATTTAGAGTTTCATGTACTGCACTAAACACGAGCGATTATTGTGTTTGCGCCCCTTCAGCCAGAAAGACCTGCTGCGTTTTTAATTCCCATACTCGCGTTGGATATAAGACGCTGTAAGCTTTTCCAGTCCTCGCAATACAACTTGCGCTCTTCTTAGCCAAGACAACGCTAGCTGTAAAACTTCAAATCGGAACTGAGGCAGTAACGGGCTTCGACTTCGACTGCAGACTGGAAAGGCTGAAATAGACCATTTCCACCTCTTCCCCAATCCGTTCACTGCCCAGAATAGATCCCAGGGGCAAAGGCCTAGCACGATGTTGTCTCACTCCAACGCGTATTTTGCGTCACTCTCAGATTTTGTGATTTGTTCCAATGTAAACTAATTTATGGGTTTTATCAAAATAACGAAAATTTACTAACTTTGTTTCTCAATTCCCAATATTTTAGAGTTCCTACACTACACTACTACAGTATTTGAATACGCTAGATTTCTGATTTTCAATTAAAAGCTGATGAAGCTTAGTAAGCCAAAATTAATTTTTATTTCACTATATTTGTTTGTATATATATTTAATTTTAAAAGTAACTTTTTCTTTGTTAGATTTTAAAAGATATGAGAATTTAATTAGTTAATTATTGGAGCGTCATTCTATCTTATATATTATTGAAAGTCGTGTCCAACTTTGGAAAGTTCGTGGAGAAAATTGAGTGGACCGATGTCGATGCGGTTTGCGCCAAAACAAGCGAGTTTTTGAAGGCTCTATTTGTTTTTCAATAAAAAACATTTTAAATGGGAGATTTGTGATAGAAAGATGAGAAAGTTTCCAGTGTCACTATCTGTTGGCATAAAATGTACTAAATTATTAAATGTATTGGGTTTAGGTTTTTAAATTGCCCATAGATAGAGCTTAGAAATTTTTTATGAAAATATTACAGTTACCAGTAATCACTGTACAAGGTAGGATTTCATTGGTATGACTGAGGTGCTGTCACCTGCTGATAAACAAAGTAGTAACTATTTAAAACTAAGAATTTTGGAAAATTCAAATGAGCTTTGCGCTGCAAGGGCTGGCCTCGTTCTTCTTGAATTAATAAAGTTGAGTACAGTACTATTGATTTAAGTGATACACAAAAATAAAATAACACTAATATTATTAGGCTACCGTATTTTCTTATTTATGTATTTAAAGAGGGTGAAAATGAACATAGTTTAAAATCAAATTTACTATGTATTAGTATTAAATTTGAATATATTTCTGTACTGATTATCTTCTTTTAGATTTTGTTATAGAAAATGAAGTTCGACTTTTTATTCACGGAATTCGCCAAACACTTTATTATTAATCTTAAATACAACAAAACTCGATTATGAATAATAGAGTAGGCATACCGGTATATAAATAATCATAGTTAAAAGAGTATTTAATTTGAGTTATTCGGGTTTTTCAAACCAAATACTAATGTTCAAAAATACAGCAAAACTCGATCATGAATTATAGAGTACCGGTACCGTATATAGATAATCATAGTTAAAAGAGTATTTAATCTAAGTTATTCAGGTTTTTCATACCAAATACCAATGTTCAAAACTAACCCCGGTCTTTACTATAAAAGTATATGATATAAGTTTTCTTGAGTCTTCTGTTATGCTGCAACGATTGAACAGAGGCACAAATAAAGTATTAATCCTTATGTATATACCTTATCTGTGACAGAGGCATGTCTATCTGTTCAGGGATTCTAAAAAAAGGAAGAATGTACCCAAGATTACTAGACAAAAGGTTAAGCCATCGTTGGTATAAGACGCAAAGTGGAGGGGGAACGCCAGCGTGACGTCACTTGAATCACAAAATCTAGACAGTAACTTGACTTCGTATACCGTTCACTCAACTCTGCTTTGAATAAATCGTCGTTTAACCCTCTTAGAATTGAGTTAGAATTTTCAAATTCACTGTACTTGAAGCTAATGAATCACTGATTCTAATGGTGTAATTAAATATACCGATTTTAAGTTTATTCAACTCCATAGAGAAGAAAAAGTAAACAGTTTTTCACACATCTGAAAACGTGACATGAAAAAGTTAGTAAGCGAGGAATTTTTACATTTCTATGGTAGGCAAGTTTTGTAAGCGGGAAAGTTGTAGATAAAAAGATGAATTTAATTTTTCATTTGAACATTTTTTCTCTACGACCAGCCGTTCTCCTGATATTGTCGGCGGAACGTAGGCGAAACCACCAAAGGCAAACCATCGATTTGCTACTATACATGGTCATAATTTACTCAAAGTAGCCTAATCATAATTATACGGTACTCACAAAGAACGAAGAAGTAAGCATTGATGATTAAGCATAATATGAATGATTAAACAATGATTTCATGATTAATTAATCCACAGTGAATTAGGTCTAATAAATACAATTATTATTAAACTACCGTAATAATAAGATGGTATATTAACTTACAATCGGAAGGCACTTCAATTTTGTGTTGTACAGGAACTGTCTCACAGGAATTATTTCACTCTAATAACTTGTAAAATTATATATAATTATAATGTATAATTATATGTTGACTTCCATTTCGATCACTAGTAATCGATTTCGGTAGTACAAAAGATAGTAGCATGATATCTAAACCTACATGAAAAATTAATGTGTTTATCATTTACACAACTACATCTGAAAAAAGTCTACATATTTATATTTAAAGCTTTGATGAATTTGAAAACTGATTTTTTTTCCCTCTTGTTTCTTCGTTCTTCACTTTCCATTCTTTGTTTCTCATTCATGTAATTAAGTCTAATTTAATGTTCTCGTACGTGCAAATTTCTTTATTCTGTCATTCACTTGGGGGAATGTTTTCTTTAGAATTTTTAAATAGCTTTCAATCACCCTACTGTTGTTTGAAACTGTATTCCCATGAATCCTCATGGATATATCATTTGCTTGATGTATTATTCTCGAAAATTCATCAGTAGGACATGTTAAACTCCCTCAACTCAGAGATTCAATCCAATCACTGTTGAAGTACATAGATTCTTTGAACTGGGCATCAGTCTCTTTATGAATAAAAATAAAAATGAAAAAAGTCTCTTTATAAAATAAAAATATCCTGCAACATATTTTAGGGCTTTTTCTTCTTCTTCTCGATGAAACCGATGAATTGCAATCATAAACCGATGAATAGCAATCATAATTTGCACTGAGCACGTGCTGGACTGAGGCATTTGGACTGAAGTTGTGATTCAGCGTACGTCATCGATGCAGTCCCCCCACTCCAAAGGCTTGTGGACAGAAATAGCATAAGCGATGGTTGAACCTTTTGTCTAGTAATCTTGGAATGTACCTACCATATCAATGATTGCTTTGAAATCTGCATACCGGTAAGGATATTCTTCATTCTGATCTTGTGATCGATGCCTTTTTAAAGTAGGATTGTAGCATTGGAAGAAGGAAATTAAGGATTGCATCATCTTGTACATATGTACATTGTAATCCTTTTTTACTACGTTGGATGGTGGGTCCATCATGAAATGTGTTCCGATTTTACGTAAAATAAGCTTGATAATAATATATAAGCAAAGAGCACGGTTGTATGTATTCTCCAGGCTAGTTAGATTTATTATTTTGGCTATCTCTTAAACTTTCTTCTTAAGTTATCAGTGAAATTTTCTACAAATTAATACCGGTAGCGATGGAAATTATTATTGGGTTGAAAAACACTTATGAATACCGGTACCTACTTCTATTGATATTAACACAACATTTTATGTTTTTAAAGCCCTTATATCTTCACTCGTAAACTTATCAATCATACAACAGAAGATTATTGAAATCAACAGGAAGATTGTTTTACATAGGTACTTTATTACGTTTACACAACTCCTTTTCTATAAATAGCCAGCACCGTGGCGAAGCGTGGTATAGCCGGGTATAATCCCTATAGGAAATATACCCGGCGATGACCAAATAAGTTTACCACGCTTCGCCACTAAGCCAGCACTCTTTTTTGAGAAGACGTCATGATACAGAGTAACTTGATTTGCTTTGTTTACGACGTCTAATGTAATTTAAAAAGATGAATCACTTTTCTAAAAAGCTCTCATAATATACAGTGTTATTCATTGAATTTGACGCTTGGCATTACGCTAGGCGTACACCAGTTAGTCAAGACAAGACAAGACGACATTAGTCACGTTTAGTCACAGTAATTCACATAGCTGCTTATGAAGCAGCACACACCGATGCAATGACTAATCGGTGTGTGTTGCTTCATAAGCAACTATGTGGAGTACTGTGACTAAACGTGACTAATCTCGTCTTGTCTTGTCTTGACTAACCGGTGTACGCCTAGCCTAAAAGAAACTGTTTTATTGAACAAGGTTGAAAATGAAAGCTAGTGGAATCCTATTTCTTCAATTCATTTACTTACGCCTAGCCTTAGATAAATAGATCGAGGGATATTATTTCTTTGCCATCGTACTCTACTGTCATCAGCAACGTCGAGAAATGATATCTCTCTATCTATCTAATGCCAAGCGTCAAATTAAATGAATGTCTCTGTACATTTTATTCTCATGCAACTCAAATTGCAACTACAAAAGCATTTACCTTCAATGTTTATTCGGTATCTATTGCAGTATGTATCTATTCAGTATTCAGTTCAGTGGACAAGCTAGGGGATGGGTCGGTAGTCCACTCTCACTATACCACTAAACCGCTCTCTACTAAATTACAATAAAAAAAGAAAGGAAATATTCAACGAGAGGTGTCTCCAACACATATTTATTGGATTTTGATAGCTATAAATTCACTTCGAGCAAGACCCGAGTTTTTACTCAGGTAAAGTTCCAGTAGCCTATCCCATCCCTTCTGGTCAACGATCAAAAGAACGTTTTAGGCTGAAACGCAACTGAAAGGGTAGTGCTGTAATTATTTATTTAGGCCTGATTTATAGTCGTTGAGTAGAAGCTTTTGGGAACGTGAGAAACTGCGCAGTCACAGTCCTACGAATTTATTCGGTCAAATCGTATCGAAATCGAACCTCTAACCGAAAATCGGATGACTTTAATCTACATAATTAATTAACTTTATCATAAATAAATTAACAAGACTGGTTTCCTCCCTACAGATGAAATTCTGTGAGTGTTTTAGTTTTTGTCGATCGGGGAATCAAATCATTCACATAGTGGAGTAGGTCAATTTTCCAAACAGGAACACATTTACTATAACAATTTTATTTTGATTTTTTACTTAAAAATCTTTGTATTATTAACTGTAAATGTTTGTGAATTTTTATTGTAGTGATATTAGTTTTTTTTTGGAAAATGAATAGTTTATTTATTAACTTCCAAAAAAGTTTTACCTGTACTTTTGGATTTCATCTTCTAAAACTATGTTCAAGTAGTATTTGCTACATAGGAAGATAAATACAGTAAATTAGGCCAAATATTAGTAGGCAAAATATGCTTGAGCCCTAAACTTTGACTTTTACACAATAAATCATTCACAGGATAATTTTATCATAGAGTTATAAGCTGAAAATAGTTTATTTTAAATCTACTTTTTGAGAAAATTGAAAGAAAATCTGAGAAGCCTGCAGTACGGTATATCAAATTATGAAAATTTAATATGAAATTCCTTATAAGGCTGTGCATCAGCATAAAAAACTTTTTTATGGTGATATTTTCAAAGTTTTACGATTTGGATACTATCAAGCTATCAAAATGAAATGCACTTCAGAGGAAAAATATATTTTTTTTATTAGTTTGTGAAATATGGGCGCCCAAAGTAGAAATGTTTGGAACAGGTCATCTCAAATTGGTTGCAAATACAATCATGAAATTTTGAGCATACAAACTTAAAGGTAAGTTTACATGACATGAGGTTTTTTCTTACATGACATAATTAGTTTTTCAAAAATATGTAAATATAAATTTAATATTGTGACTAAGTCATATGACTAAGTGACTAGTCATTGTAATAATTTTGTTGTATCTACTGTTCAGTAGAAAAATCTTTTTTATGAAACCAGAGTTTTTGCTGTGAGTGAATAAAAAAAACAATGCTGTGGGAAACTTTTCATCAAGAAACGGAGGCTTAACAAATCTAGGAAATAAAATTAGTGAAAAAAGTTGAAATCCCTCAAACATAAACAGAAAATTTTGGCTTAATCGTTGACAAATCAACCCGTTAGCTGTTACGTAATTCAACTCCGGCGAACGAAATTGATCAGAGGACGATTTTGAGCAGGCTTAAGGGAAGTCTATACAGTCGTCACTGATTAGGGCTGAACCCCTGAGCCCTTTTGGGTAGGGAGGAAGGGGGATTTTGGTGGCAAGAGGTTGGGGGGCGGTGGAGGGGGGTTTGAGGTATCCTATCCTTTCAGCAGCACAGCCGACGGACTTAGAAGCCCAACCGAGTCCTCTTAACCCATTAAGCCCTGCCAAGTAAATAAGGCTTCGTCCCTCGCTTCCATCGCACGTCGACTTTTTTTCTAGCTGTTTTCTGCAAAGCATTCATTGGCTATACGGACTCTGTTATTTTTTGCTCAAAAGTTGGCAATTATTTGGAGCTGAAGCTCAAGAGGTTCCTTATTTCAGCCACGCCAAAAATATTGTATTGAACTAAATAAATAAATAATTAATAATTTATTTCTCAGCAGAAAGAAGTACACTACAGTATATTATTCGAAATTAAAATTAGTGCAAAACAAAAATGAAGAACTCAATAAAGAATTCAATTTTAATAGTAGGCTACAATTTGAAGAAAATGTCAGCTTTTTTAATAATTTTAAGACATTTATAACTGTTGAAAAAATGATGATGAGTCTCCGTAATAGTAAAATCTTGAGAATTGGGAAAATGTAACAATTAAACCATTAAAAAACTATATTATTCAAATGAACATTGTGCATACTCTTATATATTACTGTATAGGCCTATACTATATGTATTACCGTAGTAGGAAAAAATACATCACCTTGAGAATTAAGCTTAAACTTAATCTGTAGGAATGATGATTTTCAATGCAGAATCCAGAATATATTTCAAATAAAAATGATCGATTAATTTCTTTCTCTCATTGAAAAGCAAGGAAAAATACTATCTCATAAAGTTATTTATTTTTATGAAAAATTATTCAGTGACAGTCAGTTCTTGTAAGTTTATCTCTTTCCAATATTAGAAGTGTATTATAGGAACGTGATTTATAGGGACTTTGACGTTTCTCAGTAATTTAGAAATAAGCAGCGACCACATAATACAAATAGACGGAGCACTCAAGCTCAGTATTGAAGCCAATTCTGGCGCCTATACCTAAGATGGCGGCGGTTTACATGAGTGGGAGAGAGACAGAAAAACAGCTGGCATAATCTTGTCTCTCTCCCACTCATGTAAACCGCCGCCATCTTACTTAGGTATAGGCGCCAGAAATTGGCTTCATCACCCGTAATGTTGAAGTAATAGGAATGCTCCGTCTATTTGTATTATGTGGTCGCTGGAAATAAGATACGGTACGGTAACTTATACGTTCTACTAAGCATTTTTAAGCATGTACATAAAAAAATTGGCAAGAAATTAATTCAATTCTCATGAATTACGGTATTGGTTGTAAACATAAGCACAGAATAGAAGAGATTCTCTTCTATTCTGTGCTAATAGTGAGTTTCATATTCAAGCTGCACAAAAAAGAATTCTTATATTAAATAATTTTAATTAGTTTTAGGTGCTGAACACTGACTAAAACTAGACTGTTATATTAGCCTACAAAATTTATTTCTCGAAACATAGTTTCCTAGTTTATTTTATTTTTGATTAAAGTTACGAGTTTAGTATTTCACTGTAAATAATCAGGATAAAGCTCCTCAACACTCAACAGGCGTGAAACGAATCCCCTTTTTCAGAAATAATTTAAGTAAAAATGTTGATTATTTACAGTGAAATACAAGTCGTAACTTAAACAAGATATTTATATACAAGATATATACAAGATATTTAGGTACAAGATATTTTTATTTTTTCCAAAAAAACACAATACAATACACACAGTACAAGCAAAGAAACGAAAACAAAATCATAAAAAGTACAAAATACACAATAATGCTCGTTTAATAAATGCTTAAATTATAATATGAGGAAAAATAATAATGATATAACAATAATAATAATGAAACAGGAATTTTTACAAGTATTCGTCTTGGAAAACAACATTGAGTTCCTAGTTTACTCTATTCCTGGAATATTGAGATGATGTGTTGATTTTTCAGAAGTCTATCACAATCGTGCAGAGTACCTACATCAATTGAATAAGACACTCGAAGTAACACTATTGAAATTGAATTACTAACTCTGGTTATACTGTATTATTCGAGTCCTGTTGGCGAGAAGGCGAGATAGCTGATGCTATTAAAACTTGTGGGCCCTTGAAAGCAATAAGTTTGGTTAATATAGATTGGGAGCGATTGGAAAGTTGGCGGTTTGCGACGAGGAAGGTTTTGTGTGCTTTTTAGTGGAAGAGTAACAATTGTCATGTTATAAGTGGGTTGAAATGATGGAATTTAGTAAAAGTTTTCCCTAAATCTCATTATTTAAGTGTTGTCTGGCATGAAAAAAATGCTTGATCATTGAAATATTATTTAATACACTTTATTAATGTGAAACTGTTCCAAAAGTTGATGAAATATTGATACCGTACTTTGAATACTGATGAGTAGGCTCTATTGATGATTATCAAATAAAAGAAAGGTGAATGCAATGTATTCTAATTACCTTGTATGAAAGTATAAACAATAATTTTAATCAATACAATGAATATTTTATTCTTATCACAATCAATTTCAATCAACTACCCAACAATTTTGATTACAATCAAACCATTGGATTTTGAATTTATTCTACATGTTCATCTCAATTCTCAATAATGTATTAATTTTTAATCACGATAGTAATGTTGATGAAATGCATAAAGTGAAACGCAAATTTTTCATTATTAAAGAATTTTAAACAAGTAGCCTACCTAATATAGATGCAGCATACTTTTTCACCAGAACAAATTCTTCCCACTTCAAGTTTAATTCAGGTTTCAACAGTTATTTCAAAAAACTTACTAACTTTTTAATAAACTTAGCCTTTTTTAATTATACTCGTTACACCTACTTACTTATTTCTGAGTTTGTATCTTTAAATTGCATCGTTTATTCACAACTATTGGTACAAAAAAATACATTGCTTCTTGTACAGGCCTACATTGCTTCAAGTACATTGTAGTACATTGCTTCTTGGTTGTTTTAGTTAAGAGAATCAATTCATTTCAATCATATTTCATTATTTATATTATTCTCTATTTATTTATTATTTTACTTAGTTTGTTATTCCAAAATCTCATTACTTAAGTGATGTCTGCCATGAAGATTCTTGGTCTTATTAGTATTATTCAATACACTTTATTAATTGATGTGAAACTGTTCAAAAAAGTTGATAAAAATTGTAGTACTATTTCGAACTCGCTGCTGGCGAACAAGTTTACTTATGCCAGTGGTGCAATCAGTATGAAAATGTATCAACTAAAAGTGTTGTTATTATTTTTATAGCAAATAAATTTATTCTTATAATATTTTTCGTTAACCGAGGTGGCTTATCACCAGTCTGATATTCTTGTTTAAAAATATAATCATAAAATTCTATACTGGTACTTAAATCAGAATATAACAATGGTGATTGAGGAAAATATATTGGTTCTAGTTTCATTCTTTCTATTTGTATTGGAATGACAAACCAAAGTGATCAGGTACAGAAAATCTCCTGGCTCAACTGATACGTCAGCTGAAAATGATTTCAAAAAGCCTACCCATCGCGGAATCCCATCCTTTCATGTTGAGCTTTTCATGGCATAAAGCCATTTTTTATCTAAGCCACTCATATGGACTGATAGGATCACAACGTAGACACCTTGATTTTGATGGGAGGCTTGTAATGGAACCGATGGAACGAATAGAGCCTAATGGAGCATTCATAATCAAAGGGTTTTCGAGGGACGAACAGAAAGATGTCAATATAGTCAGCATTGTCACACATGAGTTGGTCCATAATATAAGCGGTGCTTTGGTATATATGTGTGTCTATTTGCTGTGAATTTTATGCACTGCTCAACACATCACCATATTAGCACATGCTTTCCATTATAGTGCACTGAAATCGAAAACTGATGAATATTCAAAAATCATACCGAACTCAATTTGCATTGAATTTTGAAAATAATAAATCTAGGATTTGAAAATAGCCTGTCTATAGGACGGATATTTAGGATATGAAGTCCTCGAATTGTGTCAGTCTTTACTTTATTGAGTTCTCAATATTGTGTTGAGTTTAGAAGAGGGGATTTACAGAACTGTGTTTAAATTTCCGGTATTCAATTTTTTGTTGGTTTAAAGACTGCTTAAGGTAAATACTAAAACAGTTGTAGCTTTAAGATTAGGACAAATATTATTAAACAAGATTGTACGACTCTTTAAAGTTACAATTTCGGTGTTTCAATTTACGGTATGCAATTTTTGGTTGGGGTGAAGGTGGTTAAAACCGTTAATACTAAAGCAGTTCTAGCTTTGGGACAAATATTATTAAACAACATTAAAAAATTGTACGACTCTTTAAAGCTACTCAATGATCTTTATTAGAGTTTTCTAAGCTTCAGAAGATTCCCTTGATCAATCTTTTTGACAGAGAACATATTCTGGAATTTTAATTGCTTTTACTGTAAAACAAAACTATTTTTTTGTTATGAGGTATTCAGGGTTTTTTTTCAGCTGGGACGGCGTTCCGGTACCTCTTTGTTAGGCATATAATAGGCTATTATAATATTATCACCCTGTAGTGTAGAGTATATGCGAAAATTTCAGAGTTCCTGAACCTCATTTTCTAGAAAAAAGCCAAGGGTCTTGTTATGTGATGATTATAAGAATACTGTGATGATACTGTTACATTTGTGATGTACCGTAGTGAACTCTCATCACAAAAAGTTATAGAATATTCGAAACACAGTAACACTATAATATAGTAGACAATATGAATTTTACAATATTATCGTAAAATTTATTGTAATTACATTTTATTTCTTAAATTGAGCAATAATCCTTTTTGATCAATAATCCTATTACCTTCACCTTCCAAGTCCTGGAATTTCACCTGTTTTTCTCTAAATTTTTTAATTTTGTTTACCTGATTCACTTAAATAAGTCCAGAATATGAAGGCTTATAAGTGATTCATTTTTTGTCAATAATTATGGACAACTTTCAACCATTAAAATATTTAATTCTCGAAATAAAATCTACATTATTGTTTTTTTTCGCTAGGGATGATGCAAATTTGTTTATAAACTCTTATAATATTCTGTTTTATAAGCTCTAAGCTTGTGCGTACCAATGGGAAGGATGATGATGATGATGATGATGATGATGATGATGATGAGAGATGAATGGACCTACAGCTTTAGGTGGGTTCCGAACCACCGGGAAGCGATTTTGAAGCTCATAAATTTTTGTATTTAGAGGAGTTGGTCACCGTTACCTCGGGATTGGTATGCGCTGTCTCTTATCTAATCTTACGATTAGATTCGCCTCTGCTACTGGGACACCGCTTCCCTTTAAGCACATAAAACGTAAATCTAACGATTTACGTTATCTGTGCTTCAAGTTATTTGAGCAGCCTACATTACCTTACAATGTTCCAATTTCATTTGAAGTTTTCCTTATCCACTAATTTTCTTAAAAAATATTGCCGTGATAGCATATTTATTCAACAGTAAAACTCTCTTTTACAACCGTAATGCAGGGAAAACATCCTAGAAATTCATTTTTCCTAGAAAGTTGAAGAGTGTAGAATGGGATGAGACAGGAGGATCTTTATGTTAGGATCGGAAAATATTATCTGCTGGTTGCTGTGAGAGGGAATCAGCCAAGCCGCACGCATGTTGCCATGACAACGTTGGGTTTATATGCCTCATAAAAGCAAGTATTAAACGTAACGACCCACGGAATAATATAGTGAAATGTGAAGGATACATTTTGCACAGAACTGGGTTAATGAAATACTGGCATTACTATGAAAGGCCACATTTGTACTATTGATCACACATAAAAATATGTAAACAGGTGTTGAGTAAAGCTGACTCCCTCATACACAACAATATTATTACAGTACAATTTGTTCGTTTTTGTAGACTTGACAGGGCTTTGGAAGAATTTCTTATGTATGCAGAGTAAGGTGCTGAATGATCCAGCCAGACATTGCTTATACAGTATAGCTACCATAATATAACAAGGGAGAAATTTTATAAATATATTGAAAACTATCGCAGTAGAGCCAACAATTAGCCGTATATTGTAACAAAGGAATAATGATTAGTATACCGCCCATAATTGGTTTATTCAAATCTGTTGTACAGTCATATTTTTAAATATAGCTGGTTTTAACAGTTCTAGTTTGCAGTTTTTGGGGAGGAAAATAGTCTATCAACATTAGAATTGCAAGAAAATATTAAATGACCAGTAGTCTACCAGGAATTTCAACAAAAAGCAATCAGGCAACAATGATTTTATAACTGCCAGAATCTATCTGATATTGAATTACAGCAAAGTATATTTCATGCTTGTAGAAGTAAAAAATAGAAAGGTTTAATCTTTTATTTGGTAATCTATATTAAGACAATTATTCTTATGAAGTGGAGAAAGAATCTGGATCAATTTCAATCAACTCAATGGGTATAGGCTTACTCTGTTATTATCTAAAAAATTGTAGATAGTAGTTTATTGATTTTTTTTGTAATCTGCATTGAGAAAATTCTCATCTGCTGGAGAAAAATTTCGATCAATTTCAAGTAACCCAATGTAATTCCATACAATGTGATTATTGAGGTAATTGCTATAAAAAACCTATGATTCAGAATTACTTCATTATTTCAGTACAATAATGCTTGTATTAAAGTGACATTACATATTCGATTATAGATGCTAGGACTACCTATTACCTATACTACCTACCTATACTACTACCGACATAGCCATTGAAATGATTGTATATTTCTAGTTTTCAGTAACGCTCAAAACCACTGACCTTCATTCTACGGGTAGATTTCTATAAAACCCTGAATGAAGGATTTGTAACTCATTCGAATATGTGAATATACTTAGCTTGAAAATACTGTATTGAAGATAGAAGGAAACTGGATATTGCAACTATTCAATAAATTGCTATTAAATCATAATTGAGTTTTGAGTTTATTGGACTTTAATAAAAAAGATGGTGGATACAATTGTCATTTAATATCATTTTATGAAACTGATAAGAACAAATTTTTAGGAAAAGGATTTTACAAATTTCACTTATCAATTAGAATTGAAATGGTTAAGGGAAATGGTTTCACCAACAAAACCCCTACTGTAATTGAAGTTGAAATTGCCCACTCAGTCTAAGGTCGGGACAGCTGGCCCAATAACTTCCTTGCCACCCCCTTTTTACCTGATGTTTATATATGCGCTTTCCCCTTTCTCCTTTGCCTTCCGTGAAATAGGGCGTCCAATAGGGGTTTGTAGTGGCTCTTCGGCCTTGTGTTTTGTCAATATTGGTGTTGAACAGGGAAAGAGAGCAAGAGATCAAGTTCGAGAAAGAAAGACAGAGTGAGAGAGTGGAAGATCGATGGGGTTTGTGGTCTGTGCTCATATTGTGAATCAAATACAGGGTTATTCGAATTGACAGTTGGTCTACCCCTTGTATTTTGAGGTTGACTGGATTCTTCGAGGTATCATAGACTACCCACGCCCAGGCCTACTTTGAAATACTCAACTCGATTGTAAATGAAAGGTGTCTGCAGTTGCGTAGTACCTGGAAAAAATATATTTGAAAATTTATGAACTTCAGTTTAAAATTCGGTTGAATGAAAATTATAGATTTTATTATCATCGGAAAAATATTGTTTTGTATGATTTTGTTTATTTGGCAATAAAAATTCTTACTTCATTGGATTAAAAATAAATGGGTCGTAATTGTAATGTAAGTTTTATTTGTTTTCTACTTGAAAGTTCCTTAAAATCAGAGTAATTATAAATAAACACGTTATTAATTATTTTGTCACAATTATGAGTTATTTTGCTACAGCTACTTTTTTCCTGAGAGCAGGGCAGACCGAGATACTGTTGTTCTGTGGTCCATCGTAAAATGATTATTCTCATTTCATTTTACATTGTTTTGGATACAATTTACTTCAAGTATCATTACAAAGAAGTGTGTTCGGAATTTTAAATATTTATGTAGAAAATGTAGTGAACAAAGTTAGAGGAAGTGAATTACTCATTGGATAAATTATTTTAGTTGTAATTGCAGCTTTTCAGATGTTGTTTTTATAATAATTCAAACAAAAAAACCAATTTCAATTGAACTGAATATTCATATGTCTTTTTACTGGTTACCATAAATATCTCTTCAACGTCCATTTTCCTCTACCGGCTTCATATTCTCATGATAATTCTCAATTTGATTTCTTGGTATGACGTTTTACATCATTAGGCCTAATGTTTGTGCACTCAAATCTAATCAATCAACTTCCTTATTGCAGTCCCTTGTAAATAATTGTTTTCCTTAAACAAAAAATTAATCCATGATCCATAATTAATTTCATGATTCAATTGTGGATTTAGTAGCCTTTAAAACAAACATCTAACTAATAAACTATCAATTTCAATAAAACGTCATAAACTATCAATAACATAGAAGCTTTTCAATTATGATACAACTATTGTTTAACAATATTAATTATAAAGAAGTTTTAATGAACGCTGAAGAAAAATAATTTTATCATGAACGGTGAAATTTTAAATACCGTACTGCACACCCAGATAATGGTGATTGTTAATTATAGAAGCGATAAGCTTTCTATAACAATTCAGCCATCCTTACGGACTGGGGTCATCCCGTTTTATGAATCTAAAGAATTATAAATCATTCTATTAATTGGACGAGCGCATGCGATACAGTACTTGAAGTTGGAGCTATCACAATTTCGTTCAATTGGTTCCAGCTGCTGTCTCCACTATACAAGAAATTTTAAAAACTTCTTTTTATTAATGTTAGAAATCATAGGCCTAGTTTTCTACTTCTGATATTAATTTTCAGGAGAGTACATTGAGAACCTTACTTTCAAATGTATGAAAAGGAAAGGAGCAATTTCTCAACAATAGCTGAATTAAAATGAAGTTCAAGAATTCTTCATATTCTTCATCAATTAGGAACTTTGACTTAATACCTCTAAAATTCATTAATATTATGATAATAAATCTTTAATTTATCTGGGGAAATCGTCTACTTCAAACTTGTAATATAAATAAAGTATAATTTCTATACATCATTATACCATTACAGTACCTATTGTCCAACACCGTGAAGAAGAATGTAACTAAACTTTAACTTTCAGATTTGTATCTAAAACGATTTTTAAAATTCTATTCTCAGGGATATCGGTCAGACTTTTCAATATTCTCCTCCAATCTTTGAAAATTAATGTAAAATATTAATAATGCCTTCTGTAATATGATAAGTGTACCACCATTTTATATTCAATTTAATAATACATAGATTTACTTCTCAAAAATCAAATAAAATATTATTAGGTTCCATTTTATTAACAGCAATGCTTATGGTGTAGGTACAATACCATTTAAATTCCAAATTATTTATTTTTTGAAGATTTTACACATAATATATTTCAAAGTTTGATAACTATAATTGAATACAATAATTCACTTGAAATATAATCATAAATAAATTCATAATCATTCAGTTTTCCAAGATTTTACACATTTGCTACCCTTAATTCAAAGTTTGATAACTATAATAATTTAATAAATTTGAATCTAATATAGAGTTTTAATAAGTGAAAAATTACTCACATTTTGTGAGTTTTATACTTTTATTGTATAATTTAATACTTACTTAATACTGAATACTTACTTTTAAACTTACTGAAGAATAGTAAAAAATAATCTCAAAGTTGTTCGTGTGAAAACATAATTTTATTATTGAATAAAATTTTAAAAAAGATTATAATTTTTTAAGATTTTATTTTATTATTGAAAAATTTACATGCAAAGGATGGATAGTCTCCTGCTTTGCGCATGGATGAGTCTCCACCGGCGCATTTTCGACCATGGTTGATAGATCAAATTGAATTTCAGGTTGTGGTCAATGTCGATAGGAGACGAATCATGCAGTGCGTGTCATTCGATCGTTAGCTAAGCATGAATGGATCACTACGGCTGATGACTCACTTCATGCATCTCGCTTCGCTTCAATATGCGCGCAAAGCACTCATCTGAAGAACAAGACCTGGAACTGATCTGTCACGAGTTGAACGCCAAGAATTCAGGTAATTGAGGATACATAGAGTTACTTCTCTAAAATTTAATACCGTACGTACAATATGATTAGGTTCCATTTTATTAACAGCAATGCTTATGGTATAAGTACATCTTATGTGGGAAACTCTTTGCGTTTGTTTGTCTGATGAGTCTGAGTCTGATGACGGCCTACACCATTTTGAAACGATCCTCACTATGTAAGTTAGAAGTAGTGTTATTTCTACTTACAAGGGTTTTTAAAATAGTGTTAGAAAAATATAATTTATGTTGAGATAGGAATGAGTCAAGGAGAATGCTTAATCTGCTTCAATATACCATTGAATATTCTATGGCTAGAGTATAAACCTGTGAACTTCACTTTTCAACCCCTCATAAAGATAACAGTCTTTGGCATAAATATGATGCACTTTGTTTTTTATGTAATAAAGTATATTTCTCTATATACTTTACATCCAAAGTGATTTTATCACAATATCAAGAATCATCATAACACTAACTTGGAGAAAAAGTATAAAAAACATTAATCATTAAAAATGCTAAGTATGCGTTTCTGTTAGTCAGCATGGGAACAGAATGCTGCACGGAAATATTGTTTCTAAACCAATGTTATTTTTGTTGACAAATTCCAAATATGTCCAAGAATAAATCTCAAACAATCATTCAGAGCATTTCACGTAAACTTACTTACTGTACATCTGAGAAGGAATGATCATGCACATATGAACTTTTTATCATTGAACGTTAGTCACACCTGCATAATTAATTTTTATTGTTGTCATTTGTCATTATACTGTACTGTCTTTCAAAAGATCATTTTCAAAGCAGATTGATCGTTCAGAGTTGTTATTGATAAGTTTTTATTAGTATTCTCATCCAACTTGGAACTTTGAACTTGGCTATAAGTTATTGAAAAAAATCACCTTTTTCTGGTTTCTAATTTCTGGTTGGAAACATTCTTTATAACTTATGTAATTTTTATATAGAAAAAATTCAAAATCATATTAATATATAATATTGAAAAATTCAAGATTTAAAACTCATGACTTTAACAATAGACTGTAACGAAATAAAATGTCTTATTTGTGATTAATGTACTTTAGTTTCAAGTCGCAAATTGATATTATTGTTTTACTTGTAACAGCCTACTTTATAAATAATATATTTCACATTTATTCGATTTTCTCCTCACGGTTCTAACTCAATATCAAGCTTAAAATAATACTATTACCTGAAAACTTCTTGCAAAGGAACCCCCATCTCCATCCCCAGATACACATGAAAATCAATTTTTTACAATATTGAAATTCGCAATCTCAATTCATTTAATTAATTGTTTTTACAGTCTATTTAAAGTACTATACTGCAACTGCAATGCATACTTTCTAAAAGTCATTAATATTTTCCTATTGTGATACAGTATCATTTAGGAATTTGTCTTTTACTTTGATATTTGAAGTAAATATCAAAGCTTGTTATTTTGACAGTGTATAGGTGTTTTGTAGTGAGGTATCTGTCAGTAACCGTATAAAATGAATGAGAATAAATTCAACAAGACATTATGCGAAGCGGTTGTCCCAGTGGTAGCAGGCGAGTGTAATCGGTGAGATTAGATAAGAGACGGCGCCCACCATTCCTGTTGTAACGGTGACCGGCTCCTCTAAATAGAAAAATTCATGAGCTTCAAAATCGCTTCCCGGTGGTTCGCAACCCACCTGAAGCTGTAGGTCCATTCATCTCTCATCATCATCATCATCATCCTTCCCATTACCCACGCACAAGCCTAGAGCTTATGTAGGCATCATCCCCAGCAAAAAAAATTGTTCGTATTTTCCTATTGTTTCATTCAGTTATTTGTATTTTACATTAGAATAAGTATCGAAGCTTTATATGTATTATGTGTGATAATATACAGGAGGTTGTTTATAGTGAGATATGTCAGTAACCGTATGAATTATGAGATGAAGATTCAACGAGACTTTATTAATCGTAGTTTCCTATTGATTCTTTTAGTTTACTAAAGCCTTTAGTAGTACTGTACCTCTTTAGTAGCCTATAAAGCTGCCTTCGGTAGTTATTTTAGCCTTTTATATTACAGTAGTTAGGAAGTTTTATGTGTGATATTGTAGCCTACAACAGGACGTGGCTTGTAAAGAGTACGTTAGTGTGTTATCTGTCAGTAACCCTGTGAGGATTCAACGAGACGTGCTTTGCAGTCGATTGCAAATTTGAATATCGACCTGGACAATGTCCTTGGCCAATGTGCTCAGACTCAGGCAACAACCAAGCGCCCATTTGCATGATGATGATGATGATGATTTTGCTGGCGCACTTTATCGAATGGCTAAGCCTAGTTGGTCTTGGCGGTAAAACGGCGCGGGAATCGAACATCGAACCCCGAGAGAAAGGAAGAGGAAGGACTGAAGGAGTTGGAAGGGAGTAGAAGACCGGACTCAAAGGATGAGAGGAAGAAGGAGGAGTAGAGGACCGGGGAAAAGAGAAGAAGAGGAAGAAGAAAAGATAAGTGGATAAAAGATAGAAGAGAGAAAATAGTTGATAGAGGATAGAGAAGTGGTCGAGATAGGGGCTAGTTGAAAAAATATGTAAGGAAAAAAACGGGAAGACGATTAAGAGAAGTAAAGTAAGATTAACTGAAAAAAGAAAAAGGAAGAAATCAAGAAAAAATAGAGAAAAAAGAAAAGAGAAATTCATGAGATACTGAAAAAAGAGAGAAAAGGAATAGGAAAAACGTGGGGAGAATATTGGCAAGAGGAACAAGTGGGGAAGAGAAGAAAAATTAAAAGTGGAAATTAATATGAAGGGGAAAAAGAAGAAATTTATAGAAGAAGAAATAACGGATAAATTAAGACTGTTGAAAAAGAGTTCAAAGGAACTTGAAAGCGCTTCAGTCCAGTGAGTAACATTTATGTTATTTACAGTAAAATTTGACTGCATGTCGTCAATTCTAGTGTTAAAACAATAGTGTTAACTTCGCAGTTCGTTATGGATCCAA
Organism: Laodelphax striatellus; assembly: GCA_017141395.1. Classification (NCBI taxonomy): domain Eukaryota; kingdom Metazoa; phylum Arthropoda; class Insecta; order Hemiptera; family Delphacidae; genus Laodelphax; species Laodelphax striatellus. Next base: position 18,447,625 of record CM029538.1, on the reverse strand, counting down.
AAATTCAGAAATTAAAAAGGATAAGGCCCGTATTAGACTATCAAATGTTTTATAAAAGATCTTTGACAAACATATGCCCGGTTTTTCAGTTGTTCAATAAACTAAACACATGGTTATATTGATTCAATACTGCTATTACTGGAAGCAGGATAAAGAAAGAAATTGGTAGAAGGCGAAAGGTGAGGAAAAGTCAAAGAGAAAAGAAAGAGTTGAAAAAGAGGAGAAAATGTAGTTGTTGTTTGCCTTGCCTCCCCCTGCTTTCTTTGGGCATCGAAATTAGGAAAACTATGAAAAGTAAGGTGAGAGGAACAGAGGAAATAGGAGAAAAGAAGGTGAAAGATAAGGAAGAAGGGTGCCGAAGATCGAAGTTAAGGAGGAAAATAATAGTTAAAAAAGAAAAGAGATGGGGTGTCAGAATTAGGAGAACTATGGAAAATAAATGAAGGTATTAGTACTAGGAGAAGAGAAGGAAATTGGTGGCAAGCGAAAGCTGAGGAAGAAGGGTGCCAAAGATCGAAGTCAAAGAGTAAAGAAAGGGTTGAAAAAGAGAAGAGAAGGTAGTGTAGTTGGCCTCCCCGTGCTTTCGTAGAGCGTTGTGCCCTTTCGTCGTCCACGCGCTGTCTATATCGATCGCCCGGGAACGCGGCTCGCTCGCTGTCGACTCCAGGTCTAGACACGTCGGCGTCACACTCACCCTCGGTTGGTGGATGGTGGGAGTGGGGAAGGGTTGCGGCTGGAGGTGGTGAGAAGGCGAAGGGAAGGAACAGGAGTTGGAAGGAGTCGCCCCGAGCCTGGCTTCTTTCCAAAACAAACTGGTGCCCCCTCCCTCCTGGTCCTTTCTGGAACATTGTCCAAACCAAAACCTGTGGATGTGAGTTGCCAAAACGAAAAACTGCGATTGATTTCATTGATGTCGGGGTAATTGCGCAGAGTGCTGTTGAGGTGGTACTGTACTAGAGTAATTTATGTTGGAACAACATGGAGAAATCTGGTTGAAAGTTGTTAGTTTGGTTCATTGATTGTAAGAGTTATTTTTCAAGTATTGCGAAGTTATTATTGAAGGTCTTATAAAAACATATTAAGTTACTGTACAATATCAGATTTGATTGATAACGGGTCAGAAGGCGAGAAGGGTCTCTGATGAATCTGAAGGGTCTTTGAGGACCCCTGAGGCATGTTTCATAAAAATTTAGATATCTTGTGATACAGAGAAAAGGAGGATGCACACTAGACTTCTAAGTTAATTGGATATTATATTGTGCTATTAATGTCTAGTGTGTACGTCTTTCCCCTGTTAATACTTCTAAAATTTATGTAGGACAGCTAACAGGCACTAATAAATTACAATTCAGTTGTACAGTAACACTATAAATTTCGGTTTCTCTATTAATTGAAAAAATACTATACTCTACTTTTAGTTACAACTGTTACTGTTACTGACAGTGTCACTGGTACTGTTATAGACTTGATGATTGATGCAGAAGAAGTATAAAAAAATTGTTTTATTCGCGCATAAGGCCGGCTACACACAATACGACGGTATACCGAAGAGGTATACCTATGGGCATGTTACATTTATGTTGTCTACTCTATATAAGCAAATCGACCAATGGAAATAGATTGGTGTGCATTGGTCGATTTGTTTGTATAGTATAATAGTATATAGCAAGGTAAGTAGAATTCAAATTACTTTGGTATAGATTAGACAATCGTATGTTCTATGTCCACTTCTAAAACCCTTCCGATATACGATATACTGTGTATGGCCGGCCTAAATAAATGAAATTCTTCTGGAAAAATTTAAGACAGATTTCAGATTATCGATCTGGAAACATTACCTATGACATAGGTGTACTAGTACTCCTTGAATGCTTAATGAAGAATAGGGAATTTTATATAATAATTTGAATATAAAACGGAACAGATCAAGTATTAGAATCAATAATTATTTAAAATAATATACATATAATTTGGTTCGATTATTGTATTGGTTACATAATCTCCGTTTGTCCAGAAAATAATATTTTTATTTTTAAGATGGTTGAAACCTAATATTGTATTGACCGATAGTCTTGGTCAGTGGTGTATTACGTAATTTTATTAGGAGGGGAGAAAGGCGGTAATCCTTTTCTTAAATCAATTACTTTTGTTCAGGTTTTGTGTAGTAATTATTTACCTAAGCCCCGTGAGAACATTCAGCTAATTATTTAGTAGAAAAAGTTAAATAGTTAAATACCATAGACTGAATTTATACGAAATAGGTTATTGATTTTTAAGATGCGCGGGTGAAGGGGAGTCAAAACGAGCTTTCTTTTTCGAACACTATTTTTCAACCGATTTTTTGCTGTTACCTCCCAATTTTGATTTTTCAACCCTACTAGGCAGTATTTATTGAAAAACGTTTATAAATTTGATAATTATATAAAAAACATAGAGTTGAAAAATAAAAATTTGGAGGTACAGATTTTTCTGAACAATTTGGTACCTTTTTCACGATTATTATCGGTTGGAAAATAGCGTCCGAAAGAGAAAACTCGTTTAGTCCCCTCTTCACCCCTGCATTAAGACCTCTAATTACTATTATGGTCTCTTAATTCAATCTGATATTGAAAGTTTCTTCATCGGTTCATAACTTGTGATAGGATAGAAATTTATTGTCCCTGCCCTGCCTATTTTATAACATAGACTACTTTAAAGTTGATAGGTACTGTAATTTCGAGTTCTCGAGTAATAATGTTATTTCTCGAAGTATAAAAGATAAACAGATAAGATTTTAGTCTTCAAATAATTATAAAAGTAGCTCCTGAAATACAAAAACCGCCATTGATTGAGTTAAACCCCCTTCCAGGATTAGTTTACAACTGCTACAGTAACTTCTATGTGAGCTAACTGAGCTTTTTTTTTGCCTCTAAAATAATTGAGTTGGAGAGTTCGTTAGAGTCCGTCGTTGAGTCCGTCATACTTTTTGCATCATTTGAAGTGGAGACAACGAAATTGCATCGAAGAAAAGTTAATTATAACGTTGAAGTGCACTTGGAGAAGAAGAACAATGACCATGAAATGAGTTGATGAACTATAGAAGAAGCTGAAGAACCCATTGACATAAAATCTTTGATTTGAGAAGGATGTGATAAGGATATGATTCACATAGTAAAATATTCAGTATTGTCCAACTCTGTCAGGTATGATAATTATATAATGTATAATAAATGTGTAACACTTGATGTTATATAAAAACTCAGAAACTATTGTAGTTGAAAGCGGATTTAAAAAAAAAAGTAAAATGCAAATCCTTGAAATAAAATAAGATCGGCTATAAACTTCTTTGATTGATGTATGATGTTAATGTTCATATGCATGAGACTCGCACTCACTTGAATATTTTGATATGTCCATAACCATAACTCTGAAATTTTGAATTATGGGGTTGAATGCAAAAACCATGTAATTGATTAACGGTACCACTTGAACGTCCAACAAACCACATTTGTTTAAGTTGTACCTGTACAATTGAATTTCAAAGAAACTATTCTTAATATTTTAATATTTTGTTGAATATCATTCTATAATAAGAAAGTAATATGTTTTAAAAAAATATTATAGCCTAATACAGATGATTCTTTTTATTTTTGGCTATTTTTAATTTCAAGTGAAATGACAATGTAATATAACTTTTTTATTTCACCTAATTTTAGTGTAAAATTAGTGAAAAAATAAAGCTAGACCTATAAATTATTTGAATTGTTCGTTTTCTCTTTTCTTGTCTAGTTTATGAATAATAAAATCAAAGTTTTTCTGATTAGTGATTAGCATGACTTTTGGAGCTGTGATATTTTAGTATTTCCATTGACCATTATCATTCAATTTCTAACAAAGAACAGTAAATCAATATTAGTGGAATTTTACTGTTGAATAGGGAGTCTCTCCCAACATAAAAATATGTTAATAGGAAAAGGAGCTATAAAAATAGGAGACTACCTTGTTTTTGAAAAAAGGTAAAAGGCGCGCAGCCGTTACAATAGTTGGTAGCGTAGCAGAGGGAATTTGGTGCGCCCAAGCTGGCACACCTGCATTCGAATGCGGACTGGGCCGAGTAGTGGGAGAGAGAGAACGGTCGAGTTGCTGGTTGCTGCTGGCTGGTATTGTGACTGTCTCGACAGGTTCAGTTTCAGGCCCAACTTTCTGCATGTTTGTTCTTGTGGTTCGTTAGCAAAGTGCCAAACTTCTACTTATTGCAGTGCTGTGTTCATTATCGGTTCTAGTGATTAAATTCGTCGGAAACTCCTGTGACCATGGAACACGGTTTTCCGTCCAAATTTTGCCTGCTGCTTCTCTTGATGAACGTCTTCGGCAGGTCAGTGGACGCTAATCTCACCGTCGAACAGAAGATACGCGAGGATTCGGACCTTTCTCAGGTAAATTTCCAACGGAAATTCAATATTGTTTCATATCCCAACTTACCAATTAGTGGTTTCTACTAAATTGATGAGTCCATCATCAAGACTTCAACTAACTTATTACTGTACTGTGCCGGCTTCGTACCTGGCACCAATATCTTCCCATACCACTAACCGCAGCATTTTAAATAATATCTTTACTATTTGAATGCTTCCCAAAGCTTTCGACTGTTCAAGTGTTCAGTGTTCAAGGATCAGGATAGCTTTTCTGAGTTAGGCCCGTTAAAGCACTGGGGGTATCTGGCGGGGGGTCCGGGGGCTCCTCCCCCGGGAAATTTTGAAAATTTAAGTGTAAAATTACGCATTTTAAGACTGTTTTAAACTCTTGATTAACCAGAGTTTATAGGCAAAAATCTATGGGAGAAAATTTTTACATTTTAAGTATTTTTAAGCCATTATAATGTTTTTACAACCCCTCTGATCCCCCCCCCCCTGGGTACGGCCTTGATTAGGCCCAGCATATTGTAGTTTTGTTAAATTTTTATCCTACGATAATTATTAGTCTCCCTTTCACCTTATCCCTTGTACATTCTATTTTGCACATTCTATTATTTAAACTACGGTAAAATTTGTTATTGATAATTTTTAATTCAATTCCTACTTTTGAGTTTTGACTTTCATAATAATAAAATACAGTTTCAATAATATTAATTCTTTTTTTTTTGAGGGTGATGCCCACATGAGCTCTAGGCTTGTGCGTGGGTAATGAGAGGGGTGATTGTGAGAGATGACGACTGTTTTAAGGCAGTCGGGACCGACGGCTTTTCGTCTCCTCCGAAAGACGGGAGTGGCCGTTTTTATTGTCAAAATCCGTTCCCCCAAACTGTATTCGAACCAGGTTCTTCGGATTATCAGACTGGCGCTTATCGCCCTCGGCTACGGACCACTCCAAATTCATTCATTTATTAAAATTTATATGGTGAATGAGATTATTGATTAGCTGTAGTGATAATGTAATGACCATCAGAAATTTGAAGCCAACTTGTACTAGACAGGAAAATTAATATTTAGCCCTAGTGTTGAAGTTTTCTAGAATAGGATATTTTTTGCAGATACATTACCTTTTTTTTATGTGGTGATACCCACATTAGCTCTTGGCTTGTGCATGGGTGAAGCTTTTTTAGGTGGGTTTCGAACCACCTATTGGAAATTGAATTGGAAGATTGATTCTTCATTACGTAAACTCAAGTTTCTGGTACTAAATAATTGATATTTCCCTAATAAGAGTAAATTATTAAAACTAGTTTATAATTATTTTTTAATTATGATAATTCTATCGTCATAATTATATTTTTCTTTAAAATGCTAGTGAGACTGATAAAGAAATTGATTAGAACTGTGAAGGATCAGATCTCACAAGAACTACCGTACACATTTTTTGAGACAAATTTCTTTTGCTGTCACATAATTATGAGATCCTTGTTGAGATCAGTGCCGCTATTCCGCGAACAATGATATAGTTATCCCACCATCAGTCTCAACCCTGAGCTGACATCTATTCTAAAGTACCTACCCAATTGCTGTGGGGATACCGTTAACAATTGATAGAGGTTGTTTACAAATGAGCCAATGTGCTTGTTTTGTAGGGTCTGTACTTTTTTGATTGATTGCAGATCCCCTGTCGTTGGTTGTCTTACCATTGATTGATCACTCAACTGCCATTTTTTCTCTTTCGTCAGTAGTCGTTAGCCCGTACAATTTCGCCTCGGCGTCATTCTCCACCCCTGTCAGTTGCAAAACGAAAGTAGAATCCTTATTTTTTAGAAAATTACACTCTATTGTAGCCTGAATACAATTATTTGGACTCCAGTAAAATATCTGAAAATTGATTATTGTGTTTCTTCGGTTTGATCGAATCCATCAAGAAGCTAATAGCCCAATGATTGAATGTCAAAAATAGGTTATTGATGATCCTCCTCAATTTGCTAACTCTAAAATTACTGAGTTTTAAGTTCCTCATCTTAATTTCATCATCCTTTTTAAAAGTTGTCTCCTTGCTGTTCAAGTGTTCACCCAGCCTCCTCTTTCTCACACCTACAGTGATATTCATTTAATTTGACGCTTGGCATTAGATAGATAGAGAGATAGGCTATCATATTTATTGACGTTGCTGATGACCTTAGAGTAGGATGGCAAAGAAATAATATCTATCTAATGCCAAACGTCAAATTAAATGATTCGCAGTGTACTCTCCTATACGCACCCTATTTTTCGGAGAACATCATGATGTTCTTCATCCTTTTATCGACCTCATTTTTCATCTTCTTCTCTCCCTAAATCGAATTTTTCTTTCCCTGACCCACATACTCCTGTTCTTTATGCACATTCTCCTATATTGTATTTTCGTACCCAACACTTCTCTTTTTATCATGACACTGATGTGTTTATTCCTTATTTTTCTTCTCCATGTTAAGCGAATTTCGTTTAGAAGAAGGAAATGTCTGGTTGCATTGAAACGCAGAATATTTGCGAACAACCATCACTTTCATGAAAAAAGTAGCTTGAACAAACATCACTATTAATAGCAAAGAATCTGCTACATTAGCAGTAAAATTACGAGTAGTTTTAGCTCTCTCTTGTTCTTGTGTAAAACATTCTAAAAACGATGAAAATTTATTATCTAAAATTCAGTATACTGTATCACAAACTCATGAGGAAAAAGTCCTATCGTATACTATTACGTTAAAACAAATTATTTTGCAAGTTTTTGATTTCAAGTATTATTTTCTGATACAATACTGTTGAATATACAATTAATATACAAATAGTGTACAAATATACAATATCTTATCTGAATCTGGCAGCTCAATTACCTCCAAAATATAGTTTATTCCTGGAAATTTGAATTAAATGGACATGTTCATATAGTCGTATGATTAAAATAGGGTCTCATTCGAATCTGATAACCCAAAAACGAGTTTGACAAATGAATAGGATTTGAATAGTCTGCGTCTGGTAGATAGACTGTTTGTACAAACTCATTTGTCAAAAATGCGTTTGATCAGTAATTGCTTTTCGAATGTTCTCCTACAACACCTAATTTCGAATGCATTGTAGCTGAAACTGAATAATTCGACCCACTGCAATAACCATCCTACTGTTTAAAAAGCCATCATGAATTTTGAATGAATTTATCGATTGCCACGAGAGGCTTGCTTGCTTTAGGAACAATGATTGTCGGTCAATTGTTCCCAGTTCCGGATAAAAACAGTATTGTACTCTTCCATACTATTCTGTAGGCTACTGTAGATGGAGTACTGTATTATAGATAGTCTTCTATACTAAACTATACTTTTGAACTACTCTGGTATCGATAGTAGAGAATTGGATGCACTGGTAGCTGCTTGGTTTTGGTGGAGCCAGTTCAAACCGACCGTTGGAAAAAAGTTAATGGTGTTTTAATGGTGGGCTAGCCTGTTTGGTGGTAGCCCACCTTCTCCTGTTTTCTTTTTCATTCATTTTTATACAAACATCTGTTGGCGACATAGTCTCCACAAAAGCAGTAATCAGGTCTCACTTCACGACCATTCATAAAAATGTTTTGTGAGATTGATTCATTTTTAATGCTTCATGTTGAGTTTAATGCACGATTTTTAGTATTTTTGTGAAAGAGTCTTTATTGTGGAATGTATAGGTAGGCTAACAAAGATCTGTTATTGGGCTCGGATGTACATCATAAGAAGCTTACAAAAAATGTATGAATGAATGTGTTAATAAATTATAAAATGAATACAGTTTGTCATGAATTCAGTGATATTCTTTTTTTTAATAGTCGATTACTGTTATTTTTGGCAACATGAGTAGATAATAAGTACAGTTGGAAGTAATAAATAAATGGTAATTAGTAAGTTTTGGGTGGGTAATAAGTGATGAGAAATAAGGTATTGATGACGAATTTATCCGCGATTAATTGCCCACGATATAATACCCAACATACTTTGAGTATTTTGTTTGAAAATTCCTGAATAGATTCTTATTTGAAAATTTCATTTTGTTCTATAAATCTCGTTAATGAGATTTGGATAATTTTCGTAGATTATGCTTTTTATTGTTGTATCTTAATTATTTTCATGATTTGCTTGATTGCAAATTTGCATGATTTTCATGATTTGGTGGGAGGTTATTTATTATTACAGAAGGAAGAAGTTTCAATGATGTTTTGGAGGTTGCTTAGTCCTAATGAGAGGATGCTCTTCTGAAGGTGAAGCTGAAGAAGCATTCTTGAATTTAAATATCTAATTAATGAATGTTAGTTGAATTGAACCATCATTATTCAATGTAAACGCATTAACGTTTGTATTCACTGACCTGTCTGACCGAAAGAAATGAGGTTTTTATACTGCATCTACTTCATTAATAATTTCAGCTATTGCGTATCAACAGAATGAACAGAGGATTCAACAAACTTATCAAATTGAAAAATATATATTTCTATGAAACACAAAAAAAAATATTTCAATATGATAAAGGATGGAGTAGGTCTGTTGATAAATTGTTGAAAACACCTCTTTTATCCATCCACGTTCCCAAGCATACCCTGCTTCCTAAACAGATAGTTTTCGTATTCCTAACATGTCAACGTTAATTGAAACGGTATTTTCCATTTTCGTTCGTTAACTCGACCATTGAACGGACACTATTTAGCTTTATAAGGTTGGTGACTCCGCTTCTGTCAGCAGGCAACTCTATCAATCGCCGATATCATCTCAGTTTCACATGTTAGATAACCATGCAGGTATTCCAGGCTACTGAGTATTGTGCAATGTTTGTAACGTGATTTTAAATCGAAAATCCAATTGAACATGTGTGGACGGCAATTACTCAATATTGATTATTCTTTCTTCGGTGGGAGTTGATAATATTGATCTTTTTCTGATTGAAAATTTGATTTGAGCTATGTCCATTCCTAGTTTCGTATTACCATAGACTAACTATACATAGTAGTAGATAACTACAGTATAGTTGGTCTATTCACTAATAAGTTCAAAATGCTTAGTCCTCTTTCACATCATTGCGTTCCGGGCCCGGATCGGACAGGCTGATTTATCTTAAGCGTCTGAAAACATCCAAATGTTTCATTAGTCAGAACATTTTCATCCGGGCACGCATCACACTGGTGTGAAAGAGGCACTCATTTTCTGTAATTTTATCATTCTATCATTTACTGTTGTATTAGTTACAACAGAATAGTTAGTAAAGTAGCCTACACACATTCAATGGTAGATAGATCGATAGATACCGATTGATAGATCGGTAGAGATCGATGATAGATAGTTGCTTCTTTCATGATTTGATTTCGGAACGTCCTTCAACAAGGACACCATAATTTCTGATATTCGTACGTTTTGCTTGAAAACTGGTAGGTATTGTTTGGTGGAGGCTGTGATTATGTCTGATGTCAAGTCTAGTCAGCTCATTGCCGAACGGATTTCGTGCGTCTATTGAAAACGAGTGGGCCACTGGAAATTAATATAATAGGTGCGTTCTACTTCTCAGTTGTTGATGGCAAAATGTTTCGGGACGATCGTTCTCTTCTTTATCATATGAATTAATTCATCAACTGAATGAAATAATAAGGTTGAAAAAGGAGATAGTGATTAAAAGAGAGAAGAGAAGAGGGATTGTTTGGAAATGGGAGAGAGGGAGAGGAGTTAGTGAGGTAGAGAGAGAGTAAGTGAGAGAAGAGAAGAGAGGATGTGAGAAAAGAGAAGAGAGAAAGAGATTTTTCGGAAATGGGAGAGAGTGATGTGTGGTAGATGTGATGTGTAGTGATGTGAGAGAGTTGGTGTGGTAGGAAGAGAGGAAGAAAGAAAGAGAGAGGAAGTTCAGAGTGGGAGAAAGAGAGAAGAATCAACAGGAAAACCAACGGTTCAACCTTGATGCGAAAATTTATTCTAGCGTAATTGACTGAAAAATCTGCAATAATGCAACGATCAGATCCCTTGGCCATTCATAGGTTTTTCAATGGTTGATGGATTCTGATTCATTCATGGCTACTTTACTAATCACTGTTCGTTTCATAGGCTTTTCACTGTGCCAATGTAGGTTTGTTTCATTTTTTTTCTTGTGCAAATGAGTGTTGGCATTCCATTTTACTTGATTCGCAAGCTGCAAGGTCGGAATGATCAAGTGAGCAGTGGAATAATTGTCGCTAACAGGTTAGCCAACTGAACAGCTGACATGAAATAGGCCAACTGTTGTGATCCAGCTATCCCAATTCTAATCTCTAATCTATTTTCGAGAGTGGTATACATGCACATACTGGATGACTGCTTGATTACTAGACAAATATGTCTAGTCTTAAGTATGTCTAGTAATCTTGGGATGACTGGATTTCCAAAAATTTGTTATTATGTGATCGTTGCTCCAATCACAGAATAAAATAACATTTAACATTTTTAATCTAATACAATTGTTATTTTCTGTGACTGATTTGCTACTTTCTGTGATGGCTACACAGTAAATATTTAAACTATCTCTATCCTAGATACTCTGTAACTATGATGATTTCAGCTCTGCTATGGTTCTCTTCAACTCTGGAAATAAATATTGGTTTACACGAAAGTAGTGGGTTTCATGATTGGGTCTACCCAGTACCTAGACTAACAATAGAATTAATTGCAATAAAATTAAAGACAATGCAGTAGGATCTCGTTAATCCGGTCCTATATGGGGATTAGTAGGGCCGGATTAACGAAAATGCCGGATTAGTGGAAATGAATCAAAAAATGAAGTAGTTTTACAATAAACAACATTTTTATTGCTTACGAAAACTATGATAACAATCGTTTGAGTTTCTGTACAGTAGAGGCCTAATACAATTTTGAAATGCTAGGAATGTAGAAGCTAGTCGAGTGGGGGTGATGAAGATAGGGCAGACGGAAGCGTGCGAGAGAGAGAGAGGAATAGCGTGTGAGAGAGATAGCTCCCCGCACACCTCATACCGCACCTCTATTCTCTTCGTAGCTCTACTGTATTATGATTATTGAGGTAGAGTTTTGTTGTACTGTACTTGAATGATTGATCTATATACTTACTCATCTTGATTAGATCTATATCAATCATAGAATAATTCAGATTATAAAAAGAATTCTTGGAAAAAATATTACAACATAGCTTCTTATTACTGTATATTATTCTTGTTATTTTACTTGTTATATTATTCTTTTCTTCGTCTTAATCCTTTACGTGATGGGTCATTCGCCGGAAACTAGTGTCCTCTCCTATTCCCTTTGCTGCTGAAATTGGCTGTGATCGAAATTCACGGAGAAAATGTCTATTGAGAAATTCAGGAGGCTCCAAGCCGGAGTCTGAGTTGGAAGACAGATCACGTGGCCCTACTTACGTGACTGGCGTTCAAGTGACTCAACGTTGTTCAATTGCTGAATTCGCGTCTATTGTGTCATCTATGAAGACATCGTTGATTCGAGGTTATTCTTGTGCTATTTTCTTCTTGTAATTTTCCCTTTTTCTGTCGTTGGATTGAGAGCGAAATAGTGCTAGATGGAAAGTGAAATTTGTTGATAGTTCACATTGTTCATTTAATTATTTTGAAAAATGAATTCCTGTCATTTCACAGTTGCATGAAAATTGAGTTTTTGATTTGTTTTGTAAGATGAAGAGATATTGTTAGCTCACCTGAAAAACTGTATTATTTACTAATTCACTAGTTTGATATGCTAAATGATAGGCTATTTGTTAGCAGCAAGTATCATAGCCACTGAGTCTGTACCGTACTAGTGAAGACTCCACGTACTGATATCTCCACGTTTTTCCGCATATTTATGGAACGCCAAGAAACAATGTATTCTATTAACCTCTGTATATTGTTGGTATATAACGCTCCATTCCCAATGTTTGGGTTGCTTGTCCTTTCACAAGAAATATTTATTGTTGTTTCTCAATTATTTAATTATCTTGTTGACCATTTATAATTGAAAAATTCTTATGTTATTGTAATTCGTCCTATGCATATCTGAACTAGAATGTGGTTTTGTAATGTGTGTGAAGCTGGTCCTATTGTATGTTGTTCTCATATTGAAAATCTCAGAAAATTGAGAAAAATTATTTACTTTGTGTTTGTTCATGAAGTCAATCCAGCCTAAATTGATAGATATTGTATTTATGATAGTTCATGAAGTCAATCCAGCCTAAATTGATTGTGCAAGCTACACAAAGTATAAAAATGGGAAAAAAGCATGACAACTCTCAGTAACAGCATCAACATGGTTCTGTAACGGAAATTCTTCCAATTCAATAGTATAATACGATCATCGCTTTCACATTATGTTTATTTATGTTTACAGAAAAATTACACGGCAGTTTGTACCCTCGATAATTGCATAAATCATCAAACCGTGTCTGTAAAGGTGGGTTCAATTTGTTGTCCCATTTTGTGTTCATTGGGATGTTTAAGGGTGGCCGTGGTATCAAGACGTGGTGCTCATGTTCTTTCAACAAAAGTCAACAAGTTATGTGGGGTGGGTCTTATTGAATCAGTATCACCTTTGTATCTCACATCTTTCTTTATTCAGCCTCCCTTTTGCAAAGAATGTATTAGGGGTTGTTCCGTTCCGCTCCCTCTTCTCTCAAAATTAATTATATGGTAGTTTTACATCGCAATTTACTGCTAAAAGGGATGCTATATTTTGAATTTGAAATTGGGCTACCCCTTTGAGGGTATTTTTCACCCTTGGGAGTGGATTACCGGTGTTCAATAAAGGAACTTGGATACACTACAGGTCTGCGGTGGTAATGGAAGGTTCAGAATTCAATTTATTATGCTTATTATCATATTAGGCACATCTCAGGGGTGCAGATTGATTTATTAATAGCTAATTAGACACTGTTACGTGGATAGGATTACTCAGCCTACCTGTTACCCCGGCAATGTTCTCAGACCTTGTAACAATTTAAGGAAGGGAAACGGCTCGTGAATACCTGTGGCTAATGAGTGGTCTAAGAATACATGTTTCCACCGGAAGAAATGAGAAATCACTCCTTGAAAGAAAAGGTTTCGATACATTTTTATTATTCTTGTAGATACTATTTACATAGGGCAAAAGGATTTCACGTTGGGCAAGCTACTTGAAAAGCATGTACTGTCATTTAGACTAGACGCATGTATGGCCTAGCGTCCACTGAGGTAGAGTGGCGATGGCGTGGCAACACGCTAAAAATATAATGAAACTAAGTGAAACAGCGCACATCAGGGTGATACGCTGTTTCGTTTTGGAGTTACCTCAGTATGTTGTAATTGGCGTGTTTATATAAATCACGCTTCACCTCACGGTGGAAGCGCTAGAACTAAGAAAGGAAGAACGTTTCTTTGGAAACCTCAAAATCAATTGCATATTCCTTTGGTTTGTACAATTTTGTTTTACAAGAAGTTAACGATTCTCAATAAATTGAGGATTGAAAATACTTTACTTCAATATAAGTACTGTACACAATTCCTCAATATAAAGTCCTGGGTATTAAAAATCTCAATACACTGAACAGAAATGCCCTTCTTGCTCTTCATTCTGTTGAAAAATTGATAAATACACTCACTTGATGTGCCAGACTCCCTTGATTTTGTGATACCACTAGAGCTTGTTTTCTAGTAAGAAGACAACAAACCACTGCCTCACTAATGAATTAAGAAATATGATGCTTTATGGTCTGTAGAATCTCTTCAGATACTTAATTACTGTGAGAATAGAATTTTCAAATGAATGGATCTTGGTGTAGTTCAGCTAATAGATTAAGTTTATAGGAACCAGCTACAGTCTCAGTTGAAAGTTTTCAATTTGTTATGATTTTATAATTATCATAATTAATTAAAAAATTAATTTTCAAAAATAAAATAACATAAATTAATAATCAATTAGACAGTAAATAATATTAATTAACTGTCTAACAAAAATTTCTTTATGAACAGGTGCTTTAAGAAAAAGCTAACGAGAATAAAAAGAAAAGTTCCTTTTGTCAAATTATATTAATGTGACCCTTTTTTTAGAACTGTAACTCCGGCCATGTTTGGGTCAACAGATAATGTAATCTAAATGAGAACGAATTTCGTTATTGATTGTCCTAGAACAAAAAGAGACATGCTTTTACAATTGAATTTAGCAGCACTGCACACAGATTTGTGAGAAGATAAAATAACAGTGCCAATTAAGAGATGAAACTGGCAGAGCTAAAATCTGTCTTTCCGCTGGGTCTGGAAGACAGGAAGACAGCTTCCCTTTAGAGAGAGAGTGAGAGCAATGGCTTCCTACTGGAATACAAAGACAAAGGGATCAGTGATGGCGTTTAGAGATGTTCGATGTTTGTCAAAGTTTGTCACTTGTGTATCGCGGTTGATTCTGTTGTGAGAAGTGAAAATCGTCAGACAATTTGGTGGTGACCATTATTATTATCTGTTATTCTCTGGTGTATTCTCTTGATTCGTCTTATCTACAAGCTGAACCATATCAAAGTATAGAATAAAGTTTTGGATTCGGAAGCAATATATTTCTACTAATATGTAGGAATAATTACAAAATAATTGAATACATTAATCCAGTTCAATGCATCAATATCACCCAATGATAAAAACCTTTGTATGCATTATATCTTTTACCATGTTTCACACAAGAGTATACACAACAAGAAGTTAGAGGTTAACTTAATACCTATGTAACTTTTAACTCATAACTGTCAACTATAGGGGTCCGCTGAATTTTCAAATCCGGTGTATGTCTTTGACTATAATTTATATTTCATTCTGGCTATAATATTCTGTTTCTGTAATACTAGTGCTGTCTGTGTAATCTCTTTTCAAATTTACTATCGACAATACTATAATTTGATTCGTTTCACGGTATTTTAATTATATTCAACAACTAAAGTTTACACGTTAATTGCACATAATATTGTAGTGTCATTAAATATAAATTATATCACTCCTCTCTGTTACTTATAACAGAAATTATTAAAATATTGAATTATCAAGACATTTTGTATTTGTATCAGCATTAATCATCTCAAACTAACTTACTCAATGTGAATTGTATAAATTATAGCTAACCTGACTAACCTAAAAATATTCGAATATGTAGTTATTTGAACTTAAAGTATTTGAAATTCAGTATATAGCTATTTTGAATTCTGTACATTTTTAGAGTGGATGGGTAGTCGTTCCAAATCCGTAATAAATACAACGAAATTATGCCTTTAGAACAAAATAGGCGCTTTGGTTCAGATCAACTCCTGGGATTTGTGATGCAGTCTTGAGAGACTAGTCTCAGAGACCCGTGACATTGTTGATCTCATATCTCTGGAGCAAGCGATGACTTTGGCACGTGTTACCTCTGAGGCATCAAACTGAACTGAGAAGACAGGAGAAAGAATTGTGGGGAGGCGGGGGAGGTGTTTGGTGGGACAGATGGGGAAGAAAGAGACTGATGGAAGGGGAAACTCAGTGATGTGAACAGTTGCTTATTTTCTTCATTTCCTACACGTTCATTCCTTGGTCCAGCTGCTGCACGGAAGTTGGTCATTATGGATGTGACAATGGTACCAAAATTGAAACTATTCTTCCACCTTTTCACATATGGCTTGCTTCCATTGTTATCATCACTTCTGAATTATTTGTCTGTGGATTTCTTTTCTCTTTCATCAAAACACCAAATTAGAGACCTTGAATGGAAACGAAATGAAATTCATCTATCAATCCTATCAAAGTTGTGCTAGAGCACTCACTCGTTCTATTTGTGGGTTGTAATAACCCTTAGAATCTACTTATTAATAAAAGAGAGTTGATGTCTATTCGCTCAACTATAACTCAAGGAGAACAACTGAACCACGATTTAGATGATTTTAGATTCTTTTTGAATTTTTTAAAGCACTTTGGTTAACTTCTTATATTAATAACTGTATTAAAATATAAGAAAGAATTCTTTATAATTAATAAATAATTAGTAGAGAATTGGCATGACCCCAACCTATCAAACACGACATCAGAATTTTTGATCCAGTCCAAACAATACAAAGCTCCTATGAAATCGATGTGTATGATTTCTCCTATGAAAGGATACTGGCCTAGGTCTTCCCAGTGACGACCTCAGTGGTCTGTTGGACAGCGACTCTGCCTTCCACAAGGAGAATTACTCAAGTTTCGATTCCGAGACGGGTGAAATTTTTTTTGGCAACTTTCAGCAGAGGGTGATACGAAGTTCGCCGGGACAGCTAGTAAGTTTATAACATTGAGATGAAGTTAAGAAATTTATTCCAATACGTATCACATGCAGGGTGATTCCATCCGCAGTGAAATATATAAGGCTAAGCATGCACCGGTGTTCAAGTCCAGATTAAGACGAGATTAGTCACGTTTTGTCACAGTAATTCACATCTATAGTTGCTTATGAAGCAGCACCGCACCGATGCAATGAAATAAATTTGTTTGGCTCTCTTCTGCAAACCCCTGAATTGCTGTGACTAAACATGTTAATAAACTCTTACAATCTTATCTTGACAAATTATCTTAACTTAGCCTTGGTCGAGACAAGACAAGACGAGATTAGTCACGTTGAGTCCACCCACAGTAATTCATATGGTGCCTTCGAAGCGAAATGCAAGTACAATGACTAGTCGGTGTGTGTAGCTGCCAAGAACAACTTAACGGTGTAAACCTAGCCCTTGGTCAGGAACTCAAGACAAGACCAGGATTAGTCACGTTTGGTCACAGTGAGTTGTATGGTTGCTTGTGAGGCTGACTCCCACCAATGCAGTAATGACTAATCGGTGTGTGTTGCTTCCGCATAAAGGCTAGACTTACGTTCACCGGTTAGTCAAGACAAGACAAAGACAAGACAAAGATTAGTCACGTTTGAGTCACGGTGATTCATGCCTGATTTGCTTATGTAAGGAAGCTGACACACGGCGACCAGTCATTGTTGCATCGGTGTGTGCTGCTTCATAAGTAACTATGTTCTGTGACTGGCGTGACAGTATCTTGTCTTATCTTGTCTTGACTAACTGGTACATTCAACTTTCGAAAAAGGAAGCATGACAGGTTACTGTGATCGCTGGTAATCTATTTCCCAATTCAATTGACTGTAGAATTACGACTACTAATTAACGAATTTTTCAAGAATATTTGCTATTGGTGCATCCAATTTAGGCGTTCGCGTTTGAAAATAGCGGGAAGAAAGTATGTATAGGAAAAATCCATTGAATTTTCATCTGTTGGTGAATAAATAATGCTGTTGTGAAAGACTGTACTTTTTCAGAATTAGATGGAAAGGCCAACACTCAATGGTTGAAAAGAGCACTTTCATACAAGGATTTTCTTACGAAAAGCGACTTACCCACATCCCAGAAAACAAGAGTATCGCTGCATTCTCTGTGGATTACTGCTTTGGAAAAAGTTCCATGATCAAAGAAGTAATTTCTGTTCAGTTGGGAAACATACTCAAAGTGAGGTCTGCCTTTTTCTCATTCAAGTTTCTATCAATTTTCGTTATTTCTATTACTGCACTTTCCAGTATTTACACGGGAGCTCTAGAGGAAACAACATTCAACTTTGACTATCACGAATTGATCTACTTTTGTAAAATCGTACCCTATGAGCCATGTACATGAGCCAACCACGTGTTTCCTTCCCAAAAAATGTATAGTTGAAATAAATAAAGAATTTCATGGAAAATCTAAATAATTGAGAACATTCTAGAAGATTTTCGTTTAAAAATGAGAGAAACTTCTAAATGGGATTCCCAGGTACAACTCTCAATAGTGTATTATCTTCTGGCATTTGGACATAACACACAAAACACAAATTAGTTTGAGAAATCATTCAGCCATAAATTTCAATGGTGTTCTGGAAGCTTCCAGAAAATGAAAGACAATGTGTCTTTTCAAACAATTGACCACAGGCCTAAGCACGCATACGTCATAACGGTAGATAGTTATAGTTGTGGTAACCGCATTGATATAGCATGAGAATATATATATAAGAGTGAATATATGACTAACGGTATATATAGCTGTAGTTAGAACTAACGGTAGATATAGATATTCGCACAATCAAGCATGGTATATGGATATAGTTTTAACCCCACTAAAATAATATAGTAATGCAGCATGCTGATTTTAACAACTAATAAATTAATTCATTTTTTAATTTTTATTGAAATAATGATTGAAGAGTTCAGAGAGAAACAGGCCCCTAAATTGATTTAAATAAATCATAGATATGTTTTAAAAAATAAATAAATATAATCTAACATCTGTATGATTAATCATTTTATTAATACAGTACTATTGAATAAAGATATTGATTAAAATATTGATTATGGATTCTACTGTTTAATAGTATCTTTAATATATTGATTGAACAGTTTTAGTAGGAATTGTTCTTTTTAATAATTGATTGTATGCTGTAGTCAAGTCCTAGGAAATATTATTATTAGTTAGAAACTGGATCCAGATTCTTAGGTTAATTATAATACATTAGAATTTGCATAGTAATTGTGAAGACTTGATAAAATAATTCATGGACCTACAATACCAAATTTTTGTATAAAATAATTTATGTATATTACACACTATATATTTATTATTGATTATTTATTATTGTTGATGAGTATTATTATTGAATTATTATCCTATTGTAAAATGTGATGAAATAATTCATGTAGATCAACTGGTATGTTTTTGTAGAAAATAATTGATGTGTCAATTGCACTTGTAATTTTAATATCCCAATTCAAATTGATAATAATTATTATTAATGTTATTACAAGCATTATTATCATGTATTTTATTGATAGTTGTATTTTTAATGCAGTACTGACTTGAATTATTTTATGTAATTGTATTTGAGAAATTGTATTTAAAAATTGAAAATTGTCTTATAAATGGAATTGCATTGTATCTCAACCTTTGTTTATTATCTATTCTGTTTAACTTGTATCGAATTATTAACAATAATTAATTATTAATAATAGTATTGGAATATTATATAAAAAAACCAATTTTATTTCAAATCATAGCTGAATGTTAATAATAATATTATTACTATTGAAAGCTAGATGTTATAATTCAATGTAAAATTTATTGTTCAGTAAAATAATGGGGAGCCATAGCTGAAAATATGTTATACACACTTAAAATAACACATACACACACAGTACAATTACATAACACTTATTTAAAACACATTTTATCCATTTGTTTGGAAATTTGGAACTGAGCACATGGGCGGGAATATTTGGGGGAGTGAGGGAATTTTGAGGGTGATGGCAGAACTTTTGAACAATATAAAAGAGCAGGGCATCCTGACCTCTTTCTCTTTATGATTTTGGAAGTGA
Organism: Laodelphax striatellus; assembly: GCA_017141395.1. NCBI lineage: Eukaryota > Metazoa > Arthropoda > Insecta > Hemiptera > Delphacidae > Laodelphax > Laodelphax striatellus. Next base: position 18,427,833 of record CM029538.1, on the reverse strand, counting down.
AGTGTTGAAGTGCTGTAGTGGTGAAAAGTGACCTTGAGTGTTTCCAGATACAGTCATCTCACAGGGAGCTGTCTGGGTAAAACTTTTGCTTATTATTTACTATTATTTCTCTATCATTTCTGCCACATTCAAATCCCCACAAAAACCCCATATTAGCCTGCTAAATTTGCTCAAATCAGTTTCCAATATATTCCAAGTTTTTTTGATTTGCTAAACACATTTTTAAAACACTCTACAAACATATTTTCTTATTTTCAAAAATACAGTTTTGTCCACTTAAGCTTTTTCAATAACAGTTTTATTTTAATTGTACACCCACACACCACATTATTTGTGTTTGTGAGGCTTCCCCATTTTAATTAATTTATTACATTAACTTGCTTTATTGTAATTTTGCCTTCATTTAGATTATTGTATTATTCTACATAAATTGAATATATCTTTAATTTTGTAACCTCAAGTAGTTTTAGACATATTTTTGCATCTATTCGATATTGATAAACTCTTTGTAAATTGATTTTAAAATTCTAAATTGATTTAAATATAAAACTACATTTTTGTATTCTCTAAATGATTATTTGATTAAAGAAGATATTTGTCAAGCCTTTAATTCAAGTTAATTTTTTTTTTTTTTTTGATATTTTATTGTAAATAAATTCATAATTAATTTTGTCCCTGTCTTTCACTTGGTAGCACCCTATCCACGTCCCTGAGTCTTTACTTTCTTTTACTTTAACTATCTGATTATCTTTGTGTGACAGAGTGTTTAATGTTTTGTGTTTGAGTGGCCCCCACTTGAATACAAAATATTAGCATTTCTGATAGTATTTGGTACCGACACAGGTCGCTGCCGGTACTGTAATACTTAGTGTTAAGTTCTTAATTTATTATTATTTTCTTAAAAATTGACAAATATAGTGAAACATTATTTATTTATCAATCATATAGTGATTGATTGGCGCCGGGCAAAACATAGAAAAAGTAGGGAAGGGAATTAGAATCCCTCTTTATATAAATATTTTCCAATCATTCTTTTAATGTACCAAAATATTTAGAGAGGAGAGGAAAATTGTTCAAATCACGTCATCAAAGTAGGGCTTTGATTATTAATATTAATTTAACTAATTACTTTCAATTTTTGTACACCCGAAAATAGTTCAAATGTCGCCGCAACTAGGGGCCAGATTCTCAGTTAATCTGTGTAGTATCAAGTGAAAGTTCAGTTTAAGTTTTTGTGTTAATAATAGTTTACTAATTTCTTAATTAGATAGAATATTAGATCATCGGTTATATTGTTTTCATTTAGGATAATCTCAGAATAATTACGTCGTTATAGGGAAAGTATTAGGTGTAGGTGATAAGAAAGTGCTTCGAATTATTCTTCGATATCTACAGTGCTTCGATTGTGTATTAGATGGTTAGGATTTCTATGTGCTTCGAGATAGGTAGGATTTAAAATAGGTTTAGAATATAGGTTATGTCCCGGAAATTGAGGTCTAGGGTTGTAGGACAAGAAAGCATCGACGTGATGGAAAACAACGAGAGCACCGCCACTAGTTTTGAGTGCAGTGATGAAAGTCCAGCAGGATTTTCATCAGAGATGTCACACGAGTCTGCGGCAGTAAACCCACCTAGTGACTCTCACAACGAAGTGGAAGAAGACAACGCTTCAACTGAAAAAGAAGACAATGTGACGGAAAACCCGATGGACATATTAAGTATTCTGTTGAAAATTCGAGAAGAAAATAAACAAAGTCACTCAGAGATTTCAAAAATTCGGGAAAGTCAGACAGAGATGAAGCAAAGTCAGACAGAGATGAAGCAAAGTCAGACAGAGATGAAGCAAAGTCAGATAGAGATGAAGCAGAGTCAGACAGAGATCAGTAAGAAATTGGAAGAAAATACAAAAGAAGTGAAAGTTCTTAAATCATTAAAATTAGCAGTAGAAGAATTAAGAAGAGATGTACATTCACTGGAGAAGAAATTTGATTCAAAATTACAAAAGAAGACAGAAGAATTACGGGGAGAGTTGACCAAGAAAATTAGTACAGTTGAGAATCAAATGAATCAACGAATTTCTAGTGAGATAGAAACAGTTAGACAAGAACTGAGTGAAAGAACAACGGATGTGGACACGGGAACGCTGAAAAAAGTTGAGGAAAAATTGAAGGAGTTCCAGCAGGAGAGAGAGAAGATGAAGGAAGCTCTGGAGACGGCTAGAACGCAGCCCATCATTGTAAACACCAGCTGTCGAGGATCGGATGAGGTGCCGAAATTCGAAAAATACCAGGAGAATCCAATCCAATTTCTAATAAAATTAAAAGATTATTTGAGACGAAGTGGTAAAGTGAACTGGAGTGAGCAGTCAGGAGCAATTGAAAAAGCATTCGAAAATCAACACTCAGCATGGTGGATGATCATTCAGGCTAATATAGATTCTCTGGAGGAGTTTGAAGACCGCTTTCGTGCCAAATTCTGGAGTGAGCACATCCAAGATGGAGTTCGAGAAAGGTTGAAAACTGGAAAATTCATCAGGGGAAGAAAGCTGAACGCCAGTGAGTACTTCATAAAACAAATGCTCATCGCGAGGAATCTACAACCAGCTCTCACTGACGAGGAGATAATTATCAAATTAGTGAAACATTATGGTGTAGGCCTGGAAGCAGCCCGTTTCAATCGAAACGTAACGACAGTTTCGGGGATGGAGAAGTTATTAGAAGAGTGGAGCTCCCAGAACATAGATGTCGACAAGAATGATTTGAAGGAGAAGAGAGAGCAGAAAGAAAAGAATGCCACAGCAGCACCCAAGGAAGAAAGGAGAAGTCCACAAATGAGGAGGAGAGAACAGGAGAACAGCAATCCAGGACCGAGAAGAGACAACTATAACTCACTCGGAAATTACAACAACAGGAGAGGTGGATACGGACGAGATGGATACTGGAACAGGAATCAAAACGATCACTGGCAGAATAATAATTCATCGTCAAATGAGAACTGGAGGAGGACAGAAGAAAGCAAGCAGCCACAGAATCAGAAGACTTCATCAGGAGGAAAGGAAGAAAGACAACAAGAGAAGCCAAAAAACTAGGTGACTCACAGAGTGAGGCCCGATCACTGTGTGAAACGAACTATCTAGGGCAACAAAACAGTGAAAATAAAATAAAACCGATGACTGTAAATACTCCATTATGTGTAAATAGTATTGGAATAAGAAATAGCTTAGATATGGAAGAAGAATTATTAGAAGAGGATAGAAGTAACAATGAGCCAGTAGAAGATAATTGTAGAGCACTAATGATGTATGTAAATATAGGAAATAAGAAAATGAAAGTGATAATTGATACCGGCGCGGCAGTGTCAGTTATAACCAAGGATAAATTGGAAGAAATCGAAAGTGAGATAGGTAAAGTTAGACATCTACCGGCCAGTGGACTTAGTATTTTCGGTGTGACGGGAGTGCGCGCTAAACGAATTATTAAGCAAGTAATGATAGATATTTATGTACAGAATAGATTAATGCCCACAACATTCTTAGTAGTAGAAACACTAAATATCGATATTATAATAGGAATGGATATGTTAAAAGCCTATCAAGGAGTGATTAAAATAGGAGAAGGAGAAATTCAATTATACTTGGAAAACGAGTGGGTGACTGCAAAAACGGAAGGATTGAGCAACGAGGAGAGAAAATTAGTAGCCAGCTGTCAACTAAAAATCGGTGCACGTGATGAAGAGAGATGGAGCAGTTTCACTAAAGACTTATCTAACCAGATAAAGGAGCATCATCCGGAAATTGACTCTAATCCACTTTTCAATATATTGGAAGAACATCGATTTTTATTTAGAGAAGAACTAGGTTGTGTTAAGAACTTCGAATATGGACTGCAACTCAAAGACAACCAACCATTTGTTTGTAAAGCCTATTCAGTTCCACAAGCTAAGAGGATGGCGGTTAAAGAAGAAATAGAGAGAATGAAGGAACAAGGAGTGATAAGAGAGGGTTACTCTCAATTTATTAATCCTCTCGTAATTGTTGAGAAGAAGGACGGATCAATTAGAGTTTGTATTGATGCACGTGGATTAAATAATGTGTTAATTAGAGATCACGCCTCACCTCACACCATAGACAATATTCTACAGCGATTTCATCAGAGACAATATTTCAGTAGCATCGATCTAAAAAGCTCATTCTGGCAGGTGAAGTTGACGGAACAATCAAAGCAGCTGACTGCATTTCGTTTCGAAGGACAAGTCTATTGTTTTGAAAGGGTGCCTTTTGGCCTGAGTGTTTCGACCGCTGCATTGGTTCGTGCTATGCATCACGTGCTAGGGGAGGAGCTCACTGATAAGGTGATTATCTACGTGGACGACCTTCTTATAATTACGGAAACTTACGAGGAGCATCTGGAGATATTAGAAAGAGTATTCACGAAGTTAAATGAATTTAACGTAACAATTAACCTGGAAAAATCGAAAATATTGAGGAGAGAAGTATTGTATTTAGGACATATCATCTCAAAAGATGGAATTAGGATGAATGAAGAGAGAACAAATGCAATTGTGTCATTCAAAACTCCGAAAAATAAGAAGGAACTTCAATCTTTTCTTGGAATGGCAAATTTTTACAGAAGATTTCAACGAAATTATGCAGAATTAACCGTTGCGTTCAAGCATAATCTCAGCAGTAAAAATAAATGGAGATGGGGAAAAGAAGAAGATGAAGCTTTCCAACAGATTAAGGAGAAATTTCTCGAAAGTGTGGTATTGAAGCATCCTGACTTCAAATCGAAATTTATTATTTCATGTGATGCAAGTGGATACGCGCTGGGAGGAGTGTTATCACAAATAAACAAGGATGGAGATGAAGTTGTGATTAGCTTTGCCAGTAAAACACTCAATCAACAGGAAATAAATTACAGTACTACCGAGAAGGAGCTCTACAGTGTTGTATTTTCGTGCCTCAAATTCCGGGAATACATACTAGGAAACGAGTTGATTGTAAGAACTGATCATAAAGCAATCACATTTTTAAAGTCATGCAAATTACCGACTGGAAGGCTAACTCGCTGGTCACTTCTACTTGCTCCATACAACATTCAGTGGGAATATGTAAAAGGAACAGAGAATAAGGTAGCTGATTGCTTATCGAGGGAGAATGAAGAGATAGCAGAGAGGATGTTAGAGGAACGAGCATATGAGGTGTATCAAATAAAGATTGAAGACACGGAGCTGAGGAAGAAATTGAAGAAGATAAAAGATTTTCAGATGAACGACACCGACTGTAAAAATATAATTGAATGCCTGAAACAAGGGAAGGAGATAGTTAAACGTTTTCACACTCTCAAAAATGACATCTTATTCAGTAGAAAAGACGATAAACAGGAGAGCTGGAAATTATGTATCCCTGCAGTCTTAGAGAAGGATTTGATTCTACAATATCATAAAATATTAGGTCACTCAGGTATAAATAAAGTTTACCAAGCACTTCGAGAAACATGTTATTTCAAGAAGATGTATAGGAAAATTTTCGATTTAATTTCTTCTTGTGATTTGTGCCAAAAAGCGAAACCAACGAATAAGAAGCAGGCAGGACTTATGAAATGTATTCTTCCAGAGAAAAAACTACACCAGGTATTTGCTGACGTGTGTGGTCCATTACCAAAATCAAGATTTGGTAATGAATACATTTTCATAATGCATGATGCATTCACAAAATACACAAAATTGTATGCAGTAAGGAGGTCCACAGCAAAACAACTTTTGAATAAAGTGAGACAGTTTATTGAGGAAGTAGGAAAACCTGAATTTCTTGTCACAGATCACGGAACATACTTCACAAGTCACACATGGGTGGATGAAATGATCCGATTGGATATAAAAAATCGTCTGACTTCTGTCTATCACCCGAAGAGCAATGTGAGTGAGAGAAGTTTAAAAGAGATGGTAACCTTGCTTCGAATTTTGTGTCATAAAAAACATACCAAGTGGTCGGATAGTTTGAGTAAAGTGGAAGAAATTATGAATAGTACATTTCACGAAAGTATTGGAATGACGCCGATTGAAGCATTGTTAGGAAGGAAGCCGGATCAACCGCTTGAACAACTTGTAGACTATCCTCCGCATGACGAACAGGTGTTGTCAGATAATCAAAGGACGGTAATAATACGTAGCAAGTTGGAAGAGATGGCTGAGAAGAGAAAGAGAAGGCATGATAAGGATATAAAGTCACCTATTGAGTACAAAGAAGGAGATTTAGTTTTAATCAAGAAGACTAATTTATCGAATAAAGATGATAAGATTATCTCTAAATTGTGCTTGAAATATGAAGGGCCGTATAAGGTAATGAAAAAGAAGAGTGAAAACTGTTACATCATTCACACCATGGAGGACAAACTAGTTGGTACATACAACATAGAAAGAATGAAAGCATACAAAAAAGCAACAGATAAGTAAGTATTGAGTTGAATTCACACAACGGGTGGATCGAGTAGCCTTTTGTGTGGAGGACGCCAATACTGAAAGTCTCAGTTGTAAATGAAAAATCTGACACATCGTTGATGGTATTTGCAGTACGTGTACATAGGAGGTTATGAGAAATAATATCATGCAAGGGAGTGATAAGGAGCGTGAGAGTTATCAGCTGACACCCCGCATCTACACATCATCCTATCTTCCGTCAATGATACGAGAGTCACTAGGGGGCGGATTATGCATCTCATCCACGACTCCTCATCCTTGTTATTTTCTGTGTGTCATCAAAGCATTAAAGTGATCAACGATCTTCGAGAACTTCAAAGTGTATAATATAGTGATGTGATAAAATAGTGAAAATAGTTTTTAATATTTTAATTTAATTATAACCACCAGTTTTCAGTCAAAGTGCAAACCTTTTATTTTATCGCAAAGACTGAACGCATTCTTCATTCAGTATTTGCTCTTGGGAGGGGGGTTTTGAGCCATGTACATGTGCCAACCACGTGCGTCCTTCCCAAAAATATGAAAAGTTGAAATGAATAAAGAATTTCGCGGAAAGTCTTAATAATTGAGAACTTTCTAGACGCTTTTTGTTTAAAAATGAGAGAAACTTCTAAATGGGATTCCCAGGTACAACTCTCAATAGTGTATTATCTTCTGGCATTTGGACATAACACAAAACACAAATTAGTTTGAGAAATCATTCAGCCATAAATTTCAATGGTGTTCTGGAAGCTTCCAGAAAATGAAAGACAATGTGTCTTTTCAAACAATTGACCACAGGCCTAAGCACGCAGACGTCATAACGGTAGATGGATGACTATAGTGTTAACCGCATGTATATATAATATATATATAATAGAGTGAATATATGACTAACTGTATATAGCTGTAGTTAGGACTAACGGTAGATATAGATATTCGCACAATCAAGCATGGTACATGGATATAGTTTTAACCCTACTAAAATAATATAGTAATGCATCATGCTGATTATAACCACTAATGAATTAATCCACTTCTTAATTTCATTGAAATAATGATTGAAGAGCTCAATAAGAAACAGCCTCCTCATAGATTGATTTCAATAAATCATAGACACACTTTAAAAGATAAAATAATATAATTTAAAATCTGTATGATCAATTATTTTATCTATACTATTGAATTAAGATACTGATTAAAATATTGGTTATGGATTCTGCTGTTTAATAGTATCTTTAATATATTGATTGAACAGTTGTATTCTATAGGAACTGTTTTTTAAAATAATTTATTGTATGCTGTAATCAAGTCCTAGGAAATATTATTATTAGTTAGAAACTGGATCCGGATTCATAGGTTAATTAATTATAATACATTAGAATTTGCATAGTAATTGTGAAGACTTGATAAAATAATGCATAGGCCTATGGTACAAATTTTGTGTAAAATAATTTATGTGTATTACATACTATATGTTTATTATTATCATTACTATTATTTATCATTGCTAATGAGTATTATTATTGAATTACTATCTTATTGTAAAAATGTGATGATATAATTCATGTAGATCAACTGGTATGTTTTTTGTAGAAAATAATTGATGTGTCAATTGCACTTGTAATTTTAATATCCCAATTCAAATTGATAATAATTATTATTAATGTTATTACAAGCATTATTATCATGTATTTTATTGATAGTTGTATTTTTTAATGCAGTACTGACTTGAATTATTTTATGTAATTGTATTTGAGAAATTGTATTTAAAAAATTGAAAATTGTCTTATAAATGGAATTGCATTGTATCTCAACCTTTGTTTATTATCTATTCTGTTTAACTTGTATCGAATTATTAACAATAATTAATTATTAATAATAGTATTGGAATATTATATAAAAAACCAATCTTATTTCAAATCATAGCTGAATGTTAATAATAATATTATTACTATTGAAAGCTAGATGTTATAATTCAATGTAAAATTTATTGTTCAGTAAAATAATGGGGAGCCATAGCTGAAAATATGTTATACACACTTAAAATAACACATACACACACAGTACAATTACATAACACTTATTTCAAACACATTTTATCCATTTGTTTGGAAATTTGGAACTGAGCACATGGGCGGGAATATTTGGGGGAGTGAGGGAATTTTGAGGGTGATGGCAGAACTTTTGAACAATATAAAAGAGCAGGGCATCCTCTTTCTCTTTATGATTTTGGAAGTGAAGTGTTGAAGTGCTGTAGTGGTGAAAAGTGTCCTTGAGTGTTTCCAGATACAGTCATCTCACAGGAGCTGTCTGGGTAAAACTTTTGCTTATTATTTACTATTATTTCTCTATCATTTCTGCCACATTCAAATCCCCACAAAAACCCCATATTAGCCTGCTAAATTTGCTCAAATCAGTTTCCTATATATTCCAAGTCTTTTTTGATTAGCTAAACACATTTTAAAATACTCTACAAACATATTTTCTTATTTTCAAAAATACAGTTTTGTCCATTTAAGCTTTTTCAATAACAGTTTTATTTTAATTGTACACCCACACACCACATTATTTGTGTTTGTGAGGCTTCCCCATTTTAATTAATTTATTACATTAACTTGCTTTATTGTAATTTTGCCTTCATTTAGATTATTGTATTATTCTACATAAATTGAATATATCTTTAATTTTGTAACTTCAAGTAGATTGAGACTTATTTTTGCATTTATTCGATATTGATAAACTCTTTGTAAATTGATTTTAAAATTCTAAATTGATTTAAATATAAAACTACATTTTTGTATTCTCTAAATGATTATTTGATTAAAGAAGATATTTGTCAAGCCTTTAATTCAAGTTAATTCTTTTTTTGATATTTTATTGTAAATAAATTCATAATTAATTTTGTCCCTGTCTTTCACTTGGTAGCACCCTATCCACGTCCCTGAGTCTTTACTTTCTTTCTTTTACTTTAACTATCTGATTATCTTTGTGTGACAGAGTGTTTAATGTTTTGTGTTTGAGTGGCCCCCACTTGAATACAAAATATTAGCATTTCTGATAGTATTTGGTACCGACACAGGTCGCTGCCGGTACTGTAATACTTAGTGTTAAGTTCTTAATTTATTATTATTTTCTTAAAAATTGACAAATATAGTGAAACATTATTTATTTATCAATCATATAGTGATTGATTGGCGCCGGGCAAAACATAGAAAAAGTAGGAAGGAATTAGAATCCTCTTTATATAAATATTTTCCAATCATTCTTTTAATGTACCAAAATATTTAGAGAGGAGAGGAAAATTGTTCAAATCACGTCATCAAAGTAGGGCTTTGATTATTAATATTAATTTAACTAATTACTTTCAATTTTTGTACACCCGAAAATAGTTCACCTACTTTTCACTCTACTTTATTAATCGTATTTTATTGTTATGTGCAATACATACATTATGTTTTCCCACACCAGTTTTTTCTTATTTCCTTATTTAAACTTACTTCTCCTTCTCAAACTTACAATTTTGAATTATTATTTCGACAATATTGATATATTGCTTGTATACCTAATGTGATTCAGTTGAATGTGGTCTCTACAATTCCCAAATACTGGAAAGTGAAGCATTAAAATAATGAAAATCGATAGAAAGAGAGCGAGAAAGAAGGAAATTAGGAAATGGAAAGGAGAAGGAAATTCATTATTTTAATTCTTTATCAAAGGAATTAGATGTATGATGTCATGTTCAACCATCACAATTACAGTTGCTCCATACATAGATAATATTGCGCCTATATTTCTTCAGTTCACAGCTCTTTCTTCAATGCAGTACACGTACAGTATTACATATATTTTACATATTACATATATTTTACACATGTATTATACATATAACGATATTTTTGATTTGCGATGACTTCATATTCTGATCGATTGAACTAATCTTTCCAACTAAGTTACATTTCATTATTATTCAAATGGAAATTGTTGTTCCAATTAGTGTAAAAAATAATTTTATTTAATAATTGCTTTTGTTTTTTACAGGTATGTTGATTTACCACTCCATTATTTCCAAATTAGAATTCGGTAAGTATCTATCTCCAGTATGATTTTGATTGAAATTGATTATTGTTGAGTTGCACCAACCGGGATCAACTATTTTTTAAACAGTTTAATCAGTATTGAATGTATCTTGTTTGGTGCAACTCAAAATAAAGTATTCTCATCTTTCAAATTTTTCTGTCATCATCAAGTTATTTTTTCTGTTTTCCTTTATCATTATGATATATTATTTTGAATGCGTTATTCTCAACCTTGTTGAATCTGCAACGTATTTGAAGTTCTCATAATTTTATCTATTTATGATGAAACATATTTGGGGTGATATGCGGGAAGGGTAACATTTTCATAAAGTGTAGCCTACTACATCCTACCGTTTACACTAAGCAGTAACTCAGCTGAATAAGTGTAGGAGCCAGGCATTATTTGCACTATGATGAAGGAAACAAGTTTGGGGTAACGCCCCTAAATTGCGAAATACTCTGTATAATGTTGCGGGTGTCTTTCTGTGCCTTTCCTAAATTATCAACAGAAGGCGTAGAAGGGTTGTGGGTTGGGGAGAGGGTGGGTGTGGAAAACTTGTTCCCTGCTTCCGTATAATCGGTTGCAGAACTTTAACGAAACTTGTTCTTATTTTACTTCTTCGTCTTTTGTACTTGTTATTCCTCGTCTTCTTCTTCTTCTTCTTGTTCTTCGTCGTTGACCTCTTCTTCTCATTCTTCTTATTTACATACTTTTTGTTCTTCTTGTACTTGTTCTCCTCCTCATCCTCGACCACCACCACCACCTCCTCCTCCTCCTCCTTCTCTTATTCCTCCTCCTTCTTAATTATCATCTTCCTCCTCCTCCTTCTCTTATTCCTCCTCCATCTTAATTATCATCTTCCTCCTCCTCCTTCTTCTTCTCTTCTTCTTCTTCTTCTTGTTCCTCTTCTTCTTCCCATTCTTCTTCCCATTCTTGCTCTGTCCTTCTTTTCCCCCTTTCTTCTTTTTTGTTCTTACTGTATTTCTTGTACTTTCGTCTTCTTTTTTTACTCTTCTTTTTCTCCTTCATCGTCTTCTCCACCCTCTTCTTAATTTCTTTTCTACTTCTCGTCCTTCTTCTTTTCCTCCTTGTTATTCTTCGTCTTCCAGTTTTCTACTTTTTCCATTTTTTCTGCTCTTGTTCTTTCTTGTCTTTTATTCTTGTAGTTATTGTTCTTCTTCTCCACCCACGTTTTCTTCTTCTTCTCCCTCTTTCTCTTCTTTTTCGTATTTTTCTTTACTTCTTTTTCTTCTTCTCCCTCTTTCTCTTCTTTTTCTTATTCTTCTTTCCTTATTTTTCTTATGCTCCTCCCTCTTTCTCTTCTTTTTCTGATTCTTCTTTCCTTCTCTTCTCCTCCTTCCTCCCTCCTTCTCCTTCCTCTTCTTCTCTTTCTTCTCCACCCACTTTTTCTCCTTTTTCTTCTTCTTCTTCTTCGCGAGACGCGAAAAGTTTATCGTGTTAGCTGCATCTTCTCCCCTAATTAAAACTTTCAAACTCCGACATTCTTCAAAATTTTTGCGTGAATTCATGATTATTTTTGTGATCGCCCTAAATTCAGTGGCTGCTTCAAATATTAACTGTGCTAAATAGCTGGATTATCGCTTGCTGGAGCCTCTGCTGAATTCCTTCCCAAGCTGATTGAAAGATAGCAAAATTATGGCTAATTAAGAGTTGAAGCTCGCGGATCCTGATATCTGATTTTCACTCTGAACAGTCCAGTTATATTTGTAGGGAGGTTATCCGTTGGAGGGAGAATTTAGAACAAAAATATAACAACATCATTATAATCAACTTGAGTGATCAGAGTTAATGATCACATTGTTTATTCACAAAATAAAGCGTCCGGTTGAAGTTGCAGAACTGTTGTCCAGAATGCCACTTTGTTTGATTGATTATTTGTCTATTGAAAAGAAAACAAAATATGGCTGTTTTCGTGTTTGACAGTTGTTCATGTACAATAAATTGTTCTGTTTAATTAAAGATATCGTATTTCAAGTTTTTCTATGTATTATACTTAGGAACTCTGCTCATTTAAAAGTTTAAAAAAGTTTAAGCCGGGTTTACACAACACAAATCCGACTGATTTGAGCCAGGCTTGCTTTGTGTGAACGGGAGATTTGTTGACAATTTCCGAGATTTGAACCGAATTGGAAGAATTGTGCTTTTTTCAATCAATCTCAGCCATTATGCTTTGCTCATTTTCTGAATGTATGAAGTGTTATTTCAAGTTGTTCTTAGTATACTTGAAAGGTACTACCATAGACTAACCATATATTTACCATATGTTTATCTCGTTGTTTTCAATCTCGGTATCATTCAATAACGGGATTGATATTGGTCAATTCTAATTGAACAAGTACTTCAGTCCTACCAGTTGATGATAATGATGATGAAAAAATACAGTAGTAGAATTTAACTATATTGTAAAAATATGAACACTAACCCTAACCCATTGCTTGGAATTAGTATTGAAGATTTAATGAACTTAATCCTTTTATTTTTTTAATACTTAGCAAAAGTTCAGCATCTCGTTTCTGAGCTGCCCTTATTAATTCATGACTGGGAAAGTCAGTCTCACCCTCCCCATACCGACCAGTGCTCAAGAACTTTTTCTTGAAAACAATCACCAGCAAGAAAATTCAAACTTTTCTTGTTCTTGAGTTTGTTTGCCTTCTTTATTTACAAGCTCCCGTGAGTCACGTCTTATTAATTTTGCTCTATACCTCTGAAACGTTCCCTAATTACTTTTTGACGTTTCTTTAGGTTGTAATTACGGTGATTCTTCACAGAGCATGTATCAATTTTATCTTGTAAACATGATAGAACGAAGATAGTAGGTCATATATTAATCACTATATACTGTAATTTAGATAGCTTCCAGATTTGGTTTTTCCATAACTGTTCGATTGAAAAAGATGATTGGCTACTTAATCCCCCATGCCATTACTACTGTAACCTATGTCCCTGAGCAATTTAACAGAATAACAACAACATTAACTGTTCCCTCTGCTTGTGCTATAAGGTGCTAGGTTCCCAATTGAACATCCCATGTACTGTCCTCTGGTATTATTACTGCACTACACCGTGCAAGTGGATTGCAAATTGTCCTCATTGCTTACAATGTGTTTACATTCCACCAGTAACTAGAATCTAGTTATTTTGGGTAAAAGACATGCTTCTGCTGTATTTTGAGAAATATATAGACTCAAGTTATTAACTCTTAACATGTATTAATCAATTTTTTATAATCTTAAAAAAAATATATAATATATAAATAGAGACTAGAATTATTAACTCTTATCATGTAATAATCTATTTTCGATAGTATTTTACGTGTATTTAATTTTTTTGACAATATACTCCACATTGTAAAAAGAAACTACAGATATTGTTCAAAACTCCTTCATTTTCATAAAATCAAAATTAGACAGTCGTCTAGAATATAGATAGAGGTTATCTTCATAACCTGAGGGCTGGTTGTGCAAAAGTGGATTTAAACTAGTCTTTGATTACTAATGAGAATTAACATTTTCAGTAGGAGATAAACAAGACAACTTGAGCAACTTGCTTTTGGGGACAAGTTTTTCACTGATAATTTTTAGTAAAAAATCTAAACACACATCTACCAAACTAGATACCATTGAAACCAACCTTAAGATACTAATTTAATACTTCACAAGTTGCATTTTCTTGTAATAACATGGGAGGCAGTTTAGTTGAGCATTTTGAGTCAACAACCCTAACTTACAAATGTGAATTTCACACGTCAAGTCCTAATATGTTCCTCTTATGTGGCACTATTATCTGACCCAGAGTGCTCAGAAATGTAACTAACTTAGAAACTGTGAATGGACTTCCTGCTCATGAATATTTACAAACTGGTGTGTGCATTTGCATTCATAATATTCTCGACCGACTCATTCCCATTACTTCCTCTCTAAATACTGTTCGTAGTTCTCCAGAATGTGATCTACAACATCGATCATTTGCGAAAAAGTTTGAAAGTACTGATTAGTACTGTACTATATAAAAGGTTACAACAGGGTTTGATGATCTACGTACTTCATTACAATATTTCGTTGGCAACCATCTTTTTTGTTTTTTATCTTCATTTTTTTATACGTCATCCATTTTGTTGTTTTTTTATCTTCATTTTTTTATACGTCATCCATTTTGTTGTTTTTTTCTTCACTTTTTATCTTAAATTAATGTTTCTCTGAACTTTCATTTTTTGTATTATATCTACTCATCCTGCTACATACATCTCATTTATTTCTATGAGAACTCAATAAAATTGAAAGAAGTTGTAATAGTTTTCGAATAGGTGTAGTATCAAATAGTAGCATATAGTTAGTTATATTAGTATATGAAAGTAAAGAGTAGAATAGAATGATGCACTTTCACTTTCCTGGCTGTTAACAGTTTAATGCTATGTACTGTAATTTTGAAAAAAATTATTCATTGCTTCATAGCAATAGCATATTAAATTTGTGTGAAAAATTTGAAATTGAGAGAGGAATGAATTGTAATGAATGCATTGATTTTTAAAACAAAATTTGACCATGCTGAGTTGGAAAATTAATATGAAAATATAATTATTTCTTTTTATTTATTTCACAAGTGGAGCAGTTATGATAGATAAGACTCCTATCGGACTAAGCACGTCAAATTTCAGTGAATTAGCTTGTCTTTCTGGGAACTTGTGATAAAGAAAAATTTTGCCAATTCAGTCCTCTACAGATCTCAGTCAAGGAGTCACACCATAGCCTCCTTTTAATTGTATTAGAGAAGGCTATGGTCACACCTATCCAGATGTGATTACAAATTTTACTTCTCTTAATTTCTTCCACATTTTCTTCTTCTTCTTCTTCTTCTTTCTTCTCTGTTACTTATCTCTTCAAATCTTTTGAGTTCATCTTCATCCTAATGCTTTCTCTATTCTTCATCATTATTATGTGTTTTCTTCATTTCTCTGTCTTTCATTTTCTTATCATTTCTTCCACCAACTCCATTATTGGAGTTCTATCACTTGCCTCTCTTAACTCTTATCTTATTATTTCCCTTCATCATGTCCTATTCCACCCCCTAATTTTTCCTGTTTCCTACCTCTTTTCCATACCTCGTTCTTCTTTTCTCCCCTTCTCTTTCTGCTTTTCAATCTACTTCCTTCATTTTCTATTCTGTACGTTGGCAATACCTTTATTCTACTCATCATTATTTGTTTTTCACTTCTCTTGGTGTCATTCTTTTTCTTTTGTCACGTCTTCTTCCTTCCCTGTCCTACTTATCCTCAGCCTTCTTCTACTATACCGTCCTTCTTTTTCTTCATCCTCTTCCTCCCTCTCTTTCTCTTCTCTCCTTCCTCTAACTGGTTAATTTTCCGTTTACTACTTTGTTGCCTCCTTTTCATCCTTCTATCCTCTTTTCTTCCTCCTCCTTCTCCTGCCTCCTCCTCCTGCTTCATCCGTTTCCTCTTCTAATCATCTTCTTTCAAAGTCAGTCTTTCATCCCTGTTATTTTCGTATTCTCCCTTCATCACTTTCTTAATCCACCTTTCTTCCTGTTCATCATAAATGACAGTCAGGGATGTTCGGAAAATGGGACACGAAAATGAGTGGGTTGAGAGAGGGTTGATTTGAGAGGCGGCTAGTCACTTATCTCATTTGACGTTGATTGAGTCACCTGCGAATTTGGTTCTGACAACTGGCGTATTTTTCCTTTCTATCTATCATTCACCCTTCCCTATCTTCTGTCTTTTTTTTTTTCTTCTTGATCCTAACAAATGGTATCCCGTTGTGTGCACTCTCATGTCTCCTCTAATGAAATCAGAAGTCTGGAAGTGAGGAGATCACAGACAAAGCGTCATCTAAACCCTGTTCACTCTCTCTCTCTCACACACTCTCTCTTCACTCCCTCTCCCTTCTCTCTCTCTCTCTTTTGTATGGCGATTGATGATTTCTGAATCCGAACATCAGCAGATCGGTCTCGTCAAGTAATACCCGCCAAAAAGTGTTTGCCATCTTTTTTTTCAAAATTGATGTCTGCGGTTTTCGTGAATTCGGCCACTATCTACAGAGCTGAAATTTGCTTTGATTGAAGGGTTGCAACGTATCCTTCAAGTTGAGTCCGTCAATTTATTTTTTTTTATGTTGAAAAACGGTTGCGATAAAAGAATACACTTTATATTATATTCTACCTCCACCTTCAGCATTGCAGTAGAGATTCATGGTTACAGTGAGATTCACGTCAAGAAGTCAGCATTGCTTAGATGGGAGTTTGCTATCCTTGTTCAGCACAAGGCAGTTTCTGATGTCTCTATCCAGGTCACCTCAAGTCTGTGCACTGTCCCAACAACGTTTGGTGAGTTCTTTCTCTCTCAATGAAACTTGGCATATCATATAAACAAATTACCATTTTCATACCTTCATACCATGGTAGAGATCCACTATCTTAGTATTTCCATGTCTATGGTGGTATCTCTCAACGTGGTATCACTCTCGAAGTATAGTCAAAAAGTGCCAATAACAACTGTGGATATCCTTTTTTGAATTGAGGGTTTATGATTCTTCAAATTTGAATGTATCGATTTTTTTGAATAGCTTCATCATAATTAATGAGCTAATTATATAGCTTCAAGATAATTATCATAATCATAATAATTTAACGGATACTCTTTCAAATAGTTGCAACACATCGTTATAAATTATATCTGGTTCCAATTTAGAAATATCTTGGAAAACCTATAAATATATAATTAACTATAATAATTATTCTTATCGGATCTGCTGGTATATTGTACAGCTTTTGTTGGTGGAAGGCTGAAGCTAAATCGTGCTTCCTAGAGCCAATATGTTCCCCTTCCAGTAGCCTAGCTAAGCAAACTCAAATACTGAATCTAATATGCAGCACTCCTCACTTATGCAGCTACGAACTTCGTGTCACTAACTTCACTACACACTGACGATTGTTTCAAATTGCGTGAAAGTTGAAACGTGTTTGCTCTCCCAAACAGAGTAGGCCACGCAAAGATCGAAAGAGGTCATTTCTAATGTTTTGAAGTGCTCAAATGTTCTAAATACTTGATATTTTCCAAAGAATTTTACTATAGGTTATCAGTCTTCTTTTAAGTACTCAAAACTTTGGCGTATAAACTTAATGCGATGAACTGAACTAAAAATGCAAGGCTTCTAACTAAATAATCATAATCGAAATGATGAAAATGTGATATTCTTGGTTTCAAAGCCCTGATATGGTATTTTGCAGTCGAGTTATAAAATTTGTCACCATTCTATTCTTGAACCGTATTGGTTGACGCGTTGGTAATCATTCAATTCACATCCTGTAATATCTGTTGAAATCTGTTGACGATGTAGTTTGAAATTTTCTATTGGTTGAACGTTATTTTCAGTCACCTCGGTCTGCAATTTCTTCCTCGCAAGTTTCCGAGTTATTTAATTTTCTGGAAATACTTTTTCGAGATGCTATTTCTGTTTTCCTGCTCGCTTTTCCTTCTCCCCCCTCCTTTCATTCCTCTTCCTGATTCCACTCTTCTTATCCAATGATAGCAATATGGGATGATTTTGTCGCTTCTACATTCCGCATACGATTTTCCCCTGTATTTTCTCTTCTATGTTTCTCCCGTTTCTCTCTCAATTCATTCGTATTCTCAGCATGCGAGGATTTTCTCTTATTCCTTTTCTTTTTTAGGAGAATCGTTCTGCTACGTAAGTAGTTCCAAGCATATTGTTTTCCAAATCCATGATGTTATATTGTACTCAGATACAAGCACATATGAATACATTCAGTATGAATATCATAATAGAACAGTTTATCTCATCTCCTAGGTTGGGAGGTGGTTTGTAACCTTCCAAAGTATATTTCTAAGTGTATTTTCTTCAGCAGAGTTTATTTCATTATTGCAAAGTGAGTATAGCTCTCAAAATAGGCTCATAAATCGAACTGGGTAACATTCCTGCTTTTCACTTAGATTAAATAGAATACATTTTAAGAACAAATTATTAAAATAGGTAATTATAATTCAATTATAACCATTAAAACCATTGAAACCAATTATAAACCATTTTAAAAACATTTGAGAAGAGCACATTCAATTACACTGCAATACCATTCAAAGTTTCCTATAGCTTGGAACAAATAGAATCTTGTTGGGATACGAGTCAGAAAATGCGGTAACCCAGTCTTGAAAATTCAATTACACACTTTTTTCAATTTCACAAATATGTAGCTCAATTTTCAAAACTGTACCTTCTCTAATTGCAAAGTTTTCGAAAATACATAGGCAAAACTTGAACCAAATTTCACCACTCCTGCAGGTGCATGTCTCATCATGAATGAAGTATGAGGAGACATTATTAGCCGGGGGTATGAAATGCCTCTTTGCTTTCAGCATTCGATTAGTTGGCTCGGTTCATCGAGCAATTGGTGTGCGTTGGTAAACCTGTCTGCCGTTCGAATTTGCGCGCCAAGCTGTGCTATGCCTTGCGCCACGCCACCTCCTTGGTCCCATTTAAACATTTATTAGACGCGTGTAATTAAATTTCCTCCTAGCCCCATCCCTCCCCTACCCTCGTCATGTGGCGACGTGCATTCATTACTCGCGTTTCTCATTTTGGTACGTGTCTCTTCTTCTTCTTCTTCTTCTTCTTCTTCTTCTTCTTCTTCTTCTTCTTCTTCTTCTTCTTCTTCCTCTTCTTCTTCCTCCTCCCCTTCTTCTTTCTTTTTGTTCTTCTTGTTCTTCTTATTTTTCTCTCTTTTTCTTCTTCTTTTTGCTCTTCTTCTACTATTACCACTACTCTCCCTTCTCCTCTTCCCTTTTATCCTTCCAGACTCTAACATTTTCCATTTTCTCACAATTGCTTCTCCACGTTTTCTTCTCTTCTTCTTTCCGTACTATTTTCCTCTTACTCTATTTTTTTTCATCTCCTTTGTATACCACCTTCTTTTTGGTATTTCATTTTATTTATCTTCACCTTCTAATCAAGTATTTCATTTTGTTTTATTCCTTCCCTTTGTCTCCTTTCAACTTTACTCCTTTCTCTATTCTTCTTTCCTCTCCGCATATGTAATACTTTTTCGTACTCTTCATTTCTTTTTTCCGGTTTCATCTTCACTCGACTTCTTTCCTTCATTCTTCTTAACATTCTTTTTTTATGCTTATCTCTATTCTTCTTTCCCGTCCGCATATGTAATAATTTCTCGTAATCTCTCCATTTCTTTTTTCCGTTTTCATTTTTACTCGACTTCTTCTTGTCATTGTTCTTCACATCCTTTCCTTATTCTCCTCTTTCTTATTCATCTTCTTTTCTTTCGTTTTCTCCTTCTCTTCAATCTCCTCTTCCTCGTTTTAGTCCTGTTTAGTCCCTCTCTCTTCCTTCCGCCATTTTCTCGTCTCTCGATTTCCCGTTATTGCAAGGGGACTTGCACTCAGCAAGCAACTTGATAGAACCCTTCTATAATACTCAAACAAGATCTTCGTGATGAAACGATTGGGGATTTCTGTGCAAAGCTTTGTTACTGGGAAGCGAACTTTTCAAGTGCATTGCCGCTACAGTTCACGCCTGTTTAACCCTTCAAGTTCTCTTCAATAACCGACTGCCTCGGCCATATTGAGGAAATTCGCCGGTTGATTCGATGATTACTCGTTATTGAGGAATTTCTGCACCTTCTCTTCCTTCCCACATTTCCTTGTCCCCTTTCGAATGTATTAAAACTTTTAGTTATTGTTCACGATACTTATCAATCGTTTAGTACCCAAGGAGGAAGATTTGTTTCCACTTCAAATTATTTGCCATAGTGATTACAATAACGTGTACTCTGAATAAAACTCCAGGTTTGTTTTGTAATAGTGACAAGACCCATTTGCTCACAATGTTCATCTACTCCTATTGAATAAAGCTTGGCAGTCCTGTAATCCTTGACAAAAGAAGGCGAACACACGAGTCTTGAAAATGTGAGTGAAGAATTGAACGGAGTACTATCTTAAAAATTCAAACGTCTAGTATAGATCCCTTTTCCTTTCACGTGACTTCTTAATTTTATTATTTTCGCTTTCAGTGAGCGATTACAGTGAAATCCAACCCAAATTATATTCTTCAAATTGAAATTGGTGAAGATAAGGAAAAATAATAGCTAAGCTCTACCTCTCTTATGCCCGGTTTTTCAGTCACTCAATAGACAGTTTATGGATCCAATAGCACTGTTGAATCAATAACCATGTGTTTTCAAATGCAAAAAAAGTTATTGATTCAATAAGTTTATTGAACGACTAAAAACCGGGCATTACTTCGAAGAATTATTGATTTTAGAATACCCAATTTTTTTTTAATTTTTGTCACATTGTAAAAATAACCGTAACCTCCTGGTATTGGACTTTATCAAAGTGGGGAACAGTTGACCGTCAGTTAGGTCTGATGAAGTTCAACACCAGGACAAAACGATTGTCACTAAAATGAAAGTTTTTACTCCCATTTCGAAAGTTTTGCAAATCAGTATAGTTTCATCAGTAGAAAAAAGAATAGATACACAACACAGTAGAAATGTATTAATGTAGATACTTTGCAGGTCTTTGGTCCTTTTCTTTACTTCTATTCATTTTCGCTGTTGAGAGGGTTGCAATAGGTCAACCATTGTTGCAATCGCAGCAAATCTTTGTCGCATCCTTCATCGAACATCTGCAATTTGGTTTTGACGGCTAGCAATCATAATCATTATCATCATCATCTCCACCACCACCATCATTACATCGTCGTCATCATCATCATCATCGTCATCATCATCATCATCATCATCATCATCATCATCATCATCATCATCATCGTCATTATATCATCATCATCATCATCATCATCATCACATCGTCATCATCATCGTCATCATATCATCATCACATCGTCATCATCATCATCATCATCGTCATCATATCATCATCACATCGTCATCATCATCATCATCATCACATCATCATCATCATCATCATCATCATCATTGAATCTGTTCAGTACGTGTTGCCCGAAGATGTCTGTGGCTCAGTGGGTAGCGCCACCAGATTTGTAGTTTCCGAGGAGTGAGGTCAGTCTCAGGTTACAAGGGCGGTTGAAGTGGTGACAATTGACTGTAATCAAACAATGCCACAATCATCAGGGGGAGGCTTCTCCACGGGAGGCCTCACTACTCACTCGCTACCCATGTCTTCTCCAATCTGCTCATGAGTAGCGCGATCTTCCATCCTCTTTTCTCTTTCTCTCTCTTTGTCTGTCTCTCTCTGCCGATCTCCTCTTGTTTCCTTTTGTGCATCTGCTACAGTCGTTGAGAAAGAATCGGCACTGATTGAGTGCGTGCAAACGAAGGGAGCCAACTTCCCAAACAGTTCGATCAATCCTTTACAACGATTTATATCCGGCAACAAAAATTGCTGAAAGGGTTCAGCAGCGGGGGAGTTTGACAATCACTAGGATTCGTCAACTCAAGATGAGAGGAGCTGAGTAGGTACTTCGGACGATCTATCATTTTGCAACTTTATGAAGTCGTTAAAAATCTGTTATCTGCTTCGAATCAATTGCTATGTTTTGTTGTATTGTTTGAACTGTACTAGTATTAAATTGAAAATGGTTAAAAACCATTATGTGCTTGAAATCAATTGTTGAGTTAATATTGTATAGTTCATACTGGGATGTATGAGTAGGTACTTCAGTGTAGGACAAGAAACAATTGTTTTTAAACTGTATGGAGTCATTAAATATATGTTATCTGCTTGAAAATTGCTGTTATTATTGCATAGTACGTAGTACGTACTTCACTAGAATGTGTGGGGAGATAATATTGAGTATAGCTGCGTAGAAGAGAACCATTGTAGCAACATTGTTGTTATATTCACAAAGACAATTGTTTTAGAATCTCTGTGGGGTCTGGGGGGATGTTCTCAAGTAGGCCTAGTTAGATATATTCCAGGAGAGAATTATCTGTATTGAGAGTAGTACTTAGTCAGATGATTCACAAATCAATTGTATGATCTTGGATAACATTTGAATTGTCAACGATCAATTTCGAAAATAATCACACTAGTCATCAAATCTGCGAAATGAGTAGAAACCAATTAAAAAAAACAATTGAGAATGACCTTTAAATTATATCCAGGTTATGTTTTTTAAGTGGTTCCATAATTTTAGACTTTTTTCTAAGAATATTTTTTTTAATTTTTGTCCTTTTAATGTTCTTGTTGTTGTGTGTTCAGTAGGAGCATGAATCATTATTTTAAATTATTTGCGAAGTTTATACTAATTGGAAGTAGATTCGATGTTTATCATGAGGATCAAATGTTTTCATCATTGGATTCCTTGATTGTCAATCATACTATATCATTAATTTTATATTATTTCAATTTCGTACAATTTAATATGAATAGCAGTTTCACTGTGCACAATAATCTCAAAGTTAGACCTTACAGCTGTCAAGTGATTAAATATCTCGTAGAGTGATATAATCTATAATCGTAGAGTGATAAATACCTAGTATCGTAGAGTGGTCATATTTCTCTCCTAGATTGGGTATTGAAATTACAATATAAATTATCGTTACAACCTACATTCAAATACTGTATACGGATCAGTATGTGACAAAGTCTACTAATCAGAATTTTTATTACCTCAACTGACACTTGTCAATGAGCTTACTTACTGCAATGCCGTTGTGTATTAGCATGACAAAGCCAGCGAGCTATATGAAACCTCTCCAGATGTTCACTTGCGTCATAGGCGACAAGCGACAACCCCTATCAGCAAAGGTCATGTATACCAGCTACTTAGGTGGTGTCCAATTGCACACTCCTCCTGCAACACAATCCAATCGCATTATTCAAATGTAGTTGGAATGGTAGCTAGAGGCCAAATGGTGAGTTCGCTGGGAGAGATTTATTGAGAGGGAAGGATTGTTGGTTCTGCATCGTATAGTTGTTGATTGAGTTGTTATTGAGGTGTTGACTGGAATCAGATGATGATTTGAAATTCAACATTGTAGAAAAAATAGAGAGCATGACGGTAGATGTATGGATGAATTGATAAGACTAGCCGCTTCTAAAGACCATGAAAACCTAAGGCTAGGCGTACACCGGTTAGTCAAGACAAGCCAAGATTAGTCACATTTAGTCACAGTACTTTATCTAGTTGCTTATGAAGCAGCACACACTGATGCAATGACTAATCGGTGTGTTGCTTCATAAGCAACTATGTGAAGTACTGTGACTAAACGTGAAGTTTCTTGTGAGTTATAACTATTGAAATAGTATTATCATTATCTGCAGTATGTGATTCCAGTCTGACCTTGAATGAACAGAGTATAGTTTATATTGATACAGAAAATCTAATCAAAACTAAGGCTAGGCGTACACCGGTTAGTCAAGACAAGACAAGACAAGATTAGTCACGTTTAGTCACAGTACTTCATCTAGTTGCTTATGAAGCAGCAAACACTGATGCAATGACTAATCGGTGTGTTGCTTCATAAGCAACTATGTGAAGTACTGTGACTAAACGTGAAGTTTCTTGTGAGTTATAACTATTGAAATAGTATTATCATTATCTGCAGTATGTGATTCCAGTCTGACCTTGAATGAACAGAGTATAGTTTATATTGATACAGAAAATCTAATCAAAACTGGGCTGACCAGTTAGTCAACACAAGACAAGACGAGATTAGTCACGTTTAGTCACAGTACTTCACATAGCTGCTTATGAAGCAACACACACCGATTAGTCATTGCATCGGTGTGTGCTGCTTCATAAGCAGCCATGTGAATTACTGTGACTAAACGTGACTAATTTCGTCTTGTCTTGTCTTGACTAACCGGTGTACGCCTAGCCTTATGCTGCATTTCCTATCCCCCAATCTTTGTGAAGATAGGTTTCTGTGGCATTACTGTTTATAATCGCGAAATTGATCCAGTATGAAACAATAGAGTAGATTACGAGAGCCTTTATTATTAATTCGGCACTTTCACTCAAGCGGTTTGGAATGCCACCGCAGCGCTGGGTTGAAGCATCGGATGCTGCACTATTATACAGACAATAATTTGCGCTTTGATAAACGCAATCGGTGGCACGTCACGCATCGGCTGCTGAAACCAATATGGCGGACGGCCTAACTAAATTGGCACCCAATGGAGCGGCGTCAAAGCTCCTCCAACCACCTTTGTGCCCAAGATTTAGCATCGCTGGAGCGATAAATCGATGCTGCTGCATTTGTGTCGCACTGTAACAACATTCAGGAATCCTATTTTCGGAGATTGGAGGAACTACTCTTTGATGGAGCTGCTGTTTTCAAGCCACACTATGTGGTTGTGGTGCATCTGTGTATCGAATTGATTTTAGTGGAAGTCGATTTTTTTTGCTGGGGATGATGCCCACATAAGCTCTAGGCTGGTGCGTGGGTAATAGGAAGGATGATAATGAGAGAGATGAATGGACCTTCAACTTTAGGTGGGTTCCGAACCACCAGGAAGCGATTTTGCGCTTGTGCGTGGGTAATAGGAAGGATGATGATGAGAGAGATGAATGGGCCTTCAACTTTAGGTGGGGTCCGAACCACCAGGAAGCGATTTTGCGCTTGTGCGTGGGTAATAGGAAGAATGATGATGAGAGTGAGAGATGAATGGACCTTCAACTTTAGGTGGGTTCCGAACCACAAGGAAGCGATTTTGAAGCTCATAAATTGTATTTAGAGGAGCCTGCTACCACTGGGACAACCGGTTCCCAGAATATGAAATTGGGAATTGAAAATGATCTAGAATACTTGGACAATTTTAGAGAAATGTTTTTGGTAAAGTTCATCTAAAAACACTGTTATTTGATAGACGTAAGCCCGTATGTATCATCTTTGTTTAAATTAAGTTTAGCTAAAGTATCCTTATCCTATACTAAGTTGTATCCTTGGGTGTATACATTGTATATTAATTGGGTGTATTGATTGTTGTATCTATTGTAGTGCTCTTGGGTTAAACTGTGAATCTATAGTTGAACAGGACCTCGGATTATAACTGGATCTAAACTGTTGATTTTGGTCTAAACTGTGGATCTTGGTTTAATTTGTGGATCTATAGTTAAAATGAAGAAATTTTAAGTATCTTTTAGTTGAACTCTCTTTGAAGTTCCCTTTGAACTCCCTTTGATATTGCAGCATTTCTCGTCACACTTTTTTCTCTACAACAATTTTGGCCTATCATTTGTTTCGAATTGATAATTATCATGAAAGACATTACTTTTATACGTGATTAGTTGAACTTGCTTACCAATTGTCATCTAATATTTCATCTCAGAGTTATTTGATGACACGACATTAAATTAACAATACTCATTGTAATTATATTATCCTAAAGTAAATTTTGGATACCTCCAACAATACTTATTAATATAAATTGAACTAAATTCCTCCCATCTGTAAAATAATTATGTTGATTTTGTACTGTAACAGATGTACCGGGTTATCATAAAAGAATGGTGCGGTTTGAAAAGAATTGGTGCGGTTTCTGACAAACATTTGACGCGAATCAGTTCATGATTCTTGTCTAGGTTGTCTAAGGTTGTTTGGCTTGAACACTGGTTTCTATAAAAATTCAATCTTCGCACCATTCTTTTATGATAACTCTGTATAACTAATAACTGCACCTTCCAAAACACGTTATCGAAGGTGGTGAGCGGTTGATGAACTCGATGCGCTGTCATTGACATTGGGAAGGCGAGGATCCAGTTGGTCCAATCAGCTGATCGTTCACACCACAACGTTAAATTGGTTGTTGTCCACTTAGTAGAGCACTGATAACAAGTGTTCATGCAGAGCTTTGTTGTTCCTTCATTCTACCATTACATAGCTTGTTCACACATTCGTCACCCCATTCTATAACCAGAGTACAGTGTATTATTTAATAAATTCCACGAGTACACAATGTAAAGATGGCTTCTCCAGGACAAACCTTCAAGAACAGTCTTATTTCCATTTTGGTCATTTCCTTTGTTCAATGAAGGGTTATTTCAGTAAATGAAGAGAAATGAATTAATTTTATGTATTAATTCCTTTTTTACAATTTTTGGATAATATTAATATTTTCATTCACATTCTTCACAGTTTACTGTACATTACGTTTGTCAGTTTTTTGGATATATACTAATTTTTATTCTCATTAAACCGTCATTTGTAGGCGCATTAAACTCTATTGCATGATGGTTTTGCCTGTATTTTTTTAATGTGCCCAATGAAATCCAGTTAGTATTATAAATTTCCATTCTAGTCTGATACAAATAATTTTGATCAGATCCTTATGTTGTTTTAATCAAATTGAATAGAATACGATGTTCTAATTACCATGGTTTTAATGATTGGTCATTTTCTTAATTTAATTTTTAAACAATTAGGATCATTTCTATTCAGCCGAGTTGTTGATGAATTCCAGTTTGTATTATAAATTACCATTCCAGTCTGATAAAAATAATTTTGATCAGATCCTTATCTCGTTTTAATCAAATTAAATAGAATACGATGTTCTAATTACCATGGTTTTAATGGTTGTTCATTTTCTTAATTTAATTCATAAACAATAGGATGATTTCTATTCAGCCGAGTTGTTGATAGAAAAATTCAATTATCCTTATCAGCTCATGAAACCTTTTTATGCAGTCGTATTTGGAATTAAATAATAATGATAATTTATTGATATTGCTGCAGAATTGCATTTTTCAAGTAATTTCCCCCTTGAGCATTTGTAGCCTTGGAAATTACACATTGAAAGTCTATGAGGAAATGATAGTGAGATAGTGAAAGTTGAGATTATCATTATTATTTTATTTTTAACAAAATTATCATTCGATGTTGTGCTATCTTATTTCCAATTTATCTTCACCTATTTTTGGATTTCAAATTCTCAGTCAATTGGAACCTATCACAGAGTCATAAACATTTTATCAGATATTTGATAAAAGAAGTCTGCTTCATTAGAGCTGTAAGAAAATTAGCTTCAAACTTTCAATATTTTTATTAGCTTGATACACCCACTAATCAATTCATTGATAGATTATGATGAAGACGAATAATTAGAATAAAATAAAGGATTTTTTTTTAATTGTGGAATTGGAATTTAATTCCAGTTCCTACTATATTTATCGCTTTTTTTCTGGTGTTAGTCACTTGAAGGTCCACTTTGGGTAGGAAATTATTAGAAAATAGCAGTCATAATGACGTGGAATTTGTTAGCGTGTTGACATGATGTTTCATATGCGATTTTTTCCTTATTTCCTGGAAACTGTGCCATCAAACCTGGAATCTCATTCGATCATAGGGTTTCCTTGTTGTTAGTCATCTATCGTTTGATAGACAACCTTGACTACTATTGAAAACGTAGAGGTTCAAATACTTAGTCAATGATACCATTGATTTTAGAAAGAATTGATGTAACACAAAACCGTCACAAAGTTCCCTATGCCTTGACCGATCTATTCTATCTAAAATCAATGATGATATGTAAAAGAATAACTCGTGACATTTAATATAAACACATCCCCTTATTACAATTTATTTGTAGCTTGATTGTGTTTCTGAATGATGAATGATTGTCGAGAAAGTTTTCAACTAATTTGATTGATCTAATCATTCAGATTTATTCATTCTTCTGTAAAACCATCAATTTATTGAAAGTAATTAAATTCATCTCTTCTTTTTCAGGTAAGCTAAAACAAATTCTACCAGCCAATGAACTAGTTCTCTCACAGAAAATGTAAGTCTACACTCATCATAAATTTTATTATAATCTTGAAGATTGAGTTCACTGTTTTATCAACGCTTAAAATTTATAAAAAAATTAGATGGGAACAGTTCATTTCTTTGCAGCCGCGGCTCATCTTCCTATTTGTAGGATTGCAGCAGTATGTTACTAATATCAGATTTACCGAGCTCTGCTCGGGGGTAGGTCTACAAAGGCACAAGAATGGAAAGTCTAAAGGAGAAAAGGAATGAGAATAAAAAATTTTTACGTACTGCCATCAGTTGTTTGCACTGGATCATCATTGCACTATAAAAAAATTAATCTGAGCTTTTAAAATATTATGAATAATCGAGTTTAAATGATTTGAAAAATCGCACTTGGTAAAATTTACTTCATAGAAATAATAATATGGGTTGATAACTTTTTTTATGTTTTGATGAACTCTTGACGATTTTTCTCAAATAAATAAAAACAGATCACATGGCTAACTTCATGCCTCAAATTTAAAAATAACAATACAATATGGAATATTTTCAAAATTTCAAATTCCTTTTAATTTTTTATGGATAAATTAAAATCAGAAAAAAGGGGAATAGGAGCAGCTTATGTGTTTTGATATTTTTCTCAGTTCTAGTAATGGAACCGCTGGTTTTACCAAAAAAGTTATTGTAGTGTATAGCAGGATCCATTTAGCTTGTCATAAAACATATGATCGACGAGCATATGATCACAATACTTAACCTACAAATGCTGAATCTCGCAGATTATTGAAAAGGTCTTTTAAAAAGTTATTCTTTGAAAGGTCTTCTTTAAAAAGGTCTTTTAAAGACTTTGAAGGTCTTCAAGACTTTCAAGCCTTTTGATTATTGTGTCGAAATCACTGTTTAATTATTACTGGAACAGCTGATTTCTGACAAGTTAATTGGATCCTGCTATATTTCGCGAGTGATCATGTGATTGGAATGCACTGTCTCAGCAGCTGAAATAATAATCTTGTCTCACTCACACACTCACTCGCTCTCACTCTTTCTCATCATTTACAGCCGACGGAAATTTCTTTCTTCTGTCAGCTGATTCTTAAAGGATCAATTTCTCCTTTTTTAGGTCCTTTAGCGAGTTATCCCAGGGATGAGACCCGGCGCAAACTAATTTTTGTATCACAAACCTCCTATATTCCAAATTTTGTCAAAATCGTTAGAGCCGTTTTCGAGATCCGTTGGACATACATACATACATACAAAAAATATATATAAACATACAGAAATTGCTCGCTTAATATAATAGGATAATATAATAGGAATATCGGGGTACCGAGCTCTGCTCGGGGGTAGGCCTACAAAGGCACAGGAATGGAAATTTTAAAGAAAAAAAAGGAATGAATTTAATAATTTTTTAAGTACAGCCATCAGTCTTATGAACTGAATCATCATTGCACTATAAAAAAATCAATCTCAGCTTTCTAAATATTATGAATAATCGAGTTTAATGCATATCATTTGATAAATCGCACTTATAAAATTTTGCTTCATAGAAATAATAATATGGGTTGATATAGTAGGATCATTTTAACTTGTCAGAGGACAGCTGATTTAGCGTCAGTAAACGAGCGTACATCAATCAGCTGTTTTCTGACAATTTAAAATATTCCTGCTACAACAATTTTTAGCTCAGCTGTTATGATGAACTCTTGACGATTTTTCTCAAATAAATAAAAACAGATCACATGGCTAACTTCATGCCTCAAATTCAAAAATAACAATACAGTACAATATGGAATATTTTCAAAATTTCTAATTCCTTTTAATTTTCTATAGATAAATAAAAATCAGAAATAATATGTCCGTTGGACATACAAACATATAAACATATATACATATAAACATACAGAAATTGCTCGCTTAATATAATAGGATAATAATATGGGTTGATATAGTAGGATCATTTTAACTTGTCAGAAAACAGCTGATTTAACGTCAGTAAACGAGCGTTTATCAATCAGCTGTTCTCGACAATCAAAAAATATTCCTGCTACAACAATTTACAGCTCAGCTGTTTTGATGAACTCTTGACGATTTTTAAAAACAGATCACATGGCTAACTTCATGCCTCAAATTAAAAATAACAATACCGTACAATATAGAAATATTTTCAAAATTTCTAATTGCTTTTAATTTTCTATAGATAAATAAAAATCAGAAATAAAAAGGGAATAGGAGCAGCTTATGGGTTTGATATTTTCTCAATTCTAGTAATGGAACCGCTGGTTTTACCAACATCAAGAACCGACGGAAAATTGTTTCTTCTGTCAGCTGATTCTCTGTCACTGTCTCAGCAGCTGAAATAATCTTGTCTCACTCCCACAATCACTGCTCTCACTCTTTCTTATCATTTACAGCCGACCGAAATTTGTTTCTGCTGTCAGCTGATTCCTAAAGGATCAGTTTTTCCTTTTTAAGGTCCTTTAGCGAGTTATCCCAGGGATGAGACCCGGCGCAAACTAATTTTTGTATCACAAACCTCCTATATTCCAAATTTCGTCAAAATCGTTAGAGCCGTTTTCGAGATCCGTTGGACATACAAACATATAAACATATAAACATATATACATATAAACATACAGAAATTGCTCGCTTAATATAATAGGATAGAATGATGAACCAGGTCTAATGCTAATAGTACTGTATGTACCTATGTTATATCAAAGACAATATTAATTACAGGCAATATAAATAACTATAAGTATTTAAATTGTCTTTGGTAATATGCTTTAATCAGTATAAATTACAAATTTTACATTCATTCAGAAAATTACTATGTTGATAATTATTTAAATATTTCAAAACTAATGAAAAAACAACAAGATATTGTCAATTATCACGATTTTTAATAATAAGAAACAGACATGTTTCAGCACCTTAGGTGCTATCATCAGTGTTACAATTATAGCAATTTTTTATTATTAAAAATCGTGATAATTGACAATATCTTGTTGTTTTTTCATTATGAGTAAGTATCACTACATCTCACCAGACACTGTGTCAGAAGTTATTTCAAAACTATTGTAAGATTTCAACTACTGTAGGCCTTATTCCGTAAAATTCTCCAACTATTTTTCATCAGAACGTTTTTCATAAATTTTCGTTTTTTATAGAGATTTCTCCTGTAATTCTGTCAAATTATTAAATCATAATTCTTATTTCAACTGTAATCCTGTGAAATTCTTCTACTATTTTTCATCAGAATTTTTTATAGTTTTTTTTTATACAGATTACAACTGAAATTCTGAAAAATTATTCCACTATTTGTTATCAGGAATACTTTTTATTATTTTTCATACTCGTTTTAGTTCTCTTTAAAGTTTCTAATTTTTTATACAGTAATCAATGTTTTAATTCTGTAAAATTCTTGTGCGAACTATTTTTCATCGTAATGCAGCTGAGTATGCATTAGCATTGATGAAATGGAAGGAGTGGTCAGTACTTTGTCATGCACAGCTCCACTCCGTCCGTTGATAACCGTGTATTATTCGGTCACGTCACAACTAACTACACTCCATGGCAAAAACCCGTTGCACGCAACCCGCTTGCAGACGGGTATTTCATGGAATCCAATCGATTGATTGCTGTTTTGCGCAAAAAATTCAAGATGGTGGATTAGAGTGTTTGCCGTATAATCGTGGATTGGAATTTTTGAATTGTTATTGAAAGTCGGCAGAATGTTGGAAAGTAAGATGTGAAAGATAGTTATTGGATCGGAAGATACTGCTTGATAGGTAGGCTTGTGGAAGGTGCATACATTTGGTAGAATATTGAAAATTTAGATGTGAAAGATAGTGATTAGAAGGTACAGCTTGATAGGTAGGCTCTAGGAAGGTGCATTTTGAAGTTGGATAAATTTTTCATCAGTGCACTATGAATCTCATGCCTGGTTTCTAGGACAATCATTTAATTTTTCATTAGCTTATGTGGGATTAAAAGTTGATGCTACATTTGATAAGAATTCTACTTCATTAGATTTCTAATGAAGCATACGATCACATGATTTCCTTCCTCATCTAAAATTTCATGTTTATTTGCTGCATGGTAAGGTCGGTTTGTTTTTATTTTGAAAGTTTTGTGACTTTTTTATTTTAATTTGAAAAGAGAAGAGAGACAGAGGAAAACCTTTCTGGAGCCAGAGCTATAAATTGATAAATATTGTATTGAAACAGGAATTGGTATGGTGATAGAGAATCTATATTCAAAAATAAATAATCGTAAATTTATGCTATTTGTTTTTTTTATAACCGTGCCAATTACTTTTATATTATTGTATTTAAATACAATATTATGTATCAATAACTATTCCTCTGCTCCAGAAAGCCATGCAACGCCATGCAACCGATAAGCTGAAATTCCAGTTATGCGAAATACCAGTAAAATTCTAGTATGTTTCATTAGAAATCTATCTAATGTAATACTGATACACAATCTAGCATTAACTTTAATGCCACATTAGCTAATGAACGATTTGATGATTGTCCTGTCCTAGAAGGCAGGACTTGTTGTCCTATTCTCTCCAAAAGAATTTGTTCTTGATCTGTTAGCACTTTCAAGGGTTAAAATTGTTGTTCTGATCTAACATGATTTACACCTCAAGGAATGTATTTCAATACAATTGTTAATTCCTGCTCTCTGAGAGACATGCAACAAATAAACGTGAAATTCCAGCTCTGTTTATTGAAATACAATAAATCAGTTGAATCCTCGGATGTAGGCTAAATTATTGTGACCTTGACAGTGTTGAAGGGCAATGAGGTGATTCATTTCATTCTATAAATTTTATGAGTTTTTTATGTTAAAATTTCAATTTTGTTCTACTAAAACATGGCGTTTATGCATTGTAAGGCTCCTGTATCTTCCAGTACTCAATCATGTAAACTGTAAACTATAAAGTTTTATATCTCATCACTCATAAGAATGCATTCTTATGGATGAAGTATTGTTTCTTATAAAGCTCGGAATAAATCATTTTTAAAGCCCTGAATGTCTTGAAAATGGTGTTGATGGTAAAACTTTTATGGGATTGAGTTTATTCCCACGTCGATCAGCAAGTTAGCAGGATTGTTCTCTCATAAAATTTCAGTCATATCTGTTGAAAAGATCCAATTTACATGCATTTGTCGTTAAGTTTACCTGTTTCGTCATTTTTTAAAGTTCACCCCTAGGATCTATAATGATTTATGGATGAATAAATGTTTTTATCCATTCTTGCACGTCAAAAACGTCAGTAAATCTATTCCAACGGATCAGTTAGAATACCATGCTAACTACTTGATTGAAGGTTATTTTCATCGAAGAAAGTTGTTCAGTCATTTTAATATTAATATGATGGTCGCCATCCACTTCGAAGTATTAATTATTTTTAAGGAATTTGTTATAATATTGTAAATTCTTCTCATGAAACTCATCTCATTGTCTGAAGTACTCTCTGAATTATAACACTAACAGGGTTATAAAACCCGACTCGACTTTCCTCAGAAACTTCAAATCCTTATACCTGATAGATTTATAGATATTGATATTTATTTATTTATGGATATATATTATTTATAGATATAGATTAATTAGAACCTTCATAATGTATGAGATTAACTGGATAATATAATTTGAAGAAGATACCCTCCTATGTATTACGTCTGTAATTCGTAAAATAATCGGCCGTGAATCTGAAAGGATCCATAAATTCTATATCTAACTGGTTACCTATTTATGTATCTGAGAACATCATTTGAAGATTTTACCTATCCATTTGTATCTTCTCAATCCCCACTAGTTTTGTGAAACTCCTAGGTCTTCAAGTCTTGTTAATCTTCCCATAGTTCTTTAGTGAACTGTAGTCTTTCTAGTAGGCTAGACTAGAAGCTCAAGTTCGACAGTGATGTGAAGTTGTGAACGGCACTGGTTGGTGGCCCGGCTAGTCATATAACCCTATGCTATCCATCCATCCTCACTCTATCTACCAATAAACCACTTCCGTTGCATTCAGCTGCCATGTAGCTAGGAGCAGTAGGTGAACGACTGAACGGTAATAAGTGAACGTGCATTGGATGGCAACTGAGCACGCACCGTGAATGAATATTGTTATTATCGCCCTTCGCACCCGCTTGCTCCAAACCCACTTGCCTATTATAATAGATGAATCACTTTGTGAGGCAATAGTTGTTTTTTTCCTAGGTACTGTTTATTAGGTATGTTTTTTGTGTAGTGATGACGAATAGGTCGATATTTTTTGTGGAAAATAACGAATGGGTAGATTGATTTTCTTTCTCAGAAATTGGTAAGACTTGTACAATCTCTTTTCTGAGCCAATAGTTATGGTTCCAAGCTACTGCTTATTTGGTGAATCGATCTTATTCATTTCTTCGTGTCAGTCTAATAAAAAATAGATCGATAGATTTCTTCGTCACTCAGAAATTGTTGGCAAAATAGTTGTCTAATACTTATTTTTCACACTTTTCCAGATAGTGTTCTTGAATTGCAATCTATTTAATATTTTCAAGCTACATAATAATTATGTTGTTATGTATACATGTTGTTATCTCATAGAATCGCTATTGATAGAAATTGCAATTCATTTTCATTATTTATTTATTATTTCAAAAATTCCAGGAAATCATCAACTCTATAATATATACCGATTCGAAAAAGTATTAAAAAATATTATTTTATCGTTTTTTTGTGTACTTTTTCGAATCGGTATATAGAGTTGATGATTTCCTGGAATTTTTTGGAAATTGTGTGTGAATAAATGAAATAAAAATGAAAGTGAATGGAAATTTCTATCAATAGCGATTCTATGAGATAACAACCTGTAAACAGGATCATTGCTCGTGAAACACTACCACAGTACTGCTACTTACTAAACCACTACACATTACATGTACTCTACGTCTACACACTACATGTATAACACCAAAACTGTGACCAATTCGGTGACAGAAGGCTCTCTAGCTCGTGAAAACACACTACACCAATTTCGTCTAAAATTGAAGAATCAGCTACTGCACCCGTACTTGGTATCATGTCGGCTCGCCGTTTATCTGAATACCGCGATTTGCATAATGAAGTTGGGGTGTTGTTCGTCAAATGCCCGACAATAATGGAAATTACCAGGGGAGCAAGAAGCAGCACCCGTGTCGTCTTTGGGGATGAATTCAGTTGAGTGTAACCGGGGGTTGTTTTCAATGCGGTGGCTTCCTTCTCTGCGTTTCTTATGTCGGCGACCTTATGTTGTCTACCCTGATATCGACTGTCACCAAATGTCAAAACAGTGGCGACCCTTCGAGTCCTTTGCACCGAAATTGTAGTCTGTTGTCAGCGTTAATCAGGCCGAAAAAACCGAGCCATGACCATCATGCTCCAACCATAGTAATATATCCATGTTGTTTAGTACCGTTTAGTATATAGTATAGTTTTATGGCTCTAACCATTACGATGAAAGCAATATTTTATCCATCAACGGGACCCTTTTAGTTGGGCTATAATTACGTCAAATTGGGCTCAGCGTCTTTTCCCACACAGGAGGGACAAAAGGCCGCTTGTGTTGTATGCACGCCATCTTTTTTATTCTTGAATTTCACTTTTTATTCATCCATGATCGTAAATTCGTGTGTAGTGCTCACTGCTACAAAACATTTTCTTTTAATGTTGTTTATTCATTACTGTATCTAATAAAAAGGCTAGAAGTTGCCACAACCACATTCATTAGTAAGTACAGTATATCGAAATACCAGTCTCACTTGTCAATAGCAATGTCTGGTAATCTGATATACGAGGTTTCAGGACATGAATCTGCTTCCAAAATAAACTTGTATTATTGATACTTTATTATTGACACTTCCATTATACACTTGTTCTATTTTCCACAACTATATTGATATTTCATCACAGGCTCACAAGAACTGTTTTGTTGATGAGAGTTTCTCGTAATGTTTATAAGTTATCTATGGTTTATGAGTATCGGCCATTATTTCCCTTTTTTAAACAGTTCATCATTTCTCTACTCTATTCTTCTGTAATTAAGTGTTGGTATAAATTGGTTAGCTTCATTTATTTCAATCTGGTTAAAAAATAATAAGAAGAAAGTGTTATTTGTGTAAGAATGACCAGTTAATTTAGTATATATTTTTGTTTGTTTACAAAATTAACTGTTATTCGTGTTGAGATGAAAACTTTTAAAAATTTTCAACGATTGTAGAAATACTTGTGATTCGTTTATTCCCAACTTTCATAGCAGCATGGAATTCAATACTTGTAAATTGATTACTGTACTACTGTACTTTGATTATGGTTTTCATTCGATTATAGTAGTTTGTGTATATAAATTGCGGCTTAACGTCGTCCTTACTTCCAGGCACGCTTTTTAAAATTTATATAATTCACTCTCCTCAATTCATCTCTTAAACCAAAATAATTGATTTTAGTTAATTTTTGAGACTAGGTAATCTCAACCATAACTAAACCTTAAATCAGCCATAACCAATGTAGGCCTACTCATAAATTACTTACGGTTAATCAGTAGGGTGTTTCTGTATAAGTTACAGTGTCGTTTCTTCTATGAAAGAGTATTAAGACATAACATTTGTACTAATCATGTATAAATTCATAGATTTGAACTAGATTATGTACAACAAACTATCTAAATAATATGAGAATTTTCAATATTTAACAAATTATAGCTGAACTATTTTATAAACTAGATCAGTGCAACTAATTCGACCAACCTATCCTAGTGATCTAGAAAAACAAGGTTATAAAAAGTGAACACATTAGTGAGGAATTATGTTGGAGCAGTCAATATGCAGCGCTACATTCTTTCTAGAGAAAATTGCTGGATGTTTTTCAATTCACACAGAACTAACTGGCTGGAATTGAAAGTCTGGGATTTTCACAGCCTGTCAAAGATGAAAGCGAGGCTGTGAACAAACGGTTGCTTGGCCCACTGGAAGAAGACATCTGAATCAACTTTCGAGTCGCCGTGCGGTTCTCAGAGCGAATTTCCGGTCTATTCGCTGTAGATGCAGCCGTCAAAGTATAAATTATGATAATTGATGAGAAATTATGATGATCGGTTTACAGATTTCACCTCCTCTGTGTTGTTCCCTGCATTTATGTTGCAAACAGGAAGAGTTCTGCAACATTGATATCTAATAACGGACTTGTATTTGTTAGCTAGTGTTTCATTTGACCGAAAAGAATTTAAAATGAACAAGTTATTACAGGAGTTGTCGTATCTACTTTTTGCATTGACGAACTTGGTTTCTTTTGCTCATGTCCTCTTTCTTTTCTTGTTCGCCTATTTTTTAAGTTGTTTTTAGAGACATCATATTATGTTATGATTAAAGTTTGAGAAAATTCAAGTGGAACATTGACCTATTGCCTAGAAGCCTAGACTGTTATCCTTGCTAGAAAAACACAGGCAATCTTACTTCAATGGTGATTAAATGGTGATTCAAAACTCCATCATCCAATTTAATTAATTGAATTATTTCTATGTGGTTAGACATGAACGCCATCCTACAAAATGATTTCCTTATTTTATTTCTATATCAATCACTCTTCAAAATCCCAACGGATTGCGACTTCTCGTGTGTTGTTATTACAGGCAGCTCCACATTCGCAATGAGAAAATTTGGAATGAGAATTGGGACTCTTGCGATATCGGATTTCCATTTTATGCACGAAACGAGCTGTAGATTCATTAAAACAGAACGTTTGAAATCCTACTAAAAACACGGCTCGGATATATCACTAAACTCTCAAATTCTCCAGTACTACCCTCTTCCACACAAACTCTTCCTATCTTTACCTTTCTTTCTATCTTTTTCTCTCCCACACAGACACTCATTCTCTCTCTTTCTCTCCAAAAATCTCAGGTACTATCTCTCTCTCACCCATTCTGTCTGCCTCTCACACACAGACACTATCTTTGTCTCCCATACAGAAACTTTTCTCTCTCTATCTCTCTTAAAATCTCGGGTACTTTCTCGCTTTCACACACATTCTCTCACTGCCTCTTTCTCTCATTCACTCTCTTACACATCTCATACACTCTACACTCTCTTACTCTATTATTTTCTCATGCACTTTCAATTCCCTCTTCATCTCTCTCTCTTTCTCTGTCTGTCTCTCATTCACTCTTACTCAATTTCAGACACATTTTCTTACTCTTTTCATCATCTTTCTCACATTTCCTATTTCCTTTTGTTCCTCCCTCCTTCCATTCTATTATCTCTGGCCCTGTTTTTGTCGAATCGCGTATTCATGCGGATAACTCACATACATCCGAATAGGAGAGATTTTCGTTTAGGCGAGGAATTGGCGCTCTTCATTTTGATACTCGCAATCAACCAAAGTGTCTTTTGTTGTCAGTTGTGACGAAGCAAGCATCTCATCTGTGAAAACTTCTCCTTCCCTGTCTACACTGGGTTGCATCACTCGATCTATTCTCATTACATTGAAAGCCTGCTTGTTGAAGTTATCATAATATTCATTTTGAATACTTAGAACAAGTATTTGAGAACGAGAGCTACGGAAATTGTGATTGGTGCAAGCAAACTGTTGCAATTCCGCTTTCAGGTTAATAGATTTTGAATTTGTCTTGATTTGTAAAGACTCACCAGTCGTTGGCAGTACACACGATTCGAAACTATGTAGCCTACATTATGCCAAACTATGAATTTGTTCCTTTGGTACAGGAGTTTTATAGTAAATATATTTATACATCAATAGAAAATATAAAAATTTTCCATCAGCAAGTCTGTAATTTTGTTCACTATATAATATGAATTTCAGATGAAAAGATACATTGCATGTTACAATTATTCAACTATTGCTATTTAACGGTCCTTTTGCGCATGCTTTATCATACTTCACTAAATAAAACGCACCGTATCTAAATAAATTGGATCAAATGAGCGCTTTCATGGGAAACACTAATAGAAACGTTGAGTTTTTATTAATTTAGTCCTTATGAAAACCCATGCTTAAAAAGGGCCCAGTACATACAATTAATAATTAATTAAATGCAATTATTAATCATTTGAAAATCAAATGTATCGCATGAAATGAATTATTCATTACATGTAATAATTAATTTAATGGAAATCTTAATAGTGCTATCACGTACAGTACCGTACTTTTTGAGCAATTATTTATCAACATCTTTGTTGAATTGCGTTTATCGATTGGAATAATTAATAACGCTATAAAAAAGAGATGAATAAAATTATAAAAGATTGATTAAGTGAGAGGGTTTCTACTATACATTTAATAGCTAATACAGTAGCCTATTGTTAATACCTCATTGTCCTCATATCTATTGTTAGCAGTTTGCAGAATTTACTTGAAAAAACTAAGTTAACTGGAATATAGTATCACTTTTTCTTGTGAAAGTCGAAAGTCAATTGATAGTTCAACTCATACTCGGTTATCCCGTCAAAGCTGAATATAACAGATAAGGGATGGAAATCCCAATTTGGATTAGAGCTGCATAATGGCGAGCAGCATTCGAAAACAATGTGCATCGCAAATTCAACAACATTAAGCCCATGTCACACAGATGAATATTCAGGATCATTAAAGGTCACGTATGTCAGTAATGCATTTGCCGATAACGCCATGATGATGTTCAGTCCAGTCTTGGTTGGTATGGACACAAACACATCCAAAGTGTGAGATGCGTGTGATTGTTCAAAATTCTTTTAGCAACCGGTAGCTGACGTCAATAAATCATCTCTATAAATATTTTTATATCGTACTCTGATTAAATTTTTTATATTATATCTGATTAAAACTGCTTTAGGATTGAGACCCGCTAGGCCTTATGGTGGCCGAGCGGATCTCAAGCAGTTTTAATCAGAGTATAATGCAATCGATAATTGAAATACAGGAAACACTGTAACACTGGCTTTATTTTTTTATAGCTTGGGAGTGGTGGAGGTTATCTCAATTACATCTTTTTTGAATAATTTATGGAATGTGAATTATTACTGGAATAGAGTTTCATAAAAACGGTTCATTTGAAAAAGGTTGAAGGTAGAGGTTGTAGAGATACTAGAGAAGGTAGAGATTAGAGCTGCCTTTGTTATATCCTTTTTCATCCTAATTATCATAATTTGAAAGCTATTTGCACACAAATTGAAATAGTATGATATTTGACGATCGCAAACATTTTTCATTTTCTTCAGTGGACTTTTATGCCAACTTTGAACAAGAAAATGTTTCAGATAAAACTTTTATTTCATTTACTGATCTTCAAATCGATGTGTAATACGTAATTGATGGACACAACAATAGTTATGCGTTGAAGAGTCCATATACTTATATTCACTGGACTCGAGTCAATAACAGCTGTTATATGTATTGTATTTTAAGTTGTATTGCTGAATTCGTTTATTTTGCTTGTTTCAGTTTGAACGAGAGAATGTATTGGATAAATCTTCTAGTACTTTTTCAGATCTTTAAAATTATATACAATAATATGAACTTGATGATCATATAACAATAGATTGATGCGCTGAAAATTGGAAATAATAATAATATTATTAATGGACCACTTCAACTGATAATGTAAACTTGATTACCTTTTGTTGATTGTATTCCAGTTGCATTCAGCTTCAGGAAAATGGTGCATTCTTTCAGGCCACAATTTTTTTGATGTTTTTTATACACTTTAACACTATTTAGAAAAAAGGAACTCGTGATTCATAGATATATATAAGACGAAATATCATTTCTTCAATAGGCTATTCATGAGACAGGAAAAATATCACAAAATATAAAATTGTAGATAAGGACTGTTCAATCTAGGCAAAGCTAAACAAATTTATCAACTCCAAGCTGTAGTAGTTGTTGACACAAAGACAGAAAGTATAGAATAGGGGTGGGGTTAAGTATAGAATAGGGGGTTAAGTTAGAAGGGGTTATATTCTCCTCGCAAATACCATACAACTGATGTCATACTGTTTACACAGGGACAATATTAATTGACACAAGACAGAAAGTATAGAATAAGAATAGGGTTTAATTATATTCTCCTCGCAAATACCATACAACTGATGTCATACTGTTTACATTTGGACAATTAATATCCAAGCAGAGAATGTAGAAGAAGATAAAACAGAGCTCTGAAATATTATAAATAGACTAGCTGAGTAAAATGAATTGCAAACTGATTTCAATCTGATTGGAGGGACTAACTTATATGGTAAATTGTTGGAAAATACAATCCTACACATAACACCTTCTTCTCTATGAAACAGGAAAAATAAACAGCATACAATTCAGCAATACATACAGTTTCAAGCTGACATTGACATGTTTACAGTCATTGAAATTTCTATCTAAAATCAATGGTACAGTGAATAAGTGTATCGACACTGCTCTTTAAACTAACGCATTAAACTATTGTTTTGTGTCCATTAAGTATGTATTATTGTATATCAATCTGAAGATCTGTAAATGTACTAAAAGTTTTATGTGAAACATTTTCTTGTTAAACGCTGGCTTAAAACACCACCAGTCAGTTTGATCCCATTCCTAGAGTCCGAATCATTCCGGAGAAAATAAATAGACAAAACCTTGAATTATTTGCATGAAGACAAGAATAGATTTAATCAAATAATGAGTCGCTCATTGATCAACTGTGATTTCGTATTCCACAGAGTTCTCCTTCTATTTCCCCCATATAGTCCCAGACATGAGTCAATCAAAAAAGAGGACGTCAAAACGGCTGTTACATGC
Source organism: Laodelphax striatellus (assembly GCA_017141395.1). Taxonomy (NCBI): domain Eukaryota; kingdom Metazoa; phylum Arthropoda; class Insecta; order Hemiptera; family Delphacidae; genus Laodelphax; species Laodelphax striatellus. Next base: position 18,385,752 of record CM029538.1, on the reverse strand, counting down.
TCCTCCCTCTATTTGAGGTAAAAACATTTCGCTTCATTGAGAAAAATCCACTCTATCAAACGCGCCGTTGAATGAAGAATCAAATCCATGCGTTCAAACGCAACTGTTCACACAAGCTGTCGCTGTCTCAACAGCAAAATGGCGGATAGGAGCTTTTGTCCGATTTTGGCTATCATTTCTCCACTTGAACGGTTTCTCTCGCATCCCTTCTCTTTTGAATTCTTTATCTCTTTCGGTTTTAAAACCAACAAAAGCTGCCGAAAAACGGGCGCATAATCCTTGATGGGTGTCAAAACATCACGCTTCCCAATACTCCAATACAATGGATGAAATTGTGGCATATTATGTGAGCTACAAATAGGTGTGTGGTAGGTCATGGCCCCATGTGCTTTTTTGTGAAATTTTGGAACACTATGAAAGACCCCACCAACATAATATCGGACGGCTGTGTGATGCTAAGTAGTATCAAGGTGTAATATTTTTGGGTTTGCGGGGTTCGATCCCCATTTTTAGTGAAGGTTTCATAGAAAAATTGACAATATCAATCACTTTTGAAAAGAAGTATCAACATGCACACACACTACGTAATGGAGGATCGTCGTAGCTTGCGTGATCCAGCTGCTTTGTTATGAGCAGCTATTTAATGATGGGTGAAGACAATCAATATTAATAAGCCCGAGCCCAATTTGATAAATAATAATGATAGATTGAAAATCTAATTTTTCAAAATGATAAATTGAAAATTTTTAATCACGTCTGTATAATATAACGGCCAACATCGTCAACCCAAAATTCAAATTATCATGTACTTACCATGTACGAGCTTTTGGTAGAGTTACCATGTATTTCCATGTCATTAACATGTACCAATTCAAATTACTTTCTCTCGGCTAATCCTTTTAGATTTATAGTAATTGAGAAATGTTTAAATTGAAATCGAGGGCCGAAGTAAGGTTTTTATTGAAAGATTGAATTTTGATTAGTAATTGGTGGTTTGTGCTATTGAAACCTCTCAGTATTCTCTTTTATTTTATTTCTTTCTTTTATAGTAGTATTCATCTTCTATAAATCATTTCAATTGAATATAAGAATGACAATTGTATCGTAAAACTTCATCATGTCCTAGCGTATAATCAATCTTTCTTTTTTAATTGAGTGATAGCCTTGTCCTATTCATTTGCCGTTCTCTGGCATCCAGTTTGGACCATTCAGATCACGCTGTCATTCTTTGGCGTTGAGACAGAGGTAATTGTTGGAGTTGAATGCAAACCTAGGTGTAACCTTATCGCCTTTTTCTTGTAAACTGTACCGTGATCCCAACAAAAAACGTTCAACTCACGATTTGGGCTATTCAAACATTCAGAATAGGTACTGATTCTCACCATCAATGTCCTTGCGAAAATAAAAAAAAAGTGGGCCAGCTTGTTATTTTGTTAACTTATCGGTTTATTTCGCAACATTTGAATATTTTCAGAATGAATAGGCTACGTAATTAGGATGCTCTGGAGTGGAGAAGAGCTCTTTGTAGTAATTTGTAATCTGTAACTTTCATGTTCAGTGATATCGTAGGTCAAGAAGTGAATGTGGTAGTTATCCATCCATATCAAGTAAAATACTAGAAATTGTCATACAGTGATTGTGAATATGGCACAATTTAACTCAATTTATTCAACCTATTAGGTTAAATTTAATAGGTTTGTATAGATTTAATAGGTTAAATTTAACACTTAAACTGCTATTGTTATAATAATGTTATATGAGACAAAGGTTTCTATGACATTATATTTTTCTTTACTTTCTGACAAAACTTATGTAAGTTATAAACCTAGTAGAAATTGTAAGCAGCTTGGACTTATGTGACAGAAGATTTACTAATCTGAGTTCTCAATATGTTGAATACTTTCTATTAATTAGATAACTATACATCTACAGTTTTTAAATAATCTAATGTTGGGTTGCACCATAGACTAACCATATGAATGGATTATCTCTGGTTGCTCCAACAGGGATCAACTATTTTGAATCTGCTCCCAAAATAGCATTGTACTATTGTACTGATCCTGGATCAAGATTGATCTTGCTTGGTGCAACCCAAGATTATTCAATTAGTACTTTCTAATATTCTTAGGGCCGGTTCATGAGCTCGGGATTTAGCCAAGTAAAAGACTAAAACGGGTGGCCACCATAGCATCGACAAACATTAGCTTCGACACTGTGTACTAAGAGCTCTCTATGCTGCTAACCCACTAACCTGTCGATACAAACGTTTGTCGATGCTACGGTAGCCACCCGTTTTAGTCTAGGACTTGGCTAAATCCCGAGCTCATGTACCGGCCCTTATAGTTCAAGTACTGACTAATACAGTATTCATCAATTTTTTCATCATAATTTGTAATGTGTTATGATGATCAAAGCTGATGTGATTGTATAAGCTTGATTGAAATATTATAAATTAATCAGTGAGGAATACAATAAATTGTACGATGCCCAACAAAAAATTCGCATGTAGTTATGTTTGATTAATGTAGTCTGTTGGGAGCCGTCTGATTCAGTGTTGATCACACAGGAGTGAGAGACACTGCTGGCAAAATGCGTTGAAAGTTTGCCTGCCACTCCCACTGGTTGACCTATGCTATGCTACGCCTGGCTGGAAATTGTATTCCTGCTAATATTTGCTCGCTTTTGCTTCTCTCTCATGAAATGATTATTTCCTCAAAATTATACTGCAGATGAATGCCGCCTATGTATTGATTAGGTCGGTTGCACACGTGTTTGCAACAGTGAAAACGCATTTAAGAGAATGTAGGATACTGATTTCCAAAACTCTACTGTTGTATCTCAAATCGTCCATCTATTTTCTATTTATTGTGGGTCAAGTGGAGGAACCTCTAACCCGCCCACAACACTTCAGTCATGTTCAAAGTTCAAGAAAGAGAATCAATTATGTACCCATTTATTTGTTCTTGTATTTTTCTCATTAAACAGTTTTATATTGAATACAATCAAAATTTAACCTAGAACTCAAAACTCGCTTTAGATCCTTTTCATGCCATTACCCCCCTGGGATGGATTAACAATTATTCATTATATTAAAAATTGATTGAGCTTCAAATTTTTTGAGCTTCGTATTCAAATTCTTTAATTTTAGATCTCCAACTCATATTATCGAGTGTATAGCCATTGATCGTAATCATGAAAGTAACTGTGAAAATTAGAGGGAACTGTGTTGTAGGGGAATATTATTTAACCCATTCATTCAAACAAGTACAAATAATTTAGAACTGTGTAAGTACTGTGTTTACTTAGTGAAGTAAGAACATTGACATAGGATAGTTTAAACGTCGATTAAAAAAGTTTAATTTAGAGGAGTGTCTTGGTTTTTTCACATCATGGGATGGAATATCCTCATCAAATCAGCGGTTTGTCAAATTTTATTGTAACTAGTTCATTTAAAATCTATTGCAAACCCATATCCAGGCTGATCTATCTGTCTTTTCGCGTTAATCGTGTTTTCCTATTCACCTATTCAGTCCACCTTGAACATTTTCTGTCAATGTGACGAATTGGAAAATAAATAGGAACGAAATGCCCCCTTTTTTGGGAACTAGCATTGGAACAGCCCCCGGGGAATCAATCAAGTCCGCATCAGCCTCTATCGGATGATTGGAGCTCGGCGGTTTTTTACCTCCTAACCACCAGCTACGCGTTTTACATGAAAAACATCTCATCATCCTTCATTGAATTCCGTTCTGGGTCGAATACGCCGAATTGAATTCCAATTGAACGCATTACTTCTGCAGGTACATAAATGTGGCATTGCTTGGTTGAATTTGGCCTCTATTTTTGTGGAATGTTTATTCCGATGTAGATTTATGTATGGAATTCATCGATTTAATTGGGATATTTTATTGGAACGTTGAGTCAATACTAGATTTTGAATGACAATTTTGAATGATTGAACGTTGAGCTCAGTCGGAGAGGGGCTCAAAAAACTTTTTATAATTTGTTTAAAATGATAATATTGCTAATATTATTATTATTATATTATTTATAATGATAATAATATTGCTTATTACACTATTTACCATACCATGATGATCTTTGAATTAATGAAGGATGAATCTGAAAACATTTTCTGCATTCTGATTTATGTTCTTCAATTGAGGATGAAACACTATTATAACTATACACCGTCTTTCTCAATCATAACTGTGTATGGAAATATTCTTTACATTATGCATATCCTTCATTCTTAAGTTTACAAATACTTGGAAAATATTAATAATATTGCATTGTTGTAAAATTAAAAAGTAACTAATACGATGAAATTGAGACTTCCTCACAAATGAAAGGAATTTATACTTATAATGTAGGCTATTTATATTTGAATCAGTACAATAATAGGGGGATACTATAGAAATAAGTAGTAAATTTGTTGAAAGATGATAAAAAATTGAAATGTTCTTCAGTCTAACAATGATGTCTTACAACGACAAAACTGACGTAAGTACAACGGTCTTAACGTCGTAACGGTTATAACTTCAATGTGAGTTTAATGTTTTTCTGCTTTTAATGTTTAAAAAAATCACGTAAAACGATACTGGATACTCCAAGTGAAAACATTCGTTGGTGGGTGATGCTTGATGATTGCACTGAGAATATTTTCCATGTATAATTTTTCTCTCTGGTTTAATTTTTCAGAGATTTCCTGCTTGGACAAATTGTTTTCATATCGGTCTTATGCAGATTCAAGCATTGAAATGATCTATTTTCAGAAGTACCTAACCTTGTTATTATTAGTCGGCAGAATCAAAATGCAAAGCTAACCTTCAACCTAGAAATGCAAAGCAGAGCGGAATTTCTTGCTTGCAGAGAGCACCCCTTTAATTTTAGATGCTAGTCGGGCTCAATCGATTTCTGCTTCATTCGAGTGGTTGAGAGTAGCAAAAAAGTACTTCGGCCCTTCACTCTACTCCCACGCTTAGCTGTCTTCGGGAAGAACTTTCCTCATACCACTTGAGTCGCAGCTGCAGGTTCTTTGTTTTTTTAATAAAAATAAACTTGAAAGACCATCGCAATATAAATTTTTACCTACTTACTCTCTAATAATCATGATCTTTCACCATATATTTCGCCAAATTAGAAGTTTTGTCTTACCAATCTTTTTTAACTGTTCTAGAATAATCATAATGTTTTACCATATATTACGCGAAATTAGAAGTTGTGTTTTAGTTTTACCAGTTTTTTCCTACCTACTCCCAATAATCATAATGTTTTACCATATTTTGCATGGATGAGTTATTTCTCAAACCATCAAAATTTCATATTTTCTCATTGTAAGTGTTTGAAAGTTTTTTAAAAAGGAATAATACCCCAGTAAATCAGAACATTCTTATTATTAGGAATTTTGTTATTTCCTTAAGGATTTAATGATCTCTGTTTCTGTCTCAGTTCAATTTTCTTCATTTTCTGTGTCACTGTTTTCTTAGATAATGATCGCTATCTCCTGCGGCGATGAACTCTCATACTTCTCTATTAAAAAACATACTTCAGTATTAACGCATATTTGATCAGAATCTCATTGCACCAAAGCTAATCTAACTTATACGTTAATCTAAACTTATAAAAATTTGATGGAGCTCAATTGGGATATCGTTGCGTTTATTTTCTTCAAATATGCTAATTGAATTTACTTAGTGTTCGTGCAATGCTGAACGTTCAGTTGAATGTATTAACAAGCTTGTAACTTTACAGTATTCTTTCATGATATTGAATTAAATTATCCTTTTATAATTTTAGGAGAACTCAACGACCACATACTATCAAATTGCTCCTATGAAGTCGTTGGTAGAATTTGTCTTTTTACCAGTTTTTTCTTACCTACTCTCTAATAATCATGTTTCATCATGTATTCCTAATTGTTTTTCATTATTCCATAATTGTTTCATGTCATTCCTAATTAATTATTGAAGTGCAACAATTCGTTTCCGAAAATGTCATTTAATGGTGGTTTTCAAGTCGTTAACTCTTTATAGAGTACTCTGTACTACAACGTGATCTAGTACTTGGCACAGTACTAAGTATAAGTACTCTGTTAAATTTGTGCTCAGTGCATGGTTATCAATTTCTTTGATTACTTACCATTTATCATCAAGCCAAGTGATTTTCCATTACGGCTTCCTAATAACTCCAGTAAGCACCGTCAAGCGTCCCACAGTGCATTTAACAGAAAATGCCTTTTTGTAATCCTTAATAGCTTCCGTTCTCATTTTAGCATTTCCTTCTTATTGTTTTTCCTCTCCCTCCCCTCTCTCTTTCTATTTTCCTATCTCTCTTTTCTCTCTCTCCATCTTCCTCTCTCCTTCCATTTCTCTGTTCTATTTGTCCGTTATTCAGATTACTTTTCCAATTCGCCTTGTAGAACAAACGACTTCAACAACTCAATAAAGCGGAGAACTGAATGTTTGGAATTAATCTTTCTCTGAAGCATTGTTTTACTTCCAGGCTGAGTCCTACTTCTTAATGGTTGTAATTCTCGTTTGCAGGTGTTGTTCCGTTTTACATCGTTCGGTCTGATTGCTTTGTCTGGCTTTGAAGAAGTTTGTTGGTAAACAGTTGGCTGAAAATAAATGGTAGTAAAAGTGGTCGAATTTGTCATAAATTATTATTATCATGTAAACTCTGTAACTGATCGTCATAACTTACTATTTCTACCCTGTTTGCAAACTGGTTTAATCTATCGCTATACATCAACGAAACATAATTCAATTCAAATAAAAAATAATTTGAAAAAATAATTCTCAAGAATGCAGAATAAGGTATCAGGGCACTAATTTCATGTGGAACTGATTCATTTTTTGTTATTTATTCATTTAAAACTGTATATTGTAGGATTTCATTTATAACTTTACTGTTTATTCATTTATTTATTCAAGAATGTACAATTATTAACTCATAGAATGAAGACAAAATCACAAAGTTCAAAACATTTTATTTTCCTAATCATTTCAAATGAAGGCTATGTTCACATTCACTATCAATCACAAATTTTCACTTCCGTAGCTATCAATTCCGAGTTATCAATTTATACAGTAATTTGAAAAGGTCAATTTAAAAGCCAAAAAAGCATTAAAAAAAGAGTAAAATGATTCCGAAAATATCACATTTCACTTAAAATCTTCAATCCGAAAATAAGAAGACATCTGTTGGTAATTCTTCCTCAATAGTCCGATTCTGGAATGGTTCTTCAAGTTTTGCACTTTTAGTAGACTATACTTACACTATGTAGTAGACTGTTTATTAAACCAGGTAAGAACTGCTGATCTTAAACCGTCAATCTATTAACGGGAGCGGGAGGTCCTAGGCTCAGATCGGGGATGTTGCACAGAGTCAAGGTCTCACAGAGACAAGGTGTTGTTTTTAAACGATAGCAGTGTCATAGAGTCAAGGTTTCGTAGAAGCAAGTAGTTATAAAAGGAGCAGTGTCACAGAAGCAAGGTCTCATTCAGACAAGGTGCCAGTTTTAAAATAATGTGCAGTTTCACTGAGTCAAGGTCCCACAGAGGCAAGGTGCTGTTTTTAAATAGCAGTGTCATAGAGTCAAGGTGTCACAGAAGCAAGGTCGTGTGGCGTGTTGCCTACATATGAACATGAAGGCGTTCCATTTGTTTTAATAAATTGAACGTCTGCTATATTAAATCATCTTCTATCTTCTATATTATTAAAAGGCGAACATATTTTTAGTAAACGGAACTCCTCCGTGGTTTCTCAACCGATTTTGTTAGTTCACGTCTCATTGTCTTACATTTTGAAAATTATCTGGAGCTGAGGAATGAACGATCAAAGTTTTGGGGCGCTGAAAATTTTCACATTTCAACTTATGATTTGATGATCAGCTGTTTTGAAACGAAAATTAGATTTTTCATTGTTCATTGCACTGGCAAGGGCATTTGAGCAGAGAGAAAAAAAGAAAGATGGAGGAAGCGTTAGAGAACGGAAGAGAGAGAAAGCATAAGATAAAGAAGAAGAGAGAGAGAGAAAGCATAAGATAAAGAAGAAGAGAGAGAGAGAGAACAGAAGAAGAGAGAGAAAGAACAGAAGAAGAAGAAGAAGTAGAAGAAGGAGAAAAAGGAAAAGAAGGAGAAGAAGAAGAAGAAGAAGAAGAAGAAGAAAGAAGAAGAAGAAGAAGAAGAAGAAGAAGAAGAAATGAGATTAAGAGAATTAATAGTAGAATTATATAGAATATCAAGTAGGTTTTATCTACGGCTGCCACTTTTATAGAGAGATGTAAATAATTAAGTTATATTCATATCGGTTTAGAAGCTAACCAATAGTGTTGTTATCGCGAGCAATATGATCCAATCGAGTTCCTTGGCGCGCGGCAGATGAACGAAGCGCGAACTTTGAGAATTCCCGCCTAGCATCTCAACCTCTATATCGTTTTTCGTTTTAGGAAGGGGAAGGAGTCATAGGAGAATTCTACAAAAAATCATGGACATACCATTAACATTTCCCTGAATTTTCTAATCAATCCGTCCAAATTTAACAAAATTATAAGCATTTTTCAAAATCGATGCTAGTTTAGAATCAAAATAGAATAATATCCGTATCTCCTACCTAGACAATGTACTAATCTTTGAGTTCTAATTTTATTTTTGTTAAAATGATAATTTAAGCATTTTTAGCATGAAAATACACTAAATGACTTCTATCTTTATAAATCGAAGATTGTTTCAATATCTTATTTTAATTTCCTATTTCCTTCTAGCTTATTATTATTTCTCCTAGAAGAAGAAGATGAAGAAGAAGGAGGAGGAGGAGGAGGAGGAGGAGGAGGAGAAGAAGAAGAAGAAGAAGAAGAAGAAGAAGAAGAAGAAGAAGAAGAAGAAGAAGAAGAAGAAGAAGAAGAAGAAGAAGAAGAAGAAGAAGAAGAGGAAGAAGAAAAGAAGAAGAAGAGGAAGAAAAGGAAGAAGAAAAAGAAGAAGAAGAGGAAGAAGAAAAGGAAAAGGAAGAAGAAGAAGGAGGAGAGTAAGAAGAAGAGGAGGAAGAGGAGGAAGAAGAAGAAGAAAAGGAAAAGGAAGAAGAAGAAGAAGAAGAAGAAGAAGAAGAAGAAGTTGGAGAAGAATGAAAAAATTTAGAAAATGTTGGAAAACTATATTGATCGGCTGTTCAACAATACTGCAAATTATATTTTTTATTTAGATAGCCAGCCATGTGATACTTTTAATTCTTCACTGGGTAGTGAAGGCATCTTTGTCGAGGGAGTAGCTGGAGAGTATTGATTTCATAATTTGAAGTATTGTATTCCAGAATTCAATTGTGATTCAGTATGTAGAAAATTTACATTTGAAATGTATTTTTCATAGTTCAATAAAGTCGGATATTCGTGCGACCCAGTATAACCTAGTATATTTTTATGTTATGAACATGAAGGCAATCCATTTGTTTTAATAAATTGAACGTCTGCTGTAATTTTATTAAAATCATATTTTTTCATATTATGTATAGCGCGATCCATTTAACTTGACAGATATTAGCTGATTTGGTAATAATTGTACAGTGACTTCGATACAATAAGCAAGATACTTTAAGGTCTTAAAGACATTTAAAGTCGTTGAAAAGCCTTTTTAAAGAAGACCTTTCAAAGAATAACTTTTAAAATACCTTTTCAATAATCTGCGAGATTCAGCATTTGTAGGTTAAGTATTGTGATAATATGCTCGTCGATCATATGTTTTATGACAAGTTAAAAGGATCCTGCTATATATATTAGACCTTTACAACGAAAAATCATGTTAATATATATCTAAATCTATATAAAAGCGAAATGGCACTCACTCACTGACATCTAAGATTCCGCCATTTTGAATCAAGAAACGTGATTTTCTCAGAATCTAATCCAAATGGCGTTAACTTCTACATAAATTTGAGAAAGTGCAAACAAATTTTCATTCAATAATTTATAAAGAAGAGGCTTTTTTCCAATATGGCGGCTCAAATTTTCATCTGAAAACTTTCCCACATACCATTCGAATCAGCTTTTGACGCTCTATACAATGAAAAAAAGAATTTTTCAAAAATTCAAATATTTAAAAAGTTGAGAATTTTCACCCCTAGACGCACTCACCCCCCAATCGCCCGAAAAAGTTCAAATCTCAAAAAAGTCACCTACTCACTTTCTCTACCATTTCCCGTCGAGAAAACCGAAAATTTCCTTCAGACAAAGATTTTCAAAAATTGACCACTATTTCGCGCACCAACCTGTATCTATAAAAAATATAGCAAACTTCAAAAAACGAAAAAATCTCTTTGAAAAACTGAATCGATTGGCATTTGAAATTTTTCAAATATCTCTGAGCTGAAAAAGTTGACTTTTTCAGCCCCCCCCCCCCCCCAGTACCCCCAAAATTGTCCAAAAATTAAATAAAACAATCCAAACGTGTAGAGAATCGCTTCCTCTTCCATTTTAAGCAATAAAAAAAATCAAAATTTCTCAAAAAATAATTTTCGCGGTTATAAAAAAAGGATGGCACTTTTCGAAAATGTCAGATTTTTCCCGACGGTTTCAGCCAAAATCGAATCAATCCCCCACGGATTGTGAAACCACGGAGGAGTTCCGTTTACTAAAAATATGTTCGCCTTTTAATAATATAGAAGATAGAAGATGATTTAATATAGCAGACGTTCAATTTATTAAACCAAATGGAACGCCTTCATGTTCATATGTAGGCAACACGCCACACGACCTTGCTTCTGTGACACCTTGACTCTATGACACTGCTATTTAAAAACAGCACCTTGCCTCTGTGGGACCTTGACTCAGTGAAACTGCACATTATTTTAAAACTGGCACCTTGTCTGAATGAGACCTTGCTTCTGTGACACTGCTCCTTTTATAACTACTTGCTTCTATGAAACCTTGTCTCTATGACACTGCTCTCGTTTAAAAACAACACCTTGTCTCTGTGAGACCTTGACTCTGTGCAACTTACCCCTCAGATCGGGTTTCATCAGGTCTGTTCCTCTCCTCTTATGACGCACAGACACCGGATCGGGTAAAAATTACCCAGCCCAGTATGGTATTGCACAGTGCTTTTAACCGCCAAGTAACCACCAAGTAATTCGATATTGTGCCCCGACAAGTCAACACTATACTGCCACACTGACTCATTTGTTGGATTTCATGGGAAAAGCGAAGCTCTACTGTCACTAGTCTGATGTACTTTGAAACACTATCTGTTATACTCTGAAACACTTTTAATTGTTTTGAACCTGACTTCTAATAGAATTTAACTGACTTAATAGAATTTATTTAGTCCAGTACATTTTCGACTTGAACGGTTTTCAATCATTCACCTATTCCATTATTTACAATTGAGAGTATAATATGTTGTATACGAGTATGTACAATTGAGATAGCCTATATGTTATACTCTTATGTTGTACAACATGATTAAGACCAGAACTGTTACTCTTCCAATTTTCATTAATAGTCCAAATTCAGGTTATGTCATCCAGTATCATCTCACTAAATCATCAATTTCCTTTCCGAAAACAAAGGCAGAACCATTTTAGAAATTTAAAGTGAAAGACAAGGTGCTTTTAAAAGATGTTGAATCAGTATGTTATTTCATGCTGACAAGCTGTAAGAAGCCTGAGGGAAAGGCTCTATAGAATACGATACTACTAATTCTAATATTTCATCCATTTCGACATTCATTCATTACATGTTTAGTATTTTAGGTAAAAAAGTTGCTCATTATTTTCAAGACTAATCTAAATCAATTGTTGAAAAAAGAATATTATCGTATTGTGAACTAGAGTAATGTGACAATAACAATAGAAATTGCATCCTAGAATGAATATTATGACTAATAGCTCAATAAGAGTTATCTCAAGTTCACTTGGATTATCTGTTTTAGGATAGGCTTACAAAATGTTGGCTACAGTTGTGAAAAGTCGTTATGGTTCATCACTTTGTTGAGATAATTGAAATCTTGGTCATTTTGTTATCGCTACTCGTGGTAAATTATTTTTCAAATCTCTTCTCCAGTTAACGACTTGCGACTTATCTTCGAATTCTCTACTGAGTCATCTGTCATAAACATGACGTATGAACATGATAAATATTGTGCATCATATTGTTGGAAACCTTGTTTTAAAGAGGAAAAGTGGAACTATAAATTCATTATCTTTCTTGCTTGAATGTTCTACGTTTTTCTGGAAAATGAATATGACATCCAGATCCAGTGTGATTTACTTTAGTGAGCTTTCTAGAATTTTGGAAATTACAATTACGTCATCAAAATTGATCTTCGGTCACTCATGAAGTTCAAGTAGATCAGAGCTCAAAAAACTAACTCTATAAATAAAACTAGAGGGAATTGAATAAAAATATACAATATGGGTGGAGAGAAGCTTGGATAGGATGAAAGAATGCAGAAAAAATTATGTTAAAAATTGGAGAAGAAAGGAGGAAAACGGATTGTGAGTGAAGGAGAAAAAATACAAACGACATAATAATCCATCATTTTGGATTTTCTGCAATGCACAGGCCTCTCAAAAAAATGAACTACTGTATGCTAGATAATGGAAGCCGAAATTGAATACGTCTGATTAATGATGGCTGGAAAAATTCGAAGAGAGCAAGCGTGGTTCATAGTGGTAGAAAAATGTAAAAAAGAGTCAGCCACATCATAAATCAGTCTATTCTGATGTGTATGAAGCTAGAATTTTTGAAAATAATCATATTCAATTGATACATTGCAGTTCGTAATGGATCAAGAAATAATCATCCTTATTTATTTCTCCAAACACTGGACAGTAATACTATTGATTTTAATCAAGTAATTCACAGTATAAAATAAATATTAATAAGTTTAATTTGATTCTTTACCAGCCTACAAAGTAGGATACTGTTTATCAGTGTGTAGATATTAAAACAATGAACAATTTATTCTGAACTGAAACGTATGATGGTGTAATGTTTATCATCTAATTGCTCCTTTCACTTGTCACCGAAGCATCGATGGTTCAGTGGTAGAATGCTCGCCTGCCACGCGGGCGGCCCGGGTTCGATTCCCGGTCGATGCAATTATTTTTTGCCGTGTAGTTTTCGTCTTGAAAAAATTAAAATACCTAAATAAATTGTATTGTTGTCATTAAGAGGATTTCAACTGAATTACTTTGTGTAAAACGTAGTCAACAATAATTGAGTCGGAGTTTGTTTTATCTGGTATTTTTTACATTTGTAGCTTATAAATACATTGTCATGAATTTTTTCCAAAAATACTCCCATTGAAGCAAATTTTTGTTACATCATGAATTTCATTTTATTCAGATTTGCAAGAAAAATAATACTTCTTTCCCAAAAATAACAAATTTACTACAGAACAAAATTTTCCTTTTTTGTAAATCACGATTTTTTTCATTATTATTGGACTCAGGAGAAACCATTCATTTTTCATCATGATACATTTTTTCGTTATCACAATACAGTATATTGTCATGTGTGTACTCATGATAAACCTTTTAATTATTTATAGGAAATGTAAATTATCACTGGAAATATAGCAGGATTCTTTTAAACTGTCAGAAAACAGCTGATTGATGTACGCTCGTTTACTAACGTTAAATCAGCTGTTTTCTGACAAGTTAAAAGAATCCTGCTACATGTCCAATTTGATACACCTTCCACAGACTGCTTCTATCTTGTAATCTCCTTCAATCTTGTGTTCGATTCATTAAAATTGTTATTTGCATATCAGATAAGTAATAAATAAATTACAAACATTTATTCCAAACTTTATATCTCTTTGCAAAATCAAAAAGGCGCCTCAAAGTTCTCTTTTGTGGAGTAATCTTTTACTTTTAATAACTTATTTTTTATTTAATTTATTTTTTAAATTTTACAATTGATTTAATTCAATCTGGACCCAGTCCATACCGGTTATCTCACGACAATGTTAATAAATGCGTTCATCAGAATAATCAATTAATAGTAATTGAATATTCAATAATCTGATGAGCGAAATAAACATGTCGGACGAATTTGTGTTTGGATCGATGGCATATTTCATGCACTAGAAAAATGTCTCGCACGCCACTCCCCTCCAGTTATAAAGTGATAAATTATGTTATCATGGCTGGAAATTTGTTCTGTTGGGGACAGATTGCAACGACATGGCTGAACAACGCTAATAAACAAATTAGTCCATGCCAAAAAGCTCTGTCGTTCTCGTTTTAATTGAGACTAGTCAAGCGAACGAACGCGTTATTAGACATTATAAATAACAATGACATGGATTGTCAGTGGTGGAATTTTGTTTGAAGGGCTTTCATAGATGTGTTGCTGAAGTACATGCTGGAAATAGTGTATTCAATTGATAAAAATGGCACTTTATAGATAGTGTATATTGTTTCAACTTCCATTAGTAATTGAAAACTTATTCATCAGAACATGCACAATCTATAAAAAGGAACAGACAAACAGTTCAAAATTTACGTTCTACCTAATTGATAAAAACATCTATAATGTTATGTTGAGATTTCTCTTCTTCATTGATTTAAAAATAGAAATTATGATAATATTATCGATTTTGAATATGAAAGGTCAATATAGAAGTCCAAAAAATAATTGACTCTCCTCTTCAAATATTTCGCCCAAAATAAACACATCTTAATTAATTGACTTTCAAATTCTTAGATCATTTTCAGTTGTGCCTACATAATCTGAAAATACTCATTACTCTTATTTAATTACATTGATAAGCCAAACAATGAATTTCCTTCAGTATTGATTTAATTCCATTTAATAACACACAATTTCCAATAAATTATTCAAAAACATAATATATTATGATAACATACAACAATAACAACAACACAATGATAAACAGCGATCAGGTAACGTCATCATTGCCCGGGGTTTCTCAGTTGTTCAATAAACTATTGAATCAACAATTTATTTTGCATTTGAAAACACATGTTTATTGATTCAATACTGCTATTGGATCCATAAACTGTTTATTGAACGACTGAGAAACCGGGCATAAAATTCTTGTTAAGTTTGTGGCACCAATATAGTTCAGTTTCTCTTCAAAGGGCCGGTTTCTCCAACGACAGTTTGGTTTAAACTTAAGTTTTACCACTCATTTGATGCTAACATTGAATCAAATGGTCAGCTATTCGAGACATCAGGCTTTCTGACAAAAAGTTTCTAGTGAGTGAGGTAAAACCCAAGTTTAAACTAAAATCAGTTTAACTGACGTTGGAGAAACCGGCCCTAAATGATGATTAAGTTCGATACCTTCATCAATTGTTATTTTAAGTCTTGGTTATTATTAGATTTGGGTTATGCTGATACCCTAGCTAGAGCGAGAGTTGATAACAATTATGGATTGGTAACCATATTGGATTGATACCATTTCTTGTGAAAGATTGGTAAGGAAAAATTTCCTTGAATCTTAAGGAAAGATTTCACGAGATTGTAAGGAAAAGTGAGTTCACCTTTCACATTAGGCAGGCAAACGTAAACTTATTACTGTAATCACAAAGTGAGAAGGTGAAATTCGGAAGATGTTCTACAATCTAATATCTTTATCCTTGATGTTTTGAAAGGGTAACTTTAAATCTTGTTTTGCTACTGTCATTTTTTCCAACTTTTTTCATCACACTCGCGCCGAATAGAATCTGGAAGATGGAGACGCCGGGGCTTACTGTATAAAACTTCCTAAGCAGCTTTACTTTCACTATCTCTGGTGTACGTGTCTCTGTTTGTATGTAGATTCTCTGGCCTTCAGATTCTTCCCTTCTTGGATTTTCCGTTCTAATCTTTTCATCGACCTGTGTTGTGAACTTTTTGAAAACTCGATGTTCCTGTATTTGTTTTTCACTGACACAAATCTTAAATTGATGAGTTGATCTGAAAATCTGAAAAATTCTGGGGCCTGTTCCGAGTCCTGTAATACAGAAAATAGGCAGACACACACTAAACGTATAAATGTTTTACATTTACTTAGTACGTCGTGCTATTCCTTTGCAGTGTGTGTCCGTCATTTTCCTGTTCCACAGTACTTCAAAATCCATATTAAACAGGTCCCTGAAGATGATGGAAATGTGATGATGTTTTGTTGTCAATGGAAAAACAAATACGTTTTGTAGTAGATCTACATGATCTTATTTTGAATTAATTTGTTCCTTTATTACTTGAAAACCAATCACATCAAATTCAACTCCCGTAGAATGACGTCATCCTATGAAGTTTAATAGGTGAATCATTTATTTAGCTCCGTTAAGTGACGTGATTTTCATGCTGGTTAAATTCAATTCTTCTTTAAATGACGTCATTTTTATAGCTGTTAAATTCAGCAGTTCATGCAATCGGTCTTTTTTCTTTCATTGCAGTGGTGGAGGTGATATTGTGGTGAATAACCGCAATATGTATGACTTGGTTGTTTTTGTGACATTGATCACTTGTAATATTCCATTGTTTTAATAAAATATGTGGTAGTGACATCATCCAGGTCATATTATTTATGCATGAACTGTTTATTATTAGACGTATTATCATTTTTATTTATTATTGTGACTTCTCATCTCATTTTGGTTTTTTTCTTTGTTCACAGGTGAGTGTTAATGCTGAATACTGTCCTCTGGAATTATGAATAGGTAAAATTGCTCTTTCTATTATTAATAAGTCGCTATTAATAAGTTGATTGTTTCATATACTTTTTTGAAATTCTTAAGCCCTTCTTTCAAATTCTTCTTTTTATTCTTCCTCTTTTTCTTCTTCTTCTTCTTCTTCTTCTTCTTCTTCTTCTTCTTCTTCTCCTCCTTCTTCCTCCTCCTCCTCCTCCTCTTCTTCTCCTCCCTCTTCCATCTCCTTCTCCTCCTCCTCCTCCTCCTCCTCTTCTTCCTCCTCTCCCTTCTTCTCCCAACCTATTTCTTCTCTTCCTTTCTTGCGTCCCTTTTTTTCCTATACTTTTTCTATACTCCTCTCTTCTCCTCTCACTCCTCTGCTTCCTTCTCTCCTCTCGCTTCTCTTCCTCTCTTACTCATCCCATCCCTCCCTTCCCTCCCTTCTAACTCTCTCTCTATCTCTCTCTCACACACTCTCTCTCCAATCCTCTGCCCCATACTAACCCCTCCTTCCTTCATTAGATGGCCTTTTTTTCTGATTCACAATTAATTTAGCCTCGCATTTTTGGGAGATATTTTCGTATTAAACAATCGTTGTAGGCCTAAGCGCCGGCGGCTATTGAAAAACAACGCGTTGTTTAAAAAGCCGTGCATGCATTGAGCTCTGCGCCAGAGTAGAGCCCAGTGGACTGCTGCTGATATTACGTAATGAAACTGCGGAATGTTTTCGGAAGCCTTCCAACAACAAGCGGCGTTATGAAAGCTGATTAAGGGGCTTCGATCGCTGCTGCTTTTCCTGCATCCCCTAAATGAGCGACTTGCCTCTGTGTTGTTATTAATATTACACCCAAGAAAGTCGACACCCTTTAAAACTCGTGGAAAGTTTTTTCCCCCTATTGATTTAAAAGAGATTTAGTGTGGAATTGTTCAAACAGTAAAATCCGGGGGACTGTTCTATGAAAACTGGGAAGTCTTGTGAAACAGGAATAGCTTTCCTTAAGATATTAAAATACTAGACGGGTTTCGATGGCGTATTATGAGTTTAGTAGAGTTTGTCTATGCCTATACTTGAATAGATGTAACTTCCGTATTGGAATACATTGTATTCCTCT
Source organism: Laodelphax striatellus (assembly GCA_017141395.1). NCBI lineage: Eukaryota > Metazoa > Arthropoda > Insecta > Hemiptera > Delphacidae > Laodelphax > Laodelphax striatellus. The sequence continues at coordinate 18,368,002 of CM029538.1, read as the reverse complement.
ATCTTATACGTGCGGAAGTTATATCCATTCAAGTGTAGTGTGATTGTATCTTATGATCACCTGTTCCGGTTTTACAGGACTTATAAACTTCTTCAAAACGGGCCCCTAATTGAAAATGTAAATATTATTCAATCTTTTGGGCAATCTTGACCCTTCAATTTAAATTTTTTATTTATTCGTTTATACATCTACAAAATCTTTAATCCTATTGTCACGCTTTCTTCTACGCCCCATTTCAATTCCCCCTTGCACCCTCTACACCTAACCCTCTTAACCTAACCTAACCCAATCTCACATAACCTAACCATCTCAACCTCTTCTAACCTAATATTACATAACCTAACCATCATTACATCTTCTAACCTTATATTATGTAACCTCACCTCACCTAACCTAATCGAATCTGATTCCCGATTATTATTGATTGATACTTGACCTTTCAAGATTTCAGTTTTCATGGATCAATAATAGAGAGATTATTTTTAAAACATTCAATTCTCTAGTTCACAGTTTAGTCTGGTCTCCTCCCACTTTATTATGATTGATTGTTCCATCGAGTTGTCCAACATTTTGGGTGTGTTTCCATATGAAATAGTTCGGCAATCACCGGGCTGTAACCATCACCGGAGAAGTTGGCGAATTTCAACAGGATGCCAATAGTACGCATAGGCATGCGATGCAATGCGATTACAGTAGGAAACAGTCAACCATTCATTCGTGACACACACGCGCTGTGTTTTTCCTGTCAGTGCGGCAGCTTCCAGCTTGTAATTGACGGTGGATGGTTTTTGCGAAATGCCTGCTGACATCCCAAACGGCTCTGCAAATCGCGTTTCCTACCAAATGACGTTCCGGGGGAAAACGGGGGAAGAGTTGAGGAGGAGAAAGATTAGTATGGAGAGGGAAAGGAGAAAGAGTGTAGAGAATGTGAAGGAGAAAGAGAGGAGAAAGGAGAGAGAGATTGAAAGGAGAGAGAGGGTGAGAAGAGAAGGTTTGAGGAGGATATAGATTGATGAAGAGAGAAGAATAACAATGTGAGTGAGAAGAGAGAAAGAGAGTGAGAAAAGAATGTATGGGTATGAGGAAAAATAGAAAGAGAGAGTGAGTGAGAGAGTGCATAGCTGAGAGAGATTTTCCTTATTACAATTTTTCAGCCTACTCGCGGCCGAATGGGGGCTCCCCCCACTGCGCTTAGTTGATTCAAGTGCTATTCTGAAAAATTATGCTCCACTTATGACTAAATCTCATATACATCTAATCATTTGTATGAGTGATTCATTCAATAATTGTCTTTATAAAGGGCGAATTTGGGCAAACGGTACACTCTGCTCCACAAATCTCCACAATGTATATAATTGTAAATCTAAGTACTGATAAAATAGAATGGAAAGAGAGGGAGAGAAGATTGAAGAGAGATAGAGATAAGTGAGAGAGTGTGAAATTCATGAGTGTGAAATTATAAAATGAATATGAGATGTTTTTTTGAAAAATTAATTAATTGAAGATTGTGTTTGTGAGAAACAGAAGAGCAGCAGTAGTAGAGTATAAAAGTTATGAAACGAAAAAAGGAGGTAAAGCTAGTCAAAGAGTCTATGAGGGAGAGAGAGTGTATAAGAGTGTGAAACCGAGTAAGAGTGTGTGAGTGTCTGTTAGTGGAAGAGTTTATGGGCATAGATAACAGATTAGAACTCCTATCTCTTCTCTATGGTATGGATGAATAGACAGAGAGAGTAAACGACAGAGAATTTGTTAAAATTTGCCCCCTGGAATCAGGATATTCGCAAAAACGAGACAGCACACCTATCGGCATCAATTTTGTTGCTTGATCCCCTTTTTCTGAGTATAACTGCCATTAGTTTGGTACTCCTGAAAGATAAGCAAATGAACGCACGTTTGCCTGCGCCCATATATTTCAATAGAGTTGTTCAAATGTAGAGGTACAGAGGTATCCGGGTATAAAGGTTTTATGTATTCGATAACGGTTAATACTCATCAACATGATGAATGTTTTGATATGTTACGTCGATAATTTTTATTCTGCCGATGATGCCGTCATGAGTTTTTTGTGCGTGGGTAATGAGTTGAAGGATTAATGATGCTAAAAATGCCAGACCGAACGGGATACGAACCCATGACCAGTACAGTGATAGCTGGTTGAAGTAGCGACGCTCAGCCCACTAAAATACGCAATCTCACTAGCATTGTTTTTCAGATCTTTGAAAACTTGTTGCAAGAAGTAATGTCGGTTATTTATTATCAATCAACGTTGCAACAACTTTGTTACATTTCAAGAAACTTGACAGCAATCGCTATCAGATAATAAAATAGTACATCTGTACATCCTCCACATTCAGCTAAATTATTTGGAAACCACTATATAGGAACATCGTGATGATCAAACGTATTCCGAACCTGTTCACATTTCATTACATTCAATTTTCAATTCAAATAATTTTACTTCCTAAAACATTCACAATTTATTACATTTAATTAACAAATCAAATAATTTTACTATCAAAAACATTCACAATTTATTACATTTAATTAACAAATGAAATAATTTTACTGTCGAAAACAAACTTATAATCACAAAAAACACAAGTTATAAAAAAAAAACTTATCAGATAATGTTTAAATTCAAATAAAATGTAATGTTCATAAATCCAGAAAATTTGATAAGTTTAATTGACAGAATTATCAAATCATTGAAGGATTAACAGGATTTCCACTCAATCAGCAAACATCGCCTTGAACCGAGATAACAATGAATGAAACCGGTGTGTTATGAAAGCCATGTGTGTAGCTGCGTGTTATTGAGTGACACGGGCCAAAACCAATGGTGGACGTCCCTCGGGCTGGATTAGAACAGCTTTATTACTCTGCTGGTCTGCGGTCGAGTGGAATTGTGGGGCTCCTGTACCCCTCTCCGAAACCCCCATCTGCCCCTATTCACCCTGGGGGCCTTTTCCGCGGCCCTTGATTGAAGTGTAATCTCGAAACTTGCTGTCGTGGAAATTGGATAGTTGGCGTGGGAGGGACTATGAATTGTAAATGCGACAGGTAGCTAGCTACTTGCACAGTTTGCTATTTTCATTTGAATGTTTGTCAACTGAAAATCGGTATGAATGCAAAAAGGTTCGGTTTTCTCGTCTGTTTTATTTCATCTTCTGTATTGTGTGCTGAGTAAAATAATTGTTCAATTCCAATTCTTTCAATTGCTCCATCGTTATACTCATACAGTATCTTTATAGAATGATTGGATTCAACAAACAATACAAATAGGGAAGAGAATTTGCATTAGATTTGCAGTGGCTCAAAACTTCTTGAAGTTGAGTTATTAAAAGGGCCGGTTTCTCCAACGACAGTTGAACCAATTTTTAGTTTAAACTTAGGTTTTACCACTCACTAGAAACTTTTTTTGTCAGAAAGTCCGATGTTCGAACAGCTGACCATTTGATTCAATGTTAGCATCATTGAATCAAATGGTCAGCTGTTCGGATATCGAACTTTCTGACAAAAAAGTTTCTAGTGAGTGGTAAAACCTAAGTTTAAACTAAAAATTGATTTACCTGTCGTTGGAGAAACCGGCCCTTGAAAATCATCAAATTATCACCTTGTAATAAACTTATCTTTAAATTAACTTGGCAATCATCGCTTGTTAGTAATAATTCTGTTGATCAATACTGGCAGGAATCGAAGAAGCATTGTTGTTGGTTAAAATAATGTTGATGATATTGAATGCCTCTAGAGGAAACAAAGTTGACCACGAAGTGGCTAGCCACGCAGCCACCTGCTCCACGACCGGATGGATGCAACCTGGGATGAGGATGAGGAACTGGTGTGGTTAAGAACCGCGAAATCGGAAATTGGTGTCACGTGACCGCTGGTGCATGTATTGTTTCTTATTGTGTGCTACACTTTAAAGTTTGATGTTGAAGTTATAGCTCTACTGTCCTTTTAACAGACGTAGCTTGGGTTTTCATGTATTATTCGAACGAAATTAATAGCAATTTTCTTTATTAATTGTTCAACCAGTTTTTAGATTTAGAAATTTTCAGTCTGTTCAGAATAAATTAGTAGTTTGTTGATGGCAAAATGTTGTGGGGGCTCTCGTCATGAAAAATTTTTCATTGAAAACATTATTTTTGTCTAACCTATTCAAAATCCAAGTTATAATGGTTAAATAATGTGGCTGAAATTGAAGTTTTCTAATGGAAATCAATCAATTTTAAACTCCCCACTTGTTTTAATATTGTTTAATATTGGGTTGCGAAGACTAGCTTATGGTTGAGATGTCAATTATTACACGACATCTTTTTGGTTAATGATCATTCACCTCTGCTGATTTAGTCAAGTGGATGTGAAACTGGCAACCAGCTGGTAGGCCTAAACCCACTTAGGGCTGTTGAGCCATTGACAAACAAAAAAAAAACTTGTTTTAATATCTTGGGTAAGCCAAGAAAATATTGAAAATGATCTTGGTAAAATAAGAATTTTCTTATAAATCTAGGTTTGAATATGGTAAAAGTCAAATAGTCAATTGTTTACATATTATTCAAATTTTCATCAGACATTTTCTTCCTTTCATGGATCCCATTATCATTATACAGTAATTGAAAACAATTGATCTAAATACAATTGATCCAGTAGTTTTGTATCGGATACACATTTAAGAAGAATGCAACACGTCGCGAAGTTTTGTATCCAATTGCTTGTTCAAAGTTGGCAGTACAAAGCAAACTCCGTTGCAAGTTGGCAAGGCGAACTCCGTTACTAATGATGCTTCTATACAACTGCAACTAATAATATAGACTAATAAATTCTTGTCTTATCTGCGATACTGCATTGCTCCGCATCACTTGCTACAGTGCCTCAAATTTGCTTCCAACTTTTGGCTGCTTGGGTTCTGATGTAACCTGAAAATTGCTTCTGGATCAAGAAATATCTCATACCTTCTACTTGAATTAACTAGAAAGCTGCTTTGTCCTCAATTCAATAATATTAGGCTATATTTACTTTTGATGAATGTATGGAAAATCAATCTTTGTAACTGCTGGCGTCATCTACGGTCCGTTTTTGGGAATGAATCAATATCAAGTTAGTAGTGAATTATTGGCTCCGGATATGATATAGCTCTAGATTCAATTTCCGTTGAACACTTTAGTTAGACTGTGTGTGAATATGTAGCGTTTCGTCCGACACCCAAATTCTTGGAAATTAGTAGCGTTTCGTCCGACTGGTTTTCACGCTTCTGTGCGTATTACCAACGAGTAGCGTTTCGTCCGATTTTTGAGACTTCTACCTGACTTCGGAAACCCTTCTGTTATATCACTGGCTAATTACTGTTGTAAATAATCAGTATCAAATAAAATTTGAAATCTGCTTCTTCAGATTCTATAGCTGCAATAGTTGGCTATTTGTATTGCTTCATGTGAATTATTTCTATCAAAGCCACTGATTCGAAGTCAAAGCCTATTTATTTGGATGTAATTACAAGTTTTCCTCCCTATAAAACTGTATCCAGAAGAAGCTCATATAGAAATTTATGCCAATTCATAAACATTGGCAGAAGTTGAATCAATCCAATAATAGCAATGAATTGTGGATGGGTACATTTTAAAAATGGTAGCTTGGATGAAGTAATTTAATCTACTTTCGGCTTCACTTTGGGTAGAACACCTCTGACATCTAGACGGCTGAATAATGAAGTTGTAACTTGAATGACCCAGTAACTGCTGCCATCTTACGACAGAATTCAGAACTAGCTGCGTTGTGCATTGTCGACCAATCAGGGGAGAGAGGCGGAGCTTGGAGGCGTGTCTGTAAAAATTGAAGCTGTAAATCACCCAGTAACTGTAGCCATCTACCGGTCGAATTCAGAACTAGCTGAGTCATTCATTTCTGGCTTATCAAGAGATAGTAGGCGGAGTTTGGAGGCTACATGATTTACAAATTAGGCTACGATTCATGGAAGAATTTTAGACACAGTTTAGCATTGTTCAAGTATTTTCATTGCTGAATAAATAAATAGAAAAAAAATTGTCTTGGAAAGACTGAATCACCGTTTCAATTATCATAATGAAATGGTTACACCATCTTCTGTCAGATGTTTTGAGAAAGTATTAGTTTAGATTCACCTCAAAGTTTTTTCACATGCACCAATTCTTAATCACTTAGTTCATATTATAGTGATGCAAAAATAGGCTTCCTGTTTCTTCCCTTTGACTCAAAACTGCTGATAATACGTTTCTTGTAATTGTGTTTAATTTTGTGGGGAAATCCCATAATCACACTTTTAAAGTCCTCAACTATTTTTGTATAATTGAGCTGCACTATATAGTTTATTATATAGTGTGCTGAGACTATTAATTTTCAAGTTGAGTTATAGTTTCACCTTTGAAGTTCTATTATTAATTTATCAATCGTATTTTCAATCTCCATTCACTAAATCGTTTCTATTATGCATTATGCCAATGCAGACATTCTTGTTTTTGTTATTATTTGTCAAAAGTTTTGTCGGACGAAACACTACTCCTTCAGGTATCCTGCCCAATCCCAAAACTACCTGAGACATTGCTGTCGGACGAATCGCTACTCGGACGAAACGCTACAGGACCCTGTGTGTGGGGTTGCTTGCCAGGGCCAGTTGTAGAGAAACGTAAAAGCTGATCTTGGCCAATCTAAGTAGTAGAATATGTTTTATAGTACTTACATTAAATTTCCAGATTAATTTTTGTTGCTTAGTAGAGGAATGGATTCCATTTTCCTCATACAAAAGAGTAGTTAGCTCAATATGATACTGATTCTGGAGATATCGCTACGGACTGGTTAATAAAAAGCGAGATTGATTTGTAATAGTTTTGATTCATTGACCTGAATGCTAATGATCAAACACCGTAATCTTACCCTAAAATCTGGTGGACAATTATAAAATATGGTAACGAGTAGAGATTGGAGAAAATCATGATGATGCAGGATTTTGTGAAATTATCTTGATAGAAAATACCTTATGGCATGCTTTTTATCTTAAAAAAATTGTTCCTGAATCACTTAATCAGTGGAAAACGTTCCTATTGCAGGCTCTTTTTGAAAAGGCGTCTGGACTGATTCTCATCATCAAAAATTCTCATATCTCTCACTCTAGAACCTTTAGGAGTGGGTAGTTCTGGAATTTTGGACTAATTCTCATCATCAATAAATTCTCATATATTCACTCTTGAACCTTTGGGAATGGATAGCTCTGGAATTTTTGAGCTGGGAAAATGATTAGAAGATATTCGGCGTTGATATTGAACTGTTTTTCATTAGTTGCAGCACAGGGTACAAAATTCAACTACGATTTAACTGGTGGCACCGCCTCTGTGATACAATGAATGTATTTTGGCCGGCCGTTTGTTGCAACAATGAGAGAAATCATTTCTATTTTTCCTGAATAACAACAACGGGCGACAGTTGTGTGTATTTTATTTCTACATTGCCACTGTGATGTTTTTCCATAAATCTGGCACCAATGGAAAACGAGAAAAATATTTCCAACCATTTGACATCAGAGAGAAATTATGAAGGCTCATAATGTATGTAGGACACTTCAGATGAGGAGTTGTCATTCTGTTCAATTACAGTGGAACGTTGAAAAAATCAACTGACATACAGTAATTTCGTTTTCAAAAATGTTGAAAAACGTCTTCTCGTTTATGGTTTCCGGGCTTTATTTCACATGTATTTGAATATATTCTGCTGATACTGTATTTAAAATTATAAGTTGCCGAGCTTCAATAGATATTCTTTAAAACCATACAATATTCATGTAATGGCGAATTATCACCCTATCATGTAATCCCCAATAAATACAGTAGTAATGTAGTACATGCAATCACCATTATACATGTATGGTTCTAAATTATTGTAGGCTATTCAAATTATCTCCTGATACCAATTTACTCGTAAAAGCCTGCAGCTTGAAACTTGGATAAGCATAACAGTGGTCCTGTGTTTTCAAACCTCTCATAACTACCTCAAGAATAATATATTAACTTACATAATGACTTCTACTGAATAAGAAGACTTGAAGTTGTCAAAACCACATATTTAATAAAACAACGAGATACTGCGATTTCGGTTGGTACACCATTATCAATCTCTGGTAAACGAAAACTAAACTACAGTGCAGCAGAAATTTATACTCGTGACCGAGCGCTGTGATTGGCAGTTGAATGGCCCATCAGGTGAACGACTGCCATTGGCCTAGATAAGCTCCTCCCACAATGGGCGGTGCTACAAACATCACAGTAAAACATAACCGCCATTACTGTGATGTTTGTAGAACCGCCCATTGTGGGAGGAGCTTATCTAGGCCAATGGCAGTCGTTCACCAGATAGGCCATTCAACTGCCAATTTCAGCGCTCGGTCACGAGTATAATTTCTGCTGCACTGTGCTATAGTTTTAGTTACCATAGATTGATAATGGTGTGACAACCGAAACTGCAGTATCTTGTTGTTTTATTGAATACAGTATGTGGTTCTGACAACTTCAAGTCTTTTTATTCAATATGGATAATCGTTATCCATCATCATATCAACATCACCTTCACTACTACACAAAGAACTTGATTTTAATAAATGATACATTGAAATTACGTGACTACTTAACCTGTATGTTCCATATTTCCCATTGGATGATTCGGCGAGTGGAACACCGGAGAGGGTCTTTCCGACAAAAAGCCATAAGCTAAATAAATAACTACTACACAGAAAGTTAATAATTTCTACCTTAATTGAGAAGCATGTGAAGATTTTTCATTCGTAGAATACACTTCTTCTGTATTATGTTAATCATCTCTCCGCATAATGAAAATAATCTTCAACTTATCTACATCAGAAAAAGTTAGATAATGTGAGAACCATTCCACAAAATTCATCATTTTTTCTTCTTTTGATAGCAGAAAGAATTCTCGTAAAAAAGAGTGGAGAGACATTAAAAGTTATTTATTACCAGGACTCCAGGAGTCTACTAGAGTTTGGTTGCCGAAATCCGTCTGTCTGATTGGTGCACCACGGCTAAAGTAGGCTACGAAAGAACTGAAATTAACTTTTGTTTTATTTTCATGGGACGAGCGTTATTTCTCGACTGTAGTACAGCCTGTAGAGGACAAAATGATAAAGAAAAGGCGGGTGAGAGAAAGTATAGCAGTAAGGTGCTTCTCGCTCGTTGTTCTTTACTTCATTTGTGAAAATTTAGAAAGCCAGCAGCTGTCCAGGGTAGGTGAAAGGGGGTGTCTGAAGCTGTGCTGCGTTTTGTACGGTAGGCAAAAGAGAGAAAGGGTGCCGAAGAAAGTTGAAAGCGGCAACTAAAAATATTTGTTTGCGCTGAAAGAACAAAAATAAAGAGTAGGAGTTGTTGGTTGTGGAAAAGCAGGGGAGGGGGAAGAGTTAAAGGGGAGCAGAAATTGAATTAGAAGTGGTAGAGAAGAAGAAAAAGAAGAAGCAGAAGAAGATGGTGGAGAAGAAGAAGAAGAGGAAGGAGATGGTGGAGAAGAAGAAGAAGGAGAAGAAGAAGAAGAAGAGGAAGAAGAAGAGGGAGGAGGAGGTGAAGAAGAAGAAGATTGGGAAGAAGAAAGAGGAGACGAAGGAGGAGGAGGAGAAGAAGAAGGAAGAGGAAGAGGAGAAGAAGTTGAAGAAGAAGCAGAAGAAGATGGTGGAGAAGAAGGAGGAGGAAAGAAGACGAAGGAAGAGGAGGAGAAGAAGTAGAAGAAGAAGAATAAGAAGACGAAGGAGGAGGTGAAGAAGAAGAAGAAAAGAAGGAGGAGGAGGTAAAGAAGAAGAAGAAAAGGAAGAAGGAGGAGAAGATTGGGAAGAAGAAAGAGGAGAAGGAGGAGGAGGAGAAGAAGACGAAGGAGGAGGAGAGAAAGGAAATAGGGAAGAAGAAGATGATGATAATGATTAAGAAGAAGCATATGAAGATGAGGAAGTAAAGAAGACAGGAAGAGGAAGAAGAAGACGAAAAAGTAGAAGAAAAAGAAGAAGAAGAAGATGATAATGATTAAGAAGAAGCATATGAAGATGAGGAAGTAAAAGAAGACAGGAAGAGGATGAAGAAGATGAAAAAGAAGAAGACGTAGAAGAAGCAGAAGAAGAAGAAGAAGAAGAAGAAGAAGAAGAAGAAGAAGAAGGGGTAAAAAAGAGTGTGATGGTGCTAGGCATGCAGCGTTCCAAACTTTCTTCAACTTCAACTCTCACTTCCGACACTTGTGCCCTCTTGTAAGGGAGCCTGCATTTCGCCAAAATAGCTTACGCCTTTTGAAGGACTCGGAATCGGTTGTTGTTGTCCTCGCGATGTTCGTTTCTTTATCGGGAATGTATGACATCTGGACTGCAGTATGAAAGTTTCTATTTGCAGGCTCAATTTGGGAGAATTGAGGATGGAGGATTGTGTTTCTTGTATATTCTGGAATGAATTTGAAAAGTGGGATCGGGGAATGTGTTACTGGAGGTTGTTCTAAAAGAGGATGCTTGTTGAATTGTATTTGAAAATCGTATTTCAGTTAAACTGGTTCATTTTGTTCAGTTACCTGAGTTGTCTATGGAAGTTGTTCTCACAATGATGTGGTCTTACAAACTCCAACAAAGTGTTCTAACCGCGTAAGTGTTAATTTTTAAATGATAAATTTTTTATCAGGTGATACTTGATGCGCATAAATTAATCGTGAGCTCTTATCATTGATTGGTGATATCAATTAACAAGGTGACGATTATTTTTTTAGAATTGATTTGAAACATTAAAGAGAGGCAAGAGGAGATTAGAGTTCTTAATCTTAGGCACTACTCACACTACTCAAATTGCGGATACTCATCTAATCGAATAACAAACATGTATTTTGAAATGTTGAAGCTCAGACGAGACTGTTCCAGACTCGCCTTACTACTTGTACTACTAGTAGTGTCTGATTCTCTGGTAGTATTCTAAAGTTTTTGTTGATTTTTGATTATCAATTGACCTCTATTGATCAAACACTCCATGGTTACTCCACTCCATAGGCTACTGAATCAAATCTCTCAAATGACCACATCATGGACTTACCAACTAATTTAAATGTTGCTTTCCATGGACCAATCTCGCCGTTCTACTGACTGCAGACTTGATTTGGATTGTTTCTGCGGCCTCTTGAAATCACAAGTCCACTGTACAAACTTGTGAATCGCTGTGAAATTAGTGGGGTATCGTTGGTAGTTGGTACCCCTGTTTGGTTGTTGTCAGACTGTTTATTTGCGCGGCCATTTCTTGTTTACACCGGGTCGGTATTAGACTTTCCAGTTGACTCGCTGTATTCAACCCTTGTGACGTTGATTGGGATACTGCCGTTAAAACTAACAGAAAAGAGCTTATATTGCAGAAAGTTGAGGTCAACATATCTGAGGGTTTAGAGAGGAAGTTGGGCGTTGGTTTTTGACTTTTAGTGCCTTTTGGTTGGACGTTTTCGTTTGTTAAACTTTCGTTCATTGAGAAATTTCCAGAGTAGTGGGTTATTAATAGAACAATATCTTCAATTTTTCCAATAGAACAGCTTTTGCTGCGTATAGCTGATCGACTCTTGTAGTCAAGCCTTGAGATTAACTTTTATTGACTTATATTTCAAGAAATCAAAACTTTATTTAAACATATCGCACTGAAAATTGACAACTTGAAAATAGAGTATTCACGAGGTGGAAATTTTGTATGGAAGTGTACTTTTGTACTAGTTTCGCGGATTGATAGACTTTGATAGTCCTGGAGACTAGATTAGATTAGATTAGCCTTTGATTAGAAGTTAAAAATTCTCCATTTATATGTAGTCTATTCTCAAAAGATTTGTATTGTGGTAGAGGATAAATTGTAATGTAACCCACTCTTATTTCTAATTGATTTTTGGAGATAAATGTTGAAGTTATAATTATCATAAACAAGAACTTTCAAAGTATAAATAACTCACATGTTGTTTCGAACGTCAAGTTTTGGTTTATTATTATAATAAGAAAAAAGAATGGATATTAAACACAATAAATGCAGAAATATATGGCTTTATTCCTCCTGGACCAAAGAAAAAAGTATAATATGAAGAATAAAAACTGTATAAAAGTATAAAATGATATTTTTTAATAATCGTAACTGGTCCCCGGAATATGATTGGTTGTTTGGATCGATTATAATCTAATTGCATCAATATCGGAGTGCTCTATCAATTCATAAATGGGACTATAATTGTATTATGACTCGAATTAAAATTCAAAATTCGATTAAAAAATTCACTTGTACCGATGTACCTTTTGGCTCACTAATTAAACATTAAACTCATTAACTAATGAAGTCATAAAAATTCAAAATTCGATTTTAAAATTCACTTGTACCGATGTACCTTTTGGCTCACTCATTAAACATAGTTATTGATGTACTGTATCATAACCAAATTATGGATAATTGTATTTCTGTATACTACAGTTAACAACAACTTCATGTGAAAATTTTGTCGGAAAAATTTCCTAGCAATGTTTGGTTGACGGAAATCAGGGGAGATTCATTCAAAGCAATACATACATCAGTCGGTACAGGTGAATTTTAAAATGCATAGCAGTCATAATCCAATTATAGTCCCATTCATGAATTGATAGAGCGCTCCAGTATTGATACAATTAGATTATAATCGATCCAAACATCCAATCATATTCCAGGAACCAGTAATGATTTTGAAAAACTGTCATGCTGAATGAAGGCGTGCTTTTATCAGTGTTTTATCGAGTTGCAGCGTTATCCATTCAAATGCGGGGATCAGGTTTTGTTCTCCAGAGAATTTGTCTCGTGTACTCATTAGAGAGTTATGAAAAGCATTTTTCAAGTCGATTTATAATCTAATTTGTCAGGATTATATTAAAGGTGTCATGTCGCCACGGTTTATGATTAAATCCCTCGGGGGATGAATATTTAGTTCACCGACAGCAATAATCGCTCATCCACCTTCACCTCAGCTTAGATGCAGTATTTGTTTTTGATCGTTCTGTATTTTCATAATCCTATTATCTGATAATCTCCACGTTTCAAATGCTTTGTGTCATCACGTATTAAAATACACAAAGCACACGCTCCCACCCACATAATAAACAAGGATTCTGGTTTGTGGAATTTTATGCTTAGTTTTATGCTTCACGTATTTCATTTATTGGTTAATAGGATCTATGTTCTTTCTCTTATGATAAGTATCCTTCATTAAAACAGGTCTTCACTTTTTTCTGAAATATTGAACATTTCATTTATTGATCAATAATGTGATAATTAGTATAGAGATATTTTGTGTATTTCAAATTTATCGGTTGATAGGATCTATTATCTTCCTCTATGATAAGTATCCTTCAATGAAACACGTCTCCAATTCTTTCTCAAATATTGAACGTTTCATGTATTGTTCAATAATGAGATAATTGGTGAAGAGATAATTTGTGTATACCATATCTATCGGTTAATAGGTTCAATTCTTCCGCTTATGACAAAAAAAAATAAAAATAAAATAGGTCTCCAATGTTTTCTGAAACATTGAACATTTCATGTATTGTTTTATATAATGAGAAATTCAGTGAAAAGATAATTTGTGTACCGTATTTCATATCTATCGGTTCTATTTTCTTGTGTATCTCATATCTATCGTATCTATTTTCTTCTTCTTGTGACAATAATCCTTCAATTAAACACGTCTCAAATTCTTTCTGAAATATTGAACATTTCAATAATAATATTAGTGAAGAGATCATTTGTGTATTTTTTATCTATGGGGTCTATTTTCTTCCTCATGACAATAATCCTTCATTGAAACATGTCTTCATTTCCTTCTGGAATATAAAACAAACATTTCAATAATAAGATGATTAGTGAAGAGATAATTTGTGTATTTTATAATACTGTATCGGTAAATATTTTTAATATTCATCTACTTCCTTCCTCTTATGACAGTAAGGCCGTTCGCCCACGGAGCAACTGCTATCTGACTTCAGTCAGCAACCCAGCGTTGCCAGATGACATTTGGCTGTTTTTCGGGTAATCGGGTAATCTAATCCATCAGCCAATGTCATCTGGCAACGCTGGGTTGCTGACTGAAATCAGACAGCTGTTGCTCCGTGTGCGAACGGCGTAATCCGTCAATAAAACAGGTCTCAACTTCTTTCTGTCAATAATCTAAAAAGTAATAATGTGCTTGTTTGCTTTATTACATTTTGTTCATTCAATGATTCAATTCATCTATCATGCATTAACATTCTACATAATTTTACTGGTTATACTACATTTTCTTACTGGTATTAACTGAAATATTAATTTCCTTGTTTTGCGGCACCTTTGCTATTGCAGTGCCAACTGGGGCCTTTTTCACTACCAAAATTCCGTGTTGAATAGGCAACATCTTTCCTTGTTCTATTCCCAAATGACCAGTTACTACAGAAACTTTGGCCTACCTCTTGAAAGCATTTCTCTGTTTCCGTGTATGTTGCTCCTTTGTTTTGAAAATGTTGTAGCTCTCTTCCCTCGCTCAGCACATTTTTCTTTCTCACCCTTCTTCTCAGTTCCACCTCTTTCACTCCTAAAATACATCTCTGCTTGCCATTGGTCCATGAGAGATAGGCTACTGTCTTTAGCCTCCGTTTCATAAAATCGAATTACATCATATTGTTTGCGGAAAGTGGCTGGGAGGGAGAGCCAATCATCAATCGGCTACAACTACCCTTATCTAGACGAACGCACCCTTATCTGTAACGAACTACCCCTAGTGAACGAACTTCCCGACTATAAATACTTTAGTAAATAGTAACTTGCATTTATTGTTCCCAACCACATACTTTCCTCCTATGTTGCCCTTAGTGGAGAACGTTGTGGTTTTTTATACAGATTTAAAATCCCATCATGTTTCATAAAATGAATTTCCCATGTTGCTTTCCATTGTTTAGATAGCCTACTTATTTTCAACCCTCTATAATCTTCAGCTATTATTGTGTTATTGATACTACGCTATTATTGTGATTTATGGTGTGAAATAGTTATTTTAATCTTTGTTTTTGTTGAGTATGATTTTTTGTTATTCGATATAAGTGATTTGTAAATTCAGATTTATAATCTAGTTGTAATAAATCAGGATACTGACAATCTATAATCAGTATTAAGAATAGTCACAAGTTGGTGTGTGAAAAGCAAACCCAATTGTATTCTATCATGAGGTTTTGTAGATACATGTGGGCTCTATCGTGTTTTTCCGATCTAATCTTATTCTCAGAACTACCCCTATATAAAGGGGTATTATTCAACTATAGTTGAATATAAAGGCTAAACTTTATCTACACATAGGCCACAACCAAAATGTGTAGTATATAGAGTATTTAGAGCCTTCAGCCTTATCCCTGTGTCGCCTTGGCCACAAAAGCCTCATTCGAAATTTAATAGATTCATACATGACTATATGTCACAATTCCTTCGTTGATTCTCAACATGAGGTTGTATATTACAGTAGTTTCAAATTCTATTTCATTTCCCAAGTGATTTCAATTCATTTAGTTATTGAGTTGAAACGTTTTTTTTATAATAACGCGTGAGCATATTTATGCCTGATTACCTATGGGTAGTTAAAATTGTATATGATCTCATTATCAGCGCCTGGCGTAATTTCTTCCCGTTTTAAAAGTATTTTTTCAATCAGTAACTTGGTGTGTTCCTAGACATAGAAAAATAATCAGATTCGTTTGAAAAGTAACACACATTGTTAATTGATTTCTCGGCTAAATTTGTTCGCTTTTAAAAATAGATCCTTCTTTTTTGTGCTCAATGAAAATACTCGAAATTCATTCGACGTATTTGGAAATTCTCGAAATGCAAGAAAGATGAAACTGAGAGGAAATGTTATCACCACATCTGTTTCATTCAAGGATACAAACAGTATAGGATTAATGGATTTATTTCGATCCTTCAGTCTCAGTCGGTTAATCCACTCTTGATTACACCATCTTCCTGATAGTGATGAAAAATCAGAGAGAAATCTCATCGGTTTGCAATTACTGCTGTCTTTCTTAAAAAGCTTGTTTTCATCTGTGATTCATGTGTAAACTCTAGCAATACGTTATCACTCAATACTGTTGCACGATGTCAGTATTGTTGATGTGAATGTGCTTAATTAATGTGTTTAACTAATTAGTTATGAAATTAAATATAGTAACTCGATACATGAATTGTATTTTACAGTATTCTATAATAGTCTGTAATCTATAATATGAACTATTATCTATAGTATCTACAGACTTATTCTGTTCATTCTATATATCTAAATAGGATGAACAGATTTATAGAAAACGAGGCATTTGGTACGTGATACTCTACATAATTTATAACTACGGAGACTGTTAATAGTAACTGTAACTCAAAAATTAAATTGTTGTCACTTTTCAGACAATTGGTATCTTTTACTGTTTGATTTGTTTTCAGATTTTTATTTTTCTGTATGATAATCTTTACTTATTGTTTCTTTGTTTTCAGGTAAACTAAATTTGTGAGACGTTTGAGAATGACTAGTTATGTGAGTACATGAACTATGAATAACAAATATTACTTATCAGAACGTGTTTCGTGATTCTGTGACGTGAATTGGTAACGTGTTTTCAAGATAACATGGAGTTGGGGTAGAATTCAAATTTGGTTTATAGTCTTATTGTGCATCTGTCTTTTTCCTATAATTCAAGACTTCTAATTTTTTTATGAAATGGCCCCAGCTCTTTTTCAGTTCACTGGATTCATTCACGTTCACTGTATTTTGAATTTTTAAAACATTACTGATTGGAGTTAATTTTTACTTCTATTTCTATACTAACCTTTATTTTGACTATGAACTACTGTAGAAAGTCAAGCCGTCGTATAATTTCTACAGAATGTAGAACCCGTTTTCTGAAATTTAATTTTGATATCTCAGAAATGCGTTTTCTTTTGTCAGCCATTGTTGCATGTTAATGAATGACATCAAACTAACTGAAGCAAGACGTTGTTATCAACAATAACGCGACTATTTTACGGGCCAATCATTCATTTCGTCGTGGTCCAAATGTAAAATCAACCTTCTAATGATTCATTTCACGTCGATTAACCGGTAAGGAATTTTAACTACGGAACCAGTTATTAGACTAGACTCTGAACTTGTAAAGAATTTGACAATAGAAGGAAAGCGTTACTTATTGGTAACTGGATCTTACTTCCTTTCAACTAACAGTTGCTATCAATTGTCTGTGCCGTTGTAACATTGTTTATGACATTTTCCAAGCATTTAAGCTAGTTTAAAAATGGCGATAGAGCATTGCAACCAGAAAGCTGATACCCACTATTCTATTAACAGGATTTTCAGCGTGCTTTATGAAATTGGTTTCACTCTTGTTACACGGTTATTTTTCGGTGTAAGTTTTGCTGTTTGTAGGCCTACTATTATTTATGGGCTACTAACAATGTGGCGCGAATCCCATTCGTAATTGAAGATTTATTGGAGTGCAGCTGTAGCTCTGGTAACAGATTTCGTAAATTTGACGGCTCATAAAATGGAAATTTGTCTTCGGAATGTACGTTCAGCTTAGTTGGTTATGCGGATGGAACTTGTATCTCAATAGGTTGTTTTGTAACAAAGAATGGAAATTGATTATTCCAAATTGATTATTCGAATCTATGTTGAACTGTGGCTAGGCGTTAATCCACTGTTAATTGATAATCCAAATTGATTATTCCAATCTATGTTGAACTGTGGCTAGGCGTTAATCCACAGTTAATTGATAATCCAAATTGATTATTCCAATCTATGTTGAACTGTGGCTAGGATTAAAATGTACGTGAACGTTTAATAGATTAATTGTGAGACTTTAATCAGCAATATTTTTAATCACCTTTGCCTCTTTTACAGAATAATTGCTCAAATTTTTTTCCAATTTAATGTTTTCAATCAGTCTGATAGTGAGTAGCTTTGAGACTGAGCTTTGTCGCCCTTGGTGTCCGAACCATCTAGCCATTTGTTTCAATGTTAGTATTTCGGATGTTCGGACGTTTTTGGACTAGAACGGTTCCAGTGGACGAAAATTTTAATAGTGGACAACTCTTCATCATCCATCTTGGTTTTTCTCTTCTCTTCACATTCTATGATAAGGGATCGTATTGAATAAGACTGCTCCCTGGATCCCTCTGCAATTTCATCCTCCCACTTTATCAGGCCTTCAATCGCCGGAGCCATAAGTCCCTTATAAGTTGCAAGGTGCCCTAGAAAATGTAATCTTCTTTTTCAAAGATGCTCGTAAACCTCCTTTTTATATACTTATTTCCTCAATTTGTCTGGGTCTCGTTCTAGCATGTACAATTTTCTATTATCTTTCCGTATCCTACAACTTAATAGCCTCACAAAGGAAATAAGATCCTGTAAAAAGATGTCCGTTCCTGAAAAGCAAATAGATAAATCCGCATAAAATGTCAAATCAATGAAATGCGCTAGATATAAATCTACTCTTCCCTTTTTGTTTCTGTTGGTGATCAATTCTATCGAACCTGGTTTATCGATAAAAACCTTTCATGGTTTATTCTTACAATATAATATTCCGCTCATCTTGAGACTAGATCTAAGATTTTTATATTTTTTTGTGTTATATTTTGATATTTATGAACTTCTTATTAATTCCATATTGTAAAAGATTGCTATCGATTTTGGGACATCATGCTACATCTATTAAATTGCTGTAATTCATCATCTAACAACTGGCTCATTAAGAAGTTTCGAAGAACGACTCCCTATTAGTTTCCTACACTACTGTAAAGCTTCCTTAGTCTGGAGTCAGTAGTTTCTCGCATTCCCTCCACAACATTCTGTACTGTTCAAGATGAATTGTGACAAATTATCTAATTGCTTCGGAGTTGAAGCCGAACTGAACACGGATGTAGATCCGTACGAAACGACAGATCAGTCGTAGCAGATGATCAACAAGATTTATGTTCTCTCTGGGCGGAACTGCTCGCTAGGGGAAACCAGCTAAGAGGGGAGAAACTGTTCTCCGCTTATTAGAGAACTTTGTTCGAGAGGACTGCTGCCATCAAGTAGTGCAATTTTGTAGTTTGATGATTTGTTAGGGCAAGTAAGTAGCGTGTTACACTTGTACAATTGTACAACTTGTACCACGTATGACCCCAACACACAGTTTCATAGAGGGTTATCATTTTCCATGTGACTTTTCTGCAATCAATGTACTTCAGTATCTATTCTACAGAGTTGAAGTTTTGTAGTAAGTCAAGCTGAAAGAGAGGTTGTTAGTTGCTGTATGTGTTGTGAATTGGAGCTCATGTTTGACTTCTTATAATAGAGATTAGTTAGGTGACTTAGTTGAGATTAGATTTAGTTTAGATTAGTTGAGATGTCTGTTCATGTGATTGTCATTAGTGATGGATACAGAGAGTGTGACTATATACTCTCTGTAGTGATGGATCTATAGGTTATAGATAGGTATGTTCATGAAAAAGATCCGATTTTCCATGTGACATCTAAAAATAATTTTAAATTAGTGCAGTTTTCATGCTCCAGCTAGAATATTAACGTATATTAGAGATTTCCCTTGGTAATTTATAAATTACTTGGTATATCTCTGGTGAAGAACCATAGCTCGCAATCATCCTTTCATGGGATTCACAAGGACTCGAAACTTATCAATTTTAAAAGCAGCATGAACATTCTAAAGTGAATGAAAATTCCAACTTTCCAAGTTTTGTTTTATGTATGGCAAGTTATAGATGCCAAGGATCATCAGAAATAGTTTGTCCCATAGATCAGCGAAATTATTATTGAACCATTATGGGCCGGTTCATGAGCTCGGGATTTAGCCAAGTCCTAGACTAAAACGGGTGGCTACCGTAGCATCGACAAACGTTTGTCTCGACAGTGGGTTAGCAGCATAGAGAGCCCTTAGTACATAGTTTCGAGGCTAACGTTTGTCGATGCTACGGTGGCCGCCCGTTTTAGTTTAGGACTTAGCTAAATACTGAGCTCATAAACCGGCCCTAAAATAGTTTCTCCCATAGATCAGCGAAATTATTATTGAACCATTATATTTTTATAAAATTCTGGAATGAATGAAGATTCCAATTTCCTGAGCTGTTTTCCATGTATGGCAGAGTATAAAAACCATGCATCATCAGAATGCATGGTTTCTCTCATAGATCAGCGAAAATATTATAGAAAAGTTATCTGGTTTATATCCTAGGCAGTCATTTTTTATTGCTATTTTTCAATGGGAGAAGAAAACAAATGAAAAATGACATTTTCTCCTTTCTCTCACTGGTGATATTGAGCGTATTTCTCAGCTTACTGTTCCACCAGTTATTGCCTGGCAGTAAATCAGGAGAACGGATGGCATTACAAGGGCGTCGTCTCTCTCCCAAAGGAGAAGAAAGAGTGATGAAGGAGGAAATCGAAGGGAATAGTGATGAAGCAGTGGCAAGAAACGGAAAGAGCAGAAGGAGGGTTTGAAGGAATTGGAACAAGCGAAACAATAACCTTCGCTCGGCTGATAAATAGAAGGGAAATGATTCGTGAAATGAAGTCGGCTAACGCTAAATATCTTTGTTTTAATAGAGGTTCTTCCAAGCTTTTCTTTTCTCTCGGTATCCTCTTTCATTTCTTCTTCTTCTTTTCTTGTTCTTCATCTTCTTTTCTTCTCCTCCTCTCTCTTTTCCTTCTTCTTCCTCTTCTTCGTTTTCATTTTCTTCCTCTTTTTCTTTTCTTCTTTCTCTTCTTCCTCTTCTTCATCTCATTCTTCTTCTTCTTCTTCCTGTTCTTATTTTCCGCATCTCCTTTGTTCTTCTTCTTTTTCTTCTTCTTCTTGCTTCTTGTTCTCCACTTCTCCTCTACACTTTTCTTTTCTTAATCGCTTCAGGATTTTCTTTGCCCATCATTCATTCTGCTTGTCCTACTAACACTACTTATTTCCTATGTAGAATTTATCTTCCTTTCAGTAGTCTACTACAAAAACTCTGTTCCTCCTAATATTTGAATTTGAATGTCAGGAATCATGCCACTCCAGTTACTCAAGTTTGGTGGTTCATTATTGTTTTTCTTCAAAGCCTTACTTAGTACTTATGATGTACTTACTAGAAGTACTTACTCTTAATGAGTATTTTTAATCAATAAAATTATATTCATTTTCAAAACGATAACACCCATAACAAAATTTCTAATGATACTAGATGTACTTACCTAGTACATTTAGTCTCATTAGACATTTTGTTGGGCGTGTTATTGATTTAAAAATAATTATAATTTCATTCCTATTTGAAAATACTCATTTTAAATGAGTATTTGGCTTAATTCCTGACACGTGCTCTCTACTGAATCTTTTTTAAAACAGTTTCTCTGTCACATGTCTCCCGTAATTCAAGAGGAGATAAGAAAGCCTGAGAAAGGCCTTCGAAACCAATATATCGGTGTTATCGGAAATCTTCATCTTTTTTCGTCTCTCTTCTTCTCTTTTCCTCCTCTTCTTCTCCTCTTTCGCATCATTCATTCCACTCCATACTCATTCAGTCCAGCTGATAATCTCGAGTGGGATCTTTCTGCTGAACACTGTTTTCAAAGGGGCCAACCCTTATAAATCTTGCCACTGATTTTTCCCGTTAAGGGTGGACTGGAAGCATATGTGAATCGCTTTTCACAGTTCAAGGACCCGGTTTATGATAAGATACTTGACATTTTTATGAGCATCGCAGGAGTTGATGTGCATGTTTTTAATATTCAAGCTCGATTTCCTGAACCTTACAGTTGAACAGAGCATTCGATTTTCCTCCTATCCCGATATTAGAGAGTTTTCCTTATTGATAGCGCTATACTGAGCGCAATGTTTGATGACGAGTATTACTGAGTACAGTTTGATGATTAATAGTATTCAAGATATTTATTAATAGTAGTAGTATTTTATGAGATTTAGTAATTAGGCTAGAGGAATGAATTGGTTTAGCGAAAAATATGGTAGCATAGGTGATATTTTAGTTTTCAGCTTTTATTTCTGCAAGTTATTTCCTATCCTTTAAATTCAATACGATTAAGAAACTCAGTGAGGACTGGTAATCTGAGAGATTGGAACTTGAAGTATCGCAAAAGGAAATTGGCTCCCATTGAAGTCGAAATGCAGTCTGTTTTGAAAATCACTCGTAGTTCTGTCTAATAAAATTAGAGTGTCTGTGCATCAGTTAAAGTGAAGGTTGCAATTTCTTCTAATAAAAAATTTAAAATATTTAACAAATTGAGAAATGAAACATTTCTACCATTTGTGATTTTCTGGGAAGAGATGTCTGTCTGCTTCAAAAGAGCGAATTTTTCTTATGAATGTTAAAAACTTTTTCCTTGGAACTCTTTAATATTCTATTATTGGTTTTCATTGAGAATACTCCCCTATTGTAGCGTAGCCGTCTGGGAAAAGCTCGAAATGAATGAATCTCTCCAATCCTCCACCTCCAATTTTCTCCAATTTTTCGCCTCCAAACAGAAGTGACTATTTTAAATTATTAGTTTTCAAACGATGAGCTGTAGAAGAAGAGATTGAAATCATGAAGAGATTTTAAATGTTAGTCTTTTATCAAGAC
Source organism: Laodelphax striatellus (assembly GCA_017141395.1). Taxonomy (NCBI): domain Eukaryota; kingdom Metazoa; phylum Arthropoda; class Insecta; order Hemiptera; family Delphacidae; genus Laodelphax; species Laodelphax striatellus. The sequence goes on along the minus strand of CM029538.1, from coordinate 18,345,365 downwards.
CATCTAAAATACTTGTTAGATCAAGTACCAGGGCCACTAAACAATAATTTACTTGAAAAGTGACAGAAACCAAGCATTCGGTTTGGCGTGGAAGACTTGAAAATTGTGAACAAAATCATGGATACCTTGAAGGTTTCAATATGTGGATTTCTTAATTCAATTTTGAAGTTGAACAGTCAAAGTTCTATTCAAGAGATGAATGCATAAGAATAAAAATGATAGGATAATTAGAGGTTCAAACAAAATTTTGATATTTATTGTAATTTTCTTATTCAAACAATTGAAAGAAAACATTCTTATAAACTAAAATAATTCTTTTGTATAATGGAATAACAAATGATCATCAAAGAAAGTTTCATCATTGAGAAAGCATACCCCAAGTATGCGTATGTATTACATACTTGGCGTATGCTTTCTCTATGATTTTATATTATTATAATATTAAAATAATGGGCTCTCCCAGAAAATCAAATGCTTGAGCTCTGGAAGAGTATGCTCTCTCTATGGTTTTATATTATTATAATTTCAAAATAATGGGCTCTCCCGGTAAAGCAAATGCTTGAGCTCTGGAAGAGAGTTTAAATTAATAATGTTGTAAGTAATTTGGACATTTCAATGATATCAATATTAATATTAATTACATTCTTCCCATTGTTTTATCAATAAATTCATTAATATGAATGTTATTCGAGCACAAACACACTTGATCAATGATGATTTGATTAGTCTAGACACCAGTGGTCTAGTATTGACTCGTCTACTGGCGAATAAAATCAATGTTTGTGGCTAGGACGAACTCTCAACAATGAAAAGTAGCTAAAAATATCCACCCCTTCCTCCCTTATTGTAATTTGTGTCAAGTAAGGTCAATGCTTATCGATTTCTTGCGGAGCCCCTGCAGCGTGAACAGCCCTTTTCACACCAAGCAGTTCTCTTTATTTGACAGTCAAGAAGAAAAATTCTTTGAATTTCGCTCAAACATGAATTTTTGCCATACTACTTTTCGTACTATTTTTAATACAGTACTTACTGTATCTTTTGTAAATGGGAATGAATTGTACTGCAGTATACTGTATTAAATTTATAACTAAATTAAAGCTAAGTGAAGAACCTTTATCTTAGAATTGTTATAATTTATCGTGCTGTGATAGTCTATTCAAAAACTCCAAATTTGAGGACCAGAGACTAAAACTGCAACTGAATTCACGTAGAGTATTATACTGTACATAACTTTTATAGCCTTTAACTTTTATAGTATTATACCAATTTTTATAGGATAGTTTTCACTTGACACAAAATAACACCACTAATTCTCCACCTTTCAACTTTCACATCCAATTCTAATTGTCATGTTTTAGAACAATATAGTCAGTCGTGTATGAGCTTTGAATAGAATAAACCATTCAAATGATTTTGTTTGGTATTTGGAGATTTTATTGGTCAGTGAAACTGTATAAGTCCATGAGAAATTTCAATTTTTGAGATAGAAAATATATGTATATTTCTTAAAAACCATATTCTTTTCTTTGAGATTCTATTGTTCTTTGAGATCGTGGCGAAGCGTGGTATGCTTATTTGGTCATCCCGGCGATGACCAAATAAGCATACCACGCTTCGCCACTGCTTTGAGACTTTATAAGCAAATACAATATTAACTATAAGTAGTTAAATTGTCTTTGGTAGGCCTATAGGCTAAGTCAGAGAGTAAGGTGTTAGAGCTAAGAAAATTATTATTTTTTCATGATTTTTTTACTGATTCTTTAACTGATAACTTGATCCTGTTAATTCGTATTCTTTCGTATTTTTTCCTCTTATTCGCTCGTCACTCACGTCCCAAAAGTGACGGATTAGAGAGTTTCTACTGTAATCGAATTATGGTTTCTTCTTCGTCAGCATAAGATAACGTGTAAACGTAGGCGATTTTTCATCAGTTGGCGATGAAGATTCGCCAGTTATTTACAGTTGGCGTGAATTAGCGGATTGTGAAGAAGTTGTTGCACGCATTTAGCACACTCGGGGTCCTTTCCGTGGTGTGTTTAGCGGTGAGGCATGACTGCGGCCGGCTTCCTGTTAAGTCCATTGCACGCTGTTCACGGTCAGTGAGTGATGTATCAATCCGGTCAGTTTCGAACTGCGGGCCTCCAACCTCCTCTAATGTCTGGAAATGTGTCGAATGAGCCGGCTAACGTGTGGAACGCTGCTGATTCATTTAACACGTGACTTTATGTAGCTGTTGACGGATAAATACACTTGTCTGGAACGTTGCTGGTTCACTCGACACTTGACTTTATGTAGCTATTGAAGAGTAAATACACTTGTATACAATCATAGATAACAGATTAGAATGACTTATCTATCTCTGTCTATCTACCTAATGACTACTATCTCTTCTCTATGTATGATACGATTGATTAATAGCTTTAGCTATTGTAGACTGTAGCTGTTGAATTGTTTATTCTGTCTTGAAGTGGTCGAGATTTATATCACTTGGAAAGACCTCTTATGTCTCATCAGTTCTCAAGAGGTGTAGAATGTAGTGTAGGTACTTGAAAAGTCTGCTCGAGTTTTCTTTGTATTTTGTATTGAAATTCTTCATTCAGTACTATTATAGAATGAATGTTATGTATTATTTTCTGTTGAGTGAAAAGGGTTATCACCGTTTTCTGTAGAATTGATACACAATTGAATGTAAACACAATATATGTAAAAAATAAATACATGAACAGATTCTAGTTAATTTGTACTAGAATAGACAATATAGTAGAAATTTCATTTTTATTGATGTTGTTCTTATTCCATTACAGAATAGAAGTTGTCACAACTACGTATTTACCACGGAATAAAGAAATACTTGAAGTAATTTTACACTTTAATGTTTATTTTTTTTTTTTAATTATTTCTCTCATTAAGTTAATGATTATCGAGATTTGGGCTTCAATTGTTACACTATTATTGAACTGTGTAGATTACTGTAACTTCTAGTCTTTTAATTCAATTTGGATAACTTCCTTAATCATTTTATCTCCTATTTTTTTTCGTAATTGATTGCCAATTTTTATTGTTGTTTTTAACTGTCGATGATTGATCAAACTATCCACTATGGGCGTGGCTTTTTTGATCAATGGGAGGCTTCCTTGCAGCAACCAATCATATTGCTCCATAAACTTCTGCTTGCTACTTCATTCCCAGTTATTGATGAATATGTGGTTGTGATTATTTCTGGTCTATTTATTCTATCTTTTGTTTCCCCTTTTTCTCATTATTGTATTTCCCATGGGAATGCAATGAATAGAGAATATATCAAATAAACAGACCAAAAATTGTCACAACCATGTATATCACAATAACGAGATACCTGTTTCGGTTATTACACTATTGGTAAAATGATTATACAGTACTTTATATATATAGATATATCTGCACTTTATAGAGATCTGGCATATCTGGTAAACTGAAACTCAACTAATAATGTATTGTTTCATACAAAATACATCGATTACTTATTATTCTGTATCATTATTATTTATGATATTCTCTCCTCCATTAGCGTAATCTAAACAGCAAACTTAAGAACAAGCTGGATTCTGTGGTACAGTTGAATTTTATATTTCATTGTTATTTTCCAGCGTTCTTTCTCAAGTTGTCTCCATTTACACGGTTAACCGTAAACCCCAAAACATTCCATCTTCTTCATTTTTAGACAAGAAAAGACGCAGTTCTCCCGTTGGCAGACTGGCACATCGTTTGCAACTGCACAGTCTCCTGGGGTCGATTCTCTTTTTGACGGCTCATCTTACCGTGAATTTTCTCTCTTTCTCTTCTTTCTATTTCTTTTTCTCTCTCTATCATTTAATGTCTCTCTCTCCGCACGTCGCGTTCCTTTTTCTGACCTGTCTTGTTTATCTTTCCATTTTTCTTCATATGGAAAAACGATACCCGGAATTACACGTCAGAGTGAAGTGTTTTACTCTGATGACTTGCTGGTTTTAGTTTGCTCTCTTCAAGCCGATTTCCCCATAGAGTAAGTAACCCGTATGCTTTTCCAATATTGTGGTAGAGCCTTTGGTCCATTTCTGTCGGTTTCTTCCCATATGGCTTTTAAATCATTCTGCATGACTCAGTCAAACCTTTCAATACAGTGGCCACTTACGGTTTCTCTATTTTTGATAAGAGTATTGTCATCATGAAGCGTTCTCAACAAGACAGAGTGTTTTACAATAGGTGAGAATGGACGTTTTCTAGTAAAGTCACGAAACAGTTTTCATAAATTCTTTATTTGTGTTCAGTTATGCATTTCTGTAAAAAAAAACAAAGTTATATTATATCGTAATCGTTTCCAGTAAAAGATACATTCTATTATCATTCAGTAGCATACATTATAATTCCATTGATAAATAATCAATTGTATAAAAGTTTATGCTACAAGAGCTTCACAGAGAAGACTTACATTTTGTTGTCAATCATCAATCTACCATTAAAAAGTTTTGAAAAATAATTCATAGGGGGCCATATCTGACGATTTTACTAGGCTCAATACTATTACTTTAAATGTGATCTGTCGAGCATTTCAAATATTCAATTTTTTTTAAACCTGAATGATAAACTCCATTATTGTGAAGCTCACTTATTGAGTTGAGCTCAATATATTGTGAGTTTCACAATTATTGTGAGTTTCACAATTATTGTGAGTTTCACAATTATTGTGAAGATCATTTGGCTTATATTGTTAAGCTCAATATTATTGTTAAGTGAAGCTCACTTGGCTATTATGAAGCTCATATTATTATTATTGTGTGCTCACTATTATTTGTGAAGCTCACTTGGCTCTATTTCGGTATAATTGATTTTATTGTTTCTGAATAAACTGCACTTTCCTCACTCCATCAATAATTATTTATTTCGGATTGATTTTTCATTGAACCCAAATTTATCTGTACACCAATCATGAAGTGGTGAAACTATTCAATCGAATCATAATTTGATTGATTACTCCACAGTACTTATTCGGGAGCACTCGATCCCTTCAGTTCATCAGCTATTCACGAATCTTCGCCAATTATTGGAAGTGACCCCCACAATTCAGATGGGGGAACCCTACTGGACCCCCGTCTTAATTTGGAACCATTTGCGGTGTGAATGGTGGTTAGTCGTCTGGAACCTAAATGCAAAGCGAGGAAACCTGGGGAGGCCAGATGACGATGAATTCTCTCCCGCTGAAAGCTGTTGGTAGTTTTGCACTATCGGCCAAGTTTGCTTCGAGATGAATATTCATTAGACTTCAAAGAGAGCCTTCATCGTTGCTGTCGTCTTTGAAGTGTCTGAGACTTGCTCGCAAAGTGCCGGAGACTACTCACAGATGTAGGCCTACCATGACACAATCGCTTTACATCTTGGATCCAGTCTGCTCGTCATCCCTGCTGCTCTTGCTTTCCACTCGCCCTCCGTCTTACTTTCAAAGCCAGCACTCACTTTGTTTCGTAGTTGAGTATCGCTCATTGAAACTTGTAAATTGCTGCTCTGAAATCCTTCTGACGGCGCCTCTGTTTTTCATTTCATTTGCAACTTGCTGGTTTTCATGTGCTATTCAACTGCGTCTTGAGAGAAGGGCGCATTCTATAGAAGGGGCTCCTTGAGAACTCAATCTTTTCATCTGCTTTGAACATTATGATATTTGCAAAGATATTCACTGACTAACTCAAACCAACTTTACCATTTTATGAAGTTTGAAATATTTCTAAGTAGCTTTGCTCAAAGTCTGATATCTACTAATAACATTGACATTACAATTTGATTTCTTGTATCTTCCAAAATATCGAGGACTGCAATAGGTGTTATCTAGGGTTGAAGTGCTGTTTAAGCAAAGAGTAGAGCCCTCAACAAACCAAAATTCGATTATTTTTCCACTCCTCTTTGATGAGAAGGATTGACATTCAATTCATTTTATTTATGTTTGTTTAGCTATGTCTTTTTTATAGCTAAGTAGACATTAAACAGACACTCGAAGTGTCTGTCTTCAGTGTAAATATTCTGTAAATGTGACTGTTGACAGAGAGTTCGAGCAACTCGAAAGCGCAAGTTGATGTGAGAAGAGTATAAAGAATTGAGTAAGAATTGACTGCATGTTGTTATACCAGTGACTAATAGTGTAAATTTTTGTTTCATCGAAACAAACAAAATCACTCTTCACAATCTTATCACTATTTAATTATCTTTGTGTGACTTACTTGTAGATTAAGTTAAAGAAAGTGGTCATATTATGCTTTTTCGTCTTCTTAAAGTGCAAAAATGAAGAAGATCTATTATATTTTTCCGTCAAAAATGATCAGATTTATCCACTTCAGGTTTTCTGGAGAGTTCCGTCCCTTTCCATATAAGAGAAGACGATATTTGAAAAACTTGAATGCTCTTATACTGCAAATTTCCATCACTAAATGGTGTACAATCTAATTTTTCAGAGATTTCGAGAATTAGTTCAGCTCTTAACGTGTTGTTATCATTGCCATACTAGTTGTTGTAGCCAGAGAGTATAAAAGTAAAACAAACCAGAATAAAAGTTCTTCTTCTATAATCTGTGGTTGTAGCTTTCATAGATAAGGATGCCATTACAATTTTAGTTTATTCAATGAATAGATGTCCTTAGGTGAATACTGAATAGATCAATGACCAGTAATGATTCAGTAATGTTTTCATTTGATTCAGTAACGTTTTCTTTACTGAAAGATAAATAATTACAATGTCTGTTGTAGGCGTGTGTACTCATGATGACAATGAATAGGCACGTAATCGGTCAAAAATGCATTGTACTCATGAATAAGGGCAAAATTCTCATCTGTTTTTTTTCTCATCTTATAAATTCTTAACTATTCTGATTGGAATGGTTATTGTAAATGATTATTATTATTGTCTGTGAAACTTGACCACAAGCAACACTCGAATCTTCTCCTCGAAGAAGATTTACTCTTTCTCGGCCAGTTTGCCTCCATTTGCTTGCTCCTCAAGTGAGCCTCAATTTATTTCAACTGCGGCCGAGAAGATTCTAATGTAAATTCGAGTCGAGAAAATCTTCCCGAACGGGGTTGCTTGTGAAGCGGCTACAATTTTCCGGCGAATGTAAACTTGTTTTTCTTCACCACGAATTGGAATAACGGCTACGGCTCTGAAGTTGGCAATAAGTTGTCTGAAGTGTTTCTCATCCAATGAACGTCTGGCAAACATTTGCAAGTCAAGATGCTCTTTTCCGCTCCTAACTTCAACAGTCGACGTTTTTATTTGCCGCCACTGATGTCGGATGTACAAGCGGCGGGATGCGGTTTTCCGCTGCGTATTTACTTAGGAAAATTTGAGAAAAAAGCTTCGACGGAAGTAACCGTTTTCCATCTTCCGCTAATTACTGCCCCTAATGAACCTTCTTTCTGAGCAGACATCTCTTTCATGAATAGGCGCCATTGCTCATTCAATTAGAATGGTGACCTAATTAATCACCAGCTTATTCTATTTGTGCAGGGGGATGAAGATGATTTGATCTTAGTATGTAATGTAGGATGCGGAAATACTTGGGCATTCGATTTGTGTATCTTCACTTTGTGAGCTACTACTACTACTCGTGTCAGAAACAATGCATTGCATGTGAACAGCAATAAACGTACATATACATAAAACATATTAGATAAAACGTGCATAATTGACTTTGTGAGCTGTGATGTTTCTATGAATTCCTTGTACTAGATTTCTTGGTTTGAACAGATTTCCCAGACTTCCCAGACTAATGGTGTTGTGTTCAATGAAATAACTTTCAATTACCTTGAAATTCTCTTTTATTGTTATAGAACTCACTGCAGTCTCACAAGCTGATTTTTTGCCAGTATTGGCACATTGAAAATGTGAATAGTACTCCAGATATATAGCATGATTCTTTTAACTTGTCAGAAAACAGCTGATTTAACGTTAGTAAACGAGTGTACATCAATCAGCTGTTTCTGACAATTTAAAAGTATCCTGCTATAATTAGTTTATTCTTCAAGTTTATTTCTTTATAGTTGAAGGCCGAGTATGTCTGACCTGCGATCTGCAACTATATTCCGGTTTGAAGATACATATGCTCTTTTGAGCGCATTTATGAACTGCGGTGCGGGTCGAATGCTGCCAACATCCACCGCTTTTTACACTTGCTCAGAGCAGTGACAGTGACTTTCTGAGCGCTCTGAAGAGCGTTGGCAGCAGTGTTTTCCCCTTCCACTATATTTAAATCGCAAATCGCATGACTGTTTTCGAATTGTAAATTTTCTGTGATGCGGGGGAAATCATAACAGTAATGCAGCAAACAATCATAAAATAAAAAATTATAACATTACAATAAAAAAATTACATAACATAACATAACAATAAAAAAATTACAAAACATAACAATAAACAATCATAACATAGATGCAGCTTAACACGTCTTCTCAAAAACGAGAGTGGCCGTCTGTGGTTAAAATATGTTGTAGTCAACAGGAATCAAACCGGGAACCTTTCAGACCGTCAATAAGCCACCTCGGCTAATTGGCTGAGAAGATTAAATTTGAAATTTATGAAAATTTATTGGTGGAACTACCTATTACTCACCATGTACCAACAATAAATTCAACGATTTCCAACATCATATCTTCATATTAGGCTAGGCGTACACCGGTTAGTCAAGACAAGACAAGACGAGATTGGTCACGTTTAGTCACAGTACTTCACATAGTCGCTTATGAAGCAACACACACCGATTAGTCATTGCACCTGTGTGTGCTGCTTCATAAGCAACTACTGTGACTATGAAGCAACTACTGTGAAGTATAAGCAACTACTGTGACTAAACGTGACTAATCTTGTCTTGTCTTGTCTTGACTCACCGGTGTACGCCTAGCCTTGAAAATTTTCTTTTGTTTTGGTAACAGACTAGCTATCTCAATGGACACATGTCTTGTGAAGACGAATGTAGCAGTGTTCTTGTGCGTGGAACTAGCATCATCCATCATTTAAATGTTATTTGTATGTGCAGAGACACCCACGCGACCATGATGCTGCAGCTTAGCTCATATCACAGAATTGTCGGTCACCAAGTCTAATAGACGCCGTCTCACAATTGACGCTTCCTGTGCCGTGACACTACTACTGCTGCTGCTGCTGCTGCTGCTGCTGCTGCTGCTGCTGCTGCTGCTGCTGCTGCAGCTGCTGCTGCTGCTAGTCACATGATTGCCACATGTCGTATTACCCTCCGCCCCCTATAATAACAACACACCTCAAGTAGTCTGGAGACGTCTCTTGTTGTAACGTCTAGATCTATTAAATTATAAATTCATTCATGAAGTAGGAACACATTACCCTCCACTCTCTATCACAATAATAGCACACCTCAAGTAGTCTTGAGACGTCTTCTGTTATAAATTCAATTCATTCATGAAGTATGAATCAACATAAAAAACTGGAAATCTCAAGTCTCTAGAATTGTAGCAAACTTTTATTTGTTAGAAGTTCGTGGCAAAAGTTTTGGAATTTTTAGAAAATCTCCAGTGCAGTTCGTGTAGTATTCTTTGCTGCTTAAAAACTGAGGTTAGGGATAGTAGAATTTTTAATTATCCTCTCCAAAAATTCTCCAAAAAAGAATTCGTCACCCGTCCCCTACCCCCGACCCTATTGAAAACGCTGGTGTGGAAACTAAAATTTGTGTACCAAAGAAAAAATCCAAAAAAATTTTATAAGCTTTCAGTAAGAAAATGTTTTGATATAGCCTAAATAAGAAACCCGTCTCCCTCTGCAATATACATTTATATATTCAATATAATTATTATGTGTAGCCAACCCAAACAAAAATGAAAACTCTGTTCTGGAAGCCATTGACATTGAAGAAAAAATTTGGAAGAAATTTTGGGGGAGGGCGAGGGCGCTCAATCTCACCCACTTAAAATCACGAATTAGAAATATGGTAAACTTTCAGGAATCATACTCTCAGTGTTTCAGCTAACAAGTTTTTATGAATTTTCTAAATTATTGAGCGCCCTCGCCCTCCCCCAAAATTTCTTCCAAATTTTTTCTTCAATGTCAATGGCTTCCAGAACAGAGTTTTCATTTTTGTTTGGGTTGGCTACATAATTATTATATTGAATGTATAAATGTATATTGCAGAGGGAGACGGGTTTTTATTTAGGCTATATCAAAACATTTTCTTACTGAAAGCTTATAAAATTTTTGGATTTTTCTTTGGTACACAAATTTTAGTTTCCACACCAGCGTTGACAATAGGGTCGGGGTAGGGACGGGTGACGAATTCTTTTTGGAGAATTTTTGGAGAGGATATCAGTTTTTTTTTTAATCACCTTCTTGTTATGGAGGTAAAACACTGCAAACACAATGGATGGGGAGAGAGTTAATTTTTTTTAAGTGAAATGCTATGTTATTTGATAAAAGATCAAATAATATCCTCACTATTTGGGTGCTACAAAATTATTCTAGCTATAAGTGAGCCAGTTATGGTTAATACTGAATGAACAAACAAGACGTTGTGACTGTGTCTGTTGCATCACACCTTTTCATTTACTATCCAGACTTTAACGACATATCATTGTATAGCAACATTAATTCATGTATAAGCAGTTATCCACAAAGTTTGTTAAATAAGATTGAGATTTTGAATTTAGATTGAAATTTTAACCCATTACGATAGGTCACATGACCACTTTTGATGAAAAAAATATTTTGTAATCGAAAAATGAAATCCTTGTAAAAATTTGCCTAACACCATTATTGTACATTCCAGGAACAAAACTCTCAAATTTTCCCCATTAATGATAATGTTTCAAAAAATATTGAAGAAATGTAGAAAAGTGGAAAAATTCAACAATCTATAGTAATAAAAGAGAGTTGATGTCTGTACGCTCGCTTATAAGTCGAGAACAGCTGAACCGATTTAGATGATTTTGGATTCGTTTGAATTTTTAAAGCACTGGTTAACATAATATGTATTAAAATATAAGAAAATCTCTTTATAATTAATAAATAATTAGTAAATTAATGACCTAACCTATCAAACATGACATCCATTTTGATCCAGTCCAAACAATAATGCTCCTATGAAAACGATGTGTAGTTGAAGATGCTACAATATAGGTCTTCCCAACACGACCGCGGTGGTCTATTGGTTAGAGACTCTGCCTTCCACGCAGAATTCTCGGGTTCGATTCCTAGACGAGTGAAATTTTTTTGGCAACTTTCAGCATTGATTAATATTGATTATTATCCACTAGCTTTATAAAAATTAGTATATTGCAGATTTCTTTTAATTTTCCATCAATAAAGCGAGTGGATATAGTTGTTTTTTTTTCGTGACATTTTTTTCGTTGGGGGGGGGGGTGATATGAAGGGGAGACATTTGGGGGGAAGAGGTGGGTGACATAAGGGGGTTATTTGAGGGTGACATGAAGGGAGTTATTTGAGGATGACATGAAGGGGGATATTTGGGGGGTGGCATGAAGGGGGAACATTTGTGGGGAGAAGAGGGGGGACATTTGGGGGGGGGGGAGAGGGTGATACGAAGTTCGCCGGGACAGCTAGTAAAATTCAACAATAATTGATAAACTGAAGGCCAACATCTCGCAAACTAGTGGGTCTACAATAATCCATTTGGTCTCAAATTGTAGATTTTTAAATTATCTTTCAAAACATAGAAAGTCACATTCGAAAAAGTGATGCTTCACGGTCAAAATTGACCAAATCTAAAAACAAGTGAAAAATTACGATAATTTGATGAATTTTGAAGAGCTGTATCTTGCAAACGGTTGGGCCTACAATAGGTATCAAAATGTAGGAATTCGAATTTACATTCAACCCTATGTTGGATGTCCTATATGAAAAAGTGATTCTTCACGGTCAAAATTGTGAAAAATTTAAAAAAGGGTAAATTTTTGTTAATTTTATGAACTTTGAAGAGCTGTATCTCGCAAATGGTTGGGCCTACAATGATAATTTGGTATCAAATTGAAGGTAATTTGATATACTTTAAGAAATATGTACAATGCCCTCTATGAAAAACAGATTCTTCAGGGTGAAAATTAGCCAAACGTAAAAAAAGTGCAAAATTCCGCCATTTTGTACGATTTTTGGAGGTGATCCGGTAGTTTGCCTAGGTCTAAAACTTGGATTTAGCATCCCAGGACTACCATAAACATTACTAAAAAAGAAACCGACTATCCCATTTCATACCTATTCAGACCCTATTTTTGATGACAATTTTTCTGGGCTATTATTGAAAAGGTCGAATTTGGCGGTGGCAACAGTGTGAAACTTTCAGTTTTTAACCGCTAGGATCGCGACATTTGCATCAGGGCCACCTAGGAACATGGTCTAGCTAGACACTGAATTTAAACGTGCAGCTGACGTCATCACATCGTGTCCATATAATCTCATGTTTACAACTCATCCCTGCATTAAAATTGGAATTCGTGTTTGGTTTTTCTCGTCTCGAGTTTATTTCAACTGCATAATTACCTTTTGGTGGGTAAGTAGGTCTATTTATTTATTTTTAAATAATAAAAATTCAAATATTCAAACTTGGTTGTGATCAGTGGCTGTTTATGAACAGTATAGTGGAGTGGTAGGCCGCTTAGCCATGACGTCACATTTCGAGTGTCTAGGCCATGTTCCTGGGTGGCCCTGTTTACATTCGATGAAAAGCTTCAAATTCTAACTTCAAATTGCAAGTTTAATTTTTATTCGGACAGAGCTACAGAGCTTAATCGGACATTAAATGATTTGAAATTTTAAATGTAAATAGTTTAAACATGTCTTCAATCGCTTTTGGTAGTCCGAAATCTCAACTCATTACAGATTTTTCACATGAAGTGCTCAAAGTTGAAAAAAATTGAAAAATCCCAAAATTAGTAAAATGACAAAATACACGCATATAGTATCTTCGCGAATTTATATCGTAGAAAGTTCGTTCTGATCTTAAATGAAAGCGCTCAAAAATCTAAGAAAATAATGTCATTACAACATTTTAAAATTTTCACTACCTTCCGCGTAAATTGAGACGGCGGCATGCGAACATCAAAGGGAAGTTCGTTACAGAATATATAGTAGTCCCGGTCTTTCATTCGTATCACGGGGGGGACGGGTGGTGGAACGACCGTTCCACTAGATAATACTGTAAGGCGGAAAGTGATTTCATAGTAGTAGCAGTAGCAGCTATTCTTAACGATGTAACATGTCTGAAATAGTATCAGATATATTGAGTTGATTGATCATATTAATGTGATTGATATCAAACTCAATTCGTGACGCTCCAGTACACTCACTGGGTTTCTCTCCCACGCAAATCTATGGAGTGAAGTCTCCTGATAAAATATCGAGTGTAGCGATTCTGTAAACAATGAAATGATATAAATTCCGAAATGTATTATTGTTTTAGCTCTTTTAGATTTCTCGCTTAAATGTTTTTTTTTTTTTGATCCTCCTGTTGCCTATAAAAGTGTTGTAGCTGATTACAGTATTCTTTTTTTGGAAAACCACAGATAAATTCTGTTATCACACCATGTTAAGGGTGAGAACTGCCGTTATTCACTGATCCATATTATTAGCTCTGAATTTTCGGCTTGGAATAATTGGAATATTGGGCAAATTCCGTATCCAGGCTTGCAAGTTAGACATTATTATTGTTTAATTGAAACACCTAGGTCACATTTTATAGGGTTTGACAACCCCTGTCGCGGTTAATTATGCAAAATAGAGCTCTCTCTCTCTGTGATTGTCTCTCATTTTCAATTTACCCTTCTCGTTATCTGTTTGTACCCGTACAATCTCTGAAAATACTCTCTGCTTCACTCTCACTTTATTTCTCCCTCTATTTTCTTCCTCAACCTCTCTTTATCTCAGTATCACTTTCTCTCTCTGTCTCTCACTCTCTTCACTCTTTCTCTTACTCTGATCTTCTCACTTTGTCGCTCTTATTGAATCAGGTTGTAATTGTATGAATTACAAATGGAGGCTGAATAGAAAGTTGTTGGAATATCTGAACTGTAATCACACCCCTTAAATTCCCACAATATTGATGTTGCTAGACGACAACACGCAGTTTCTAATCAAGTCGGATACTACTGTATGTAGGTAACTTCAATCTGTGTTTGACGGTAATTCATTTCCCATTCAAATTAAATCAACAGAACATTTTTGAACCATGATAATTATTGAAGTTGCCCAATGATTGAGTAGAGCATTGTGTAACGTATTGATTTTGTTTGGTAATAAGATAAGTAATTCAATTCTGTATCACCATGGACTGATGATGGATATCGCCGATCTGATTTAACTTCTCCAAAAGACACAATTTAAAATGAAAAATTTTATCCCAATAATGTGAAAGTAATGATGAAAAATCACTAATAAGTAGATGAAATACCTTAGTACCATCTAAGATACCTTAGTATCATCTATTTTTTCATTTTTTTGTCAAGGGTAGTCGATTTAGATTCAAATATAGATATTTTACCAAATTTCAGTAAGGTATCCTTCTTCAGAGTAAAATGAATAAGAGTGAATGAGTCAGAATAGAAGAGAATATTATATACTTGTTTTTCATTTTTACTTATTCATCATAATTTGTGGTATAGACAATCCCCATGTTCAATCTCTTCTACAAAATGACTAGAATATAATTATAAATACACAAAATAAGTAATAATTTTTGCATTAATAAATATAGAATCAGATTCATCTAATTTGGTGCTTGGCATTAGATAGATAGATATCATTTCTTTGCCAACTCACTCTACGGTCATCAGCAACGTCAAGAAATAATATATCTATCTATCTATCTATCTATCTATCTATCTATCGATCTATCTATCTATCTATCTAATGCCAAGCACCAAATCAAATGAATCTGATTATAGATGGTTTATTCTAAGATTGTAATTCAACCTGGCAAATGATTGTGTGTGAATTAAAAATTAACCACCCAATCGCAAAACAATTCCCATGAATGATATCACCATAGAAAAATAGAAACACCATTAAACAGAATGACTTAAATTCTGCCCTTCCCGCAATTTCCTTAACACTTTTGTTTCTTTCTTCAACTCGACCACCAATTTGTTACCTACCGCATGAAACGACAAGCGTTTTCCACAAATAGAAACTGCCAGCACAAAACTGTCTAGAACGGCTATTAACAGCAGGTCGGGGGGAGGAAATTTCCACCAAGACATTCCACTGATGTAATCGCTTTCCAATGTGAAGTTGGTTGAGCAAAAGAGAGGGGAAGTGTGAGGATGGTAAGGAAAGAGAGTGGGGGGGAAAATAAGAGAGATAAAGTAGATGAGAGATGGAAAGAGGTATAGTGAGGGAGGGAAGATGATGAAGGAGAGTGAGTGAGTGAAATGAGGAATTTGAGAGTTGAATGAGTGACAGAGAGGGAGAAGATTGAAGTAGAGAAAGTAAGTGGGATGAATTATTCGAGAGATAGAGAAAGAGAGAAGTGGGGTCGAGAGATAGGAAAGATAGTGAAGAAGAGAAAGAGAGATGAAAGAGAGATAGGAAAGAGAGTGAAGAAGAGAAAGAGAGATGAAATAACTGAAGAGAGATAGGAAAGAGAGTGAAGAAGAGAAAGAGAGATGAAATAACTGAGAAAGAGATAGACTGACAGTGTGGGATGAAAAAGAATGAAAGAGAGTAATATTGAGAGAGATGACATATTGGAGAAATAGATGGAGTAACAGAGAGGGATGGAAGAAAGTGAAGAAGAGAAAGTGAGAGAGATGGAAATAATGACAAGGAAGAGAGTTGGGAAGGGAGATGAAGTGTACGAGGAAAAAAGAGTGAGTGAGAGAATATTCAAGGGAAACAAAATGAGAGGAAAATAGTGGATGGAAAGGGTTGAAGAATGATAAGATCTAGAGTGAGAGCGATGGGTTGGAGAGTGGGATACGACAGGCAACAGTGATAAATCTCCCCCCCTCCCCCTTTCTTCGTCAATGCCAGAGTTCTGATAGTCCGCATCGTTGAATTCTTCCCCTTTCCCCCCTTTAATCCTTCACCCATCTCGTTTTATAGTCTTAAGGGGAGGGTGTATAACTACAGTTAGCATTACAGTGGCCTAGTTTGTTTGCAGGAATCAATACAGACGCTGCTTTCGGAAATGGGATAAGCATAAGCACCATCTCAATATGTATCTACTAGAACCCTGTTAGAGACTGGCACGGCCTTGCAGAGAGTAGTCAGTTTTTCCCCCATTGTGTAGTCGTAGCGGGTAATGAAGTGTACTTGCCATGCCTTCTGGCTGTCGGCTTTCAGTTCTCATCAGCATTGTTGTGCTTGTACACATACATTCTGCGAATTCCATAAAGAGATGATGGATAAGTGGATTGCAAACAGGGTGCTTTTGAGCAGTCAGGGCTCTACTAATTGTAATGTCGTTGTTGAAATGTTCCGCAACTCAAGATACTAATCCTTGATCAGTTCCAGGCTGGATTGAGATCCTTATCCTTGATCAATTTCAGGCTGGATAGAGATTCTAATCCTTGATCCTCAAGTAAAATTTAAAAGTAGAACTAAAAAGCCAGGGCTGGATCGAAATTTTTCTTCTTGATCAGTTCCAGGCTTCAGTTTGAGGCTGGATTGATAACCTAACCTTTGATTATTTACATCCAGATCTATCATGAACTGAGGCTTGATTAACATCCTAATCCTTGATTAGTACTAGGCTGAAACAAGATTCCAATATTTGATCATTTCCTGTTACTGTATAAGAAAGAATGAATTTTTCAATACTGAATTATCTTTTTCACCAACTAATATTGTGAAGTGTTCCTATTGCTATATGAATGATGTGGATCACATTAGGACTGAGATAGAACATATTATACATGATTTTTAGATAATAAATAGAATATAGTTTCTGAAATTTGATTATTGGTCTAACTTATTCATATCAAATCACCTTGAAACTTACACCCGACCAAAGCCCGTTTCAGTTACGTACCACGAAGAATTAACCAGTTTCTACTTTTATTTACGAGTAGAAAAAAACTCAAAAAATAATCAACAAAAAATAATCAAAGTATAAAAAATACACAACTCAATAATCAAGGCTTATTATTTCAGTGTTAGATCAGTGTTGAAGATGACCTTTCTATCAAAATTTCCTGTAACGTTTTAAAAATTCTTCCCTCATGTTAAAATACTTGATGATATGTGTTGATTATGAAGAACTTGTTGATTGAAAATACCTTTCATCAGCACCAGAAGCAAATTTTATCAAGAATGTTTTCTTCAAAAAAAGATTTTCCTTCTCACAATTTATACCTCTACTACGTCGAGAACTATACCTACTCTTGTGCATTCCATTCATTGCATTCTATATCTATATTGTTCATCCACGCCACGTGTGCTGTACCTTTTCCATCACCTTCATTCAGCTCCATGAATGGATATCAGGTTCGTTCCACATGCCCACTCTTCTGTCGTTTCACATTCATGGAATTTTTCACATTTCCTCCGTGTTTTCTATCTTGTTCGCATGCTCGTACAAACCCTGCAGAACGGGCTTCACATTTCCAATTTGCGCAAGGTCTCTGCATCCTGCTTATCAGACTTATCTTGAGAGTCTTCTCTAAAATTTCATCTCCATCGTCTTTTTACTCCCAATTTGCTGTTGGTTTATAGAATTTCTTTCTCACTGGACAGTAATAGTGCTGCATCTACACAGCACAGTGAAATAGATTTTTCAGTTTTCAAGTCAATATTGATGGTGTGTTCAGCATGTAAATGCGATAACATTGACTATGGGTATATTCATTTAATTTGACGGATGGCGAATAACTTTTACTTAACATTTCTATGGTAAAGGGTGATGTTCTGTTGAATTTTGTTCACATAAATACTGTAGTATATAACATGTAAAAAACATATTTGAAAAAAAATCAACAGAACATCACCCGTTATCATAGAAAAGTTAAATGAAAGTTATTCGCCATCTGCCAAATTGAATGAATATTACTATACAAGTCTGTGTGCAATGTCTTGTTTTTGCATTTTTTCTTGAACTTCCAATATTTAGAAATTTATAGGCCTACTGAATTTTCTCTTATATATATAAAGATGGATTGACTGACATCATACATGACATCGTAAGGCTTCTTCAGTGTGGTCCGGATCCAGATCGTAGGTGATGTATATTCACACTAAATCATCTGTTTATGATGACATTTTTATCCGGTCCGATCCGGAACCAATTTCACTCAATTTCCACACTTGATGATGATTTTCTAATAATATTTTTTCATCTCTTCCAGGTAAGGATGCTCACAATAATTATGTTATCAAGCTCGATTATTGGATCATTAAGTGAGTAATTAGCGAATAATCTATGGAATTATTACGGGAAAAACTCCCTATATTCTTAACTTTTCATTTCTCATTGGACTCTCTTCAGGTATTGGCCACTATTGAGAATTAAAGCCTATTCCAATCCCATCCTTATAATAGGCTTGTTATCTTATTACTATTACACTACCTACTTATTTTACTACTTTGATTTACCTTTTGTTTGATACTTAGGGTTTTTTAATTGTGGGGTGCAAACACAAAATAGTGTAAATAATTTTCAAGTGCTTGCCACTTGGGTCTGTAAATGCGCACACTTGACACAGTGTTTTAGTCTATGTTCCATCTATGTTCTTCGTGATCATCAATCTATGTGCACTGCACAAGTAATTCAATGTAAGCTATTTCACAGAAAAGGAGAGTATTTCCTATTTTCCTTTTCTCCTTTTCACAGAAAAGGAGAAAATTTCTCAATTATCTCTGGCTATTGTTAAAAAGCTCGCAATTCAACCAGTTTTCATCCAAAATGCATCCGTACTTAATAATTATAATTTATACACAAACAATCATTAAAAGACTTGTGTGGTGTGTTGTGTAATGGGGTCCATTGTGTGGGTTGCCATTGCCAGCCTTGATCATACCCAGCCTGTAAATTTGCAGAGTAGAAGGCTTTACTCATTAGTCTGGGGCAGGCTGTCAGATGAGCAGGTTCATAATTCAATTTTGTCTGACCCTTCCCCCACCCCATAATCAACATCCCCCTCCCCTAGCATCCAAGTTGATTGCATGCTCCACCTTGAAATCGGGTCAGCAATCAACCCTGAAAGGGGTTGGTGACGAGAAGAGGGTGTTATTATTGAGGGGGGGTTGTGGGGGTTATTAGGTGAGGGGGGGTACCGGACAGTAGGGTAATTCCAGACGGCTATTCTGTATCGATTCGTAGTCGATCTTCGTGTAGTAGTCAACATGATCTAGTTGATTTCGTGTCTCCTCCTTGCTTGGGGCGAATTGATTAGATTGGTGCGTAAGTAGGGGTAGATGCTAAAGTATGGCTTCAAGGTTGCTTAGGTAATATGATCTTATAAATTACATTAAGGATGATGGTGATGATGATGTATGTAGATGGAAAATAAGTTGATATTTAGATTTTAATTATTTATCGTTATTGGACTGCAATATTGATTGGATGGGAAGTTATTTGGTAACTTGATATGTTACTCATCACGAAAAGACGATGTGATGTAGTTGCGTATTATTGCCAAATAACTATTGCCTGAAACAGTATTTTTTCGAGTCAATATTTTTGGCATAAGGATTGTCTCGCTCATTGTCCTATGACCGATTTACGGTCTTAACAGGTTTTAATTGGATAACTTTGAGCGGACCAGAGTTGCGTGCGAATTGCGTACAATTCAAATTAACTTTCTCCCTTTTGTCATCAACTAAGTCGTCAACTTATTATTCTCTCCCTTAAATTGTCTGGTGGCATTCTCCCTACGGCACATCCATTATCACTCTCGGGGCTTCTTTATCCAAGCTTCTCTCAATTGTGAACCTTTTTGGAATAATTCACTTCATTAATTTTGTCTTGATTAAATTTGCTGATAAACGCCATCAATTTCCGACCTCTGAATGGGGAGTTAACCATTTAGGAGACTTGTTTCGATTATAATGAAAATTGCCTGCTTCATAAATCAGGGTGCACCTTGGATTTGGGTAACTAACAATTGAATAAAATGTAGATTATGTCTTCCCAACAACCAAGTAGGAACATTTGCATACTTATTGTCACTGAAGAGGAAAGGGCAGAAAGGTTTGCTAACTCTAACCAATTACGGGTTTTCAACGTTCCTTTTGTGAAAGAATTTTTCTCAGAATTCTATGTTAATACAACTTCTTTTCAATATTTTCTCAAGTTTGTAGCAAAGGAGTAGCCTCAATTACATTGTTAAGATGGAGAGAGTAGTGTAATTTGGAGAAATTTCTAGAGTGAGCGTAACTTCAATCTTTGCATAATTTTCAAGGAAGTAATTATCGCTTATGACATCAAGCGTTTGGAGCATGATTATTGAAACGGCGGAAAAACAGAGAGAAATATTTATGTCCATCTCGCAAAATAAATTGAAAATATAAAAAAATCAAGGTGACAGTCTACCATTTGTTACTTAATACTGTTTGAGCTATGGAAAATTAAATTTCCAATATATTTTTCTTCTGCTGAGGGTAAGACTGGAAATTATTATCTATATATGTAAATTGGTTGAAAATTGATAACATTTAAAAACGAATCATTATTAGGATGTCATCATCATCATTCACAACGGATAGAATAAACGGAATACTAATACTTTCGCTATTTTCTAAAATAATAGAAAATTATTCGTGAAGCCACTGTGTAGGAATACAATAATTTTTTACTTTTTCATGTTGAAATGTGATTTATAAATCCAAAACCAATCATGAAACCCAATCTCGGAAAAAGGGGTTTCGAAGTTGATCCTGTTTTTGCTCAATACAGTTCTGAAACTCGTAAACAAACATGGCGCCCAATCATTGGCGCCATAAATGGGTTTCCTTCTTCAACTGAGTGGGAAAGTGATGAAAAGATAGAGTAAGAGAGAGTGAGAAAGAGAGAGAAATGTCATTGAGGGGGAACTGACATATCAATTCCTCGTCGGCAATGTCAAGCCTTGTTTGAGCATAAAATGGGGCCAAAGAACCCTTTTGTCACCCCCATCTCCCCTTGCCCAAGCTACTCTTTATCCTTATCGAGGCCTACTGCCATAAAAAGTGGTCATAAAAATAGGCTGTCAATAACGTTTGTTACTCTCGATGGAATTGCTTACAGCAACATAGATTACCGTTCTGCTTGAAAAGTTTGGAAATTATTTCGAATCTGAGTTGTTTTGGACAGTTTACGGCTGTCATGAGTTCAGGGGCGTGTTTAATGAAACTTGGAAGTCACATAATATAGAATAATTTCCTCTAAAACAAGGGTTCCTGTTTCATGTAACTTCTCACATATAATGAAATTTCAGAAGTAAATCGCACGTAATTGATCATATTAATATATTAATTTGAAATTCAATTCGTGACGCTCCAGTACACTCAAATTGAAGCCTCGTATGTGGTGAGGTAAACCATAACCGCCAAATATCATTGCACGGTCATTGCCCCGGGGTATTACACTAGGACTCCTATAGCTCTAATAAGGAATGTAGAAAACTATCACGGCTTTCTTGATAAACCGTTGCAACCATCCACTATCTACCCATCTGCAGGGCGGCCTACGGTTAAGAGATTGGAGTTGGTGGGTTAGATTTTGAATTGATTTTTTTCCAGCAGCGAGTTTCTTGTTTGAATAGCTCATTCTCCCTTATATTTACTGACTTGACTTTACAAATGACGACGTGACAACACTGCGTGATGACAGAACAGCATGATTTGTTTCAACAATGTTGATCAACAATCATCATGTATCGTTCCCTAGTAGTTTATTAGTATCTTTACATTATCTCTCTCCAGAGCTACATGCACAACTACAACATGACTGCACAATCAGACATTGAAATTAGATGCAGAAATAGATGCTGCTCAATACTGTTTGTATTGTCTGTACCGGGCTGTATGCACGTTCATTACCACATCTCCAATAGATTGTTATTCTAATAACCAACACACTAAAGAATGGAAGAGTTAGAGGCTATATCGCATAATAATAGCGAACGATCCTTTGTCAATGCATGACAATGGTGAGGACCAATTGAAGCCTCGTATGTGGTGAGGTAAACAATGGCTGCCAAATTTCCTTGCACGGTCATTGCCCCGAGGTATTGCACTTGAGGACTCCCATAGCTCTTTGGTACTCTTTTAGTATTTGCATTCAAAACTACTTTGAATTTATGTATGGGCTTTGAGATGATAATTTTTGGGGCAGCTATGACTGATGTACAGTACTGACTTCCTGCCAATAGTGGAAGAAAATAAGCATGAAAATAGCTGTAATGATGCTTTTGTTACTTACCTAAGCTCTGATGATCTTTTTCTCTGAGGAGGCTGTTGGTTAATACATATTCTATAATTGCTTAATATTATTGGATTCAGCTTGTTCTTTTTTGCTAGTATTATATTGATTTTTTGGCTCCTATATTTCATTTGTCTCCATTTACATTACTAGACAGTTGTTGGTCTTCTTCCACGTAACTTTGTGTTTTCGTGTTATTGTCTGATTAGTTTCAAAATGCCTCTGAATTGAGACAATGGAGTTTTGTTGATTCATTCCTACATTTGTGATATGAGCTTGATGGTAGTGTGGTATACTGTCCTCTTCATACGTCATTCAAAAATTTCATAATTTTGATAGATTCACAGTCAAACTAAAAACATTGGTTTCTCTGTCTTGCAAAGTACCCAGGTTTATGACTCAGTGTTTTGCAGTTGAAAGATGAAGTAATACATTCATAGCTTCTCTTCTGATTTTACAGGAGTAATTTTCATTCAACTCATTCAGTATTGTAGTTGAATATTATTTCTTTGATTTCTTTGTCAACAGTATAGATTTCTTTATCAACAGTATAGATTTTTTTATCAATTCACAACGGGTATGATATAGACGTGATCACGGTAGATTACATACTATTTCCGAACAATCAATAATTGCATTGATTTTCAAGTTGTGTGCTTTAAAATGTTAATTTTTGAGTCATGACTGAAGTACAGTAATCATTGGGTAATGATTATTCATTATTCATCAGTTGTGAACTCTTCACACAAATTTTATTTTGATCATGTACGTATCAAGAACAAAAGATTATTAACAGAGATGATTATTGGGATCTATCTTTATTTCTCTGTATTTATTGTCATAAAAGAGAAGTAAATTGAACTCTAATTTCAATTTACAAGAATAACGGAAATATATAGTTCAGTTCTTCTGACATAATTATGAAAAGCCCAGCAGTACTTGAATAACGTATGCGATTACGAGAGGAATGAGTCCGTTGAGAGCAGATGTGTGTAGAGGAGATACGAGTTGAAAAATCTCATTAGCCAAAAAATAGGCCTGTCAAGTGCAGGACTTTAAGCAGTACATGTTGAAATCGGGCTAGCAACATTAACTGGCCGTCAGGGCAGCTCTTGACCCAATTAAAACAGGACTCTCGCTAAGTGTTCGAAAGAACGCTTACGGCTGATAATTAAAGTCACTCTGACAATGAAAAAACGCTTTTGTTTAGAAAAAAAGAGAACACACCAACAACTGACAGGATAGCTATTCAACATTTTCTGCTTTCCCTTTCTGTCCTCCATTATTGCAGATATTATGTGAGTGCCGATCTTTTATCAGCATATAATTAAATAATTCGATGTCCTTCTAAACATAAGTAGGTTATACGTGTAAATTGTTGGGATAATCTGCTAAGTGAATAATTTTTGTTCCATTGTACAGAAGCTTGTCAGTTACCGTTTATAAACCGTTTTAATTATAATATGAACATAAGTACATTACCTCTGAACGTGTAGGCCTAATCCAAATTTGAGATTGAAATAGTTTTGGGCTATGCCTGTTATTTCTGCCCACATATTGTACAGTACATATTTCTCAACAAATAAATTGACGATTTTCAAATCAAATTCTTATTCATAATATTTAAATAGCTTGTGATATTGTATTTCATTTATTGGGACATGATTATAACTAATGAATTAAACTATAACTACTACATGTATACATTACATGATTAATGTATGTGGTAGGCTATAGCTACTGAATTACGGTAAGAGTCAATAGGAATAAATTAATTAATCAACTTTATTCTTTTAAATAGAGCATACAAAAATTTTTATTTGAATTACTCTACCATACCGGTAGACCTACTTACCCTTCACTTACCCTACTTACCCTACTCTTACCCTACTTACCCTACTCTTGTAGACCTACTTATATAAATAATAATCCACTCTGCAGAATCCAATGCCTTACAGTCTTAATACTGCATAAATTCTCTTCAAATTCTATTATCTTGCGTCCCCTTCTAAGCTCATAAGTCTCATACAATTTGAAGTTGGAAAATCGACTGAAAAATAAATTCATTAATTATTCGAAGTGGATCGTTTAACGGGTTTTCAGATGAGCTTCGAAAATCCAATAATTTTCTACTGGAGTTTTGGAGTGTATGCGATCCGGACCGAAGACGTGGAGTGGCTATTCGCTCTCCACCCAATTAATTTTTCTAGGACACATATTTGATCTGGTTGGTATTCTAGCATATCTCCGTTCGTTTTGTTATGAACAGGGGGAACATGGAGAGATTGGAGAGCTCAGCAATCAACGATAAACTGGAGAGGACATAGCTGCAATGCTGCAGCTTGCTCAGACTTGTGCTGTGTTGAGAGAGCTATAAGCAATTATTAGAAGTTGAAAGTATGTTTTGCGTATTCATTTTCTGCTCCAGTTTGAATTTAGATGATGTATGGTTTAATTTTAAGAGCTGAAGTTCAACATGTTGTTTTCCCATGTAAGTAGAAAGTTTCCATGTATATTTTTCGCAAGAAATATCTATTATATCTCCAAATAGCTTCAGTTGACCTTCAAACATCTTTAGTTCAAACATCTTCTTCTTTCATACGATTGGCAATCCTTGCACGAATGACTCTGTTAGCTTTTGATAAATTCTGACAGTGTCTGGTGGAATGTTACACTGAAGATGGTACAATAGTGCTAAAACATGTTTGTATTTTTGTTTTAATGAATAATTCATTTCTGGTTATATATTGTTTTTCATTTTCATTTTACCAAAATAGAATATCCGTTATTATATTCCCGCAGAACTTGTTAAAACAGATAATACCATCTCATAACGTGTGGAGTGGAAAGTTCAAGGGATACACTCTGAGATTCCCTGGAAATAGTAGTCTGTCAAATTGGTTATGTTCGAGAAATATTCAAGTTCATAAGGAAATTACAAAAACTTATGGAGTGATCAAAGCGATCAACTCATGTTCTTCCTAGAATATTCATTTTCAATAGGGGAAGCGATTGGCTTCGTGGTCGTGCCGGTGTCTAATCTAATCGTGGTTCGAAACCCACGTAAAGCTTTAGGCCAACTCATCTCCCATCATCACCCTCCCCTAAGCAGGTAATGCTTGTTGGTCATGCTTTGCAATATGAGGATAATGTGAAGGTTTTAGGAGTGTATGTTGACAGAAATCTCAATTGGACTGCACATATTAATAATTTGTCAAGGCGGATCTTTGCTGCAATGCACCAGCTGAAGAGGTTAAGAAAATTCCTCCCAACCAACCTACGTGTTGCACTTGTGCAGAGCCTAGTTTTGCCCATTGTTGACTATGGTAGTATGGTCTATAATGACATGACTGAGGAGCTGAATTTGAAACTTCAGCGTGCCTTAAACTATGCTGTGAGGTTCATTTTTGATGCAAGAAGAGATGATCACATAACACCTTTTTATAGGAGACTAAAATGGCTCAAGTTGAAAGATAGAAGACATTACTTCTTGTTATGTCTTGCCTATCGTCTCATTGTTGAAGACAGAGGTCCGCATTATTTGAAGGAAAGGTTCACTCCTCTTGCACAGGTCCATTCCAGGAACACCCGGCAACATGGCTATTTCCTGCAGATTCCCCTCCATCGCACAGTCATGTATAATACTTCTTTTACTGTTACAGCTGCTCGAATCTGGAACAGTCTTGCACCTGAGCTTATTTTTTCGCCTTCTTTCAAAACTTTCAAATCTAGACTCTTGTTAACATTGATTAATGATACATTGACATGAAACATATCAAATTGCTTTTATTATAATTTCTTCTCATTTTATATTTATTATTGTACATGTTCATTATCTTATAATTTAATTCATTATCTTATAACTTAATTTTGTAATTAAATCTAACACATGTAATCTGTTATCTGTAATCATGTAATCTTTTGTAATCATTTGTATCCTTTGTTCTCTATTCTCGATATTTTGTAAATTCAAATTTTGTATTACTGTATGTTACAATAGGCGAAAGCCTTGTGACAATTGACTAATAAAATCTATCTATCTATCTATCTATCTATCTATCTATCTATCCCCATTACCCACGCACAAGCTAAGAGCTCATGTGGGCATCACCATAGCAAAACAAAATACCTGCCGAAGTTCTGAGAGTTTGTGTAATGAGTGATAAAAAATCAGTTTTTACTATCCTCTAGAAAACGTGAAGTTTTACGGCGGCAACAGTTTCCGAATGAAAAACTGTTCAGTCAACATAGAAACCTGCAGATTTCTATGTCGAAGAAACTGTTTAAAAAGTAACCAAATTGTTCAGCTCATATAGGCTACCTGCAGAAAACCTTGTGAAGTATGTGTGGGTTGTGATTGAAACGTTCTGTTGAAATTTCAGTCTACAGTAACTGTTGGGAGTGTAATCAAACAGAAGAGCTCATAGAAAAAGGAACCTGCAGCAGAGCTGGTGTAAAAAGATATCAATGTGAAATTATAACAGATGTAAGAATTGATAAAGACGTTTCCCGTGGGATTGAAACCTGACAAAACTTTTTGGATGTGATCAAAACAATCGAACAAGAGTACCAATAAAGAAAACCTGCTTCAGAACTTGGGAAGTTTGTGTAAGAAGTGATTGAAACGTTCTGGTGAAATTGCAATCTGCAAAAACTGTTGGAAATGTGTTCAAAACTCTCAATTGAGCCAGAAAATTTCACCTAAAGGTTACAGTTCACAGGGGTCAGATCGGTTGAACTCTGTCAACAATTAATTACGTTTGATCCTGCCGCGGAAACATCAGATAGTGTAGCGGCGGGCGGCAGCCGAGATGCTGCTACAAATGTATTTTCTGGGCGAGATCGATTTGTGCAGAACTTATAATGACTCAAGTTGTTGGATGATGTGGGGTGGGAAATGGAGAACTGAGAGTAGAGCGTCGTTTGGTAGTATAGTGAAAGAGAAGAATTCCAGTGATGGATGGTTAGCGTGTTGCCTACCCGCCATTCGGAAGGCGCAGTCTGTTCTCTGTGCAACTCTTGAACGCGAACAGAGCGCGGCGAGTTAACGAAAACAATTCTCAAGAGTTAATTAACTTGTGCTGCTTGAATCTGACAGGCTTAGGTTGATTTGAACAATTGGGCTTATTTTTCAGGTTCAGTCTGAGTGGGAACGGTGTGTCTCTTGAGAGGAATGTTGACTTTCTCAAATGGAAATCAGGAAACTAAGGCTAGGCGTACACCGGTTAGTCAAGACAAGACGAGATTAGTTACGTTTAATCACAATAATCCACATAGTTGCTTATGAAACAGCACACACCGATGTGTAAGCGTGAATCTTGGAAATGTCCAAGATCCGACTAATCAGTGTGTGTTGCTTCATAATCAACTATGTGAAGTACTGTGATTAGTCACGTTTAGTCACAATAAGCCACATACTTGCTTATGAAGTAGCACACACCGATGCAATGACTAATCAGTGTGTGTTGCTTCATAAGCAACTATGTGAAGTACTGTGACTAATCTCGTCTTGTCTTGTCTCGACTATCCGGTCTACGCCTAGCCTAAAAGAAACTGTTTCATTAAACAAGGTTGGAAATAAAAGCTAGTGGAATCCTATTTTTCAATTCATTTACTTACTTCATTCATTCATTTACTTCTTCAATTCATTTATTAAACAAGGTTGGAATTTGAAGCTAGTGAAATCCTATCTCTTCAATTCATTTATAGCAGGATCCATTTAACTTGTCATAAAACATATGATCGACGAGCATATGATCACAATACTTAACCTACAAATGCTGAATTTCGCAGATTATTGAAAAGGTCTTTTAAAAAGTTATTCTTTGAAAGGTCTTTTTTAAAAAGGTCTTTCAAAGACTTTAAATGTCTTTAAGACCTTCAAGCCTTTTGATTATTGTGTCGAAATCACTGTTTAATTATTTCTCGATCAGCTGATTTATGACAAGTTACTTGGATCCTGCTATACTTCATAAATGTTCAATGAAGTTTAGACTTCAAACATCCTATCTCAATATACAGTTTATCTAGTAAACTCTCCAGAGCAACTTGTATTTGAAGGGGATTACTTTTAAGAGAAGCCAAACTTGAAACAAACTCTATTTGAATTGATATGAATGAAAAACGAGGATCGTTTCTGGAGTCACAGTGAATTGGAATTTTCTCTCGGACGAGTGTCTTCGACGGATAAATTACTCGGATCGGTTTGAAAAGAAATTCGTTCGTCAGCTCGTGTTTCACTAACCAAAGGATTTTCCAAAGTAGCTGTATGAAGAGCTCCAGCGATTCTTTGAATGACGTTGAAAGGGTTTGGGAAAGCTTTGAAATTGAACCTGGAATGTCTGCAGTCGTTAATGGCGGAGAAACGGGAACCATTAGCATCGGACAATTTGCTGTTTCTCCTTGTGATCCGATAAAAGATTCCGGCTGTCCTTGGGCGAAAGCATTGTACTCGTGAGAGAACGATTCGGGTTTTAGGTTGAGGTTGAGAGGTCGTTTACTGCAGAATGTGAATGTATTGTAATGAGAGTTGTGGCTTCAGCTTTTCTATGTTGTTGGAGATAAGTGATACTCGTGTATTGTCAATATGAAGTGATCTGTTGACCTTATAAAAGAACATGGAAAAATATTCTCAGCTTGAATTCTGCTTCTCCAAAGATGAGCTGAAATATAATGAAAGTTTAACAATCATTAAGAAGGAAGAAGAATTTGGTAATTTGGTCTCCTTCATTTGTTATTTTTTTCCAAAGTATTATATATTTATTCTATAAAACCAAATCAATTAATAAATTTGAGTATTAGTCACTAATGTCACTTTCATTCAGTAAATAACTTGTTTTAATGTGGGAGCGTTCCATTATGAAATTAACGATTATTTATTATGAGAATAATAATGAAAAACCCATTGGATTTTGAATTGTTTGTTTCACTGGTTTAAAAACTAACTGTATACTTGAAGGTTCTTGATATTCAAAATTTTACATAATATAATATCAAAAGCATGTCCTAGTCCACGAAGTCATCACTTTGAGGAATCGGTTCCTTTGAGTATATTACCTACTTTATATTTTTTACTTTGGAGAATATTCATGAATTTATAATTTTTGCATAGCTTCAGAATTGCTGAAAAAAGTCACTTTCCAATGAATTTCGTTCTTGGAAATGAGACATCTCACCCAATTGTTGATCAGAGTTAGAACTGGAAAATTATGCGAAGACATGTCACAATTATTGTTGTTCAGGTCACCAATCAGGTTACCTAATCGTTGATCGAATTTTGACCTCAGGTACTTATTTATCCAGTTACTACTTATTCTTTACCTTTCTCAGCAATTCTAAAGCTACTATGAAAGTTACCAATATGCTCGAGGAATCGATTTCTCAAAGTACTGATACACACACACAAATCATAGAAATATTATGTGGGAGAGACCACGCTTTGAATTTTTGTGGTTAATTGGAGATTGAACTCTGTTCGACGTTCAAAAGACGCAAGCTTTAAAGCACCCTTATGAATTACAAAACAAATTCCCTTTGAAACATGTACAGGAATAAATTCCAATCAAACCGGTCGTCAATTAGGCGAAAATATTAATAAATCAGGTGCAAAGGGGGCGATACCTTTCAACGTGTCTGGGTTTTACCTTTCAGCTTTGGCACACTCAATCAACTTGGCAATTAGTGACGTATGGCGTTCGTAATCCTCAACTTTCCAAAGCTGAAAATGCACCGAAAGCAATATTCAGCCATCTCAGGTCTTTTGTTCCACTTTCGCGTTCCCACTTTTCATCCAACGCCATTTCGCCTACACCCTTTCCAACGCCGATATTGTAACTCAATCCGCTACATCCATTACATTTATTGCTCCACGCCCTTCTATTTTTGAATTTAGGTTGATCTAGAGGGAACGCGTTCTGTCATTATCAAACTCATGTTAGGGTCATCGTCTCCAGTCGTTTTAGCAATATCGTATATCCTTATTTCGCTTCTCACCGTAATTTTACTCATATATTAAAATTGGCTATGATATGAAATCCATGAAGAACATCTCGTTTGAATATTCATGGTATCTCTGGCAAGTGTCTGAATCATTGTTCGAAATGGATAAATCTCAGTGGCTTAATGGAAATAATAAAGCTTAATGGATAAACTGTAGTGCGTGTCTCAAAATTTGCATAAAAAAGGTAGGAAATATTTTTCGAATGTATATATATTTTTTTAAATTTAATCGTTAATTTGAAACTTGGGAGACTCAGATCGAATTAATTGTCATTTTTGTAATTTATTGACTATGGTCCCAAAAGTATACAAACTGGACAAAAATGTGGTGGAGAAGAACTTCATAATGAAATGAAACAATGAGAAGATCAAGCATAATTGTTTTTGCTCAAGCAATTGATCAAGCATAAAGTTGAATATGTTTTTAAATTAGTTTATAACATTATAAGAATGTTCTTGTTTCACTTGTGTGTAAAAAAAGAATGGCAATAAATTGATTTTGATAAGAAATATGGTTGAATTTTGTAGATGAAGTAATTTCATTCACAAAATGAAAATGTGCATTGAATGTAATTAAACAGTAGTTGGGTAACCTGATTGAAAATCGTTTCGAGGTACCATTTCGCATGTGAATTGTTGCTCCATTCATTGTTGGACCATGAATGAACTTCGCAAACTGTGACGTAGACTCCAACCACATATTTTGAAAGCTTATATAAACACCTAACAAAACACGGTTATGATTCACATTATGCACTGGGGTAATTGCCAACAATAGACAGCCATTCACAAAATTTGCATCAGTGTTGCGCCCTTCAGGAAACGTCTGTATCAGAGTGAGCATCTCACCCCTTCTGTGTTGAGAAGTGCATATGCTGACAATATGCACACGCGTAACGTTTATCTTTCCATAATTGCTCGAGCTTTCCCACATTTATTAGATAAATACGCGGACCAGCGAATCGCTACAACCCTCTCCAGGCGGATTTTCATATGCCGAAGGGGTGGCCCTTGACCCCTGATAAAGGGTTTTATTCGGTCACACGCTACAAGCCCTTGCAATAGTTTCATAAATGTATTCATGCTTTGATTTCGAAGTGGGGTATACATTTCTTATTCGTTTCAACCCCTTTTTACTATTGACTGACGTGTGTGTGGCTGCCTTAGTATGGCTCTTATCGGAACACAATTACTATTTTCTTTCTCCTCCTCCTCCTCCTTCATCATCCTCTCAATCACTTTGTCTCTCTCTATTTCAATCTCTCGCCCCTTTCAATCCGTCGTCCACGTGGCATCCCACGTGAATAATGGGCCCTATCACGTGACTGGACTGTCCACTAATTGCTCCTTTATCTAGCGTTCCCTCTGCTTCATTCTCTTCCTAACTTATATTGCGCCACCGCATTCTTTGAGGGTGGATTGTTGGCGCCATTTCTCATCCCCTCTTCTCTTCTTTATTAATTTGTATACATTTTTCTGCCTTTGTGTCTTACTTATTGTCTAGACATTTCTTTCTTATATTGCTTACTTTACTAATTAATATTGCTTTTGAACGGAGAGAGTTGCTACGAAGCAGCTAGACAAGGGATATTATTTAATACTGTATAGGTTTTTTTTAATTTTTTTTATAAAAGCAGTAGTAGTATATCGGCAAAGAAATGAATATGCACTACTAACTGTTAATTCATTCTCCACGCACATGTTGTCTCGTATTGGCATTATTAATACAGTAGCAAAAAAAATATCAAATTGTTTTGATGATTCTATTATCACAAGCTCGAGTTATTGCAAAAAGTTAGTGCAACAACCAACTGAAAATCAGTTGGACGTGGAAAGTAAGACCTGATGCTTCGTAATGTTCCAGACATGGAAATGTTGAACTAATTTTGGGTTGTTAGTTGTTTCGGAGTGCAGGAGTTGGGTTGAGCTGTCGCTAATACGGGGAAAAGTGTTGGGGATGACCCCAGAGCATCGAGCGAGAAATTACCGGATCCCTTTGGGGGCACGCAGCCCGCTTCCGATCATAGGGGGTGTGTGGGGGAGAGGGGGGCTCGTATTTCGGTTTTCGACCAACCCTTTTCTCTGTTATTTCTGTCAGCGCGCGCCCTCTGGGGGTTGAAGTTGCGGCAAATAAGTTTGGGCGTAGCCTACGCAACGCAACGTGACCAAAAAGCCCTGAGGGTTGTTCACCCCCCAGTGAGGGGGGGGGGGGTCTGGGATCGAACCAATACATTCCGATTTGCTTAGACCAACAACTAGCTGAGACACCGCACATTGTAATCCAGTATGCGGGCTCGGCTTGTTTTTCTTCTACTTTTGTGGAGACTACTTTGTGTGTGCGAGATTTATTCAGATGGGTAATTCAGTTGGAAGTAGCTTATTGATGGTGGGGGAGAAACGTTTGATGGTATTCGAAAATACAGAGTATTAGGGTTTTTGTGATGAAATAAAATTGAGAGGAATTTAGTACGAAGGAGTTACACTAATACTTCGTGTAGGATAGTGATGAGCAGAAGATGATGGGAATATAGATTAGAAATATAGATAGATTAGATAATTATAATATTAATACTGAAATTATTCATCAAATCCTTTTATTGGCAATATAAGAATTGGGGAGAATGAACTGTCATCAACTAATGAAGCTGACTAGAATTGAGAACAATCTCACAAGAGGAAAATGGCCATAGAACTAATAATAAATCAACTAAATAAGAAAGAAGAAGTAAACCAACAAGAGCTTCTTACCTATAGGACTTCTGAACCTATTTTTTCCATATTTCCCATTCGAGAAAGTTGCATGATTCGGCGAGGTAGACCACCCGAAAGAGTCTCTCCGCCAAAAAAGCCATAAGCTTTATAATTGATAATAACAAGAGCAAAAGAGCTAACTAGAGATAAGAAGTTAACTAGAATAGAATACACTTTATTCACACAATGCACAGATTATAAGAAAATGAAAATAAATTTCAAATAAAAAAATACATAATTTCTTCTCCAATTTAAAAACTTCTTACGCTTTACTCATTAGGGGAGTCCAATCTCACAAGGTGTCAAATTATCTATCGATAAACTTCAATAAATAACAACCAAGAAGTTCACTATTGAAAAAATGAAAATAAAAAAGTGGTGAAGGTGGAAAGTAGAGTAAAGTGAATTTGTATTTTCAGATGTAACAAAACATCATTGAAATTTCTTGGACGATTCTTCCATATTTCATTCCGGGTGTTTCAGATTGAATTGTTTCAGCTTGTTTGAATATCACTCGAAGAATTCTATTAGGCAAACATTCTGTAGCTCAATTTTTAAGAGTGAATTAATCTTGAGTTCTATATGCGATCAAACAAAGTGGATGAAAAGTAGATGAAACGTAATGGAAAATGAAAAGTGGAAGGAGGCAGTAGAAGGATGTGGAGGAAACTACGAAGCAACTAATTTATCGGATTCAGCTCGATGTTATCGTCAATCATCGTTTCGAATTATCAAGACCAATCAGACGTAGCTGTCTTGACTGTTTGACTTGGTCAGTTACAGAACAAACTATTCGTTCACGTGATTAATCTTCTCTCCTTGGGTTGATTACGTCACTCACCGTGAATGGCGGGCAAAGATCCGTTGAATAATCCAGCTCTGTCGTAAGCAGGGACACCCTGTGTGCGCTTGTGAATGGAGTAATCCACCAACATCCCTTTGTAGTTAGTTGTTTTGCCCGACAGATGGCAGCACTGATCCTGGCGTTAACCTTAGCTTGATTGATGGCTTGAACTTACGACCGTTGCATGTCTTGCGATGACTCCCCGCAATGTATTACGTATTTCGCATAGTTCTAGTGTTGACCCAATTCAGTAATTGCATTTGCTGATATTCAGGTGGAGAGTTGTACTACTAGGAACTTTCCAACCA
Organism: Laodelphax striatellus; assembly: GCA_017141395.1. Lineage (NCBI taxonomy): Eukaryota > Metazoa > Arthropoda > Insecta > Hemiptera > Delphacidae > Laodelphax > Laodelphax striatellus. Next base: position 18,311,101 of record CM029538.1, on the reverse strand, counting down.
GGTGCTTGTTCCTTAACGAACTACAAACAAGTGCTTGTAATTGGAGCATCTGTGAATTATTAGAAAAAAAATCCTTTTTTATTTATTCAGCAATGAGCAATTGGTACTCGATGGAAGGTTCAACAGGCTTACGCCCAAAACTCTCATCTTCTTTTATAATTTCATTTTTAGATTGTCTGCTTGTTGATTGGATTCTCTTGAAAAGAGGTTTACGGCTTTAAATGTTGTGAAAGGAGGTGATGTTTTGCGTTATTGATAAGAGAGCGACTTCAAGGTTGATAAACATGCTAACAAAATCTTGTGATAGTACATATTTACTCATTGGAAGAAATGCAAATATTTACTTCGAAAACTTTATTTTTTAATTAAAATTATTTCTTATCATGCTGGGCCTGACATCTCCACCCTTTATTTTATTCTAATTCATTTGAACACTCCAAGTACAAAAAGTGATTCGTAAAAGGAATTATGCCTCAATGAATGATGTTTCCCTCAAAACCAATAACAATTTTCTTAAATAAGCTCAGCCTTTGCTCAGCCTTGCACTCTTATGAAGTTATTTATTTTACGATCAATATTAATGTATTATTATGATAAATAATGAACTTAGGAACTACTATGATGAACTGAACATTAATTCTGTTCACAGATTCAAAGGACATTTAGGAAACTGTTTTTTGAAAAAAAATTTGAAATTTCTCTTCTTTGTTGCAGGTAATTGATGAAGCTGATGTATTTTCAATTATAACAATGTAGACAAAGTGATCAAATGGGTGAGTAATTCATCAGTCCAGCACGTCAATAACGTTTCAAACTCGTATTCATTACTTCGTAAACAAAATATTTTAGCATTTTGTTCCTGAAATAACATTTTTGTCTCAAAACGAAGTCCAACAGTTTCTCAATTCGAATGAAGAAGCTTCGAATGGAGCTTTAAATGAATTGTTATTGAAAGGTACTTGAAATGGAGGTACCTGAACTAAATGTACCATAGATAAGTATTGAAAGGTAATGATAGTTATCGCTATCATTCCTCCCGTCTTTCGGAGGAGACGTTAAGCCGTCGGTCCCGACTGCCTAAAAAGTAGTCGTCATATCTCATCATCACCCCACTCATTACCCACGCACAAGCCTAGAGCTCATGTGGGCATCATCCTCAGAAAAAAAAGAAAAAAAAAACATTTAAGAGTTTTGGATTTTTATGCTATCTGTGGCTCATATACAAGTCTAGTCGAAAACTGTCTGGTACAGTCTATTCTAGACTAGTCTAGTCTATTCTAGTCTGGCTAAACAGTACAAATCTAGTCGAAACCGTGGCGAAGCGTGGTATACTTATTTGGTCATCGGCGGGTATATTTCCTATAGAGAAATATACCCGACGATGACCAAATAAGTATACCACGCTTTGACACGGTTTTGACCAGATTTGTACTATAGAGAAATTATATAGTAATATAATATTTCCTATAGAGAAATCACTTATACTTATAAGTATAAGTGTAAGTAAGTAAGCCGGATATATTTCCTATAGAGAAATACACCCGGCTATGACCAAATAAGTATACCACGCTTCGCCACTAGGTCGAAACTTATTGTAAACTATATTCTTCAGTACACAAGCTATCTACAATGTATACTATGATCACTGTACTCTTCAATGACAATATTGCGGCATAAAATTTATCGTTACAAGTATAGCTGAGCCCACGTCCATTAATCCCAGTATCATTATCGTAGCCACAGCACTCAGTTTGGCATGTGCCATTAATAGCTTCAATAGCATTAATCCGGCCATACATGCTTTTGGGTGAAACATGATGTAACCTAGACGAAGGCTGTTCCATCAATTATTCTGACTTAATCATGTGTGACAACCGTGGCCATAAGGAGTGCATAGTGACAGGGTGCGTTTAGTTCTTAGCACGCGCCCGCCTCTGTAGGGGATGATGATAATTTCCTTTCTTGATTGACGCCCTACTTATCTGTTCTACCATCGTCTGTGTGTATGGTGAAGTGAGGGTGCCTCACCACCCATGAAACCAACACAATTGGCCCATAATCCACATTCACTCTACCGCACTCTACCACCCCGGTGCGTGATACTTGTCTATTCTTTCCTTTATTCTAGGGACACAAGCCTTGGTTGTTTTCCTTGTATCATGTTTCCCATGAGTGAGGTTGGGGATGTTCGGTGCTGAAGTTTGAATTGTCATATAGTTGAGACTGATGTATCGAAGTGTATACCTCGATGATGTATGAGAGACTACGTGAATGATTGAAGGTCTTGAATGCTCTATCTACTTCAAATCTTGTATTAATTTTCATTTCTATATATACATTGAATTTATGTTCTTATAGTATACAGGGTGTTTCAGAACTCCCTACCAATACTCTAGAGCATTGTTCCTGGGTAAAAACCATATCTAAATATCACATTTAAATTGTCCAGAAGTCCTTAGTTACTCACACAGCTGCCATTTTATTTTTTTCACTTATTTTTTTTCTCAATAATGGTAGAATGTACGAAATTGAAACTTTGCACCAACATTTATGACAACTAGACAAAGCTACAAAAAAATTATGACAATTTTTCAAATCCATAAAACAAAATGGCGGCCATTTGAAATTTTGTTTCTAGGAACAATGCCCTAGAATATTGGTAGGAGTTCTGAAACACCCTGTATATTGAGCTGTTTTCATATCATTATAACATATCGTGCTTGAATTCATTGAAATACTCATATAGATGAATCAACAACATAACCTCTGGACTATTTATCAAAGTATGGGATAGAAGCAGTTTTGGATGAATGTCTGTTGATTCTTCCCACATGTAATGTATACTGTATTGCCAACAAATGAATAAATAAATGAATAATACTCTATCCTTTATAACTCAACAACTCAAATAACTTCATTTTCATCGAGGTATTAATCTTAATTCATTATGTTGATATTGATATTTCAGAAAATTCTTGATTTCGATCGAATCAAAACGAAATACATTAAAACATTTCATGATGAAATACAAACTGGTTGTACATTGATTTCTTACTACATGGTGAAAGAAGATGAACAGGTTAGCATATTCCTGTTTATCTTCTTTCACCATGTAGTAAGAAATCAATGTACAACCAGTTCATATTTTATCATGAAATGTTTTGAAAGTCAAGAATTTCTGAAATATCAAATTACTCAATACCATACATCCTTAAACTGATGAGGGGGTATGCATCCTACCTATGACATTCCCCATTTTATTATATATGGTATTTATTATATATGGTATTTATTATATATGGTATTTATTATATATGGTATTTATTATATATGGTATTTATTATATATGTGTATATATTATGTAAGAGAGAATGGTTTGTTTCAATTTTTTGGCAATAAAGTGAACTGAATTGAATTGAATATGATCAATGGTCTTCCTTTAAAAATATTATTTGAATTTTCGGTTTTTTACTCCCAAAATGAACAACTCTCGTTTGTTCTAATTTATTCTAATATCAAATTGAATCAACATCAAAGTATCCTTCTTCAATCATTTTGTCCCTTCGTATATTGGACGGCACTCTGTGTGTGTTCTAAAGGTGGCAAGGGTTGCCTGACAGGTGACCCGTAATTTGTGCCGTGCAATTGGCTGGGGAGACCCCGTTCCAACCTCGGTACCTAGCTCGCACGTCACCATTATTACTTGGTGAGTCCGCTACCCCACCCACATTATTCTCCTACCCCCGACCTATATCTCCCCAACACCTTTTTCCCACCTGAATCCCTCTCCTCCACATTATTTCATAATTTCTTTCCCTACCCCAATCAACACTTTTTCAATCGACTGTAGCATATCAAAATTGTTATTGAAATTGTTATTGAAATACCTTTGTTAGGTATTTATTTGAATAATAGGGACTTATTACGTATTTTCAAGGATTTCTCGAAGAAATTTCAAATAATTGTTGTAAATTCACATATTGTCACATTCACAATTGATCAAGATATGTTGTTGAAATATACTTATTGAAATGCAGTAATATAATATTTCCGCCCGTGGCGAAGCGTGGTATACTCGATGACCAAATAAGTATACCACGCTTCGCCACTAATTTCCGCCTCTTCCAGGATACACACTAATCTCATAATTTCAACTAAGTACTGTTTCCACTTTTTTTACATACCAGACTTATCCATTCCAACACCATACATACCATTCTATACTATTTCATAACATGCTCAAGCTTTTTCCTTCTCGAAAATGTTTTAATTACTATTACTAGAAGATATTTCATTTCCATTTGTCTCCCGTATAGGACTTCTATATTCCTCTTTATAATTGCCAGATTCTTCTCGTAAATTTCTCTTTGTTTTTTCTCGTTATGTGGTTGAGTGGCAGAGTGGACATTATTGTACAAATTTAGCCACGTCAGGAAATGAAAAATCCTTATGTGAAGAATTTTTTAGTGATATTTGTGGAATTGTTGAGCCTCTTAACACAATTATTTCCTTTCCAGTTTTTATTTCCAGTCCTCATGAATTGAATGAAATCTTCACTTTTTAAATGCAGTAGTTCAATTACAGAGTAAGTATTCTACTAATAACAGGGTAGTATTTCGTACCTTTTAGTGAAAATTCTGGGAGGCATTAGTTTTTAAAACATAACAGCCTTAGAAGGGCACTTCGGTCCTCGTTATTTTCGTAAATAAGCCACATTTTCTCTGGGTAAAACAGAGAGCAACTCTGGTAACAGCAAGCAAATAGTATGACACGGGAAGCCCCTTAATCCAATGCCACCTATATTTTACCACGCACGTGTTCTGTCATGTACAGAGAGTTGAGGCAAAAGCAACTTTAACGATAGGAAATAAATATGGAGAATAAACGGCAATGAGCTTGTGCATCTGAAGAGGAGTCTCCCCGTAGAAATAACGAGGATTATTTTAGACGTTTTTGCGTATGATTTTAGCGTGATTTTGTCCGTGCACAATACTTTTCCTGTGATATTCCCACGAACGGTTTTTCAGCATTGTGTGTAGTCTACTTATTTTCGCGCAGGAGCGTGCTTTAGCTATGTTCATTCCCTTTTCACACAAAAAGACCCTCGGCCCCTCGCACAATAATTCTCTATTTCCACTTTTTTCTCTCTCCTCCCTCCTTTCTAACTCTGTCCCGATATCAATTTCTCTCTCTTCGGACACAAATACGTATCCGTTTGATTGTATTTCCCGTCATACATTAACACTGTAGAGTTCCTAAAAAATCTCCTGCGTTGAATGGACTCTCGATACATTTCTTTTTGTTGCTTTCATATCGTAATAAAGCGTGTAGTAATAAAGGTAGGATTCGGATGGAAAGTGGACTATATACGCGTGCAAAGGTATTTAACGTTTGATAGAGATTTATCCATTGAACAAAAGAACAAAGTGCCACTGTGAAATGACGAGCAGGATTTTCAGGGAAATGGGCTTTGTAATATGATATTGTTTTTTGCGTGTGAATTTTTTGGACTGGAATGGGTTACTAGGGAATTTTCCTGAGATTTTTTACTCAGGATGATCATGAAATTTCAGTACCATCAGGTACTTAGAGGTACTGGTTCTCAGTTCCAGCTAAAACAAACAGTATATATGCTTAGGAAATTCTATTTCTTCAAAGTTTCCCAGTAATAATCCGTCAGTAACAGTGAGTTTCTCAGTAATAATAAGTTTCTAAGGTAATGGTTTCTAAGTAAACCGTCATTCTGTTTTTGTCGAGTTTGCTGGAGTTCTTGTTATTTAACACACAGTGTTTTCCTGGAAATTTGTTAGGTTTCCTATGGTAATATATTATCTTCTCCAAAAATTCTCCAAAAGAATTCGTCACCGTCTCCTACCTGACCTATTGAAAACGCTGGTGTGGAAAACTAAAATTTGTGTACCAAAGAAAAAATCCAAAAATTTTATAAGCTTTCAGTAAGAAAATGTTTTGATATAGCCTAAATAAAACCCGTCTCCCTCTGCAATATACATTTATATATACAATATAATAATTATGTGTAGCCAACCCAAACAAAAATGAAAACTCTGTTCTGGAAGCCATTGACATTGAAGAAAAATTTTGAAGAAATTTTGGGGAGGGCGAGGGCGCTCAATCTCACCCACTTAAAATCACGAATTAGAAAATGGTAAACTTTCAGGAATCATACTCTCAGTGTTTGAGCTAACAAGTTTTTATGAATTTTCTAAATTATTGAGCGCCCTCGCCCTCCCCAAAATTTCTTCCAAATTTTTTCTTCAATGTCAATGGCTTCCAGAACAGAGTTTTCATTTTTGTTTGGGTTGGCTACACATAATTATTATATTGTATGTAAAATGTATATTGCAGAGGGAGACGGGTTTCTTATTTAGGCTATATCAAACATTTTCTTACTGAAAGTTTATAAAATTTTTGGATTTTTTCTTGGTACACAAATTTTAGTTTCCACACCAGCGTTTTCAATAGGGTCGGGTAGGGACGGTGACGAATTCTTTTTTGGAGAATTTTTTGGAGAAGATATCAGTTTTTTTTTTAATCACATTCTTGTTATGGAGGTAAAACACTGCAAACACCATGGATGGGGAGAGAGTTAATTTTTTTTTTAAAGTGAAATGCTATGTTATTTGATAAGAGATATTTCATCCTCACTATTTGGGTGCTACAAAATTATTCTAGCTATAAGTTAGCCAGTTATGGTTAATACTGAATGAACAAACAAGACGTTGTGACTGTGTCTGTTGCATCACACCTTATCATTTACTATCCAGACTTTAACGACATATCATTGTAGCAACATTAATTCATGTATATAAGCAGTTATCCACAAAGTTTGTTAACCAATTTTAACCAATTACGATAGGTCACATGACCACTTTTGATGAAAAGAATATTTTGTAATCGAAAAATGAAATCCTTGTAAAAATTTGCCTAACACCATTATTATACATTCCAGGAACAAAATTCTCAAATTTTCCCCATTAATGATAATGTTTCAATTTTTAACCACTAGGATCGCGACATTTACATTTGATAAAACTTCAAATTCCAAATATTGCAACTTTAATTATTATTTGGACAGAGCTACAGAGCTTAATCGGACATTGAATGATTTGAAATTTTAAATGTGAGTAGACTTCTACTAATCTACTTGAAGGCCTATATCTCGCAAACTATTAGGCCCACAATGACCAATTCAGTCTCAAATTGTAGGTAATATACTAAATATGTTTAATATACTTTGAGAAATATGTTGGATGTCCTATATGAAAAAGTGTTACTTCATGGTCAAAATTGACCAAATGTAAAAACAAGTGAAAAATTACGATAATTCGATGAACTTTGAAGAGCTGTATTTCGCAAACGGTTGAGCCTACAATAACAAATTTAGTCTCAAATTGTAGGTAATTGAATCAGCTTTCAAAATTATGTTGAATGTTCTTTATGAAAAAATGATTCTTCAGACGTCATAATTGAAGAAATGTAGAAAAAGTGGAAAAATTCAACAATTTGATAAACTTTGAAGGCCTACATCTCGCAAACTATTGGGTCTACAATAATCTATTTGGTCTCAAATTGTAGATTCTTAAATTATCTTTCAAAACTTTGCTGAAAGTCACATTCGAAAAAGTGCTGCTTCACGGTCAAAATTGACCAAATGTAAAAACAAGTGAAAAATTACGATAATTTGATTAACTTTGAAGAGCTGTATCTCGCAAACGGTTGGGCCTACAATAACCGATTAGGTATCAAAATGTAGGTATTCGAATTTACATTCAACCCTATGTTGGATGTCCTTCATGAAAAAGTGATTCTTCAGGGTCAAAATTGTGAAAAATTGAAAAAAGGGTAAATTCTCGTTAATTTTATGAACTTTGAAGAGCTGTATCTCGCAAACGGTTGGGCCTACAATGATAAATTTGGTCTCAAATTGAAGGTAATTTGATATACTTTAAGAAATATGGACAATGTCCTCTATGAAAAACAGATTCTTCAGGGTGAAAATTAGCCGAACATAAAAAAAGGGCAAAATTCCGCCATTTTGTACGATTTTTGGAGATGATCCGGTAGTTTGCCTAGGTCTGAAACTTGGATTTAGCATTCCAGGACTACCATAAACATTACTAAAAAAAACCAACTATCCCATTTCATACAAGGTAGACCCTATTTTTGATGACAATTTTACTGGGCTATTATTGAAAAGGTCGAATTTGGCGGTGGCAACAGTGTGAAACTTTTAGTTTTTAACCGCGACATTTACATCAGGGCCACCTAGGAACATGGTCTAGCTAGACACTGAATTTAAACGTGCAGCTGACGTCATCACATCGTGTCCATAACAACTCATGTTTACAACTCATCCCTCCATTAAAATTGGAATTCGTGTTTGGTTTTTCTCGTCTCGAGTTTATTTCAACTGCACAATTACCTTTTGGTGGGTAAGTAGGTCTATTTATTTATTTTTAAATAATAAAAATTTAAATATTCAAACTTGGTTCTGATCAGTGGCTGTTTATGAACAGTATAGCGGAGTGGTAGGCCCCTTAGCCGTGACGTCACATTTCGAGTGTCTAGGCCATGTTCCTGGGTGGCCCTGTTTACATTCGATAAAAAGCTTCAAATTCTAACTTCAAATTGCAACTTTAATTTTTATTCGGACAGAGCTACAGAGCTTAATCGGACATTAAATGATTTGAAATTTTAAATGTAAATAGTTTAAACATGTCTTCAATCGCTTTGGTAGTCCGAAATCTCAACTCATTACAGATTTTTTCACATCAAGTGCTCAAAGTTGAAAAAATTGAAAAATCCCAAAATTAGTAAAATGACAAAATACCCGCATATAGTATCTTCGCGAATTTATATCGTAGAAAGTTCGTTCTGATCTTAAATGAAAGCGCTCAAAAATCTAAGAAAATAATGTCATTACAACATTTTAAAATTTCCACTACCTTCCGCGTAAATTGAGATGGCGGCATGCGAACATCAAAGGGAAGTTCCTTACAGAATATATAGTGGTCCCGGTCTTTCATTCGTATCACGGGGGGGACGGGTGGTGGAACGACCGTTCCACTAGATAATCTTCATTCATTCTAATTAATTAGTTCATAAAAATTTTTATAATGTGGTTTGGGAGAGAAACAACAAGCTTATTCCAAAACTGTTTTCTCACGAATTTTCATTAATAATATACTCCTGAGTTAAATTACATTCTTACATCATAAAACTAATTACATGCTATCTCTAATAATAATAAACAGGGAATGATAGAATGGAACTTTTATTTCACGAATCTCCATGTAACGAATCTATTCCAAATTCCTTGAAACATACACATCTCTCAGCCGAATGCCCTATTAATTAAGAATTCCCTGATCCAATGAATTTGTGTTTTGTTGTTTTAATTACATTACACTTATGTTCGACGGTAGTGGAATTGAAGTTATTATTATTATGCTTATGGCTTTTATTAGCGAGGAGACCATTTCGGGTGTTCCGCTTCGCCGAATCATCCAATTTCCGTAATGGGAAATGTGGAAAAGATGTAGGTTATGTAGTCCAACATTGAATTTCACTGAATTTTCACGAATCAGTTCCAAAAATCACATGATTGAATTGAAGTAAAACCTTTAAAAGGTATCTATCACTTAGCTAAACACCATAAATATTATATTCCCTGATATGAGTTTTTCCTTTGGTCCCTTGAGTTGGGTTATATCGGCCTTTGACTGTACTGATCCCGTAAGGCTCTCGATTGAATTGTCCATTGCAAGAGTTCAACTGTTCAGTTCAAGAACACTGGGCAGGCCTATCAGAGCTGTCAGGTGCATCGAGCCGTAGGCCCAAGATAAGAGCGGCAAAAGGGTTTGCCAGGGACAATGGCCAAAAGCTCTTCCTTCCAGGGATGTAGAACTGATAAACGGTGGATAAAGCGAGTGGGTAGAAAGAGTATCGTAAGTAAACGAAAGGCCTTGAATTGCTCGGGTGGAAAAATTGTATCGATCTTACTGGAAACAAAGCACTCTGTAATGTGTGCATGTTTACTTTTGTATGGAAACAAAGGGGTTTTCCTACCGACATTGGTTGAAAATGAGAATGCTGAGTACTGGACCTTTGGGTTCATGTTTCAGACATTTTGCGAGTTGAAGTGGTAGTGGTAGGGGAAGCTGGTTTGCGTTTTCACGGATTCGATTCCATGATTATTTTTCCCTGACATTTTTTATTGTGGAGACTTTGTGTTCGAATCGAACTTTTTTGATTATCATCAGTTTCGGTATCGTGTTTTGTCTATAATACTGTAGTTGAAATTTTGTTTTTGCATCTTATTCAGTTTTCTAAGAAATTATTTTCCAGTTTTAGTTGGTTTTCAGTAACCATTTAAGTTATAGTCATTTATTGAATGTTCAACCTGAAACCCGCATCTTTCTAATTTTTCTAGTAGAAAATAGAAACAGTTGACAATTGAAGGATTTCACTTCCTCTGTTCACGCATTAACAGATTTGGAGAAAGTATTATCAATATATGCCTTTCATCTTTGATAGGTTTTCCTAGTTGTTCATGGTTGTTGTATGGTGAATGTGAGGCTCAAAATTTTCAAGCTCAAAATTTTTCAAGTTGAATTCAATATTCTTCAATTTTTCAAATTGTTTGGTGGTTTTTCGGCATTTTATTGACCTTTTCAAATTTAAAATTCATAATTTATTTTCGGTTTGTGTTTTTTCGAGTGGAAATCGTTGATGTGAATAAAACTATTGTACATAACCTTCATTTGAACATTTTATCAGACTAAATTTTGGAACAGAAGAAGTTTTGGGTTAACACCTGTTTTTTCTTTCCTATTAAGATTGTATTGCTTGATCCAATAAATGATAATGATAATAATGATAATGATAATTCTAAATGTTGATTGTAACAATTATTATTATTTGTCAACCAACGATATTTTTTCAAAGTGACTGTTTAATTTTGTTTGAGCATAATTAATTCACATAGTTTTTTTAACATTCTAATAATATGAAATACTTTTTTTAATGATCTTTATCTGCCAATGATATTCCTTTTTAAAAGTGACGTATTCATTGTCTGAGCATAAAATGATAGACTAACACAGAAGTATTATTCGTGAAGTTCAAAAGTGAAAATATTGTACCACCATAATTTCATGTGTTGTCCTGTTCTGTTGAAGTGCATGCTGGTACTACATGAAATCAACTGTAATAAAAGAAATTTTCTTCTAATGGAAAATGAAAGTAAACGCTGATAGTAATAGTACTTGACGTAATGATTGCCTTTCATCTTTGATAGGTTTTCCTAGTTGTTCATGGCTGTTCAAACGTAACTTTATTTAAAACAGCAGTAATAATTTTCATTAATGATTATCATTCTGTAAACTGCTGTAAATTGTTCTGTATTTGAAACTGTATATAATATGTGATTCATTCAACTGTGTTGAATAAAGAAATATTCTATTCAACAAATTAGGCAAGTATAAATGACAATAATAACAATTCTACTATCCTACTAAGTTGTAGAAGTACTTTTATTTTGTAGATGTTTATTCAACACCTGTATTCGATCTTGGGACCTTTGGATTATCAGACAGGCGCTTATCGCCCTCGGCTACGGACCTACTTTTTCAAATGGATCAATCTATAAATTTGTGTACTTTATTCAACACAAACATCTGAGGAAGCAACAGATCTGAAGATCCATGAAATCGAACAGTGAAATTAACAATTTAATATAGATTTGAGAAAAAAAAGGAATTGGAATTAATTAAAAACAAGTCTCTAGAAAAGACAGAAAAAAGTAAAAAGTTGTAAAACAATTGTAAAATAATAATAAATCTAGTTGTTTGCCTACAATTTCGTTAGTAGCTGTACCTTCTCATTTTTATAGTAATACATTTTTACGTAGTACTTGATCAGCCGATCAGTTTCACCCGGGATATGTAGCAGCCATTTATTGGGAATGAGAAAATAAAACACCTGAGATCCTTCGCGCAGAATTAAAACGACATAAATCGAGTGGAGGAGACCGATGGGATCGATAAACAACACTTTCTCCTGGTCTCATCCCTTGCTTTTTCCTGTTTCTGACTGCTCTCTACGTACGTGAACCAGGTCAAAGAAGTAATCCCAGTCTATTGAAGATGTAACCCATCCTCCCCTACTCACAGTCCTGTTTTCCTGCCCCCCCCCCCCCCAACTATGTGGCTCCCTATTTCCACTCCCTGGTCCCCTTTTTCCTGCCCCCCCCCCCAACTATGTGGCTCCCATTTTCCACCCCCGGTCCACTTTCTCCTGCTCCCCAACTATGTGGCTCCCATTTTCCACCCCCCAACTACATGTCCCTCTTTTTCTAACGCTCAACTATTTTGTCCTTTTTTATAACAACTCTTCCCCCCCCCCACTGAACTAAGAGAGCCCCCCTCGCAAATGTTGGCATCCAGCCAACACCTACCAACAACAATATTGGAACTGGCAAAATAGTGATGTAATCTGCCCGCCACCCACGTAATGCACAGGCACGAACACTCATTGTTGAGGGGGGGGGGGTTTCAAGAACACTGCCCCCTCCTTTGCCAACCAACCCCTTTTCTCATTTAATTGAAGTCGACGTTTACGGACATTGAGCCTCAGCATAAAAGCAACCTGAAACTGCCCCTTTTTTTTTGTCTAATTTGTGATGCAATTTTTAAAAGCCTTAAAAATTACCTTACCTAGTCCTGAATTCAGTATTCACAGCTCTTGTTTTTTATCCATTAGAGTATTGAACAACAAGGGGAAATTGGAAGATGTCCTGATAATGTAGTAGATTGATCTATCCAATTCAATCAAGAGACTCTCCTGTACCGCACTACCATGATCAATCAGTGGATTTATAATTTCAATAATTTTCTCGATGTGTTCATTCATAATCATATCAATTTCCACTCTTGGAGCTGGAAAAGTTGTCAATCATCTATTGAATTTTTTTCTCTTGTATTGGCCGAGATGGACAATTTTCTCTCAGATAAAAAAAACGTCTTGACGAAAAGGATTGAAAAAACAAATGAATAATAAAGCATTTAAGTTCATGATCATTTTTATAAGTCATTAATTATGTACCATCTTCAATATCAAACTTGAAGTACAGTATTCAAATCCATGAAGTTATCCCCGAATTATAATTTGTCTAAAATTCTCGAAATTTCGTCGATTTTTGTACAGTTGTTGGGAATTCTTCTTTTACTAACCGTTTGCTTTTTTGGCAGCACTCCACTGACAAAGTCCTGGTATGTTTTCAGCAGTTACCCGGAACCCAGTGATCCAACCCAGAAAAGCTTTCAAGCGGATTAAGAAATTCAGAAACAGCGATCATCATTCTCGCAGATAAATGCATTCTGAAACCCAGAAATTCATTTCTGGTACGTGGTCATAAAACCATGAAGTTCCCCTCGCCAGGATAAGAGGATTCTATGCAAGTTACGTGCAGTCATTTCAAAATTGCTCCACTTAAGGAGCCTCTATACGCCCTTAGTTCAGCACTTACTTTACAAGGGTGGAATAGACAGACCTTCGTGCTGGTTACCAGTCGCACTAGACAACCGTCGCATGCAATAAAAGCTGCTTTATAGTTCGACAATATTCCTGTTCGTTTTCCTTTTCGGCGAATTTCTTCCAGCCGAAATGACTTTTGCAAGTAGCCTGAGTAGTAGCAGTTAAATGCTTGATTTATGCATATTCTTTCCAGTCCGCCCGCTCATTGTGAGCCGACTGCTTCACAATTGAAATTTATGTTTTATGGTTGTGAAACATGTGTCGGGAACTAATTGGTTGAAGCTAGATCAATGTGGTGTGCATGCTTTTCATTCGCAATTTTTCTAAAATTTACTAAGTTTTTGTCGTATTGGTAATGAAATTTTCATTTTATGGTCTTCGTTGTCAATTTGTTTGTCAATTCTCAATTCACATTTCTCATATATAAGTTTAATGTAGACTGGATTGAAGGCAATAACAGGCATACAAGACTGTACCTTCTACCAAGTTGAAAGAAAATATCTAAACATTTGATTATAAGAACAGCATCACGTTTCATTTCATTGGATACACTGGATTACATAATTTCATTTTCGAATCGATGATTCATTGAGGTTGGAATGATTTTTGAGTGGATAGTTTTTCTTGGATTGGAAAAATTTACTAAGGATAAATAATTGAATTGAAAAACCCAATTGAAATATTAATTCATAATAATTTATTGAAGACTTCCGCTACTGCGAATATTGACAACAGAATATTAGCTAGTAAGGAAATTCAATGAATGCTGCTGTACAAAAAAGCAGCGTTTATTGAGTTTCCTTACTAGCTATTATTCTGTTGTCAATATTCGCAGTAGCGGAAGTCTTCAGAGTATTTAATAGCATTATTAATTTAGAATTTTGTTCAATAAATTATTATGATTTAAAAATCAGTTGAATAGTTGCAATATCCCATCTCCTTCTATCTGGAATATTAATTATTGTCTGTTCAAAGTAGTTCTACTCTGTTCAATTGAACGTTACGTAGAAAGTGGTTAAAAGATCATTTATATGTATAGGCGTATGTTAGTTTAACTTGTATGCTAATGTTGTATCAGATTATCCAGATACTTTTCATGCTCGTATTCTGTGATCCATATTGGCAGGTATTGCTAATCTTCAATTCTACTGTCAACAACCAGCTTTTTCCTGCTAGCACTATAATGATTGTAGGCTTAGAGCAAATAAAGTAGGAACGTTATTACACAGATGAGTGCCCCATTAGAATCATATCGTGAACTCAAAAGGCATCAAAGTGTCACAAAGAAATTCGATAATTGAGCAGCACTTGACAGAGAAAAGAGCGCTGCTAATACAGTAATTATCATAATGGAAACGTAATAATTCATACAGCTTTGACTCCCGAATTTGCAGCTTGTCCTTATACATCTCGCCTAACAAATATCCCACGGGAGAATGCACTTTTTTCCTGCGTATAAATTATGTCCCAAGCTCGCACGTGCTGCATGAATTTTTCATTCTGCGAAATGGAACTTTGAGATACGTCGAGCATATATTTTTCGGGCTCTGTGCTCGCCAAAAGTCGATACAAAGGTATTTTGGAAACGTTGTAAAAAACGCGAACTACTCTTTGTGACCGAGATAATTGTAATTTATTAATAATTGCAGAACATCGAAGGATTGGTACTTGAATAAATAATTGTTGGAAGTACACAGACAAAGAGAAAGTTTGATGAAGTTATGGGAAAACTACTGCATTTGAACTGGAAGAGAAGGGAATTGTATAGCGGAGATGATGACAACATGAAAGTTGCTAGAAAAATACTTGTTAGAGAAAATTGTTGATATTATTGATGAAAGTAAATAAATAAATAAATAAATAATTTATTTCCACTTCTTTGCAATACATAGACAATAAAACACAATTCAAAAACCATCATAATATAGCATAATACATCGAATAAATCACACAAACATATTACATAGAGGTTACAAAGTGTCATAAATAAGAAACATCATACAAGTAGTATTATTAGTTGACACAAGTAATAATAATAATGTAAAATAAAATAATAGTAATATGATAGTATAATAATAAATTTTGACAATGTGGTTGATTGCCTCACACAATATTATTCACAATATGTGGAATACGCTGCTTCTGAGGCTTTTGTAGCCTGAGTTGAAGCAGCCATACGATTTTATGTACTTAGATGGAAGAAGCGTGATCTTCAGATGGAAGAAGTGATCGAACAGATCAAAGTATCGTTGTTGATTATAGTACTGATAATGTACCATTTGTGTTCATAATTATGTTGATAATGTACTGTAGTAAAATGTTATTTATGTGATTTTGTGTTGTATTTTGTCGCGATAACGATTGATTGATTATGATGATCTTGATTTCGCTCGAATGTAGAAGAGAAACGAGCAGAAGAAGAAGAAGAAGAAGAAGAAGAAGAAGAAGAAGAAGAAGAAGAAGAAGAAGAAGAAGATGAAGAAGAAGAAGAAGATAAATATGATAATGAAGATGAAAAGAAATAAAAGAGAAAGAATACGAAAGGTATAAGAATACTAGAGAATACGTATAAAAGATACAGAATTTTTATGTTTGCAGGCGTTTAGTTGGAAAGTTCTATGGTTGAGGGTATGGAAAATAGTATTGTTAATATGAGTATTATTTGTTAGATAGGACATGATATCAACAAAGAGTAGCCTGTGAGAAAAGGGCAAAATTCACCGGAAAGAAATCTATTGAACTGCAACCATAAACTATAAACAATACCATAGATATAGAGCACTAACCAATCTAGTCCTATCTGTGCTAGTGCGTATTGTGTTGAAAATTCTAGTTTCCTCTCCAAGCTGTTTCAAGAACAGAAAGGAAAACCTTTCCCTTACCTCTTTAGGCAGTCTAGACTCATTAACACAAAGGAATCATCTCAAGCCTCATGCTCACCATTAATTAGTGCATTAATCATAAAGGAAGAGATTAGATTGCTTGAAAGTGCTTTATCACAATTAGACTAGGTTAAGACGAGCAATATTCATGGTTTATTGGGGTGATTACCGTTACAACGATTATGTTATCTCCTTGTAATCTCCCTTTGCACTAATGATGATGATTGTATTGATGACAATGTGGTTGATGATTGATTCAGGTCTTGTTGGGATATATGGGTTTAGTTTGCAATCTAACAAATTTCTATCAAGCTTTCCCTTTAAAAAGTCATTCTTCTTAATCGAACAATGTCCTTGAAGGCATTTTTACACAATCTAAGTTTTTCAAATTCAATCGAATATGATAACCTTTTATTGAACAGATGACACAAATATGTAAGGTACCCATAATACTAGACATTTCATCATTTTATTATACTGCGTTATGAAAGATCTATCACTGTATTATATTTTGTTGTCTAATATGTCTTCAGTGAGTCTTCAACTAATAAAATTATTATTATAATGATATTGGAATACAAGTTACATTATTAATTGTTTGCGTAGATTTTGTTTTGTAAGATTGCATACTCTTATTATACTAAAGACTGTTCCCATTAGTTCAAGAAAAGTGAATTTCACACTATGGAATTTTTAAAGGAATGAATAAGAGGGGGATAAGATACTGAATGAATGAATGAATGAATGAATAGGTCATTGTAACTTCAAAATATATACATAATTTACATACACTTTAATATCAACAATAAAGTTGAATCCTAATTGCGAAGGAGATCCTGAGTGCAGGTGTAAATCATTCATTCTGATAATGGACTGATAAGCGTGGTATACTTAACCGGTCATCGCCGGGTATATTTCCTATAGGACATATACCCGGCGATGACCGGTTAAGTATACCACGCTTTGCCACGGATAATGGTACAGATATTTTAAAAAAATGAATGATCTTATTAGAAAATTTTTGATTTTCTGGTTCAATCGATATTCTGCTCACAAAACTTCTACAAGGCTTGCACTTGAACACAATCCACCTCAAAAGTAATCCTAAAAATGAATAATTCTGTACTTGTTTTGTGGATTGTGGGGGTGAATATATGAAATTCTCACAAGTATCAATGCAAAGTATTCGTTTGCAATCACATCGTGTCGTCTACATATCCAATCTTCTGGGTTCTTTCTCTCTTAATATCTTCCATCTTTCTCGGAGTACAGTACGTATATAGCTATAATCCTTTGGGTTTCTTCCTTGTAATATCTTCCTTCTTTCACGAAGTACAACAGTACGTATATAATATATAGCAGGATTCTTTTAACTTGTCAGAAAACAGCTGATTTAACGTTAGTAAACGAGCGTACATCAATCAGCTATTTTCTGATAATTTAAAAGAATCCTGCTATAACTATATACTCATTTGCAATTCATCCTTGTAATATTTTTAATTTTCTGTAATACAGGTACATACGAGTACATGGCTATAATCCTTTGGGGTCTTTTTCGCACCCCAGGACCATTTTCAGGGGTGGTTCAATTTTGTTGTGGTGGGGTCCCATATTGATATTGATCCTCTCTACAGGCTGGAAATTCAGTCCATGCATGGGAAATAGGTAAAGCTGGCAGCCGTTCTATGAGGTCTATAAGCCAAGTTGGTGCAATAGGGGCGTCCGACCGCCTTTGTGGCTCTGTGGTGGCAACCTAACCTCAAACTCCCGAATTCGAAAATTTCAATAGATCGGCTTGGCTTTTGATCTTTTCAAAGTGGGACATGGTGCCTCTCTAGACAGCTGTGGTTGGTACTATCATTGATAGACTCATTGTTCATGGAGAAAGTGCATTAAATTAGTAGATAAGTGATTTTCGTATGCGACTTTCATTATTTATTGTCGAATGGGGTGAAAAAGATCGTGGAAAATTCACATTCAGAAGTTTTGCAGAAGGTTGTAGTTTGAGATGGATATACTATAGCCTTTATATCATTGCTATAAATATACAAAATGTCATATAAGTAGCTTATCCATGTACTTTCACTTGGATTTAATAGAATGCATTAATAGAATTAATGCAAAAATTCATTAATAGAAAAGTGATTTTCGTATACGACTTTCATTATTCATTGTCGAATGCGGTGAAAAAGTTCTTGGAAAATTCACATTCTCAAGGTTTGCAAAAGGTTGTACTCTAAGATGAATATACTGTATATATCATTGCTATAAATATATAAAATGTCATATAAGTAGCTTATCCATGTACTTTCACTGGTTCATTTTTATCGTTTGCAAGTTTGTATGAAAAATAGATTGTATTTTTCAAATTTTGAAACTTGATATCTATCTAGCTTTCCATTTCTATGCATCCATATGAAATCATGAACGATAGACGATTGTTCGATCGACTGACTCCCTGACTCTTTCTGAGCATTCGAAATGATCCAATAATCGAGTTGAGCTAGGAATAAACGTGGGAAATGCGACTAAAATAAAGCAGCTAGCGCCAGTAGCAGACGGAAGGTAGAGGCAGTCTAGTTGAGATTGCAGCCCGAGGCTGGCTGTTATCGATCTTGTTGAGCGCTCGACCTGAATGGCAATGAACACGACCTTATCCAACACCCACGCCAACCCCAGCCCTATGCCCCACGCACTATGCACCACACTCCTAGTCATAGGAGATTGGCATGCCAACAAACTAGATCAGTTTATCATGCTCTCTCAAGCATAATAACTCTCAGTAACACTCATAGTCATCATGAAAATTATTCTTGATAAATACTTTGAAGTTTTATTCAATATTTGTTAATATTATTAGGGCCGGTTCATGAGCTCGGGATTTAGCCAAGTCCTAGACTAAACGGGTGGCTACCGTAGCATCGACAAACGTCTGTATCGACTGGTTAGTGGGTTAGCAGCATAAAGAGCCCTTATTACATAGTGTCGAGGCTAACGTTTGTCGATGCTACGGTGGCCACCCGTTTTAGTCTAGGACTTGGCTAAATCCCGAGCTCATGAACAATTATTGATTTGGCTTGTCCATCAACCTTTAAAATTTAAATTTATAATCTAATTGTGATTACCTTTTTGAAGTGAAAATTGTGTATGTGATCAAAATATTTTGAATGTAACCTAACTTGAGGCATTTCTAAAGTAAATTTTGGATTAGGCTAGGCGTACACTGGTTAGTCCAGACAAGACGATATTAGTCACGTTTAGTCACAGTACTTCACATATAGTTGCTTATGAAGCAATACACTCCGATTAGTCATTGAATCGGTGTGCGCTGCTTCTTAAGCAGCTATGTGAATTACTGGGACTTAACGTGACTAATCTCGTCTTGTCTTGTATTGACTAACCGGTGTACGCCTAGCCTCAAAAGTTTTGGGCTAACACTTGGTTTTTCTTTCTTTAATATTGTATTTTGGATTGAATAAATGAATATAAATGATTTTAAGGAGGAAGTAGTGGGAGAAATTCACAGTTTTATGGTTCTTTTCAAAAAAATTCCAATTCCTTTCTCGAACTTGGATTTAAAACACAGTTCAAGGACTTCCAATTCAAATGATAGACATTTACTGCATAGACATTTTATAAATTCAATTTTCACTACATAATTTTTGAAAAATAATACGTTGCTGGGTCTAATATTCCAATTAAATGCCCCCTTTTTCCAGCCAATACCCGTCTTCTCACACATGTTCATCTCGTGTGTTTTCCCACCTTATACGTAACAACTTCTATTCGGTTTCACAGTTACATTTACTACTGCACACACTGCATTGTTTTCTCTTGCTAACTCAATTTCCATTCTGCAGTTCTGTGTTGCCATCTCTGGCTTTAAGAGAGAGAGAGAGAGAGAGAGAGAGAGAGAGCTTGGGAGAGAGTGTATGTGTGTGTGTATGTGAGAGAGTGATTTTGAGAGAAAGTTAGAGTGTGATAGTAGGAGACGAGCCTGTCCGTTGCACTGATAATGGAGGATTCGATTAAGCCTGGCCCTGTATCTCGTCCAACACATATATAATAAACACACAGTACATGTATATACAAATGTGTATTACAATGGCATTGTCAGCTTCACAGCAAGTGAGGATTAGCGTGTTCCCTACTGCTGTGTTCAATGTCCTATCTCGGTGTAATAGACGTCACCATAGGACGTTCCCGGTCCGGTACGTTTATTTATATGAGTCTCTTGATGATTAAATACGGCTAAAATTCGTGGTCTGCTCTTATTTGTCCTTCAGTTTAGAACTAGAGTTCAGCAACTCATTTTGGAATTTCATCTATATAAATTGACATGGATACAGTTGGGTTGATCAGAAGGTTGTCAGAATGTCCACCTGAAGAAAACAAGGCTTATTCATAAGCATAATTCGATAAACATTCATAAGCATTCGATAAGCATTTATAAGCATGAACGATGAATTAATTAATGTTGGAAGCTTTCTATTAGTATATTAAATTATTTGTAGAAATCAGTTCTGATAATAATAGAATAGTGGAATTGACAATACCTTTTAGGGCTGGTTCATGAGCTCGGGATTTAGCCAAGTCCTAGACTAAAACGGGTGGCCACCGTAGCATCGACAAACGTTAGCCTCGACACTATGTACTAAGCAAGGGCTCTCTATGCTGCTGACCCACTATCCTGTCGAGGCAAACGTTTGTCGATGCTACGGGAGCCACCCGTTTTAGTCTAGGACTTAGCTGAATCCCGAGCTCATGAACCGGCCCTAGTGTTTTATATAATTACTGTAGTATATTATACTACTCTGGCGGATGACAGAGAAGCGTGGAGAGTTGCTGCCAACCAGCCCAACGGCTGTTAACTTAAGAAGAAGAAGTATATTATATTTAGACCTCTCATCATATCTACAATATTTTTTGGATTGATCGTCCGGCTGGTTTACCTAGTGCTTTTGCTGGTAGTAAAGAGAAGGGAAACATGTAGAAAGCTTGCAGAAAAAAGCGTTAGGAGCTTGTTAAAAAAACATAAGCTTATCAAAGAGATAATTTTTTTATCGTAGCTTTAAAAATTTTGTTCCCTCACACAATAGCGCCGCCAATCCAACTGTAATCTAGGAGCAATAGCTTTCAACTATTAGGTTGAAGCTTATCCCACGTGTTCTATTTATATCCCTTAAGGTCGACAGTTCCCGAGGAACACCGGTATCCTGATTAAGGAACGGTGAAAATTTCTTTAGATCGAGGTCATTCTTGTACTTCGCTTCCAGTCGTCTTTCTCATTTACTCCCTTTCTTCAACTCTCTCTCTTTCTCTCTCCCACCCTCTTTCTCGCTGTACCTCTCCTTATCTAACTCCCTCTCTGTCTTCCTATTTTCTATCTCGTTTCTTGCTGTAGCTTCCCTTAACGATTATGGGGGGGGGGGGGTGTGAAGTCATGAAAGGGTTTGTGGCTGGCGTTGCTTTCAGAATTGAAAGGACAAGGGTCTTTATTGAAGGTGGCTGTGGAGTCTCACCAAGGTCGTCCATTACAAGTGGATGAATAAAACGAGACCCTATAGTCATATAAATAGTGCGCCGTCTATATTTATAGTTACGGTCGCTTGGCACGATATATCGAATGGATGGAAATTTCGATTCCCCCACTCTCATATCGAAACAGCCGCTTTACGATTTGACGACTGGAGTTGACCCTCCCCACGTTGTCCCTATTCTTCAACTCTTTCCACCAGTTCGAATCCACTTTCTTTCGTTCAAATAAAATATCATGCCCGAATATGAAAGCTGAATCTTATTATAGGCCCACTTTTATTCAATTCGAGGGGTTGATGCTCCCTATAACCATTTCAGAATTCCTTTTCTTATTCTTATTTTTTTCTGAAATAAATCCTCCCCTATTCGATTTTTTTTTTGGGATTGGAATGTTCTGTTGAACTTAGGGAACACGGGGAAAAGATTTTATAGCGGGAGAGATGATATACAAGAGAAAGAGATCTTCACCTTTAAATGTAGAAAAATATAGAACTTTTAAGCTTCTACTCTCTCTGTCAAAAGTCTGTGGAATAGAGGAATCTCCCTCAAATGCTCATCACTTTAATGAATTTGAATATCTCAAACAATTTTAACTTTGTAGAATTTGATAGCTCATCACTTTATCATTCTCTTCATGTTGTTCTATTGAGATACTATTTTAAATTTGATTAGTGTTTCGCTGAGTTAAACTCGGTAACTCGGTGAATTATGCTAGCCAACATAACCTTTTTCTATAAATAGATTATAGAAATGACTATTTCTAGAAGTCATGACTATTTCCATGAAGAGGAACAGATTTGGACGTAAGCCTTAAGTATTATTATAAGTATTAAATAATACTTATTGAGTATTATTTTTAAATTTCTGAATGAATAATAAATAAATCTCTTTTTTCAATCTTTTTAAGTAAATGAAATAAATTACTTCATTAAACATGATAAAACTCCAATTTTTATCATTTCATTTCTAATTATTGTAGATAACAATATTCAGGGTTTTAAATCCTTCCAATAAAGCTTTTATTTTTCAGAGAAATGAATTTGTGAAACTCAACTTTGCATGAGTCAATTAGTCATGAGAGATGCGAAACATGAGTCATTTAACGAGTTGAAGCAGATGACCAATAACTTACCAATAATTAGTTCAAACTACTGTGGAGTGGAGGGTCCCTGTACTTAAAGATCACTCATGTCCACATTAGCTGTGATAATCCCAATAACTTATTTATGATGCGGGCTGCTCTTACTTCCGGCTTAGTGACAACTCGCTCAATGCTGGTCAGTTAATAACTTCTTCTATTGACGATTAAAATATTATATTTTGCTTCGTGAAAAAATTCTCATGTCATAACAAGAGCCCTGATATGAATTTAAATGGAAATCTATTTTGAGCTGTAAATTTCATTCACACTTAGTACTCGATACTATGGCACATCACTAAGCCTAAATCCCCTAAAGCCTCAATTTTCATACGGTATACAATCTAAATAGCTATGAAGGATAATCAAGGATCGAGTCTATGCTTCATAGAATATTGTTAAAATAAATCATACTTATCCTAGGATCGTCTGAATCTAAATTAGTATTTAGCGGTACCAAAAATCGCTTACATATGGATCGATCCTCTGCATCTTCTTTATAACTTCATTTGTAAGGTTATAAAGAAAAGTTATAAATAATTTATATAATCACTCCTATTAAGAATCATTTCTAGCATAATCTATTCCAAGCCAAATATTGTTATATCTACAAATAAATACACTTTTAATCAATAAATTTTCACTGTTATCAGTTATCATTTTATCTTGTTGCATGTTGAAAGCTTTAGATTTAAAACTTAATCTGAAAAAGAAAAACTGTGAGGAGAGAGGTTTTCAGTTGAAATATTGACTACAAGTCGGAATTTGAAGTGATATGGAAGAATAAAATAATGCAAGTGTGATAAATTCATATTTCAATCTACAAAATCTCCATTTCCATCAACTGAATTCATATCAACTGTACGATTTAATCTGAGAACTTGAGTATTTCCTTTGATAAATGAACACGTTTGAGATGTAGAGTAATATTAAGAACACTTCTCTTCTGAAACAAATATATACTTTGTCAATAATGTTTCCTTGTCTCCGTCCGCTATCCATGAATACACCAACCTACTTCATGATAACTACACAATTTTATCTTAGGACGTCATCTTTGTTGAATGAACACTCATGAGATGTGTAATGAATCTTTGTAACAATACTCTTCGGAACGAATTTAAACTTTGTCAAATAGGGCTATGAACTTTTCCGGCGTAGGTAGCAGAAAACTGTAGGACGTTCAAAGTTTATTTTAGTGTTGAATGAAATAGGAAGACGCGTAAAGTTGTAGGTGGGCTCTGATGACAAGTGCTCCAAACTTTTGCGTATGCCAGTGTTTATAATTCAGCAATAAGTTTACTTCCACCGGGGGAAAAAAGTTTAATTTCCATTTCATGTTGGGACTTGGGTCAGGGCCTGGGGAAAAGTTGAGCTGCAAGTTGACAAGTTCTCCTCTCACTTGAGTATTCAGGTTTTTATTGAAGTAATGTAGAAGAACAGTAGTATAGCAATATTTCTCGCTTACGTATATTTACTCGTACTTAT
This sequence comes from Laodelphax striatellus, assembly GCA_017141395.1. Taxonomy (NCBI): domain Eukaryota; kingdom Metazoa; phylum Arthropoda; class Insecta; order Hemiptera; family Delphacidae; genus Laodelphax; species Laodelphax striatellus. The sequence goes on along the minus strand of CM029538.1, from coordinate 18,286,498 downwards.
ACTTGTAGCACTTGTAGCACTTATACTTGTTTCTCAAAACAATCTGAGTGCTGTCATATCAATTCTATGGTTGTAAATGGAAGTCGCCATGTTGGTGAGATATAAGCTACATTAAACAAAACAAGGTGGCAAAAACAAATCCACTTTGGTTTATTCATGAACGTTATCTGAGAGTCACCGTTCTCAACCCATATAATAGGCTGCTTACTGCTTGCTACCATTCTCAGTAAACTTCCCTTGTTAATCATAACAGTTCAAACACCCCGCGCCTCTTTGTACGCTGTAGCAGTGAATCCTGTAAAAAGATTAATTTATGTTGTTTGATTAAGAGATTTACACTTCCATCATTCGCAAGTTCATTATTTCAGTAGGCACATAATATTTTATCAAAATGGGTCTTTCTATCACAGAACATGGCCTACTTTCGTTTCGATGGCTCTGGAATATATTCCATCCGTATTGATGGAATCAACAATCCATCAACGGTTTTTGCTTTCAACTACTTGGAATTTTTTGATACAATGAATTCAATATTTTGCAGGCCTTTTGCTACCTATCTATAATAAGCCTACCTGAACCTATTATATTCCTTATTCCAATGAAAATCATGAATTTTAATAACCCGATATTCCTGTCTAGTAGTATGAACGTCTTTCTATTTTCTTGTTTTAATTTTTCTCTTGTAATAATAATTTATTTCATTATTTTTCAGGTGAGAAATCATGTACTGAGTCGACTTTGTTGATTCGAGACTTGAAAGTAATCAGTCTAGTAAGTATGGATTCGATAAATACTTGACTTTCAATCTCCACGTCTACTTCTGTTCTGTATAATATGTTCTACGTCTGTTCTGTACAATATATTGAGAATAACATGTCCATGTTTTCTTATCAGAATTTTAGTCATAGTAGTATTCCATTATTTCAATTACTGCAATGGAGTTCACCATTCCACGTAGTGTACTTGCATAATACATTACCTTTACATAAAATGTCTTGAAAAAAATTAGAAAGTCATTATCGTAAAGTGAACTTATAATCATTTAGATGCGATTCCACTAAAGGGTGGTTTTTAAAACTACATAAATTATTATGTAATCCTGTAGGTCAAGTGTTATTTTTTCAAAAATTTCGATTATTCAAGAAATTCTCGTTTTAGTATGGAAATGCGTGTAACTATTTGTATCCAGTTACATTGATTTGTGAAAATTCTTCGAATCTTCCGTAATAATCTGATCAAAAATGTTAAGCTTGTTAAACGATTAAAATGAAGTGATCAACGTAGTTGAAATTCTCTCCAAACAAATAAGCAGGATTAGTGATTTTTTTGAACGCCTGAAAAAAAGGAATTGATGATAATATTCAGGGGTTATTAGCTCGATTATCTCTCCCCAGGGATCTGAACTGCCCCTGTTCTAAAACTTGGCGTTAGCAGCAGCAGCAGCCGCAGCAGCAGCTATCATGTTTTAGCGGATTCCAAGTTTAATATCGAGTCTTTTAGAGGCTCTAACGAATTCATTCCAGAAAACAAAAGCTTCAGTTTATCTTCATTACCTGGAAGCCTGGAAGGCTCTTTAGCATTCCAGTTTCTCGTGCTGAAATACTATACTTTGATGATCCACCTCTACAGTGAATAATTTATGAGCGATACTGTATTAAAACTCACATTAAAAATTACGAGTACAAAGTTTTAGTTTTATGTATTCACTAAAGTTCATTACAGAACTTCCACAAGTTGATGAAATTTTTTGAGATTGATGTATTGTATGTGGTCGATATTTGAATCAATGCAATGTTGGTAAAAAGGTGAAATTTGTCATAATAGATGTGTTTGAAAACAAAGGCAGTCCTGAATGATCTGATTACAGATAATAGACAACTTATTGTTGAATTCATAGTTTCTATAAACTAGAACAGTGTTCTGGTAGACGTTAATGAATTACATTTAGGTATGTTGTTGCTATGCTTACAATTCATTATCCATTATTATCGTGTACCCCATATTTTTCCTTGTATTGAAGTATTGAGGTATAGTGTTCGGTTCAGCATTTTTCATGTTAATCATTCTTCTCTATTCTATTGCTCTTCAAATCATTTTGTTCGAGCTCCAAACTTGCAATGGATTTTCAAATTCGCCACTTCCACTTTAGTTTGAAACCAACATATAGTACAGGATAATTCATCTTATATCATCACATCTTAGCTGATATTAGAAGTACTAAAAGCACAAATCAATTTTTCAAATATGAGGAAATGTTGAGTTTGCACAATAAATGCTTAGAAGCCAGGTAACGTTGCTTATTTGTGATTGGCTCACGTCAACCAATGACAAGCGATGAGTGACTTAGACGTTTCGACCAATAGGAAGCGTAAGCTTCAATTTAGCGCCTCCCATATTTTGGTTGAAGATCTATCATATTATTATTGCTATGAATTACAATATTTTATTAGAGAATGATTTGTTTTCCTTCAAATAATTTCGGCAGTTATTATCGAAATTAGTTGCGTTACGTAGGACTATGGCTCTATATACACGTCTTCATAGATAGAGCCTTACGTAGTACCAGTTGCTCAAAGGTCTAGATTAACATTCTCAATTCTTATTAGTAATCTGTTTACTAAACTTCATTGCATTTTTGTGCAACTCGCTCTTTATATGTGTTCTTGTTCTTATGACCACAAGAAAATCTACACCTCTTTACGAATACGCAATGAAACGTTTTTAGTGGAGTTAGTAGGTGGGACTTTGAATTCAATTACGATTCCGTTTTCCGGTATTAACGGAGCCAAAGTTTAGTTTTCATTTTAGTAAGGAGAATCAGTCATCAGACAAAAATGAGATATTCTATCATTCCATATTCCGGTATTACCAAAGCCAAAGTTTAGTTTTCATTCTAGTAAGGAGAATCAGTCATCAGAAAAATATGAGATTTTCTATCATTGTCAGTTCTAGTTCCGTTCACAGTTTCTGGAAAAGCTTAGTGGAGTCTCTAAGTTGAAAATCTCTTTCAACTATTCATTAGAGTGTATCCAGAATTTCACCTCAAGCACTTCCATCGCACACTGAAGGCGGTGCGGTTGAATGCTGGTTGATACTCTCGAAAACAACTCGAAGATACTTCAGAGTTGATACTTCATTGCACGCTTTCCGCAACTCGGTGGCTGCAAACTGCGTTCATTCATCTCGTCCGCAGTCACCGGGTATTTCATGGAATTCCGCCACTGGACTTCGCTCGATGTTGCTTGCTTTCATTTGCGCTCCCTACCGCTCTAGATCATTCTAATTGAAAGCGATAGCGACATGGGAATATTATTCCTAATGAGGAGTTACCCGTTGGACTCCGACCAACTTTAAATTGAGACCAAATGTTACCTCTATGGATAGTAACCATGGGATACAGGGAACGTAGCAGATGAACCATTAGAGGAGGGGGAACCATGGAGTGATATGTTACTTCCATGGCTAGATGGGGAGCAGGGAGGAATCATATCACATTCCCCTGTGCTTTATCTGAGCTTACACCTCTCTTCTAAAGGACAGCTTACACCTCTCTTCTTAGGGACAAACGTAATGATGGGACTTCGTTTATAAACGTCACGCTGCTTACTTTTCTCACACCACTACATTCAAGTAGCTCTTCACTTCTTAGTTTTTATGTCTGTTGGATTGGAGGTTGAGTGTAGGCACCATTTGCTAGCAACATTTCTCTTCATTAATCGATAACCTTATTATTGAATGTTTTTTGGATCCTTTTTAACTTGTCATTAATCAGTTGTTGCGGATTAATAATTAACGGTGATTTCGACACAATAATCAAAAAGGCTTAAAAGTCTTAAGACCTTTAAAGTCTTTTCTTTTTAAAATAATCAAAAAATTAAATTCTTTTAAAAAGCCCTTTCAATAATCAGATAAGAGCATTTGTAGGATTGTATTGTGATATTGCTCTTGGAAAATATATGTTTTTCTGACAAATTAAAAGGATCACTATACTCACATGATGTAATTCATTTTTCTGAAATTATTGAACATTAGAATGATTTTAATGCACAGCGAATACCAGACGGGAAAAAATTTGTAGAGTTCACTTAGATTTGTAGTTGTTATTGATAGAATTGTTCCTATTGCACTAATATGTGACATTATTTGGTATTTCTATTTTTATTTTTTATTTTTAACACAGCGATGTACTACAGTAATAAAGTTTGAAACGTAAATCATACGTCATACTAGCTGAAACTGGCAGACGTGTGTCAGCTATATTTCTTCTAATATCAAATAGCTGTAGATTCTCCTCTGGATTAGAAAAATCAGAAGATATAATACTAAATATGTTTACAATATTGGAATGCCTAGTGTTTGGGTTTGGAGTGAAATATGCTAGACTCTAAGTGAAACGTAGATTTGGAGTGTTCTTTTAAATTGGAGAAGGGACAGTTTTTAGCGCAAGCCTTTTGGACCTTCCATTTAGTTTTGTGTTTTCGTGATATGTGTCTTTGCTTGAACGTAATCAATCCGATTCAGTAAACTACTAGCTTGAATTACTCATATTATACAACATTATTCAATCACAAAATACCAATTTGGGAGTAAAAACAAATGAAGAATGGACTGGAATAAAGAACACTGTACAACAAAACAAGTATTCACCCTGGAATCATTGTTGGACTAACCTGAAAGAGGGGTAATTTAAAACGGAAACTGCTTATAGGAGGGCACGAGAAACCAGGGAATTTAGTCTGTTGTGTAAAGTAGAAAGGACCTGTAGGCAGCTCGTTAAGAAGGAAGAAGCTTACAAAAGATATGATGCGGAAGAAAGTTGAAGGAAAAAGGAGGAATTACGAGTTCACGTCATTATTGTAGATGGATAGGGTAACCAATTGCGGGAAGAGAGTACGGAATATTTTGGACTCCTTGTTGAATCCTACATAGGCCTAATGTACAGGAATTTTACTGAAGAACATACTTGAATCTTATTCGAATATTTATTGTTCATTGAGACAATGAACAGTTTAAGTTGTCACATATTGTTTGAAAATAATACTGACTTTAATAATTATTATTTTTTACAATAATCAAGTATCTTGTTCCCCTTGTTACTTGCATGTGAGAAAATTGGTGAGGAATGTTCATTTTAATCATCAAACGAATTTCTGTCATGTAGTGTCGAAAGTTATTGATGAATCTCACACCACCATCTACAGAACTGCATCACTACTCATCTCACAAATGTATAATTTGCGAAATTACATCATCAATAAAAAGCGAGGAGAAAATCCCGTCAGATTTATCAAGTGAAAGAGGGACCAAAGAAGCTCACTACGTCCATCTTCAGAGCCAACCTCAGTTTTCCATTACAGCTCCCGGAGAGTCGGGATTACTACTTGTAGAGCCTCTCTTCTATCGAGGACCGGGCGATAAATCACTCGGTTCACCCTGTCCGGAGTGTCCCTTCCGAAATTGAGAAAAGGGTGTTGTTGGAAATATAGAGGGGTGTTTCGAGTGCTTGGTGACTGGTTGCAGTTTTGGGATAATATCTCCCTTCAACAGACTTGCAAAATTTGATCGGGGTATTGGTTGGGTGATCGGTTATTGGAGGACAATTTTTGGATGTTTATAAATTTCAAATGTTCAGTTGCAAGAAAATACAATTAATTTCAACCGCAGTTGAAATTAAGGGGACCAATGCAATGAGAACCAGTAAACGTTTTATTAAGTCCATAAACATTAGTCCACATTCTGCTGTATTTTATTTTATTAATTGTATTTGAAATACTGATGACTTTTAGGGTGATGCCTATATGAGCTTTAGGCTTGTGCGTGGGTAATGAGAGAGGTGATAGCTGCCAACTTCAATCACAGCCTACATGAATAATCTTATAAACTAGTCACTTGTGACTAGGAACTTGAGTTTGAGCAACTCAAGTTTTCGTTACGTTGCTATTACCAGTTACTTTATTATGTATTATGTATACCTATGTCTGCCTTACCATAGACTCAAGATTACTATACTTGGTCTAGTAATCTTGCCATAGACTAAGGATGAGAATGGATTACCTCTGGCCTTACTTTCTGAATTGATTAATCTTCACTAATGACAAAGTTGAAGCACTATTAATAGGTATAGGTGATCTCCATTATGCCTGTATTACTGAACTCCTTATCACAAATTACAAATATCCTGATGAATATCAAAGTTTTAATAGCGAGCTATGAAAAACTTTCCTGGTAATTATTGTGATATACTAAAGTATACGTAGTATATTTCTCTTTATTGTAATATAATACGGCAGTATGTGTAGTAGATTCTTTTTTTATTTCCATTCAATATTATTAACGCTCAGGTGTATTATTCGATTTTGGTTCCAACTATCATTTCATGATGATCAAGAATCCTGTTTCATTATTCATAGTTCTAGAAGTCCCTTAATATTCAGTTTCAGTTGAAAACTAGAATAATTTAATACCATCTCCATGCAATTATGAAGCATAAAGCCTTATTATTTAGTTCGTATAAAGGGAGCGCCTCATTGGCTGAACTGTTCTGCACGGTGATTGGCCGAGGTTAGTAGTCTGTTACGCCCAATAGGCGTGTCATGATGTGGGAGGAGCCAATCGCATGCTTCCAAAATGGCGGAGTTCATCGGAAACAGTCATTCTTCATTTTGTGGACGTCTTATTAAAGTTCTTATTCAAAGTCTTCCTTTTGTTGACGTTGTATATTTAAATTCAAATTTGTTTGTGATTGCGATTGTCGATTAAGAGTATTGTGACAGAAAGTAGGCCTTTATGAAAACTGTATTTTGTTATCCATTAAATTAAAAGGTTTACTAAACGGATTCATTGGAAGGTTCATCAGTTCATAACCACAAAGAATGTAACATTTCATGATATAATTTAACTGTACTAATATTGATCGCTTACTTGGTTAATTAACTAATCAACAGTTAATGTTTTCGAACATGAATGCTTTATCAGTAATTATCATATTCGAAAATAAAGATTACTAAAATGGATTAAGTTATGGTATGTTCAATTTTCGTACATGAAGCTGTAGTAATTGGGTTAGGCTCTCTCAGCTTCTGGCACGTCAAATAAGTTGAAAATTTCCCATATTAAAAGATCCATTGATAGGTCCCATCAATTCACCATCAAAAAGTATTCCATTTTAGAATCAAACCGTACAACTTGAGATATTGATTAACAATTAACACATGAAAAGATCCATTGATAGGTCCCATCAATTCACCATAAAAAATGTAATACAGTATTCCATTTTAAAATCAAACCGTACAACTTGAGATATTCATCAACAATTAAAACAATCCTCTTCAAACAAGATCGCTCTACTAATAATTTATCAGTAAATATTCGAATCATACCAATACCAAGAGGTAACCTTTCTTGTTGAGATTCGAAAATAATTCTGATGAAAGACAAGCTAGAAAATCTGAGAGACCTCATGTATAGGTCTCTGGTATTATATGGTGTATGCGTATATGTATATGGTATCTGGTATATGAGTATAGTAGCTGCTGCCGGTTTCAATAATCTTATTATGTGTCTACACGGGCAACAATTCACTGGAGACTGACTAGCTGTACCACCATATAATCCCATTGTGAATTTCAATATCATCGATGCTCGTTCTGCACTGCTAAGCGAAAGAGCAGTATCTGCAAATTTTCACTTTTTGCGTTATATATCAAATACCATGTTTTTTTAGTCGAGGAATCTGAATGGACTAGGTTTTGAAAAGCCGTATCTCAGAACCGATTTTCGAGGTATCGACTTGCGCTTTCTCAGCTATAAACAAAACAGCGGTATCTACAAAATCAGCGAACAAAAAGCACAGCATAAGGGGCAGGTATCTACTAGTACTAAGCAAGAGAGCAGTAAGTGCAGTGTCAGATACTGCTCTTTTCCTTAGTATTGTAGATACTGCTCTTTACCTGAGTATTGTAGGAGCAATTTTGGTAGATACGGCTGTTTTCAAGCAGATTTCTGTACAGAGTGTGTACTATATAATAAGTGTTTGTAGTGGAATGAGTTTTGATTAGCCTCGGTACTTGGAATCCAATTAAGCGAGCAATTTCTGTATGTTTATATTTATTTATGTATGTCGAACGGATCACGAAAACGGCTCTAACGATTTTGACGAAATTTGGAATATAGGAGGTTTGAGATACAAAAATTAGTTTGCGCTGGGTCTCATCCCTGGGATAACTCGCTAAAGGACCTTAAAACCCGATCCTTTAGGAATCAACTGACATGAAACAGAATTTCCGTCGGTTTGTAAATGATGAGAAAGAGTGAGAGTAGGGGTGAGTGTGGGGAGTAGAGGACAAAGATTATTTCAGTTAAATAAATAAATAATGAAATAAATAATAAATTTATTTCCTTCTTCAAAACTAAAAACCTAGGAAAGTACAATAATAGAAATATTGACTACACAAAAATGTGGGAAAAAAACATGTATAACATCAAGAAAATTCATGAAATTAACCCACTCAACTATGGATGTCATCCATGTACATAGATGGGTCAGTGAGGACCGGCAAACCACATAATACAAATATAATTGTATAATTTGTATTATGTGATCGCTTCTAACTTTAGACAATGCATTCAATCACATGATCACTCACCGAAATGCACACAACCTAAACTTAACTTCTTTGGTGAAACCAACGGTTCCATTACTAGAATTGAGGAAAATAACGGAACACATAAGCTGCTCCTATTCCCTTTTATTTCTGATTTTAATTCATCTTATAGAAATTAAAAGGAATTTGAAATTTTGAAAATATTCCATATTGTATTGTTATTTTTAAATTTGAGGCATGAAGTTAGCCATGTGATCTGTTTTTATTCATTTGAGAAAAATCGTCAAGAGTTCATCAAAACAGCTGACCTAATTTACCAACCCATATTATTATTTCTATGAAGCAAAATTTTACCACAATGCGATTTTTCAAATGATATGCATTCAAACTAGATTATTCATAATATTTCGAAAGCTCAGATTAATTTTTTCATAGTACAATGATGAATCAGTGCATAAGACTGATGGCTGTACTTTGAATAAAATTATAAAATTGTTAAATTTTATTCCTTTTTTTCCTTTAAAATTTCCATCCCTGTGCCTTTGTAGGCTGCGACCATGAGCTAGAGCTTTACCCCGATATTAATATTTAATCCAATTACAACATCATATCTACTCAATATACTCATTTTTGTATATGTTTTGGAGCTTATTTACACTCAATATGACTACATTTCATATATTATCATTATCTCCCTCACTCTCTATGTTCAAAAGTCTTTCTGGCAGCAGGATCAAATTGAAAAGATCATACCGGTAGTTTCTTTTCTTTTAAAATAACTACCTTACTGAAGTGATCTAAAACATTGTAGCATTGATTTTATAAGTTATTATTTTGGTTGAATTTTATTTGTTTTTTAAACAGGCATTTTTGCATTTCATTCAATGATAACCCTCATTCAAACCCTGCCGATCATTCACTCTATCTCTCACTTGAGCGCACCATTCTCATCCTTAAATACTGTACTGTCAAGAAAAGTTTGTATCAATTCTTATATTATAGCCTATTTTTTTGTAATTTTTTATATTTTTTTACTTTTTTTCTATGTCATCATATGTCTTCGAGGCTGTTGTAACTTGTATATTTCAATTTGTCAAGTTATTTTTAATATGTCATGTGCAATGAAACTCTTGTTGTTAATATCTCAAGGCTTATTTCCCAACTAACTGTTTCATTTACAAAATCACTAAATAAAAATATAACTTCTTTTTCTCTTGTATGAGTTTTTTTATTAATTCACTATTTTAGTACGCCTTTCCAATAAGTTTCATTTACTGGTACATTGAATTAGATGAGCTATGTAAACATTGGATAGCCTATCAGATTGACAGATTATGGGATTACACACATGGTAGATCCATAAATATTTGATAGTTTAGTTTTCAAGGTTACTAATGCAAAAAATTTCTAAATTTAGATATCAAAATTTTTTACTGATCAACAAATAAATTATTTTGCAACCGATATGGGAACACAAAGGAATGTAGAATAATTAAAGAATTTGAATAATTTATTTGAATAGGCAATTTGTTTTACATAAGAAGCATAATAAATAAATAATGTATATGTCACTTACTGCCCTCTTGCTTAGCACAACGTTCTTCATAAAGGAAGAGCTTGCTAAGCGAAAGAGCAGTATGTGGCACTTACTGCTCTCTTGCTTAGTACCAAGTTTTTTTAAAACGCCGTATCTACAGTATTATGTGGAAAACATGAAAAAACATAAAAAATTATTGCATGAATCAATTCTAGGTGACAAAAAGTATATTAATCCATAAATAGTATGTGAAGAAAAAAGTTCAGGCCCGGTGACGGCCCTCAGTTTATTGTTTGCAAGAACTTCAAACTCGATTTTCTCAAACTTGGTTTTTGCTTAGATGCTAACTCTTACTTCGCTTAGTACGGCAGCGTTGTCAAGAACAGGTTGCATGCATTATTTTGTTCGCCATCGCAACCTGGTCCACGATTCCTTCCTTCCTGCTCAGAGATGCTGCCTTTCATTTCCTTTCGAAGAATTAATCGGATTGGTTTTCTAAATGCAATTCTCCTTTCAACCTTTACCAATAAGAGAGGATGCTGTTCATTGTGAGGTGAGATCGTTTGATTGGCCTCGTGTGGGATTATTATTTATTACAGCGAACAATAAGAAACTTGACAAGCCATTTTATGCCCGGTTTTTCAGTCGCTCAATAGACAGTTTATGGATCCAATAGCACTATTGAATCAATAACCATGTGTTTTCAAATACATAAAAAAGTTATTGATTAATAACATAAAAAAGTTATTGATTCAATAGTGCTATTGGATCCATAAACTGTCTATTGAGCGACTGACCGGAACTTCGTCTTGTTTTGAATATTTCATAAAGAACGATCAATGAAATAATTTTACCGAACTAAATCAGCTGAAACTTGTAAGAGTATCAAAACCGCTCGCCATGCGTCTTGGTTCTTTGCGTCTATTACAAATGGTTTTTGCTATCTTGGAAAGAAGAAAATATTCAATATTTAGCTTTTATTGATGCTATGCTACAAAAATAATGGTGAGGATGCTGGAGGTAGGAATTATTCCTCCTTTTGTTTGCACTTTTAGGAATTATCATTTTATTCGGGGCCTGGTCACATACGATTGTGGTTTTACTTTATGACTTGCTTCACTTACAGCTGATACTTTGAGTTGTGGTTTAGCTTTTGCTTCCACTTCACACTTACTACTTATACGCCTTCATACGATTAAATGCGAGTAAGTGCAGTGAAGTCAAGTAAGCTCCAGTTAGCTTTGTTAGTGATGAAGTCCAAAACAAGCTCTAAACCACAATTATTGTATGTGACCAGGCCCTCATACTTTTTATTGATAAATCATCACAATAATTCAAGAGAAAAATTTGGGTATTTAGCTAAATCATTTTTCACCATAAATTTCAATGATCAATCCAAACTAATGTCAGATACACATTTTGACTTTAATTTCAATTTACTTCTTCAAATTTTTCATTCTCATTCATTTTTTCCTTAAAATGATAATTGATCATATTTCTCCATTAAGAAATCATAGTTCAAAAGAAACAAAAGACTTTCTATTGAAAACTTTCTCCAACCTAAATTTTAACGCAATTCCAACAATCATTCTAAATTAAGGTGAGACACACTATGATTTGATTGTCATTTTAAAAGCATATGAGCATCATTTTTCAGCTTGCCCACTTACAAACAATGATTCCAACGAAATATATTCTCTCATTCAATTTTAATTGAAGAAAATTTTATAATAATTATTAATATAATCAATCAATCAATCAAAAATTATGATATTTATAATACAAGGGAAGGACACTCTTCTTCGCTTGACAATTATTTACAAACTATTGTAATATATTTCAAGTGTTCCTTACCAATTACTGAATCCCAAATTCCTTCCCATTGTAATTTCGCTTCCACGAGAGAAGGCATATTCACAGTTCGCATTTCAAAGTAATACTTATTGCGGATAGACATGATTGCAGTACTTGTTTTACGGTTTCTAGTCTCCTGACCCTCACCACTACTTGCCAAAATCCCAACCAATTGTAATCCCCTCGGTGCTTGACAACTGCTTTACTTGTGCTCAGCTCAGGTGCCACCCAGGAGGGAGTCCCGCTCCCTAGTTCAGTGAGTCACTTCGTGTCATGCCTGGACGCTCACCTTTTTCCCGTGTTGAGGGTGAACTACCCTTAAGGATACAAGGGAAGGACACTCTTCTTCCCTTGACCAATTATTGTGACTCAGTCGACAATTCGCATCCTAATTAGCTTTTGATCAGACTCACACTCTCGCTCTTTTTCTCTCTCTTTCTCTTCCCCCCTGTCTCTCACTCTCTCTCTTTTCCCTGTCTTTGTCTCTCTCTCTCTCTTTCCCTCTATCAGTCTTTCTCTTTCCCTCTGTCAGTCTCTCTCTCTCTTTCCCTCTGTCAGTCCTCCTATCTTTCTCTCTCTCTCATCTGCTGAGTGTCTCTCTCTAGGTTTCAAACTCTCTCTTTGTCTCGACACTCATCATCAATTTTCTTCCCCTCTCCTTACTACCTTAGCGAAGTTGTCTTTATTAGTCTCTTTCACTCTCTACTGCACCCCATTTCCTTCACTCTGCTTTCAGCTGCTTATCTCTTCTTATCATTAACAGACGTTCTGCGCCTCGTTTTTTTCTGTTGAGTTTTCAAATTTTTCTTTTCCTTCTTTAATACACCATCTTCTTTCCCTGTTTGCCGTTTTTCCTCCATGTTTTCTCTTCTAACTAGCTTCTCTGGTTAGAAGAGAAGCTAGTTCCATAATAAGATCTTCAAGTTACATAATAAAATTGTTGTCTGACGTGCTGTTATCTTATCATTATATTGTTTACTTAGTTTATTATGTATGTAATTAATTTCAAGATGTATTTCGATGATTTTTCACATCTTCGATTTTCAAGCGCCTATTACTTCTTGATATCAGGCGTCCTTGATATCAAACTATCATATAGAGTTGTCATTACTTAGTTCAGAAAACTGTGAAACCAACCCTACTACATACAATACGATTAAAACCTTGAAATTCCCAACTTACTTCTGAAAGTGTCTGGTGAGATGTGATATTCTAACATAATAAAAAAATGAATATATTTCCAAACATTAGGAATTGATTCAATTTTGGGTTAATAAAATCGTGATATTTAACAATATATTAGTGTTTTAATTCCAAGTTTCTGTTATTGTTTCTTCTTCTAATAGTAGACCTCTTCCACTATTACCCAAACGTCAAAACTAGCGTGTATGATTCAGCCTTGTTATCTAACCCTAACCGTATGTTTACGGTTCAAAACATACGGAGGGGATGAACTACGCTTCTATGAACAGGGAAATTTTCAGACGGAAGCAGAGCATCAAAGTGAGGGGTTTGAGTTACGGTAACGAGCATTACGTTTTGAAGACGATTCGGTGACAAAAGAGAGGGATGCGACACGTATACGGATAGAAGGAGATAGAGCAAAGAGAAACGGATGAAGACAAATAGAACGTTGGATGATTACTAAAAATATTGGTAGAAGAGGAGTAAAGCAGAAGTAGGCTGTAAAGAATTGGGAGGAGGGAGACGACAAAACTGATGTTGTTTAAATGATTGAAAACGAGGAGAGAATGAAGGAGAGTAGAAGTGAAGAAGAAAGTTAAAGATGAAGGAGAAGGGGTTAACAGTAGAGAAAAAAGTGAAAGATGAAGGAAAAGGGAGTAAAAGTAAAGAAGAAAGTGAAAAAGAAAGAATGATTGCTGAACGTTTGAAGGAATGTTTGCTGGTTTTATTCAAGCTTCTTAGAAAAGGAGGAACAGATTAAGGAGAAAGAAATGGATGAAGAAATCATTGGTAACACAACACTTCTGGTGTGTTTAAAGGAGAAAATAGAGGGAGACTGAGGTAGGATAATGATATAAAGTGAGAAAAGATGAAGTTTAGGAAAATAAGAGATGGAAAAAGAGTATTGGGCAACAATTCATTCTAATACACTAATAACAGCAAGCAGTATGAAAATTATGCAAAGTAGAGAATAGAAAAAATGATGGAGAAAACGAAGAAAAAGAATGGGGGTGAGAGAGAGTAGAAAAATTGAAGAAGAAGAATGGGGGTGAGAGAGAACGAAGAATTGAAAGGAGGGAGAGAGAAGAATTGAAAGAAGAGAAAGAGTGTGTTTGAGGGGGGAAATAAATAAAGGAAGATCGGAAAATATGAGAACAATTATACACTTCATAGAAAAAATAGCAAACAGTGCGACAATCGTACGCAATAGAGGAAATGAAGTGAAAAGGAAGTGATGATATGAAGATATCTTTTTAGACGGAGTTAGGACTAGATGGTCCTCTCAACTTATACCAATCAACCTGTATATTCCTTCTTCTTAAAATAACCTATATCTCTATACCAGTACCTATACCTATACCTCAACCTATTCTACTCAACCTATATATCCCTTCTTCTTTAAATAAGAAGGAATATTTGGGAAGAAAACACTTGTGATGTAGGTGGAGTAACAACGACAAGCGAATAAAGGAATAAGGGTTGGAAAGAGTAAAGTAGGAGTAAGATAGGGTATGTGAGATAAATGGAGGATAGGAGAAAGGGAAGAAGGTACGAAACATCTGCTGATGAGCAGGAAGAACAGAAAGGGTGAAATAGATGGCGGAAGATAAGGGGGCAAAACACTTTTGGTGCAGAAAGGGTGCAAAATGGAAGCAGATGTCATAGAGGAAACAGATAAAGAAAACAGATCGGTTGAGGATCTGGGTAAAGCATAAAACGGGTGGAATGTATATTGTATAAGATTAAATGGGTTTGCTAAACGTTATAACTTTTATAATATATATTGTTGTTTTATCATTTCTTGAAGTAATGTTGGGTTTCACCAAGCGAGATCAATTTTGATCTAGGATCAGTACAATGCTAATCAAATGGGATCAACTGATTCAAAATAGTTGATTTCAGTTGGTGCAACAGTAGAGTAAAATCCCATTGAAAACATAACTTCTAGTGCAGTTTAGATGTGCAAATAAAATCACATTATGAACATAACTTCTAGAACAGTTCAGATGTGCAAATTAAATTTTGGGATTGCAGTTTTGGGTAATGACTGCACTGAAAGTTGAAGAAATAAAATGGTAGGTTTTCTTATTTGATTTGGAAAGAGATCCATTACTTCAAGCAAGTCGAAGAAATCAAATGGCTGATTTCAAAATTCTCATTTGATTCAAAACTCAAATACAAGTGGAGCGGATTCTTGTTGGCGAAAAAGCCATGCAAATATTTTCGTGTGCAAATGAGTCTTCGTTGAGAGGAAGGTGGCAAGTATTGAGTACTCGGTGCTTGGCGCTTACATTCACTGCGATTCTGCCGTTTTTTAACGAGCTTCACAGTGGAAGGGGGAGAATTTTTCAACGGGAAAACCACTTTTCTTTCATGGCTGGAGAGGCTGAGACTCTTTGTAAGCAGGCAGCCACGTCGAAAAGAGAAGGGGAAAAAGCGGCCCTTGTCGACTAGAAATGGATCCTGAATGATTTGATGGAAAAGGAAAGAGAATGGAACGTGGAGAAAGAATAATAGTGAGAAGAAAGAAAAATGGGAAGAAAATCCTTTGCTACCAGTTTCCATTTCTCAGAAGCAATATTAAAAAGAATGAGTCTTATCGTCTGCTGCGGCTTATTACTGCAATCTTTGTCCTCTCAGCCACCTTTAGAACTATGGGACCCATTCTCTTTTTCCTCTCTCACTCCCTCGTTCTCTTTCTCACTACTATCCTCTTTCTCTTACTCTTTCTTGTTCTTCTCTTTTCTTCACCTTTCTCTTTTTATTGTCTCTGACTTCATCGTTCATTCTTTGTTCTGTGGACCATTTTAAAATGAATGAACGCATTCCCCATGAGAAACTTAATTTGCTGTCGTTCGCTCTGTGGGAAATGGGATATTTATGTAAGAAAAACGTATTTTCAGTTTTCGCTCCTGAGATTGTTGCCGTATAAGATCATGATTGAAATTGTAGAGGTACTGTAGTAATAATACTGTAATGCGAGCTCATTTGCGGTTTAAAACCGAATGTATGAAAAACTTGCAGAATCTCCGGAGAATGCTAGAATTTTAATTTGCATAGTAACGTTTCAAAAAGGAATTCGTTGTACATTTAAAGTAGCAACTGAACTCTATCGTACTACTGACTTAGTTCTACCATAATAACTTCAACAGTTTCAATGTTTCCATAGAATAATATTATTTTCCAATAATCTAAATATTTTTCTGCTCTGGTTATCTCTATCTCATTAGAAATTTAAATGAGTTTGAAGGATGAATTGACTGATTTTTGACTGTGATGATTTTCTGGAAATCTCTTGCGACGATTTCATGTATTACGGTTTTGTGTATTCAGGGCTTTCAGATGTAGAACAGGTTCATCACTAGAACACCACGCAGCGGAGAATTTAGACTCCATGGACGCAATTTATTTGTAAATACACTTGGGGGCGGTTTATGAGCAAGGGGTTCATCTCTATTACGAGGTTAAAAACAGATTTTTGCGCCGAGTGTTGAAAATCGGGCTTATGAGTTCCAGGCGTTAAAGAGCAATATTATCGCAGGGAAAACCCCGATGTTTAAAAGTTGGGTTTATAAGTCCAACAACAGATCATCTCGAGTCTAAAAGATAACCTAGGTGGTAGTAAATCCCGAGCTAATAAATCGATCCTCATTGATGTTTCTTTGAGAAAGAGTAATTGTTAATTCGCTATTTGGCGAAATTGTGGTTGGAAAAATATTCATGAAACGGATTCCGATTGATTTTGAGTAATAACATGAACTGACAATAACGGCCTAAATATGTTGTTGTAGTTATACCTTGCTTGCTTCGAAACTAAAATACGCCGATTAATCGCGGAAAACTTTCCACAATGCATGCCCTGCAGCTCGGTGAGTACTCAACTTAATACCTATAATATTTCGTTGAAGTACAAAGCCAGCCGAGCGTAGCTCCAGTTCACATACATTGAAGCACACGCTTGGAGATGATGATAATAGAAGAATGTCTTTGCCTGAACAAACAATGTATGCCTCGAACCGTGCATGATAGAAGGAAGAAGAAAATGATGAAGAAGAAGAAGAAGAAGAAGAAGAAGGAGGAGGAGGAGGAGGAGGAGGAGGAGGAGTAGAGCTGAAGGAATGACATGCATTTTGAAACAGGTGCCAGCCGTGAGGCAAATTTCGTTGCTGAGCCGAATTTCTCGTTAGCTGAGGTATGGAGGCTAGTTTGAGGCAGTATTCCATCTCCTTTCTGAGGCAGGCGAAACCGAACTCACATCCGCCCTCAACTTACCTCACGGGTCTCCCCCTATTCTGAGGCGTTGCCTAATGCACCCCCTGGCTTTGATTATAGGAGACTTGCCTGCTCAGCTATGCTTATCGCTCAATTCACTGTGGTAGGAAGGGAGGGGGAGAGCGAGAGAGAGAGAGAGAGAGTGAATCAAAATTTCCGAACTGCCAACTCCACCGATTCCTGCCATATTATCGTGTGTTTGCGGATTGTTCTTACTTTTGTTCTGGTATGAGTTCATTCTGGCTTTCCTTTGTAGTTACGGGATATGGAGACCCTAAATTTCATGTTAAGTGCAGTAGAGTGTATCAGTTCTTATATAAGCGAGTTGATTTTACAGCTCCAGCCATTTTTCGGTTTATCTAATCCTCATAAACAAGATTTTTATCCACCATATCACCATACACTTGTTTAAGCCATAGTTTGGGCAGTCTACCTCTTTTCCTTCTTCCTGGTTGATTCCAATTCAATATCCTCTTGAGCACCTCTCTTCTGTCATCCTTTGTGTATGTCCCAACCATATAAGGTGCTTTTTCTCAATTTGCACCACAGTTGTATCAAGTTTTCAATTTGTATCAGTTCTTAGATTTCAAATAAATTTGACTCTACCTTGAAGTAGGCACTAGATTCCGTATGAATTGTGTGGCAGTAGATTGAATAACTCTTTGATTGTGCAAATAGTTATTCTTCTATTGAAGGTTATCTCCAATTCTCTGGCTCTTCCATAATTTATTATATTGAAGTTGTAGGATGTTGAATACTCAATTATTGCATATTTTCCAATAGAGATATCCAATTTTCACACCGATACTTGAAATCCCACACCTTTTTGAAAATTAACAATATTTTACTGTCTGTATGATAAACGCAGATGAAAATCAATAATCGATTACACAGAAAATTGTTTGGAAAACAGGATTTTCCTTTTGATTCGAAGTCAGCTTTTGAATCAGCTACATACTGAAGAAATCTTCACACGTGTACGAGACTGACCTTTTCCTCTTAGTTAACTCATTTTTCCAGCTGATTGCTTCCAACCCTGCTTTTACTCTGTTCGCCCACGCCTTTAGGTTTTTTGCCTTCTCCATCTCACATATTCTCTTTCATTTCATCTCTCTTTCCTTTGGAGAACATCTTCATCACACCCTTCTCTTCCGCTCTGATGTGTTTCTCTAAATCCACATCACGCGAATTCTGCGAGAACTCAATTAGTTCGCTTGAGGCACCTCTACTTAGCTGGGAATTATTTGATATTAGTTTTGTAGAAAACACTTCCTTCTCCTATTCGTTTGATGTCTGCTGTGTACTTTTAAAATTTTCAAACACTTGAGTTTGCTATTTCCCTCACTTCTGTACACATTCAGAGTCTCGTTATGTTTGTTATTTTTTACCTTTACATGGTTTATTCATTGAATTTTTTGCGGAATTCATTAAGAATTTTCAAACAAAATTTAACATTTTCGATTGAAATTAAGCCACCATGTAAGCTGTCCGGCCCCTTGTTAACAAGGACACACATAGTGATGCATATAGTGAGATGCATATACTTAATCAACAAGTTTTAGAGTGTGGGAAAACCCACACTCTAAAAACCCACAGGTACAGAATCTTTTTGACAAGGTTAAAAGTTTTAAAATCATGTCTTCTCATCTGTTCACATGTTTGTTCATCCTCTACGCGAATTATCACAGAAAAGCCCTGCTGTTTAGTTTAATCCAATTTGTTCACATCGAATAAATTTTGAACTTTGACTTGAATTCAAATGAGTGATTTAACAATATTTTGTTTTGTTTGACATTGGAAAAGCTAACACAAAAAAAAATCAAATCTGTCATCATACTCATTAATAAAATTTGTAGATCAAATTTTGTTTCAATGGAACCTCTCCATTCAGCCGACGATTTGTAAAGTGTAACACAGAACCATGGTTTTGTGAATCAATTAGTGTTGAATATATGGTGGAATTGACAATTTCATCAAGTTTTCTCAATTAGGCTACGTCATACCGGTACTCCACATGTATGAAAAACGTAAAACAAAATATTCAAACTATCACTTTAGACTTCAATATTGTAACTGCTTGCATGTTTGATATCCTTCTCAAAATGAGAATATTTTGATAGGAAAAAGTTTCGAAATTACGTGGTTTGGGTAGCCATGAAGTTCGACGTTTCTAGAGATCTTTGAAACTCAAAAACAATAAGTACAAGGAATTTGTTCCCTTACCATGAGTAAATTTAATATGACTATGATATACTGGATTCATGTTACATTCAATCAAATACAACTCACTCTGATTCTGTAACCAATTCCACCTTTCCTGATTCTGTTTGCATATCCAATGATGCACTGCCTCGAGAATGTCTTGTGCAAACCTCTCACCTATGCAACACGCCGTAACAGTCAATAGTACTTGTACCGCTCTTCAGATTCAATTCCCCCATAGATAGATTACAGTGTCACGTTTTTGGAAAAGATTGTACCTTTTTTGGGGGGTGAGGGAGGAGATTTCGGTGAATAATGTGTCTGTTGCCGGGATGAGATTGGAAAAGACGCTCAGCTAGATGGACTTACCCGTTTCATTGTGCGCAAATACCTACTGCCACTCAGCCTCTTGCTTCTTCAAAAATAGCGTCGATTTTTCCAATTCCTGGTAGCTTGCCTTTTTTCTGCATCAGAAAATATGGAAATATATCTGTAAAATGTCTGAATATACCGATATATATCTTTGTAATGTCAGAAAGTGTAGAAATGAAGAAAATGTCATCTCAATGTGCAAAAGTCTTCAGTTGTCAACTTTTTGAATAAAAATTGAAAAAGCTGACGTTAAAAGGGCACTCGCCTTAATGGAAGGAATTGTTATTTCTCACATTTCGTTTATTTTCGTTGCTTCGTTATTGTTTCTGGGGATGGTTTAAAATCCCCCTGGTGCCTGCCGTACCAATTGGAGTCTGATAGAATGATGAGAGAAAGAGGGAGAAGTATAGAGTGAGGAATAGAAAGTTCAGGTAGAGTCAAGAGTTTGGGAGAGAAAGATAGAGGAAGATAATTGAGGGAGAGAGAGAGTTACTACATTTTTTGTATTGAACATTCTGTATTTGACTTGGTAATAATTTTCTCCTAGTTGTAAGAATGTTAAGTGAGTTATATTGCGATTTGATATGTAATGTATTCTGTTTTTTCAATAAATTTGAATTTGAATTTCTCGTTGGAGCCTACGCTAAATTCAAATTTCCCCAGATTTTCGAGCTTTCTAGCTCTTTTATTTCTTCTCTCCTTTCTTGTATTCTTATTACATCCGTTCTAGATATTTGTTGGTTTGAATTAATCCTCTCTCAATATTAATAATCTTCCTATTATGTGTTCTCTTATATTTATCATATTATCATCATCATCATCATCAATTTATCATCATCATCATCACCACCACCACCACCACCATCATCATCATCATCATCATCATCATCATCATCATCATCATCATCATCATCATCATCATCATCATCATCATCATCATCATCATCATCATCATCGTCGTGATCATCATCATCATCATCATCATCATCATCATCATCATCATCATCATCATCATCATCATCTTATATTCATCAATTTGTGCTCATCATAATATAATAATAAAGCTTTTATTGCTGATAAATTTGATTTGAATGGATATAATTTCCACTCTGTACACAATAAATGTGATTGTATATTTGCTTGTATTTTGCTGCATATTCATATTGTTGTGGTTTTTCAGCTGTACTGACGTTGTTATGCATTGTTCAATGTTTCAGCAATAAAGATTTTGATTTTGATTGCTACATGAACTTGTACAACTGCGATTAATACTCTCAACCTTTCAAGTCAATTTATGTAGGTTCTTCAATATGTTTTCTTGTCTGTTGCAGTTCTATGCGCTGCTGGAGAACAATGTGGTGGCCAACTCAACGCTGCAGCTGCGCAGCTGCACTGTGTTCGCGCCGCAGAACTCCGCCTTTCAAAAGTACAATGGTGCTCATCACCAGGACTTGGTGCTTTATCACATGAGTGAGTCTATTCTCTTTATCTATATCTCTTTATTCATTATATTAAATTATATATAAACAAACTCTCACCATGTTTCCTATCAAGGGATAATTGGTTATGTTGGTGAAGTGGAACAACCCTACTCGGGTCTCCCCACTATTAAAAGCCATACGCTAAATAAATGAATAAAAAATTTATAAACTATTATATTTATCTATTATTATTTATTCATTGGACAGAAGAAGTTTTGGGCTAACCCCTGTTTTTTCTGTCCGTAACATTGTATTTTTGATTAAATAAATAAAATTATTTCTCATCCCATTCCCTTCTACATAGGAAGTTCAAACTGAAGGTAAATAGAATACTGATTATAGCAGGATTCTTTTAAATTGTCAGAACCAGTTGATTGATGTACGCTCGTTTACTAACGTTAAGTCAGCTGTTTTCTGACAAGTTAAAAGAATCCTGCTATACCTTGTCTAAACTCATGCACTATGTGCATTACATACTCGTATACTCAATTAAAAAAACTTACTCAACTGTGAACCCCTTCTCTTCATTTGCCATTTTTTCGTTTCCATTTTTAAATTTTCATTTGGGAATCATGCTGTAGCCATAATGATTGATTGATTTTATAAAATGCTAGGCCTAAGAACCTATTGCATTTGAACTAAAAAACCAACAATAATTTTAAAATACATAGTTTGTTCAAATTCACCTTTTTCCACTATCTTGAAACTAACTATCAACTGTTAATCAATGTACTTTTCAAATTCACATTCTACTGTGAACTTATTCTAGTGTTATGAAACTGGTGGTATAAATGTCTAATATATTGTTTTTAATTTCCCAACTGGACTGTGAACGTATAAATTTCAACTTTTCAAACTTTGTTAGAACACTTTAACTTAGATAGTGTTCTAACTAAATGTTCTAACGAACTAGTGTTCTAACAAATTTTTTAAAGACAATGAAATTTTTCTTTTTCTCCGCCAGCCAACTCGGCGCAGAACCTGAACGTGCTGGGCACATCGGTGTCGTCGGAGCTGGAAGGAAATCCTCCGCTGTGGATCACGCGAACACGTGACAACAACCGAGAAGAGATCTACGTCAACAACGCGAAAATAGTCACTCACCGCTCCAACTATCAGAACACCAACATCAATAAGAAACAGGTAATGTCAACTACTCATTCTCCAAGTCAATTATTTAAAAAGAAACATCAAATTTAATGATACCTACTCATTTTCAAAGCAAAAAGAAACATGTAATGATACCTACTCATTTTCAGAGTAAAAAGAAACATGGATACCTACTCATTTTCAGAGTAAAAATAAACATGAAATGATACCTACTCATTTTCAAAGTAAACTATTCAAAAAGAAACGTGTAAAGGTTACCTACTCATTTTTAAAGTCAACATTATTCAAAAAGGAACGTGTAATGTATGCTGCTCCTTTTCAAGGTAAATTATTCAATAAGAAACATGTGCTGACCTACTTATTTTCAAAATCAATTGAAATAGTATTTTATGCTGTTGTTTAGGTTGTATTATGAGAGCCTTTAAACAGCGAGTGAGATACCGAGTTTAAAATACGAGCGGCAACGCCGCGAGTTATTTTAAGGTATCTCTTGAGTCGTTTAAAGGCTTAAATACAACCTTTGAGTATACCATTTTATCTACAACCAACAAAAAACAATATTATACCTCATCTACATTATCGATCTAAACCAACCTTGATTCAAACGACCATTGTTCTATTTCAATGTTTTATAGGTTAAAAAGCTGCTAAAAGCACACACGCATGATAATTTATAGCAGGATTAATTTAAATTGTCAGAAAACAGCTGTTTCGGCAATAAGTAAACAGTGATTTTGACACAATAATCCAAAGGCTTAAAAGTCTTGAAGACCTTTAAAGTCTTTGAAAGACCTTTTTAAAGAATACCTTTCAAAGAATACCTTTTTAAAAGACCTTTTCAATAATCTGCGAGATTCAGCATTTGTAGGTTAAGTATTGTGATATTGATTTTCGAAACAGCTGTTTTCTGACAAGTTAAATTGATCCTGCTATACAGTGCTTTTATCAGCTGTGATTGTGTTTTGTTCCTTTCCAGGTGTTTTAAAAGTGGAACAGATTGAACTAGGACCGTGTTATAATATACAATCTGTACTGTAATGAGGTCATTACAGTACAAGTTTCAAATTCCATTTCGAAAAAGTGACTGTAGTCACTTGAATAACGTTGTTGTTACTTTCTTAAACAAACGTTGTATCATTTGCCTCATATTCATGAAAAAGTGAATGGAGTTCTATTTAGAGGAATTTAAACTCTTATCCTTCATATTTTCCAGGTTCTTCATATAGTTGACGATGTTCTGGAGCCTGTGTGGTCAATTTCCCAAGATCTTGATGTCAATAACCCAGATGCATTCCAGTTCTTGAATAGATCTGAGAATCTGAATCTTGATAAGCACAGAGTGAGGTAAATATCATTTTGCTAGATACAAATTATTTTATTTATTTATTAATCAGATCATATGCAATAGAGGTACCAAATAAAATTTATTATATTTATAATAAAAATTCTTCAGTACTGATTGCTATGTTGAAGTAAGGTATCAATATTTGCAGTGGAGGAAGTTTAATTGATGAAACTAGGATTTTTCACGTGTTTCGAATGATTTATTATGCATTTGACTATCGTCCAAAATACATGTCGATAATTCCATTCCTGTTTTCACTGCAGTATATTCCCTCAAAAAATGAAAAAAATGCCTGAAAAGTAAGAAAATTGAGAAGTAAAAAAAATAAGTAAACAAAATTTCGTCGAAATTTTAATAAGGAAATAAGGGCAGTATATTGAGCAATCGTTATTGTTATAATTCATCATTTGACTGTATCCACTGTATTTGACTGTTTAAATTTTGTATCTAGAGAGGTAGGCTGATGTAAGCATCAAATGAAAACCATACGAATGAATGAATATTGTATATTAAAACATTTACAAGTTATTGCTATAATAAAACTAGAAATAATACTTTTATTCATATAATTCGCAATAGGTCTATTCGCAATATGTTATGTAGTATTTGCAATATTTGAGTATATTTTAGGGAAGGGTCGGTTCCATGTTTTTTCGGTCCCTAGTATATTTCATTCTGATTGAATTTCTAGATTTTTCCGTCATTCAACTATTGTTTGCATGTGTTGTGTTTCACCAGGTCTTTCAGGCAACGAGTACAGGTTACTGGAAAGAGTGATTTGTTCAAAGCTGAAGGTCGATACACTTTCTTCATACCAGTAGATGAAGGATTCCAGGTAAATGCATTTCTAACATATTCCATCTATCAATAACATAATCTTTGAAGTCTAGAATTGATTGTGTACCCTATGTTACTGGGAAGCCCTTATGGCTTTTTTCAATAGAAAAACATTTTAATCAAAGGAAACTTGACAACCGACTCTATTCTACTGTGGAACAGTTTTAGAAAATAAACTCCCATGTCCTTAGAATCTATACTGTGGAGTTCCTGTGGAAATAATGCTGAAGGTTACAGAACGTGTTTGGTCAGTTTGATTCAATTGAACAAATCATAACAGAATAACGAAAAAAATAAAAATGACAAACTTTAAAAAATGAAATAACTCAAATTGAATATTCTTAAAATATATTTATATTTAATATTGCAAACTCAAGTGAATGCTCTACAGTCTACGCATTTATTTATATGCTCTACGCATATATTTATTCATAATATTACAAACTCAAGGAATGCTCTACGCTTACCAACCTTTGAAAAACATTTTTTTTATTTAATGTTAACTGGGCAAAATGTAAAAAAGCATTAATTTCAAATCAGTCGATTAAAAAATTCTTTTTCTTGACATTATTAATTTTTGACAGTTTGTCCGTTTTTCTTTATAAATAGAAAAGGTGATGAAAACATTGACATGTTCAAGCAGTAACCAAATATAGAATTAGTAAATTTGGAAACAATGATAAAATTACGCATACTCAATCTGACAAAATCAGGCTGGTACAATCGTTTCCAACTTTTAGTTGGTCGGCATCACCCGTAGGTTGGTTATGTCACGAACATTCAAGACTGCTCTCGAATGGGTAACCGACACAAAAATAAGGCGGAATGGAACCCATTCGGTAAGGGTCTTCCCATCGATAAAAAGTTATACGAACATATTTTTTATTCATCAACCTACTGTAACAAAATATCTAAGCAGTTTTGCGGCGCTAATTGAAAGTTGGTTTGCTTTGCAGCCTCCCCCGAGACCAGAGAAGATCGATGGAAAAGTGATTGACGGCCACATTATACCCCACAAAGTGCTCTTCACAAAGCCGACTCCATCCAACAAAGAGTATGAGACATTGGCCTTCACCGACATGTTGAAAGTGACTATCTCATTCAGCACTGAAACTGACAATAAGGGATCCAAAAAAAGTAATTTCGCCCAACTTCACAATTTATCTTTACAATTTAGTCTTTGATTATATGGATATTGATTTGGTTTCTGTTGTTTTCAATACTACTACTCATATCAAAAATCAAAAAAATCAAATTTATTTGCCATAAAGTTACAAAACAAATGGACAAAATGCACATATATACACAAATATACACCAATACAAATACACATTTGAATATGACCTACACAAATTAATCAAGTCCCCCGGAGTATAATATTAAAATTGGTTATGTGAGTAAATGTGCAAAGTGTCAATGTAATTCTATTAATATTGTGGCTCGACTAGCATATAAGTTAAATATAATTCAGATATGGGACTGTTTCATGAATTTCAAAACTCCTGTAAAACAGGGGAAATCCGTTTACAACATAGACCTTAATAGAACTATGCAGTGAACTTGAAAGGCTGGTGTGTTATTAATATTCACTCTTGCCTAACACAATTTGAGCATTAGATTTTTTTGTATAATTAATTGGTTTATTGTAATTATTTCAAATTGTCCCGCTTCTGTGCGCTACCTCTGTGAAGATTTTGTGAAAATTAATCAAATTTTTAGAAATACTTTTTTCACAAACTTGGTGTTTTTAAATCTTGAAGATTTGCATCGTTAAATGACAGTTTCCTGAGTTGCAAACTGGAATCACTACTCTGGAACCGAACTAATATATTTTAATATACTTATTGTATATCTTGTTAACAGGCACGTAATAATGTCCCAATAACTGCTATTCTGTGTTTGTGTGGATGAAATTGAACCTGAATGATTAATTTTTCACAGCTTACATAAAGAGTCATACTATTGTTGGAGACCAAACTCACTCCACTGGCGTTGTTTTGGCTGAAATCGTCAAAGGCAATATTCCGGTCAAGAATGGAGTTGTTCATCTCATTCACCGGCCTCTAATGGTAGTTGACACCACTGTGTCATTCCTGACGGTAATTTGTTTTTTAATTTCACGTTGTTTCTAACATATTTCAACATTTTTCCATCAATCACCTGAAATCCAATGAACAATCATAAAATTCCACCACTCCTTTTTCACCATTTGGTTGAACACCATTTAGATTAGTAAGTCACAAGGTTTTACCACAGAGAACAGATTAGAAGAGTATCTGAGTTACTAGAGAGTATCGCTTCTCTATGGTTTTACTAAAATTTAAATTTCAAATAGTATTTTTTAATTTTTTTTGAAGTCGTGTTCAATGCAAATAATTTTTGTTTACTTTTCCTGTCTTTTGGTCCAATTTTAATGCAAACAATTCTTGTTCACTTTTCCGGTCTTTTGGTCCAATTTAAATAAAAATATTAGTGTGAACGTAATTATGATTTCTCTAATAATATTATGTTACTTTCATAGTACAGTCGAATCCCGATTTTAGGTAGCTCAAGGGACCAAGAATAAAACTTGTTGTATCGGGATATTCTTCAAATCGGGGTTGCAATGTACACTAACTTGAGTGTTATGTATTTGAGCGAAATTACACTATTATACTTTAAAACATTGATAGTTTAAATAAGTTATTTTATCATCTTACTTCATATTTCCACCCCTACATATTTGGTATGTTTCGAGGGTGTAAAATGCGGTAAAATGAGTACGTAAAATAGGGTTATTTGTTAAATAGGGGCTCGTAAAACCAGGGTTCTACAGTATTAAATATGTAGGCCTATATTTTGTTTTATCGAATTAAGCTTGCATCATGACAGCATGATCAAACAAAAAATAGCTTTTAAGGAGATTTTCTAGGAAAGTTATGCATTTCAGAAACGCCATGAGTTTTATGCTGAACATTCAAAACTCAGATAATATTAACTTAGCTTTGAGTCCCTTTGCTTCTAACAATGGAAAGCAAAATTTTAGTACCATGTGATCAGAGCATGTTTTGGTACTGATATAATGCTATCAAAAAGCATTTGCCAAAACTCATAGAAATCAGCTTTGGAACTTTCATACTGCTTTATTATGCTGAATTTTTATCTATATCAACATATTGTCATCTATTCTCATTTGTTAGAGCAATTTTTTAATAAGAATTAATCTGTTCATTCTTATTCTTTGTATTCTCATTTTTCTCCGATTTTGAAGAAGTTCGTTCACTTTTCGATATACCGTAATAACAAAGTCAATAATCAGAGAACTATTACCATGTGAATAAACTATTATTATGTGAATAAACTTACATTATTGTTTGGTGGCTGTTAACCACTGATTATTCGGTTGAATCCGAATATCACAGTTGGATTGCTAATTCGATGAAGTTTTTTCTTTACTTTTTAATGCACTGTATGGAACTGAAGAACAGTACTCATATTTTGATTAACTGTTCTGTATATATTCAAGTAATACTCACTCAACGATTAAATATTCTATAAAAAAAAATAATTAATTCACAAAACTATTAAGCTCACAAAAAATTGGACCCACAAAATTTTGAGATCACTGGTGATCACAGATTACACCATTAGTTCACATTATTAGTTCGTTTTGTCATATTATCACAATATTGCAATATATTTTTAGCAATCATTTTTCTAGATAGACATTTTATACATGTATGATAGATTCTTCATTGCTCACTATACTATCCACTGCTTGATATTTTCATTCAATATTCATTTCACTGGCTTCTTAGTTGATTTTAGTCTCGCTAATTGCTAACATCGAAATTTGTTTTCTCTGTTTCTGCTCCATTCGTGGTACTGGATGGATTTCAGTCATTCAAGGTGAGTTTAATCTTCAAAAAATAGTTACTATAAATTTAATTATCTACTGTTTTCTTTAAATTGATTCATTTTTCAGCTTTAAATTTGTGTAAAGTACAATTTACTGCTAATATTGCATTGGGGCAGGACGTACCTGTGTTAGATAGTGATATAGTTTTGCTTGCAAGTTGGCGTGTTGTTAATGGTGGCTTTCGGAATTTCAATGATCAAGGTAGTAATTCAAGTTTTTCTTGCTAGGACTCTCTCAATGATTTTTCATCTCAATAAATGTAGAATTGAATCCAGCAAATCTTCTACAAAACGCCATTATAATTGAATATAAACACTGATAATTAAATCGTGCTTCATTTAAATAATATGATAATTACGTAGGCTACTCCATGAAGATTGCTTTTATGTTTTATATTGAAGCAATTCAATGCAAGAACTACAGCATTTACTGCGAACAGAACATTTTTGAAGATCAAATAGTTAAAACGTTCAAAAATCTTCTAAATCATATTATTTCCAATGGTATCTGATAATTTTCAATATAGTTTGCTATAGCCTAATTTTGGTTTTCATTGTAGAGAATTCATTTTAGAACGCATAAAGTTTTTTAATGTTCGGTGATAATATGCTTCAACATAAATACGGGAATTGGATACGCTAAATTTTCAGCTGCAAATTTACATTAAAAAATAAATTAATTCAGGCCTTCGATAGGTTTAATGCAAACTAGAGAACGGTTGTACAATTATTACGTTGGAGTTTTTTATAACAGGGTATTTTAATATTTTGTAGTTCAAGTGCTTTTTTTGGTTTCCATAACTAATAAATTAATGAATTTTCAAATTCTATGTACTCATATTCATGGGTATGAATAGAACTACATGAAATATTTTCCATTTGAAAATTTATTTTTGTCATATTTTCAGTCGATTTTCATGCATATTTATTATTTATTCTTGTAGAGCACATCATTAAAAGTCGGCTGTTACCTGTATTATCTTTCAAACATGACATTCAAATATATTCATAAAAAATAATCATTGTCTGAAAAATTCTGATAAATATCGCATCTTAAAATTTTTCATCTGAAAAATGCATGTCTATTCGCTTTGTATTTGGGAAAATGAAGTTTAGTTCTCTACTAGTGTAGTTAATGTTGGTAGTTGATGAATTTTAAAAATAATAATATTTGCGGCTTAAAGTAGAAACGAGTAGGTATCTAGAAAAAATGCTTTATTACAACCTTTTTAATTCATCTAATTTATTATGAGCATTGCGTTTGATATATTGTGCTAAAAATTCAATTAAATGAAATTTTAATGAATTCAATTTAATTTCATTAATTTTTATTTATTGGAAATTTAATTTACCATGAATGAAATCAAACACTCTGATAACGATTGTGTTTAGAACTTTAGATTGAAATTCGAAAAACGTGAATTCATGATTGTATTGAGACGCTAAATAATATTGTGAATCCTTCAGTTTTCAAGCGAAGTCGGTATCGGAAGTAGAAAACCTAGCAACACACAAAATACAATTTTCTTGTTTTACATTTATTTTTAAAATTTAATTGCTCCACGTATATTTTTAAAATGTTATACTCGTATTTCAAAACAACAAAAAATTACAGAAGAAAACCTAGTAGTAAAAATTGTATTCATATGTCTTTCTCTGAGTTCAAAACTCTCGCTTTATGTACTGCACTTCTATATTTTTATCAGTTCGAAAGACATTATAGCAAAAACAAATTTTACTCTCAGAGAACTCTCCCTTATCACTCGCTTAACCTTTCACATTTCTCTATGACAAGAAGAATTTCAATTCCTCAAAAATATTTGAATATTATAAATATTTTGAAAAAATTGAGATCATTCGGTAGAATCCATCAAAAATTTTATTAGTCATCAATATCCACAAATAAATACATGGGCATCGTCAGGTAGGCTCACATACTAGTCATAAAGTTACATTATTGTAGGGTAATAGAATTAATGATAATGATAACTTCGGATGGTTTAAATATTGGAAGCATTCGTAAATAAATTCTAAATCAAACTTTTCAAAGAAATATAATTTGTTAAGGCAATTTGAATTATTCGATAGGTAGTAGAATGTATAATATAGTACGGTATTGTTGGTGAGAAAATTATGATATCAAAATCTCCCTCATTAGCTATCACGTTCCCTTCTTCCCCTAGTTACTATGGACTTGGACTCATCTGTTGTTTAGTAATCCTTGTTTAATCCTTTCTATGACTAATAATAATACCGTCAAAGAGATTCAGGTTATGTTTACAAGGGACGAACACTTTTCAAATAGTTATGATTTAACGGTTTTAGTCATCCTATCTTATTCTGTTTCAGAAAGAAATAATCTTTATCTTATAACATTCTAATGAATGTTCGAATTTGGTTCTCATTAGTTTAATGAATACTTACACGTTGACTTGATTGATTGGTGTTTTTTTATCAAAGGAGGATGCTATTTTTCAGAACTTTCTATCAAATTTCTTGGTGTTCTATCTTTATTTGTCTATATGTGTGGAAATGTTTTCCTATACTCTACCTGTCTTCAAATGATACCTGTCTTTCAAACTATTCGATACTAGTTGGATGTCTGTGTAATAGATACGTGAATTTTTTAATTATTTATAAAATGTGGTAGAAATTAAACATACACCATATCCAAGTTTGAAAATCGAAGTTGAAAGTAAGTAAGTTCAATGGAGGAATATTTATTGAACTATAGAGCTATTCTTAACAACAAATTATATTTTCAATAGGGGTGATTTTCAATTATGAATGGCAAGCATGAATAAAAAAGTGCATGAATGTTTTTATGAATGACATTGCAGCCCAGTCTTGTAATTTTTCTTCCATATTTACTTTGATAAAACAGAAATTTCTATAATCAAAAATCGCAAATAATATGTACGTTATTTATGTGTTAAATATGAAATTTTAAGAACATCTTAGAATTTTCCATTCGTAGAGATTCTATAATGAACAGAATAAATAGAAGAACGATCATCTTTTAGTGTGAAATGTCTAGTTTTACAGTTACTAAGGAAAGTTATATTAATATATTATGCAATATTCAAATTATCATATCCATATTTATAACGGCAATGTATATTCATCATCCCAGATCCTGTCCAAAGGATTAATTTACTTTTGAGTTCTCATACTAGCTACTTTATGCAAGGCTATGCTATGTAGAATTAAAGCAGCATTATGTCAATTTGACCTAATTTTTTGAAATGTGCATGGCAAATAAATGGACATTTATTGCTGAGTCAATTTAAAGGGGAATTAAAATCAAAATCTAAAGGGTCGATAGTTAAATCTGAACTATTTAATTTACTTGAAGTCTAACATTTCCTCTCTCATAGTTTGTATGATATGTTATAGGATTAATCTTTGTTTAGGTGAAAATCGATCTTTGGTTCCATCATTATCATTTTTAATAGGCTAATTAATTATTGTTAATTGCATCGTACCGTTTATTAGGTCATTCATCCTCATTTTGAATTTTTTGTCATCTCTCTTTTGCATGTTGTCATGTCATGCTCTGATTTTTATCATTTTTCAATTCTACACAATTTTGCAATGCAATGTTTTTGATTTTTCACTTTTTGATTTTTGACATGCTCCTGTATAAACTTCAATTTCAATAACCATTTTACTTACGTAGTTACAGTCTTGTCATTCCAGCAAAAAATCACATTACTGACTCCATTGTTATTTCCATCATAGTAGTATTTTTAATTTTATGTAAAAAGTGTAAATTTTACTGGTATTGATGAATTTGAAGTATTATCTTTGAAATTAGTATTGAATCGTATACGTTGACAGTAGCATTGAAACGTTATATCTCAATAACATTACAGCATTTTTTTGAAGTTATCAGTATTTACAATTCATTGATAAATACCAGTTTTAATGATTTTTCATGGTTGATACTATAATTAAAGAGCAAAAATTACTATTTTCAATAATTGTTATTATTTTATGATCGAATCTCATAATATATTGATGCATTCAATAAAATATTAGAAGCAAAATGCGTTCTCCAAGTAAATTTTGTCGAACAATATAAGCAATGAAATTAAATGCAGTTTCACCTATTGGCGGCTTTAGCATTTCACCTTTGCTTCTAACAAAAACATAAAAATTTAATTTCTTGTGTGGAAAGTGAATAATTTTCCTCCACAATAAGTTTTCTAAGTAACTGTGATTTATAGCCCACGATAGTTTATTATTGTTTAAATAATTTTATTGTTTGTTGAAGTCACGCATTTTTAGCGAGTTTCTTTTCACATTAAACTTGATTTGAAACTTTCTTAACAAAGCTCAGAATACTTATTCTGAATTTTGATCATAACAATATCAAGGATAAACATATCTTTTTTGAATATTAAAAAATAATGATAATAACCAATCATTCTATTTCTGAGTCAAATCTCAGTAAGAAATAGCAGCTCTTTGAATTTAACCGACTGATCATTATTTAATCACTTTTATTTGATTTGTAAAAATAGATTTTAAATTACTGTATTAGAGAATTCAAGCGGTCTTTTTGTCGCGATATATTTTGTGTTATATTTTGCAAATAGGCATCATGACTTGATTAATTACTGTTCAAATTCTATTTCCAATTCTTTTTTTAAATCTTACCTTCACATCAATTCATGAAGTCCCTTCATAATGGCGATTTTAATATTAAATAATATTACAATTCCTCCTAAGCAGTTATCTTGGCTCTCGCTCTTTTGCAGTGATATATTTATTCAAAATCTCCATTGTATACAGTTAGCCATTAATCTCTTGAGTTTTCTTTCAATAATAAGAAATTGGTGAATAGATTGGAAAATCAAGAACTAATTTCAAGAGCGTGTTGCAATTAAAAGTATATTGAAGTATACTTTGAAGTAGGCTATTTCCTCTAAAAGAATTACTTTTAAATCAAGTAATAAGTTTCCTCAACCATTGAGCTATTTTAGTCCTTGAATTTAATTCATTTTTCTTTTCCAATCCATTGATAGCGAAATTTTTAAATTATTTCATGAATAATACAATATTGGTTATCAATGAATATGAATAGGAACTTAATTTCTTCAAACGAATGTACGAAAAATTTCATTCAAATTACAGGAATTATAGTTGACAACATTATCCAGTATTCGTGGTCAACTTGGAAAATGATTACAAATTATTACAAATTAAAATACGAGTACAATCTTCTATTAGTAGAATCAGTAAAGTTTGTGAATAGAATTCAAATGCGTGACTTCAGCATCAAACTATAATATTATCACAAGTGTGTGAATGCGTGTGTGTTCTTTATTTGATTGATAATCTATATGTTTGTGTTCATGTATTTCGGTGTTTTCCTCTATTGCTTTACGCTCTGCATGGGGTGACCAGGGGTTTGTAAGTATTTCTTTTAACACTACTTTGCTTGCACACCTTTCTATTTCATTTTAGACTCTGTTTTATTTCTAATAGTTCGGATATTTTGCAGCTTTATATGTATTTTGACTCTCAACTAGTGTAGAATGCTTCTAATTATAATTTTCGCAACACGCTTCTAAATAATTTGAGAATTCTTGCACCAAAGTAATGTAACACTGAAACAGAAATAAATAAAATTGATACTTATTAGGTTGGTGATAATTTAATATTCGAATATGAACATACGGTACAATATGTTAGTTTGGCCACTCTGTTTTAAGTGATGAACACTAGAGGCTGCTCTTGGATGGGTGATCGACACGAAAATAAAGGCCAATTGAAACTGATATTTGGGGTCTCCCTACAAAAAAACTATTCTAGTATTTTTTGAATTCACTATATTTCTAAACTACAATAATTTCTCTTCGAGACCTTGAATTCTAAAATTCTCTGTTTTTCTCAATCTTAATTTATTCGTTCTTTTCCAATTCACCTGATTTTAACCATTCTATTCACAGAGAATGTAATTGATAACTAATAGTAATTCAACTATTTTGAATTCAAATTCCAAATTTATTAAAACAGCAAAACTAGTAAACTACATAAAATATTGGTATAAAACAGCTTGATTCATTTATGATGAGTTTGATGTCCTCTAAGTAACTTCACATTTCATATCAAGTTGAGTTTATTGTTTGAAACCACCCCTCCCCCTCACCAGTTACTACTCATGATAAAACTCAGTTGATCAATTTTTAGAATTATTTAAAAGATAAATTGATGTTGATACTATTCATTACAATTACAAATACCAAGTTGATAAAGATTTGAGCTTATAATGGAATGTTCTAAACGCTCATTCAACTCAGATACTTATTTTTTGCTCAGAGTATTCAAATTCTGGGTTTGAACTGTTTTTAAAAAGCTCCTATCATATTCTGTATAATTCTTATAATTTTCGTATTGAGCAAAACTTGACCAAAACCAGACTTGGCAGTAAAATAGTGTAATGATAATAACGAAAATAAAATTTATTTAACATTTAATGTTAAACACGCACAAGCTTAGGAGCCCACATGGGCTGT
Source organism: Laodelphax striatellus (assembly GCA_017141395.1). Lineage (NCBI taxonomy): Eukaryota > Metazoa > Arthropoda > Insecta > Hemiptera > Delphacidae > Laodelphax > Laodelphax striatellus. The sequence goes on along the minus strand of CM029538.1, from coordinate 18,251,279 downwards.
TGAGCCGTAACAAACAAACAAACAATGTTAAAATAATCTAGGCTAAGTTAGTAGTATGATACAAGAGAGTTGAATAATTTCTTGATAGTATCTCTACCCGGTATTTTGACTACGATTCTACTAGTTAGATTAGAACTTGTATAAGAACAACACAGTGTAGATTATCTACTAACAGCACAGTAGGTACAGAAATTTCAGTATTTGCATGAAAATAGTTCTTCGATTCACGAGTTCTCCTTGATATAGGTTGAACAAAATTAACACTTTTGTGTGTGTTTTTTGAGTTTGGAAATCAATATTTTTTATCATCTCTCATCATCATAATGTTTCCTTTAACTGCTCATTTATCCAAAATTATTCCAATATCGGTTGCTTAGAACTAGCTTATCAGTGATAGTGTCTTGATTTTTTCGGTCATCATGAAGTTTAGGATATTTTTTAAACATTTCCTTTGCATTACATTTTGCGACAATCGACGGAGAGTTTTTGGACTTTGAAGACATTGTTTTCTCATCAAATTTAGTTGAAATATTTCTAGGCTTTTTTCATCAGATTTGAATTTTTATGTGATGCACAGTGTGTATAGAAGTATAGAAACGACACAACATAATCAAATTAAAGTGTTTTTTATTAAGGATCCAACTTATATAACCTGTATTGAAAACTTGCATTTGAGAAAGCTTCAATTGTGTCTTTTTTAATGAATAAAATATTGTGATACAATCGTTATGAATACCTCATTAGATTTACTCAGGCATTGATTTATTTAAAGATAGATAATTCTATCTCGGATTATCAAAATGTAATTGACTCAATTCTTGTAATAGTGTTATGAGGATGCTTGAATTTGATCCTCATTTGGCCTTGGGAAACAATATAAAATAAAATTGTTTTATAAATCCTCTTCAAGTTATCAAAATGTTGAAGTATAAGTCGGTTTAGCTATGTTGAGGGAACCGTTTCAATAATATAAGGGAATATTAAAAATGGTTATATTTTCTATAGTTATAATCTTCTATATAATATTTTCTATATTATCAACTGCAGTTATAGTTGAATAGTGTTATTATTTTAACTTGGTCTGAAGACTTTCTTTATAGCAATATTGACAACAAAGCCAAATAGTTGAGAAAAATCGAAGAATGCTATCGATAGGGGTATTTGAATTCTCTCCTCTATTACAGATTGGACGAATGTCACCAAAAACAGGGTTTATAATTATTTCTGTACTCTGTTCTTCTTAATAGATTGCGTGTATCTCCCCTCAAGCTCCAATTCGTTTTTTGTGTACCTAAAAATTGATTGAAGATTTATCGTGTTCGAAAAGTTTCTTTCTTATAATTTCTAGCATTGATACAGTCAGTTGATTGAATAATTATAATAAACTCATTGATTCATCTCACTATTTAGTAAATCTCAATAGTATAATATTCAGGGCTTAATTTATGAATTAATATGAAAAAAAGTACACCTGTGCTATTGTACACCGGGGGTGTATAATTTGTTGCAACGCCTATAGTTTTTCAGATCAGATCAAACCATTAACATTTTTTAATCACATTTGATGGCTATTGAGTTGTTGAAATATATTTTTTGTCTTTTACATAACTAAGATTTTGTGTAATTTAAATGGTTGGAATACAGTTTTTTGTCTTCTAGATAGTTCTTACATAATTTATTACAATAATTATTATTGAATACATGAAAATTCACATGACGCCTACATGAGTGCCTAAAACGTTTACCTATGAGATAGGATTAATGTTGCCAGGCCTGATCAGGAAACAAACTGAAGAATATTGAAGTGCCTCCTCTATCAACATGAAGGTGCTGGATAACATTCAAGAGAATTGCATTGACAACATTAAGATTATACAATCAAATTGTATCTTATCTTCTTCTAATTACAATAAATTTGAAATCCTGTTTGCATGTATGATTTATGCCTTGATATATTCCAGGCTTATGAGTTTCCTTTGAAATAATATGTTTTAATTCAATATAATATATATTTGGACTATAATAAAATTTCTTACTTCAATTCAAAAGTATTGGGTGAATAGGAAATTGTTTAATGAAATCTCCAGTTTATTGGATTTTATTTGCTGAAGATTGAGGAATTATGACATCGATGAAATTGAATAAGTTCTTTGTTTAGAATCCAGGTTAATAACTGTAATCATTTTAGCCGAACGAACGAACGCATCAACACATCAAATTATCATCTTATGACATTAGTTTGGATCTTTATAGTCTCCGTCAAACAACGAAATATCATAGCAATCATAAGGCAATATTAATTCAATAATAGCCTTATTAACAATCATAATGACCAAGGATCTCCTTAAAGAAGGTAGTTAGGAGGTTGGCATGAATTGTTTCACATTAACAATATTAGATGACATCATTTTACGACAGCTTAGATTCAATTTGATTTTCGTGCAACTGGCCGCTAGTCTTTTTCGGAAAGCAATACAATACCGTAATTGAGAATAATAATTATTTTTACTCTCATTAGGTCTCCAGAATTGTTCAATGTTGGACCGTTTACATGTGTGAGAAATATAAGTTCTCATACATGTAACATTGTTCATGAACAAACATTGTTCTCATGCATGTGTGAGAAACATGTTCAATTAACAAATCCTGAAACATTCTCTCACACAATCTGTGTGAACTTCAACAATTTCTTTTACATTTTGAATGAACAATATATTGTTTCAACATAAGTCAACATTTGACTTGAGAAAGCTTTTGTGCCTCAAACAATTACCTCATACAAATACTCGTATATACTTCTTAGTTCTTAAGAGTAAACGTCGCTTGAAGGATAATACTTCTGAAACATTATGTTAACCGAGATGAATGATTTCTAGAATCAAAATATATAGATATCTATAGATTCTAGTATAGATATCTAGATATTTATAGATTCTACCATAGACTAACTATACAGAGTTGAGATGTATGTAGTTAGACTACATCGAGTTAGTCTATGATTCTAGATATCTGCACAAATCCTTCCAATGTTTGTTTATTTGACGGGGTTCTGAGATAATACTTCTGAAGCAATATATTAATCGAGATGACGAATAATTTCTAGAATGATCGATGTGCAACATTTTCAATGCTTATTTCTTTGACAGGATCGCGAAGATGGACCCCTGTACAAGTTCTACGAGACCATCAGAGACACCGGTGGCGATTTCATGGACCGCATCACCCGCCTGAGAGAACTCACCCTGTTCGCGCCATCCAACGCCGCCTGGGAAGACTCCAACCTCAACAGCCTGCTGCGCGATCGCACCAAGATCCAGGAGATCCTCAACATGCATCTGGTCGAACAGAAACTCACTTTGGACAAAATCATCTCCAACAACCAGAATCAGGTTTGTGACAATAGGGAATGTCATGTGCTATACTTAGAAAGTGATTTGCGTAGTAATTACTTATTGATTACGGAAATTTGCATTACTAATTAATTAATCAAATAAATTTTCAAAAGTACGAACTTTTGAGAAATAGGGACATTTGCACAAAATTAGATTATTGTTAACTTTTGATTACTTCTGTGGATTTTGAAACTTGATTGATTTCAAAGTGTCTCACTTTTCAAATAAACAACTTGAACTTTTAAATATAGAGACAGTTTTTTGATTACTTTTATGGATTTTGAAACTTGATTAATTTCAAAGTGTCTCACTTTTCAAAAAAACAACTTGGACTTAGAGATATAGGGTCAGTTTTAAAAGATTGGATTACAAATTGGTTAATATTCGATTACTTTTATGGAATTTGAAACTTGCAAAGTGTTTGATTTATTCACCGTTACAGTATTTGTTTATTTATTTTATACAAGAGTTTGGCGCAGCCAAAAATGACCAAGTGTGGACATAGGGATTAGAAGAATGTCATGAGCATTAATCACACGAAACTTTTATGGAAATTGAAACGTTTAAAGTTGGTTTAATGAATATTTAAGAACACCTCTACCATCTTGCTTTCCTATTGAAAACTTTTATGGAACTGGAAACTTTCAAGTGCTAGTTTCATCTGCCTTTTTTGTTTATTTAATACGGCGAGGTGGAACAACCTTAGGGAATGTCCCCACCAACCAAAGTGATTTGCGTAGTGATTACTGATAGATTAGATAGATAGATAGATTACTAATTAATTAATCAAATAAATTTTATTCGCACAAATTTATACGAAATTTCAATTGTTCAGTCTCCCCCAAAGACAGAAGACTGACAGTGAAGAATGAGGTTATTAATTCAATTTTATAATAATATATTGAAAGCCTTATTTGTAGTTGAGTACTACACAATTCAGTTTGTGTACAGTTTCTTACCAGAACACAATATAGGCCTACCACCACGCGGCTCTTTTAGAAGAGACTTTATGATCACTCTGTACAAGTGAATTTATTATATTTTTCAAGTGTTGCATTGTATTATAATATAACATTGTATTGAGAACCAGACTCAAGACACTGGCGCGCTTAAGTGAGAAAAGAACCAGCAGAGATTGAAGCTAGGTTATTATTGAATCAAATGCAAAAATACCTGTATTCAAATCAATCATATTTGAAAAATATCCATCCAAAATATCAAAAAAACTTCTAAAATATAGGCTATGACGTACTAGATTACTTCAGCAGAGAAAAGAAATAATGATCTATTCAATTTGATCTTTCTAGGGATTCACTTCCAGAGGACGAGAGGTAACAATATATAAGATGTATCATTGAACGTAAATAGTAGAATATAAAAAAATGAGATCTAGATATAATGGGCAATTGAATAAAATATTACAATTTGTGTGGAACAATATTGATGTCTTGGAACAATCTCATACTTTTTATAGGCATATCTACGCATTTATTTGGCGGATGGCGAACAACTTCTCATTTGTGGGATGTTATGGCAGAACGGGTAAATGTTCTGCCTAATTTTTTCTGTAGATACTGTAGAGCACTCACTGTATTATATATAAATACTGTATACAACATGTTTGAAACACATTTAAGAAAGAAATGAACAGAACCAAACCTGTTACCATAGGAAATGTTTAATGAAAGTTATCTGCCATCCACTAGATTAAATGAATATTACAAATAATAATATTAAGCTGACATCTGCTGTTGCTAAAAGCTAAAGAAGTTTAAACTTTGAAAATCATGGAAAACACTTTTTTTTTTTTTTTTTTTTTTATACAATTGGGTTGGGCTTTTGTAACCTCCTTAGCCACCGCGACTGCTATTCGACTTTTGTGGCATCCTCTTCGGCTTATGCCATAAAACCCATAATCCAAGGCCAGAGCAGAATTTACTCTAGGCCTTGAAGTCCAGTTCTCTCTTGCCTCCTCTGGTAGGAGGGCTGCTCTTTCCAAGAAGTCTCCTCCTCGTTTGCAAGAGTGTTGGATATTCCAACTCAGCAAATGTGCTGCTGATTCTCGTTTCCTAGTCTGGAGCTCAACCGGAAGCTGCCGAGACATCTCTTGTCCAGACCATCAGCCATGGACCTACTCTTCCTAGAAGTTGCCCTTCGACTTCTATCAGGGATGGGTCTTCACACTCCTCAGATTCCATTGCGGAATCTTCAGTTGTAGTGCCTTCCTCTACATGTACTGCAGTTTCCCCGGCAGGTTTGAGTCATGGTAACTCTGAAACCTGTTCCAGGTCGGTAGAGTTTGGGGGAGATCCCCCATCCTCGTTAGATGTTTCTGAGGGGCTGTTCAGCCTCTTTACCTTTTGAGTTGGAAAATCCTTAAGACCCCATCGAGTAGCTGGAGACGATTCAGTCACCCTGGGCAGAGCTCCGCGTTCACCCAGGGAAAGCTTCAGAAACCGAGGTCGCCTGGCATCCAGAGTTCGTGCATACTCATGCCAGGCACTCCCCTGACCATGCAGTGCCGTCGGCGTATGCTGCTGTTCCACCATATGTTGGTTTGTCATGCGCAGTTGATGCTTCAGGTGTTCCTACTTGAACACTCCTTACTTAAAGTCAGACGCAACGGTGTTAGTTGCCAACCAGCCCACATCTACCACTCTTTACCAGGAACCCGGAGGATTGTTGCTACACTTTATTGTAGAATAACGTTTGCCCCCCTGCGGGGAAAAGATTTTTGTTAGTAAAGTTATTTGTGATGTTTTTTCTCTGAAAATAAGTTTGACAAATGTGAGAATGGGTTCATGTTCTCGCCTTGTAATCCCATAGGCTCATCAAAATTTATAAAATGACAAAAGTATGGCAGCGGTGGGAAAAAAAAAATGATCTCCACTGACAGTTATGGAGGGCTTCATCCATACAATGTATGGCCACACTGTTATCGTACACTCTTTGTAAAGAAGTCTTTAAACTGTGGGGCCACTCTAAGGTGGGTAGAAGAAGGTCGTCATAATTTTCCTCATATACGTATTATTATGGAGTTTTGTGTGAGTTGAGGTAGATTAAAACCATCTATAGTTCTGCCCAATTTGAAACAGGGCGAGGGCAGTGCTGTAAAGAAAGTGTGTGCGTGCGTGCATCGGAAAACAGCTGGACGACTGAGTCAAAGGTAAATTTTCCTCGCTCTCAATCCTTATCATCTGAATACGACACAGTTGCATACATGAAATGTAAACATGCCGTCATGCAATACACTCACAAGAGACATTAATAATAAAGCTCACTTAAGTTGTATTTATGAACGTTCCCTTGAGGGTTCTTCCCGAAAGGGACTCTTCAGAAAAGCGTTTTATGCAACGAAATAAGTTGATTTTTCATTCATGAAACGCTTTTCACAAGCTCTTTTCGGAAAGGGAACACTCAAGGATCAAGTTCATAAATACGGCCCCTGATGGTTTACATTCACTGACTGGTTTCGTTGAACAGACTATTAATACCAACTAAGTAAAACCCAGCAGTGCGGCCTCAGCTTAAGTCTGGTTCTCAATAATATAACTTACATATTATTTTTGAAGTGTTGCATTGTCGTCGGCTGTCGCTGTCGAGATATCTAACGCACTTTTTTTACTGTTTCACTCTTTTGTTTTGTTTCTCCACCACCCGCTCCACTCTCTCTCTCTCCCCGGCTTTGTTTTTTCGTTTACGACCAGCTGTTTCAGATTCAGACGTCGGCGCCGCGACGCAGCCTCTACTTCAACGTGGTGCAGACGGGCGGCAACAAGACGCTGACGGTGGAGGGGGGCGGCGTGAACGCCACCGTCATCCAGCCGGACATCGCCGCCATCAACGGCATTGTGCACATCATTGATCGCGTCCTCGGCGTGCCGTTCACAACCGTCGGCAGGAAACTCGCCACTGATCCCATGATCAAGTTAGTCACAATTCCCTTATACAGTAAAAAAGATGTTAGAAATATCGAACAAATAACATACTCTTGTTTGACTTTATACAAGTTATTTATTAATTATGAATTTCCATGTAAGCGTATCAGTCAGTATCTTGTCAGTATATATTTCCATGTATCTTGTCAGTGTATTTTCAATAATTCTTTAAAGAATGACCTAAGACGATACTCAATTATCATTTACTCACAATTAGTTACATACAACACAATTATTAGTATTAGTTTTACAGTATGATATGTTGTGTTTATTAAATAGATTTTCTTATACAAATATACTTATATGAATTATATACTAATCCAATTGAAGTAACGACTTGTATTTCACTTGTATTTCACAGTGAAATACAAGTCGTTACTTTAACTGAATTTTCTATAAGTATTTCGTCATGGAAAACAACATTGATATACTAATCAATAAGTCGGCCTCGACAAATTAAGAATCAGCAATCGGTCTCAACAAATTTTCAAATTAATACAGTACGTATAGTTTTGTAATTGCCCAGAGTTCAATTTCGTCGCAAAATTCAAGTAAAATTTTAAATTCTTTTGAAGTGATATTATTTATGGTTTGGGTTTTGTGTCTAACATCTATGGTAATCTTCTAAAATTCAAAATTGTAAGTTAATATTTTTCCAGGCTCAAATAAAATATTATTAATGAAAAAGTACATGGACATACTCTGAACAATTTCGTTAAAATTAGGGATTGAAACAGTTTTGGGCGAATGCCTGTTGTTTCTTCCCACCCATGGTGTGTGTATTGTCAATTAATGGAATAAATAAATAAATTTTGAATAGTAACAGAAACTCTCCTGGATTTGCCCTCCATAATATAGAGCAATTCTGGAACTTCTTGGAGGGGCTTTTTTCTTCATTTGATGAGTTCAGCAACACGTAGAAGTATCCTTGAACTGAACGCACACCGATGAGCCATTGCAGTGCAATAATCAAAACTGCAGTGACTGTATAATATAGGTAGTCTCTGTAATCAAAACCATTTTTGAAATCAATCACTCTGTGACAACAATTCAATACAAACTACAAAAACCTAACTGCAAAATAAAAACATGAAGAAATAACTAACTATTCTTAGGCAAATCGTTAAAGATATCATATAAACAAGTTAGATTGGGGTTTTGTCAATGTTAGTCGATAGAATATTGTTATACTCAATCTCGATTACTTTACATCATTTGGTCCATTTTGAACTTGAGATAATTTTTTCACAAAATACTTCAAATATGAAGCCGATTTTCCCCCTACTCCAACGTAAGTTTCAATAGTAAAATCCTGAAATTGTCTTGAAAAAACTTGGAATTATCGTATTAGAGAACTTTTATTAATTAACTAGTCTTGATTTTCTAAAAAGTTCAATTCATTTTTTATTCTATTTACAGCAAAACCAATTTTCTTGGAATCCAAGAGAATTTCAACTACCAATTGGATGATATGAGAAAAAGGTTCACGTACTTTGTGCCCCGTGATTATGCTTGGAATCGGTTGGAAACCCGTTACCCTTCTGCTCACAAGAAAATCTTCATGAAGGACTTTGGCTATCATGTAAGTGTATAAAACTCGCCATTGAGACAGTAATACTGTTCTAAATCATTATCATAAAAATGTACTTCTTGTTTTGAATGTGTCTTTTCTTCAATAATCTCATGTCTATCGTCACTGACTTGAGATCATGATTAGAAAAATTTACCACTGGTTAAATTATGTTTGAATTGTTTAGAATTACCTAAAGAAACATGTCTTTCGACACTCATGCTACTTAGCCAGTTTTTTGAGTAGAAATTATCTTGAAAGCTACTTGTACTATGATTTATTCATTAGTAATTTTACAAGAATGGACATTTATATGTTAAAACCTCGCTGTTTGATAGTTAGATCAACATCATAATATTATTATTATCATATTGCTTCTAATCTTCAAATAGTAGAACAAGCAGAGCCCACAGCGCACAGCACCGCTAGCTCAGTTCAAATATGACGCCAACTTATTCAATACTCTATATAGCAGAAAGGTTCAAGCAGTTCCTTCAAAAGCCGAGAGATGGCGCCACTTGAAGATATTTTTTCTTAAATACAAATAAAACCTACACATCTAGGACCCCTAACCCTCCTTTTTGAGCAAACTGCATCTGAATTAGCCAAAAATAGCTGACATATTTGCTGTCATTAGTTTTGCAAAACTCTTTTAATATGCAAGTTTATTCACTATAATGTATTATTTGTAAATTTTATAGAATTACAAACATTTTTTGCAATTTGCACCAAAAAAACAAATAATATAATCCAAGAAACGTCCTTTACATGTACCACCTTTACATTTCACACCTCTGAAATCCTTCACATACTGAAGGATTTCAAAGGGGGTGTATTCCTTTACCCGTGCCTTTACCCATGCACAAGCCTTGAGCTTATGTGGGCATCACTCTTAGCAAAACTATTAACTTGATTCCAAGATTGCTTCGAGCAAAAATACCTGGGAAATGTATTCAAGGATGATCTTATATAATTAACGGAGGTGATACTAGAGTTTGGTATGTACTATTTATGAGGATAAAGCTCACATGAGCTCTAGGCTTGTGCGTGGGAGAGGTGATGATCAGCTATTATGACTGCTAATAATTCATAATAATGTAATTTATGACTGTAATTCATAATTCATTCAATACTATCTATTATTTGAGAAAATCATTGAAAAATAACAATTGAATATACTTCCTGTCACGACCGCATTATGGTTTTGTGGTAATTAAATTCAACGTTAATTTCATCATCATCCTTTCCATTACCCACGCACAAGTCCAAGGCTCATGTGGGCACCATCCTCAAAAAATCACAGCTATCTATTGTAGTCTTGTGTTGTTCATCCATTTTCTTCTCACTGATACAATAAGTTGAAATAAATATGCATTTTTGGTCAACTCACGTTTTTGAGACAAAATTGTTTCGTGCTGTTATATATGCATAATATGGATATGCATGATTATGGATAATGTGCAATACCAGCAATAATAATTTATCAATTGGAAGTGCATATTTCTCTCAACTTGATACAAGTCCTCTGAGTTGCTATTATTTTATCAATCGTCAATTATTTTGCAAAAGGTGAAGCAAATCCTGGAAAGGCATCTAGTGGTGGCAGATGTATCCTACACAATGGCCGAACTGAAACGCATGAGCAATGAGACTATCACTCTGCCAACTGTCAGGGATGTGCTGAAGCTTCGCGTCAAGGAAAACGACAACAGTGAGTAAATTCACAACAATTTCGCATGTTTTTATTCGACTGTTCGTCTTGATAATGGTACCTATTTTTCGTCTTCCCCAATTTTCCAACTTTTTTCACTCTTATTTACTTGGATCATGTTTTGTAATTTCCCAGTTTTTAAACATTTTTCACTATTATTTACTTGGATCATGTCTTTTAATTTTCCAATTTTTAAAAATTTTTCTCTCTTATTTACTTGGATCATGTTTTGTCATTGCCCAATTTTTAAACATTTTTCACTCTTATTTACTTGGATCATATTTTCTAATTGCCCAATTTTTAATCATTTTTCACTCTTATTTACTTGGATCAAGAGTTTTTTAATTTCCCAATACTTTAAAACATTTTTCACTCTAATTTACTTGGATCATGTTTTGTAACTTCCCAATTTTTAAGCATTTTCCACTCTTATTTACTTGGATCATGGATCATGTTTTGTAATTATTGTACCAACATAAGATGCTCCTGGATCATAATAGTTTTTGTTCACATTTGTTGGCTTTTTTTGACAATTATTGTGCTCACAATTTTCAGAGGTTTGATGTGGCACCAATATTGCTTCTCAATCGCAGCACACCATTCATAAATCCTAAAACGAATTTACAGTCTTAAAATATTGATGTAGTAGTAAAATATGGTGTCCTCAATTCCTCGAACAATTTACTTCAAATTAATTTCTCAACAAAGCGACTTTGATTCACGCTTATGCATTAATTTGACGGTTGAATTATGACCACTCTATAAACCTTATGAAACTTGAATTAATGTTGATGAGAATGTTTCAATGAGTACTTATTATTGCTATGAGTATTCTATTAGGATAAAAGTTACTGTAGAAATCAACTCAAATTGGCCCCGTCTTTCGGAGGAGACGTTAAGCCGTCGGTCCCGACTGCCTAAAAAGTAGTCGTCATATCTCATCATCACCCCACTCATTACCCACGCACAAGCATAGAGCTCATGTGGGCATCATCCTCAGAAAAAAAAATTAGATAATATTACTGTTGAAATTTATATTTATTAACTAACATTAATTTTATTCATATTTGTTGACATAATATTCTGGGATATCCGAAGTAATATCTTTCAAATGAGAAATTAATGTTGAACAATTTGTAAAAAAAACAATAGCATGTTAATTAAACTTGGAGTCAATTTAGTTGTTTGTTTGAGCAAAATATAAATTCAAGTGGTCACATCAGCGACATAACTTCAATTTGAAATGATCATATATAATTTTTTTGGTTTATAGTTTTATTTCGTTACATTGCACATTAAACTGTCATTATTCAATTTTTAAATAGTAGATATGGATCCTTGATTCTTATTTGAACTAAGTCACTTTACAAAACCTGTATTCAATTTCTTATTACTTATTACAATCAACACAAAATCATTAATTGAAATCACAGACAATCTTTTTATGCCCAAGGAACAAAGATCCCCTCCCAAATTTGAAATATTTATGATTTGTTTATGTAAGAGCTTTTAAATTATAGTATTCCGTACACAATAATTGATGTAATACAGTATTGTTTGACAATGCAATGAGTTATTGACGCATTCTACAAATGCTTTCATGTATTGAGCAAATAAGATATGGCAATTGGCTAATTTTTGGTGCCACACCCAATGTAAGCTGTACTTCGCTGCTGCTCCAAGTAATCAATTGAAACTTATGTGCTTTTATTTGACAGCAAGGCGTTCTAAGGCACTCCGTTATAAAAGAACCCAATTAGCGAACTCAATTGGGAGGTAGAAAAATAAAGGAATATAGATAAATGGAGATAGAAAACCCTCGTTACTCTAATACCAACTCTGAGTAGTAAATTCTCTTAAATCTTGATATTGGTCACCAATAAGCGTTTTTTCTTGGCGTGACATTATTGTTTGTATTTTTTACGAGCAGATGTTCCAGATAATGAGAATCATTCCGTTCATACTGGTGAGTCCGTTTGCAATCAAGAATGAACTGGAACGTGATCTTGGATCACTCACTGTTTTTTTTGTTGTGATAACATTTGTAGTTCCACCTAAATCACCGATGCTGCTCAGTTCTTTCACACTAATAACATACATTTTATCACACGTGTCTTCGAGGATGAGAATGATTTGAAGAATTAATTCCAAATTATTAAATAATTAATTCTTGAATCAAAATGAACTTATTGCCAAAAATCAAAATTGTACATAAATTTTTAAAACATAAATTATTGCCCTTTCTAGCAATTATTTTCAAGCATAGATTTTTATATTCTCAATAAAGTATCCCCTAAAGGTGCGTTTAGACTATGTAACTTTGTTATAAAGCATTTGTTATATTACAAGTTTCACTAAAATGTTACAAATGTTATACTGTATAACAAAATGAATACTTTTGTGTAGTGTCAGCTGTTGTTATATAACAAAAGTTACAGAAAACTTGTTATAATAATATAACAAATGTTTTATAACAAAGTTACATAGTGTAAACGCACCTTAACCATTCTCTATCAGAATGCATTTTCAAGGTTATTTTGATGCGATTTTTATATGTATTTTCATTCTTCGATCTTATAACCACTACAAATTATTATAGTTTACAGTGTTTCAAAAGTAAGTCAAATAGTAAAAAAAAACACTATTTTTAGAGCAGGGTAGAATACTGGTGAAATAATTCAATTTCATATTTAGTAGAGGGTACATAACAAATTCAATATTAGGCATAATATCAAAATCGGTTATAATTAATACCGGTGTATACTTGTATATAAAAATTCATGTGATAGGCAAAAGTAATCGGCCTTGAATAATATTATTAATTCCTCTATCCCTTTTTCCTTATATCTCACGTTATAGTTCTACAAAAGCTTTTTTAAAGTTGTAATGTTTGTAATTTTTTTCATCAGTTTCCAATTTGTTGAAAAGTATTGCAATGAAAAGTTTCACTCTCATCCTTTTATCGCACGTTTCAAATGTGATATGAGTTGCTTGCTGTACTGTTTGTGCTGCTATAGCCTAATCATAACATCACTGTATCTGTATTGTTGGAAGCAGGACACACGTCATTCTTGTCAATTTGTAATGATGATTTTTAAAAACTGAGTATGCCACTGTGTGGTAACTGTTACAATTGAACACTTGAGTCTGAACCGATTTGTATATGTGAGGTTGAATATGCAAAGAATAGGTTCTAAACATTAAGCTTGACTAACAAGAGTAAATTTTAGCACAATGCATCTATATTTATCAAAAGTCTATTCTGAACCAAATTATCATTCACAGGCTCGTGAAAAATGTATTGATTTTCACAAATTTCACAAAAATAATTTGTATAGGCCTACCGTACACGTTTGGATTCAGATTTTATCATTTGAATAAATGTTTCACGTTATTCAAAGCGTTCAAGTATTTCTGGTTATATCATATTTGGATAAATAATATCAGTTTTCTTGCTTGTACGGCACTATAAATTGAAAATATTCTCCTTATTCCAATTTAATCCCTCTTTCTCTTATATTATTCAATTCTAAAATCTATATTCTTGAAATTCAATTTATTCAGACTTTAGAGTAAATGCTACTAGTCACATGTACTATTTTCTGAGATAAATAAAGGAAAACTGTTGATAGATATCTGGTACTCAACAACAATTCATATTATTGAGAGCATATTTTGATGTACTTTTAGTTTTTTTTCAGAATTAGATTATCAGCCCAGTAACCTATCAACAGTTTTACTTCATTCATCTCAAAAGATGACTTAATTTTTCATTTTTTACATTACAAAAGTGCTGTGGGTGGAGTTGAGGCATAAAAGGCCCCTCTTCTACTTAATCCAAAAGTATAGACTTCCTAGCAATTGCTGATCTATTTTTATTGTCTATTACAGATTTTATACGGTTCCTTCCAGTATTACTGTATTTGAAAATATGCAAGATGAGAAGTGTACTGTCAAGATTTAGAATACTGTTCTCTTATTCAATTGAATTTATTTGTTGCCTTAACGAAGATACAATAGGAAAAATATAAAAATTATATTACCTAATTGAAAAATTACAATAAATAAACTTGCCCTCGATCATCACTATAATCCATTGAAAGGAATGTATTGATTTAATTGGCACCACCCAGCAGACGGATGAAATGAATAACTTTGTTTGGTGGTAGTAGCATTACAGAATTTGACTCAAGAATGATTTGTTCCACAAACTGTTCTAAGTCTTCATCTACCATCATTTGCCCTGAAATAATGAAAAGCGTGTCAAAGCGTTCCAGAATCGTTTATCAGATACATCATCTACCATAAAAGCTTTACAAGATGAGTATAGGTATGAACTTTTTATGAATCAGTAAGCAATGTATTGAATGATATACAGGCTGCTGAACCAAGGTTAGAAGTTTTCCTATATTAATTTCTTCTTCCAAAAGAATGTTCCTTAGTTGAATTGCTTCATGCTCATCTAAATAATGTTCCATTTGTTGTGTTATCATTCTAATCATTGCTGTAGTAGTACAATAGTTGATGTTTTTATTGTTTTTAGAATTATTTTTTTTTACTTTGCCTATAGGCCTAAGATTGTTTTTTTTCTTCATGACAACAACAGTTTCAATTGTTTACTTGAATATTTGAGTAGTGAGTAGCAAGATTGATCACTTGAGCTAGATTTGAACTTAATCTATAAAATGTTACTTTTTAATACAGTAGGCTCTTGAATAAAACGTTTGAAAACTTTTGCCAGCTTTAGATCATAGCAATAAATAATTTTGTGTTCGTGTTTGGTTTAATAAGTATAAGTAGAGTAGCCTATATACTGAATATAAAATTATAAAGTACCGCTAATTGATTACTTGTAACTGGTTCCAAATAAGTATCTAATCACTGATTATTCAGTCTCTGTTCTTAATAAAGTAAATGGTAGTTTTCAGTACATTGTCAGGATATAAGTATAGACTGTTATCAACCAAAAAAATATTAAAACAGGAAAAATAGTAGGATAAAATTGCTCAAAAAATAAGTTACCATCAACCAAAAAATCAAACAGCAGCAACTAAAAATTGTAGGATTCAATTTCTCAAAAAATCTCATCAACCAACAATAATTAAAAAACCATAATAGCTGTAAACAACAACCAAAAACAATGCATTACTATATCCTTTAAAAAAATTTTATAATTTGAAATAAATATTACCCTCACCCATACCTCTATCTTTTTAATGTAGACCTGGTTATTGTTTCAGTCATCAAATTTGAATTCAATCTGCATTGCCAAAAAGAAACGGTACAACACAAAAAAATAGTAAATATAATAGCATAATTTGTATTTGAATATAAATACAAATATGACACATACAGTGGAACCTCGATAATTCAAATCTCAAGAGGAACGGCAAAAAATCGATTTATAAAGTATTTTGAAATATCAAGATTTGAATTATTAAGGTCGATCTTAAAATACTTCAATTTATAGAGGTAAAACACACATTTTCAGATTCATAAGCATGCAACTTCGATTTACTAAGGTTCTCTTATTAAAACATCGATTTATAAAAGTCCGAAAATCTCAAAACTTGGAATATTAAAGGGTTTTCTGCCATACCTTCGAATTGTAGAGTTACATTAATATTAAATCTCAATAGATCCAAAAACATCGATTTATCAAGGTAACTAATATCTATGAAATATAACACTAAAACACAACACAAAACACTTATTGATGATCGAAAAATATTGAATTTTGATAAAAATTTAGAGCACAAAACTTTCAGCACATCACAATTAATTGAAAAAAAACTCTTACAATTATTTATAAATAAATACTCATGGCATCACCTAGCATAGGAAAACTCGTGTCCGCTAGATGGGAGTATCAGTTCTGAATTAATTATTAGAATTCGTAATAATCTATTTCAATGTCAAACCAAAAATGTTGAAACGGAAAAATTATGGTATCAAAGAAGTTATCTATTACAGTTATTCAGCTGCTGTCCTATCTTTTCTCAATCCTCTATCTTTAATATATCCTCGAAGAGAAGATAAATAATAATCTATTATATTAACAAAATTTTGGCGCATTCCTTTCTACTGTCCTTCGCGAGATTTAATGTGAAATCTAGAGGAAACTCATATTGATACAAGTCTGTATCATACTGTACTCCCAAACGATAAAGCACTGAGCTATAGTCTGGCAACAGACAAAAGAACCTTCGCGCATCGTATCACTTAAGTGATACAGTATCACAGTAACACTACTCTAGTGAGCGAGTGAGATAAACTGCTGCATTGCATAACGTGCGCTCTCTCTGCGCAGTAGAGTTCTTATTTTGGAGGTTCTTTTGTCTGTTGCCAGACTATAGCAAGCGGCGCTTTGCGCTGCACAGGGTAAACTCGTAATAAATGAATGAATATTTTGCGTTGTGTTGCAGGCTACTACATAGAGTGGAACAACGAATGGGTGCACGTGTTCAGGCCAGATGTGGAGTGCACCAACGGCGTGATCCACGTCATCGATCAAGTGCTGGTTCGTGAAAGCGACATTGTGGTAACTGGAGGCGCCCCCGCACCCGCCGCCCTCGGCCTGTCCACGCTCATCACGCTCGGTCTCAGCATCCTCACCGCCCGCTTCCTCCTCTAAGTCATCCTCCCCTCCCAGTTATGCTGGTTCGTTCCACGCACTGGTCAAGTTATCAAGCAACTCCAGACTATGCTAGAGTTAATGGATCTGTGAATCTCAAGTTATTAAGTTATCAAGCAACTCCAGTCTATGTTATGTTCGGTAGAGTTGTAATGGATCTATGAATCTCAAGTTATAAAGTTATCAAGCAACTCCAGTCTATGTTATGTTCAGTAGAGTTGTAATGGATCGATGAATCTCAAGGTATCTTGATAACTTGAGATTCATAGATTGCTTGCAACTACAAACTTTCTATACTTAGTAGCATTTTATTGGATCTATGAATCTCGAGTTATCAAGAAACTCCAATCTAGGCTATGCAAATTATATAATAATTCATTTTTCTCATAAACTCTTTCCTTTAAACGGTCCATTGAGTGTGACATAAATAATTAACCTAAAATAATTTTCAAGCTTTACTGTTAGGGGAAATCTAATGATTGATGATCGATTTCTGCAAAACCATTAGTGCACCCATATTCAGAATATAAAAATGAGAGTTGCTTGATAATGTACCGCGGGTTAAAAATTGAAGCCAGCTATAACCATCAAACCCATTCTGAAGTAAATTGGTGTAATCCTCAACCTTTAGTCCTAATTAAAGTATCTAAGTGTTGATGTATATATGCATTGTTTGTGAAGATGCAATCCATTATGAGTGTTTCCAAATCGAAAGAGAATATTATGGATGCCAGTTCTAGCTAACTGCAAGTTGAAAATGAAAGGTAATATTTAATTGATTTTTATTATCTTGGAGTCCATCTGTATTATAATAATATAATGCTGAGAATATGTGGTGTGAGATGTTATCGAAATTGTATGAGTTGTCAAGTTGTAGAGCATTTAACATCACTTTGTACATAAAATGTATTGAAATATGTATTAAGTTGAACTACAAAAATATGAGAAGAATGGATATAAATGGCTTTCATTATTGTCTAGGTGATGTCGAGAATTAATTATTCTGGAAGCTTAAATAATATTCTAATAATATAGCCTAGTATGAATTATTATTCTATCTGTATTATAATTTGTATTGTTGAAGCGGCGTTTGTCATTATCTGAATGAAAATAATTCAGTAAATATTTTGTGAATTATGTCGTTATATACCGGTAACTGAGTATCAACTACCAAAATAGAGTTTTTATTGTACCAGAAAGTTCTTGAAAATAATTTTCAAAACTTTTCCAAATGCAAAGCACCAACTTCTGGGGGTGTTAATTGTATCTTTAAACTTCAAACACGTACTATTTTGATACCCAATTTGATTTTTGATGAATAAATCAAAAGATATAATGGACCATTGGCTATTTGAGAATTTTGGATGTAATATGATGATGTGAATTCATAAAACTCATCTAACATGTATGTTGAATTTTTGAATCTACTCGATGTTGTTTGATATAAACTATTCGCAATGACTTAACTAGACTCAATGACTATTCTCATGAAATGGGGCATTTTCTTCTTAATCTTCTGAATGAATGTAATAGTGGGAAGTTTATTGTACCCCTTCTTGAACGTTTCATTATTTCTGAATGGAACTTATCTTCTTTATCAACCCCAATCAATTCACGAAAGTTTCTTTAATCACAATTCATTTCTATTCCCTAGAAATTGTGGGAAATCCCTTGGGATTATTATTTCAATATACAGTTCAACTTGAACGATAACTTTTGATTATTTGTAGTAGAGATATGTATCACTCTAGTTATAAAATGCAGACATGCATTATTATTTATAGTATTCCATCTATAATTAGTCCTTTTTAAACCAAAGTTCTATTCACTTCAATCCAGAATTAGACTTTCCTGAATCTTGGAAAATGCTGCTTTTCACCATAGATTGAAAATAGCTTCTAATATATGCATTCTAGTATTGAAAGAATACTGCCTTATTGAAGACTTTTTTATGATGATGTTACTGTAGATCTCAGCTCCACGTTTATTATTTATTTATTCACAAATTTCTGTTCCCTTTTTTCTTATCTCACATGATTTTAGTAAGTATTGAAACTCCTTTATTTCGTTTAGCCTATCTTTAACACATCAACTCGGCGGAAATGCTGGATTTGAGTTGAAAGCCAGGCTCCGGCAGCTTAAATATTAGAATAGAATGATCTCTTTAGTTGACCACTACTTCCTACATACTTCAGCTTCATTATTCCCTATAATTGTTATTATGTAGGATCCATCAACGTTGATAATGTCTTTTTGAATTCTCTATGAGATGACGCTTGTTGCTAATTGAAGACAAATTTAATAAAAAAATTACCATTGAAGGTTGGAGCAGTTTATTGAATTATATTTTTTTAATATGCAAAGAGCGTGTGTAACCTGTAATAGATTACTCTACGAACAAAATATCTATAAATAATTTAGATGATGCCTTTCTACACATCCTCAATACCATTTATATATGTTGATAGTTGTACAAATGATGATATAAATCTTAGATAGGTAATAAATTGTCGTAAACTATGCTATGAAAGATTTGAGTGAGTGTGTATCGCTAGTGTTGTCTCTTTTATAAATAAAAATCGTGAATTATTTGTATGTCCATGACAAAATTAACTAAAGTAAGGTTTTTTATTTATTATAAAGTATAAAATGAATTATCTTTGTTCTCAATCTAGAAGTAGAACCATTCGTTTCATGCTGTAAAATATTTTGAGGCTTTGCGTTTTGTATGTTGTTGATAAGATTGATTTCATGTGCAAAGGTATGAATGGATCTTTTATGAATGTGTCTATCGCTGATTGAGAAACTGTTCGAATAATGTTTCTATGCTTTGAAACTATTATGTTTTTCATAATTATTAAGAATCAGTCAATTTTATTAGTTAAAATTTGTCTATCAAGTCAATTCCTTGAGATTCCCTCCAAGGAAATTGGTAATTCGAATATTATGTTCTTGGTTTTTAGAAGGTAATCGTCTAACCCTTGAGCATTCCTTTTATTTTATTGAATTTATAATAAATCAAGTAAAATATAATATTCTGTGTGAGTAATCGCGCTTTGTAATGATAAAACCAAAACATGTATGATGTATCTCTTGAATGATCATTTAACTAGGTATAATATATTATTAATGTTACTTGACTATCCGTTCTTATAGTAAACAATGAGATAAATTTTAACTAAATAGCATAAACGTTAGGCTGCAATTGTAATGAGAAGACTATAACTGTTGCATTGAAAGCAATCAATTGCAAATTGTATGATCGGGAATCACTATCGGTGCATAGCATTATGTTGTCAGGCTGTTACTTGCTATGAAGTATTGTTCAGAATAAATTTTTTGATGTTCGAATTGTTGTAGATAATATTATAGCATACATTTTAAAAGTTTTGATATGCAAACTTCCGAAAATAATTATTACATGATTGTTATTTCCATGTTCAATTCATGTATTTCCTATAGATTCAACTTCTCAATACTTATTTACTGCATTTCATTAAGCATTACATTCTGGTTCTGCATTGGTTCATTGAATTATTCGTGTTCATGATAATGTTTTATTATATGTTGATCAGTATTTCAGAAAATACATGATGTTTGGTTTCAAAGTGAAATTGTATTCAAATTTAAGTCTGAACAATAGATTCTTAGAGATTCCTTGTTATTTTGTTCAGATCAAATTGCCTCAGTTTCACCTTCAATATTGAGCTTAAACACACATTTTCTAGTTTATAGGGATTATTCTGATGATTGGGCTTAACAATACCTGCTTCTATTGATTGATAGTGTATTTTTCAACTGGTTTGTAAGGCTAATTCCGATTGTACTTTGTACATGATTGAAAGTATGGGGAGTTTGTGAGTGTGATAAGCATGGATTTATTGAGCCCAATTAATAATATTAAATTTGAAGCGACTTGTTAAGGATGAAACGCTATGAATAGAGTAGCTTTCCTCTAAAGGTTAGAGAGAGGAGATTGCATCAATATTTAGGAAGAAAGCTTATTTTCACGCAATACTTTACATTTTTACTTTTTGGTTCTTCTGTTACAAAGTGTAGCTTATCCGTAGATAATTCTCTAGTGATTTGAACACTACTACACATTGCTGGACAACTTTAAAGCCAGTTACCCATAGTTCTAGATGGCAGGCGTAATACTACATTCCAAAGTGTTCATTTATCTATTATTATGCATCTTCAAAGTAAGTAAACTGTTCAATAATTGTATTCCTTCTTCCAGTATCTTTGTTCGAATTTGTTTGATTCACATTATAAAAGTAAAATTATTTTTCAATTCGTGTTTCTATTTGTCTTCACCTACACTATTCCAAATCCCCTCCTTTTTGGCTGAAATTAGTTTTTATATATAGGCTGTATCTTTTTTCAGTTCTGACATAGAGTCTGGTAAGATGTTGTGATATATTATAAGCATAATGAAAACAAATAAATAGTGATATTTGACTATATATCATTATGTTGATATTATATTTTTTTAAGTATTTTCCAATACAGTAGAAAGTATAGTATTATGTAACGAGGCCACCCCGTGCAGCGCAAAGCGCCGCTCATTTGAATTTTCTAAAATTCTTAGTTTTAAATAGCTGCTATTTTGATTATCAGCAGTTGACAGCAGCTCAGTCATACCAATGAAATCCTACTGATTACCGGTCACTGTACTACTTTCAGCTTCTAAGCTATCTACGGGGCATTTTACAAACGTTTTTCAAAGTTCTCCTGTTTAAAATTATTATTTTTGCAAAACAAATAGAACCTGCAAAAATTTGATTTCTTATCTATCTTTTGGCGCAAACCGCATCAAAATCGGTCCTCTCATAAACTTCTCGAAGATTTCAAAGTCGGGCATGAAACTCTTCTCATATACACTATACAATATCTTATGTATAAGATATGTATAAGAACTACTGTCACTTGAGTAGTTATGGTTTTTGATCTATTGATTCTTATACATCAACAATCAAGATCTTCATTCAAGATTAAGGTGTAATCTCACCAGTAGAGAAAATAATGGATGATTTTTGTTCCTGTTCCTGAAATTTCAGAAATATCAATGCCAACTGATAGTGACTGGCGACATGTAAACAGGGCATCAATTCACTGACTGGATACTCACCTATTGGGTTTTCCTGATGATTCCTCAGGTGAATGAATGGATAGGAGAATAGGTATAGGTAGGTATATAGTGATAATCTTACTGTAATATAAGGTGATATATGATGAGACATGATTACATTATACAGATACGTTGTTACAGATATTGAGGTATACATATATTTATTTGGACTCTAGCAGCATGGACTGATAAAGGAGGCCCAACCTCAGAATTATTTCCATAATTAATTAGGGTTTCCTTTCAATCAGTTTTCCATCACTGTTAATATATTCATATACAGATATAAATGTACATAATATGTTATACGTTATACAGATTATTATTCATCTAGAATTTTTTTAGAGGATTTCTTAAAGGGTGATTTCCTCCCAAGATTAGTTTAAATAGGTTGCTTATACTAATCTTGGGTTCCGCCTTGTACACTTATATTGAGAGCATAACTATATAGATGCTGATGACTGCGCCCAGAATTTTCAATTCCTTGTTCATTTCTTCTTATTCTGGAATCCTTCCTCCTCTCATTTGACGTAATGTTGGCATCTTCAAAAGTATCTGGAAACAACAATCAATATATTAGATAAAGTATCAATTTGATTTGATTTTAATGAGCTATAATCAGATTCATTTAATTTGATACTTGGCATTAGATAGATAGATAGATATTATTTCTTGACGTTGCTGATGACCGTAGAGTACGATGGCAGAGAAATAATATCTTTATCTATCTAACGCCAATGGTCAAATTAAATGAATCTGATAATACATACATATATGTTTTCGCTATAAGAATTTTTCAACCACGTCGATAATTCAAACTGATAGCTTCAAGATTGTTAGGAAACTCGCGCTTGGCAGGGGGTTTCGCCCCCTTGCAGCCCCCAATTGACATAATGAGCGCTTCGCCCCCTAATAATTTCCCACATTTTCAAATTCCTCTGTAGTTTTACTTTGACACGGTATAATGTCTACCGGTACGTATAAAAATTTTGATGAAAAGTACCAGGCTTCTCTTTGCTCATTAAAGCTTTTCAAAGCGTAGATTTGCAAGCATATTTTTTGAGTGAAGCAATGCTAATTATTATTATTTTTTCAAAGGGTCAGTGTAGCTGAGCTTAAAAAATGTGAATGTTCATTGGTCAGTGTTCATATAAAGCAACTTTTGATTACAGACGACTTATAAGTTTATTTTGAACTAAATATATATTAAAGTAACATTGATTAATACTTCAAATATTCCTAAATACATCCCAACTATTTTGGTACCTAGGTTCCGTTTTTACCGTATTTTGTATTTGATACGAAACACAGAAACCAATCTTCTTTGTTTAGGAAGTTTAGTTTGAATTGATATTTATACAATACCGTACTATTAAATTGTTAATTATAAAGTATTTTCCTATTTCTAATTAATATAAATTTTAATTCAAACTAACATGAAAACCCCGTTCAAAAAGTGTTAACAGTGCGAATTTTGTACTGTACTTAGTTTTTTAAAAAGCATCCCTGTTGGCGGGATTCGCAACATCAATGATTTTAGTTCTCAAACATTCCGCCTAGAGCGCTAGTATAATATTTCTCCTTCCAGCAGACAAGAACCAACTCGAATCGAATCAACACAAACAGAACAGAACTGAGAGAATCTGGCAGGGTAGTTGCTGAGTGTCTTTGTTGGTGCGTTGTTATTTTATTTTAGTGACTTGTATTTATGTATAAATAATAGCAAAATGTCTTCTTTGCGACCGGGAAGGACTAAAATTCCTACAAACAGTTTGACCAAAGTTCTTTTTGTGATTGTAGTGTTTTATTTAGTTGACAATGTATCGTGTGGCAGACAAAAACAGAGGATCGTCGACACCAGAAAAGTATTGGATGTGCCCAATACACAACAAAGTGTTATGCCTTTCGAACAAATACGGTATAGTGTCGCGAATGTTTCAAATAATTATAAAAGTTCGACCAAATTCCATCACAGAGGAATGGGACATCTTTATTTCCTGACTCACCAATTCATCAATCTCATTCTGAAGGGACAAGCTTATCCTGAAGGTGGGTTTTGTATTCTATTGTAATAAGGTTATACCAATTTTAGGGTTTATTATGTAGCTAACTTATGTTTTACAGGCTTTATAAGGATATTTCAATTAACTTTTCAATTGGTTCGTTAGAACTATCCACTTAATATTGAACATGATCATTGGTCAAACAAACTTTTGGTAACGTATTGATGGTTTGATGCCTGGGCCCAAACCTTTGGTTCAGGGCTTTCTATTTGTAATGCAATATTTGAAAAATGCTTATGTTGTAGATATTTTCTGTTCAAAACTGAAAACGGTTACAACTTTCACTCAGTAGTGAGTCATTAGTCATTGAAAAATAAATACAATAGGCTAATGTATTTGCATTCAGCAAATACAGAATTGAGTAGAGTTTCAACTCAATTCACAACAACTGAGGATGATGACATTTTGACAGTTAAGTAGCACCGTCAATACTTTTCCATAATGACATTTTTCATATAACAGTGTTGTATTCTTTATTGTTTGTTTTTAAAATAGCCTGCAAGTATAGCAGGATTATTTTAAATTGTCAAAAAACAGCTGATTGATGTACGCTCGTTTACTGACGTTAAATCAGCTGTTTTCTGACAAGTTAAAATGATCCTGCTATATTGGGTACAAATTTGGTCCACAATGCTGGCATTATTACACTTTACAGTTACAGATTATGTATCATAAGAATAACATGTTCTGGGTCTTATGCAGGAGAACACCAAACATGTTTGAATGATACAGGGGTTTCCTATTATTCAGATGGAAAGTGCAGTCTATTTGAAAATCATAACAACTGATTGTGAGAAATGCATTGTCTGGCAAAGTTGGTGGACCCAAAATGACAGTGTGTGCGCCAATCAGGGTCATTTCGCAAGTCCCTTCAAGCGATTTGGTGAAACTTTAAAATCCTCAGTGTGCTTTCAGCTTTAAATATTAGTGTGGTAGCTTCAAGTATTATATTGTGCGGTATTAGTGAAATTAATAATGTGGGGTTGCAAACACCCTTCTGCACTAATGTAATTTCACTATCACCACAACAATCACTAAGTTCATTATCACTGTATAATAACTGATTTGGTTTGTGTAGAGTTTCTTTCTCATAAAGCCGACAAGTTGCTAAGTAAGACGTTTTTAGAACAGATATTTATGTTGTGTACTAACTGATTTAAATTGAGTGTTGTTAATTTAGCTCGAAGCCGGCGAGTCGCTAGTTAAGTGTAGTGTAGCTGAATTTTGTTTGACTACTCGACAGTGTCGCCTGGATAAAGCAGAAAGAACTTCACGGTCTCCCAATCCATTTCGAGATCATACCGTGACCGTATTACTGTAATATCGAACAATTCACACCAACTTAGCGTGACGCCCAACTGCGGCCTATCTAACGGAGCAACGACATGCTCTGTCGCGCAGACATTGGGAATAATGTTTCTGCCAAGATTTTGCCTTTGCCAATGGACCAGTGGTCACTTGGTGGCCAATGTAACCGCAGGGGGTGATGTGATGGAAATTACGCGTCATTCGGCCTTTGTTTCTCAAGATTTGTCCAAAATTGTTACCATTATGTCGATCAAAATGAAGTAGCTTGAAAATTAGAGGTTTACATTAGCATTATTACTCTTTATAGAACATGGCACAGAACAGAAGAATAATATACGCAATTTAATAGTATAATGCGTCCATAATCACTATATTATACGAGGCGGCATTGAAACTGCGTCAATTTTTCCGCGCATGTGTCAATGACCAATCAAAATCACCGGACCAATCAAAATTTTTCATCGGACCACTGGTTGTGATGGTTGGACGTCATTGACGCATGCGCAGAAAAATTAACGCCGCTTCAATTCTGACTCTATAGCTCTTATAGTGATTATGGACTCATTATACTAATAAATCGCGTTTATTATTCTTCTGTTCTGTAATATTGTGTATAATGTGCAATAATACATAAGTAGACTCTATACAAGATTACTAGACAATTGTCTAGTAATCTTGGACTCTATATACTTATTTAGTCAATATACCCGGGCGATGACAAATAAGTATACCACGCTTCGCCAGTAATAAGTAACAATATAATGTACTATAATAGTAATAAAGTGTAATAATGCTAATGTCCACCAACTTTGAACCCAATAATTGCAGGCTATTTAGTAAAACCAATAAAGAATTAAATTTTGTGATATGAAAAATGTCTTCATTATGGAATAGTATTGTACATACTCAGCGTATGCTAAAGTTCTGATGCAAAATAATAACCTCATCCTCAGTTGCTTTGAGTTGCCTTAAAACCCGAAAAATCTTCGAGTCATGTTTGTATAAAAGTGAAAAAGCATTTAATTGAAATGTTTGTCCAGAGTTTTCCCGTTTTAGAACCCTAAATATTGTCCAAATATTTGAGACCCGATTCACACAGAACGGACGTAGGGCGGAGACGTGGCGCAGACATGGAATAATTGTGCATGCACTTGCACATAGATGCAAATATGTGAATTGGTCTGTAATGTTTACTTACAACTGCATACAGATTTCCCAATTACACTCAATTAGGGTAAAGTCATTGGAGTTCCTCAGTTTAATTCTCTAATCATTCTAAACCCCATATCTCATATTAATTCTCATTGTATTAATGTGTATGCTTACTTACTCAATAACTTGATCATGTTCAGTGGTCTTCTCCGCAGTCTGTTGACAGGGGAATCGTCTTTATTTTCTCATCAGTGGGAAGAAGTGTAACACTTGTCAACACTCATGTCAATTGTTACTTCAGTCTTCAGTATAAACTGTAGGCTAATTCAAACTAAACAATAATTTTTGATCAGGCGACACGAATTATTGTGATTATCGAAATCGTTCAGAATAAACAAAATTGACAATGAGTATTGACAAATTGTTACAGGTTATGAAAATAACTAGTTAACTAACTAGTTACTTGGCCACATTCAGTCTGTTTAAAATTCGATATTTTAACAACATCGATTAAATTTTTTATTTGATAACATTGGAATAAACTTTCAGTTTTTATTCTTCCAATGAATTGTTGAAAAATGTTGATTCTTCTATAAAAAACAATTTCAATCCACAATTATTGGTTGATGATTCATTATCAATACAATTAAATTGTTTTTTAGTACCTCGCTATTGCCCTCAATCGCCTTTATAACTATTATTTTTCCTTGTTGAGAAAGAAGAATTAAAATATGTTATCACAATCATCAAGATTCACTGTGTGTGTAAACCTGCTTGGCTTTCAGGCTAGTTTATGTGGGATTCCACAATTCTATGAAACATTGAAGATTGAATTATCAACATTTCATCTGAAGTTTACTGAATAAACTTGTTTTGCTAGAGTATTGTTTATGCATTGTTTGAGTCTAGATCTAGATAGATGGAAGTCGTTACATAAATTTTCACACTTCTCATAGGAATTAGCCAATATAAAGCAATCACTGTATGTAGTGAAAACAATAATAATCCTTTGGATGTGTAGCAGGCTCCATTTGCGTTGAAATTTTGTATAGTAGTTGGAAAGTAGGTTAACTGGTTTTTGTCAAATTCATTCCAAGTCTTTGTTCGAATTGGTTCTACAATTCCATTGTCACTTCATGAGAACTGTGGCATTACAGTGATGGTGTGTTGTTCTATGTTTATTGCAGTAATTTTCGCCAGAAAATGTGCTGCAAACAGTGATTTCCACTTCATCCCTACGGATTCCATCACGCTATCTCACTATTAAGCCATTC
The DNA here is from genome assembly GCA_017141395.1 of Laodelphax striatellus. Classification (NCBI taxonomy): domain Eukaryota; kingdom Metazoa; phylum Arthropoda; class Insecta; order Hemiptera; family Delphacidae; genus Laodelphax; species Laodelphax striatellus. The sequence continues at coordinate 18,223,109 of CM029538.1, read as the reverse complement.
ACAGTTGCCAGATTTGAATGTTTCCATAATTTTCATATTGCGTATGGTATCTGCTATATTGTGTTCCCATATCTCTTATAGGCCTATTTGGTTTTCAAACCATTAATGTCTATGTAGGTAGGGTTCTTGCATAATCAGCTAGAATTCTATTGCTGAATATAGAATTGTTAAATAAGTCTACAGTAGACTCTCGATTATCCCAGGTTATTGGGGCCGATTTCGGATACGGAAAAATTCGGATAATACGAAGTTCAAGTTAAGTTATGGTAAAAAAGACGTAAACCCCGTGAAGTATTACAGAACTGGTTAATTGGAAGCAAAAAATATATATATATAATAATCACTATTACAGACCTGTAAGCAAGTGGAAACATAGATTATTTCTTTAAAAGTCTTTAATCGTTTTCTGAGACAATCACTGCCCTCGTTTGGACCTTGCAATCAGACCTCTATTTATGTTTGTTATTTTTGAATGATAGGCTCGGTTACCCGGATGACCGGGAGTTTACTGTATAGCTTTTCCTGCTTTATTTATTTTTAACTAATTTCTATGTACCTCCTCCTCATCCTATTTCTTTTGTAAGTAATAATTTCGACCCAACTAGAATTAAATTGCTGAAATTGAATACATAATTGTTGAAAACTATAGATTTTTCTGCTTCATTTTCAACTAATTCATCTGTATTATTTTATACCTCCTGCTCATTTTATTTCTTTTGTGATAAGGACTACTTACTACTGACTTTCATTTCATCAAATAATTATAAAAATAAATCCGAATTAACTTTTCTTTGACTATTGTACCACTACGCGATAAAAATGAAAAATTGATAATAATTAGTAAATTCAAATATGATAATTTAATAAATTCAGATATGATAGCTCTTAAGAAAGGAAACGTTTCTCTTAATTTGAATAGTGTATTTTGTCGCGGTTTGTAGTTTTGATCTATTCAGAATTTCAGATAGAGCAAAATTAAATTAGCAGCAATCTCTCCAAGTACCCATTTCCGTTCATAGCTGCTTCCTTTTCTTGTGCGGTAGTTTTTGTGTTAATAAATTATTCAACATTACAAGGACACTGTACTCAGGTACTTTACAAGCTTCTTCCTTTCACTTTACATCATTTACAGTTTACACGAATATATTGTTTAGAATTTTCAAAGATCCACCAATTTCAAGGCAATGTACGGTAGTTTTTCAGTTAAAAGGCGAATTGGAAATGCGATTTTCACTTGATGGAATATTATCCTTGAGTTGAAGTGAAGTGAAGATTCGCTTCCTTGTAATTCAAACCCAGCCTATTTGAAATTCAATTTATGTTCCCGGTTTCCAGTTCAACTATTGTATCCTTGACTATGGAAAGCTGTGAATGGAGAAACTATCAAAGACTACCATTGTTCTTAATCCTGCTTTTTCTGGAAGATGCCAGGATATAATATTTTTGTTTTGACTTTCAAATTGTAGGCCTATACAGTTACATGTTTCTATTTTTTGTTTTTATAGCATTGAGAATAATTATTATCCCTAATTGAAAAAAACATTTACTTATCACACAGGAGTGTTTTTAAAGGGTAAAAATTTTCCTTCAAAATATTTTTAATAAATCTCCTTTTACAACATTATTTCTAGTTTAATCACAGTTGATTCGTATTTGTAATTTTGTACTTGAATAATCGAGAGATATTTGTGTAATAATTTTTCTCTTTGCCAATTTGAATGATACTGAAGCTTTTGATACAAACTCATTTACTCAAGCTTTCTATTTGTTCAAAATCATGTTCTCATATTGTTTCACGTGATTCTATCTTCTAACTAATGTAATATACGAAGTTTCAATAAAGCAGTGTACAGTAGTGTGGTATTTAGCACTCTTAACGGCTATTGAGCCGTTTTGCTTAATTCTGGCTAGAAGCAAAGACAATGGTATTAAAGACCACTTTTAAATTTAAAGTATACTGTATTTTCCTTGATGTCCCGTCAGTCATCCTTGAACAGTAGCTGCACTAGCATAATAACGATTTTTGATCTGCGTTTTCATGTTTAGAGTAATTCTGGTAAACCTTATTTGGCTCAATTCTACCTTATTGATTAGAAGAATCTCTCATTATTAAATAAATAAAATTGTGTCCTCCATATTATCTGTTCATCTCTCAATTTAATTTTTTTCCCATTCACATTTAGATGTTTCTTAGCCCCATCATTATTTTCGATGAGCATTTGTATGTAGAGTTATTTTGTTAAAACTTATTTGAATCTATTCTACCTTATTGAGTATTATTCTCTTATTATTGAATAAATAAAATTATGTCCTTCATATTATCCCCCAATACAATTTTTTTCCATTCACATTCCGATTTTTCTGAGCCCTACCATGATTATTTTCTGTCATGAATGAAATTTTCTCTACTTTCACTATGATTACTTGTAAAATTCTTCAAACCATTGTAATATAGTGTGGACAATGTGTTCAAAGGTTTTTCTAAAGAAAAATTATCGATATTTTGTGAGAGAGAATCGATGAACTTTCAGAATGATTGACATAGCTCGGAAAACTCCTTCACGCTTTGCGTGATCCATAATTGACTACTTGTCATGGTTACATGGGCGAAACATGACCTAACCCTACGTTGTATAGGTTTGTATACGTATGAAATAGAAAATGGAATGTTTCTAAGCTAGCCAAACATTACCCAGGTTAAGACGTGGGAAAATAATAAGACAATACTTGGCGTTTCCTGTTTTCACCTAGGCGTGGAATATTTTTCTAGCTCATGAAATCTAGGCTTCGTTGCTAGCTGACTGAACATGTTCAAGAACTATTTCATGTTCAGTGGGCTTGTAATGCTTCTGTCATGTTCACTACCCTAAAACCTGATTCCGTTATTGACTAGTCTCCCATAACTTGGTCAGGTGTATTTTATTTATTTATTCAGCAATGTACAAATGACAATTGATTGAGGGTCCAACAAGCTTACGCCCAAAACTGTTACTTTTCCAATTTCTGAAAGCAGTCCAAATATAGGTAGGTTATGTGACAGAACTAGGTTTTCTAAAATGATAAGTTTATTAAAAAAGTACAAGTTGAATTAAGCATAAGTTGAATCAGTCAAGTATAAATTAAATAAGTCAAGTAAAAACTCTATAAGTCAAGAATTAATTTAATAAGTCAAGTATGAGCTGTATGAGCAATTTCTTGTTCCGGACCAAACTTTCAATTTCTGTATCTCCCAATCACATTAGCTCCTCTAATCCTTGTGGCTCGTATTTCATCTTCCTTGCACAACCGTTGTTCCCACCCTTCTTTTGAACAACTATTCGTCTCCGTCTGCTATTATTCCATTCCCCATCGTGACGAAACTTGTCTCCCATCCTATATTCTGTTCCTCTTCTCGTATTGCATCCTCTCGCTCGATGCCACCCCTGTCATTCTACCGCATTGTGCAGATATACTTGAGTAATCTGTACCATAGATAAGCAATACCCTCCTGTCTTGCTAAGTCTGTTCTCTGTGTCTTTACTGAGTCTGGTTCTGTGTCAGTTGACACCACCAATAGAAATATAGTTCTAGTGTAAAGGTTTAATATATAGATAAAACAAAATAGTAGATGTAGTTGTATAAAAGTAAAGTATAGTACAGTAAGTAAAGTATTCCCTTCATGTAGAAACGAGAGTCTAAATAATTAGAATGAATTATTGTCAGTACAATTAATTAGAACTTTTTAACATGTTTGTATGAATTTATTAAATAAATAAATGTTCAAAGTTTATAAGATTTCATCCACCAGACAATATTGATATGGCTTTAGTTGATCAATTCTCATAGACTTTCAGTGCATAATTCAGCATCACTCATATTTTATGCAGTACATCATTCATTGTCACTCCAGGTGCTGAGCAAATTGAACTCTCTCTCTCTGTACTTTTACCTTTGTGTAAAACACAATATTTTCTTCAGGAATTAAGCTATCAAACTCTTGAAATTTTATATTATTCATTGAAACTTACTAAAGTTCACTTAAAAATCAATTGATCATCTAAAAGAACTTCTAAAACAATCTAGATGTAACAGCTCTAATGAATGAATCACGTTTGCAAACGTAATCTATTATCAGCCAAAATAAACGTTAGTTTTTTATACTGTGGCCTCTTCTGCTCTGCATGAAGAATGCTTGCTTATTGATTATTAATTTGCTGACACTCAAAACAATGCAGTGTTTTGCAACCCATTTTTCTCATTCAAAACAAATGAGTTGTAGTACACAATCGGAGGATATTTGAACAAACATTGGACCACGAAATAGATCCTTTGAAGAACAATGAGTGTTTGGGAACCATTTTGTTTTCTTTTGGATTTCCTTTTCCTGTCTGAGATTACATGTTGTAATGGAATAATAATGAAGCAATAGCACCTGTAGTGTTGAACAGTGCCATGGACAGTACTGTTACTGTGTACTGTCAGTAGACAGTACTAGTTTTCTGATGATGAGCTAATAATAGAGGTACCATTCTGATGCAGCAACATTATTACGGTTTTATTTTGTTATTGTAACATTGCCGAAGGGTCCAATTTAATCCTACTCCACCCTTCATATTTTCTTTTTTGGTAGGATCTGATTTGGTTGGTTGATGATTCAGAAAAGATGTGTTTAGTTACTGTAGTTATTGTGCGTGGGTAATGGGACGGATGATGATGAGAGATAAGTAAACCTACAGCTTTAGGTGGGTTCCGAACCACCGGGAAGCGATTTGGACGAGTCATTGATATTGGGGAGAAAATAAGCTCTAGATTTGAAGTTCTTTCCACTTTCCTCTGAGTCCATTTTGTATTATCTGATATTTCACTAAATAGCATGATGAATTTATTCTCATGCTAATATTAGATTTTATTTATTTTGTTATTAATATAGTAGTGTGATTAAACGAGATTCAGCAAATAATCTATCTGTTCATGGTTGGTCAAGTGAATTTTAAGTAAATAATTTAGTACATAAGAGTAATACGTCAATTGGTGTGATGAATAAATCTAACTAATCAAGTTCATACTTTTCGAAATGAACTTGAACTTGATTTGATTACTTCCTTCAGTGAATGGAATGTTGCACATGCACTTTGAATAATTGTTGTAGAGATAAAATTGAAGTGCAAGTTCTCGGCTAGCCTGATAATAAATGTCCTCGTGACAGGACAATATCCTCTTGACCTACTGAACATAGAGTTTTTAAATTTTCCTGTGCGTATTTTATTTCCTCAAATTGACAGTTCATTCTGCTGTTGCAGGAGATACTGTCAGGTATAAAAATGAAATTATAGTTATCATCCTACAAAATATCGAACTGAAATCCCTCTTTGAATACTTGAGTGTAACAATAGAAGTATTAAATAGCAAACTGCAAACCAAAATCCCACTGTATATTTTTTTAACTAATTTTATTTTACTTGTTTTATCATTTTATTCAATTTCTTGGTTGGAAGGCTTTTCATAAAGGATAATAATACTGTATATACAAAGAGTTATATGATTTTAATGATCTAATAAAAGCATCTCCTCATTTATATTATCCTATATGAAAAATATGCATGAAGTGGGAAATGTATTGCCGTAGATAAGTAATTTCAATTTCCAAGGTTTACCTTCCTGAGAAAAATTCAGGGTGCGCTTATGTCAAAAGATTGTTTTTGACATGCTTTTCTCGTAGAAAGCGTACTCAAAGCCTTTAATATTGTCTTGAAATTGTTCCTCTATTTCTTTGCCTCAACACCTCTTGCATTTTGTGAAGATTAATAAATTATGCACTATTTCTTCCGGCCCCCCCCCCCTCCCGCTCTCTCTCTCTCTCACTCTCTCTCTTTCTCTCTCTCTCTCTCTCTCTCTCTCTCTTATCTCTTTCTCTTTTCCTTATCATCGCGTGTTATTAACCCAGCTCGAGTGCTGTCAGTTCTAGTTGTATACAGGATTTGAATTATTCAGTAAGCACATGTATTTTGAACCTTTCCTTTTCCTGTTTCCTGAGCAAGTTACTAATTCCTATTTTCAAGTAAATTCGAAACTTTCACGTGTCCTTCAAGCTTGGATAAGCAATTTCCATTTTCATGAATAAAAAATTATTCCTGGAATAATTAAATCGAAACTAGCAAACGTTCACCATATAAAATATAAAGAAATAATTCTTAATAAATCCAAAATTTTATTTTAATTTTGTAACAAGACTTAATAGCAAGAGGAATATTCCTAATTTGAATGCTCTTAGTTTCTCATAAGCCGGGTTTTCATTAGTTACTGGCATATTAAAAAATAAAAAGTAGTAGACTAACTTCTAGCATGGTACTACCATAGTCTAACTATACACACTATATGTGTGTATAGACAACACTATATGTGTTGTCTGTGGTACTACCTTGTGCTCTTCCATATAAGTTCTCATTAGGAGAGTTAACAAGATAGTTAGTACTTACCCAATAATCTCTACTCGTGAAACTCGTGAATAGCGATTCTACCCAGCTAAAGATATGATTTTATTCATTGGGATGTACTTTCACATTTTTCAATTGAGGGCACAAACAAAAACAAAAGTTGGTTACAAGCGCTTGTTGAAGATTTCTGTGAATGCGCGTACTACAGTCATAGAGAACGTTCTATGCTTTCTCTATGGTACAGTACAATTCATGGACAGCTTCAAAGTAAGCTATTATTATCAAGCGCTTGGAATACAACCGGCTCTATTCGTGAATGTACCCAGAGCATACACTACAGAGCAAAGCTGATGATTCACCAAGCTGTTTACATTATGTAATATTTATTTATTTTACATTCATATAATATAATAAAGCTGGAGTTAATTTTGTAGAACAGAATGACAGAATCTTTGAAGTAGGTTGAATGAAAGTGATGAACAGTGGACTATGATTGTTGTATCTCTAAAATTCAATTTTTGTAAGAGGGCCAGCTCTTTATTTGGTTGAAGATGAGGTTACTATTACTGTATACTGTTCACTCCATTCTCAATTACCAGATGATTGACAGTATTATTATATCGCTAGTTTTATTATTGGGCTACTATGATGTCAACGTCTTTTGAAGGTTAGCTGTTCATCTATCTCTATTGTATAAAATACTAGTCATAATCACATAATAATTGACAATGTCTCTGAAAAATTGAAAGAGCAGCTCAATAGTTTACCATTTTTAGAAATTTTCAATTCTCACTTGAGTTACTCAATCATTATTAGTCTGAAATACAAAATTTTGATGATATTTTCCACCTGTATGATATAAAATATTGCTTTGTGTTGATTCTTGGATTATTTTTCAACTAATAACAATTAAATTTTAATTAATGGGTAGTGTTCTATATTTTGAATCCTAACTTGCACCTTTTACTTAGGAATTTCTTTAAAAAAACTTTCTAGCTTACCCACATAGCACTTTGCCAGTCGAGTATTAAAAAATTACGAAGCAGTCACATAAGAGACTTCGAAGAACTTTTTTTTATAAACATTATCTGGATAAGAGTTTTTTACATGTTCTTGGTCCCCTCGTGAAAACAAAGATAAAAGTATCTATCTCTCATTTAGAAATCACAGTATTACACTGACTTTGAAAACTTGTTTGTTTATAATAAAGTTTGTTGATAAAGAGCAGACGTTGGGCTCAGATTATATTTTCGGTTCTGGTGTTACCAAAAGTCTTGAAACTGAAACCACTTGAAACCAAAGTAATCTCGTGGCCTGTTTCATAAAAGTTTAGGAGACCTGTAATACCAGAAAGAGACGGGCACACACTGGAAATGAGTATCACCAAAGACGATAGGAACTATTAGGAATTAGGAACTAAGTATTCCAATTGTCTCTGGTATCACTGAGTACTATGTGATAGAGCAACTTGTATGCTTTATTACGGTATTATGGTATTGGTTTTTCCTGTATTACAGGACTTTTATATTTCATGAAGAGATGAAATATTTTATGTTGTAAGAATGAGAAGTTAGTCAGAGTAAAAAACATAGTACCGGTACATAAATTTTGGTTGTCGAAATTATTACTCACATTCAATATTCAACATGGTTATTTTAATTCCATAAATTTCAATTGACGCATAGGTAGAAATGTAGTGTTCCATTGCAGAAAAACCTTGCGTGCAGATGCCAGCTAAGCCAGCACATTAAAACTTCTCTGTTGTTACTCATTGAATCAGCAGGCTTTGCACGGGTCTCCTAAATCAACGTTATTATTGCTTCAACTCCACACGAATACCTGTGTGTGTACGAGTGACATTTACATGTATGCTGGAGGATTGCAACATGACTGTACAAAAGACGTAACAAGAAAGTAATGTTACAGAGTGGTACGCAAGGCTTGAAATAATGATGAATAGGATAACATTTTGAAATAAAATCTGTGATCATTGATACGAAATTAAATAAATATAAAAGTTGAAAATGTAAAAAAATATTGAAATATAAAAATGAATGAGTAATTTTACAACAAGTCTCATTGTTCAACATATTGTAAGGCGAATATTAGGGAGTTTTAATTATTTAATTGCTAACTTACTGAATGTTACTCAACTATTAGGAGGATGCTGGAGGATGCTGAATACGAAAAGGCTGCCAACCCCCCAATATCTCAGACGGTCAACAATAGACCATGAGTAATTGTCTGCATTAAATTATTAAATTCGTTTATCAAAAATGTATATAACTATAGCTGCAAATTATTTCTTTCTCTGTATTTGATAATGTTTTCATTTCAATAAAGACACTATTCTATTCTATTCTATTCTATTCTATTCTATCTACTGAATGTTACCATAGAGAAGAGATAGGAGTTCTAATCTGTTATCTATGATGTTACTGAGACATGACTGAACTCGCTAATGTTATGTGTACTGAATACTCACAATGATTTGAAAAAATGTTTCATTATTTTCCATAAATATTTATTATGTTGATATAATGTAGTAGCAAAGTCAATACAATGTTATTCAAAGTATATTTTATTTAAGTTTTATTTTTATTTTATATAAGTATTAGGAAGTATTATTGAAAGTAAAGTGAAAAGTATAGGTATATGGATATGGTATTGGGTGATGTTTTGTTGAGTTTTTTTCACATAAATAATGTATGTAACAAGTTAAAAATCATATTTATAAAATGAATAAACAGAACATCACCCGTTACCATAGAAATGTTAAATGAAAGTTATTCGCCATTCACCAAATTAAATTAATATACCTATACTTTTCACTTTACTTTAAATAATACCTATTTAAAATAACAATAAAACTTGAAGTATACTTTGAATAATATTGTATTGACTTAGCTACTACGTTATATCAACATAATAAATATTTATGGAAAATAATAAAACATTTTTCAAATGATTGTAAAAAATAGATATAAATTAATATAGAGGCTAATCTATGGTTGTAGCATTGCAAGGGTCGCATTGCGTTAACATTTGGCATACTTCTATGTTTGTTACTATAAACTCTCTCCAATGTGCGCCAACTTTCATGAACTTGTGCATTTGTGATTCAATGTTTTTCCCCGTTACGTTGATGTTACGGCGTGTACACACTCATAGGCAGCTAGCTGACAATGGCTTTCAAAATCCTACGCTTTCCCAGATTGCGTGGGTCAATCAGTCTTCGATTGCCTAAGCGTTAAAAAGGCTATAAGCCTGATGTAGTAGGCTCTTATTGAAGGTTTCAACTCGAGTGGGGTTAATTTACGATGCTGATAGTTTCCCGATGTGCCGTCTGCAATCTATGACGTTGTGAAAACATTTTCCACACATTGACTATTCGATGAAATACTGAAAACAATATTGAGTAATTGACTTGAAAATTGTGAGTTACAGTCTTTGGTGAGTTACAGTAATTGTGAGTTACTCTCTGTTAAGTACACGTGTGGTGTGGAACAGTGAAAAGTGTGATACTTGTACAGCAGTATACGAGTTGAAAGTCAACTCCGTCAACTGCTTGGACAATTAATTTCGGTTACCTTGAAAATACCGTTTTCCGTATCAGTGTCACTAGCCTATATTCTCTGTGAATGCTGTAGAGCTTTGTTCTGTGCTAATCAGTTGAGAGAATAGATTAATTTGGAAGAGAAATTAATTGTTCGTAGAAACGGTGACTCATGTTTGCTCGACTCGAGAAAGCCTTGTATTGTTTACACTTGCTAATAAAGTGCAAGTTGTGGGAGTTATTGGACAGTAATTCGTAATGAACTTCAATAATAAGTTATTGATTTGAGTAATTATTTACCAGTTTAGATAATACATGAAATACTGTTCATGTATTATTATTATATGGGTTATTTGATTAACCCAAATAAGTAAACCTCCCAAAACTGATATAATTTTGTTGTTCTCTTTTTCTATCCTTCGTATACACTGTATCTGAAATGTAGGCCAAGTGATCACAAGGTTGCCTGATTCGTTTATGCTCTATATTATTATTTATTAAATGAAATACAAACAACTCATAGAATGAAATCATAGCCACAAAGTATCAAAAAGGTCGATATGAAAACTAGAATACAGTAGCACAAAAATAATTATGATAACTGAAAACGTATTCGGTAAAAACTAAACACATGCTTTGAACCAGCAAAGCAGGTTCTATCTTATCAGTCTCATCAGGTGCTAACTTAGGCTAGGCGTACACCGGTTAGTCAAGACAAGACAAGACGAAATTAGTCACGTTTAGTCACAGTAATTCACATAGCTGCTTATGAAGCAGCACACACCAATGCAATGACTAATCGGTGTGTGTTGCTTCATAAGCAACTATGTGAAGTACTGTGACTAAACGTGACTAATCTCATCTTGTCTTGTCTTGACTAACCGGTGTACGCCTAGCCTTATCTGTCGGTAAAAAATGTGAAAAATTATAGCATTTATAAGTGTTATCTTAATTATCGTTATCATATTTGAAATTACAGTATTATTATGCTTATGATTTTTTGGCGGAGAGACACTCTCGAGTGTTAGTTTCACCGAATGTTCCCCAATGGTTTGGAAAATATGGCAAACTTATTTTCATTTGAAATTTTGAATCATGATTCATGACTCATATACCGTATTACCAGAGATAATCCAAATGTATATGGTTAGTCTACCGTGGCGAAGCGTGGTATACTTATTTCCTATAGGAAATATACCCGGCGATGACCAAATAAGTATACCACGCTTCGCCACTATTAGTCTATGTGTCTATGGTATTACTTATTAAAATAACGCACCGAACTCCACCCATGTCAGGTTATCATCACATCGATCAATGTTACCCAACATTTTCCAGTGTGAGCTGGAATGGGACCGTGGAACGTTACAAACGAACAAAGAGCCTGCATACTATATGGCTGTAGCACAGTGAGCCTGTGAGGGGTGTGAGGGTTGTTATCGAGTGAACGTCACAGCGCGGTTGCCATGGCAACAATCCTGGACAACACAAGCAAGCGGTGACCTTCATCCTTGAATTGCCAGGATCAGGTGCAAAATACTGTACTGTAATATTCTGCGCGCCACGTTGGATTGTTTACACCCCATTGCCGCACTATCCAGGAGAGGATCAGAGAGGATAGAAGTAGAAATTCTCTTCTATACTCTTCTTCAATAGTTTGTAGAAGTTAGCAGAGAAGAGAGAACTTCTACACTCTCTTCTCTCTCTTACTCTCTGGGAGAGATTATGCTCTTGTATGCCAACATTCTATGCTCTTTCTCTCTCTCACTTACTCTGTGTGGGAGAGATGCGGCTCTTGTATGCCAACAAAGGAGAATGAGAGTGGGGAACGAAGGTGGTTTACTACCCTCTATTTGAGGAGCGGGGTTTGGCGAAAACAGGGTTGATGAAAAATTCAGCAGGGCGAAAGCATAGAACTTTACTACTATGGATATACTGTATTACTGTGCGCCAAAGCTCTGACAGTAAACTCGTTCTGAAACTGAAACGTTCTACCCTAATAAAGGTGGTGTGGTGTGATAAATAAACAAGAACGGGCTGCTAAACTTGGTTATTGGGTTTCATTCTTTCTAGATGAAAATTTAGTTTGTAAATTTATAGATGAATTCAAATAGTGTCAGTATATTTAGATTTTTTAGTTAACTCTGCTTATGTTTTGCTTTCCTTTCTAATGAAAGGAGTGTAAATCTTTGATGGTAACAGTAATTTGGACATCAATATTTGGACTATTTATGTAAGTGAAATTGGGAGTTGAAAAGGTTTTAGCGACTGCCTGTTTCTTTTTCCAATTTGTTTGATCCAATAAAGACATAAGGTGTATCATATATGAAGGAATAGGATCCTTTACAAATCATGGTTCTTCTGATATATAATTGACTTTATAAAACTTGATAATTTTCATTATTGAATAACTATTCTGATGAATTAGCTATGGCTTTAGCTGTTCCGGACTTTAAAAACAGGGAATACTTAATGGATCACCCCTACAAAGTCACAATCCTGGAGAGTGACAGGGGTGGAAGAGAGTATTCTTGGGAATCAAACGCCCTGAAGTGGTACACTGATGGATCACGCAGGGAAGGAAGGACAGGAGTTGGAATATATGGGCCAGGAACTAAATTCTATAGGGCCCTGGGAAAAACGGCAACTGTCTTTCAGGCCGAGGTAATGGCCATAGAGATGTGCGCTAATCAACTCATTGAGAGAGGACTGAGAAGGGCAAAGATCTCTATTTTGAGTGACAGCCAGGCAGCCCTAAAGGCGATACAGGCCTGTTCCAGCAGTTCAAAGCTGGTAACACAGTGTCAAAATTCCCTAAGGGAACTGGCTGTCAGGAATCAGGTTAGCCTGATGTGGGTACCGGGGCACAAGGGTATCTATGGAAACGAAAGAGCTGATCGCCTTGCAAAAAATGGTGCAGATTCTCCATTTATAGGACCGGAACCAGGTTGTGGGGTTCCTTTTAGCTATTGTAAAGCTAAAGTCCGAGAATGGGAGGAAAAGAAGAAGGTTTTGATTTGGAATAGGACAGAAGGACTACGACAATCAAAAATGTTGATTAAACCCTCAACAAAGGCTTCCGCAATGTAATAAGCCTGGAAAAGGGAGCTAAGGCAAATAGTAAGCCTCCTGACAGGACATGGCCCATTCAGGTATATGTTACGGAAGAAGGGACTATGTCAGGATGATGAATGCAGATTCTGCATAGAAGAAACAGAATCAGCAGAACACTTGCTGCTGGAATGTCCAGCACTCTTGCAAATGAGGAGGAGATTTCTTGGAAGGCAACCCTCCTCCCAGAGGAGGCAAGAGAACTCGACTTCACGGCCTTGAGTAAATTTTGCTCTGGCCTTGAGTATGGAACATGGCATAAGCCAAGAGGAGATGCCACAAAGATCGAATAGCGGTCGCGGTGGCCAAGGGTGAAAAAGCCCAACCCAATTTTAAAAAAAAAAAAAAAAAAAACTATTCTGATAGAAATTGAAATTAGTTTATTAATCTTCGTCTCATTTCAATTGAGATTTATCTCTTTTCCTCCAGTGTACAGCACCCCAAACTTTATTTTGTTTCGAAAGATTAAAGACAGTTCAATTATTATGATAATTAAATAGTCATTACAGGCATACTGAAGTTTGCAGACTTTCTGTAGGAGGCAAATAAGTAGGCAAATAACTTTGAACGTGAAAGTGATTCAGTACTAATTCAGGGCATGTCTTGTCACGTGCAAGAAAGGAGAACTTCATACGGCTTCATGTCTTGCTTTATAAGAGAGTGCATTAAACTTAGCCTAGTGTAGGGTGGGGCAATAGGTATGCCATGATTTAAGACAGCATAAAATTTATCGTATGGTATTTACGGTATATTGATTAAACTTTATTCCTCATTATGGAATGTGTTTCACCAATGATAATTTAGGAACTTTGATTGTTCAAATATACTATTGGTTTTCTGTGTCTTTGTATCAATAATTCTTTTAATAAATTATTGAAATATTACAATTTATTCACATAATAATTTATTGTCTTCCTCAATCGAGCCTATTGAACTAGAGTTCGATCGATGATGTTTCGAGGATACAGTACAATATTTCTCTAATTTTCCAATATTGTGTAGGCTAGCAATCTTGGAAAATTATTTTCTGTAATTCTTTCAAAGATCATATAATTTTATGAAGGCCATTCTTTCAAAGATCTCATAATCTTGTGTCCAGTTGATACTTAAAATTAATTTTTTTGTACACAAAATGTTTAGTCTGCAAACAAAAATTTATAAATGTTTTTTCTTCTTTCAGGTAAGAATAGAAGCAGTATTTGTGCGCTTGGTGTCTTTTATCCTGCAACTTGTATTTGTAAGTAAATATATATATATAAAGTATAAGCACAGATAAATGAATATTACTAATAATAGTAGTCGTTTATCAGTGTCTAATGTTATTTATTTATGTTTAATTTCAATCGCTTTTGCCAACCACAAGCAGGTAATCATCAGTGTTATCTCTGCAGATGGAGAGGGGAAAATAGCTTACCTAACCTTGTTTTTCATTTTTTGTATAATTTTTTCTTAAATTGTTGTTGACGTGATCAATCAATGAAATCAAATAATGATTACAATAACATTTCTCATCCAATTCATCTAATCCGGATCAGATAGTTTGAACTCTTTCAAACTAGTTGACTATTCACAAACTCATATAATTTCAAACCAGGATAAAATTATTTTTTTACTAATTGTGTTATTCTTAGCCCACTTGTATATTTTTATATAACATAGAGAAAATCCTATGGAAGTTTTGATTTACTATTTCAAATTGTTATATTGTAGTTTACAGACTTGAAAAAATCAGGAATAAAGCTGGTCTATTGAATAACATAAAAAATAGGCATCTGAATTCTGTATTCAGATCAAGGATGTGATTATACGTAGTAAAGTTGGTAGGCTTGTTTCTTGGAATAAGTCCCAGTTATTTATCTTTCGTCGCATTGCGTTGTTTAATATTCTTCCTACAGACTTAGCTCAGCTCCCTTACTATACAGCCTCTTCAAAGAGTTTTAACGGATTAAAAATTTAATCGGGTAGGCGGGATAGCAGACTTGTGTGGAATCAAAAACAGTTGAGATTTCCCGGGTAGCTAGTACTTGCTATAAGTAAATAGGCTAGCTAAAATTGTAGAATAGTAGAATTGTGCTTATATGGTACAGTGCTGCCAGATTGCATTAAATTATAGCTGGAATGATAATGCGGGAGGTCGCGTTTTCAACAGACATGGCAACTGTGCGCTCTTATTCCCGTATGAAAATAACATTGCCATTCCGTAATAATATTCCGCAATAACATTCAGATTCCTTACTGCATTCTAGGCTTGCACAGTAATCCTTGTAGCTCCTAGTTGAGCTTTCATTTAAATCGCATTTAAGTGTTGTAGAAGATTAACAAGGTGAAATTTAGAAAAAGGATTTCGATGAATTTTTGGGATTTATAATTTTTCTAAATTAGCTGATGTGACCGTATTATTTTGTCGAATGTATTCTGATAACTCCAGTATTTTACTTGATTTGTTCAGTTTCAACAGAGCTAAAAATTAATACTCATTTTGGCTGGTGATGAGGTTTAATGTAGTGTAGACATAGAAAGCTTCTTTTATGAAATTTGTCTCAGAGATAAATGTACACATAACTTACTTCCTAGAATTTGATGACGTGACAGGAAAGAAACACCAATTTTGTCAGAATTTTAGAAGGAACGCCTTTAGGAACAGGTTGAAATAATTTATTGGAACAGAAAGATAAAAATGATTTTAGATCCACATTTCCAAAACTGTATTTTAAAGGCTACCTTAGTTTGATGGTACTGTATCATAAATAAATGAAAACTCAATTTTCTAGACTGAAAAACTGAACTTAATTTATGATAAAATAGTTTGAATGAGCCAGAGAGTTTTTATATTCAAATGTGATGTTTTATTCTAAATTCTGAAGAAAGATACATTGGCTGTTAAATAAATATGTTGTTTTTTTAATTATCTTCTCCGAGGCCTATCCAAATAATTCTTACACTATACTTTACTCCAATACCATAATTGCAATAATGAAAAAATCAAAAAGGAAAAAAATCAAATGCATTTCAATAATTAATCAACTATTTTTCTCTTATATTCTACTCCTGTATTTATGATTTAAATGAACATAATTTTGTACTGCATTATTCATAAAACATTTGGCAAAGAAAAACGGCTTTGGGCAGAACCTGTTGTTTTGTCACAAATTATATTGTCATGAATAAATAAATGAAATTGAAAAATAATAAAAATGTCAACTAAATTCTACAACTAAAAATGTTACTTTGGGCAAAAAATGAATTGCATCTTATCTTTCTTGATAATTCCCCAATTTCATGGCTTGTTTTTCGGCAGTTTGATTTTCAGTGTTTATCTAGATATGTAGAACTGTAATATAATTTGTACGGGCTGCTGCTGCTGCTGCTGCTACTGCGTCACTGCTCAGTCGTCACTGCTCAGTCGTTAATTTGTGAATTGAGTTGATCTGCTAACCGACCAACCATGATGTAGCGGCCTTGAACCACAATTAAAACTTATCAGAATATTTCACTCTCCCTTTCTGTACTTATAAACAACTGAGCTAGTTGAGAGAGCTGTGGAGTGGAGACACGGGTGGATGCAGGCTAATTCTCTTGATTCTCTTGTCTGCGCAACAAAAGCTAAATTATAATAAATTAATCATGATTTAAATGAAATACGAGCGACATTCTCTGTTTGTTTTAGTTTTTATTTTAGAATACCTTGGTGGTACTGTAGTCATTTTTTTGTGATACTCAATATAATAATAGATAATAATACAGTATTATTATTTTATTGATTCAAAATATATTTTAGTAGTATATTTTCTTGGTTCTTCCACATTATTTACCCTGAAATTATCAATTAATCTTGAAATATTATTATCAATCACTTGGGTTATCAATTAATAATATTTATAAATAAATATTTTAATATAATATTTGTGAATAAATTATTTAGTTTTCAACTCTGGTCCTCCAATAATATTATTGTACATTGCAGTAATAATTGTATTGAATTTTTCATATTATTTTCATTTTCCTTCGTTGTGGTAACCACCGGTGAAGGGAGTTTATTACATCAAATAAGGTGATACAATTTTGTATACATTGATAACAAAATATACAAAATAATTGAAAAATCAAAACAAAAACTTCCTTCTCAGTGGAATAATTATAATACTATTGTATTCTTTGATGTAATGTGAGTGTATATTATAGTTGAACTCTTGAATTCTAAAGGCGGCCTACTCTCCACACTTGATGATTATTGTGAGTACCTACTTTATTGTGAGTACTGCTTTCTGAATCATAAATCGAGTTTATTAATTAATTCTGCCACACAAGTGCTTAACACTGGCCTTGCATTGCTTGTTCTACCTCTGCTGTGTTGTGTGCTCAGCATGGCCAGATCAGGCTCAGATTAGTACAGGCCCTCGGCGACTAAATCACCAGACAACAAGCGATTTCCTTGTTGCTGTGGTTGGGTCGCTCTGTTCAGCTTTTGTCGGCTCAAAGTGCATTCCTGCTCACGTCATCGCAGTACGGGTCAGTGGAATGATATTTAAAAAGAGATGGTTGGTTGTGTGGTGAGATGAACTTGGTTAATCCACTTCAATAAAATGAATGTAATTGTGATTAATAAAATTGTAAACAACTTTTTTTTAAAAGTGATATCAATCAATTTTGGATTTATTTGATTACGAAATTCAAAGTGTTGGTAATCTCATTGGTTTTTAGAATGGCACAGCTCTTCAATCGGGTTTCAGTAATTTTTGTTCTTTGATTTCCGTTATTGATTGATGGTTCTCTAGCCTTTTTACTGATTTGAGTTTTCTTGTCTTCTATAATTCTCTTATATTCGACTTTAATGGTGTTCCTGTGTTGTATGATGAAACAAGTATCGGTTGTTGGTTGATGAGCATTCATGATGTTGAGTTATTCTGTTTTCTCTATAATTTCTTATGTATTAGTATGCATCTAAAAATATTTAGTATATTCATAGCTCATCTAATTTATTTCTTTCTGCTCAACTTTGTACTCTGCAAAATCAATTTTAAATTTCTATGAATGTGGATACTATGGAAATTTAAAAAAATTCAATACTATTTGTTATATGAATATAATGGACGATCAAGCATCGTTCCTTTTTCTGTAATTTCTATTTCCAAATGGTTTACTCAATGGTATTGTAAAATTATAATTTTGTCGTTTTTTGTATAAGAAACTCAAATCTTACCAGTACTATTTGTGTGCCTGCACTTGAATTTTTTTGTAAGAACATTGCGCACATTATGTGTGGTAGTATTTTTTAATTTGGCGGAAAATTAATAAATCAGAAGGTTGTCTATTAATCAGTTCGAATTCTATGAATGTGTCTGTGAAAGTACTCCCACAATGCCGATCTTTTTTCACTGGATTTAATATGATTTTGAATATATGAACATTAGTTTTAAAATGTTGGTATTGATGATTCAATTACATGATCTAATCTGTCGAATTTATATTTTTTCTTGGCGAAATTTATTCCTACTCAAAAACGAAAGGTCATTGAAAGGTTCCTTTCCTCTCACAGCCTCATTTTCTTGAATGTGTGTTCAATTACAACTGTAAACAGTCACGAGTTTCAACAATGTTTTCCTATATCATTAGCAGCACATTTGAAGGTCTTCAAATTTTCTTCATCGTTGAATGTATTCAAAATAATGTACACTGAAGATGTGTTCAGCTTCTCCTGCTACTGGTTGGTTGTAAATGGCTTTTTAATGCAGCAGCCTACTTAGCTGCTTCCTTTTTTTCTGTCGTCGTCAAAGCCTTTCACTGCTAGCGCTTATCGTCTCCTTTGAATCTGGCTGCATACATTTGAAGTCGTAGAAGGATCTATTTATGTACTGTCTATAGATTTATAATGTAGCCAATGTTTTGACCGTCATTTTCAACCTGTTTTTAGTTCGTCTCGTCACCTTTCTCTACTTTCTCGCTTCCGCACTCGCACTCACTCGCGTCCGCCGTTTCCCATTGGTAGCTTGGCACACTTCTCATGATGACTCATAAAAGCCACATCTCCAATGACTGTCTGAAAATTCTTCGCTACTTACCAAGGCCATATGATTTTTTTTTCTAATTTTCCTTTCACATCCTTTTCCACTTGTTCTTTTTTTCATTTTTTTTTTTTTGTATTCGACCAACATACTTGACATTTTTGAATGCTTGCCATATTCATGTACAGTAGCACTCCTACTTTTATCTGATTGGTTGAGGTTTTCATCCTTTGTAGGGGTTTGTTCTTGTCTTACATGCTGCAAATCTACGTTACTATCATTGAGCTACGTTATAAAAATTTAAGTACAAACCAAAAATTATAAATAAATCACAAATTTGTAATTCCGTACAGTAGCCTATTAATTACATATAAATATAATACCATAATATAATATATATGATACTGTAATATAATATATATAATACTGGTCGAACTAAATAGTCGGACCCGGATCACTCTCTCAAGTATTCAGGCAAAAGAACTAGAAAGAGGAAGTGAACATGAGGTGAATTCTTAAACTTTATTCAATTATAATGATTTCATTAATTATTATAATAAATAACTGTGAATTGTAGAAGTCATTCTGATTTTCTCCCATAACGCATAACTATTGATACAAATGCATAAATTATTGATACCAATTAACAAAAATTGAAACTTATTGAATCTCTTAATAAAACACCTGTGTTGAGTTTACTCTGAATACTCATATTTTCCGTCCTATAAGCTCTTCCTGACTACTGTCCTCACTTCTATGTGTCCGCGAACCAGGGGCGAACCCAGAAACATTTTTCTGAAGAGGATATCCCCCCTCCATGGGTTCGCCCCTGCCTTGAACTAAAGTGAAGAGTCTAATTTTGAATTTTGTGGTGTATTTTCAGCTTCCAGTATTATTACGGTGTATCACGATAACGTGAAAGAATTAATTTCTCTATTCTGACTTTTTAATACTTTTATTGTTTGCGATGTGCTAGAGTGACATAGCTCATCAAAAGCTGGCAGTTTGAGGTTGAGACACGCAATGTCTGTAACAGAAATCGAATTCTGTTTCCTGGGTTTTCCAGCCGCAAATTTATTATTTGGCTTTCTCTGTCAGATTGAGATGTCAGTGTCTGTCCAAATAAAGGATGAATTGTTTTCATTTCCGGATAGTTTTCAAAGGTTGTGGTCAGTGTTTTAATACATTCTTCAGATCTTCTATTAAATTCAAGAGAAAGATATAATATAATAGTTGTCAATTGCTTTTGAATATAGATTTGAATTTTTTTCATAGATTATTTAGCAAATGATTATTTCAAATAAATACTACCGTGCATGATTATTGGAAATATCCATAGAAAAATCTAACGAGTCCTCTAAATCTATTTTCAAGATTGCTCTCCTTGAAACAAAGTTGTTCTTCATTTTAATTTGAAAAAATGTTTGTACAGTACTTGTTTTGGCTGTTGAATACAATGCATAGTTGGCTATAATCTGTGACTGTCCTACTTAAGATCTGCATTGCTTTCATTTGTCCTAGAACTTGAATGCACAATAGATAACATTGCCATGTCCTTGAACTCTAATGATAATAGTTCCTGCAAAGTGTCATTTATGGGATAGCTTTCATCTATCAAAACTTGATTAACTCAATTGAAAAAAATTTGGAGATGTATATAAATATAAAAGATTTGTTCTAGATACATCAATATACTGTCATTAGGAAAAGGTAAAATAAAAATTAACTGGAAAAATAAATAAATAAAAATTTAGTTTCTATTAATCATAGTGCATGATAATGATGGATTGTAAAAAGACCCGCTCATCAATAATAATTATGGTTTATCTTTTCGCCCCCATAAGATTTTGCATAAATCAATACGTGAACTTAGTTCAATGTCCGTATTGATTAAATTTATTTGATTCACATTGAACTTGAAGATTTCTATGTTTAATGGAAGTAACTCTCATCAAGCCATGAAATGTTGAAAGTTGAGTTCACAAATCTAACAGAAGTCCATCTGTCCGCAGATATATCGCAGATAGAATATTGATAGATATCGCAGATAGATGTATCTCTGATAGCTCTGCACCTGTGATATCCTAGATCTCTCAGTACAATAACCATTCACAAGAAATTGCAAGAATTTCCAAGTCACGGAGCACGCTCCATAATTATAATTATTTAGACATTTAGACCATCCATTCCTTGTCCTCCCCTTTTTCTCCAATTCAATGTCATTTTTGTCACACTTCTTTCTCCCATTCTCATAGAAATACTGTATAGCATTTCAATTTATCAATGTGTCCTAGTTTCTATTAGACTCTGTCCCCATTTTTTCTAGGAAGTTAAGCTACAACGTTCCAGTTGGTAAAGCTTCAATAGTAAATCAATATTCACAGTTATTTTTCTACCAAGTAAGTTACTCTGAATTGACCTAATGAAATGCCTTTCACGGTTCTTTTATGATGTACAATTTGATAGCATCGTCTTATGCAATCCATCATAAGTAGAAAAATTTATTTCTTACATTTAAAATAAATGACTGCATCCTGCAGTGAAGTGAAACCAAAAAACTATTATTCTTTCCTTATTAGAGGAAGAAGTCATTCAAAAAATACATTGTTGCAGTATTATCTTTGATGGTGATCTTTGGTGGTTTTATCTCAAATAATGTCTTAACACTTTTACTTTCATGTATAATTGAAAATTTGATTTCCATCCTCGAATGCAATCTATTACCACAGATAACAGATAAGTATAGTTACTCTATGCTATTACTTTCTCCAGTACATGTTATCTTGATTGATCTTTTCTTTAGCGTTTAAATTTCAAGTCTCAATTCGAAAAATTCAAATATTTCAGTGAATACTGGTTCATCAGACCTTTTTAATTTTTTGTCAAGAAAGTGATACGTGACAATAGGTGATGGGTGGTTAACACTTATATGTATGAGCTAAGCCTGTAACGTGGTTAATTAATTTGAAAGCATCGTGTCAGCAACCTGCATGTTTGAAATAATTAAGCTAATTTTGACCTTGTTCTTGAGCCGTGAAAATGTATTACATCACAGGGAATTGTATGAATGATAAGTAATTCAAGTTGAGTAGCATGACATTGAACTTAATTTTAGAACGTCTCTATAATGCTTATAAAATATCAATAAAGCTGCGTTAATTCTATTGGATTCATTTGTTATTTTATTGAGGAGAAACATTGTTAACGTAGCTTCTTGCTTTTTTGGTTGCACCCTGTTTTTCTTTCATTCTTTTTCGTATCAACTAGAAAAGGAGGTAAACTATTTGAGAAAGAAGTAATTCAAAAAATAGTTCTTTTACAATAGTTCATTCACAAACTATTTGAGGAAGAAGTCATTCACAAAATACATTGTTGCAGTATTATCTTTGAAAGGAAATTCATTCCACGACTGATATGAATGAAACGAAGAGAGAAGATTATGAAAATTGAGTATAAAGCGGAAAAGTTACAGGAAACACGACTGGCACGTGTAAATCCAAGCTTCGATGAATAATACAAGATTATCTTGAAACCAAGAATATTTTTGTAGGAATTCTATTACATGCTTTTCACGTTATGTTTCACTGTAAACACTAAAATTTATATTTATATTTAGAGAATCTCTCCTATTCTGTGCTTCAACAAGGAATTTGTTGGTACATTAATCATCTTGTATACAGCTTGCTTTATCTCTGTTTATATCGGCTGCTTGCTTGTTTACACGATTGACTTGAATTTAGTGCTTTCAATTGAAGATGAAACACTGCATCTTTACCAATTGGCTCTTTTGTAACAGCTGCTCATTCTCCTCCAATTATCTCTATTATTATTTGTTGTTGGCCAATAATAACAGCCGACTGTGAAATTCGTTTCATTTAATGGCAGATGTTTCTATAGTTTTGAAGCTGGCAATTTCTTCCGATTATAGGCTGGAGTGAAGGTGAAAGACCTCGAAGTTCTGTCTTGAGACTGAAAGGTCTTGGCATGCTTTTGTAGTTACATTATGTAACGGTTGCATTTCAGGGTGTGGTTTTAGACCAAGTTCTGTACTTTCTACGTTGTCAAAAAAATATGGTAGAAATATTTTTCAGTGAAATACAAGTCGTTACTTTAATAGAAGAAATATTTTATCACAAAAGAAAACATTTCTACGTTATCAATAGAATATGCTAGAAATATTTATATTAGATTTTTGTTACTGAATTGTAGTAATATTATTATTGTGGTTGTTATTGGTGAACCCTATCGGTGAGCCATATCCATTTCATCTTTTTCTTATTGTAATGAAGCCTTATGGAGTAGGAATAATATCAAAACATAATACTCTATGACACTAGACCTTGAAAGTATCTCTTGTCTAATACAGAGTTTGAAATTGGAGCAATGTTTCAAAGAAAAAAAAAATCAAATTGGAGAAGGTGGAACAAATCTAAGTATTTTCAATTTAATCTTGTTAATTTCAAATTTCTTTCGTGTTTTAATTTTAATTTTTACAACGAACTTTAAATTTCCAATGTCAATCACATTTTACAATCCATTTTGCATGAACTCCTCTTGTATTCAGAAATTTTATTGTATAGGCTACAGCTACTTGTCTTTATTCGTGTTTTGTGGAGCATTGAAATTTCGAAGTGTAAAATTTTAGTGTGAAATTTTTGGTGAGATGAGGTGAATGAAGCATTGCTCATTGCTCTATTATAAAATTATCATTCCTGACATTTCACGGGTATGATTCTATTGTTGGCTGATTTTGTTCACTGACACCGTAACCTTGAGAGCGCTCACTAAGCAGAAACATAATAGTCATCTTGTCCTGTATGCGGAAGTCATTTTTCAATTATTTTTGATGAAGAATTGCAGAGAACTTCTTTATATTATCTAGCATCTCCTGCTCTTTATTTTTGTTTGTTGGTTCTAATTTTGTAGATTTTTGTAGATTTTCAAAGTTCTTTCCTAATTATTTTTTATGTTTTCAAAGTTTTTTTTTTCAAATTTCTGTCAGTTTTCTTGTTAATTTTCTGATTCATCTTTCTGTTATAAGTAAATACTTGCCAATGCTGGGTACGTGTCAGAACTTCTCTAGGAGGGTTCTACTTTTATAAATCACTTAATTTATCGCGTTCAATCTTCTTGAGTGATTTTTGATTAGTATTTAGTTGTTTTGTATTTATTGTTGTTCGGTATTTATTTGTTTTCTACTAATAATGTATTTGAATACTCCAAATATAATTCTAATCAATATTTTTCTATTCCAGGTAATTATGCAGTTTCTTGAAGCCAGAATATTGGGAATAATCCACTTGTAAGTAGTAAAATCTTATCAATAATAACCATAATTACCAACTTTTTGTAGTGGAATTCGAACTGCTTATTCTTCACAATGTATTCATTCACAATAATGATTTTGAAAGTATAATAACTCTCTGATTTGTTTTCACACTAGCAGAATGACTGTCGTTTAACTACATTACAAAATTTTCAAGATTGAATTTTTTTTAGATTGAATCGTTATTTTTTGAAGATTGAGCTTAACAGACCTTTGTGCAACTGGAACTTTAAGTTACAGTCGAGTGTTCTACCACAGACAATATTAACTATTAAGTAGTTTATTAATTGTCTAGGTCTACCTTCGTGTGTTCTACCTACAATTACTGAGTACTTGTTGTAGAAGTGCTCTTGTACTTGAAACTTCACCTGTCTCAAGCTTCATCGACTGTCTCACTTGATTTTATCCTTGTTTAACTTGAAGCATCAAGCAAACGTTACCTGATGACTTGTCATTCGTTCAAAGCGGTCTCGTTCAGCGTTCTTTGTTTCAACTCAGTTGTATGTAGCGATTTACAGTTGATGCTCGCTCGAGATAAGTTCAACGACTTGAAAAAGGTCAGATCAGTTGATGTTAATTTCCCCCTTTACTCCCTTACTTAGTCTCTGTCAACTTTGTTTTAGAATTGTACTGGTTTGCTTTTTCTCTTTCAATATTCTACTCTTCCTTTTTAGTTCTTATCTTCTCCTTTCCTTTTTCTCTTCTCTCCTCCTCCTCCTTCTCCTCTTCCTCCTCCTCCTCCTCATCCTCTCCTTCTCCTTCTCTTCTTCCTCCTATTCCTCTTCCTCTGCCACCTTCTTGTTCTTTACATCTTCACATTCTTTTTTGTTCTTTTCTACTCCTCCCTTTTATTCTTCTTTCTCCTCTTCCTCCTCCTTTCCTTCTCCACCTTCTCGTTCTTCCTTCTCTTCTTTTCTCTTCCTTCTACTTTCTTTCCTTTTACATTTTCTCCTCCATCTCTTCCGCCTATTGCTTTTCCTCCTCCTTCTCTTCTTTCTATTTCTCTTCGTCCTTCTTATCATGTTTATTTTCTCCCTTCCTGTCCTCGTCTCTTTTTTCTAATTTTTCTCCTCTACCTCATCCAGTATCTCCTCCTTGATCTTCTCGTTTTCTACTCTTTCTCCTTCTTGTTTTCCTTCCTTTCGCTTTCCGTCTTCTTCTCTTCCCTTCTCGTTCGTCCTTCTACTTTTCTTTCATCTATTCTTCCCTCTGTTTCTTCTCCTTCTCTTCCCTCTGGATCTTCTCATTCTTCTCTTCCTTTCAGCTCCTCATTTTTCTCCTCCTTTGTTTCTCCTGCTTCTTCTCCCTTATTTCTTCCTGTTCTTCTTCTTCTCCTACTACTCCTCCTTCTCATTCTCCTCCTCCTCCTTCTCCTTCTTCTTCCTCTCTGTCTCTGTATCTTCTCACTTCCCTTTCCCTCTCTCTTTCTTTTTCACCTTTAATTCCCTCCTACTCCTTCTTCTGTTCTTTTTCTGATGATTGTAACTGTCAGTCAAGTCATGCGTGAACCTATCTTCTTGACATTGTCTTCTGGGATTTATTATCAGTGTGATGAGCGAATTGCTAGAGGAAGTGGAATGAATTCTAACTGTAAATAAGCAGCACTTTGAAACGGCAAAGAAACAAAACCCTGCTGATCTGCAGGTACAGTACTTTCAATTGCGTGAAGGTTACCGTAATTGGAATGAGATAGTCATTCTTAAATTCAATTTTATTTCCATAAACAATTCAATGAACTTGATGTATTGAAGTTACAAATCCAAAAATATTCCTAGAATACAGAGTGAACAAATAGATTAATGTCAATTAAATATAACATTTCAATATTCATAACATGGAAAACACAGTGAAAACTTAATTTAGAATATTTCATTCATTAGTCTGATACTTATTCAATTCAATAGAATTGTACATTTGCATTACATTTGTGAAGTAATGTCTTGTAGATGTATGTAAATTTAAATAATACTTTTGCATGCCTTACTACAATATTTTAATATTTATCAATTTCGAAGTAGAGGGACTTTTTAAATGTTAGTTTTGTAATAAATTCTAACAGACATAGAACTCTCCTTTTCATTTTAGATTTATAGAGCTGAACCACAGAGAAGTAGAGCACTTCTCTTTGGCTGAACTTTAGATTTGCAGAAATCTTAATAATAGAGATGAAATACAAAGGGCCAGTTGCTCAAAAGTGGATTAAAATTAATCTTCAGGATTACTTGTTGGAATCAATAATGTTGATTGGAGGAAGAGCTTAACAGACCTCTAGGGAATTGGGACAAAGTACGTCAATAAATGTGGATGTTGTAAAAGAGCTCGTTCAATCATTCATTCGCATTCAAATACTCATTCATCCATTACTCAAAATCATTCTAATGATTCGCTACTGAACTTCTTTTTGCAAGCTGCCAGTTTTTCTTCTGTTTGAGAGTGATGCCCTTATGAGATCAAGGCTTGTGCATGGCAGTTGTTGTTGAAGAGTAGTTACTGGGTTATGTCATGATCGAAAATTTCAGATACAGTCACGATTATGTCCTATAGCATGATAAACTTTAGTTTCGTGTCCCCTTCTCTAGTTGAGCCCTAGACTGAAACTGTTCACGTGGCATGGTAATAGCATTTTGAATATGGCAACTAATCGATATTGGAAGCGTCTTTTGGGCTCATCTCACGCAGTTCGTGATAACAAAACGATTCCTGTAGTTTAACCACGATTACGTATTCCTCAGAGCCGGCTGGCGGTCATGAATATGGATGGGAACCTGCCCTCAGAGAATGACTTTCTGAATACTGAAGTAGGCAACAAAGGACGGATTGAGAAGATAACGTTTTTTTACTCAAATTTTGATGTCATATGGAGATTGATTAGATTTGATCATTTACTTGATTCATATAGATTACAAAGTACTGTTTTAACTAGACTGTGATGGTTGAAAATGAAAGTAATTAATAAAATTTGTAGAACGAATATTGATGTTGTGGAATCTTTCCGTAATAGAAAAAACTTTTTGAAATTGTCAAACACCACTTTTATTTTAATAAACCCTTTGTATTCATTAATAAACGCAATTTTGTTTTCTTCAAATTTGAGATTATTAACAGTACAGCTGAAGATGTGTTAAGAAAAACATGAAGCCATGGTCCTGGTGTAAACATTGTTTTAGTAAAATAAAAGTGGGGTTCGACAATTTCAAAAAGTTTTTTTCTGAAAGTAGGCTAAGTTACTTTATTTGATTGATTGAACAAAGCTTAAACAATGAAAACTTTTTTAATTTTTTTGATTTTATAGTTACTACACTGGATTTTGCAAGCGTATCATCTCCTATTTTCATATTACTCTCTTGGACAGAGAATCCAATTACATGAAGTGTAAAATCATGATCGCAAAAACCAAGTTAACTTAGTTCGGGTGTGTTGTGTCACGTCACAGTCGCCAGGTTATCAGTTTTTCAACTATTTTTTCATCTCACTGAGTTCAGTGGCCATTCCAAGTTGAACTGTGATAGGAATACAGCAGCCTCACAGTTTTCAACTGTCTAAATGCATGGAAAGAACAAATCAGGTCCCAACATTGCTGCTTGTAGTATTTTTTAGCACAACATCAGTGAGACGTGTCGGGTCTCTGTTATTCTGTTGTTGTTTCCTCGTTAAAAAATGTCTTTTGTGGAAAATTGTATAATCACTGGAAAAATAAACATTCCTGTGTCTTATATCATACTGTATAACCAGTGCATGCTATGCATCAAATCCCTACAGAATCTACATGACTAATTGTTGGGGAAAAAATCTGGTAACGGTCCATTAGCTGCAGAAATGGTGTATATATTATGTTTGATGTGTTGTGTAATAGGTGGATAAGGACTTTCAAATATTTTTCTTCAGAATTTCATGTTATGTAAATTATATATAGTAATATCCAATTCGTAGACTGCTTGGCATATGAGTACAATGGTTTAAAATCAATGTTTTACACTGGTGGCTTCAAATTGCAAATAGAGCATTAATTTTTTCTATTGAATGTGGTATTTTAGTAGACCGTTTTCTCACTTATCAATATTTTTTGAAATGATCGTATTATCGTATGGTCCAATGATCTTATGTGTATTAAATAATGAGACTTGAAATACAGTACAACTCGAAAGTTATTGAAAACTTTACCGGAAAAAAATGTGAATTACTTATTGGTTGAATTTATATCTTCAATGTAATTAGCTAATCCCTTATTTTCAAGAAAGATAAAAGTTTAAAAATAAAATTTTTAGAAAATCTTGAAATTGTGGTTCTTTAAATACAGTATTTCTTGAAAGCTGTTCTTTCCTTACCGGTGGTAATAGGGCAATGAAAGTTATTAAATCTGGGTTGAGTTTCAATAGACTATTTCAAGCTAAAACATTTGGTTAAAAGTTTCATTCATTCTCGCGTGACAACAAAACAAGTTTGCCAAAATATGAAAATGATCGATGATTTCTGACCTTGAATAATATTATGAACTCACTTGGATGACTGGTACGAATTGTTTCATTGTTTATTCTACGTTTCATTCATCTATATTCAGGGACATCGACAGAGAAAGTTGAAACGGGGCTAAGAGGTTGGACTTGTCGTTTGTCGTCAATGTAAATGAGTACTAGTTTTTAAGGTTGATGCTACAGGAAGAGAAGGTTATTGACTTGTCGGAAAAACTATGCGCGACAAACATTGACCAGTGACCGTGGAAGTGAATAGGAAGCGTTGAACCCAGCTGACTCACGCGTCTGTGACCGAAGAAGATTTAAATTTGTGCCTTATAATGCATATTAATGAATGGATACCTGTGTTATCACTGTCTGAGACTAGCAAATGATACGCTCATGTGCAGTGTCTATCAAAGAAAATAGAAGTAAAATTATTTTAAAGTAAAGTACATAAAGTACTGCTTACTTTTTCTTCTACACTTTCTGGTCTCTATACTTTGATTTAAACTGCTTTAGGACTGGCCTAGAGCGGTCCACCACTAAGGCTAGGCGTACACCGGTTAGTCAAGACAAGACAAGACGAGATTAGTCACAGTACTTCACATAGCTGCTTATGAAGCAACACACATCGATTAGTCATTGCATCAGTGTGTGCTGCTTCATAAGCAACTATGTGAATTACTGTGACTAAACGTGACTAATCTTGTCTTGACTAACCGGTGTACGCCTAGCCTAAGGTCAAGCGGGTCTCAACCCTAAAGCAGTTTTAATCAGAGTATGTATAGTCGTGGTCACGGCTGAGAGATTATTTGCTATTGACTGGTCTTGCTTGCCAACTGACTACTCAAATCATGCAGGGGAAGCGACCCTGACGCTTGCACTAGGCAACACTGGAAGCTGAACGTTGCCACTTTGTGCTTGGGAACGAGCGATTTTCGACCATTAGTCGAAATAATAATGTGAGAAGTTGGCAAGTGTTTGCTCTTATTATTTGTTGTGTATTTGTGCTCACTAACGTTTTAAATTCTATATTCAAGTCATAATATGGAAATTTCAGACATAAGTTATCAATTATCAGCCATTGTAAAATATTTCAACGTTGTGTCTCTGTCTGACCCTTTCGAAGAAACTTCTGGAGAATTCAAAACCCCATTCGATCTTTTCATAGTTTAGTAGTACTAGTTTAGTACATAGTTTTAGTTTTCATTGTTACTTCGTATTGTTACTTACTTAGTATTATTACTTCGGTTTTCAGCTCCTAATGTCTTTACCCTACTTGTATTCTTGATTGAATTAACTAGAGTTTTATTTAATTTTGAATCAAATTATTATTGCTACATGAAGCTAAAAATAATATCATTGATTTGGGATGACTGATGACAAAGGCAAACTAATTCTTAGAAATCAGCATACTTGTTAACGTTTAGTAAACTATTCACCTAACCTAACCTAATTCCCCATTTATATAACCTAACCAAACCGTTTCGAAGTAACCTAAGCTAGTCAACAATCTCAATCTCAACAGTAGAGTTGATTGACTAAAAAACCGTGGTCATAAAAATCAATTCGAGCCAAGTTGTATTGATGTACAATCAAATCAGTGTCAACTTACATTTCCTCTTTCTGTAATATTCTGACTCCATGACCAAATTTCAAAGAAACAACAACACCTTAACGATTCGCATGACCAATCTTGCAATCGGATGAGTCTTCTAGTGCTACTATTTGGAAGAACTACATTGAATAATAATAAAAATAGTGTGAAGTTTCCTGCAAAGTAGCAGGAGTAGAGGAGATGAGCTTGACTGGCCGTGCGCATCTGAATGTGGCCATTGAGCGTTGCGTCTGATGCGCCAAGTGCAAGGACGGTACCACCAAGGACCTTCCTTCCTCGCTCTTTCTCTTTTTCTTCTTTTCTTCTTCTTCTTCTTCTTCTTCTTCTTCTTCTTCTTCTTCTTCTTCTTCTTCTTCTTCTTCTTCTTTTCTTCTTCTTCTTCTTCTTCTTCTTCTTCTTCTTCTTCTTCTACTGCTTCTACTTCCTCTTCTTCTTCTTCTTCTTCTTCTCCTCCTCCTTCTCCACCAACTCCACCTCCTCCTCCACCACCCTTTTTTCGTCTTCTTTTCTTGGTTTTTTCTTCTTTTCGTTTTTCCTTCTTTCTTCTTTATCTTTTTCTTCTTCTCTCTTCATCCTTCTTATCCTTTCTCCTCCTCCCATTCTTCTTGTTCACCGCCTCATCTTCTTTTCATCATCATCATCATCATCATCATCATCATCATCATCATCATCATCATCATCATCGTCTTTTCTTTTTGTATTGTAATTTTTCTCCCTCCTTCTTCTTATTCTTTCCTTCTTTTTCTTTTCTCTTTTTGCTTCTTCTCTTTTCTTATCTTTTACTATCATCTTTCTTTCTTATCTTCTCCTTCTACTCTTTCTTCTTCTCCTTCAACCGTTCTTCCTCTTCTTCTTCTCCTTCCCTTCTTCCTTTTTTTCTTCTTCTATCTCTTTTCTCCTCCTTATTCTTTCTTTCCCTTTCTTCTCCTTCTACTCCTCCTCCTTCTTCTTCTTCTTCTTCTTCATCCGTTCTTACTCTTCTACTTCTTCTCCTTCCCTTCTTTCTTTATTTCTTCTTATTTCTTTTCCTTCTTATCTTTTTCTTCTTCTTCTTCTTCTTCTTCTTCTTCTTCTTCTTCTTCTTCTTCTTCTTCACCCGTTCTTACTCTTCTACTTCTCCTTCCCTTCTTTTACTTCTTCTCCACTCGTCTTCTTTTCTTTCTTTTTTTTTGCTTCTTCAACCCCCCCTCAACCACTTCCGGCGGTATGACATGGGTCTTCCGGTTGATGTAAACAATACGACACACGATGCTTCAGTCTCCTTGTACTCTAGTGTTAGCTCTCAAACTGCAGTAGGAAATTGGCAAAAGGCTTCTTGAAGGACGTGAATGCAAATTATGGATGTTGGAATATCGAAAGTTTTGTCAAGAAAATCACTGTGTTGATTATTCCTCAAAGACTTTATTTGATGTGATCCTTTTTTCCATGAAGTTGTAAGGAATTGGGAGAATAGGAGATTATATGGAAAAGTGGAGAAATATTAATGAAGGAAATGAAGAGATTTGAAAAAAATACGACTTGCACATCGCAAATCGTTGACATAATAGAATATTGCCAAATTGAATTTTCAGAGGATTTTTTACAATACAGTATATTGGATTTTTTACAATATATTGTATTGTTGAATATATTCCATAATTGTTGTTGGTATATTGTTTATTACAGCAAATAATGGAATGAGTTGAAATTTTCACTACCACTGATGTTGCCACTACAAAAAACGTTGCAGGACACTTTTTATAAGAAGATGAAGGAAATCGAAGGCAAATTGATTTTATTCTAACGCCCAGTTGCAAAAAATCTCATTGAATTCAATCGCTATTAAATAACGTCATTTTATTAATGTCAGAATCAGATTCGTTCATTGGTTCTCGTAGCACAAGTAGTGGACCCGTTAGATGACGTAATTTTACGGCGGTTAAAGTCAATTAGATTCTCGTACAAGTGGCCGATAATGTTTTAGTTGGAATAATATTCCGAAACATAATATTGGCAATGGAATAGAATAGAATGACTGCCTTCATTTTTTACCTGGGAGGGCGAAGTTAGGGCGCAGTCGGCCCTCTAACGACGGAATATCCTCTTGATGGAATAACGAATAATGGAATGTGTAAGAAATTAAATGAATGAAGAAAGTTGAAGGATGTCAATGCATATTGATGTCAGTATTTTGAAACGATTGCTTCCTGTAGTATAGGCTACAGTATTAAACTAGATTCTGATTGGAGTTTTAGGTGATTTCGCAGGAAGCTGAATTAGAATGTCGGAATCCGAATCCTTGAGATTATTGTGAAAATACCTGCGGTTTGTATTTCCCGCAGTTCATTCATGGGGAAGCTACGTTACATTTGCAATGAAGGACACCATTCACCAATTGAATTCATTTTTGAGTATTGTTGCGTGTTTTCCAAAACTAGTACCTGACGAATCAATGCTTAATACATGAGATTTGGGATATCAGTTACACCATTGGAAACTTTCATCTCCTGTAGAATCTGAAAAGTAGGCCTATGAATCCCTGCAGATCATTGAATGAAGCCTCCATGTGGCTGGTTCCATCTGCTTTTAATTCATTGATGTCAAACTATGGGGAATCTCTACTACATGAAGGACAGGTTTTCTATTATACTTGAAAACTAGTGCTTGACGAATTATTGCACCATGTGGCTGAATTGTTTATAATTGAAGCATGAGGTTGAATCACAGATTTTTCGAAGCTATCCATCCATGTTGTCCTCTTATGAAGGATATGAATTTAGATTGCATTCAACGAAATTGTATAGGCTACTGTGTTTGCCTTGGGAGTAATTTGTATTGAGTTTTTCAGAGTAAGTTACTCAAGCTATTTATTCATGTCAGTACAGGCACAGAGGAGAGAGAATACCTTCTCCTCTGTGGTACAGGATATATAAAATTCAATTTCAATTCAATTTATTAATGTCAACCAAAGATACAATAATATTCATACTTACAAACATAAAATACAAATGCCTTATAAAATAATGAATATTTACATAAAACATCATAATATACTAAATAATTGTTGCATCCCTCTTTAACCGAAATATTGCGAATAAATGCATGTAATATTCATTTAGGATTGTGAAAATTTCAGTATTTGTATCTATTCAATCTTTAATCTACAGGCAAACGCAGGATACATCTGAAGAGTGTGTTTGAGGTTTGTAAATCCTGTGCTAAAAAAGTTTGAAATCAGAGTTGAGACACAGATATTGGAGTCTATTTTAGTTGGTTGCTGTAGAAACATGCAGCGAAAATTGTTGGCCATCACGCTAGCCTCAACTAACTAGCCTGAAGGCAACCTTATAGCCTTCAATAAAATGCTAGGCTAGCCTTGTAAAGCGGTGAATTACCAGACTTTTGTTCTGTACTTGTACCAAAACACATTTTCAAAGTGATCAATTCCCATTAATCTTTTTAACTATAATGCGTAATTCAATTATAATTATTTTGTGCGGACCCATTGATTTTAACTAATGATGTTGATAATACCGGTTCTAGTTACAAAGCAGTACAATGAATAATCTTAAATATAAACTGATAGATTTTGTCTTTGGGTTGAGCTAGGACTGCTAGGATACTAAAATTCAAAATTAATTTATTTGAAAAATACAGTTTAGTAGATAATATGGGAAATTATTCTATGAATATTCTTCAGTTACCATGAAGTCAAGTGCAAATACCTTGATTTTTTAAGTACCATTGTATTGTCTGAATATTCAGGAAGGGATTGCTGGCCAGGGATTACAAGATCATGTAGAAAGTACGCGTACTTCAAAAATTGTCTACTTCAGCAAATTATAATGTTCAAATTTCTATATAAAGGGAAGTGGAAGTCTAATCTTATCAATGGATCGAATTTGTGAACATTATTGTCCAAACCCCGAAACGTATACTATTAATTTTAGTCTATACTATCTACAATAGCAGGATAGAATCTTAATTTACTAGAAACAACTTATTTACTAGAAACAACTCGTTATTCTTGCCTGTTTAAATGAGTTATTCTTAGTTTAAATTAAGGTCAATAGCTCACTATCAATTGCCATTGAAATTAGTCCAATGATTATTTTATCAGACTAATGCATTATTCCAGAATGGGATTTCCCCCAAATTGATTTAATCATGCAGAGAAAGCGAAATTTGGAATAGTGTTCTAATTTATGAAATTACTAAAATTGCTTCCTTTCGGAAAAGAGTGCTTTGGCTGCATCCCATTTTCGCCTTCATAGGAAATAACTGTTATTCATTTTCAACATGGAACCAACTTCCCATCACACAAATAACAATAAAATTCATGAATATAGTCGCCAAGTAATTTCTGAACAAAAACTTTCTCAAAAGTGAAAGGTTATTGCGAGTTGATTGGGAGTCGGTCGATTTCAATTATCTCAATTATTACTGTAATCCCAGTTATCCCAGTTTCTATTTTAGTACTCAATAAGGTTCATGAATGAACTCCTCAATATTTTATGCTCATCAGTTTTTCAAGTTATCATGAAAAGCAGAGTGATTGTGGTTTCAGGTCCAGACTTACAATTGTATATAGTTCATTACTTACTTTACAATGAAGTTGAATGATCTCATTCCCTTACAATTGTCAGTGAAATATGACTGTAAATCGTCTTATGGTTGTAAGCTTCAGCTGGTTCAATTTTTCAAAGCAACCTGAATTGAAAATGAATTAGGCTATTGTGATTACAACTCATTATACTGTCTATATCAATGTTCAAAGTGCAAATAAAATGAAAATGAAGAAAGTGTCCTGTATCAGACGTAGGTAGGACTAGATTTGCAACCGTTTAGGCTACAATAAAATGAAAATACTGTTTCATCCACTTTACAATACTGTTTCAACATTTCTGCATCATAGTCTATGAATGAATTCGTGTACACTGAAAACTATCATGAGGTAATTTAATGTCAGACCAGCTGCCTTTGCAGAATAAGAAAGCTATCTGCTATCCTTATTCTGTTTAGAAGTATAGTACTTAATCCGAGCAGTCCCACTTCAGTAACCTATTTAAAATACCTAATCATTACTATTGAATGGGGCCAGTGACTTCGATCTTCATTTTCTTTGGTTTTGTGGATTGAATGATTTTTAACAAAGTCCTTCGTTGATCGGCAAGTATTACATATTTACAGTTTGTAAATTCTACTACTCATCTCTCTCTCTCACTCACTCTCTCTCTCTCTTTATCCACTTTCAACAATTTGTTAAAAAAATCGGGACGACCACTTTCTCTATTTATTTCTGGAAATTGCTGCCAATTTACTTCTGAGAAAATATTGAACTTGAATGTAATTTTTAAAAACAAGCAATCTTAGAAAACTAGCTGTTAGTTTGTGGTATTTGTGGTGGATAAAATGAGTTTCTCTCTCAAATTATCTAGGATTGTGAAACGTTCAAGACCTTTTTCAATTTATTAGAATACAAGTTAGTATGTGTTCTGTTTCACAAAAGGATAGTAAAGGAAGTATTAGTATAATTTTTCTTCAAAATCGAGTGGTTTGTATGTTTTTAAATTACCGTGATTTATACTTTATGTAATTCTAGAAAGGTTATGAAATGTATGTCAAAACTGGAATTTTATTTCTATTACGGCTTTGTCTATCTTTCGTTTACAAGCCATAAATAAGTTTATGATCGTTTTGGAAAGAAAACTGTTATCTTAATTAGGTGACTCACACTGTTATCATTATTGGAGTTCAGTGTTGGATTCGACAGTCGAATGATTTTAGCTTCTCGATCAAAATAAGCGTGAGAAAGAGTAATAAGCGTAAAGAGTATATTCAGAGTTATAAGCTCAGATTTTCGCGCTAGTGTTTCCAAACATAGCTTTTTCAAAATTGGTTTTCAACTGTGTTTCTCTGTCAAAAATTGAACTTAGTTGGTTGCAGAAATTTAGGGCTGTCTCAAAATATTTTCATTACAAAGTGGCCTTTATTGAGATGTGATCTATTGAGATCACATGAAATAACATTTGAGTACCATTACCTAAAATAAAATTGAGCTGTACCAACTACAAATACAATTGAAAATTCTGTGTTAGTAATTGTTTTGCAAAAAATCCTACTTACAATTCACTAATGAAAAAGTAATAGATATGAAATATTCTGCAATTCTCAATTCTTCTTGAATTTATTGATTCTTGGAATATAAGTTTTCTGAATGTTTTCAACTTGATTCATCATCTCAACTTATTGAGTTGTTTTCACTTGCCTGTACAGTGTCAAGGAAAAACGTTTGATCAATAAATAACAAGTGTGGGGATTAGTGAGGAAATAAGTGAATGAATCCACAAAGTGAGTTTACAAGTGAGTGAAAAAACGACTACAAAATAGCACAAGCTCTAGTATGAAATAATAATTTTCTTATAAATAGTAAATGAGTGAATAAGTGAGGAAAAACTATTTCCTCATAAATTTCATATTTTCTGAAAAATATTTACAGATTAAATTTCTGTTCTGTTATTCCTCGATTATACTCATAATTTTAACGGTCTGAACTGGCAGTTATTTCTCGTTTTCCGGGAAGATTCAAAACTGTTTCTACAGTTGAAACGAATCATTTGTGATTTCACCCTGTGCATAATTTCCTGAGAGAGTAATTTCTCTTCAGTTGCGGTCCTTTATCTTACTTTTCTAGGACTAATAGCCCGTTGTCTGCAGTGAGATTCTAGTTGGGTTTTCTCCATTGCTGTTAGTGACCGTTGGATACTAACTGGGTTAAATGGCTCCAACCCAGTTTCCACACAGCAAATTATAAATTATCCACCTCTCATGTTGGAGGACCTCTAGCATTGAGTTATCTTTTAAACTTGGACTGGTCTGCTGTTTTGAGGAGAGGTCAATTTGGAAAGTCAATTAAGTGAAGTCA
Organism: Laodelphax striatellus; assembly: GCA_017141395.1. NCBI lineage: Eukaryota > Metazoa > Arthropoda > Insecta > Hemiptera > Delphacidae > Laodelphax > Laodelphax striatellus. The sequence goes on along the minus strand of CM029538.1, from coordinate 18,185,725 downwards.
TCTTCTTCTGCTGTAATCCACCTTGCTTCTGTCCGCCATTTTATTCTGTTGTTTTGGACCGGAATGCGGTCTGAAGGAGGTGAATAAGGAAACTGAGAGATCCTCTTTCTTATCCAATTCTTCTTAATTTATTACTTGACTGCGTTTTAATTGTTTCATTTCTTTCTTGTAATTGTTTGTTTCTAATTCGTTTCAAACGTGATTTCACTGAATCATTTTAGGACAAAAAGTAGTAATTACTTCAATCTTATTTTGTAAAAGTTATTTTGTTCTTACACTAAAAGTCATTTAGTGTAATAAATTGTTCTAGATCTAGAGCTATAAAACGCTTTATAAAAAGTTTCAAAATGCTGTATGAAAGTTTCTTCTGTTATGAGTTATGAGTTAATCAATTTTTATACACAATTCTATATCAATCTGAAGGATGTTTGAAAAAGATCTATTACATTTTATGGCATTTGAAATTAATCTTGGGCCCCATGATTGACATTTCAAACTGCAAGCGGTCCTTATGAACCGCTTAGACATTAGATGTTCTTTTCCTCGAAACAATTTTTTCCACATAATATTGCGATTTGCAGTCTAAATTAGTTTTTAATCAAACTATTCAATCATATTTCACCATTTCTCATTGAACTTATGAAAACCTCTATGTTTCCAAATTGATTGGGAACATTGGCATCTTTTTTATATGATGCAACATTTATTTAGCGGCCCTCATGAAGCCTGTATCAAGGCTTCAAATAGAAGAAAAGGAGTCTCAACCATTATAATTTCTTCAATAATTTTAAATCTTTCCTAATACCTTTTCATGAAAATGGTATGAAGTTGTTGAATTAAAATCTATTCCCACTCCACAACCTTTCAACAAATATGTTTGCTTTGCATTAGATTAAAATTGAAAGTTATCAGATTAGGTAGTACCTATGTAATTGTGATTTTTACCAATTGAGTGAACATAACAACCAATTAGTGCAGTGATTGTGCCGAGCATTACGCACGTTGTACAACGCTGACCAGTCGAAAGTGAAACCAAACCAAGCAGTCTGTCAGTAAATGCATTAGTCACGAAATTAGCTTTTCCAATTTTATTCTAGTAACCTGTCAGGCTCGCAATGCATACTACGCTGTACTATGTTCTGCTGTACTATGTCCAACAATCGTGAAAATACTATCGACAGTGCAGCTGTAAAGCATTATTAACGTGACGTGTATTACCCAACCTGGTTTCTTCGCTATTTTTTTTTCACTCTCACCTACTAGTCAAGTATAATAATAAGGCATTTGAGTTGCAGTGTACGCTATTTGCATAATATCGGCCATATCGTGTGTCCTAGTTTCTTTGTGTTGTACTGGATATTGAGAGCAAATTTCAGCATTCTATATTCTTCTTCAACAATGATTGTTTTTAAATTGTTTTCCCTTCTGCATTAGCTTTGCAATAAAATTGCCATTGAAATTGGTGTACTTTTCATTTTTCCATCATTTCCTAAACCTGAGGTTTTATTCATATTGATAGTTAGGATAGTTCCTAATGATATGATTCATAGGAACAAAAGATCAGCACAAAAAAATGAATAGGAGCAAATACCTAGTATTTTTTGTTTAGTGAATCAATTAAAATTGAAACTTATCAGATTAGGTAATAATTAAAATTTTCACCAAATGAAAGTTATCAAATCAGGTAGTAAGCCCTTTTCGTACCCCGTATCTTTGTATGTATTACTGTATATACAGTATATTTGTAGATTCTTTGTAGAATGTATATTTGTAAATATAAATTTGTAGAACTTCTATATTGTAATTGTAGAATGTATTATGTATATTCTATGTATTTGTAGATTCAGTTCAGAATGGAGTACCATTGTCATATTAGTCTCTAATATCGTTGATTTTTCATTGAGTATTGAAGTAAATAAATCGATTTTAATATAATACTGTAGAATAGTATAATAAATTAACAAAATTTAGTTCTAGTTTGTGTGATAAAGAAATTCCCATGCAATAGTTTTTATTACATGTTAATTTTCAATAATTATTCTTGTTAATCTAGTTATTTAATCAAATGAAATTCAAAGTATAGGATTTATCAATCTCAGATAGATTTTTTCTTAAAAAGGAAGTGGCCATTCAAATGAGCATATCATACTTTTTAAATTGTTAGATTCTGTATCTTTATATTATCCAAATTTCGAAAATGAATTTTATGGTTTTCATTATAAAGATTGCCTATGAGACACTTGGACTGGGTCACTTGGACTTGAACTCATTTGAGTCATTTGAGTTGAAAACAAAAGTCACTAGAAATTTAAATTTGGCAGAATAGATACCGTAATAGTTCTTTGTGCAAAAACAAGTTGATATTTGAATATTCATTGAGTAATTTTTAAGCTTTAAAGCCGTGTCATTGTTTTATCTGGAAGGTCAAGGTTTTTCAATTGAAAGCGTGTGCTTTCTCTTCCTTGTTAAAATGAATAATAATGAACATTAGCTCATTTTATTCACTTTCAAATTGAATTTGTAATCATATTGCATCATTAGACAGTTTTTACTTTGTCTTTTCTCTGAATTAGTTGTGAATTTCATCGCCTCTAGAAATCAAACTAACTTGATGACCTGATTCAGTTCCATTCATTGTGTTGTATTTTACTCTTATAGAATAAATTGTGTTTTCCAATAATTGTGGTTTTGAAAACATTCACTTTGCAAGAAAATGTAGTGCTCACTTGAAGCTTGAAGTCTGAATCGGTTCTGAAATAACAATATTTTCTATGTTATCATGAATATTATGATCCCTAGTAAAAAATTGGAAAATTATTTATAGAAAAGTATAAAAAATTGAAGGGACTGGAAGATACAAGACTGAAAATAAGAATTTCATCATCTTTGAATGTTTTCAATCGTAATGTTTGAATGTAAATATCTTAGAATTAGCTTTAAATGAAATGTTATGAAAGTTTTATGATAGTTAAAAAAATGAACATGTTGGTTTTTTTAGGAGGGCATCAAATTCTTGAATCAATTCTTAATTGAAAGACTTTCATAGCATGCAGTGCATTCAATTGAAATCTTTCGCTGTACTCTACGAAAACTTTAATAAGATAGTGCAAATCATATATATATATTATACAGGTATAAACTGGCTACCTGTTTCTTACTTTAGCTTTAGAACTTCAGTTCTACTTCTCTATTGCAACGAAGGAACGCGTTTTTGTGTCTCGAAATTCAAACTCTCCAAATATTGTGAACATGATCTCCAAGTTTGTTGTTTATTGAGCTTGGAAAAAACTAGAGTACTGTGAACCGAGATTGAAGGACACTGTGAAGTACCTTGCAGAGTACTTCGTGAAGTGCCCTTTTTCAATGAAACCTGAATTCTGTGCTCTACCTATTCTCTTGCTTGAAAGTAGAGACTTTGTAACATTCTAGAGATCTGAACGATAATCAAGAACAGTTAATAAGAATTTCTTTTTTTTATAGAGCATTCAAATTCAAAACAATTTTTTTTCGCCATAAAAACAGTGTAATTGAAATTCTGAATAAAATTTAGAATAGTTTATAATCATAGAGAAAGCATGTATTCTTGAAGTATTCTTTCTCTATTGTTGAATGAAGTTCAACTATAACCGATTGCGGGATACTTTGTGTTTAAATACGAATTTAAATTTGATTTTTCTTTTAATTGGGAAAGGGACAGTTTTGGACGTGAGTCTGTTGGACCTGCCATTCAATATTATTTGTACATTATTGAATAACAAATAATTCTTTAGATTTTAATTACAGAAATCCTTAGTAAAAAGTATATTGCTCACTGCTAAGCTCAATGTTACTATATATTTTTTTTATTCATGGTAGTAATTTTTGGCCAGAGAACAAATTTTATTTGTGGGCCTATTTTCTTTGTTGACATTTTCCAATTAGAAAGGCAGACTTGGGTGAAGTACAAATAAACCGGTCTCAAATCTATGCCAGAACTTGATTCAGAGTTCATTGTAAAAGGTCTGCTAGTAAAATTGTATGGTGCTTGGTGCTTGTTACCAGTCATTTAGCATTAGCAGCTAAGCTTAGAAAACCAGTTACTCGTAACTATTGTCGCTGAAATAGACGATAGAATCAAGTTTGTCAAGAGGGCTGCTGTTTTTCTATCTAGAAACGGTACCGTGCTTGTAGATCTTTGTGAAGCATTCACAAGTACCTTTTCATCATTATTTCTGCTTTTTTAAAAGAGATTGTATTTTCTTGGAAAGATGAAGACTCCAACATAACTGGAATGTGTTGTTTTTATGAAAAGAAATTTCCTCTTTTTACTGTTGAAAGCAAACGGTTCTATAAATTAACCATCTACCATCCAGGTAGCCAACTAGCGGTGCGGTCTCAGTTTGAAACATAATTATTCTTTTCCAAAATACAAATTTAACCGTGGACCACTAATCTTTCTTTTGACGCAAACTACATTCAATTGGCCTAATATTAAGCTGGGTTTACACCAAAGTCAGTGACAAAACTGTCAATGACATTTGTCAACGACATACTTGTCACAAAAAAATGTCATTGACAAAAGTCGCAGTTTGGTGTAAACGATTTCGTTGAAAACTGTGACAAAAGTCACTGTGACAAAAGTCGCAGTTTGATGTAAATGCTTTTGTCAATGACATATTGTATCTCACATCCTGTCCGCAATGCTACGCCACCAGAAGCAAGCAAGCAAGAGGCTTTTGTCGCAGACAAATGTCACAGCGGCGTTTACATATACTGCGAAATTGTGACTGTGACATTTGTCAACGACAGTCCTTTGATCTTACCGACTCTCGATGGGAAACTTGTGACATTGTCACAAACACAGATTTTCTGTCGTTGACAATTGTCATTGACTAAATGTCGCAAGAAATTTTAGCGTTTTTTAAAACGGTATAAATGTGTTTTCTGCAGAAATGTGTCAACGACATTTGGTGTAAACCCAGCTTTAGTTTTGCAAAACTCTTTTAATGTATAGATAAAATTTGATTTTAGTAATGGATTATATTTTTTGTTTTGTTTGCAGGGTTCATCTACCTGAACAGCCAGAACCAGTTGAAGGTGGCCGATCTGCAGACGGAGTGGCGCGCGTTCGTGTCGCACTACGGCGTGATGCTGTGCGTGATCGGCGCCGCCTGCCTGTTTGTGGTGGTGATGCCCGTGGCCGGGCTGCTGTTCTGCTGCTGCCGGTGTGCGGGTCGGTGCGGCGCCCGCACCCAGCCCTTCGACAAACGCTACGATCCCTGCAAGCGGCACACCATCGGATTCCTCCTGTCTGGCGTCACTATACTCATTATGTGAGTGCTTTTGCTTAACGGAATTGGATAGGATAGGATGGAATAGAATTTCAAAATTCAAATTCAAATTCAAATTTTTTTCCTTTTTGCCACAATACAAAATCTATATTAATAAAAGAGAGTTGGTGTCTGTACGCTCGCTTATAACTGGAGAACGGCTGAACCGATTTAGATGATTTTGGATTCGTTTGAATTGTTAAAGCACTGGTTAACATAATATGTATTAAAATATAAGAAAATCCCTTTATAATTAATAAATAATTAGTAAATTAATGACCTAACCTATCAAACACGACATCCATTTTGATCCAGTCCAAACAATAATGCTCCTATGAAATCGATGTGCAGTTGAAGATGCTACTATATAGGTCTTCCTATAGGTCTTCCCAAAGACGACCGCGGTGGTGTGATGGATAGCGACTCTGCCTTCCACGCAGACTTCTCGGGTTCGATTCCGAGACGGGTGGAATTTTTTTGGCAACTTTCAGCATTGATTAATATTATTATTATCCACTCGCTTTATAAAATATATTGCAGATTTCTTTTAATTTTCCATCAATAAAGCGAGTGGATATAGATATTTTTACTTCGTGACATTTTTTCGTGGGGGGGGGGTGATATGAAGGGGAGACATTTGGGGGGAAGAGGTGGGTGACATGAAGGGGGTTATTTGAGGGTGACATGAAGGGGGTTATTTGAGGGTGACATGAAGGGGGACATTTGGGGGGTGACATTTTTGGGGGGTTACATGAAGGGGGCCAATTGGAGAAAGAGGGGGGGGGTGAAATTTGGTGGGAAAGAGGGGGTTGACATGAAGGGGGATTTGTGGGGGAATGAAGGGGGACAGGACATTTGGGGGATGACATTTTTTGGGGGTGACATGGAGGGGGAACATTTGTGGGGAGAAGAGGGGGGAACATTTGGGGGGGGGAAGGGTGATACGAAGTTCGCCGGGACAGCTAGTACAAAATAAATTAAATCTTACTAACATTTTAAACAAAATCAGGAAAAAACCTGCAAAGGCATAAGCCTGAGCGCAGGTAAGCTAAACAAAAACTTTCTAAATTAGGCAAAGCTTACACGAATAATAATAATAATTCATTATACTGTAATAGAGTAGAGAGAGAATAGAATAGAATTGAATTGAATAGAATAGAATAGAATAGAATAGAATAGAATAGAACAGAATAGAATAGAATAGAATAGAACAGAATAGAATAGAACAGAATAGAATGAACAGAACAGAATAGAATGAATGAGAATAGAATAGAACAGATGAACAGAATAGAATAGAATAGAATAGAATAGAATGAGATAGAGTGAGTAGAGCAGAGTAAGAGTGAGTGGGGTAAGTGACAGGTGACAGGTATGAGTAGAGCAGAGCAGGGTGAGTGGAGGTGGAGCAGAGTGAGCAGGGGTGGGGTAGAGTGATAAACAGAGTAGAGAGAGTGGAGTAGTGGGGTGACAGAGCAGAGTGAGTAGGGGTGGAGTAGAGCAGGGAGTAGAGTAGAGTAGAGAGAGAGCAGAGTGAGTGATTAAGAGCAGAGCAGAGCAGAGTAGAGTAGAGTAGAGCAGAGTAGAGTAGAGTAGAGAGTAGAAGGAGCAGAGTAGACAAAGAACCTTCGCGCATTGTATCACTGTAGTGATACAGTATCACTACTCGAGTGAGTGAGATAAACTGCTGCATTGCATAACGTGCGCTCTCTCTGAGCAGGAGAGTTCTTATTTCGAAGGCTCTTTTGCCTGTGGTCGGATTGCAGAATAGAATAGAATAGGATATAATAATATATATTTCCCACCACTCGATCAGAAAGCTACTCATTATTAAACTGGGAACAGTGTGCAAAGTAGCTCATTCCCGCACGCCGTGTGCAAAGTACTCACTTTGCGCACGGCTCACTTTGCGCACGGCTCTAGTCGATAACATTGATATAAGTATCGATTCTCGATTCACCATCTAAAACAAACGTGAATTTTTTCGTGATCTCAATGTTTCATATCGAGAGTCGAATAGTCGAGTATCGAGTTGAAACCATAACCTTACTTTTAAATTATCTAACAGCTGTTTTTCAAATTCCATTGATATTGCTTAAGAGACTCAATATTAATGTAATTATAATAATGATAATGAAGAATAAAAATGTTGTTTTAGGAGTTTTACAAATGTGTTAATAAAGTTATGATTGTTGAGTAAGTCCTATTTTTCATTTTAATTAGTTGCTATTTTCACTATTCGCCCTACGCAGCAGTCGATGGCTTTGGCATCTCAGTCATATCAACAACAGCTGTTTTTTAAACTTCCAAGTTCATTCGCATCAATGAACAAATATAACCTAACTTTCAATATGAGTAACAGCTCCTTTTCAAGATGCAATTGTCATTGTCTTGGAATATTTGAATATCACTGCATAAATATTTATTATCACATATTTATATGTTCTCAATAATAACTAGAGTGGTGGGAAAAATCTTGTGTGTAACTAGTGTGCAAAAGTTCATTACCAAACACGATAGAATGGCCGAACTCAGCTGCGCTTCGGTCGGCCATCTTCTATCTGGTTTGGTAATGACCCACTTTGCACACATGTTACACAAATAGCTATTATTTATTTTGCCAAAAACTTTAAATTATACTTTATTATGTATAGATACTCACTTGTTAGTTATTATGTTGATACTTATTATGTGTTTATGGAAGGAAATTGGATATTGCATCTATTCAGTTGCTGTTAAATAATAATAATTAATTGAACGAAATTCCTAATTAATGCCATATAATATTCTGAAGACTTCTGCTACTGTAAATATGATTTTTGGAATAAATAAATCAATATCGACAGCAGAGCAATAGCCAGTAAGGAAATTCGATGAACGCTGCTGCACAAAAAACTTTTCTCCGGGCGGGAATCGAACCCAGCACCTCTGCCCTCTGGCTTGCTGGACCAACGCCTTAGCCACTTGACCACAGGAGATCCAATTCAGCCATATATTTTGTTCAATTTATTATTGTTATGTGTTTATTCAATTGTTCTTATGTTATTACTGTTACTGTTAACTGAACTTATTTACTTGGGTGTTTAATCCAAACTCATTTTGGTTTTCTTAACTCATTTCGATTAATTTATTAATCGAATAATACAATACTACAATATACTTCACAAGATATACTTCAATAATACTCACAATTATATACTCACAATAACACTTCATAAGACAAGAAATGGACCAGTACAAAATAGATTCATGGTTGGGTGATTGCCAGTGATTACTTTCACGTTTCTTTATTGACTTGTTTGAAGTACACCTACCGTTTCAATTACAATTCATCAGTTCCTTATTAAAAAACTGAAATTAACATTATGACGCTGAACTTTGAACATTTAAAAAATTGAAATGCCATAATTTTTCTTTGTCATATTTTTTATCTTTTTGGGAATTTTGGTCTTGATTAGATTCATTAAGTTTCTGAAACGAAAATTCCTTTTTCCAGGTTTGGTGTTGTGTGCGCGTTTGTCACCAATGAGTACTTGGAGGAAGGTGCTCAGAATTTACCAGAGAATATACGGACTTCTTTGAGAGATACGGAGTTGTATCTCAACAACACTAAATTGGTGAGTCCTATGATTTGATTTTTTCTCTCTTTAAATAGAATTCCACTGTTTCAAGAAGGTTTCTTTGAATTGTACCTATCCAAAACAATGAGAATAATTTATAATTTTATTTTCCTTGCTCTACCTACTACCATAGGTAAGGAAAATATTAAAAATAGGCTTATTATCGAGATGAATAATTAATGAATGTGAAAGTGCAGTAGTATTTTTGGAACTTCATGTTGTACGGTAAGCACAGTAAGCTATTCTGATTTTTGCCCATTTCCAGTGCTGCTAGACCAATAAATGATTAATGAAATAATTACTTCACTTCAATCTAATGGTTTGAATGTATTTAGAATCATCGAATTGATTTAGATGATTTATAAGTATGTATTTCCAATCTTGTTCAATTAATTTATTGACCAAACTGACAGTACAGTCGAGCTACGTTTTGAATAGAGGTGGCTGGAATGCTAGGAAAGGCTGGTCGAGTGGGGGTAATTAAGATAGGGCAGACGGAAGCGTGCGAGAGAGAGAGAGGAATAGCGTGTCAGAGAGACAGCTCCCCGCACACCTCATACCGTACCTCTATTCTCTTCGTAGCTCCGCTGTACCATGTGAACATGATCATGAAATGAATTGATGTGATAAAACAAGATTTAAGTGATTGCATATCTCATATCATTAGATTGAAATCATTGGATATCTTATTGAAACCAAATGGTTGTTTCACCATTAACAATTTTCCTCTATCACTATGCTGACATTAATTCGTTTGGAAACTTGTTATTATTTCCTCAGACAATTTCATTATTCCCATTTATGAATTTGCTATGAATTTTCATTTTAAAATTTTTTCTCATTTACAGGAGGTCAACAACCTATTGATCACAAATTTCAATGAATTGAATACAACACTCAATAGAATTTTACATGGTAAGTTTTGATTTTTATTCTTTAATGTAGAATTGTTCACTGTTCATTAATCGTCTCAACAAATCCAATGGATTTCTTACTTTCTTACCAGAAAGTAACTGGTACATTAAAGACATAATCTTTAATAAAATTTTAACTGTTGGTTCACAACTGATAAGGCAATTGTGTTTACGCTATAGCTGTTATGCAACGGACAGAAATTAAATGAAAATGAGTTTTCTTATTCCACTGACTTTGTTTTATGACTAATTCTCAACTGTAATAAACAATACGACTACAATCTCTTTTTGCTCTTTACTGATAAGAAATTAAAATCACAACGTAATAAGCTAGTTAATTACTGCAACAGAATGTTTTTTTGTATTTTTTTTAGATGATTTATGTATCCGTTGGTTTATTACATAAATTAGCAATGATTCATTGAAGTAATCGAATTTTTATCACACATTTCTGGTTGAATTTCTCTACAAATGCCACAAAGTTATCAGTCATTCTATGAAAATCTATCGATAGAGTAATTTATTGTTATAAATATTATTTCTGTTCATTTTCATACTATTTGATTCATGATCATAAATTGAAGAAATGTGTCAATGATATCAAACATTGTTTTGTTAAAATCAATAATAGAATAATGGCCTAAATTAATCTCTAAGTGGATTATCCTCCACAAACGCCACAAATTTATCAGCCATTCGATGAAATCTCTCGATAGGGTAATATAATGTTATAAATGTTATTTCTGTGAATTTTCGTACTATTCATGTGGTTCAGGATCATAAATTGAAGAAATGTGTTGATGATTTCAACCATTGTTCTGTAAAAATAAAAAATAGTACAGTATAGAGAGGCCTAAATTAATTAAGATGGATTAAACTGTAATAATATTTTCTTATGATATCATGTTTCCATCTAAATAAATAAAAGAAGGTACGATTGCGTGTGTGTGTGTGTGTGCGTGTGTGTGTTTATTAGCAAGGAACAAGCTAATTTTGTGGATTGCGTTCCGAAAAAATGAGAATGATCTAGACCTTGAAATTTTGCATACAGCTTCCAAAAATATCAATGTTATGCACCTCGAAGCCCAAATTTCAATTTTCCCTTTAGATATTTCAGAATTGATGCTCAAATATCACTTCATTCGCTAGGCTAAAATACTTCCTGTAGCCATTCATAATGAAACGAGTCGGTTCCTAACCTCTCAATCTTAGTACTGCTTTAAAAGTCGCGTGATAGCGCAGTATGTAGCACTGCAGACAACAGAATCTCACGACCTGAGTGGCGTGGGTTCGATCCCTGGCTTGGTCACAATTTTTTTGCAAAAAAATTCGAACTGAAATCAATATTATCTTAGCTTTTTATCGAAATAGAATCAGTTCTTCGTTTGTTTTCAATTATTTATGAACCATATTGATTTTTACCTTATAAAACAATATCTATTCAATCTTTTAGCTCATAATTCTTATTTTGCTGATAATTTTCAACTTGATGTAATTAAAAAAAAACTTTTCGATTTTTTTACGAATTGCTATACACTATGATATTAGAGTGTTGAAATTACATATTGGAAAATAGTAACTAATCAAACTATTATTGGAATTTGCCAAGTTTAGTGGTCTGATAAAAATTACAAAATTGTTATGGAATTATCTGATGGAATAGATGTACGGTACTGAAAATTGTGGTGATGAAGATTTGTAGTGAAGGAGGAGGTATTCAAGGGGATTTCAGTTGGTTTATAATTTTTGCATTTTAAAAGAACATTTTTTGTCATTAGTGGCATTTGCAAGAGTAATGAGATTAATACCGGGCCTTCTTAAAAAATGCTAACTGCTAACGGGAATATTGAGCTTACAGGTAACTTACTTGACAAAAGATGAATATGTTTACTGTAAAGTAGCATAAATACTACTTACATTAAGTAAATACAGTTGTGTTAATGTGTTTGTTTACCCGTCAAGAATAAATGAGCCTATGCCACAATTATACTTCTCTCCATCTCCTTATATTAATATTTTTCCCATTAATTTCTGAATTGGTCTAATTTATTACTTTATTGGATGAAATGAATTTCTCAATAAATTTAAACTATTCTTCCCTCCCTTATATATATTTATTCAGTTTTAGCATAGCATTTGGCTATACAATATTTTAAGGCCTAATCCAGAAAAAAGAAATAATAGGCCTATCTTTGATACAACATAGTAGAGAAGAAATCAATTTTAGCTTTGTTTTGTGGAGCTCCGTTGCGAAGCACGGGTAACTTCTAGTATACAATAATATTTTATCAATAATCATGATTATTGGCAATCATCAATATTTAGATATGCAATTCATATTATATACTGTAATTATAATATAGTATAGATTTTATTTATATAATGTATTGTGACAAAAAGGTAATAAATTTAAATAAATTTTACATTATAAATTTAATGTGTGATAATTTGATGACAGAAAATGTTTGTATTTCTTTTTTCATGGTTAATGTATTGCTGAAACCAATAAAGATGTTATTAAAAGTTTTACAAAATTATGTTCCTACGACAATAATGTCTTATCCTAACTCTAACATATTGTTTTATAAAAATGTGGAATTGATTTACTTCGTGTGAATAATCCAAAATTACTTAATCTCTCATTTTTATTTCATTGAGGAATATGTTTTCTTTTCAGATAATAAGAATATTTCTTTCATCTGCAGAGTGTAATAATTCTACAATTATTCCATTCAGGGCATCCATTATTCCTATCCTACGTATAGGAAAAATATTGAGTTGTTTTATAAGTTTCTTATATCGAGTTTCATTGTTCTTTAATTTTGTTTCGTTTCTCTTTATAGAGAGCGGCCAAATAGTGAAGGAGAAATTGGGCGAAATATCAAAAGCGGAAGTATTAACAAATCTAACATCAATAGTTGTTGGTCTGAGTGCCATCAGGAATGACCTGTACAACATTGACTCGTTGACTAGACAATTGCAGGAGAAAGCAATGGAACTCGAGCAAGGTGAACATTTTATTGAAAAAATTGCTCCTTATGTTAATCGAATTGAGGCTTTTCATTCCTTGACAGTAACAGTAATAACTCCAATATTGGTGTTTTCTAATCCGGTATATTGATATAATTAAAATTTTCTTTATAAACACATTTTTTATGATTTATATTTTATTTACAATAATATTGAATCTCGTGTATTTTTACATTAGTAACTATTACTACGATAAAGAATGTACTTTGATCACACTGGTTTTCTACATAGTTAGTATATACGTTGTACGTGTATTGGTCATAATATTTTTTGAAAATTAAATCAATTTCTCTATGGAGAGAACAAGAAACTAAGTTACTCTTGAAGAATGATTCGAAATTATATTTTCTGTTACCGGTAACTTAGAATATTAAGGGCCGGTTCATGAGCTCGGGATTTAGCCAAGTCCTAGACTAAAACGGGTGGCCACCGTAGCATCGATAAACGTTAGCCTCGACACTATGTACTAAGGGCTCTCTATGCTGCTAACCCACTAACCTATCGAGACAATCGTTTATCGATGCTACAGTAGCCACCCGTTTTAGTCTAGGACTTGGCTAAATCCCGAGCTCATGAACCGGCCTTAAGTTACTCTTGAAGAATGATTCGAAATTATATTTTCTGTTACCGGTAACTAAGAATATGTAAAGTAGTTTTAAATGAGTATTTAGAAGTCCTAGACTAAAACGGGTGGCTACGGTAGCATCTACGAACGTTTGGCTCAACTAGTTAGTTGGTTAGCAGCATAGAGAGCCCTTAGTAGATAGTGTCGAGGCTAACGTTTGTCGATGCTACAGTGGCCACCTGTTTTAGTCTAGGACTTAGCTAAATCCCGAGCTCATGAACCGGCCCTTAATGTAGTAGTTAGGTTTTTATTTTGTATTCTCTATCATCTTGTTATTGTATTGTTTGATCAAATAGATGAATATTAATACCTCTTACTAATAGCAGAAATTATGAGAACCAATCACTGAATAAATCTCTTCACACAATGTTTGAATGCAATGAATTTTTCTATCCCTACTTTCTAGCATTGAGTGAATCTCGTCAGCGCTTGGTTGAAAAACTGTTGGAGTGCCTCAATCAGAGGCCATGTATTGAATTTGTCAGGACCTACAACATCACACATCTCTCCTTGGAGGCTAATTTCACTCAGGTGAGCTTTAAAACATTAGTCAATTTATAATAATTACAATATTTATTCATATACAAACAATTCACAATATAGAAGTGTTACAATATTAATTTTATTTATTTCTTTATTCATATACAAACAATTTACAATATAGAAGTGTTACAATATTTATTGAATATACTCCCTGCATGGATGATTTGTCCGTGTGCAGGGAGGAGTCATCATTAAACAAGCAGGGAAAAAATTATTTACTGACTGTCATTATTGTAGTTAATTAAAATCATATGATACTTTCGAATACAGCACATTATGATCTATCTATATTATTAATTATCTATAGTCGGTCCCGGCTGCCTAAAAAACAGTCGTTAAGTCACGTCAGAGACCCTGAACTGATCAGGAGTGACCTGAAAACTCTGACATCAGATCTGAGCCAGCCAGGTTACACGGAATTATTATTATTATTATTACCTATAGCAGGATCCATTTAACTTGTCATAAAACATATGATCGACGAGCATATGATCACAATACTTAACCTACAAATGCTGAATCTCGCAGATTATTGAAAAGGTCTTTTTAAAAGTTATTCTTTGAAAGGTCTTCTTTAAAAAGGTCTTTTGAAGACTTTGAAGGTCTTTAAGACTTTCAAGCCTTTTGATTATTGTGTCGAAATCACTGTTTAATTATTACTGGATCAGCTGATTTATGACAAGTTTATTGGATCCTGCTATAAGGATTTTCTTTTTGCACGCGGCGTGTGAATACCATACATCCGATTGTCACGAAACTTTGCATATCACAAAATTTTAACCCAAATTGGAACAATATATATTGTCAACTATTATAATAGGTGATTCTGTGATATAGGGTACGGGTTTTCATACGACAGAAATAAATTATAAATCATCAAATCAAATCAAAATCCATTTATTGCCAAAGACAAGTAATGCACATGTATATAGGCCACGTCAAAAAATTTATTACATCAAATTAATCACAGTTAACAGTCAATCAATCACATTTATCACATTTTTAAAATTCTCCATATTAAAGCTTAGAAATTCATTATTATCATCTACGGTACATTAATTATAATAAATATATTTTTACTTCGTATTTTGTGATGAGTTTATATTTATACTCTATTGTTTTTTTGGCAGAATAAGAAATGATTTGATTTTGATTTTCTGCTTTGACAATGTCAACAATTAATAAACATGCCATTAGGCATAAGGTAATGCTGCGGAGCAGCATAGGTCCACTAGTTATTATTGAATTGATCCACTCTGCGAACATTTTTGGATATCTGTTCCGTAATTTTGATAATTTCTTAAAAATAGAACACACACTTGAATTCTAAGTATATTGTTTAGTTAATAGTAGGTACGCCATTCTATGGAAGTCTAGTGTGCTTCCGCCTTTTTCCTGTTATAAATAAATTTATTTGTTCTGTAGTTTAACTCTAAAATTCTAATGATTCTGATTCAATGAACTCTAAAAAATTATTAATTTTTACTGATTTAAAAACTCTTATGAATTATTGAAGAAGATAATGAATTATAGAACCTATTCCAGATATTCAAGTTAGTATTTATAAATGAAAAATATAGTACTTCTACTATTTCCGCCTGTACTATATCGCTTTGTATATTCTTATTGATTGTTGTGTTTTGTAAAGCGACCGAACAAAAATCATGTCAATAGGAGATAATGAAACTTCTTTGTGTATCATGAAAACTTTACATCACTGAATTAGGACTGATAACTTCACTTCCATTCTTTTGTATTTGTATTTATGTTACTTTATGCTCCTAAGGTCATTGTATAATTTGCCTAATTTCTATTTTCCCATCTTTTTCATGCTCAGTTACTCGATAAGTATTTACCCAAGGTTGGTATTTTCAAAACTATTGAAAGCTCTTAATTTTTCTATCTAGAGGTAAACCTTGTAGTATCAATGGACTTGGACTTTAATATTAGAGTAGTAGTTTGCTTTTCATCAATCTATTATTTTTAATACTGTATCCTTGATTTTTGCAACCTGGAATCTATTGAAAATGAAAATTTACCATCATATAGATTTAGAATTTCCGTCGAGATAACATTACATCATCTTATATAGAATCCATTATTATTCATTTAACCCAGTATCCAGTTGTAGATAATTTAAACTTTTTAGATAGTTAATACTATTTAATTATATCCATACAAAACACACGCATATCTGAACAAATAGAAAACTAAGTATTATGAGTTTATAAATTTCAACAGATACAAATCAAGATTCATTCTTCTTTGGAATCGAACTAAAACTTATGAATTGGACATATTTAAAAGAGTAGCTTTCATAATATAAAAGCTACTCTGTGATTTATTTTTTACTAAAACGTTTGTTCCACTAAGACTATCTCAATATTCATTCTAACCTCTCCTCTAATTTGATATTCATTATAAGAAGTTGAAATATCTGTAGAGCGTAAAGGTTTCCAACTTGATAATTATCTTCAAAACTGATTAACGTTTGCGAAAAATCTAGTGTTACTAAATCATGTTTTTTCGTATTTGCAATGTTGCTTAGTGAATAATCATTGCAATTAATGATGATTTATGTAACTGTTTCAGCTGCCTGACGTGACTGCTAGTCTACAGAACATTTCAGCTTTAATGGAAAACGATATTGAAGCAGAGGTCATCAGAGGCAAAAATGAATTTGAAAAAGTGAAAACGCACATTCAAACTAATGTTGATGAGAACATACCTAAAATATCCAAAAATATTGAAAGAGCTGGTAAGATTCCATTTCCTTTACTTTTTCTCCCAATATTCTTACCACAGATAAGATACGAGTGTTAGAATGACTGGTTGTTATGAGTTCTTTTATAGATGTTTCCACCCCATGTGTAAACTTGAATATCATTCCATGTAACTTGTAACATATTAAGATTAACATTAAGGTGGCTTGGAACCCACCTAAAGCTGTAGGTGGTAGGTCCATTCATCTCTTGTCATAATCCTTCCCATTACCCACGCACAAGCCTAGAGTTGATGTGGGCATCATCCCCAGCAAAAAACATTAATAAAATATTACTAGCGTATTCTTACATTTTCAATTTGTTTAAATCTCGTTGCAACACATTGTTTCTAGTAGCTTTGCATGGTTTTGTCCTATTGAAAGTTAATTGAATTTAACCGCCGTCATTTGCTGAACCAATACAAGGAAAAGGCTATAAAGCTCTCTCAAATGACGTCATTCAACAGCGCTCTAATTTGATTAGCTTTCGAGCAATTGGCCATTCATTACTGCGTTAGTGTTTCCAATCAGCCCAAGTATATTTCCTGTTATTCTAATATTCTTCCATACTTAATATCTTTTGTTGTTCTATTGTTTCCTCAATTGTTGAGAAACATTGTTCATTGTCAATAGTAGATTAAGGAATTATTGTTTATTTCTTAAATGTGATTTCGAAGTTTTTACATCTTCATTATTTTGTACTTCCAACCGTCATCTATCACTTATTGAAAGATAGTGAATGATAACTGTACTAATGTAATTTGAGTGAAAATTAGATTTCGATGTTTCAATGTTCTAATCCTGCATGTTTCAACGATACCTTTTTCAAACTTGGTAAATATATTGATAGTTGATGTTTCTGACAAAAATTCTATTTGTATTTTAGGAGTTGCCATACGCGAAGGTGCTGAAAAAATAACAGCGGTTCTAGACAAAGTGCAGAAAATGCTATCTGAGCGTGCTTTTCATCCAGTAGATACCGGAGAAGAGTATCTACGCGAATATGGAGAATACAGGTAAGTGTTGAGGCTTCTCATAAAATTACTTAAACTGACAGTTCAGTGACTTGAATCCGTGAAAATATTACTGTAATATATTTTTTATAGAATGACCTGATACAACTGCATTTCGATTTGATGTTGAAAGATTAATTCATTTTTTATGCTTTCCAGATTAGATATTAAATAGAATGACACTGGTCATTAATGATGCACACTGATGCAATGACTAATTGGTGTGTGTTGCTTCATAAGCAACTATGTTAAGTACTGTGACTAAACGTGACTAATCTCGTCTTGTCTTGTCTTGACTAACCCGTGTACGCCTAGCCTTAGTGTGTCTGATCTGATCCCTCACTTGTTTAGTAAAGCAATGAATTCGATATAGCAAGAAGCTTTCTAGATTTATGAAACTCCCTCATAAATTTAATTCCATAAATGCTTTAATTCCATGAATTTCTATACAGTATTCCATAAATTCTCCCATAAGTCCGATAAACTTCCATCAATTTACTAAACTCCCTCACGAGTTTGGTACTGCCATGAATTAGATTTAGCAAGAAGTTTCCTTTTTGTCTAGATTGCCCTCCCCCTCCCCCATCAATCAATAGTAATGTGAGTCTCTCATTCCAGTAGACACTCCTTTTGTGAACTATGGTCTGTTTTTTGAAACTTGAAAGTCCTGTATAACAGTAAAAAAATACTTAACTTTAAATTGGCTTTGCTGTGACACTACTAGACATCAATAGCACGGTTTATTATATAATAAAATTACAAGGCTAGTGGGTGATAGCCTTTTCCCTGTATTACAGGACTTCTAAATTGTTATGAAACAGGCCTTAGATGTGTTTTTAGCTGTTGAGTTTTAGGCAGCTCGTACACCGGAGCAATAAGCAATAGGCAATTAGCAACATTTGGATGTTTTGAGAAACAAATAGTCCAATGCACACCTAAAGCAGCTGTTTCAGTGTGCATTGAACTATTGGTTTGTATAGAGTAGACAATCATATGATCCATATGTTGCTAGTTGCCTATTGCTTATTGCTCCGGTGTACAACCGGGGTTAAAATTTTCATAAAAATGTTATTTTAAAGGTCAACTGTAAGGGAGGTCCTGCGAGTCCTAACTTTGCCTTGTATTGAAGTTGATGAATGAAATGAAAAATGAATTATTTTAAAATTTCAGATACTACGTTGGTCTGGGCGTGAGCTGTACTGTGCTAATTGTCTTGTGCTGCCTGACATTCGGTTTGTTCTGTGGATATTGCGGCAGGAGACCCGATAGTGGCTATAATGACGACTGCTGTGACAAGGGTACTGGAGCACATTTTCTCATGTTGTAAGTATCATTCTCAGTCCCCATTGTTGTACTAGAATTCTATATGGTTGAACGAATACACTCTGCAATGTTGTCATTTCTGTTGATTCATGTATTCATTCAGTCATTCATTCATTCATTAATTCAGTAATTCATTTTCTCAAGCTAAACGTACCGAATCGAATACATTCATTTCATAGTTTTAGTTTTTTTTATCGTATGGCTTTATTGAGACACTTTTCCACAATTGTAATTTGTGTCGGTTATCCGAGAGCGGTCTTGAATGTTTGTTACTTAACCACATGATTACTTAGCAACCGCTTTCACCGAGTGACCACTGATATTACATCGTTTTAGTCAAATTGTAAAGGAAAAAACAGTTGTATAATGAACTCTGCAATGTTGTGATTCTGTTGATTCATTTATTTATTAATTTATCTTTGTATGCTGAAAGTATAAAATCACAATCATGGTTGTACTGTAATAAAATTGAAAAAAGAAAAAAAAATTATTTGATATATTAACTCTGCAGTGATGTGATTCTGTTGATTCATTAATGTTTGTATGCTGATTGCTGAGAGTGCAAAATACATTCGTCAATGGTCAACCAACCCAGGGATGTAGTGAAATTAAAATTAGAAAAAATAGGATAAATGAACTAGGCAATATTGTGATTCTGTTGATTCATTAAGGTTGAGTGGTAGAATGGACTTTCTAGTTCTAACTCCGCCTAATAAAGTGTATATTCATTCAATTTCATTTATTCATTAATTTTCTTAAGCTAGAGGTATCAAGTTACATTCATCAATAGTTAGAGGTGTTAAAGAGTAGTGCCAGTTGTTGATGTACTGATGAAAAATCCCAACTATTTATAGTTACTATACTATAAATACAATAAATATTTATAGTTACTATACTATAAATAGTTGGGATTTTTCATCTGGCAACGCTGGGTCGGGCTCCGCTGCGGCACTCGGTCGCAGTAACGAAAACCCACCTTTACTCAGACATGGCTTGTAATAAAGTGAATAGAAATGTGTTGGAAAAATCCACATTTCAATGTTGTGATTTTGTTTTTTTTTTCATTTATTTTCAAGTAGTATCAAAATACATTCATCAATGTACTCAGGGATGTAGCGGAATGAAAATTGGAATAACGCTGAACACTGCAATGTTATTATTTCTGTACACTCATCGAATCAGGCGAACCAATTCAAGAATAGAATAAATGGATGACTGTAATTGATTGTAAACTTTCGAATTTTGCAGAGGAGTATGGGTGATGTACCTGTCAGCAGCCGCGCTGATGAGCATCACAGTGATCTACTTTATTTCGGGCGTGAGTGCGCAGTTCACCATCTGCCAGCCGCTGCAGAATCCCAGTGACTCGAGGATCTTCTCGCTGATCGACAAAGTGGTGCATTTGGACAACATCTACAATACCAGGGAGGGCCGGTCGCCGCCCCTCAATGTCAGCTCTGTTATCAAGTAATAAGATCTCACTATTCATTAGTAGTTCATTGCATTCCAGGTATTACTGTAAAGATCCATCGTATAATATTGAGACTGAGATTATAATTCCTAATTATATTATCATTCCTAAGTATATATTATAATTATTATTATTTATTATTTTGCTTTTACGGCCTCATTGGACCACTCAAATCAATCATTTCCTGGTTTTTCTTAATTTTTTTCTTTCGCATCGTCCAGTACTTCTTTATTCGTTCTTCATCTGTAAATACCCTTTGTACAGTATGTCGGTTGTCTATTTTTGGTTTGAACCTTGTTTTTATGTCTTTTAGTTTGTTTAGATTTCCGGTTTTGCATTTCAGATCATCCAGGGTTATTTCCAGTTCGTTCAGATCTTCTTTAATTTCTCTAATCCATCCTGCTTGCTGCTTCATATCCCATAGTTTCTCTATTATTATTCTCGATAACCTGGTATCTGGTGTCCTTAAAATGTGACCAACAAAATATATCCTTTTTTTACTATATAATTATTATTATGGAGATTATAATTATAAATAAAACTAAGATTTTGCAACCCATTACTGGTTATTACGATTCACGTACTTCATAACTTGATGCATTTCATTGCTAAAAAGACCTCTGGCCAGTTCGGTTTTCGTTGAGCACGATTTCCTAAGAGCCGAAAACCGCTGCTATATTCAGTTCAGGAAAAGGTCTGATTCCATAGCTTCCTGATATTGCTACAACTCAACGCTGTGGTATTTGTCACCGATTCAACTCACATAAATAGGGACAGTCATTTAAGTCATTTTCCTAGCTGCTAATTTTGGCAGCGACTCTACGCTGCTCTAGTGCGTTATAAAAAATCCGCAACTGAATTCTAAGTCACCAACTAAGCCCCTGCGCCCACTTCGCAACTGCTATCTGATTTCAGTCAGCAACCCAATGTTGCCAGATGAAATTGGGCTGTTTTTCGGGTAATCGGGTAATCTAACCTATCAGCCAAAGTCATCTGGCAACGCTGGGTTGCTGACTGAAATCAGATAGCAGTTGCTTAGTGGGCGCAGGGGCTTAGTCAACTAAGATCTAAGTTCTAAGATCTTCACTAATTCTAAGGGCCGGTTCATGAGCTCGGGATTTAGCCAAGTCCTAGACTAAAACGGGTGGCCACCGTAGCATCGGCAAACGTTAGCCTCGACACTATGTACTAAGGGCTCTCTATGCTGCTAACCTACTAACCTGTCGAGACAAACGGTTGTCGATGCTACAGTAGCCACCCGTTTCATGACCGGTTTTTCAGTCGCTTAATAGACAGTTTATGGATCCAATAGCACTATTGAATCAATAACCATGTGTTTTCAAATGCAAAAAAAAGTATATTGAACGTCTGAAAACCCGGGCATAAGTTTAGGACTTGGCTAAATCCCGAGCTCATGAACCGGCCCTAAGTCAACTAGGATCGAAAGTCACTCGATTTCCTAAATCGGGCCTTAAATGAGCGGTCTTGCACTTAAAATTTTTGGAATTGAGCACTGACAAGCTTCAACAGGTGTATTGCAATGGTAACCAGTGAACATGGCATAAGAAGTTGACTTAAACGTATTTTGTCAGTGATTCGATTTCAATATGCTTGATTTTTTTTTATTTGCATAATTTTTCAAAGTAATCAATTTCTTAATATTTTTGTTTTGCAGGAGTTGCCATCAGAACGCCAGCATCTACAAGGTGCTTATGCTGGAACAACTAGTCGATATATCTCAGGTGACCAACTACGCTTCGCACTACAACATATCGGAGCGAATCAACGAACTCATTCGCAACATCCGTCTCGACCAGAAAGTCAACATTCTGACGCCCAATGCTGTGCGACAACTCCATAGACTGGCCAATTCTTCTCTCAATAACATTGATCTCCAAAAGTATACGAATGTGGTGAGTTGTGATAATAAATATCAATAAAATAGGTTTTGAAATCGACGTTAGTTTTCATGACGAAGTAAAAATTTTAATTATTCACAGTGAAATAGTTATTTTTATAGTGCTTTAATAGTTATAGTGTTTTCGTATAGTTTTTTTCATTTTTATAGTTTATAGTGGTTTTATAGAAATAGTTTTTGAACGTGTTCTACTATCATTGCCTTAATTGTAATCGAAAGCTAATTAGAATTATTTCTAATTCAATTTTCCGAAACGAATTCAGTTAAATCTGGAGTTTACTAAACCCAATATAACGAATTCCCTTATACAACTATTTCAAATTCTCTTGTACATAAAACCACAGAGAAAGCATAGCTTTACTTACCTGGCGTGGGGGTTACCGTGATCAAGAAGGCGGTTCCCCCAGGGCGAGGCCTTGTCATTGCACTGCGACTTGGTTGACCCCTGCGAATGCCCCAAATGTGAGCATCTCGGGCGCATTATTTTTGGTAGTCGGGACTATGCTTTCTCTATGATAGAACTCAATGTCGTCTGCAATAATTGCAAACCATGGTTTTAAGAGTACCGAATATTTGGTTCCTTTTGGTCCCTTGGGTCTAATATAGGGTTTGGACTGAATGTTTTTATATTGTAATACTGCAGTTCATAGAACATTGTTATTTCAGTTCTATGATGGGGATTTGAGATGATTGAAGTGTTGATAGAAATGAGAATATGAAATCTTTTAAACAAATGTTTGTTGCCTTCAAAAGCCATAAAGTACCCGAAACATAGTTTCACGTTTTTGACGAATCCAATCAATGAAAGGTTTTGTTATATAACATACACATTTAAATATTCAACAATTAACGTAATAATTTAAAACAAATTTTTTTAGAAAAAATGTTGTGTATTCTTCAAATTCGAATGTTGACATGAGTTTGATATTGATCACAGTCAATGGGCGATTTCAGTCACTTTTTTGGGCAAATCTCAGTCACTCTACACTTTGACGATTTAAAATCATTCATCAATAATAGAGATTCAATAATCCTCCATTAAGTACTAATGAAAGTACTCATGTTTTTTGCAGCTCAGCGAAAAAATAACTTCGATCGATCTTCAACAACTTGCAAACGCTCTCTATGAAACTGAGAAGAAACTTCCTGCTGAACATAAAACTGTAAGTATAGACACTTCTACATTGATAATTTATATCAGTGGTCGCCAAACTTTTGAGCCTGTGAGCTACTATAGCATTTATAAATCTTCTAGTGAGCTACCAAGAAATATTGGTCGAAAGAAAGTACGCGAAAATTTTTTTCACACTTCTATTGCCTACAAAGATATATTTCTAGTATTGAAATCTATGTATGAAATAGCAAGTATATCAATATGCTTTTAAAATCTTGGAATCGTTGATCAAAATGTTTTCAAGTCTGAAAGAGCTACAACATATTTTTGATTATTGCTTGATAAACCTTGATTATCAAATTTAAAGGATTTTGCTGGTTATTGATTTTCTCAGACTAGAGAAGTGCTTGTATTCCAATTATTTTCCCATATCTCGAGCTTTTTGGAAAATGACGGTAATTCTAAAATTATTCCATCATGAAGGATGTATCTTTGGTGCTGCAAATTGAAAATTATTCAACTTCTCAGTAATATCTGCGAGAAAGGCAAATTGTAGACAAATTTTGTTCATACTTAAGATCTTTCCACGCAATGACTGCTGGTGTATTATGCAATGGTGAGGAACAAGTTTTGATGTGTCACTGTCTCTACGACACAAGAAAATAATAAAGCCCTTCTATACACCTATCATTGCAGGAACTTCATCTGTAACTGAGCATATGAACTTTAGGCGTTATTAGGAATATTTTACTAATATTTAATATTATATAAAATAATATTCTACTATATTACTACAGGAATATTTTCACATTCAATGAGTGCTTTTAAATACTGATAATATAACAATTCCAGTAGCAGACCCAGTAAGTGGCACAATCTTTTGTTTCCGTGAGTTACCCAAAATTACCCCGCGAGCTACCGGTAGCTCGCGATCGACAGTTTGGCGACCACTGATTTATATCATTGTAGCTTCATAGTTCCAAAGATGATTAGATAATTGTGATATATCCTCTTATCATATCCTTTCTATTGAGAAGGCTCACAATATATTTAGGGCCGGTACATGAACTCGGGATTTAGCCAAGTCCTAGACTAGAACGGGTGGCCACCGTAGCATCGACAAACATTAGCCTCGACACTATATGTACTAAGGGCTCTACAAGAAGATGTCTCGTCCCCCAAGACCTTTTTAAGAAATAATCTATGTTGCTACCTGCTTACAGTTCTGTAATTGTGATTGGTATTATGTTTAAACCAGTTTTGTAACCTTTCACGGGGTCTTACGTCTTTTTTTATCATAACTGAACTTCACCTTTTTATTGTCCGAGTTTTCCCGTATCCGAGGTCGTCCCGATCCCAATTACCTCGGATAATCGGCAGTCTACTGTAATATTTTTCACAATTTTCTGCAAACTTTAGTTATTATTTTTTTAATTGCAGATCCGAAACTCGTTGAGGATACAAGCGCAGTACCTTGAGCTGCACCAGAGACAACAGGTACAGTCAATGCTGGAACTGTCGCGCTATCTGGAAGGCAATTCGACCCAGCTGAACGAGCATCTGCGCTTCAACCACTCGTCGCTCAGCGAGGCAGTTCACAAGATGCTGCATCAGATAGAACAGGCGCAGACCTTCCTCAACACCCAGGGACCTCAGATTGTGGGCAAAGTGAGTTGATGATTATTTATTTGTTGCATTAGAAGGAAAACTTCTAATGTTATTTCAATGCTAATTCTGATGTACTAGTACATGTATGCTAGTACATCTGATGTACTAGTACTAGTTAATCTCAATAAGCAATACACATGGAGTAGTTCCATTTATGAATTACTCTCATAAGTAATTGGTTTTTGAAAATACACAATACCAATAGAACTTCACATTGAACGGAACAATACGGAACTCCACATTAACTTCACGATACAGAACTTTAAATTATTTTCACAATACAATAGAACTATTCAGAACTCCACATTAACTTCACAATGCATAACTATACAGAACTTCACATTAACAGACCTTAGATTATTGGCAAAGTGAGTTGATGATTATTTGTCTCTTTAGAAGAAAAACATGTTCATTAGTTGATTTTTGAAAATACTAAACATTCTATTTTCATTGAAGAGAGTAATCATTGGGGATTTCTATTAACCGATTGCTTTGAAACACATAGAGCCGTATTCATGTTATTAAATATAATTAATTATAATTTATGTTTATTAAATATATAACTTTTATATAATTTTTTATTGAACGAAAAAACTGAACGTTATATCAAATATTCTATGAAGAGTTCCACAACTGCTGTAAAATACATCGCATTTAATTGAAATGAAATCTTGGAAGTGCTATCAAATAATCTAATAAGACTGTTGCTACTACAAGCATTGACAAAAGATGGAATACTGTAGTGGAAGGATAATAATATCATTGATAGTAACCTCTATTTGAAATATTATACAATTAGGAAGGAAAAACGTTTTTGACTGTTACCACAAGTTTTTATAGTAAGTTGTTTGTACTACGTGTTTTGTTAGGGCTGTTTTGATTTTATTTATTTATTCAAGATAGTACAATAATTCGTAATAGTACAATAATTGGATGAAAACACTGGTACACCATTTTTCTTTGACGGAAATTTTTACGTCAAATTTTTTTTGTGCAATTATGCAAAATTTCTATGAGGTGTGACTAATATTACACCTACAACCAATCAACTGGCACAACCCGCAGGGGGGCAGAATTTATTCTGTCCGGGGTGTGGCAATCCTCCGGGTTCCTGATGCAAGCGGTAGATGTAGGCTGGTTGGCAACTAACACCGTTGCGTCCCAGCTTAAGTAGGGTGTTCAAGTAGGAACACCTGAAGCATCAACTGCGCAAGCCAAGCCAACATATGGTGGAACAGCATACGCCGACGGCTGCATGGTCAGGGGAGTGCCTGACATGAGTATGCGAACTCTGGATACCAGGCGACCTCCAGTTTCAAGAAGCCTTCCCTGGGTGAACGCGGAGCTCTGCCCAGGGTGACTGGATAAGTCTCCAGCTACTTGTGGGAATCTTATGGATACCAATAAGAGTAAAAGAGGCTGAACAGCCTCAAACATCTGACTAGGATAGGTGTTCTCCCCCAAACTCTACCGACCTGGAACAGGTTTCAGAGTTTGCTGACTCAAACCTGCCGGGAAACGGTACATGTAGAGGAAGGCACTACAACTGAAGATTCCGCAATGGAATCTGAGTGTGCAGACCCATCCCTGATATAAGTTGAAATGCTTGGGAAGGGTTGGTCCATAGTAGAATCAGCAGCACAATTGCTTGAATGTCCACTCTTGCAAATGAGGAGGAGACTTCTTGGAAAGGCAACCCTCCTACCAGAGGAGGCAAGAGAACTGGACTTCAAGGCCCTGAGTAAATTCTGCTCTGGCCTTGGATTATAGAACATGGCATAAGCCAAAGAGGGGATGCCACAAAAGATCGAATAGCGGTCGCGGTGGCTAAGGGTTACAAAGCCCAACCCAATTGGAAAAAAAAAAAATCAACTGGCACATAATGTATTGTATAGCGAATTCTGCATTTCTAAATTAGATCGAATATAATAAATTTGCTGGAACTCGTTAGCGAACTATTTATGCTTGGCTAACGGCGCCAATTATAATACTGTAATATGTGTATCAGTTGTAATGTGGAAATTTCGGCAATAAATGAATTTGAATATACTTGCTTGACTAGATAAATAATCAATCATTTATTGTGTTTGCAGCTTGCTGGAGAGTTTGGTCGTGAATTCCTGCAGCATGTTGAAAACTACCTGGCGCGCGTCGTATCGCACACTGAGCTCGATGTGGGAAAATGCCATCCGCTGTCTCTCATCTACAACGCCACTGTTGTCTCCGGTTGTAACCGAATCCTCGATCCATTTGTGAGTGAAATATTGCCAACAAATTTGAAATAAATATATTTGACAGTATTTTATCATATTTAGAAAAATATATTTTGATTTTTATTCATTTATAATCATAATCATTACCTCCTGAATGCATATTGTAATAAAATATCATTATTGTGTTGTATCATTATATAGTTTTTAAAATACATAAGCTTTCTCGTCATCCTTTATCATGTATTTTCCTCCTTTTCACTTGAGTAACAACAAAAATTTTATATTCATTTCATTATGTATTACTGTATTATGAATTATTATTGTAAACTTTGCTTAATTTAGTAAGTTATGCGTATGTTTTTGTTGGCTTTCCTGCGCTCAGGCTTATGCCTTTGCAGGTTTTTTCCTGATTTTGTTGTTAAATATTTTAGTACGTAAGATTTTATTCTATTTTATTTTGTATTGTGGCAAAAAGGAAATAGATTTGAATTGAATAGAATACTAATAATATAAACTATAATTACTTATTTAAACTAATAAAAACTAAACTAAACTATAAACTAATAATATGTCATTATTCTTTTACATGGAGCTCGCTTATTGTGCTGTCACAATTGTCCACCTTTTCTGTATAATTTTATTGGACTAACACTTTTATGGCTGGTTTTCCCGATTCTAGTAGACGTTCTACTTACTGGAGGCAGGTTACCAGAAGTCCATCTACTTACCTTTAAACCAGTGACCTGCCTCCAGTAACCAGAACGTCTATTAGAATCGTGAAACCCAGCCATAAGGGCTGGTTGCGCTAAATATCAAAAGAATCAACATGGTTGATTGAAGATCAATCGTAACAGACCTCTGTACAACTGGGATGAATTTTTAACGAAAATTTTGGGTAAAAGCTTGTTTCCCTCTATATGTTTGTATTTCTTGATTCAATAAATATTTATTTATTCACATGTTCATTTAAATATTTATTTAAAAACTAAATATTTATTCTAATATTTCACATATTTATTTTATTTATTACATCCCCTGTTGTGCTAATGCTGCTGTTATGTTTAACAATTGTCGTGAACCTTTGATTCTTCAGCTTGATATTAAATTGGAAATTAATTCATTTCTCTCGGGTTTTAATTAACGATTTTTGTTACATTCTAATACAATTACATTCAAATGCATAAAAAAGTTGCATTCAAATAATAGCAGAACTTATAAATTTCCGGGAATCGAGCTTAAATGATTAATTTGTTGTTTTTTTTTTCAGAATGGTTTCTGGATGAGCATCGGATGGATTCTTGCGCTTTTCATCCCAGCTATTATCTTCTCAGTCAAACTGTCTTCATTGTATCAGAAGTCCGACCCCTATCCAGGCCCATTGGTTGAAGCGTGAGTGTCTTTCCTACATTGAAGATTGCATTTCAGTTGCCTATTTTGTTTTTCAAGAAATATCACAAGACTTCATGAAACTGAATATTTAAGGCTGTGCATCAGCTTATTTGGAACTTTTTTCTGGTGATATTTTTCGAAGTTTTACGATTTGGATACTATTAAGCTATCAAAATGAAGTAAATTTTACTTGAAGAATTTTCTTTTTTGTTCACTAGTTTGTGAGATATGGGCACTTAAAGTTAAAATTTTTGGGGTAATTGATCTCAAAATTGGTTGCAAATAGAATCATGGAATTTCGAGCATACATGTTTGAAGGTATTGTTCATGAGTTGAAATACTAAATTTCTCAAAATATCAAATTTTGAAAAAGTTGATTTTTTAAAATAATTTTTTATGGAATAACTATTTAGTATATTAAAATGAAAAATATCTCAATTCAATGTGTTATGTCTCATCTTGTTATTGAGAAAGTATAAAAGCTTCAAATCATTTCACTTAAGAGATCAATTACCCCAAAATTATCATGGACTCAATATAGATTTGCCGAGTCTGGGTGAGACGCTACTAACACACACACACAGCCGTCCACACACAAGCTTACGTACGAACTACCGATGTACACGCAATAAATGTTGCCAGATTGACTCTACGCTGTAGAGTGAGTACACTCACAAGGTCATCATCCTCTCTTTCTCTCAGCCGGCTGGGACCGTTATAATATACTTCAATTACTATATCTCCTAACTACAGGACTACAGCTCATTTATCAAGCGTTGAATGACTGAACGGCTAGGAAAGCAAAACAATAGTGGCGGATCCAGGCATTCCAGGCTTTGCGGGCCCTAGATAATTGACGTTGACGGGGCCCCACTCAAGGGGGGGGGGACTGGTTGTCCTTTGTCAGTTCAGTTTCAAATGACGGTGACTTACAATACATTTTTTTTTTAAATTATTGTATACTACAGTATGAGTTGAGTGGAGTAGATAAAAGTTCTTGAGTATAATCCACTCTCAATATTTTGAAATTGAGGGAACCACCAAAAAAGTTGTTTAAAAGTAGTTTTAAATTAAAAGAGTATAAATAAACAGGGAGTGAAGTGAAAATCGATTGGAAAAAGTTAGTTATTAATTGCTGAGTTAACTATGCAATATTATGCTTAGTATTCATTAATGAAATCTGAAAAAAAGCTTTTATTGTATAAATATTTTTTTAGGTCGCTGCGAAGAACCGATTTAAGTCTTGCCAAATATCAATCAAGATTTGAAGCTCTGTAATTTTTTATTTTATTTTAATGTAAGAAAAATTTGATTGATTACCTTATATTTGTCATCGCCACGGGGCCCCGCCTTTATTATATGAACATTTTTTTTGTGTAAATATGCTTTTAGGTTGCTACGGGGCCCCGATGTGGCGAAACTAGTCTGACTGCGCCCCAATGCAAGTATTCCCCGTGCGCCCCTATTCGTAGACTCATTACCCCCCCCCTTCCACCCACAAAACACCAACGACACTAATGACAATGACATTTCTCCGTACTTCCACACTTCCAGGATACTATTTCACTACTATGTAGTGTCATTGTGCAAGCTATATTTAATTAGAGAAAGATTATTCAAAGAAATATAATTTATTATGTACATTAATTTTAAAGTTAATTTATTTAAAAATTATTATTCAAAAATTAATTGAAAGTAAAATTAAGTTACTAAACTTTTCCAAACATCATGAACATAACTGAAGTAAGGACCACATTACATACTTACAATCATTAATTAATGTACTTTTTAGTATGATAAAAATAGACTACTTCTTACTTCACTCAACATTTCATATTCATTCAGTATAGGGCACTGAATAAATAAATAAATAAATAAATAAATATATATATATATATATATATATATATATATATATATATATATATATATATATATATAAGCGAAATATTTATAGCATGTTCAGTTGGATCTTTAGACGTTATATATATATATATATATTAAGTTATATATGTATAACGTCTAAAGGTCCAACTGAACATGCTTGCCAAATTATTTTCAACAACAACTGAACGAAGAACGTAACCTTTTATACACAGGTTCAGCTAAAGTATAAGAAGATTTTAAAATTCTTCAATAATTCAATTCTTCTTATACTTTAGCTGAACCTGTGTATAAAAAGTTACGTTCTTCGTTCAGTTGTTGTTGAAAAATCTGCGAAAACGCAAACTGCTAGTAAATAAATATACAAAAGTATAGAAGGAGAATCTCTGAAAAATATTTTTTAAGATTGCTATTCTCTCTTTCTAAGTTGATTTCTAGTGGCTGTAATTAATTTAATATAGATTGCTCATTTATTTTTATTATCTTTATAATTATTATTGTTAATTTCATCAATATCACTTTTCTGGCAGCAGAGGCAGGAACTAGAAAAAGCTCTGAATATATTCAAAACCAACGTTCCGGGATATTCATTAATATTATTATAATAACCATTATTGCATTCCAATGAGGGTGTTGGGTGTGTTTTTGTGTTTGTTATGTTGAATGAGCTTTGTATGAAATAACAGTGACCTGCACGTGACAAATCGCTGTGACCTTGTATCATTTCTGCAGAGGGTGAGAATGAAAATGAAAGCCAACATGCCTGGTGCCGTGGTGAGTGTGCAAGGAGTTCATATAGATAATAGAACGGTGTCAAGATAAAGAATAAAATTGCTTAATTATCAATGGGTAAGCGGGGGTGAGAGAGATTGATCATTTATTCTTCTTTATCAAAGAAACCTATGGCAAGTAACTAAGCATCTACTACATCTACATGAATATTTGAGAGAAGAATAAAATGCAGTAGTATTTTTAAAAATATTTAAATATAGTGTAGAGAGAGAAAGAGAGAGTGTGAGAGTGAGAAAGAGAGAGTGAGAAAGAGGGAGAAAGATTAGAGCACCTTAGATTATGTAGAAAACAAAATGTCTGCTTGGATTATAGTCGACGAAAGGTATAAGTAGTAATATTATTTTATAAATTTCAAAAATTTATTAGTAATAATATTTTATCAATATGAGTATTAGAAGCATAATAATTGTGATTATAATTGTGATTATGTACATGAAACGGCGAAGTATAAACATATACCTGAATGTCCATTCTTGGAAAAGTACATCCTTCCATAAACAATTAGCCGTCAAAGAGAGAGAGAGAGAGAGAAAGAGAGAGAATGTGAAGAGGAGAGGAAGAGGGAGATTATCAAATTAAATAGTAATACAGTAATAGAAAAATTAATTTTCAATAATACATCATGAAACAAATAATGATTATATATATAATTATATTCAAATCGAATCAAATTTATTCTCAATCCATTACAATTACAAAGAAAAATAAATAAACATACAGTATTAACTAATCTAACAAACGTAAGCTTGATACTACTACTGTAAGGACATAACACAAATTCAATGGGAAGAGACAATATAATTGATAAGTTTCAATTCAATAATATAATTTGTATTTATGTATCAAAGTTTTTCCTATTTACTCTGGACTATATTCAAGTTCATTGAGGCGTCAACATTCTATGAGAAAATAATTCATTGCAAACTTATTTTGCCGCTATCTAAGAATACAGTATTAGATAGAGTTGAGGCAGACCTTTCTTCATTCATATAGGAGAACGAACTAGTCCGAACTACAAACAATTCATGTGCGTCATCTCACCAGAACGCATAGTAATAATGAGAGAGGAGAGAGAGGATTGGCAACGTTGGAACGCTGCTGATTCCAGAAGTCTGTCGCCAGAGAGCCACAATGTACGGGCACTCAAACTCGACTCGAATCACACATTCACCGTTCCAGTCTTGACTCCCGACAATACTCGAGTCTTTTGGCATGACGGACAGCCTTAAAGTAAAATATATCTGAATGTTTTTGCCAGCTCTCAAACATTGTTTGGCTAGCCAATATAAACTACCTAGTTGTGAAAGTTTTTTAATGTTTATAAAATTTGATGATATAAAAAATTATAACAATAATATTTGCATGCTTATTGTGTTTCATGAATCGTAGATTTCAAATTTATTGACTTCACTTTCAAATTTCTTTCGAGTCTTTTGGGTAGTTTTCTCGATAATGGAAATTATAATACAATAATGAATATACAATAATACAATAATTATGTACAATAATGAATATCATCAGTTGCGAGAAATATTTAATTTCAGCTTGAATTATCATCACTGTGATAATAAAAATGAATACTTTCTCGTGGTTTCCCATGAATTTTAATGAAAGCTTAGTTGAAGCAATTGCCACTTCGAAATTAACAATTGATCAGTTACATAAATATATTGATATCATGTTACTATTTACTTTTCTGTAATGTTAATTTTTTTAGTGAGAGCTATGTGGACATTTCATCAATTTTATCCATGAAGGTGTTCGAAATATCATTTTCTACTTGGCTTCATTCATTCCTCTTGTATTTGGAAAATAATCTGATTGTTTTTTCTTTTTAATTATAGGGAATACTTGTACGATGCTTACGCCGACCGTGACAACATTCCTTTGGCAAAGTGAGTTGCATTTTAACATTTTTTCATTTTGTTGGGTTGCTTAAAACATAATTAAGTTATTCCTAAATGGAATAAAATTGATTTCATCATGAAGAGGGCTCTCACTATAATAAATAATCCAAATAATTTGTGATTGTCCAATTGTTATTTCATGGCAAATAACATTTCAATTTCGAGAACTGCACGAAGCGCTATAGATACAGCCGAGCTACGTTTTGAACAGAGGTGGCTGGAATGCTAGGAATGTAGAATCTGATCGAGTGGGGGTAATTAAGATAGGGCAGACGCAAGCGTGCGAGAGAGAGAGAGAGGAATAGCGTGTGAGAGAGACAGCTCCCCGCACACCTCATATCGTACCTCTATTCTCTTCGTAGCTCCACTGTATAAAAGGTGGTTAAAAAAATATTTTAAAATGTTTATTTATCATCACTATAATATCCTATAATATATCCTATAATATTATCACTATAATATTTATTTATTATCAATATAATATATAATATGGGGTGGACCGTTGTCTCCACCCCATCTGTTTCCTTTGCATTCAACAATGCTTGTTATTCAACATATTCATTGCCAGTTGAATTTTGCATATTTTACTGAATATTCTGTTTTGTGACTTGCAGTGTGCATGGCAAGAAGAAGAAGAGCAACCAGCGTCGCTTCCAGGAGACCTACGAGAACTCGGGCCCGGCAACAGCAGCCACAGCTGATTACAGCGGCCATCTTGGAAGAGACAGGGCCGGTGTCGTGGCTCCGCCTTCATCCGGAGAGAACCGCTTTGCTGATATTGCTCCCAAGTAAGCTACCAACTTTATTAATCATTTTCTGCAGAAATAAAATGAGTCATGGATTAATAATACAATAATTCACTAAGGGCCGGTTCATGAGCTCGGGATTTAGCCAAGTCCTAGACTAAAACGGGTGGCTACTGTAGCATCAACAAACGTTTGTCTCGATAGGTTAGTAGGTTAGCAGCATAGAGAGCCCTTAGTGTCGAGGCTAACGTTTGTCGATGCTACGGTGGCCACCCGTTTTAGTCTAGGACTTGGCTAAATCCCGAGCTCATGAACCGGCCCTAAAGGTTATTCAGTTCTTTAGGGCGTGTTGTACTCATTAAAATTATGAAATCGTTCCTATCATCGGTTCCTATCCTATACGTCCCGAAATGCTTTTTTAGGGCCATAATTTAGACAGAGCATCTGTCCGGCGTTATTGACGCATGCGTAGCAAAATCGACGCCGAGTCAATGCCACCTGTCCGTCAATGTCGGAGTGGTCCGTAGCCGAGGTAGCCCAGGCAAATTAGACTTCTAGGTCCTAAAAAATAACATAAGGCTGGAAATGATCTCAAACCACTTTGGGCATCCCAAAGAAGGCTAATATGAGTTTGCGACGGTTTCTGAGTGCCGCGTAATATAGGGTGCCCAAGAAACCTCGAAATTTTGGTTCCGTTTCTTCATAACTCGGTATTTATTGAATTTAGAGGTATGAGTTAGGCACCAATCTCTTGGAAATTTTATTTACTAGAAAAAAGGCTAAATGAGTTTTTCTGTCCGACGCTTAGTTTCGACGTAAATTGAAGATAACTAGAAACGGAACCAAAATTTCGAGGTTTCTTGGGCACCCAATATTACGCGGCACTCAGAAACCGTCGCAAACTCATATTAGCCTTCTCTGGGATGCCCAAAGTGGTTTGAGATCATTTCCAGCCTTATGTTATTTTTTAGGACCTAGACCCTTTTTTTGGTCTAATTTGCCTGGGCTAAGGGCGATAAGCGCCTGTCTGATGATCCAAAGGTTCCAAGATCGAATACAGTTGCGGGAACGGATTTTGACAGAAACGGCCACTCCCGTCTTTTGGAGGAGACGAAAAGCCGTCGGTCCCGACTGCCTAAAAACAGTCGTCATCTCTCATCATCACCCCTCTCATTACCCACGCACAAGCCTAGAGCTCATGTGGACATCTCCCTCAAAAAAACCTCATATATTTTTTACTCTTATCCAGCTGACGGACAACAAATACGTTTGTATTATTGTTATGTTAAGATACTTGGATTGAAAATTTATCATTGTCAATACAACTTTTGACAATGTTTTAAGTGTAAAAGAATTATTTCCTTTACTATATTTTTATGACTGTATCATAGGCTAATATTGGATGAATGCTTGCTTATATTCTTTAAACATTGTAAAAAGTTGTAATTCATTGTCTGTCAAAATTTTTGATTTGTTTCAGTGTGTATTCGAATTGAAATAGTTTGTATTGAAATATTTGTTAAAAACTAATAAAAATGTGGGGCTTGAAGTTTAAGGAGAATAAACTTGAATATTTGAACAATATACCCCTATTTACCATTGATACACAATATAGATAACTTTATTTTCTAAATGTGTTTAGTCATTGTGGTTCTCTATTCTATTTCCTATTGTAACTGTATACTATATTTTAATATTTCAATATAACCTATTCAATCGAATAGCTTTCATGACATTGCTATTAATTTGTAAGCTTAAAAATTAAATTTAGCTATTAAATTTCTGTGTCATCATGATAGTTGAGTTTTAGGAATATTTATGATTATTCTGTTTTATTGCAGACACTGGGATTACCAAAATGGTGGTCCACCCAGATTCCATACACCGCCATTGTCGACTGAGTATGAAAGACCGCCACCCTATTACTATCCTGGCCCAGCTCCGTAAGTTATATACTTACTAGTATATAGTTTATACTTTATACTATATAGTTTATAGTGCATACTATAGTTTATAATATTCTAATATTTGTAGAATTTCTGTTGATTTTATGGAACTCAATAATAAAAGAAAACAGTATATGATGTTGTCAATTTCATCAGTTGTCAATAGTATCGATTTTCGATCGATAGGTGTTAGATTTCATTTACCGTCATTTGTTTACTTTCACACTGTCGTCTGCCAATTGCAGACTTATCGATTGTTCGTCAATATCGATTATTTTCAAACTGCCGCCTTTTTCCACTGCCTCCGTTCGTCGCGGTCTGTGTGCTTCATTTATTATTGTTGTGTTTAGGTTATTTTTATCATCTGGATTTATTCTAATATTTTCTTGATGATTGTTCATATTTTTCTTGTTATTTAACTAGTGTCTTGCTAGTTTTTTGGTATTATTTTCATTTGATTTAATATCTTCTATCGAAGGTTCTAGAAGCTTTTTGATTGCATTTCCGTCTTGTTCCTTCTCGTGGTTGTAGGCGTCTTTTTTCTTCACTTCCTACTGCAGCTTCCTCTAGTGAAGTCAAATTTCATAATGTGAGTTTTCAATTTTCGTTCAAAGTACATAATGGCTCTACGTTGTGCATTTCTTCGTTTATCATCTTCAGCTACTGAATTTTCTACATCGTTTCATACATAAATATCAAAATTCGCTCCGTTATTTCTTCAGTTATAAACATTTTTATCGTGTCGTGCTGTCCACGCGTCGATTCCAGTCAGCTTCAAACTCTCAGCAATCCTTCATTTGGATTCGTGCTCCGAAATCCTTTACAATTTTGCATCTACGTTAAACTCCGGTCTCACTTGCTGTTTTGTATGAACATTCCATGATGTCAACCTAAGCGTGTTCAGTGCTTAATATCTTTGGACTTCGGTCGGGCAACATTTTGCCATTCAGATCGTGTGTAGTTACAGGCTCACATCGCATCTCTTCTCTCATTACAATTGAAATCGCTATATTTCAATCAATCTTTGATTCATACATTTGAAAACCCCAGTGTTTTACATTTTCACAGCTATCGAAAGCTGTTAGTGTGTTCAGGCAAGGACACAAGTGATCCTACAGTGAGTACCGTATCATTACAATTTTACATATTAATCTGGTACTGCAGCTGACAGTCAGAATTACAGCCATCAGTGCATTCCACATAACCTCACCTTGGTTATAAATTTGTTTTGAACTTTGAACATTCAGCTTACTTCAATAAGTGAAGCCTATTTCATAAATATATGCATTAACCACAGACATTGGTCAGAACATTTTACCTACATCAATCTTTGAATCACCTTCCGAAGTGATCTTCAACTACTTGATCAAACATTTGGAGGTATCCAGCCTATCGTCTCTTGTCATCTTTGGTGTCCTATGGTGCCTATCTTCGCTCTCTTGCTGCGCGCATTTTGGGTTATGCGCTCTTGGTGACCTCACTACTTGGTATTCCAGTCCCAGTGGCCTGGTCAACGCAGGCTTGGTTCTATTGGGCCGCAGTTGCTGTATCTTACAGGCTAAGTACTCTTTCAAGACCTAGTTCTTACCTACATTGTGTTCTGTTTTTGTATCACACATATCATATTATATTCTAATAGCTTGCAATGCTATACTTCTGGATTTGACAATATAGCCAAGATGCCTACTTGTGCTACTACAGAGCTTGATTGTTATTAAACATCACTCTTACATTATTAAGACAAGACTAATTTTTGTATTAATTACATCCTACTTTAAACATTGCATTTCTCCACATTTTTACCATTATAAATCTACATTTTTATTCCTCAAAGCAGTCTCTTTACTTATTTGACTTGTATTAATTACATCTTACTTTAAACATTGCATTTCTCCACATTTTTTACCATTATAAATCTACATTTTTATTCCTCAAAGCAGTCTCTTTACTTATTTGACTTGATTATTCCAAGTTGACATTGCAGTGGCAATTGTCAAATTTAGCTCCGCCCTAGATAGATCTGGCAATTGCGGAAATTACTTTGTAACGTATATTACTGTTTGGCTTTCTTACAGGTTTAATTTTAAGATAAGCTGTTATCAAATTTGTCATAAAATTAAATTTAGTTGTCGTTTTACCTCATAAAATTTGTCATATCAAATTTGTCATAAAATTAAATTTAGTTGTCGTTTTACCTCATAAAATTTGTCATATCAAATTTGTCGTAAAATTAAATTCTTTCTTTTTTTACTCTCTTGCGTTCTATACAAGAGAATAACGTTTGTCTGAATGAGTCAAGTGAATTCCACAATTTGTAATATTTAAATTCAAACATTTGGAATTATCTAATTTTGAATTATCTAATTTTGAATTATCATTTTGAATTATTAAATACATGAATTGTCTCTTGTGTTATCATTTGGCATTTTCCTTACATATATTTACAAACCTGCGCACTGCGCTATCAGAGTCGATTCATAGCAGTCATTGTACACTCAAAAAATGGATTCTATTTTGAGTGCACAGTGATTGCAAAAAATGTGAATGATTTGGGTTCAATAAAAGACTTACAATCTTTTTGCGTCCGACACTGGACAGTCATTTAATATTGCAAATGTCTACTGCTCTCAAATTTTACACCCAGATTATTCATGGTTTGGTCCTCCAGGCCGTCGATGGGATCAGTAATCATGGTTTGGTCCTCCAGGCCGTCGATGGGATCAGTAATCATGGTTTGGTCCTCCAGCCCGTCGATGGGATCAGTAATCCTTGGAAAATGGAATTCAATTCAGCTTAAAAAATAGCAACATTTTGTTAAAAACTCAATGCCAAATGATACATCTTGTATTTTTCCTGTTTTATTGTGTTAGTTTGTAGTAGTCTCTACCTAAGGTTAATGCACTCTGTTCTTTCGATTTTCATGATGCTGGCTGCTACCACAAGGCACGCTGCGACGTGTCAGCGCCAATCCAGTCTGCGACCTGATACTCACCGGGCTGATGCACTCACAAGGCGGACGCAAGCTACTCACCGTCAAGCTTCTCCAGCAAACTAGTCCTGCCAAGCATACTCACAGATTCTACGCCTGTTGGAGTCAAAAATTAAACTTTCATTGTGCTGTAACTTAAGTGCCCAGGAACAATTTCAGGTCGTATGACTTATTTTGTAAATTTAATAGTCAAACTTTGTTTTTAGTATGCCTTTACAAGAGGATAACCATAACTCGGGGTCTTCTACCCTGAGCCTTCAGTGTTAATTATGCAAAGAGACGATATACAAAAACAGCTCAATTGGCTGTCAACAAAATACGATAATTTCATGGTTAACAATCAGGCTAGTTATTATAAGTTGTTAACTATAAAAACGAAGTTGATAGTTTAAAAGTAAAATATGAGAAAGTTCATGAAGATTTACTACATCAAAACTTGTTAGATGATACATTGCATTTTGAAATGATGGATGGATTCCTTTCATTCTTAAGTGAGGCAAATGCTGCTTTAGGTACATTTGAGGCTGGCAACACTCCACAGCCTAGTCCACAAGTAGCACCCACTTCTCAAATTCAGGGCTTTCGCCTTCCAGAAATTCCGCTCCCAAAATTCAATGGGGACTTCCAGAATTGGCTTAATTTTCGTTCTGCCTTTTCAAGTATTGTAGTTGAAAATACTTCAGTTGAGGATAAGGTAAAATATCAGTACTTAAAACAAGTACTCTCTGGTGAAGCCTTAAATAGAGTGGCCAATGTTCCATCTGGCGATTTCCAACTTGCATGGACTCTGCTTACAGAGCGCTATGATAACCCTATGCAGATTGCGGACACTCATGTCGCTGCTATCTTATCACCCCCTAATCTTAACGCAAAGTCAGCCGCTTCATGGCGAGCCTTTGTTGATCATGAAAATTGAACATTCAAGCCCTAGAGTCACTTGATCTGGGCATAGAGGTAAAGGATTTGTTGTATATGTACATCATCATTTCTCGATTTGATGCTTCCACACTTAGAGAGTGGGAGAGATTTAATTCTCTTAAAGAAAATACTTCACTTGCACATTTGTGGAATTTTATGGAAAATCAGCATAAGGTTGCGCAAGCCGTATCCTTCAATTGCACAAGTAGTGCTCAGAATTCACAAAATTCTTCTTCAAATCATTTTTCTAAATCTTCTAATCATGTTGCTAAGCCGTTTAGTCAGCCTCAAGGAAATAATAAAGGTTTTAATTTTCAGAAAACAACTTCATGTTTGTATTGCAAGGATGCAACTCACAATGTGTTCAATTGTCCTTCGTTTCGTCAGCTTGAACCTTCAGCCAGGTTGGAGGCTGTCAGGGCAAAACAATTGTGCTATAATTGCATGAAGCCTTTCGATAGAAATCATCATAGCTGTTCAGGTGCTTGTAAAACCTGTGGTAAGGCACATCATACAACGCTGCATGGTGCACACTTTGGTAAGAATTTTGCTACTAATAATAGTATTCAATTGCGCAATCCGTCTCCTGCATTGAAAAGGGCTCAAATTCCAAAGCTCATATCAATTCTGTATCAATATCAAATGCTGGTGAAGAGTTTAGTAGCCAGAAATTTATTCAGTCTTCTGCCGAATCGTCTATTTGTAGTAGTGCATTGGAAGCAACGCCCAGTTCTTCCCAAGTTTCATTGCCAAGTTCTACTAATGCTGCAAATCATGCTGTAATTAATGCTGCTTGTAGTTCGTCAGCGGAATTCAATCATTCTAAATCAATTGTTGTAATGCCGACTGCTGAAGTCAGGGTCGTCAATGCTCAGGGTCAAACTATTTTATGTCGTGCGCTGCTGGACAC
The DNA here is from genome assembly GCA_017141395.1 of Laodelphax striatellus. Lineage (NCBI taxonomy): Eukaryota > Metazoa > Arthropoda > Insecta > Hemiptera > Delphacidae > Laodelphax > Laodelphax striatellus. The sequence goes on along the minus strand of CM029538.1, from coordinate 18,144,725 downwards.
AGGTAGTGACTCTTGTCTTATTTCCGAGAGATTAGCCAGCTGCTTGGCTCTTCCTCCAATTCTCAAAAATAATTTCATTCATACTGTTTCTAGTAATACTACCAGATCCACTGTTGTACACTCAGTTACAGTCAAATCATCAGATCAAATTTGGTCCACTACCATTGATTGTCTTGTTGTAAATAAAATATCACTTAATTTGCCACCATTTGATTTAGACATGTCAAGGTTTAACATTCCTGCTAACCTCAATTTAGCTGATCCGCATTTTCATCAATCTAAAGAAATAGATATCCTGCTCGGTGCATCCGTATTCGCCGCGATCATGACTTGCGGTCAACTCACTTTTGATTCGTCATTACCCATATTACAAAACACCTTACTAGGTTGGATTGTCTTTGGCGCTTCAACTGTCGCGTCCCGTGCCGCGTTCTAATCATGTACATTCAAATTTCATCTCTAGTATGGAAATCTCCGATCAATTAGAAAAATTTTGGAAGATTGAAGAACTGTCTCCAATCTCTCCTCCAACCCCGGAAGCAGTTAAAGTCGAAAATCATTACAATGAAAACACTGTTAGATGTGATGACGGTCGATTCATGGTATCATTGCCGCGTAAAGATAATTTTTCTGAGCTCGGTCAATCAGAGTTTCAAGCGAAAAACGTTTCAATTCATTGGAAGTCAAATTGTCCAAGCATAACGACTTGAAAACGCAGTACACGGAATTTATGCGTGAGTATCAAGAATTGGGACACATGAGTCCTGTTGATCCTCCTGATAGTAATGAACCAGTTTTTTACATACCTCACCATGCGGTCTTTAAGCCGGATTCCACCACCACCAAACTCCGCGTAGTTTTCGATGCCAGTGCTAAAACCAATACAGGCAGCTCTTACTAGATTTGTCTCCATCAGAGGCATCCCTAACTCAATTCACTCAGACAATGGTACTGCATTTGTTGGAGCCAACAATGAGCTTCAAGACCTTTATAAATTTCTTACTGATTTGCAAACTCAGGATTCTCTTCAGAAATCTGCAGCTTCCTGGCGTATCCAGTGGAGTTTCATTCCACCCCGCGCACCACATTTTGGCGGGTTGTGGGAGCGCTCAATTAAAAGTTTCAAAAATATCTTTAAAGTTGTGACCTTTAAACAAACACTCAATTTTGAAGAAATGTATACCTTCAGTGCTCAAATCGGAGCTATCTTAAATTCAAGGGCAATTGTTCCTCTTTCTGAGGATCCTCATGACTTAGCGTACCTTTCGCCGGGCATTTTCTCATCGGTAGACCTCTTAACGCGCTTCCGGTTAAGCAGTTGAATACAAAACATATTAATCATATCGAACGTTGGCGTAAAATTTCAGACATGAACAGACAATTGTGGGAACGGTGGTCCCAAGAATATTTAATATCATTGCAGAAAAAGCATAAGTGGACATCTACATCAGACAACATCAAGGTTGGCATTCTCGTCTTACTGAAGGACCCTGGTTCACCACCAGCTGTGTGGAGGTTAGGCCGCATCACAGAAGTTGTGATCGGTGTCGATGGTAAGGTTAGAGTGGTCATGGTTTTGACTGATTCAGGTATTTTTAAACGTGCTATCACCAGCATTGCTCCATTGCCTTTGGAAGAGACAAATGACGATAATCTCATCTAACATATTTTCCTTTCCTTTGTTGAAAATTCCTTGATTTTCCAACGGGGCCCAGCTTATGTTAGATTTCATTTACCGTCATTTGTTTACTTTCACACTGTCGTCTGCCAATTGCAGACTTATCGATTGTTCGTCAATATCGATTATTTTCAAACTGCCGCCTTTTTCCACTGCCTCCGTTCGTCGCGGTCTGTGTGCTTCATTTATTATTGTTGTGTTTAGGTTATTTTTTATCATCTGGATTTATTCTAATATTTTTCTTGATGATTGTTCATATTTTTCTTGTTATTTAACTAGTGTCTTGCTAGTTTTTTGGTATTATTTTCATTTGATTTAATATCTTCTATCGAAGGTTCTAGAAGCTTTTTGATTGCATTTCCGTCTTGTTCCTTCTCGTGGTTGTAGGCGTCTTTTTTCTTCACTTCCTACTGCAGCTTCCTCTAGTGAAGTCAAATTTCATAATGTGAGTTTTCAATTTTCGTTCAAAGTACATAATGGCTCTACGTTGTGCATTTCTTCGTTTATCATCTTCAGCTACTGAATTTTCTACATCGTTTCATACATAAATATCAAAATTCGCTCCGTTATTTCTTCAGTTATAAACATTTTATCGTGTCGTGCTGTCCACGCGTCGATTCCAGTCAGCTTCAAACTCTCAGCAATCCTTCATTTGGATTCGTGCTCCGAAATCCTTTACAATTTTGCATCTACGTTAAACTCCGGTCTCACTTGCTGTTTTGTATGAACATTCCATGATGTCAACCTAAGCGTGTTCAGTGCTTAATATCTTTGGACTTCGGTCGGGCAACATTTTGCCATTCAGATCGTGTGTAGTTACAGGCTCACATCGCATCTCTTCTCTCATTACAATTGAAATCGCTATATTTCAATCAATCTTTGATTCATACATTTGAAAACCCCAGTGTTTTACATTTTCACAGCTATCGAAAGCTGTTAGTGTGTTCAGGCAAGGACACAAGTGATCCTACAGTGAGTACCGTATCATTACAATTTTACATATTAATCTGGTACTGCAGCTGACAGTCAGAATTACAGCCATCAGTGCATTCCACATAACCTCACCTTGGTTATAAATTTGTTTTGAACTTTGAACATTCAGCTTACTTCAATAAGTGAAGCCTATTTCATAAATATATGCATTAACCACAGACATTGGTCAGAACATTTTACCTACATCAATCTTTGAATCACCTTCCGAAGTGATCTTCAACTACTTGATCAAACATTTGGAGGTATCCAGCCTATCGTCTCTTGTCATCTTTGGTGTCCTATGGTGCCTATCTTCGCTCTCTTGCTGCGCGCATTTTGGGTTATGCGCTCTTGGTGACCTCACTACTTGGTATTCCAGTCCCAGTGGCCTGGTCAACGCAGGCTTGGTTCTATTGGGCCGCGCAGTTGCTGTATCTTACAGGCTAAGTACTCTTTCAAGACCTAGTTCTTACCTACATTGTGTTCTGTTTTTGTATCACACATATCATATTATATTCTAATAGCTTGCAATGCTATACTTCTGGATTTGACAATATAGCCAAGATGCCTACTTGTGCTACTACAGAGCTTGATTGTTATTAAACATCACTCTTACATTATTAAGACAAGACTAATTTTTGTATTAATTACATCCTACTTTAAACATTGCATTTCTCCACATTGTTTACCATTATAAATCTACATTTTTTATTCCTCAAAGCAGTCTCTTTACTTATTTGACTTGTATTAATTACATCTTACTTTAAACATTGCATTTCTCCACATTTTTTTACCATTATAAATCTACATTTTTTATTCCTCAAAGCAGTCTCTTTACTTATTTGACTTGATTATTCCAAGTTGACATTGCAGTGGCAATTGTCAAATTTAGCTCCGCCCTAGATAGATCTGGCAATTGCGGAAATTACTTTGTAACGTATATTACTGTTTGGCTTTCTTACAGGTTTAATTTTAAGATAAGCTGTTATCAAATTTGTCATAAAATTAAATTTAGTTGTCGTTTTACCTCATAAAATTTGTCATATCAAATTTGTCATAAAATTAAATTTAGTTGTCGTTTTACCTCATAAAATTTGTCATATCAAATTTGTCGTAAAATTAAATTCTTTCTCTCTTCTTACTCCCTTGCGTTCTATACAAAGAGAATAACGTTTGTCTGAATGAGTCAAGTGAATTCCACAATTTGTAATATTTAAATTCAAACATTTGGAATTATCTAATTTTGAATTATCTAATTTTGAATTATCATTTTGAATTATTAAATACATGAATTGTCTCTTGTGTTATCATTTGGCATTTTCCTTACATATATTTACAAACCTGCGCACTGCGCTATCAGAGTCGATTCATAGCAGTCATTGTACACTCAAAAAATGGATTCTATTTTGAATGCACAGTGATTGCAAAAAATGTGAATGATTTGGGTTCAATAAAAGACTTACAATCTTTTTGCGTCCGACACTGGACAGTCATTTAATATTGCAAATGTCTACTGCTCTCAAATTTTACACCCAGATTATTCAATAGGTATCGACTTATTACAGTTGGATGAACAGGTTAGTAAACAAAATATCTAGTACTGTTGAAAATGTGACTGGTGAAGCCACGTAAGCAGTAAGCAGTTTACCTGAGATGATCATTAACAACCGATAACAGTATCTCGAAGTTTTAATAAATTTGTGCTTATGACAACTTCAAGTATTTTTTTTTAATTATTCTACTACACAAAATGGTATTGTTTCTTTATTCTATTGGTTCGTTTTTTTTTTGTATTTTGACTATTTCTTTTGGTTCGTTATATGGAATTTGTATATTCTTAATAGTGTATGTTGTCTCATTCAACTGAAAACAAAATTTTGTCTTATGATCTATTATAGAACTATTGTTGTTCAATATTTCAGTGAATATTTTCGATTTCTTTAGAATAAGTAATCTTATTATTGAGAATATTGAAATTTTGTTATTGATATTATTGATAGTAATAATATCAATATACCGCACATCGATATTTCAACCCGTTTTTGAGATACTAACTGATTTAGAAACTAATAAGTTTGATTAATAAATAAAATATTTTAAAAACAGTTTGATATATCCATGTGCGGTTTTCGCCTTTCATTTTCTCTTGAAATTATATATCGAAATCATGTATAACATGACCACCTTACTATTTAAAAAAAATGAAGTTAGATTCAATATGGCGGACCAGATTTTTGAAGTCACAGTAAAGTAGTATTTTCAATTTTAGTACGATCCCCAATGTCACCTACCGTCAAATTACCTTCGTATAAGGAATATTGAGCCGTTTCCATAATTTTCTTCAACTCTGTATATCTTGTTTGTATACTACACATAAAATGGATCTTCGTTCTACAATTTGTGTCTTACTTTCACAGTTAAGTTGCGTCTAATCAGCAGGATTTAATTGAAATTTATCAATACTGGCTGCAGACTACCACCTTTTATTTGGTTATTCTGTTTTATAATTTATTCTGTTGCGTTTAGTCAGCAGGATCTTATTACAATCTATCAATACTGCCTGCAGCTCAACAGAATAAATAAATAAATTAGGTACCGATGTCCTTAGTTAATTTCGCCTATTTTTTATTTATTTCCAGAAATGGGCGCGACTAAGGTGCTTCGGCTGCAGAAAGAGTGGATCTCCAAATCCTGGTTGATTCTTCAGACGGGAATGATTGCTTGTTCCTCAATGAAGAAGACAAAATATTGGTGTAAATATGATTGACTTTGAAATCAGGGACTGATTTCAGAACTTCAACATCACGTTTTGTAACTACTACTGCCCAATTAGAGGCACTCAGCCATCTCTGCCATTTCTTGTCATTTCTTTTATATATTTGACAGATATTGTACTAGTTATTATTAATGTTACTCGTGTATGTAGGGCTAATTTTTTATCAATAATTGAAGACTATTGTTCATTGTTCGAAACTATTGTGATTTTCTTAGATCTTTGATAGAACTCGAGCATTTATGTATTTTTGAGAACTGTTAGTTTCATCGATTTTCTAGCTTCAATATTAATAAACTATTGTCAATTTAGTTCTTTGAAATCCAAAGAAGTAGGAGGTAGGAATTAAGAAAACTGTATTCTCTTCATAAATTGTATATAGTTTCAATGTATGATCTGTAAGAAATTCAAGATGATTTACTTGATCTAAAACGGTTGAGTATTGTGTTCAGCTAATATTTTCTTGATTTTGAACTTCTTGTCAATATGTTTGAAACCTAATAGATTCAAGCTTACTATCAACAAATTAATTTTTGGAAACAAATGAAATATAATCTTAATGGAAATAATAAATGTATCATTGATTGTGATTACTCTTTCCTATACCAATATAAGAATAAAAATTCTTATTCTGTTTCATCTTGGAACTTCATTCGAAATGTATGCCATATTTTTCATTTATCAATATCACTAGTATTGTTAAATCGGAATTATACTCAAGTCAATTTTCCTAGATTGTTCCCTTCACTTTTTATACTGATAATTAGTAGCGAAGCGTGGTATACTTATTTGGTCATCGCCGGGTATATTTACCATAGGAAATATACCCGGCGATGACCAAATAAGTATACCACGCTTCGCCGCGGCTGATAATGTTTTTTCAATCTATTGTTTTTGTCAATAATTATTAGTTTCATGTTCGTCATGTTTGGTTTTCTAATTGAAATCTTTTAAAGTCTGCCTATTGAAAGCTATAAATAATAATAATAATAATTATAATTGTATAATATAAACTATGTGTAAATTATTAGATGATAAGTCACTAATTATATTGCTTGTAAACGTTTGGCGCAGCTTGTAGTATTTATAATCATTTTCCACTTAGATTTTGATTTTTCCAATCGTCATTTTCTGATATTATTGGTTTTTACTTATTGACTGATTTATCTAAATTTTTCTGAGTGTGTGAGATTATGATTCGATTTAATACGGTTTTGTTGAAAATGATTCTGTTTCTGAACATTTTAGCTTTTTGCTCAATCTAGAGTTGAACATGTTCAATTCTTATCTCATCATTTTCTATTGAATAAGTAGAATTCCTTTTTGTACCATAGCTTGAGAGATTTAATATTGATTAAAATATGTTTTCAACTTTACGCTATTACTCTTAATAAATTCTATCCGAGAAACCTGTCTTGATTCATATTCAAAAATTTAATATCGATCAATATTGAATTATCAATATTAAATTCAATTGTTATAGTCAATTTGATATCGTATTAAAATAGTTCAAATTCCTTTCGTACGAGAAAAATTTATAATTCCTATATTTTCCTCGTTCCCTATGTCAACTCACTTTTCGTTTAATTTCTTAGTTGATTTAAGTTTTAGAAATGAGTGTACGAATGGATGTGTTTCTATCTGTAGCAAGTGTATTTTGTATGGATGTTGTGAGATTGTTTCACTGATCAAATAGAATAATTTGCTTATCATGAAACGTGAATAAAATATGATTATAATAACTCTTCTAAATAAAACGTTGAAAATTATTTTCGTACTATGAATAAATGGATTGATGAAATTACAGTCGAAACGTAGCCTATAGCTGACAATAGATATGGAACTTTCCCAATGAATGGGATTTTATTCTATAAATAACCAACATTCAATTGCCGTTGAATTTAAGTAAATTGAAGATGATCAGTTTACAATATATTCACAATAAATTATAGACTGTTATTCATAAACACGTATATCTAATGATGAAGACCAAATGAGTCAAATTTAAGTAGAAGTAGTCAATGTCAAACTTCGATTAAATGTGAATTTTCTTGACTATTAGTTTTAGAAACTTGGAAATTGTAAGCACTTACTCCTATCGCTATTACTATAGTATATAATGGTGGACTAAGCTCTACACCACTATCCTAAATCTAAATAATCACATATTATTGAAAATTAAGGTAGTAGAATTAGTAACATAATATGTAATATCATTACATTCGATGATCATGACAAGTGTAACTAATTTTTTGTAATGGAACCTTGGAGCATGTGTCATTTAAGTACCATTCCAACTCGTCAGTATTTTTCATACTGCTAATATCTTCAAAGACTGTGAATTTCTCTAATTCTTCACTCATATTAATTCAGAATATATTCATTCTGTTATTCCATCACCAAGGGGAAATGATACCTTGGGCTTCTGACATCCTGGCAAAATAAATGTGTCGCTATTCTCATCTATTGCTATTCAGAACCCATCTCCTGTAAATACATGCATTAATCATTAGAAATTATGGTGTGTATTAATAACCTCAAGAGAAAATGTCAAAATACTAGCAATTCTTATCGAATATCTACACCAAGTTTTAAAAAGCGAAAGACAAAAAAGTACAACACAATTTTCTACAAGTTGGAGTGATTATATTTTAAAAGGAAACATATTTTAATACTTGATGTCTTTCAATATCATATTACAAAAGTAGAAATAGTTCTAGTGAGAAATTAAGTCATCAAATATTGCGTTCTTGATCTATGATTAATTATAAAGAACAAAACAATGTAAACATCATGAGGCACACTTGGCATTGAGAGGAAAATATTTTTATGATTCAATGCAATTAATCTAGATGTACTTTCCTTTACAGTTTTTATATTTCTGTATCCAATAATGGTTGTTTACGATGTTGGTGATAATTATAATTAATCTGGAATATAATTCAATAAATTTTAAAATGGATTAGTCTTTTTCATTGTACCAGCTTAAAACCAAGTCTTGGAAAAAAAGCAGCACTAAGTATCAGAAATTAGTATTGAGCGATAACTTCTTTTTTGAGTAATTTAATAAAAACATGAAAAATTACCAAAATATTACTTTGAATCTTCAAAATATTTCAGTGATCAAGTCATAACTAGTTATCAAATTGGCTAGTAGGGTGACTTGATCACTAATTGAACATCAATCTTCCAGTCAATTGAAAAGAAAAGTACTGTTCTTTGTCTCCATCTCATGTTTGAACCCCAGGTAAGGTATAAAAGTTGAAAAAAGATTAAAAGAATAAAAATATTGGTGTTGTATAGAAATTTTGAGCTTTTCAACACTTAATTTGAAAGCTGAGAGAGGAATTCTGAAAGCTGAGAGAATTCCAATTTTCAAATGCTCATATCTCCTGAACGGGAACGAATTTTTTCATTTTGTTGACAGATTCTTGTTCAGCTCTTCAAGTACTATACTATACGTTATTTTAAGCAATTTTAAGAAATTTCCATTTTTTGCAAAAAATCATGATGTACATGTTTTACATGTACAGTAACCTTGGGGGAAAATATTCTTCATTGAATTCTAGGATAGGAACATCTGATAAACCCATACCCTGAAACCCTTCGTTACTGAGTTACACGCCGCCAAAGATGAGAAAATTAATTATTGTTTTATTTTTTCTGGAGTTATAATATCTAGTTAAGAAATAAAAAACCCATACGAGCACATATTCGTGTTTCTCGCTTCAAGTACTATAAGATTGCAGATTTTTAACCATTTCTATTTTTTGAAAAATTTCGCTAAAAACCATGATGTATCATCATGCTTCATTTTGGTGAAAAATAAAAAAGCACTCAAACTTGGGTGGATGATAGTCCTTGAAGAGAGGAACAAGAATTTATGCAATTAGATTCCCGAAATTCGATCCCGTTCAGGAGATATGCTAATTTTTATAAGCCATAAAAATACCTCTTCTGGAGCTGCAAAATTCAAATGTTTGAATGCCCATAACTCCTGAACGGGAGCAAATTTTCAAAATCTGAGCACATATTCGTGTTTCTCGCTTCAAGTACTATAAGATTGCAAATTTTAAGCAATTTCTATTTTTTGAAAAATTTCGCTAAAAACCATGATGCTTCATTTTGGTGAAAAATAAAAAAGCACTCAAACTTGGGTGGATGATAGTCCTTGGAGAGAGGAACAAGAATATGCAATTAGATTCCCGAAATTCGCCCCCGTTCAGGAGATACACAAATTTCAAGTAGCAATGAAAAATGCCTGATCTAGAGGTGCAGAATGCAATCTTTAATTGCTCATATCTCCTAAACGGAAGCGAATTTTCAAAATTTGAGCACATATTCTTGTTTCTCGCTTCAAGAACTGTATGATTGTAAATTTTAAGCAATTTATATTTTTTGAAAAATTTCGCTAAAAACCATGATGTATTGAAAAATACAATGATAGAAAATAATAATCTCAAATTAGTGATAAGATCCATGAATTATGATAAAACTATTAATTCAAACAGCCCGCCACGTAAAATAGATGTGAGCGGCCTGAGCGCCTTCATTTCATCCAGGATAGGCAACCAACAATACACTAATGGATAAAATTTCAGCCGAAATTTTCGATTATCGACTTTATTTCGATTTTTAATCCTTGGTCTCGAGCAAATCGGTCTGAAAAATAAAAGTTGCTTCCCGCAGTAATAGTTCTGTACACGAAAATTCTACCAGGCAACCAGGAGCCTCGAAGAGATACACTGAACTCTTTCGTTTCACCGTGGAGTAAAGAAATTATAGCAGGATTCGTTCAAGTTGTCAGAAAACAGCTGATTGATGTACGCTCTTTTACTAACGTCAAATCAGCTGTTTTCTGACAAGTAAATAATCCTGCTATTTATCTTTATTCAGACAAAATAGTTAGTACTCGCCCAGGGATTAACTCTACCACTAACTCTACTAATGAAAACCAGGCTTATAGGAGCAGAATTTTGTAGCTGATAAGAGTACATGTATTATCTTCTTTCTCTCAATGAAAAGCTGCTATAGCAGCTATTTTCTTAATGTAATTCTTGTTTTATCATCTTAATTTCGTCCAGGCATTTGAAATTACCTTTCGTAAGGCATTTTGAAATTCTGATAAAGATTTTATTCATCTAATTCTGTTGTTTTCTGTCAATTTGTACATTCTCAGCCCAAATCTCGCCTATTTGGGGTCTGGAATGATTGAGAATCATTAGAATTTCAACAAAATTAGACAATTCAATCGATTCATTGTAAAATTACGAAATCTATCTTGATGAATATTTGGCCTACCGTCACTCAATCTTACTGTGCACTAGTGGAATCTGTCTTTTGCTCACAATTATTCCGTAATCAGCTTCCAAGCGTGTTTCTAGAGTATAGCAGGATTCAATTAACTTGACATAAGTCAGCTGTTTTGGTAATAATTAAACAGTGACTTCCACACAATAATCAAAATGCTTAAAAGTCCTAAAGACCTTTAAAGTCTTTAAAAGACCTTTTTAAAGAAGACCTTTCAAAGAATAACTTTTTAAAAGACCTTTTCAATAATCTGCGAGATTCAGCATTTGTAGGTTAAGTATTGTGATATTGCTCTTTGAAACAGCTGATTTCTGACAAGTTGAATAATTGAATCCTGCTGTACTGAGACTGGGTTTCATAGCTTTGATCCAAGAGCATAACCTTGTATAAAACTGTCTCTAAAACCATTTTGAAGTTGTAATTCATCTAATTTTGTTGTATCCGGTGAATTCGTACATTATCAGCTCAAATATCACCAATTTGGGGTCTGGAATGATTGAAAATCAGTTCAACAAAATTAGACCAATTTATTGTGAAACTTTTCTATCTTTAGAATATTAGGCCTATCCACACTCAATCCAAGACTAGGCGTACACCGGTTCGACAAGACAAGACGAGATTAGTTACGATTAGTTACAATAATTCACATAGATGCTTATGAAGCAGCACACACCGATGCAATGACTAATCAGTGTGTAAAGGTCGATTCACACATGATGGACTGGACTCAGACTGGACTACGACTGTACCGTTTTGGATGGAATCGCTCAAACAGTCTTTCCATTTGAAATACACGGAGACGGTCGGATTTGATTCACACATGATGGACTGGACTCAGACTGGACTGGTACTGTACTGTCTAAGATCACTTTCAGAGCGATCTCTCAAGGACACGGTCTGAGACGATTTCGTCCAGTCGGAGTACAGTCGTAGTCCAGTCCATCATGTGTGAATTGCTTCCGACCGTCGTAGGACTGTTTCCTGTTAGGACCGAGTGTTCCACTATCTCCAAAATTAGAGATAGAAGAATTTTGATTTCAGATTCGGATTCAGCACCCTCGAATTAAGTATGTGCGAGACCATTTCCCTAGAATACTCAAAAATGAGGAAGTTTTTTCAATGGATATTATATTTATTCCTTACTTCATTCTCCACTAGATAAGCAGTAGCCTATTGTTGATTACTACAAGTATAGAACTTATTAGCATTTATCATAATTAGTGAGGAGGAGGAGGAGGAAGAAGAAGAAAGATATTTCAAATAGCCTTTTTCACTTGAGAAATTTTCATCTAGAGTTAAAATTAAACACATGTAACTGATTCTTGCTTATAGAAGCCAAACTATTTACAGCATTCTATTCAGTAGAAACACAATAATTACTATGAAATTTGATTTTGTTAATTTTAAATAATAATAAAAATTACGAGTATAGTAATGTTATTATTTTGAAAGTTTATTTTGAATTTAATAATTATTATAAAAAAGTATCTATTCAACCAATGATTGAACAATATTGACTACTACCGACTTTTACTTTTACTATCCCCTATGTGAAAGCTCAAACATTATTTATTTAAACATTATTTATATTTATTATTATTTATAAGCTGAAGCACGAAGCAGTGTTACCAGGCACTGCCTGTTTTTCCCCACTAATTAATGAAAAATATCCCCACATCTGGCAACACTGAACTGACGACAGAAGTGAAATGACCTAATTGCAGAAGGAAACGAAAACAGTCCAGTCGCAGTCCAGTCCATCATGTGTGAATGGTAGCGGTCGTAGTCCAGTCTGAGTCCAGTCGCAGTCCAGTCCATCATGTGTGAATCGACCTTAAAGCAACTATGTGAAGTACTGTGACTAAACGTGACTAATCTCGTTTTGTATTGACAAACCAGTATACGCCTAGGGGAAGCTGTTTTCTGCTCACAATTCATTCATATTCAGCCTTCAAAAATGTGTTACAGGTATTTTTAAACGTGTTTAAAGTTCTGAGACTGGGATTTGACATACTATGTTTTGGTTCCATACTGACAGGGAATATTCAGTTCACAACTGAAGAAAATTCCGAGCAAGTGGCATTGCTATACATGATTATGACAGTATACGAAAACCAAGATTGAAGACCATTCATTAAATAAATACATTTTCGAAATTCACAATATTCTAGAATCTGGGGCCTGTTTCATATAATATAGAAGTCCAGTGAAACATGAAAAAGGCAGATACATAATAGACATAAATAGGAATGTGTACCAAGAGTGTATGAATGATCCACCTTCATCCTATAATAGGTGACTTCCAATTTTTATGAAAGAGGCCCTTGGGTCATATTTGCTAAAATAGTACTAATCACAAACTCTTGGAAAACTTTTATTTCAACGGGACCAATACATTCATAGAGACATAATGTGATATCACTTAAGTTTGGCCCAAGAGTGGGTCAAGAATATTGATGACAAAAATAACGAGACTTAGGAGTAAATTTCAGGATAATCATTATGCCGCGTCCACACCATCGCCGAACTAGGCGAACACGAGCGTGTAGATGGGGTCACTCGCGTAGTTCGCCTACGCTTTTATATGGGAAAAACTCTCGGGCTAGACTCGCGTTCGCCTAGTTCGGCTATGGTGTAGACGCGGCATAATATTCAGTCATTTTCTAATACTTGAAACCTTCATTGTGCATTCCTAATTCAACTTCAGAATGAATAAAAAATGTTTTATTGCAAATCAATCGCAATTTTGAACTTATTTCCAATAATACATATTATTACAGATTTTTTAAAACAAATAATCCAAACATTACAGTGACATTGTAATATATTCACGACAATCAAAAGTCTTGTTATTAAATTTTAAAACTGTAGTAACAAAAGTACTGCACACGCACTCAAATACATTACTGGAGAAAAAATCTTCTAATTTCTGTTTAAAAAAGTTCTGATTGATAGCAGGCTTTACTTAACTATAAAATAAAATTGTCCTAATCCCGAGCTGAATGAATTTCCTCGAAGAAATAAACAGTAAAAATTGGCAAAAAAATGGTTGGTTCAGTGATGAACTAGGAGCCATTCTAAGGAACAAGCTTTCAGAACTTTTCAGTGCTTTCAGAACTACTAGTTCTTCACGGGCTAAAGAAACAAGCTTATGTATCCCTGAATACATTGTACAGGAAAAAAATAATTGTAATATATTAAAAAACTTTGAAATATTTTTTGAAACCTGTCATCAAATAGATAAGAATTACTGTTTAATGATCTCAAAAATCAATGGAATAACTTAAATACAAACTGAGTATTTTTCCAACATACAGTAAAAAGAAATATCAGGGACATTCATTGACGTCTATCTACTCAACTAATAACAATAAAAAACTTTCAAATACGCAATGAAATCTAAATTTAAGTAACATACATTGTTGCATAAACTTTCATTCTAACATTAAGACGCTAATCTACTTTCCATCACTGGAAGCTAATTTTTTCGATTGATAAATACACACCTGAGTGCAGTGTCTGATCATCTCCGTTCCGTTTTTATTTCCTTCGAATTTTTTGCAAAAGAAAAACGCGTTTTTCATAAAGTTCAGTGTTTGGAGTCAGTTTTCATTTGGTGAATTATATCTACTTCGGAAAGATGAACATGGAAATATCCATGGAAGGATGTTCTATTGTGTTGCTCCGTAGAATTTTTTCATTTCAATACAATAATTGAATAATTTCTAGTCGATTCTATGTTTATTCGTGAAATTAAGCATTAAGGAAAGGATAACTACAGCCACACGACAGCATTCGTAAAGTGAACTCGCATAACTTAATAACTTGGCTAGAGACTAAACACTACTGAACTAATAACGCTCAGGGGCCATTAAGGATGAAAAACACTATAACAATATTAATTATCATTTCTCAATACTTATATCAACGAAATAAAAAGTATTTAACGACTGTTAAAAATTCATGGTAGATAATAAAACTTTAAAAGATTACATTCAGCGTCGTTTAGCGTATTTTCTATCGGAACTTGAAGACGAACTTGAACTAGAACTGCTTCTGGAAGACGAACTTGACGAGGAGGATGAGGATCGTTTGAACTTCTTCAAATCGCGAGCGTCCTTCAACTCCTTCAGTCGTGCCGTTAGCTTTCTCTTGGCCTCTTCTTCTCTAGACTCCTTCGTGCCGTCGCCTCCAGTTGTCGCTGCCAGAGGCTTCTCTTTCTTCTCTTCCTCTTTTCTGGCGTCTTTTGTCGACTTTTGGATGGCTTTCCTATCGTCTTTTCTTCTGTCTGCGGACCTGAAAACAAAATTAGGACACTTTTAGTATATCAAAAGGTCTATCACGTTCTATGAAAAGATTACTTTTTCACGAATAATTTCTTCAACGTGTGGTTGAGTGCAGTCAATGGTCTTCATAAAGGTGCAAGCTGTGCAACCTGGGCCCATTTTCGCCCTTTTTTCTCAGGTACCAAAACAAATAAAATAAAACATTTTTTAATAAATAAAATTTGATAAGTGCCTAATATTTTTAAATCATATTTTCTCAGCTACTATATCATTTGATCTCTATTGCTTCAATTTCTAATAAGAATTCGTCCCAATGTTTTGATTGACTCGAGTGTTTTGGATGCAATAAAACGCCTACAAAATGAAAAAAAAATTCTTAGGCTGAATTTTCCGCCCTTGGCAGTTTCCCACTGAGCCCATTTATAAACCGGGGTGTGGTAATTGGAGATTTGTGAATGGGGACCAAAAATAATTCAATTCTAGCACTAATAGTTTAAAAATTTATAGTAAATGTTCAGTATCTACTCAGTCTGTTAGGCAGCTGTATAATTATACATAATTTAATAATTTATATTAAACATAGTGAACTTTTCAACCTCCGTATATCTCCTTATAATCTCCGTCCCTCATCCATTACTTTTGAATCACACAGTGCAGTTTTATCCATTTGTAGAAGACTGTTCAACTATATTGTTCATAAACTTGTTAATGTGATACCTGAGAATTTCATTACTGGTAATTTGAATGGAAAGCTCTTAAATGAAATAGATCGATGGATCCTTTCACAGAATCCTGGCACGTACAATTTCTTTTGACTTATTTCACTTTCTTTACTTTACTTAAAAAGCTATTGCCTTACTTCTTTTCCAAATTCTAGTTGGTTTTATGTTGGTTTGAAGTTTTGTGAGGTTTTTTCGAAACAACTTTCACCTCTTTTTTCAAATTGTAAATTCTTTCAAATGTTCTCTTGTAAATTTCGTTTGTACATTCAAGGGTTTATTTCTTTATTCTTAGTTTTTTTACTTGTATTTTCTTTACCTTGTACCGTGAGTAATTTTTTCCTCAACTGTTATAATAATCAGATATTTCTTTTCTTTTATTTGTATTATTTTGGTTAATGCTGCTTATTTTATTTGTTATTATGTAATACTCGGCCCCTGCGCTCAGGCTGTTGCCTTTGCAGGGACCTTCCTTGTTATTAATACAGTATATTAATACTATTTTATGTTATATCTATTGTATTATTAATTCTATTATTTTCATTGTACTTTTCAAGTTTGCTGTATTTTGTTTCAAGGATAAATAAATGATTTGATTGATTGAGTGTTCCGAAAAAATAGTGACTCCAATACCACCACGGTATTCTAAACGCTAAAATAAACAAAAAATGTTAATTTCCTGTTAGTTTTCCAGTGATCTGCCATTTCGATTGTAAGATTTTTATACATTCTGGTGTATTATTCTGGGATGAAAAAACGTTTACTAACATATTGTTACTAAGACGAACTATTGTTTACTAAACCATAATCTCAACAACCATGACTATTGACCATGACATGACATTGACTATTCCAATACTTTATGGTTGAAGATTCCCCGGTCTATCGACTATGGTGAAGAAAAACTTAACGAAAACCATCGAAATAACAAACTCCAAGTGGTTTCATGCATTTATCAGCGAATTTTCTGAAGACTTAAGCCACGAAAAGTATTGGAATCAATATACTTGAAAAAAATGGTGGATTACGGGAAAACCAATGTGGATTATACATTAAAAAAAAATGATAATAATTGTTTTTTAAAGCTTGTAGAATACCATGCTGGTACTGGGATCATTGATTTCAGGGGCACTTTGAGCAAATTATAATCGAGAGTAACATTTATAAATGGGGCTCAAAATGTTATACAAATAAATACGGGATTTAAACGAATTCGGCTAAGGCAACTCATTTTAAAACTAACCATGAATTTTATGCAGAAATATTCATTTTCTAATGCTGAAGTATTTCAGTGAAGCATTCAAATTTTTTTTTTGAAAATTACAGAAATATAAGGTAGGAAATGAACTAACTGCTTTCTATCTAATTTTCTAAAATAAGTAAAAGTAAATTAATGTACACAATGTGTTGTTTTCTAAATTATTGCAATTTACAAATACTAATAAAAATAATAAATAATCATTGGAATTCATGATTTATCGGCAACTTACACTTGACAACCCATCTTCAACCAGTAACTGACACAAAAAATACACGAAAAAGAAAAATAACTCAAAATCAATACTTTTAAATGGTTGCTACTGAAAGGTCTACTGCAAAGGCGTTAGACTCATGAACTAACTAGAAGGGATCGACATCGAGTTTAGATAGTAGAAAGTTGATTATTATGATGATTATTATTTATCTATCTATTGTATTGTATGATTCGTAGTACTCAATGTGAATAGAAATAGACTCAGAGTCAATTAAGCATTACCAGTTACAGTAATTGGGTTAAAATTAGAACACATTGCCTAATAGCCTAATGAACAGTTACTATTTCCTATAAATTTCAACTAATTAGTTCACATTAGCAAACGTTGTATATTCAAGTTGTATTGAAAATTATCTTCATCTTTATCTTAATCTTAGTGCTCTATTGAACATTGTTGTATTGATCAATTTTCTTCAGTTATCTCAACAGAATGTACTAAGCATCTATCTTATCTTGATATCACAAAAATGACTGAATTAATGATAGTTCTTAAAAATTCAACCACTTTCTTTTGATAAGCCAACGATTTATTATATTCATGTAAGTTTCCCATTAGTCATGTACACGATTAGGAAACTATTTTTAAAAGGTTTTTACCTCGAGTGTCGTCTTCCCTTCTGCCTGGACGAAGACGACTTTCGATCTCTGGAGAGTCGCCTGTCTCTCGACCGTCCTCGACCTCCCCCCCTGCCACGAGAACCCTCTCTCCTATGCACATTAGACCTGGACCGCTGCCTCCTAGATCGCGACCGGTCTCTCTTCGCTCCCGACTTCGATCGGTCCTTACGGTTGCGCGATCTCTCTCTGTCCGGTCTCCTAAAATAGGATAGATTTTTCATTATTCAACAACAATCAATCAATTTCTATTCTTCCATAAAATACACACATACAAAACATTAAACAAAGAGAACAGAGTAGACAACGCAGAAAAATATTGGTTACAATACAGATGAATTATATGGAGGACTAATATCTCACAAAGACCTTATAGTCTGAGCAACACACACCGATTAGTCATTGTATCGGTGTGTGCTGCTTCATAAGAAGCTATGTGAATTACTGTGACTAATCTCGTCTTGTCTTGTCTTGACTAACCGGTGTACGCCTAGTCTAACATAATTACATTTTTGTTTTATGTAAGTCTATTATTATAATTATTAAAATTATATAATATCTGAAGCTACACTAAAACTATAAACAAAAGAAAGTTGAATATCACCTTATTAAAAAATACATTACTTTTATTTTCAATCATTTCACTCACCTCTCGCTTTTCGAAGAATGATCACGTGACCTCTCACGCCTTCTCTCTTTAGACCTCGATCTTCTACGCGACGAGGAGGAGGTATCCTTCTCACTCTTTCTCTCACCCTTTTCCGGCTTATTCTCCTTCTCTTTGCCCTGCACTTTTGCCAACAGCCTCAACCTAACATCATTCTCCAACTTACTTCTCATCTCTTCTTCATTCTCTTTCTTTCCATCCTCCTTCTCCCCACCGTCCTTCTTCTCATCCACTTTACTCTTATTCTCCAAAGCTTCCAACTGTGCCAACATTGTCAGAGCTTCTGATTCATTGTCGTTTTCCTCATTTTTGGAATCATTATCGGCGTTGGTTGTCTTTTTCTTTTGTAGTTCTAACGAGTCGCCAGCCGGTTTGGTTTGTCCAGATTCGTTATGCGCAATGTCCAATGGTTGAGATTTTTCTGGAGAATCTCTGTCTGCTTGTGATGTTCTAGAACTTTCGATCAAAGTTGTCTTCGTACGATCAGCGGGCTCCACTTTCGACCGAATCTAAAACAGAAATAACAACATTCAAATTCAATTCATTTTATTGTCAAAAAACAAACAATTCACTCATACATATACATGTGCAAAAATGAGAATAAAAAACATAATAAAGAATTAAGTTTGAAAAGGAATAAGTTGATGGATAACCACAACAACCCCCATATGATAACTTACAAATTCTCTCAAATGTTGTTTTTTTCGAGTCAAATGAGAGAATAAGCATTAAACAGCGTTTATTAATAGGTTTGTTAACATTCCTCCCTGAAAATGTCATGATATAAGGCCAGTTGCACGAAAGCCAATTGAATTCAATCTTGGAAAGGTTTTCAGCGCCGTCTCTCGGCTTTTGACAGAACTGCTTTGACTTGTGTGCTAGATATAGTATTGAATAAGTTGGCGACAAATTTGAACAGAGCAAGCGGCGCTATGCGCTGAAGGCTTACTCTAGTTTACTATAAATTTTATAACAATTATATAACTCATTGCACTATCTATGGATTCAAATTCAATTCAAATAATCTTTATTCAATAAAGTTGCATTTGAAAGAGCCTACGCTCAACAACATTAAAAGTGTCACAAATATAATATAACATGCTGAAATATATTCATTGAGGTGATAAATTGGAGGGAGGAGACGTAAAAAGCATATCTATGGAGTGAGTATTACTC
Source organism: Laodelphax striatellus (assembly GCA_017141395.1). Classification (NCBI taxonomy): domain Eukaryota; kingdom Metazoa; phylum Arthropoda; class Insecta; order Hemiptera; family Delphacidae; genus Laodelphax; species Laodelphax striatellus. Next base: position 18,124,995 of record CM029538.1, on the reverse strand, counting down.
AATCTCATGGAGGAACACCGTCAATTCAAAAGTAGTAATAAACAGATTGAGAAGAGATCTCACTAACCTTGACGTTTTCATCAGAATCAGATCCAGCACTCTCATAATCGAGCGCATTATAGTCGACAGGTTCTTTCATTTTGGCAGCTGCCGCCAACTCCCTCTTTCGTGCATTCTCTCTCCTTTCTTCTTCACTCTCATCCGAGCTGTCTTCTTCCTCCTCTTTCTTCTTCTTCTTTTCCTCATCCACCCGCCTGCCATCCTCCTCATTCTCCTCGTCTTCATCACTGTGCTGGTTCCGTCCGTTTCTCACTCTCTCCTTTGCGCCTGTCTTTCTCTCTCCACCTCCTCGTCTGGCCACTGTTCTCTCTTCCTCCGAGTCTCTCGTTTCTCCCTCTTCCATTTCCGAGTTCGGCTCTTCCCTGCGAGATCTTTCCTTCTTTCTATCGAATTTACCCCTGAAAATAAGAAAAACATATTTTTCATTGCATTTCATTAAAAAAAAAACCCAAGAAAACAATATGCTACTAAAATTAATACAAAATATAGATAGAATACAAAAAGGAAACAGTAGTTAAGGAGACTCATTGAAAAATCGTGTTGAGGCATCATTGATGAACATTTCTTTACATACCATTAAAAAAACAAGAAAACAATACGTTACAAAAATCAATACAAAATACAGATAGAATACAAAAAGGAAACAGTAGTGAAGGAGACTTGGAAAAATCGTATTGAGGCATCATTGATGAACATTTCTTTACATACCATTTGAAAAAAAAGAAAATAATACGGTACAAAAATTAATACAAAATATAGATAAAATACAAAAAGGAAACAGTAGTTAAGGAGACTTGGAAAAATCGTATTGAGGCATCATTGATGAACATTTCTTTGTTTGATGAACATGAGAGTTGTTCTTGAACTCTCTGTCAACGTCGTCTTTGAACGTTTTTTAAATTCATGTTTCAGAGTTCCTTCATCAATGTATATAGTAGAAATGAGTAATTATGGGTGTTGAAATGACTAATTGGCGAAAACAATTTTTTGAAAAAGATAATAATTATTACACTTCTTGGTGAACAGTACTACATTTGAAAAGCGTTACAGTACCACAGGTGATCGCGCGACTCAAGTGTAAGAACTATTGAAGATATTTAAGCGCATACATTTAATCTTCATAAAATTTATATGAAGATAAAAGATACATCTTTAATCTTATCATCTATTAATCACTCTAGAGCAATAAGTATGTAAAATTACTTGATACTAATGTCTCAATCTATTCTTATTATATTTCTCTTGTCTCACATTATAATTTCGCTATTAGTATAATGCCTAGAATTAGAGATTAGTTATGTTTTTTTTTCTCAAATTTATAAACATATGTTACATTATGAATTTTAATTTTTGCACATGAGTATGTATATACGTAAGATTGAATTGTTTGTTTTCCCTTTTTGCAATAAATGAATTGAATTGAAAAAAATTATAGATTACTTATATTTTCAAGAATCAAATAAATTTCAAAATAAAACATAATTGATGCATGTAGGTTCATGAGCGTAACCAAAAAACATATGCCTGTTTCCCCCCACCACGTTTATTCAGTTTGTTTTATTCAGTCGCCTTCCTAAAAACTTCTACTCTACGAATGACAATTACTAATATAAATAATTTTTTTTCACATACGAAAAGAAGAAAAACTCGAGTAGACTATTTACCTGGGATCAACCTTCCTCCTCTCTGACTGATGTTGGTCACCAGATTCAGGATCACCTGGATGCTTCTTAAACTCTTCCTCTCGCTCTTTCATCTCTTCCTCTTTCTTTTTACGTTCTGTCTCAAGTTTCTGTAAAAGTTACAAGGAAGATAAATAAAATAGAATTGATCACAAATAGTCTCAACTATCTATAACATCCATCTATCTTACGAAATGGGGGTAACTGTAGAGACTATCATTGTGGCCATTGAATGTGACACTTTTGATTGGCTTGCTCAGTAAAATCCGATATACTTTTTACAATTCCATAAGCCCTAGCGCCCACTGAGGTGGAGTGGCGATGGCTTGGCAACACGCTAAATATAATACAGTATATGAAACTAAATGAAACTTCACCTTCAACTTCACCAATCAAATCACTCGATGCGCGCTGTTTCATATATTTCTATTTAGCGTGTTTCCACGCCATCGCCACTCCACCTCAGTGGGCGCTAGGGCTAAGATTTGCATTGAGAAGATAGTGAATCATATAGTGTACATGTTACCTTCAATTTGCCTATGCCAGTGAAATTATTTATAATTTCAAGCTTTCAAATCAATACCAAAAGTAGAGAGACTATTTTACTAGACTAGTAGTAGACTAACTATAACTGTAGTTAGGAAAATGAGTGAATAAAATATGTCAAAAGTATCGCGGGCGGTGGCAGGGAAAATGTTTCACACAATTTTAACACACTGTTATGGAACGTTTCACACCAACTGCAACACTGAGATTATACATACAGTCTTAGTAGGAACAACTACAAGAGTTGAAATTATTCATGTTGATACATCTAATAACTATGAACATGCTCTACAAGTAGAAAATACTGTAGTAGTTTATGCAATGGTTGTATTATGAGAGCCTTTAAACGAAGAGTGAGATACCGAGTTTAAAATACGAGCGGCAACGCAGCGAGTTATTTTCAGGTATCTCAAGAGTCGTTCAAAGCCTAAAGTACAACCATTACTTACACCATTTTATCTACGACCAACACCAAAAAATAATATCTACATTATCAATCTAAAATAACCTTGATTAAAACGACCATTGTTCTATTTCAATGTTTTATAGGTTAGGAAGCTGCTAAAAGCACACACGCATGAGCAACTACAGTGCTTTTATCAGCTGCGATTGTGTTTTGCTTCGTTCCAGGTGTTTTAAAACTGGAACAGATTGAACTAGGACCGTGTAATAATATACAATCTGTACTGTATGAATCTTCCATTTCGAAAAAGCTACAGTTTCGATTTCAATTATGAAACTGTAGTGATTGCGTTATACCATGGTCGTAGATATACAGACTGTTATAGAGTCCAATTTATTCAACAGTATATTATTTGATGGGAATGAGACTATAGAAATAATAGGAAAAGTTTATTAATTTCATTATGCTAGACTACTACCTAGCAAAATGAAGAATTAAAGGAAAAGGAATGCTTTAGCGACACCTAACATGTAATATTTCTGATTATTAAAATGTCTATTATTTGATTGCTATTGAACAAAATATAATATGTCTTGTAAGTTGGCCTTCAGTTGTAATGTCAACCAAAGATGTAAATAATATTGAGAATTTTTATCATGTAATGAATGCAAATCAATAGACAAATAGTTTACAAGAAAAGCAAATGGATAACTGAACAAACCTCATATTCATAAAGTTTGATTGTCCTCCTTTGAGCCTGTTTCCAATGAGGTGGTGTAATACTACGCGATCGACTACGTGAAGGAGTTCGATATCTCTGAAAATAAAAGCAATTTTCCAATTAAAATAATGTGGTAGCTCATAAATGTTGGAGAATTCAAGGCTCACGTGAAATACATCAAATATTGATGAACTTTATAATTAATTAAATCTCTTTTTAACTATTTATTACTACTACTGCTATTATTAAATAATCATGATCATTGAAAACTATTTCTCTGATAATATTATTAGCATAAGTAGACAGTAATCAAAGAAGTCTTCAAGAAAATAACAACTTCATTTGGATAAAATAATAAGCACGCTGAAATTACGTTTAGCACGCTGAAATAATAAATAGCACGCTGAAATTACGTTTAGACCACAAATTTCCAATCAAGACGGTTAAAAAAAATGTTGCCATTCAAGACTGAATGACCACTGAAGCAGAAATGATTTGCATTCTCTGAAATTCAACACAGGCTTATTAGAACTGTTGTGTTATTCCTCCACGCAAGCCTATACTAATAAGAAATGCACTTTCTTATTCTTTTCCCATTATACTTTACAATTTTCTGTATTTTGTAATAAGATGTTTGTTTTGAACGAATGAAAGTATTTTGATTTAATTATTGTTTCAATTGCTGCCAGACTTACGGCTAGTTGCACGCAAATCCAATTGAATTTAATCGCCGTAAAATGAATAAATAAATAAAATTTTATTGCCAAGAAACAAAACAGTTATGGGAAAAGTCAAGCAATCAGAGTTCAGTATATATGATGTCATCTAACGAAGCCAATAACGTCATTTGAGGGTGGTTAAATTTGGATTTTTTCTGCAACTGGTCGTTGAAGCATAAGATTTGATAATTATTTTTTTACTAGCTGCCAGACTTAGGCTAGGCGTACACCGGTTAGTCAAGACAAGACAAGTCGAGATTAGTCACGTTTAGTCACAGTACTTCACATAGTTTCTTATGAAGCAACACACACCGATTAGTCATTGCATCGGTGTGTGCTGCTTCATAAGCAGCTATGTGAATGACTGTGACTAAACGTGACTAATTTCGTCTTGTCTTGACTAACTGGTGTACGCCAAGCCTTAGCTTCAATAAACATCAAATAACTAGAAAACGATAAAATGGTTGAATTTGATAGAATATATTTTTGTCTAGTGAAACAGACTGGTGATCTTATCTTGATGATCTAATCTACTCACGAATACTCCTCTGCCTTTGATAATGTGACCGCTTTTCGTCACACCGCGAATTCTCGGACGTCGCTTGCGATCTCTGTCTCTTCCTCTCTCCTTGTCTTTCTCCTTGTGTCGATGCTCCTTTTTATCACGTCCCCCTCCACGGTCCAAAAACCTGCAATAGACCACAATAAACACACACCGAAACGAAAGCAGACTGAAAATAAAAATTGAAGTCTGGACGTACCAATTAACTTCTAAAAAGAATAAAAGGGAAGACAAACTAAAAACATAGGTTTGATAGAACAATCCTTGATATAATTGAATTAAACAGAATAATTGAAAAATCATAATGATAATAATTTCAATGCATGTGGTATCTAAAATATTGTATTTATTTTATTGAAATTATGACTGATTATATTGATATCTATTGATACAATTACACAAAAATCATAATATTATGATCTGGTAGAGAAAATCTAGGTTGAGCCTGTACTATTTCTCTTCCAAATTTTGATTTGGTAATACAGTAGACTCTCGCTTATTCATCCTTCGCTTATCCGTCATTCCTTATTATCCTGAATACTAATCAGATACAAAATCATTCAAATCATATAATTTAAAAACAGTCTTCAAGGCCTCTCACAAACGAACATCAACTGGATTGATAGAGGGTGTGTACGGACGTTTCATTGCACAATGACTTATATTAACTTAATACAAACTTGTTTGGACTTTTTTAACATACAAGATTTAATATTATAACGTTTTCAATCAGTTGAACATCTTTTTTGAATTCATTCCCTATTATCCGTCATTTTCGATCATCCGGCCCTCTGCTGGCCCGTTTATGACGAATAAGCGAGACTTCACTGTATTCAACAATTATTATCAGACAATTGAAATTATGTTGCCTTTCAAAACGAATTTTAAAAAGATGCATTTCAAAAAGAATATTTTTAAATTCAAGGCCAAAACATCAAACGTCAGAATGCAGCAGAGTACAAATTTAAAGGTCGACGAGAGCTGAAATTCACCTTCACACCATAACTCAAGCTACGTAAAAGGAGCTGTATACAGATTTAAAGCCTCCAATTCTAAATCCAAAAAACATTGAGAAGTAGAAAATGATGAATATATCAAGTGATTAAGTAAAAACCTGTTGGCTTTCAGCATTTTAGGTTGATAAATGAAAATGTTTAGACCTGTTATGTGGAACCTCAGGAATTTCATCAGACTTTATACTAGACACCGTCACCAGGGGATGAGGTTCTCCTTTTTCTTCTGATTCGGATATTTCTCCATCCTCGCTGTCTTCACCGCCTTCGCTTGCTCCGCTTTTCGATTTTCTGTAAAAAACAACTTTCTAAATAAAAAAAATTAAATAAATCAGAAATGCATCCGTTTACTTTTCACAGCCTTTTTCAAAGTGCAGGATTGGCAGCTCACTCGGTACAAAATGGTGTCATTTGAACCTTTAATGGAATAATCTTACAAATAGTATAATATACTTGAACTGTTTATCAGAACGAATAAAGCATTCTTCAGAAATATCAGCACAGTCATTGGCTACGGTTTGACTGTGAATTAAAATCAAGAGGTTCAATCGCAACTTTAAATTGATATGAAATTGATGCACATCGTGAAATCATGTTTTAGTAGTAGAGATGAGTTTTCTATCAAAACTAATCATAAGTTTCAAACTACAATTTTAGTTGTTTTATTTTTATCATACCAAGTATTTAAATTAATTTATTCTATTTATTTATTCATTGTTACAATCACAAAATCATAATATTATAATCTGGGAGAGAAAACTAGGCTGAGCCTGTACTATTTCTCTTCCGAATTTTGATGATTAATGCTGTCCAAAACAAAGTTATGTATTTTCACAAACTTGACACAAGAATTTCTATGTCCATGAGTCCATGGTCTTTCCATGGTCCATGAGTTTCTATGTCTAATTTCTGGTCCATGAGTTTCTATGTCTAATTTCTGGTCCATGAGTTTAATACAGGAAATTAACAATTTTGAATTTAGAAAAGTTGGTTTGAAAGCCGTAAAAACACTAAACAGTTCGCTAATTTCAATAATATTGGAATAATTTGATAATTGAGTTCATAATAATTATTTCAAGCCAACTACTTGATTTGAGTTGACTTTGAATCATTTTTACCTTTTCTCACTCCTATCGCTCTTCTTCTTTTTCTTTTTCTTCTCAGTTTTCTTGTGCTTCTTCTTTTTCTTCTCTCGGTTGTCATCTGAGTCAGAGGAGCTGTTATCTTCGGCGGCTCGTTTCTTGGCTTTCTTTGCTGCAAATAGAAAAAATATCATTGAAAAAAACTGAACTTAGAAATATTTAAGATACATTCCATAAGTTAGATGAATCAACATTATGTAGAACAAGATTATTTATTACGGTGCTTTTGAACATAAAGTTTCAACACGAAAAACTTTTCCAAGAGTCACTGCAGTCAAGAAACTTAGTAGGCTTAACAATGGAACTTGAATCTCTAATGATAATCATAAATTATAATTAACAAAAATTTGAGCCAGGGTTTTGTTTGAGCGAGAAGCACAATTTCAAAATTTACCTTCAAATTTTGTTTCCAATGAACATGACAACATGAACAGTATTAGAATAACAACATCATACATCATAACAACATAAACAGTATTAGCAATAATAGTTGTAGGAACAGGATGATTCCTTGCTGTTGTGTTGATTCATTTTAAAAAAATATTGTAATTAGTATATTTTATGATTTCAATAAAAGTTTGATGATGAATATGGTAAGATTAATTAATTAATTGTACCTAAAAAAGGTAGCTATACGTAATAAATAGATTTACATTTATCACAAATCAATAAATGCCTAATCGATTTGAAATGTTGAAATTCTGAGAAGACTGAAACCTTGGGTCGAACAAAGTTACTAAAGGGATCTTTCAACACTGTCAAACACTATCTCTTCTGTAGTATCCGTACACGTACACTATCTATCAATTTTTTATTTCTATTTGGAAATTTCGTTAACACAGTTCATGCATATTCTTCTAAAAATCTAGTTTATACATTTGTTTTGTGAGTTTAGTTGAAAAAATCTCATAATTTCTATTGAGGATGCATACTAACATCAGCTTACACCCTTGTGCCTATAGAATAAGGACTTGTGAACAAGAACTATTCAACTTAAAAGAGGCACAGTTTGATATTAATCATCCAATGATCTGTAAAAGAGGTCCCTGTAAAATGGGTATAAGGATTTATCAGGTATTTCTAAAACTAATTCGTGTCATGTGTATGATACGAGTTGGAGTCAATTGCCTGAGCTTGCGCTGGTGAAGTGATAAGTGATCATTAAACTCACGAATGGAATATGGACATGGAGTGTCAAAATGGAATATGGAAAATGTAAATGGCATATGGAAAACGTAAGTGGAATATGGAAAACATAATATGGAATGGACAAACTGGAACCGTTACTCAACAATTTGTATTCGAAGGGGCCTCTTCTAAGTTGAACACCTATAGAACCAATATAAAGTGCGAATGAAAACTTACGTTTGCTTTTGGATTTGAGCACCAATTGGCCGCAATTGATTACTTTGGCATCCTGCAATGGCCGCGACATACGGTCCACCGGAAGATTTTCAATGTGCGCCACAACCTCCTGTCCAGACACGACACACCCGAACACAACATGAATACTGCAACAAAAACAACAGCATACTATTTAAATACTTCCAAGAACTGAATCTCAACGTTTTTCAAACGTTAAACTATCAATAGGTTTTTTGTCATTTGGGTAGTGAAGAACAAACATGGCAGAAATGATAACATTAATATTTTATTGTCATCCTCCACATTACCTACGCTCAATGAAAGGATTTATTTTTTTGCTATGATAATGCCAAAATAAGGTATAAGCTTGTACGTGGGGAATAGGAAGGATGATGATAATGATAAGAGATATATGATGCATTTTTTTTTTTTTTAATTCATACATAGGAAAGCTCACACACATGAATTGAGTCCATTACAGGCCTTATTGAAATTTTAGTTCGAAGTTCGAGATGAAAAACAAAAGCAATCAACTTATGTGGGCTTCACACTTGGAGAATAGAGAAAAAGTAGCCATTCATGGTATAGATAAGAATTTTCTAAAGTATTTACTGTTCAAGAAATAAAAACGTCATCAATTCAGAATACAGTACTAAGGATGCATATAGTTTGACAGAAATAAAATAGAATAGTGGCCAGTGATGGTATAGATCAGAACTATCAAAATTATTGGCCATCAGGCAGTTTAAAAATCAGTAACAATATAAGCGTAAATCAAGTACGCATACAAATCTTACAAATGAGTGAAAGTATTCAGTTCCAGTAGGAAGAGATTCCAACTGGAAATTGTCTTTCACTAGTTTTTCAGATTAATGTGCTCAATAACTTTCAATGGTAAACACAAGTAAATCATTTAAAAATACTTCGAGGTGCATCCTTTTCGAAACACCCGCCAACTTCAAAATTTAGAGTGCACGTATGTTGGATTGCACCAACCGGGATCAACTATTTGAATCAGCTCATGTTATTTGATTAGCACTGGACTGATCTTTGATCAAAATTGATCTTGCTCGGTGCAACCCAACATTAGCACTTTAAATACAAGGTGGGGCATAGTGGTCTAACTAGTTTCAAACATCACTTTAGAGCACATGTACAGTGACATTCATTTGACGCTTGGCATTAGATAGATAGAGATATCATTTCCTGACTTTGCTCTTGAACGTAGAGTACGATGTCAAAGAAACAATATCTCTCTATCCATCTATCTAATGCCAAGCGTCAAATTAAATGAATATGACTGTACATAAGATAGTTGACACAAAAAACAAACAATTGACAAAAAAATATATGACTTACCCGTCGAGGTGTGGAGCCAGCTGTGTAGTTCTACAACAACACAAAACATGGATTACGGTAAGACGAAGAAGGGAAGAAGAAGAAGAAGGGTGGCTGCCTGCTCAGCCCCTCACTCACTGAACAGAAAGGAACATTACTAGATCACATTCATCTTCTCCATCATCATTACTAGGCTATAATCCTCAAAAGCTTGCCAACTTGCAATTCTCACCATCAACTAATGTGAGATGAAGCCATTACTCATTTTCAAAATAAAATCCTCAACATGTCTATCAAACTAGCAGCCGATAGCACAAACGTTATCAAAATCTAAAATGACATCATCAGACGGAGCCAATGCGACGTAATCCCTATTGAGCTTCGTCAAATGATGTCATTACACTGTGGTTAAATTTGATTGATTTTTGAGCAATCGACCGTAATAAACACATATAGATCTGACCATCGCAAGTTTTCTGAAAAGTAATAATATACCGTATTAAACGTATTGATTGAACTATATAAAATTGACCTCAAAATATTAGAGGCCTACAGTACAAAACTAATAGGCTACATAAACATTCTATCAATTTTAAAACTTTTATTACAATTTATGACTACAATATTTCGTCTATCTCTTCACTAAATAGATAGATAATTGACTTTATTTTTCCACTTGAAAGTTGAAAAGGCGAAGTAGAGTCACAAAAGATTTGAAGGCTACTTGTATTAATAAATGAATACTGAATTGGGTACTTTCTTTAATTCGGCAATAATTAAAAGATCTGAATGTTTTTCTTAAACTATTGTAATAATTTGGTAAATCAATAAATATAAATATGATACGGATAGCATTATTATTTCAAGATCATTCTAAAATTCAGAGCAACACTTAAAAACTTTAATCATGATCAATATACTAAATGTATTATAAAAATTTGGTGGCTCATTTTAGACAGTAAATTTCCAATCAATAGCTGTTTGTTTGATGATAAGAGAACGATAATTAGCTTCAGAATCTGTCAGTAATCACTAAAATGTTTACATAATAATGATGTTATTTCCCATTCTATCAACACTGCAGGTAATCTAGATGAAGATAATTAATATCGATATGGAATGAGCTGAATACTTTCAAATGTTTGACAAGACGGATGCGAACATAAATATGTTTTAAATTAACAGAATTGTAAGATTATTTCCCAGGTTACCAACCTGCAAAACAAACCTTCAACATTAAGCACATTATACTGCACTGCAATTACAAATGAAATGTTTATTGTATATATACAATTGTATCATTATTATTGTATATATATATATTTTTTAAATTCAACAGATTACGACCTCCTAGATTTTCTATTACATCATTTGATTTTTAAGAAAACAGTAATTAATATCAAGCTACACATCATTCACAATGATACTTCAAAAAATGTTGAAACCAAGTATTGGGATATAGTTCGAAATACATTCAAGCTTCCAAGCAACTCCAGCCAGCTGAAAACGAAAATTATTGGACGATTTCCAGCTTTAACAAGGATTCATAACAAAGCATCAATGTCTGGATAACAATTTGAAATACAAGTTTACATTATAAAGGATTATTAATTTTCTAGAGTTGGGAGAAACATAAAACGAAAATACACTGTTAAGAATCGGAAAAAGAAACGGAATAATATGTTAAGAATCGTGTTAAGAAAATCATTATTCCATTTTTTATTACCGTCATTTATTATGTTATGCTTTATTTATCGAGGATGACTTGATGAAACTTTGATTTTCGAATTTTGAAAAAGTTGAAATGATTAATATGAAAGAATTATTGAATGTTAATGTTGATAATTATATATTTCTTATAAATGATTAGTAGAAAGGCAATAATAGAAGTAGGCCTAGTATAAAAATACAATAATGAGAATAACATTCGTACACAATGAAGTTATTTTGGTCACAACCAGATTTTTTTCTTAATAAATTTTGGAATAGAAGTTATGGGCTGGCGCATGTTTTTCTTTCCATTAATATTGTATTTAGATCAAATAAATGAATAATCTATATTTCCAAATATCACATCGATCATGAGTATAAATTCTCTTCCCTGATGAACAAAGGAAAGAGCTAAATGACCTAAAAAGAGTAAACACCCAAACAGCAGATCCATTTAAAGAACTGCTGAATGCACATTTCTCACAATTCGATATAAAATAGATATCTATGTCTATTTATAACTTCTGATTCGATTGTGTTTCAAGCCCTGTGATAGTGCTCAAGCTCTATTGATTAAATAATGGTAGAGTTCACATGCAAAGATAAGAAAACGTTTTCCATTTTGGAAATTGAAACCAATAGAATTGAAATCAGGAGCCGAATAACATGTTTTGAGACCAACTAAATAGTTAGTAAAGTATTCAATCCACGCTCTTTAACAATATTATCTTCATGTAATTATATTGTTGAATAGTATTAGCAATCAATAAATGCAATTGAAATCATCACTTACATGAAAAACTGAGAACCATTTGTATTTTTTCCCCTATTAGCCATGGAGAGAAGGTATGGTTTATCATGTTTCATATCGAGATTCTCATCTAGGAAAAAAATTAGAGATTAAATTCACAATATTGATAATTAAAAAAAAAAAATGCCTGAAAATCAATTTATGACTCACAAATAGTAGGCCTATTCTATGTCTTCGTATTTTAACAATTAGAAAAAACATTTTACTGTAGTAAACATTTTATTGTAGTAAGTTAGGCCTATAGTCTTTCAATAAATTATTGTCAACATAAGTATTTTTCTTAATGAATGGTAAATTTAATCTGTTATGCCTGTTGTTCAATTGCTATAATTCAAATTGATAAATAAATATCTTTATATTTAATTACTTTCCAACATAATTATAATGCTTATATGGAAAAATAAATAAATATCTTTATATTTAATTACAAATTGTAAAATCTTCTTTTAAAACTTTTCGGTACGAAGAATATTATTCTTCAATCTCAGTTTTCAGATGCTTTAAATATAATAGATTTTGTAAGGATTTTAGCAGATTGATTTCAAATCGAATAATGAACTCACCATCAAAAGTACCACCGTAGATGGACTCTCCACCAGTACCATTACCAACTGAAAAATCGCCACCTTGTATCATAAAGTCTTTAACAACTCTGTGAAAAATGATGCCTTTGTAATGCAGCGGCTTTCCCGTCGTTTTTCCGATACCTTTTTCTCCCGTACAAAGGGCGCGAAAGTTTTCGACAGTGAGCGGACATGACTCCGAATATAATTCGAATACTACGCGTCCGATCGGTAGTCCTCCTACTTCAATGTCGAAAAAGCAACGCGGACGTACTGACTTCATTCTCTCTAATCTGAAAAATCAAGCACAAAAAATAAGCTGGCTAATGCTCTATTTATATCATAATATAGCATATTGCAATCAACACAATTATTCCAATCCACACAAAAACTGGAACAAGTAGTGTTTTTCAATGTGAAAAATTAAGAGATTATCAAAATCGAAAATAATATTATCGTACATAGTATTCGTCGTCTATTGGTAAATAAAAATAGCGACAATAATAGAATGGTAACTTATATCACAGAGAACAGACTACGGAGTATCGCTTCTCTATGCTTATATGTACCGTACTATATAACTTATACTTTAACTAGCTGACCTCTGGCGAACTTCGTATCGCCTAATAGGTTTATAAATGTAGTAATAGCCTCGTGGATAATGTTTGCCCCAAATGAAGTGATTATACATTGGGCTTATGGAGAAACATTAGAGTAGGCTACAATGGGGCGGAGCTCTAAGGGATTTTCTTATATCTTAATACATATTCCGGTTTTTTTATCGTATGGCTTTCATATTTTGTTAACCAGGGCTGTAACAATTCAAACTAATCTAAAATCATATAAATCGGTTCAGCCGTTCTCGAGTTATAAACGGTCCTACTAATACCACTCTCTATTATATATTTAGATATACCATGAATGAGAATACTTTACAGTTTTCGCTACACTGTAACAAAGCTGATTGATATCTTATATACTGATTATAATAATTTATTGAACGAAATTACTAATTATGTGTTTGTAAAAGTTCAAGCCGAATTCAATGAGCTGTTAGTTCGACTAGTTTTTTGCTTCAAACCAGTGGGACAGGTTTAACATTCAAGTAGGTGAGATACCACATAAGACAAATTGTTTCGTTTGTCCCAGTAGGTTTGGAATACTTTCTATATTCGAATCGAAACAAAACATTCTGATTTTATTAATTTTATTTGGTGTGCATTGATTGGACCTTCAAGACCCAAGCCCCATTCAAATCAGCCTTACTTGATATTTTATTATAGTCTACACCGGTAATTGTTCAGCTGGCCTGTTAATGAGACCAAATTCCTATATTTAATATCCTTTCATTTCAATCAACATACAACAGTATAATAGCATTCATTTAATTTGGCGGATGGCATTAGATAGATGAAGATATTATTTTTTGCTATCGTACTCTACGGTCATCAGAAACGTCAAGAAGTAATACCTCTCTATCTATTTAATGCCATCCGCCAAATTAAGTGAATCTGACTATACGTATTTAATCTAAGATTCAACATGAAGATGAAATGAGTTGTCCACTAAAAATGTGGTTATCTAGCATATTGACTTGGAACTTGTTCTGATGAAAGTGGCGGAATATATTCACAGGTCTATTGTGTAAGCTGATAATGAAGTCTTGATTAATTACAGGTCTTATTGCTGCTTAAAAAATAATAAAATAATGGAAAATAATAAGTCGGAAATCAAGAATCTTTAGATAAGCGGTCTCTTGAGTTGAACCGTAAGGTATTGTTTTAATGCAACCTACATAGTCAAAAAGAAGTCATTACCTTATTCAAAATCAGAATTCCATCAAGAATAAATTTACAAAAGCAAAATCGATTCAGAATCGTTAGAACACGTCAAAAGTTAAAACATTTTAACACATCATGACATCAACCTCAAATCAACAGAACTTTACCAGCCATTTTCCAATGCCTGAGTGATCAGCTTTGAACCAGTACAATTGCGATGCGATCCAAAAGGCTTTGCATGAGCAGCCATTTTCAGTTGAAAGCAAAGTGCCGCGAGAATTATACATTTGAATGGACATTATGTATTGTATGAAATTAACACAAATTTTATTACAATAATTATGTTTTTGAATTTTTAGGTGTCTGCTTCTTAAACATGTATCCGATTGTCAACGTACCTTATCAATAATTCAATTTCTTTCATCTACTTCCAGAAAATTTTGGATAAATATTATTCAACAGATGTGCTATCTAAAACAGGTACAAGCATCCAAAGTACCAAACATAAACCATTTTAACATAAACTAATGTTGAAAACGAATTGAAAAAAATAACGCATTATGTCTACATTTATTATTGGATGGCAAATACTGTAATAGATTGGATCTTAGTTCAATTTTTGTACTTGTAACCACTTTGACTGTACTTGCTTAACTTAGCTCATAGCTGCTTGGTTTCTTGGCAAAAAATTTCATTTTATTTATTCTAGCTTTTATCCAAAATTTTTATAGATAACGCATCGAAACTCTTAGATTTAAAAACCTCAAGTCTTCTGAAAAACTTAGTTTTACACATATCAGCCTGTAAGTCAATTTATAATTATTATCCTTATAAGTTAAATAAAAAGCAAATGAAAATCAGCTATAGATAATTTGTAAGAATAAATAAAACTAATAATATAAAATACCGTAATCCCACTTATAAGCTACCATTTGGAAGAAAAATCTGAGTTTCCATACCTTGAATAAAAAAAAACACCTCTAATCTAATCTTACGATTTCAGTAAGTCCTCCCAAAGATAGATTGGAGCTGTGGACAACGACTGCACTAGATATATTTCCCTCAAATTGCATCTGAACTTCCATCTTTTCAAATTCATAAACATAATGCGGTGTATGATGGGTAGATCCAGGGCCAACCTTTGCAAATGGGGCTACTCTGAAAATGACAAGTGTGGTTGTTGCAATATTCAGACAATGGTTTGCCTAATAATGTCGCCAGTGCTGTTAGCAAATTATAACGCGCAGAGACTTGTTTTAAAATATAATAATAAAAAAATGAGTTTTGCCCGGACACGATATGATGATGATCTAATCGACAGGCAATCTAATAAACGCGATAACTCATCAACCTTGGCAGCTGTCCCAAATCGAATAGCCGCGTCTAGACATTTCTATTAGGACATGAAAGTGCAGAGCGGGGACACGTGAGTTGACAGTCGTTTTTGGTCGTTAGTCGACTTCAATTTATGAGAAATAATGCAATTTATGATATCATAATTATACTCTGTACCATAAGGTATAGTCTGGCAACAGACAAAAGAACTTTCGCGCATCGTATCACCTAAATGATACAGTATCACATAGTAACACTACTCTAGTGAGCGAGTGAGATAAACTGCTGCAACAATATAAAACTTAATACCACTTTATACAGTACTAGGGTATTATTACCGACTAAATAATACCAAAACATTTTCTGAAGGAACAAAATGAATATAACACAATTTTCATATTATCTTAGTTTTATTATCTACTTAGAAATGAAGACATAAGTTGATTATTGTAGTAATAATAAAATAACTAATCTAAAGAATCCAAAAGAACATAAACGACAAATGAACTTATAAACCATTCCAGATTCACTTATATACATTCATTCTGCTTAGTCAACTACCTAAAAGTGTAAAAATACAAATAAATTTTGTGTCAGCCTCTGCACCACAATTTGGAATAGGTCGTAATGTTGAGAGTACAAGCACAATCACTTCACCCATAATTTAAACTTGCAAGTACTCCGAATTAGAACGATTGAATAAAACTTTGAAACTGTACACGATAGGTAACTATTTCGTTGAAAATAATTATTTCAACAATTATGTCAAATAATTATTAAAAACTTCCCGTAACATAGCCAGCTACCCTCATGCTTATGTAGAAAAATTAAGACCCTGTCAAGAGCATACAAAGTTTAAACAAACTTAATACTGTCTGTCCTGTTGATGATAGTACAGGCTAAATATTGATGAAATAAAGTTTACATTATTTTCGTGTCTGCTTGACAGAAATGATGAATATTTGGTGGTGAACAGAGGCGAAAATATATCAACATACATTTTAAATTAAAGTGTAGAAAACTTTGAACCATCAACAGGTACACTAATATAAAAATTTATTAATAATCATTTTTATAATTGTTGAACAAGAAATAATTGATTTTACATATAAAATGCACACAAACACTATGCTCTGGCAGTGAGTCTTGAAAGAAATAGTCAATTAAGCACGTTCACCACGGATTCGCCTGGCAAGCTGGATGTCTTTCGGCATGATGGTCACACGCTTGGCGTGGATAGCGCACAAGTTAGTGTCTTCAAACAGACCCACCAGGTAGGCTTCGCTGGCCTCCTAAAAACACAAGAATACACACACGCAAATCAGCAAACACTACAAACAAACTCCTCAATAAATTGAGTTTACATATCATAGAACTTGTTTTTATAAATTTCAAACTTGGGCCAGTATTATCAATCACAGTTGATAAGTTGCTCATCTTTGAGCTCCCTTGGGCACATGTTATACAAGCGGCATTAATTTTTCCTCGCAAGCGTCAGAAATCTGACCAGATCACTTTGATGACCTGTGATTGGATCGGCTTTATCGACACATGTGCAGAAAAATTAATGCCGCTCGTGTCACGTGAGCCCAAGGGAGCTTAAAATAAGCGATTTTTAAACGTGATTCATAATACGGGCCATAGAAACATAACTTTGAAATATAAATTTATCAAGTCTTAAATCAAGGAATACTGATCAGTCAACTACCTCCCATCCTCACTGACAAAAATAGTCATACCAAGGATAGAATTTTCTAATTCAATGATATCATGTTTCAAATCAATCACTCGGATCATGTTTCAAATCAATCACTCGGAAAAAAACTACTCGAAACTAAAAAAGATAGTGTAAGGAAAGCACTTACAATACAAACATGATACTACTGTCCGCGTCTAAGCTTCGTAGCCCTGTCGGCTGAAGAGCAGGGAAAAAGTGCTATAATTTTGCATTACGAAAACCGGGTTTCGATGACGTATCGCATTCCTCCCAGTGACACGGAGGTTAGACGCAGGCAGTAGTTTTGACAGTGACACCTAATCAAGGTTTGAATTTTCCAGGAAACAGAAATTATTCATGAATTCAATATCTTTTTCTTGTAATGATGAAACTGTTTCATTGATGACTTCCATAGTCGAAACTAACATCTAGTATTTCAGATGATTTTCTTTACATAAGTCAATAATTTAATTGTCTCTAAACACGTAATTGTTTGAATCAACATGCTAGGAGAAAAACTAGGCTCCAGTATCAAAAGAGTTGTTAAATAAATATTTTTTATTTTTTAGATGTTGTATTTGGTTAACAAATAAATAATCTATTCCCAATGATGAGACATGTCAATAAAGACATGAGTCATTCAAGAAAAATATGTTAAGAACCTGAATAATTTATTCTTGTACAGGAAGTTTTAATAAATGAATTTTAGAAACATAGAACATGATTCAATTAATCATGAATCATGCACCAAAAAAGCAGCTTTATCCGGACAGGTATGTGTAATCATAAAGCCTACAACCAAATTTGGAAAAAACACGAAAGCAGCGGTTTTTATTCAACCTTGGGGGGAAAACAATTCAATTTACCTGCAAAGCGCCGATAGCAGCGCTCTGGAAACGCAAATCAGTCTTGAAGTCCTGTGCGATTTCACGCACCAACCGCTGGAATGGCAACTTACGGATCAGCAACTCAGTTGACTTCTGGTACCTTCTGATTTCTCTCAGGGCTACAGTACCGGGCCTGGAATAAAACAACAAAATGTCAATTGACATCAAGAACCAATAAAAAAACATAAAAGCCCAGTATGAAATGACAGCATGATTACCTACTATAGCAGTCATAGTTAGTGTTGACAGTAGGTGAGATATGGAATAATAGACTTTGATTTAAACTGCTTTAGGACCGGCCTAGAGCGGTCTAACACTAAGGCCAAGCGGGTCTCAATCCTAAAGCACCTTTATTCAGAGTATAGTGCATGTCAGGTTAGAAGTCAAACTTAAGACTTTTTCAATAGGATTGAATTTAATCATGCACAAGACAAAACCATACCACATAAACAATGTTAAAAGCAATATACAGTAAGCTTAGGCTATCTGTATTACAATTATCAACTGACGTAATAGCTCAGATCTATAATGCAATTATTCTGTATTCAGAATGCCATTCTCGCTACACAGCAAGGTCCCATAGCAAATCATAACAGTAGAAGAGACTAAGAGACCGTTTGAAATAGTGTATCTGTACTTTCCTGTTGGACGTCACGTCTACTCATTTAGAGATATCGATATCAAACTTATAGGCAGTCTATGAACTGAAACTAACCTAACCTGATCTAGGTTAGAGGATTACTTGATACTTTTGAAGTTTGATATCGATACCTATAGAGTAGACGTATCGTCTAGCTCTAGCAGGAAAATACCAACAAAACTTATATACACAATCATTTCACCAACCGAAATTGGTGCACTAATCGAGATGATGCAGCTTATTTGACGGTTAAAAATTTATGTCATAAATTTACCTGTAACGATGGGGCTTCTTCACTCCTCCTGTAGAAGGAGCACTTTTACGTGCGGCCTTGGTAGCAAGCTGCTTACGAGGCGCTTTTCCTCCAGTCGATTTACGGGCAGTTTGCTTGGTTCTTGCCATTTCGAATCACTGAAACAAAAAACCAGCATCAAAATATGGACATTGTTTGAACATGTTTGATTTTACCTGATAACATTAACCATCGTAAACAAAGTGGAATAGCTGTGTCGGTAAGCAAATTGAACGTGGATTTTTCAAGAAAAACAGAATTACCCAGTACAGTATTGCACTATAAATCGTATAATAAATGTGTCATAGCTAATTGATATGACTCATGACATAACTAGACTTTCCCTCCAAAACCAAAAACGCTACTTTCACAATTTCCTATTAATAATAACTGAAAACTATTGATAATTGATAGTTTAAAATAAGCAGCTTTGTACTTCAAGAGAATTATGGTACAATAATTGGCAAGATACCTAATTATCCTGACCAAATTACCAAAAACAAAACATTCATTGTGTCAGCTGTAAGATGAGAATTTGATGGAATACACCTAATTAAACGATTTTGAAAAAAGCCTATTGGATTTTTAACAACACCAAAACTTGATTACTTAAGAAATACATACCTTTTCACAAAATCTTTCAAAAACTTCAATGAATATACAACTTTATCACGAAGGGAACACGACAACCATCAACAGAAGGCTAGCGTCTTGATCGAAAGTGTAAAGCTGAAATCATTCTATTGGTGAATTCCGTTGATACTTGAACGCAATTGGTCACAATAAGACTCACTACAATTGGTGCATTACTGAGGCTCCTGCTGCCTATTGGTAGAAATAAAACTTCATTTGATTGGACAGTTGAAAATCAAGCTTGTCAAACTCCAAATAAATATTTTTAAAAATTAATTGATACTTTTTCGTTTGAAATTGTATATAATTATGTGAATTTAATTTGAAATAAATAATTAGAATGAAGTTTATGAAAAGATATTTTATATGAATTCCTGTACAAGTACCAATTTACGGATTGCCAACCTCTAAATTCTATATAATATTATTATCTGTGAGTTTTAATACTATTATATTATAAGGTCTGGAACTAATATTGAATCTTCAATTCAACAATTTTCAAATTTTCATAAATTTGAAAAATTAATAAATTTAGTTTTGCAGGACTTGAATTCACTGCTGGAAGAGCTGCTCTGTTGCAAAAAAATACGATGTCACGTGTCACCGAATACCGTATCATTTATACGAAATGTAAATAAAAATAAATCAATCTGGAATTTGAGAGAATCGGAGATGATCAATGATATAATTTTTAAAATAGGCTATGTTTTTATGTTCATACACGATTATGATCCAGAAATATCATAGAAATTAAATTTACAACATAGAAAGTACAAAGCAACGGAAGCACCATGTTCCGAACACTGAGCAGATCTCTAATTAGTGAGCTAATGAGTGACAGAGCAAGCAAGCGAAAATGCGAAGCGAGCAAACAGCGAAGACAGAGATGGAAGATAAACAATAAAAAGTCGTGTTGCTGCATTGTAAACAAACATATCAAACTTGAGAAATATCGTTTCATTGTAATTATTATTGTTTTATTATTATAGATAATTATTAATTTGAGAGATATTTGAGTTTTTCAACCAGGTACTGAATATAAAAGCAGTCACATTTACATTTCTGTAAGTATTGACCGCATTCTAGCTTACCATTTACAACTCAATACAATGCTTCATCAGATACATTGCTTATCTATTATAATACAGTATGTCATAAATCTTTTGATAATAATCAACCTTACCTAAGGAATTGAAATTTATTGCAATTTCCACGAAGCTTCAATCTCTCCACTGTTCCAGCTGAAGTAGTAGAACTAACCTCAAAATCGTGAGGATTAGAAACAAGAATTTAATGAGTACTTAGAAAGGTAAGCAAATTTGGGACAAGTATGCAGAATTAGTTTGGGCTGAGTCTGAACTTACAGACCAGTTGAAGGATTGAGGATTCGAACATTTGAATGAACGTTGAATTTGAAAGCTGTCGGTGGAATTGTATAAACTCCTCACTTGGTCCCTTAAAAGAAGATTCCAGTCTAATCTTAGGCTAGGCGTACACCGGCTAGTCAATACAAGACGAGATTAGATACGTTTAGTCACAGTAATTCACATAGTTTTTTATGAGGCAACTCACATCGATTAGTCATTGCATCGGTGTGTACTGCTTCATAAGCAACTATGTGAATTACAGTGACTAATCTCGTCTTGTCTTGACTAACTGGTGTACGCCTAGCCTGAAAGATTCTAGACTTTAGGCTTATCTAATCTTTTAGTCAGATCAAATCGTTATTGTGGAACTAAAAGCTTGTCCTTAAGCGGCTCATAAACGGGGCAAGTAGAGACGGAATGTTACTGGCAGTCAGTACTTGCCTCTTCAAATTTTCTGTAGAATGGCAAATAAAAACAAGCAGGTTTGTTTTTACTTAGCGGCTTATAAACGGGAAAAGTACGGCCGTCTCTACTTTTCCCCTTTGATATAGATATACCGCTTTAGATATAAACTCACAGAAGAATCTCTAAAACCTCTATTCTACTCATTTTGGAACTCTTCCTTTAAAACCTACAAACTTTGAATATTTTGAACCTCCCCAAAAGCCTCAAAAGTACCTAGGCTATTTTTTGGAACCCCCCCCCCCCCCCCCGAAACTTTAATGGCGCACTGTGCGCCACACCCCCCTTGGTGGGCACCCCTGCCATACGTGTAATAATAATAATAATGATTTAAAAATTGAATAAAAATCATTTATTTTTCCCAAGATTTAGCACACATGAGAAAGTTTTATATTTGTATTTTGTTTAATTACAGGTGGCGTTTGACCGTTTGTGCCGAGGTTCTTTCCTGACAGAAAATGATCACCCTAGATAGTGAGGAATCTCACGCGTTCAACGGTGCTATGGAGCCGACACCAAGCATAGGTCTGTCTTCGTCAACGGGCCCCATCTCTCCCACACCTGGCTCCAAGTCTAGTGCAAGCGTTGGCCTACAAGTGCAAGCCCCTCACGGCATACCAAAGTACTCACAACTGTTGTCGGTTATTGAAGAAATGAGCCGAGACATCCGACCCACCTACACGGGAAGCAAGTCATCGGCCGAGAGGCTGAAGAGGTGCATTGTTCATGCTCGAATTCTGGTCAGAGAGTGTCTCATTGAGACCGAACGTAGCGCGGCTGCATTCCAGTGATTATTATAAGAATTTCATTTAGCTGACTTTAGAATCTCAACGTTAAAATCACTCCAACAAAAACACTACAGCGCACTTGAGACCTATTGACTCAATTTTACCATAAGCCAATGCTTCTTCTCACAATACATTAAATTCCGATCAATCACTACTCAAATGGGTAGGCCTACTCATAGTTACTAAACTGTAGGTACGAATGAAAAACAATTTTGTCTATTCCACATTAATATATTTAAAAACAAACTCAAGTTAAATATATTAATGTGGAATGTATGTATGTATGTATGTATGTATGTCAATGGCGCAACAGCCCTATGTGGGCTTAGGCCTACCAGCTGGTTGCCAGTTTTACATCCACTTGACTGAATCAGCAGAGGTGAATGATCATTAACCAGAAAAGATGTAACGTGTGGTTAGCACATTGACATCTCAACCATAAGCTAGTCTTCGCAACCCAGTGATGGGAACAAAGCACTGCTGGATAACATTGTGTTAAGCAGCTATATAGTGCAATGCAACAATTTAATATGCCTCCAAAATATAGGGAGTGACTGACTAGCCTTACTTACTAAATTAATGTGGAATAGTCAAAATAATTTTTCATTCTCACCGACTAAGTTCTACAATATCTCTGATGCAAGTGTTAATTTTACTACACTGTAACTATTTTCAGCTACAGACCTAGTAACATCAAGCTAAAATTTTAAATGTTTATTCACTACTGGGGCCTTTTTGATGACAATTTAGAAGTCCTTTAATATAGGGAAAAGAAGGATGCACACTAGAAGAATGAATTATTACTTATTAGTTAGCCTACTATTATTAGTCATATTATTTATTACTTATTAGGACTTGCTTTTCATGTCTAGTGTGCCTGCCTTTCCCTTTGATTACAGAACTTCTACATGGGAAAGGCCCTATTTAATCCTAATAAAAAAATTTGTAGAACACCTATATAATATCGATACCAAAATTAAGATTTATTGGATGTTGATGGGGTTCTTTGGACAATCAATCTGAATCGCTTGATCCATCAATAGAATTTACGTTCTTTACAATAGAATATAAATTGTTATTGAGTAGCGTAGTCATTATGATTTCTGATGGTGGATCAATCTATACACATAGATTGTTGTTTTGAACACTTGAGTGAACACCATTATCATTATAACAGATGAAGCCTATCCATTTGAAAGGAGTCAGTGGTGTGATTTCCAAGATCTTTTACAAAACAGAAACTACGTTTCTTACAAGAAGTGGTGAGTTTTATGAAACAGAAATAAATTCAGTGCTCGTGAAGATGAGTTTAGTAAGGAAGAACTCCTAAACTGTATAAAAAGTCATGACAAAGCATATGTGGTTCTTAATTGTTCTACACTTGGCACTGTACTATATTTTTAAAGGGCACTGCTGGAAGTAATTTAATCTCTTACCATGATCTCAGAATATGTAATTCATATTCTATGTTTGTATTCATATCAACATTCTTGAAAAAAGATAGTAATTAAAATTGGTGCCAAATATAGATTTATTAGTTTGAATGCATTTGATTTTGTAAAAGCTGCTACCACTACTTATATAATTTAGATATGTATCTTGATTCTTGAGGAGGCACTCGTAACTAAATAAAATCGAGCAAATATACTACTTTAATACAGCTTTGTGAATGTAATTTTATTCACTTGAACAATCATGAACCTATAATCGAAATACTGTACTTTAGATTGATGATTGATCGATGATTCTCGAAAAAAATCAGGACTTGGCTCCTTTCAAATGAAATTCAACTAAAATTCATTGTAAAATTATTAAGAGAAATAAGTTTTTACAACATATGGCATGGTAAAATGTTCAAATCCCTCATAATAGTTAGGCTAGTAAAATTGAAGCCTTGATAGAAAAAATATTAGAATAGGTACGAAGTGATATACTGAATATATTATTTAGGCTAAGTCTATGCTTGGTACTAAGAGCTATGCTTGGTGCTAAGAGCCAAGTGACTCGCATAGTGACTGATCCTAGTGAACGAACGCATTACGCACTATTGCAGATGTCCACTCTACGAGCGATGTGCTCTAGCTTGGTGACTAACGAAGCTCCTACCTTAGCTTGTCGCTCGTAGTGTGGCCATCTGCAATATTACCCAATGCGTTTGTTCATTAAGATCAGTCACTATGCGAGTCACTTGGCTCTTAAGATCAAGCATAGCACTTAGTAGTGTGGTCTTAGCCTTATGGATAAGGAAGGATATCACTTGATGTTGAAGATGTCACCCCATTTATTGAATAGACCCAAAGAGCTCAAAAATTTCAATTATAAATACATTGAGAACAATATTATTGTTCAATTATTGAACAATAATAATTGAATTATTATAATTTATCGGCCTTTTTACAGCCTTCAACGAAATATTATCAAAAATATTGATTTTTTAATGTAAAATAAGTCAAGTATGTGTATTTTGCTCAACGAAAAATTCTAACTTAATGTACGGCTGTTATTAATGTAAGTTTTTCATTAATTTTGTAGATTATGTCACTAGATTAGATTTATTTCACTACTTTTTTTTCATTTTGATTAAGAAAACCGCACCACTATTATTAATGATGATAATCTAGACTACATATTGCTGGTGTCATTAAGACATCAGATAGGATGTTTCATTTTGAAACATTACAATTAGCATGGAGATAATCAATCATTCACCATTATTAATATTGATAGTATGTGTGATGAGAATCTAGATAATTATGTTACTTTGAGATCCAAGCAATGTTTTGTAATTTTCAAACTTTTAAACAAATTAATATTTCTACTTTTAATGTCAAGAATTTGATATTTTTTAGTATTCAACAATAAACCTGATTTTTCTATCAACAATTCCAATTCCACTAGTATGACCACAGAAAAGTATGCATTCCAAAATTTATAAATTATTTTTTGAATAATTGTTTTCTATTTTGTATCAATTTAATTTTTTTCTATTCTGTATAATATTCTATGATAATTTCTGAACTCATCATAAATGAGCAGAAATATGTGACTGATAGCTTATATTCAGACCAAATTTTAAGTAATCAATTGAATTTGTATTAGTCATTAATTTTTTACACGTGAGTATGCTCTGAATTTTATTATATTTTATGTCAACAGTGTGATTTTAAATGAATATAATGTAGCGTTAAGATCAGTTCTATTTCTGCATTGGACTGTTTTATACATATTACAATATTGAATGTATTTTGAGGATTTTTATTGTCAACTATATTATTCTCTATATGGCTCAGTATTTGAATTTTTCCTTACTTATATTTAGGCCTATAATAAGTGTGAATATTGTATGTATATTTCTGATGCCTTGAACCGTATACGAAAGTATTTGGAAATTTATTGTTAAAAATCTATTTTGTAAAAGTTTAAGAGAATAAATTTTTGATAGGTGAAATGTTTGTTATTGTGGTGATCACCCTCTGAATAGTTATAATTCAGTACTGGAAATTTTCCAAATTTATAAATGAAAATCAATTCAACTATAATAATTTATAACCTTTTGCGAGTTACTATTCATAGAGAATGGTGGACAGGGTAATACGATTCTGTGTAACTATATTTGAGGTGCCAAACAAATGCAGAACTCAATGAAATGGATTTCCAAAATTTATAATTTTGCTAGTGGAGCTCCGCTGAATTGCTCCAACCGGCAACTATTTCGAATCAGCCGATCACACTTGCCTTGCATTGTGATGATCTTGGATTAAAATTGATCTTGCTCAGTGCAGAGATGATTCACATTAATTAAGCAAGGAAACTGTTCTTATTATTCAATAGAGTTGATGAGTTATTATAGAGATTCAGTGCACCTTTCTTTAAATTTTACACCAATTTTTCGCCAGCTATATTCGTGTTAACTCTTGTCTATTCACTATTCTTGACAATCACGGAAATGTAGTGTCAACTAAAATGATTGAAACAGCAAAATCATTACTAATATCATTAATATTTTTTAAATAAGTGAAAAAAAAGCATTCAGGCTGATTTCTTAGGAGATATGAAACCCAAAACAAAATCTATGGATTAGTGTAGTTTTTTTTAGAAAGACACCAATCAATACATCAAAAGCAGTAATAATAAAAAGGTCAGCAATCAACATTAATTTAGGAAAGCGGTTGTCCCACTGGTAGAAGGCGAGTATAATCGGTTAGATTAGATAAGAGAAGGCACCTACCACTCCTGTTGTAACGATGACCGGCTCCTGTAAATACAAAAATTTATGAGCTTCAAAATCGCTTCCCGGTTGTTCGGAACCCACCTAAAGCTGTAGGTGGGTGTCCATTCATCCCTCATCATCATTCTTCCCATTACCCACGGACAATCCTAGAGCTTATGTGGGCATCAACCCTAGCAAAAAAAAAAAATGATGTTGAATAAGTCAGTTAAAAAGTGAATATACTTTAAATCACTTCATGAATTTCATGTTGATTTCAGGGCGATCTTGTATATGGAAATCGAATGAGGTAAAAATTTTTGATAAATTTTATGGAATGAGGCTATGTATTGTATTCCACATCCAGAAAATAAATTCACATCTGAATTGTACTAAACAAGACATAGAAAGCAATTCGTAGGATAAATCTTTATTGGAAGAGTGTACATATTTTGATAGGTGTAAGTTTTACTAAAGAAACAAAATAAATTCAGGAATTACCTTGTTATGATATTTTTTGCAATAATTACATTGTGTTGAATAAAAATCGAAGAATTAGATCCAGGCAGGAATTTTGTGAAGGCCAAACAAATCCGGCAGTTTTCAAGAGTGGTTTAAAAATTACAAATAACAAGTGAAGACTGCCTGTGAAATGATACGACGTCTACTAGAAAACCTGAAAAACATGGGAAATTATTAAGATCATGTTTACAGAAGCTTCAAGTCTGCAATTTTTAGATCCATTTCTGTACTCTTCTTGTTATTTCTGTATTCTTGTTAATAATCAAATTATGAGTACCGGTAAGTCACAAATCTATCATAGGTCTACCATTGTAAAGGTGAGTTCAACATCACTAGGCTTCAACTCAACGATTTAAATAGAACCACTTGTCTATTTTACGAACTCCTCACTAGTATTCTGAAGGTTTAATAATTTTTTTTTAATCAAGAAATAAATTGATTGTATACTACAGCATGGAAACTATCTGTTCAAGATTGCTGAAAATGTGACTGGCTACCTCTAATTTTTCTTTAAATTTACAATACTTTGTAAATAATAATTATTGTTTTAATTTTAATTATTTTCAAATAACAATTTACCACGTTAAACGAATTTCAAGGTATAGGGGGAAAAATCGCCTTATTGATAAAATTCATGAATCACCGATCATATTTTTTTGTATCATTTCATAAGCAATTGTCGGCCTCAGTAACTACTTTTCAGCGTTTTTCATTTTCATTTATAACTTTTAGTAATAAAATAATTGAAGTTATAAATAATTATTGTAAAGTTATTACTATACAATAACTTAGTTATTTCTATATTTATTTATTAGTCACCACCTCACACAGGTCTAGTACCTCGAGATGCAAATACTCAATTGCAAATTCATTTATTTTGTAATATTATTTTTCATCTTGTCAAAATTACAATTGCTCATTCCGTATTTTCTATGATTGCGAAAGTTTTGTTTCTGCCAATACACAAATTTCAATTTCAAATTTGTAATACGGTAAAGAGGTTCGTTTTATCTGAAGGTAAAGGTTCAAACGGATGAGGTTCGACTGCATATAATTGTATAATTGGAAATTATGTTAGTTGAATGAAAAATTTAAAGGAAGCATCCGCTAACACTCGAGGTATATAAATCCGCTATAAGTATCTGCTTTACTTTGAGGTATAGAATAGAGTTAGCGTGAATAAGCCTCCCTAATGAAATGAAGCGATGAAGATGCTGGATAGGCCTTGAAGAATCTATCATCTCTCCAGGCATTGAGAGGCGTCTTTCCGGTAATCATGGATCAATTTACGTCATTATTACACTCGTAACACTTTCTTCCATTGCACTCCAAGCCAGTCATTGTCAGAGTTCACCTTTCTTTCCTTCCTTTTTTCTTATTTGTCATCTTTCTTTTTTGATTCAATTAATTGGCTTGGCACGCAATGGCCAACTTCTTGTTGCGTAACGCTATTTTAGATTAGCGTTAGCGTGTGTTTACATCCGGTAATCTGGTCATTCAACTATATTGCACCCGATATTGTTTCGATGCCAATTGTACGAATAACGTGGTAGCACAAAGGTTTAGTTAGTTTGATTAGTAAGTCCATGCTTGTAGTAACACAGTGGGATCTCTACGTGAATGAAAGATTGAACGTGTCATGATTGCAACACTGTCTATTGTTACAAATGATCGCTCGCAAAGAATTTAATCAAGTATAGGAAAGAGTGAGCTTCGGTGTAAAGTGCAGTGCTTCAAACCATAACATATAATACAGTCCTACATTAATTTTAAATAATCTTCAGAGGGAAGTACCGAGACACTGTACAATCTACACAACATTGGGTTTCACTAAACAAAATGTTTCAGAAAAAAAAAAATAGTATCTTGAGTTAACGCACAAGCCACAGTTGCCCATGTAGGTTCAGTTCATTCCTCTAAAATTATACAAGTACAAATTATTTCAAGTACAGTATCTTTTCAATATTTATATTATAATTAAGCTAATTTTGCATGTACAGTACTTCATTGTGTTATAATATGTGTACAAATAAATCTGTAAGTTTTTTTAAAACATACTTTCATACATACATTTCCAGCATTCTTCATGAAATATTGATTCAATAAAATTTGTTTTGTAATGAAAACTCAATAATTTTAGCTGTTAATAGATTTGATATTGCAAAATAAAATTGAAGCTAGAAACTTACCAGAATGTTTCATTAAATTCAAACTTGACTTCAAATTAAAACTTGTGCTGGTGAGTTTTGCTTCAATAAAATCTCAATGAATTTATGTTATGAAGAAATATGATAAAATTTTTCCACTATCCTGCAAACAAACAAAAACATCAGTTATCTCATCAATGTCTGTATTTCTATCAGCTTGAAACAATAATTAAAATTCAATTCACAGCTCATAAACGAATATTACTTTATCTGTTATACAATCAACACCCAATACTTTCCTAACATAGATCTTCCAAAAAAGGTAAGTTTGTTGAAGATCCCTTCAAAATACTGAATCGACAACCAGGTACATTCTATAGAATAAAGATCAAAAAGCTTAAATTCATGAAATGAAGAATCTAATTAAGAGTGTCCCTTCGAATAAAGAATGAGTAACTTTATAAATCCCGTAAAATATATAAAAACACTTGAATTCATTGACGATGCGAGTGATAATATATTCAATGTTCCATCTCATTTATGGACCACTTTTAGAACCCAAATAAAAATAAAACACTATACTGTCCACCACAATAACTTCTTAAATAAATCAATCAATACAGTCATCCAAAAAGCATCACTTATCTAATACTGATCAATTTAAACCCCAACAGGAAAATACAACACTATAATACATTTCTCACAGATAACTTTACCAAGAGAAATTCATTCAATAAATTTGGATCTTTCATAAAATCATCAACAATTTCCATGTTATATCCATATTGGATAAATTGTATAGTAACTAGTGTTACATTAGTAGTGTATAACAACTGTTGAAAATATTATCCAAATTATATCTATTTTTCCAGGGTGATTTATACACATGAACAATATAATGTATCATTGTTATTTTAACTAATAGGGTGACAACTGTTGAAAATATTATCCAAACTATATCTATTTTTCCAGGGTGATTTATACACATGAACAATATAATGTATCATTGTTATTTATGTAGAGGCCTATCGGTTTGGGAGTGTACAATATCATGCATAAGAAGAGCAGATGAGTGAAAGCTGGGCAAGGAACCAGTTCAGCCTGCTTGTAAAGGGTTCATCGTACAAGGTCCGCGCTCGTCAAGATTCCAATGAATAAATGCGGGACTGCCCACACGATTCAGACACAAGGAAAAGTCACCATCGCACAGACATTTATGAGCTTCCTCTTCCGATTGGCGCAACTTCCTGTTGATTTTAACAGAAATCGTCAACTTTATTTACTAGAAAAACATTAAATTTACTAGAAATCGGCCCCTGGTTGCTTAAGCTCCTTCTCAGGAGTAGAATAAAAGCAAGGAAGCTGAGAAAAAAAATTGAGTGAATATTCTATTCACAACTTGCATTTCAAAAAACATGTTTCATGACCGATGCAACCACAAAAACCTGTTTTCTGAACAAAAACAATGACATTTGCAATTGAGAAAGCATGGTTTTTTCAATGAATGTTTTTCAGATGCAAATGTTTGTAGATACTGTGAGAAAAGTGGATTGCAATATTTGAATTTCTCCAAAATGAAATAGAAACACAAATGTTGTCTTTTTCTACTTACATAGTTTTATTATGGAGAAATTCTACAATATTTCTGAAAGCAGTGTTAAACTTATTTGAATTTCTTGTGAGGCTAAGAACACAGCCTAATAAATTCCTTCCTATAATTTTTTTATTGATTCCTAGCACAGTCTAATAAATACAACTTGTATTTAAATACTATTATAAATACTATTATTAATACTACTAGGACTTTGGCCTTACACATAAAATTTAATAAGAAATGTTTAAAACTCAATCTGACACCATCTTATGCCAAAATTAACATTAAATCAAAAGAAAAAGCAGCTGAAATAACAAAGAAGAAATCTCAAATAATATTCATAAAAGAGTCAATAAAACAGCTACATAAGAAAAAAGATAGGCTTAACCTAACACTATATAGACTACACCTGAAAATAGCCCATGTGTACCAAGAACAGGTCCTCCTAGAAACCATAGACCACACTAATTCATGGGTAGAACACAAACTGAAGAAAATTCAAGAAACACATGACCATAAAATTGCAAATCTAGTTCCAAAAGAGAAAGTTGTAGTTTCAACTCACAAATTCTATCCCAGAACAGTTAACCTAACCCAAATACATTTCAACAGGGATGAGTTGAATCTATTAAACAAAGGGCTGAAGCATAACTTAAACAAGCAGAGTAACTACACAAAACTTGATGAGGCAATAGATATTGAAACAAATATCCAAAAAACAACAATAGATGAACAAGACCACATACGGCATGAAACTCTGAAAGTTATCAAAAAACCCTCCAGACAAAAACAGCAAACCATACCAGAGGCAATAACATTAAAATCACTTAAAGAAAAGCAAAAACCATGACCTACAATTCACAAGGGCTGACAAGGAAACAGTACAGTAAAAATCAACAATGATGAAGTCAACAACAAAATAGATGATTTTATTTTGAAAAACAATATAGAGTTAATTCAGAACGACCCAACCTTGAAATTTCACAATGAAATTAAACAGACCATCAACAAAACGAAATATATATTTAAAGAAACTGAAAAAAGATATTTAAAACAAATAGACCCCTCTGCACCTACACTCCAAGCACTACCCAAAATACACAAGGAAGACACACCAATCAGGCCCATCATCAATTACAAGAAAGCTCCAGCATACAAACTAGCAAAACAAATAGACTCACAATTAAGAAGATTAATCAAAATAGACCAGCACTCCACACACATAAAAAATAGTTTAGATCTTGTAAACCAAATTAAAGATATCCACATTCCCTTCAACTCCACATTGGCATCCTTTGATATAAAGAACCTGTACACAAACGTTCCAGTAGGAGAAACAATAGCCATAGTGGAAAAGACACTAGAAAAGAACAACAATCCACCAGAACATACAAAAGAATTAATAGAAATACTAAGAATAATAACCAGCCAGAACTATTTTGTCCACAATGAAAATATTACAAACAACCAGAGGGTTTACCAATGGGGAGCCCAATCTCATGCATATTAGCCGAAATATTCCTTCAACACATGGAAGAAACAAAATAATTCATTCTAAACATTCTAATAAAATAATCTACTGGAAAAGATATGTAGATGATATAATTCTACTGTATAGAGGAAACAAGAGACAATGTGAGCAATTCCTATCTCAAATCAACAGATTACACCAAGATATCCACTTCACTGGAGAATATGAAAATAACAACTCTCTAAACTTCCTGGACCTCACCATCAAAAACAGAATAATAAACCAACTTTCAATATCTATAGGAAACCTACCATAACAGATACGCTCATACATAATACATCCAATCATCCACCACAACACAAACATGCAGCCTTCAACTCCATGATCCACAGGTTAATAAGCATCCCAATGTCAAAGGAAAACTATGAAATAGAACTGAACACAATAAAATATCTGGCCCAAAGCAATGGATACAACACCAATATAATAGATAAAATTTTACAGAGAATGAAAACCAAGAAACAGAACCCACCTCCAAATCCCAACAAGTACATCACACTCACCTATTTCAACAGAACATCACAAAAAATAGCACATATTTTCAAAAAATCAGGGTACAAAACAGCATTCAAAACAACAAATAGTTTAAAAAATCATCTACAACAGAAAAAACCAAGAGCTCAAATGAACCGCACACAACAAGAATTCAACAAACCAGGAATTTACAAACTAAAATGCAATACATGCCCCAAATACTACATTGGGCAAACAGGCCGTAGCTTCAGTATAAGATACAAAGAACATATAAAAGCATTAAAGTCTAACACTGAATCCTCATTTGCTGAACACCTGATAACAACAGGGCACAGTAATAAAAACATCCAAACAGATATGGAAATATTGCACACTCACCACAAAAGCCAGAAACTCAACACATTAGAACAATATGAAATATTCAAACACTACAAGCAAGACAAACCTAACATAATAAATGAACAAATCAATTTTAAATCAAGTACCATTTTTTCTTACATCATGGCCACACAGTCCAACCCCTAAAAACTAGCGCCCCTGGCGGCTGGCTGATGAAGCTCCTCATCAGGAGTGAAATGCATCCCAATAGTGTCCAAAAATGTAAGTAGTATTATTAATTATTTACAGTGAAATACAAGTCGTTACTTCAACTGAACTATTATAGTATTATGTATAGAATACTACTACTATAATAGTATAGTTCAAATACTATTAAAGTAATACCTATATGTATTTATTAGACTGTGCTAAGAATCAATAAAAAATTATAGGAAGTAAAGTTTCTTACTTGAAATATCCAGATGCAGTTGAGTATATTTCACATTGAAAATATGACTATCAACCTCAAGAGGTAAATTCCCTGTACTATTTATAACTCTAGAATGCTCTTAGAATTTCTATAGAGTGAAACAGAAGAGAAATAGGAATTATGTCAACCTTAACTTATACATAAATAAATTATATTATAAATATTAAAATCTTATTATATCAATCTCATCAGTAATTGAAATACTGTATTATATTATTGGATTCAGCTAACCTACAACAGAATGCTTCAAAATTGTTTCAGTTTTTAGATTAATAGTACAAGATCAGGAGTTTTTCAACATAATTATTGATTGAATTTTCACAATACTCATTGTGAGATTACTGATGTGAGTAATTGTAATTAGTATAATTTTTACAATGCCAGTGCTCAATTTTTATCCATCCCATGATTAGATTAGATTTTCAGCTATGACTGTGATGATTGTTATCTCGAGAATTGTAATATTACATGAATAAAGTAATTCTATTCATTCATCATCATCATCATCATCATCATCATCATCATCATCATCTTCTTCTTCCCCTTATCGATGATTTTCCTATTTTTTTTATCTTATGGCTTTTTATCAGTGGGGAGACCCTTACGGGTAGGTTCCACCTCGCCTTATTTTCCTATTTCATTTTATTCACTATTTGTTGATGAATATTTCTATCAAATTCTTTCTTGTTGATCACTTCCTCCTCATCCTTCTTCTTCTTCTCCTCCACTTCCTCCTCACCTTCTTCTTTTTTTTATTATTCTCCATTTTCATTTTATTCATCTTCTTTTTCTTCTACCTACCTTTCCAAATTGCGCAAACGCTTTTGAGTCTCAGTATGGTTCTATAGTTAGACAACAGAGACTGGAAGCGATTGTCGCTGAACGACAAAAACCTATTAATTTTCTTCTCATATTCATTATCAAATCTGTTATCATTAATCAATGTGACACTCGATTTCTCCTGAATATTGTCATTAACAAAACGACGGCTTCAAACGTCTCTATCATCGATCATCAACAGAAATACTCAACAAAGATTTCAATAGGCGCCTATTCAAGATAAGTTTTCGTCACGACTAGGATCGGAATTTAGAGTGTAAATTATTTGTGCCTCAGTCTGCGAGATAATACACAGTAGGTTAGCTATTAATGGAAGTGAAAAGTGCTACTAGAGTAACCAAAATACTAATTAGTTTTTAAAAATAAACATAGGAATCTTGAAAATTAAGTGATATTATATTCAGTGACAATCCATTTTCATAAGAAACTGACATGTCAGTGAATCAGAGTACGGAAGAATGAATATTATTACAATAGTATAAAAGCAAGTGGATTTTGTTGAAAAATAACCGTTTTTAGATAAAAATGTAATAGGAATGAGAGATTTTTGTTGAAACCAGTTAATCAAAATATTTTCAATGTTATTATTACTTTCTTAAAATATGTCGAAAACAACAAAAAAGTATACCAAACTTTTCTGTACTTCTGAATCTCATCTAGGAATCCCATACAATGAGATATACTGTATATCCATTATAGGAATGGGCAGGGAGGTCCGTAGGTCTTCAGCACCTAAAATGAGCATAAAACATGGATGAGTATAATAATCAACAAATTTTCAGACACCTGATAGAGACAACTGTCAATAATTATGGAATAGTACAGTTCTAGTAGAAACAAAATCAGTAGTTTTTTATTATTGTATGGCCATCTCAAATTCTTTGTTACCAACTAATTATGACAAATAAAAAAAAAACTGAATATTGAATGAACAAAATAAATGAATAATTTTATGGTCTTTGAAATGGTTTCAAGACAATCAGATTCTCACTTTTTCGGACCAGAAAGCGTTATAAATTTATAAAAGAATTAAAAAAATTGATCTCATTTAGTTCCCAAGCAGTTTGTGTAATTGGATAATGAGAGATTTAACACGAACCGAAGCAGCGACGGCGACGGTTTTTTTTATATTTGAAAAATATGTTTCAGTACAGTACCTGCACAAATGTAGGCTATCTATATTCATGAAAAGAAAAAGCTTTAGAAATAAGAAATAGATTTCTAATATTCACTTCTCAACATTTATTTCACTCTAATATTTCCTTTGTTAAGTTTAATGTCTATTGTCCTAGTCGAAGTGCCAGGTGGACGAAAATTCAATTGAATTAAACCGCCGTAAAATGATGTCATCTAACGGAACCAATGAACGACATCAAAGCAGTGACATCATTTAACGGTGGTGAAATTCAGTTGAGTTTTTGTGCATCTGGCCTTATGATTTATGTGAGCATCATTTTAAAAGAAATCATATAATAAAAAAAGTCAAATAATAGCATAGTAAAATTATTTTCATTTATTTCTCAAGTTCACCACAAATGAGGTCAACTCTAGTTCCAGTAATTTTAATGAAAAATTCATTTATTTAAATTTGAATGAGCTTTATTTAAAGTTCATTATTTCATATTGTCAGCAATTGATTAAAACAATCAATTTCCGTTCTCACAAGAATTTAAGAGCCAATTAATCGTTAGTATAGACACAGTTTTAGCACAGCTAATTCGCGGTGATAGCCTCGCTAATCTCACGCTTGTAAATTGCCACAGTGAATGGCGATCATTAACGTCCCTCCATTCCATCAACTGGTAGCAATCCAAAAACACACCAATTAACACTGGTCCAACTCACCGAAACATTTAGTAAGCATTTTCTGAATGTGTTTATTAAAGTGAGAGTCGAAAAAACATAGCCCACGAAAAGATGTCCTTGAAACAACCTAACAAGGCAAACACGTGGATTAAAGGCCACTATAATTGAATGCTAAACGACCATTAGAAAGTTCTACTCCAAAACCAACGTGTTACGCTTTGATTACGCACCAAATTATGCGTTCGATTAAATAGTTTTCCAATAATTAATAAATCTCAACAATATATTATTAGCGTTGCTTGTTTTCTGGGCTGGTTTTCACTGCCAGGAGCTGGTAGTGACATAATCGATTTTGAACGTATCGGGGAAGTGGTACGGTAAAGGTAAAGAAAGTCCGGTTATTCTTCTATTTCATTCTTCTAGACGGGCGACCTTCACGATTACACACTATATACGTCCATAATAACTATAAATATAACGGAATATACGTTGACTATAAGCACTATAACTATATCGAGCGTTCTTACATGATTACTTCTTCAACTTCTCACACTATTAACTTCCTTAACTATAAAGCAGGGCCTTCTTGACTCTCACCTCAACGTTTTTGAGTCAAGATATGGTCCTGTATAGGGCTGTAGTTATGAATATATGTTAACAAGGACTATACATAAACAAACAACGTGATCTACACCGTGAGCTTTCATCAGCATTATAATGATCATCACAAAAACTTTATTTTTCAGAATTATTTTACTTTCTTTGTCCTTCAACCGTGGTTGTGGAGATTTCCAACAACCTGAAATTCAATGCATTTGATATCAAAAGATGTTATGAAACCTGCAGTCACTGTTTCCAGTGAATTTAAATGAACCTGTCTGTTTGGTTATGGAAGATCCTAAAATTTTAGAACCGTAAGAGCTATATTTTAAACATTTTTTTTTTGAATTTTGGATGTGTTATGGTACAGAAAGGAGAGGTTCAGAAAACTCTGAATTTCTGATAATTCAGAAAGTTCTAAATTATCAATGTTTGTGGGTTGAATGCCTGTAGTTTATCTCCCGATCAATAGTAGTAGTGTGTAAATTGATGAATGAATGAAGGTAGATGATTATTATAAATTCAGAAGAATATTGATTATTAGTTGAAAAGCTAATAATCTGATTTTTTATCCTTCTTGACAAATCCTTACACCCCTTTTACAGGAGGTCATTGGATGATAAATATCAAATATCTGAAACATGTGGCTGTCTAAAACTGCATTAATTCGTACTCATGAAAAACTCATAAATTCATAAAACTGCAAAACTGCAAAATTCAAAAACTGCAAAACTCATAAATTCATAAAAATTGAGGGATGAGTGTAAGAGGGGGCCGGCTGCGCCTCAACTTCGCCCTCCAAGGAAAAATAAAGGCAGCAATTCAATTCAATTCAATTCAATGGAGAGTTTAAGGAGAGTTTATAAACATTTAGATCGTCTGATAGCTAAATA
The DNA here is from genome assembly GCA_017141395.1 of Laodelphax striatellus. Lineage (NCBI taxonomy): Eukaryota > Metazoa > Arthropoda > Insecta > Hemiptera > Delphacidae > Laodelphax > Laodelphax striatellus. The sequence continues at coordinate 18,087,036 of CM029538.1, read as the reverse complement.
AAGTACTGTATCTCAAAATATTACAATTAATAACGAAAGATACATCAATCTTCGAATTCTTCCCTTTAAATATCAATCGAAATGATACAAGCAAGTGAGCTAGTTCTACAAGTATAGTTCTCTATTTGGCAATTCTGAACATTTGAGTGGAAATACCGGCTTTCATTCGTGAATTTGCTTAAAAATCTTGAATGATAACAGAATCTGCTAATAGCTTCAACACTTTCACTACTGACTAAATGTTTACTAGTTCGTGGTTCCTATAGCATATGCAATTTTGTTTTAGCAACTTTCGGTGTTAATTTAATTTTAGTGTTTCCCCAAATCTTTTGCAATAATATTGAACGAGGACTTCCCGGCTCGCACGAATGTACGATTTTATTAAAGTACTATAATAGTTTCCAAATGTAGATTTTCCAACATACTGAATTACGCCATTGTTCTCTCCTCCTCCTCCTCCTTTTCCCCCAATTTCGCCAAAATACAGACATTTAAATTTAGATAAAAATTAACATTCAACTTCCTTACACATTTCACTTAATTTTTTACGTAGGCCGATGATTTGAACGGGCATAGTGGAGGGAAACACATGTATGGTGGTTACGCACTCACACGCACCGACACTCCTGCCTGTCTTCACTGATTCAAAAAACATACTTACTAGAACTAACTGTATTTACTAGAATTCACTGAATAATTATCCAACTAGAAAAATGCACTGTAATATCACCTGTTATGTTTTCAATATACTGTAGACTGCATTTAACAGGTGAATCGTACATTCTTGCAGACTGGAGACAGATCTCAGCATGACATCATCACTCGTTACCGTGGCATAACATGCATTCGCCAGCCGCCTTCCTAAAAAACGAATCATTTCTGAATGAAAAAATAATCTAAAATAGGAATAAATTTATTTTGTGATGAACACGAGCAGTTTTGGGCTTAAGCCTGTTGGAGCTTGAGCTTCTATCAAGTATCATTTGTACATTACGGTACTGAAGAAATGAATACGGTACCTATATATGAATGAATATTAATGACTGAAAAAATGAATGAATGAATAAATAAATGAATGAAAAAATGAAAGAATGAATAAATAAATAGATAGATAACTAAATTAATCAAATAAATAGATACAGTAATATTCATTTAATTTGACGCTTGGCCTTAGATAGATAGATATTTCTCTGCCATCGTACTCTATACGGTTATCAGCAACGTCAAGAAATGATATATCTCTATCTATCTCTTTCTATTCTATCTATATTTTGTAAGAATATGATGATTTACTTTTAGTTTTAATTGTAGTTTTTGTCGCTTCAACTATTGTTTTGTTCTCTTTTCTTTTTATTCAGTATATTTGGTTTTAATTTAAAAATTGTATTGGAGGGTTAAGTGTAAGAGAGGACCGACTGCGCCCTAACTTCGCCTTCCTAGGTCCAAATAAAGGCAGTCATTCTATTCTATTCTATCAAATGCCAAGAGTCAAATTAAATGAATATGTCACTTTGAATGTTCAATACGATTAATCTAAATGACAGATAGACAAATTGGTAATCAACCAACAGCCACAGCTCAATCGTCATCTCAGAAACTGTACCCTACAAACTACCCACATAATAATCTTCAGGTAATGACTTTTGGTATATGAAAACCAAATGAAAATCACTGAATTCAAGTTTCTGAATTGAGCTTCTGAGATCATAAACATGTGTAAAGCAGGATTATTTTAAATTGTCAGAAAACAGCTGATTTAACGTCAGTAAACGAGCGTACATCAATCAGCTGTTTTCTGACAATTTAAAATAATCCTGCTATATTTACAAAGTCCACATGATAGGTGGAGCTTCACCTCTGAAACTGTACCCTATACAAACATCTACTCATATAGGTCTCAGCTTCCGGAAGTAAACAGCCGAGCCGTGAGCAGAAGCCAAGCGCCCCCAGGCGAATTCTATTACCGACAGCGGCGTCCGAAATGAAGCCTGGAAGCACCCAAGACAAGGCCTCGAAAACTTTCACTGGCAGCAGCCGACTGGGAGACAGTAAGCAGTACTTTGTTAAGTTGTCGGGAGAAAGTGCCGAGTGCGCCGCTACCTTGTGTGGCCTTGGGGGTTGCTGAGTAATTGTGAGGTGTGTCAAACTCCTCACTCCATATTATCATCATTAACATACTCGAAATGACGTCATAAATATACCTCGGAGCGGTATTCTGTCATTTTCTACAATCATTATAGAAATGCCAAATAATCATGTTATGAGCGGTGGTCTGTGTTATTTTTGATAATCATTGCAATTCAGCCAACGTCATATCGGATTACACAAAATCCGTAAGATTAATTGAAAAAAAACTTGAATAAACTGAAAGTGGAAGTCCCTCTTGTTTTCAGTTTTCTTGTAGTTTAATATTATTATTATTATTATTTTTATTATTATTAGCCGTATAGCTCCCGAAGTGGAAGACGCTGAGTCTGAATCATGGTCGTTGACTTTTATTTGACTTGGCGGTTTTCTTGTTCGCCCACCAGCTTTTCATTTTCTGCGAAAAAGCCGCTTTTCTTTCATCACTCCATCTCATTCCAGCTCTTGGAGCTTTTACCTCTGGAATAATTTCCCATTTATCTATTTTTGTTTTGAAATTATTTCGATTAAAATTATTAATTAGTTTAATATTATTACTTATTTAATGAAATGAAATTGAAATTTATTGCTCACAAAACAATAATAATTATACAATGTGTATATTATAATAATGTATACAATGTAATACATCCATACAATTCAATAATTATCCATCATTAATAAATAAATAATTCAATAACAGCTATTCCAAAAAATAGAAAAGTATAACGCAAAATCACAAATTGTGTAAGATAATATAGGGAAAATTATTAAAAAACAAAAAGTAAAAATGTAATAATAATCATGGAAATAATATGATGGAATTTAATATATAGTTTATAAATCAAGTGAACAATAAAAAATACTTCTCACAAAAAGTGAAATTGATAACATTGGTTTTGTGAGGGTGATGCCCACATAAGCTCTAGGCTTGTGCGTGGGCAATAGGAGGGTGATGATGAGAGATGACGACTACTTATCAGGATGTATTTATAAAATTGACACATAATACTAAATCAAGTGAAGTACCTGTACTCTAGATCAGTTTCTAGCATAACCGGCAGAGTTGCGTGTTTATTTTTATCTGTTCAACCTGCCTTATCTATCTAGTATTTTCTTTTTGAAACTCTTATCAGGATGATTGGAGTCCGGATAATAAGAGTTCTGATGTATAATCAGATTAATTTAATTTAACGCTTGGCATTAGATAGATAGAGAGATATTATTTCTTTAACATCGTACTCTACGGTCATCAGCAACGTCAAGAAATAATATCTGTCGTCAAGTAATATCGTCAAATAATGTCAAGCGTCAAATTAAATGAATCTGATTATAGTAAGATGACAATGTTGGGACGACATAGAAGAGAACACTACTGCTTCCTGTTTCAATGTTATATTGGTTCAATAATGAAGTTGTTTCTGACTTCAAATGAGAAATAATAGTTCCAAGTGAGTAATAAGAGCTGCAAATGAAAAGTATGAGCTTGTTTTTATTTCAAATTGGATATATAGGTTCATTTCGTATTTCAAGTAAATGTAATGAACCTTCAATAAATAAAAATCTTTATAATACTTTCTTTCTAGCACCTTTAAAGTAAAAACATTTTATAAAGTTTAAAATCGGTGTTAAAATTAATTACTATTATTAATAATTATCTACTAATAATAAAGACATCAAATTCTTGACAACTGCAAGATAGTTGAGGACCCATTACCACTCAAAAATAAATCAGATCAAATAGTAGGATAAAATTTATTATTTAGATGATTATTTTGCTTCTTGTCTTTTTCCATACTGTATAAAGTTTTTACATTGTTTCTCTTTTATTTTTTCATTTGTCTTCACTTAGTTTAGCGTTAACTTCAATAATTGTTTTTCAATGAGGATTGTTTAGGCGTCAAACTCATGGGCGGAGTTAGAGGATACAGGCTCATACAGGCTCTTTTAATTTGGATGTGCGCGACTTAATGAACGCACTGTATAAGTTTTTTATAAAATTATAACCGTGATAATCCATTTGTTATGAATACAATCCAGAATAACAATTGAAACTACCTACCGCCTTCTAGATGGATCTCCATTTATAGTGAGACATCCTAACATCCTTCCCAGGACATCAATTATCATGATTTACGATCCTTGATTCAGAGTCGGATCCGTTGAATAATATACTGTGAAAAGATATAATTCATATAGGCTATATTCTATAAACAGGTATAACAAGCACATACGGTAGTGTAATTTACTTGGGCAATAAAACACTTTCACTAAGCGATGAGAAAATATACACATGCTATTAATAAATTACGCCCTGGAGGAATTAAACTTACAGAGTGATTCAGACTTCAATGCGTTTGATATCGTGCTGTTGAATCGTGTTAGGAGTGTTATTGAGAAATATGGTACATGATGTTATCAAAACAGGAGAAAATGTCAGTGAAATTCTATTGATAAACAGAATTCTGAGAGGACATCAAAAGTTTTATAAACTTGAGTTTGAACAATTCTTATTGAATTATATGAGACTAATTATTTCTTATCCAACATTTAAATTCCAACTTTCAAAAGTCACATGGAATCCGCCTCCAAATACTAAAAAATGTTCAATTTACCTTTACTATCATTATGTAGTTGTAGTATATATTGAGTTATTATAGCTTTCAAGTGAGATTCTATTTTAATTTTATAACTGAAATACAAGCCTTATAAATTCAATATTAAATACCTATTGATTATTTTATTTATATGCTCGCTTGATTAATGCTATAACTGAAGCTGCTTGGTAATAGTTCTGAGTTCTTGAAGCAGCCGACTTCTAAATTTAGTTCCAATCCAGTTATCGGTTTACCTTATATTCAAGGTCTTATTTACCTAGCTGCATTGCAAGAAGGCATTCTAAGAGCTGCCGGCTATTTGAAAATAGTACAAGTGTTACAAAATTATTACTCATCACGCAAAAGTACCAAGGTTGACTAGAAGACTTTGAAAAAATGAAATAGCCTGCCTTGTAACACTAAACAAAATTCCAAAATTCGAGGAAAATGTATTAAAGGTTTGGTGAAAATGTATTGGTATTCGCTTGTGATGATTATTTGGTACTTCTTTGAATACAATCATGAGTTTGGGAACTGTTGTTTCATAGAAACATGAAATTATTACCTTTTAGCGTTTTAAGATACGAGAGGAAGAGTTTTGAACGTGGATTATCTGAAAAAAAAAACGCTCATTACTTAGAAGTGCTATAGAAGTCCAAACGTGCCCAAAGGTGGTTGATCTGAAGATTTTTTTGAAAACAGTCTTCAATGGATGAGGATACTTGACTCAGCTTGAGAGTTATAATTTGAGCTATGGCAATTGGTTGGAATAAAAATTTATTTGGTAATAAATTTTATTACCCTGTATTTGGTAGATAACGATTGTAAAATTTCAAACAGATATTCAATAACGAACTACTTACACTAGTGTAAGTATTGTATCAAGTACAATATTAATTACATAAATAACAATACATTTTTCATTAAAAATACAAGGTACTTACACTAGTTACCAAGTATCAAGTACAATGTGACTTACACTAGTTACCAAGTATCAAGTACAATGTGAATTGTGTAAATAACAATACACTTAGTATGGAATCCACAAGGCCCCGAAAGTGTTTACAGATTTATATATCTTATTTGTATTGAATCATATTTTTTTAATAAATAATATGTGTTTACTGAATAGACAATTTATTATAATCATTTCGACCAACATTCTCTCATGCAACAATTATTCTTATAGCACAATTTCAACACTTTCCATAGAGATATTTTTTTTGTTTGAAAATTACATTGTCACTTTTGATGAATTCCTCCCCGTCCACTCATACACACTTGTTGAAAGTGATTAATGTTCGATTCCATCTAGCACTGCCAAAATCTTCCATCACACGATAATCGATCAAGCACCTGTGATCACCGATAAAAAGCTGTTTGACATTTTTGATGACATATGACGAAGTGTCTATTGACAATTATTACTATTGTCATCCTGTTACGAAAACCAAACTCTATATGGGGGTAATCTCATGAATATTCAAATAGACAAACAGAATAGAAAGTTTCGAGAAACTAGACTCCGAAAAGGAAGATGATTTCTGGTAAATATTGATATGAACAATGCATTATTTCAGCTTCGAACGATGTATGCATTGTGTTGCGTAACTGACAACAACCAAATGGCTTTTTCATTCGGAGAGCATTCTTGTCTAAATAGAAAACAAAACTAGGAACATTTTCACTTTCTTTCAATAGGTAACGAACAAACTATACGAGGACAAATACAAATGAGGGACTGTATGGGCTTCTCTGGTGAATTTAGAGAATTTGTTCTCAAAACGTTTAAGTACTATAAAAATCTAAAAAAAAATAAATAAAAACCTTTTCAAGTCTGATATAAATTAAGAATATCAATATTTGAGCTGTTTGTAGTTGCCCAAAGTTGGGTGTAAGTTTAATTTCGTTGCAAAATTCGAGTAAAATTTCAAATTTGTTTGAAGTTTGAGTAATATTATTTATGGTTTGTGGTTTTGTGTTTAACATCTATCGTAATCTTTCAAAATTGTAAGTTAATAGTTTTCTAGACTTAAATTATTAATCAAAATTATGGAGTGGTTCATAGCCGAGGCGGCTAAGGCGTCAGACTGATTAAGTTATCAGCAGTCAGATAAAATCCATTGGGCCAGGGTTCGAGCCTGGTTGACGGAAAGGATTTTGACAAATACGGCCACTCCCGTCTTTCGGAGGAGACGTTAAGCCGTCGGTCCCGACTGCCTAAAAAGTCGTCATATCTCATCATCACCCCACTCATTACCCACGCACAAGCCTAGAGCTCATGTGGGCATCATCCTCGAAGAAAAAAAAAAAAAGGAAAAAAGTACATGGACATAACCTCTGGACAATGTAGTTGAAAATCAAAGATTGAAACAGTTTTGGGCGAATGCCTGTTGTTTCTTCCATCCCATGGTGTGTTTATTGTCAATTAATGAAATAAATAAATAAGGATGAATGAAACTAATGATTCTAACTAAAAAGACTAACTAGAATGATAGGTGAACTAAGCATTATCTCACCCAACTATTCAAGGCATAGGTCTAAATGAGATTAACAGAGAATGATATATTAATTTCGAGCGAAGATTGGAATTAATTTAGGATGTAGTGCAAACTTGTTACACTGAGAACTTGACAGTTTAAAATAGCCTACTGCCTCTCTGTCTCACAGCATCAAGTTCTCTACTTGTACAGGCATTGACAATCTGAAATCTTGATACAGTGAGACACTCCCTCAATTTATGCTTTAATAGTGACAACAAAAGGTTACTACATGCAGAGTTGTCTGTAAAAAGCAATGCGAATATTTTGGATAGAAGAATGTTGATGAGTATGAGTGAGCACCAAGCAAGTTGATGTTAAAAGCCAGAATTAATAAACAATAGAGTCATATGTACTGAAATAATAATACTAAACATTAGAAACATTAAGTCAGATCGAGAGTAGATATTATTGAAACTTGTTCTGTCATGATAGTATCTATTATTTTGAAATAATTTTCAAGATTTTGATTACTGTGGTGTGTGAAACTGAAAGTGTATATTCATACTACTATACTGTAAAACTGTATTACGGTAATCAACATAAGACATTAATGATCCAAATTGAAGGTACATCAACTTGAATTCAGTGGAATGATCAATGCAGTAGGCCTAAACTTGAACTTCTACCATTGAGCACACGGAAAAGGCATACTGACATAGAATTATAATGACATTAATATCGGTCGAATATCAAGTTCTGTAACAGATTACAGGATGTACGGTACAGGATTTCAAGGACATGATGCACTAATGCCAAATAAGATGAACTACCTTATTTAATATCGTAATCCAGAATGAGATGCTACCATCAAACACCGTAATAACGTGATGTTATTGAGCCAATTTTGTACAAAAATAAACAAAAACCGTTTAATACCCGTGTATGTGAACGATTAAACTTTTATAGAGCAAGCTCATTAATTGAAAATATAGTTGCTCACTTACACTTTATGATATGCACCTAACATGTAGTTTGTAGTTCAAGCCAACACCCAGAGAACACGGAAATATTGAAGGACATCGTCTAAGTTGTAATTTTATTTTTGTCTGACACCCCCTTCAGCTAGACTCCCTCTTTACACTCCCAAGCCATAAATGAATAGGCGTTTGAAGTACAAAGTTCATTGCATTCAAGGCGAAATTCTAGACATATTTATTGGTAAAGTTCGAGTATCCTGTTCTTTGAATTTGAAATGAGTAGCACTGTAAGGCAATAAATTGAAAGCAGAGTGTGACTGTTCAAAAACAAAGCTGAAGGGACTATGAGAGTATTGACAACAGGCAGACAATAGTGACAATAGGAAATGATTGTAAACTATTGTTTAGAAATCTTAATAATGTATCCTAGTAACGGAATAAAAAATAGTATTCAAAATCAAAACAATGTTGAATGAAATTAGTTTTTTGTTAAGGCTATGTAATTGGTCCGGCGTCATTTTGACGCATGCGCAGAGAAATTGACGCCCCGTCAATGCCGCCTCGTATAGCGCGATCCAATTAACTTGTCATAAATCAGCTGATTTGGTAATAATTAAACAGTGACTTCGACACAATAATCAGAATACTTAAAAGTCTTAAAGACATTTAAAGTCTTTAAAAGACCTTTTTAAAGAAGACCTTTCAAAGAATAACTTTGTAAAAGACCTTTTCAATAATCTGCGAGATTCAGCATTTGTAGGTTAAGTATTGTGATCATATGCTCGTCGATCATATGTTTTATGACAAGTTAAACGGATCCTGCTATATACAGTATGCGCAAATAGTCTGGCCACTTGGCCTTGGCAAGGCGCGGGATGGAGAGCCGTGTGTTTATCGAGCATTTCTAAATACATTTGGCCTGCCCATCGCGGCGGCCGTAGTAGCGGTGGCTAGCCAACGGTTAGTAGTGTCAGAGTGCCAAGTGCCCAGACTAATTGCGCGTACTGTACTTGGGCCCTTAAACTTGATAGACAGCAGCTGTTTTTCATAGACAAATGGAAAGCGCCTGTTTTCCGTATTGGATCGGAAAAATAAACTGACAATGAGGGTCTTATCATGAGCGTCATTTCAGCTTTTAAAATGGGGTGGCAAGGTCTGCCACGGATCTGGGGGGCTTGGAGACCGTGGCGAAGCGTGGTATACTTGGAGGGTATCACAGTGATGTGAAATGCACGGGAATCTATGGTTTGGGGCTAATGTCCAGTATAAATTCCTGGACAAAAGCCCAAAATAATAAATTCCTGGGCATTTACCCGATTTGCACGTTACATAACCAATCATATTTGTGAATGCATTCTTACAGTGTATTTTCAAGCATAAATTGTGTTGTAAATAGTACTCTCTAAGGCCCATTCTACACGAGCGTGAAAACCGCGACGGGACCGTCATGTCTCAACCTTCCTTTTTGTTTTTGAACATGAAAGCTATTATTGTGTGCCAGTGAAAATGTTAAATAAAAAATCAAGATTGTGCCACGTTTATAAACTGTAATTTTCCACTTGTTTGCAAATAACTGAAATTATTACTGCCTGATTACTAATTGATAATACGGATTTTGGGGTGGCAAAAAAAGGGTTTAGGAATTTTGGGGTGGCAACTGCCACCCCTTGCCACCCCCAAATGACGCCTATGGGTCTTATAGATGTTCAAGATAAGAAAAATTAGCTGGATAATTACAAGGAGTGCAGTGGGTAACTCTGACTCAATGTCTGTCTCGAATATTATTCATCCGATTTCATCAAGCCTTTGTATCAAGTTGGATAAGAAGTATCGTACGAAGAAGTATGGGTGGAAATTTTTGCCAGTTTCACATATTCCAAGTTTCTGGCACTCAGCTGGCGCTTAATCTATGAACTTCCTAATGTTAGACTGGCAAATGGAATTTACTAGCCTTAATAACGTTAACATGTCATCATCTAAAAAGCTGCATGGTAGACCTACACAGCATTTTGAGTAATTTCTCAACAATACAGAATTAAACTGAAATCCTAAAAATGTTATCAAATAATCCTAACTGCAAATACTAACAACAGAAAACAAGGATATTCAATACTGTAAACAATTCACAAACATTTTTGAAAAAAATTAAATTTTTTCGCTACGACCGAAAAAAATAAGAGGTAATCGAAACTTAAGAAACCTTTTTATTATCGATCATACTTTCCCGTTATCGATATATTATTATATCGATTGTTATAGATATTTTCCCGTTATCAATATTCGCAGTTGTGGAAGGCTTTCAAATATTTGATATCCTTATCAAGATTTCCGCTCAATTTAATATTAAGAATGAAAGAATCTAATAAAATTCGAATAATTCAAGATCTAATAATTTTTTCATTCATATTCTCTTCATTACCCATACCATTCCGAACTTTCGAGATCAAAATATGTGATTCGAGTCAATCAAATGGAAAGAAGCTGGATCTACCTACATCAAGATTTCTTCTACATCGTCAAGTTATCTTATAATAATTGAAAGCTGAAATCCAATAACTAGGTTTTACCAGACACAAGTGCAATAAATAAAGTGGGAATATGAATGATCTCATTGCAAATTGGAGAAAGTTTTTATAGAAAGATTAAAACCTCCGTAGATCAAAAGGTCATACCCGATTCGGTTCCAAAGAAAGTAGTCTACCTATAATTTGAGCTGATTGTGAAGGATGACATCACACCAGCCCACGAGGCAGGCAAAAGTAGGTTTATCCTAGATTCAACTGTTGGCTATGATCATCATGAATGAGTAGTACTATTTATTGTGCTGTTATAATATTTTTGAAGTTGTTATCTTGATACAGATTCTCTAGTAATTGATAGTAGCCAGCGGTTGATTTTTGAACTACAATACTCAATTCAAGCGAATAGTAAGTGCAAGTAACTTACCTATCATCAGATTAAAAAAATAATCTCAAAATCCCCAAAAAACCAAGATGCTGCAAAACGTGATGCCATTAAAATTAACTGAATACACTTTTATTGATGGGACAAAAGGCGGAGCACATTTTCCCTCTTAAAATTGAATTATAGTAGGCCTATTCAACTTTACTCAATCCAACTTCCAAGTCACCTTGCTTACTTCACTCAATTTTAATAAGCACTCGTAATGCAGTTGTACTTACTTTTAAATGACAATCAAGGGCCTATGATAGGTGGATCTATCCACTTTATAATGATCTCTTCTTTCTGTCTTAATTCAGTTGTACTTACTTTTAAATGACAATCAAGGGCCTATGATAGGTGGATCTATCCACTTTATAATGATCTCTTCTTTCTGTCTTAATTCACGTCCACAGCATTCACCAGTTTAAAGAACTAATGAGTTTAAGTACTCCCAACGTAAAAAAAAACTGCATCCTGGAAAACATAAACAAATACAGTCGGGTTTAAATTTATTTCTAAATAAAAACTGTGATTTCGATTGTTTTATGAAAACGAAAGAGAACTAGTTTCAGTCTGGAAGCTAGTCGTCATGTTGCATTAAATATTGAAATAATGAATGAATGGTGAATATTGAGTGATATTGATTAATTTTATTCATAAAATTTGAGACAGAGATATGAATTAATGATATGAAATTTTATTCTTACGTCAACTAAAAAACTCTCAGATTTTGAACAGTAAATCTAATTGAGAATTCTGTTCAAGATTTGGCCAAAAGGCTTTATAAAGACTAGTATTTTATAAAATCTTGTACATCCAGTTTGCTCATCTACTGGATAGTATACGAGAAGAAATATAATTTATAGAAAAAATATAATATTTCGTAGAAGAAATATAATTTGGATATAAATAATCAATTGAACAAAAGTAAAATATGAATTGAGCAAAATTAAACAGAATATTTATGAAATCTTTCGACCTCCACAGTGAGTGCGACAGCTTTCAGAGCTTCAGCATCCGGAATGCTGTTAATTGCATTTTATCTTGCAGCGTACAAAAAAACAAGTTTCTACAGTAAGTTTCGAGGAAACATTGTCGATAACAAATTGCCTAGTAATTATTATTGCCATACTATACTATCTTGGGTAGAAGTTTGCACGGAAGGTTGACAGATTTGGGCCCCCTAACAAGAAACTGGGTGAGTAATCGGAATCAGAACGGTTTCAAGTTGCAATTACTTGCTGCCACCTCGTTTGCCACGGTTGTGTAATTATTGTGAACTCAACTTGGACCTGTTTAATTATTTTTCTGATTACTCATATCTAATATCCCGTCTTTTGGAGGAGACGTTTAGCTGTCGGTCCCGGCTGCCTAAAAAGTAATAGTCATCTTTCATCATCACCCTCCCATTGCCCTCGCACAAGCCTAGAGCTCATGTGGGCATCACCCTTATACAAAAAAAAAAAAAAACGATATAAGACTTCAAACTCATGACTACCTCAACTTAATTACTTCATTCTGTTTCCGAACTTTTCTATATTATCCTTTTCTATATATCATCCTCCAAAATATTCGTCCAACAGAAGATTATATTTCTCAAGGAATTATTTCCATGAATATCAATGGAGTCGATACTGGTAGCCTATTGTTATTTTTTTAAATTCCGAAATTAATATTACCAAAGACGATAAGAAAATGTTAACTAAAAGTTTAAGCTAACTAAGAAACTATTAAATAATGGTTTCTTAACGTCTTTGATATTACCTATATTGAATTTTATTGATTATTGAATTTTTGGTTTGATTCATTTTCGACAAAGATGTGTAATTATGCTTAGTATAAAGGTTCCCAATCATATACTGTTATTCAAGTATTTTGAAAAAAATAGAAGATAGTAAGGTTTTTCAAATTTTTCGAAACTTTCCTGAAGTATTAAAGGTTCTTTTCGGTTGATTATCAAATAAAATCGATAAAAGTCAATTATCGAAAAGATCGATTATTGATTGAAAGTATGATTCCTTTGCAATTTTTTGCTAATAAAACGCAATTTTTCTGACAATGAACACTACTTATGCGATCAGTGAGTGAGACCCTTGAGACAATGAACACTTATCTGATCACTGAGACACTCGAGACAATAAAAACTTATCACTTGAATCATGATCAAAAAGTTTGATTAAAAAAAAAAAAAGACCGAAAGACAAAGGTTTTGACAATAACACAGGTTGCCCAAAAATAATTGTTGAATATATCATTGCAGTATACAGACCCAAGGATTGCATAAATAGCACAGATTTGTAGCCTACTATAAAAATTAATAAAAAACACATTCTCAAAAGATATGAAAAAAATGAATGTTGAGGATTACAAGCTGATAACAATTTATTTTCGGACTTTCATTGAAAAGGAATTATCCAGTAATCCCCGTCAATATTCACGTCAATCATTTGAAAGCAGGATGTTCAGCCTACACATAATCCAAACAGGGAAGACTCCAATATTAATTATTTTCCTCATTTGATACATGTAGTCTATAAATATTTCCAAGCTGATGCACAAAATGAAGCAATGGATAAGAATTGACGTCAAATTAGCATCGATAGTCTAAACTTTAAAAGGCTTTGAAAGGAGAAAACAAACTTCAATTACAGAAATTCCATTGGAATAATATTATTTTCCCACCCCCTTCATCACTCGAAGTATGTAAATGTATGTTTGGCTCACAAACAAAGTTATGTTGATCTGTAATTGATGTAAAGTACAAATAAGTATAGAATAATCTCCCACTTTTAAGATGGGTGACACTTTTATAAATAAATACGATATTTCCTCATTGATCGAAGAATTTGATTTTGAAATTTTCAAGTTGATTCACAACTATTTAGCAATATATTTGTCAAAATTACAAATTTTGCCGTAGATTGAAATATTATGGATGGAACACGCAAATGCAAGCATTTGTGTAAGATTCTTATCTCTAGTATCAGTAGGCAACGTTAGCTGAAATGGCATTAAAGCACAAGGACATCTCACAACATGAGACAGTTTACCTATGTTCAGCTATCGTATCCAGTTTCACAATTTATTTTAGATTCTGTAATCTAATTTTGGTATGAAGTATCTGTGATGATTTATGGTGGGGTGGGCATACAGAATTTTTTTGAGAAAATTGATGCATTCATCAATAGCGTTGAAATCTAGTTTATGAGATAATCAATCATCATTTGGTGATAGGGCGAGACAAACGTATTGTTCAATTTTCCTTAGAAACAACGTTTTGAGATTCTAAATTTATATGATTGCCTAAAAAACAAACGATAACGTATTCCATGTAATCACCTTAATCATACTGGGATACTAATCAGAATTGTACTTCAAGCATTTATTGATTACTTTAATGTATAGTGAGCATGAGCAATTGTAGCCAAATTCTTCATCATGATAATTCGCTCATTCATAGGAGACAAAAATAATCTACATGCTACTATTTTACAACGAAACATTACAGTAATACATTCCACATACAATAACATAATTACGACTAAATCCTGATTTTTTCATGACAAGGAGCACCAAATTGATTACGTAAACAAAATGGATGGAACTGAGTAGCTGGTAAATAATTCATCCACTTTGAAAAACCGCTACCAATTCAACTAAATTAAGACCGAGACTTGTCTAACCCTGATATTAAAACACGGATGTAACAGAAAAAGAATCTTCCGCATCTAAACTATTAGGATTAGGACAGCTCAGTTATCAAAATTAATAATTGTCAGTCACAATCGTTCTGCGAAAATGAGTGATGTTGATGATGTCTCTTGCACCAATGCCACTTTCCCTTTTCTGTTTTGTCTTTCAAGTATGATGAATAAACTATTGTACAAATAGCAGGAGAAAGAAAAATACCGTATGCAAAGAATGAGGAAGGCAGCAGCAACATATTAGCAAATGAAGTTTGCGAAGCGAGAGATCAATATTGGCGGTAAGTATTGATACACGAAGAAAGTAAAAAAGCCAACAAAGAGAGTAGGATAGTGTGTAGAGATTAGTAGCAAAAATACATTAGTCGATGGGTACTAATTGACTAGGCAGCCTCTATTGAGGATCACTAATGATGGTTATTCTTTAACCGGTAACAATAGAGACATTATGTTGTCTTAGATTCGCGTCTCCAACACGACATAACAGATCGGTTGTCAATAAGGAAAAAAGAAGTGAAACTTTTCTACTCGCCAATTGTACAATGAAAGAATGGTGTTCATAAAACTCACGAAATATCAATGTGTAACACATGATAAATGAATTAATAATAACGATGGTAATAACCATGATATAACTTTGTTAGAAGCGCTTCAATGGAAATTAGTTCATTTTTAGTGAGTGTTATGATATTATCTAATATTGTTTATGAATGTGATGAATTATTATTACAAACTATTATTTGCCAAGGCTTTGTTTTGGAAGCTATGTTACATATTATAGTTTGAATAAAACTAGTTGTCCTTTGGCCTGGTGCTCAAGAACCACTCACTAGAAACGTTTTTGTCAGAAAGATCGATGTCCGAACAGTTGACCATTTGATTCAATGATGCTAACATTGAATCATATGGTCAGCTGTTCTGACATCGGACTTTCTGAAAAAAACGTTTCTAGTGAGTGGTTCTTGAACACTAGGCCAAGGGACAACTATAGTTTTATTCGAACTATAGATGAATGAGAGGTGTAGGATTTATTGGATTTTGGAAGGGATATACAAAACCATTGTAAACTAAAACTTTAGGGGGTGATGGGGAGGGAGGGGAAGCAAGAGGGGTAGAGGGCAAGATACTTGTCAATCTGATAGTAGTCAATGAAGAGAAAATTAGCTTTATATTATTTTTCCCCTATCGGAGGTTTTTGCACTCATTGACTGGACTATAATCCCTCCCACCTAAGTAGTCTTCTAGCTACAATCAATAATATTTTTCAACATAATAAATAAGTATTTTAAAAGATTAAAGAAATGAGAAAAGTCGTAATACTATTACTAAAATCAAGAAGTAATTGAGCAAAGAAATGATAGAGAATCAAGGTAGGCCTACTACCGAGTTATTTATCAAGGACAGGTGAAGGGGTAATAATATTCATGATCAGAAAATTTACTTTCAATCAAACTTTGTTTCCCTTTTCATCGAATTCCTCATTCCATATCCTCCGGTTTTGTTTCCTTGTACCAATTTTCACATTCAAAACGCTTTGGTTTCAGGTTGTGTCACATGCTACAAGGTATGAACTTGACGGCAGCTATTCATTACAATGACACAAGATGAAGATGGAGTGAAGAACAGTGGAGCAGTCTTTCAGAATCACAAGAGCGGTCGGGAGTAAAACGCGTCTCTTGCTTTCTTTGAAAAGACAGGAAACTGGTATTTTTTTTCAACAAGAAAAGTGCATAGTTAAAAAGTGTATTGAACACTACTTGTATGCAGTCTAATTTTCATAAAAATGAATAACAAATGAGTACTTCCGTAACGTACCAAGAGCACTAACGTCTAGCAAATGTTTTGAGTCTTTGGACCAGGAGCATTCCAGTTTGAAGGAATAAATATAATTCCGTTTAGTATATTGAACATTTTTCTTTAATCGGTTATGAATCAACCAATGCATAATGTAAAATCATAATACATCAGTAATATCAGTTGGCTAGTAATACATGCAAGTAAACAATGCAAAATTATACTATGTACTCTCTATTCCTGACTCTTTATTCAATATACCTCTTCCTATCCTATTTAATCGGGTTAAAAAAGACTTATTCCACTATATTTTCCAAGAGAATCGAATGAACTAATTTATTTAGAATTTGATTTACATATGCTGCAGATTTTATGCCTGATAAGATCGGAAACACGGTTTTAATTGCTATGATGATCACCAATGTTCGTAAGAAGAATGGGCCAATGAAAAGATGAGATAAGAGATTGAATTTCCAATTGCTGAATTAAATCACTGATTGATGCTCAATAATTGTATGTACTGGTATGTTCTAGTGCTGTTGAAAATGTGACTGGTGTAGCCACGAAACCGCGGTTCAGTGCTGTTAATAATAATATAGTGGAATTGACAATACTATCTTTTAGTTTTTATTTCAACATGGAGTTCCACAACATCAATAAGATATCTACAAATGAGTTATAATGCTCAATTAGGCTATTTAATATTGTAGTTACAAACAAAATTAGTTTTGCGAGCTGGTAAGCTACTAACGTCAAAATTTCGGCATGTTGCTCGAAAATCAATTCGAATTTAACCGCCGTAAAATGATGTCATCTAACACAAAAACGAATTTGACGTCACTTTATGGTGGCTAAATTTGATCGGAGTTTCGTGCAACTGGCAGTGTGTGTCGGAACGGATTTTTAATTGGAGTAGTGAAGGTGATGACAAAGATATCCAAAACGGTATGTAGGATAAATGCAAATATAACGGAACAAAGAGTTCGGTTAACAATGGAATGGGATGGACGAAAAAATGTTAATAACAGCTGCATTAATGCCGAACGGAATGAAGAATAACAAGTTAAAAGGAAAGTTTTCGGGGGTCACGTGACTTATTTCACGGGCGTGGACCAGAGAAGATGGGTACTGTATTTGGGCCTGGCATACAAACCAAAAAAGTCAATCCAACCACATAGCAACAATGTATTTATTACAATTTGCTACTTTGGTCGTTGAGTCAATCATTGAAATCACTTTACTTTATGTATTTTATTACTTCATATGTATTTACTTCACGTAATAAGTGGTTTATATTTTTCTTTCAATATTAAAATCAATTGATTGTTATTATTTGAGAAACAGTATAATTTGATTACAGCTTATCATTGATCATTCAATTGACTGTCGATCTTAAAACCGACCGTTTAGAACTTGAAGTTCTTCATCAAACAAGATCAAGCGTCTTTTAATCGTAATAGATCTTACTGATACCATAAATTTTCTTTGAAAATAGACTCGGACACATCACGGAATTAGAATATGTAATTTAAATAAGAGATTGTAATTGATTTCTGGTTTATTACGTTGTTCTAATTGATTTTAACAATCTCGGGATAAGCATCACCTCGTTTAGGCATCTACGGTACGGTACCTACTCAACCTTTTTTCAGTCTTTATTCCCTATCGTCTAGTGCATTTAATGGAGCTGTTTACGACTATCTGAAGATTCAGGTTATGCTGAATGTACTGTATAAGTGTTTCATCTATAGACTATTTATTAGATTAATCTCATTTTATTCTGGCTTGGAAATACGCGAGATACCGCATCCCTAGTCATTGGATATCACGGATATCACACCACAATCAATATGGAAAGCTGCTCAAGAGCTTTTCTGCTTTTTTAAAAGGAATGCTTCTCGCAAAAGAATTGGCGAAGCATATGATATTGAACACATTGTAAAATTCTCTTTTCTGCTTTTTAAAAAGGAATGCTTCTCGCAAAAGAATTGGCGAAGCATATGACTTTGAACACATTGTAAAATTATCTTTGTAGAATACTTTGTGAATCACTTCGTGAGATTAACGACAATATTCAATTATCGACAGTAATATACCAAAGACAGTATAATAAATCTATTGTCGTTGGTACGGCTCTTGAACACCTCACTTGCAATCTGTAGAAAACCCTAAAATTGCCATAATTTCAGCAGTGAAGCAGTCTAGTGATCTATGGAAACAAAATGCCGATACTGAAAGAATCTATTGGAAACCAATGTGTTACATGATTGTGTAATGATTTTTCACTTTATTGGGCAATAGCGTTGTAGAGGAAAGTTGTCAAACTAAGAAAGTGTTAATGCTTATTGAACAAGCCAATGACGCAGAGAGAAATAAGGGAGAGTAATGGAAGTGAGGATGTAGACAAGGTTGAACTAGAAAGACGGCAATTGAAATGTGAAACAAACTTGTATAGGGGAAAGGAGAGAGATGAAGAATAAGAAGAGAAAGAGTATGGAAAGAAGAAAAATGAGGAGACGAAAAAGACAAATTTGTAGGAGATGATTGAGAAGGAGACCATGAAGAAGTAAAAAGAAAACAATAAGACAAGCAGAACAATGAGGTGTAAGGAGAATGCAAAAAAATATAAGTTGAAATATCAGAAGTTGGCAATAGGTGTATGGATCAACAAATCGTGAAGGAAAAAAGATGAAATTAACAAAGGTGAAAAAAGAATAGCCTACATAAAAAATAAGAATGAGTGATAATCATGAACGCAAATTCATGAAAATCGAATTGTGACGACGAAGAAGAAGAAAAAGAAGAAGAGGAGGAAGAAAAAAGAAGAAGGAGAAGAAGAAGTTGAGGAAGAAGAAGAAGAAGACGAAGAAGAAAGAAATAAAAGGAGAAGAAATGTTAAATACAAGTAATTGGAATATCATCAAGTGTGAATATCAACGCAAATGTGGTAGAAAGAGCAGGAGTAGAAGTTCGAGTAGGAAGGAGGGGAAGGGGGAGGAGGAAAAGGAGGATGAGGAGGAAGAAAGAAGAAGAAGAAGAAGAAAAGAAGAAGAAGAAGAAGAAGATGAAGAATGAGAAGAAGTTGAGGAAGAAGAAGAAAAGAAGAAGAAAGAAATAAAAGGAAAAGAAATGTTAAATACAAGTAATTGGAATATCATCAAGAACGCACATGTGGTAGAAGAGCAGGAGAAGTGCGAGTTGGAAGGAGGGAAGGGAGGAGGAGGAGGAGAAGAAGAAGAAGAAGAAGAAGAAGAAGAAGAAGAAGGAGAAAGAATAAAATTAAGAAAGAAGAAATGGAGGTGGAGGAGGAGGAGGAGGAGGAGGAGGAGACGGGCAGGAGTAGGAGGAGGAGGAGGAGGAGGAAGAGGAAGAAGAAGAAGAAGAAGAAGAAAAAGAAGAAGAACGAGGAGTAGGATGAGGTAGAAGGAGAAGCAATATCAAACAAACAAACAGTAGTGTTAATTCCTACTGGATGACGCAGGTAGAATACTGTATTATGAAGGAAGTGATGGAAAAAGTGCAGAGCAAACACAGTCGAAATATCATCAAACAAGTTGAGGGGGAAAGTTATTATTGTTTAGCAGCGGCAGCGGCGGCGAGTGAAGAGTGTTGCCTAACCACCTCTTTAGCCATCTCCCACCCTTGAAGGCTCTGCTCTGCCGTGTGCATTTCCACCGGTGGTGGCCTCCCGCTATCCGCAGACCGGGTACTTACTACTCACCAGGACCTGCCTCCAGTCACCATTCAGTGTTCGCCAGCTGAAGCTGGAAGTTCGTGGTTTCAACTGTTCTTATATTCTAATTATATACATCGGTTGTATCTTGAGTGATTGAACTTGAAAATTTTGAAAATATTGTCAAGTGATTCCAAACGCATCGTTTCATGTGCCGTGCATAGGATTTCGCGAACGTGTGTTTTCAGTTCACTTTGGAATTTTGAGGTGATTTTTGATGGATCAATGATAAATGTTTGATGGAATTGAGGCTGGAATTTCTGATGATTTATAGAAATAAGTTTCGTTTTTGAGGGAGGGGGGCTCATTTTGATTGGATTCTCTTGGATCTGTAAAAATTTTATCAATTGATAAGAAATCCTTTCATGAGATTCTCATTAAGTACAGTAATGGAATTTTGATACAGAATTTTCCTACTCAATTAACATTGTTCATTCAAAAATTAATATCAAGTATTTTTCTCCAATATTTTTATTAAATTCTCGTGATCAGTGCCTTCTTTTAATATTACTTGATCACATTTCTATTGAGTACATTATCACAATTTTGATTGGTGTTTTCTTAATATATATTTTTTTAAATTGATATCATAGAAATAGATTTTTGGAGGGGGAATTTTCATTCCATAATTATATTCTGCTCCTTGATATTATTGTTATATATATTATTGTTGTAGTTTTATTGATCAGATTCTCATTGATCTGTAAAAATTTACAATTTCATGAAATATAAGAAAAGTTCTCCTTTCACAGAGATTCTCATAATGTAACAAAGTTTTGATAATTTATAGTCCTACTCAATGTTACAATTAACATTATTGAATAAATTCTCTTGGACTTCGAAGAATTCTCCAGTTTTTAGGAGTTTACATTGAAAATTGGATTCAAAGGGCTCAAAGCTGTGAAAAAGAATCTGTTAATGGAATTTTGAAAGATTATACTAATACGCTTACACATAATCTGTTGATAAATTTATGATCTTTGATCGTATACCCAATGACCTAGAATAATGTTCCTCTTTGGAGAATTTCCAAAGTAGGAATTATTGTAGGCCTATAAACGACAGAGAGTGCTTTATATAAAAAATCATAAAAGTATTATCTGGAATTTTTCATTTGAAGAATTTTCACCTAACTGATAGCCTATTCAGCAAGAAAAACACTGAGAAATTCCAAAATTCCCCACAATCAATACTAATATAATATTATTCATGTTTATTTTCTATCATTAATCTTCCAATATTCTTTAGTTGAGATTCTTAATGTTATTCCCAGCGACCACATAATACAAATTATTTGTATTATGTGGTCGCTGGTTATTCCCAAATTTACATCCTAACCACAACTTGTACCAATCTAAATTATGATAGATTCGATAACAATAACTTTTACGTTATTGTGGGAATATCTGTAAAAAATTAAGATAACCAGGAACAATATAAAGATATTTCTCAAAAAGTATATCAAGAGAAATGTAGGGGACATGAAAGTTGTAATCATGAATTTTCCTCAAAATTTACTTTCCTGACCTTGAATCACTCTTCTCTTATAAGTCACTCTATTATATAGATTTATCATGATGCTAAAATCTCATTTTCCTATACATAAACCATTTTTCATACATTATTTTTTTCAAAGTCATTTCACAATGACCAATTGCAACTTTTGATCTATTATAATACAAAAAACAAAATAGTAACAACTATTCAAATAACATAAACTATTTCTGGTTATTACACTTCAACAAATAGTTGTAGATGAATATTGTACCTTCAAATCCTTTGTGAATTAGTAAGCCAGTAGAACCTTTCTTGGCGCTAATGGGATGGAACTTCAAGTAGGTACCACTTATAAAACCCCATCCTTACATAAACTGGTTAATGAAAGTAAACGAGCGCATCGACTTACTAAACTATTACATAAGCTTTTAATTTATCCACACACTTACACGTTAAAGATAATTTACCCGATAGATCTATTACACGACACGAAATATCACTATAAACCAACTTTCCTCTTTTCTTAGTTCAACTGTTGGCGGCAAGCAAACCTGAATCAAGTTCCGAGAATAATTACTTTCAAATTATCTATGTTTCTACCGGCCTTCCGGCTTCTGAAGGATTGGACGTTAGGAATAAGCAAGCCCAACATATCCTGCTTGAATTCCATTCATCTTTCCGACTATCTTTTGGGTGGGTCAGGTTTCTGAGAGAGAGAGCGTAGAGAGAACTAGAGTAGAGTGTCAGAAAGAGAAGAGGAGTGTTTGCCAATACATTTGAATTTCTTTAGCGTGGTGTTTGCATTTAGCACTTTCTCTCCACTTGAAAAGTACGGTATGAGTTTGAAAGCAGATAACTGGATGCTATCATACATATACATTCCAGGCCTAATGCTTTTATTGAATATGGCTGCACTTATCTTTCACTTATTCTATTTCATCCTATTCCCACTGAACAAATTGATTCTAGGTGAAATTCATTCAAGAGGCTTGATGCAATAGGCCTATTTAGTTTCAATACAAGGGGTAAAGACAATCCAAGAATACATACCATACAATACAAGATACGTTTTGGTCTCTTCAAGTGTCTTTACTCAAGACTTAGGCTAGGCGTACACCGGTTAGTCAAGACAAGACAAGACGTGATTAGTCACGTTTAGTCACAATAATTCACATAGCTGCTTATGAAGCAGCACACACCGATGCAATGACTAATCGGTGTGTGTTGCTTCATAAGCAACTATGTGAAGTACTGTGACTAAACGTGACTAATCTCGTCTTGTTTTGTCTTGACTAACCGGTGTACGCCTAGCCTTATTTGTGCTATGCGTAATAAGCCCATTATGCATAAATACAATTTATTTACTACTGTAGTTGTAACATTAATTTTGAATAGAATGATACATGAATCTAAAGTTTTTAGTGGTATACCAATAATCATAAAAAAGTATAACAAATATGAAACTGTTTACATTCAATAATAATGGAATCATAAAAAAATTAACTAACAACAAAAATATTGAGTCCAAGTTATAAATTTGATAATGGGGACTAGAAAAAATGGTTGTTCAATGAGAGACATTTTTAAAGCCTTATTAAATTATTATTATGTAGATCTTTTGATTAATTATACTGTAATATACAAATAAGTACTATGATACTATTAAAACAGTGTCTTTGATAAAACAACTATAGACCGATTGCATTAGACGCCAATGAAATTTAATCGCCGTTAGATACGGTAACGTAATTATGGGGAGTAGGGATTAAGTTTCATTGGTTTCGTTAGATGACGTAATTTTACGGCCGTCAAATCTAATTGGTTTTCTGCACCTGTATTGCTCTAATAAGTTAAAATTTTAAAATATGCTAGAGTTTTCCAATAAATTTCGAAAATAAATGTCTTGTTTTATTTCATACAGCATAAGTGTCGCGAGTGTTGCTTAGAGCAAGAGTGTCGTGAGCACAGCCAGCCCCGTCCAACAAAGGATATTCCACAGATGGTGTCAGTGAATTTAATATCAGTGAAATTCAGTCACAATTCGGACAAAAACAATTATTAAAGTTATCGTGGAAGCTGCCAGATCTTCACATCATGGCTGCATTACTTCCAATAGCACTGCTACTTATTTGGTGAGTACAAACTTTCATAATTCATATTATTTTAATTTTTAATAATATTTATACATTAGCCAGCAGGCTAGCCAGGGTGCTCCGCCCCCTGGACCCCTAGCAGACATTGACATAGTGAGCGCTTCGCGCTCATCAGGGGGCTTCGCCCCCGTAGACACAGTAAACATATTATTTTTAGACCTTAAACGAACCTAAGTACCAAATTTCAACATTTTCTGCCAATTAGTTCTCGAAAAAGCTGAGAAAACGCACAAAATCGCTAGAAAAACGCGAATATTGGGCGATTTCTGGCGTAATTTTGGGAGAATCTTAAAAAGATTTTAACATATTATTTTTAGACCTTAAACGAACCTAAGTACCAAATTTCAACATTTTCTGCCAATTAGTTCTCGAAAAAGCTGAGAAAACGCACAAAATCGCTAGAAAAACGCGAATATTGGGCGTATCTTTGGGATGTTTTCAAAATCCGTTCTTAGTGCGCGTCTAAAGCTCCAACTGAACATGCATGCCAAATTTGAACGCATTTGGTTCAGTAGATTTTTAGTTCTGCTGATGAATGAGTGAGTGAGTGCCATTTCGCTTTTATATTTTACAGAAGATTGCTAATTTGGATGAAGAAATGAATGATTAGTTTGAAAGTGAAATAAAATATGTTCGTATGGCTTTTTATCGGTGGGGAGACCCTTACGGGTAGGTTCCACCTCGCCTTATCTTTGTGTCGGTCACCCATCCAAGAGCAGGCTTAACCACATGATCACTCAGCAACCGCTCTCACCGAGCGAACAAACACAGCTATTTTCTATTATTTTGATGAGTACAACCAGCCCTAGAAGTATTGGTAAATCTAGGCGAAACACTCTGTTATGAAACATTCAACAATTTTCGACAAAACCAGACAGATGTAAAAGCTATTATAGGTATTTCGCCTTTGATTAGGAAGGGAAAGTGCTTTCAATGATCAACCAGTCACAATCAAACGCTTTTCGAAGTTCATGATCAAAACAATGAACCAATCTAGTGAGACACTGACCTTTAACGGCAGTTAAACGTGTTGGTCCTGCTAAGTCTAACCTTGACAAATACCGTTAGAAGTCTATTGAACTGTTTACAATTTACAGACATGCTGTAGAACTGTAATAAGTCTTGTGGAGACAGAATGACTGATATAAATTCTTCTGTGACGAGATAAATGATGTAAAATCCAATAAATTCGAATCTATTTACCTATATGAGAGATACTATAAGTACCTAGAATGACATCCCAAGGACTACTAGTCGTAGACTAATGGATAAGTAATGTTATGCTTCAATTGAATGATTATTTCTTAGTTCCCCACAGCAATAAATATGATACTTCAAAATGGGTATAGTAAAATAATTTCTAAATCCCATAGTATAAACTCAAATGTTTTAATCCGTTAACAATTATTATTTCTATGCTTCACTGCTTCACGGAGGAAACATAAAGATAGAGAAATGCCTTATTAACTAGGAGCATCTGTAAAATTGCACTTTAGCACTAGAAACGTTTTCACTGTATAAAAAATAAGGATTGTATAGGCGTACAGATGATTTATCAAGTGGATAATATTATTCATTTGTAGAGTTATCAATTACAATATTCCTTCGCTTGAAAACCTAATAATTATTTGGGATGATTTTGATAATAATTATATCACGGTAGCCTAATAATTAATTACCCAGTTCCAGTCGGTGACTCCTTGACCCTCATCAGTAAGTTTTGGATAAAAATAGGTACCGCATAGCGAGAAGTGAGAAAAATGTGTTTCAGAGCAGTTAAGATAAAGTCACATACTGTAGATCAATATATTGGGAAAATTGTACCTAGGCATCTAGCACACAACTTTTTAGAACTAACCTTTAAATTTATTCAGATTGTAGAATACATGGGCTATTTTAATAAAATAGTATATTGTAATGCATACTCATTGGAAATTGTAATGGATAATTCATTTAGAAACATTTTATCTAGTGTGGTGCATCAGTATTAAATAGTACAGGAATGATATATTAAGTATATATCTGAACTTTGTTGTTGCGACCAATTTCTCAATTTCTGGTATGCATTGCAGAGAAATCGCAACTCCAGTCGGCTAACAAATAAAAAAGTATGAAATAGGCTAAGAAAAAATATTCATTGCTTCCATAAAACCAATCTTATATATACCGTACAATATTCTATCCCAAGCCAATGTCCTATAAACAATCCAGACAAACCCTAAACAATACTTGTATCTTAAACCAATATCTTATCGTGCTATCATTTTTACCCCAGAATCTCTAAACTGAATCAATGTTTTATAAAGCCATCATTTTACTCGAGAACAATACAGTTAATTTTCTGCACTCCACAACTCCTCACAACATATTCCATCCAAAATTGGTTCATACTCTTTGCTTACTGACCGGAAGGCCACCTTTCTCCACAATTGGAATAGAATTAGAATAGAATTAGAATAGAATTTATTTCAAAAAAAGAAACATTACAGGAAATTGAAACATTGCATACAATCTAAATAGTACAAGAAATTCAGAGCAAGGAATACCTATCCAATATACAATGTTTTTACATAATAATAAAACAAACCCAACAGATTTTTAAAAAATCCAATTATAGGGTTTGCTATAGAAGAAAAAAAAAGATAAATAGTAATGATACTGATAGTAATAAGTTCTAAATACAATCAATAGAATAACATTTGTTCACTTAACGCCTAAAACTGAGAGAATTAACAATTTCAAATATGATAAATAGCAACTAACTGAAACATATCATCATATAGGTACCCAAAGAATTAGAATGAAGTGATAGAGAAATAAAAAGTACAATAGAATTAAGTACAATAGAAAAGACATTGAAATTCACTACTCTGCATGCAAAAAAAAGGATTCAGAGGGGGGAAAAGAATTCCAACGTTAAAAGAAATTTCTTTTTAAATGAAAAGAAAACCAAAATCATTGCACCAACCTGGAACAAGCCTGCCCAAAACATCTCGGCGACATTGCAACATCAACACCATCTGCCACAGTATTGAAGAGTGCAATAGAGGACAAGAGATGGGAAGATGCATGATAAGCAGTACGTGCCATACCAGGATAAAGGAGTCTGCTAGCACGACCGCCGTATGCCGGCACATAGAACGAAATGGAAGAGAGGGTGCTTGAGTCATCTATATGGCCGTTTAAGACACCATGCAAGAATGACAGTTTGATAAGCTCTCGCCTTTTCTCCAACTTAACAAATTTGAACCTCTGAAGTAGCTCGGTATACCTAGTCAACCAGATTGGTTGAAGCAATCTACCCTCAATTTTGAAATATAAGAGGCGCAAGAACTTTTTCTGCACCCTCTCGATCATGTCAATCCACACACCCTGCACCGGCGACCACACCACACATCCAAACTCCAGTCTAGATCGAATTAGTGCAAAGTACAGAGATATTAAAGAATCTATGTTTCTGAATTGTTTGCCCATCCTCGCAATGAACCCCAACATACTATAAGCCCTTTTCACAGTTTTGATAATATGACTTGTGAAAGTTAGATCATCACTTATGAGAACTCCCAGATCTGAAAATTCTTTCACCCGGCTCAATCTATTATTATCTATTGTATAAGAGAAATGTATTGGTGTCAAATTCCTATGAATGGTCATTATGCAACATTTATTAATATTCAAAAACAGTTTATTTTCTACACACCATTCATGCAATGAATTTAAATCTTCTTGTATAGTTATGCAGTCGGATTCACTGCTTACCACATTAAATATCTTCAAATCATCTGCATACATGAGTGCATTTGACTGAATTGACTGAGTTATATCATTGATATAAATGTTGAAAAGTAAAGGACCAAGATTGCTTCCCTGAGGTATACCTGAACCTGCAACAAACTCATTTGAACTATAACCCCGGAATGAAACATACTGCCGTCTATCATGCAGATATGACGAAAAGAATCTGATCAAGCTATCAGCAAAACCATAGTAATTTAATTTGGAAAGTAATATCTGATGGTTAACCTTATCGAAAGCTTTTGAAAAATCGGTATATACAACATCTACTTGTTGTCTCATGTCCAAAGATGAAGATACAAAATTAACAAAATTTACTAGATTAGTGGAAATTGACCGAGAAGGGAAGAAACCATGCTGCTTAGCTGAAAAGTATAATTTCATATGGGAAAAAATATATTTGAAAAGTATAATCTCAAAAACTTTTGCAGCTGTAGATAAAAGAGCTATAGGTCGATAATTGAGATTTCAGCTTTTTCCCCTTTTTTAAAAATTGGTATGATTTTAGTAAGCTTCCAATCAGATGGATAAGTATTGGTTTTCAAACACAAATTATAAATATGACATAGGGGTTTTGATAAAAATTCTGAACAACCCTTGAGAATGTAATTGGGAATAAAATCTGGTCCAAAAGATTGTTTATTTGGAAGTTTTCTTATAGCATCACGAACATCTTTTAAAGTGACCGAGGGAATGCTCAAGCACTGAACGCCAGGCATGATTTGTGAGCCAAGAGCATTGGCAACATTCAAAGAGCTGTTATTATCAAATACTGAACTGAAGTACTGAGCAAACGCAGAAGAAACGGATGGGCCATCAATAAAAGTGTTATCGTTTAGTGTAAATTCATTTAAATTGTCATTGTTTGGGTTTTTTTTCTGCTTTACAAAACTCCAGAATTTTTTTGGATCTCTTTTAAGCGTATTCTCCATTTTCATAACATAAACTCTATAAGCAGATTCAATAAGCTTTTTAGCCTCTCTTCTAGCCCTCTTAAATTCATCATTATACTGCAATAACCCAGATTTAGCATACTTCCTCCTAAACATGTCCTTCATCCTCAACTTGGATATTATCTCAGGAGTGTACCAAGTTGGGTACTTAGAATTGGATGACAATTTTTTAGGAACGTGCGAGTCAAGGCAAAAATATAAAATATCATAAAATCTTTTCAATGCCAGATCCACGTCCTCAGTCGACAAAAGAGAATGCTCTAACATAATACCCCGACTGACCAAATTACGCGGTGGCCAGTTACAGTGTGCATCTTTCCATTTCTCCTGTGGTAATTGCATGTCAGCATTAGAATCGTAATTGAATTACTCTCAAGCGTAACAGATTCTCACATACACATGTGTAGAGTGTAATAAAGATGAAATACATATATCAAGCGTAAAAGATTCTCATGTACAGTTGTATACATATGTATAGTGTAACAGAGATGAAATAGATACCGGTATACGATAAAGTACACATAATAGAGATCAAGTGGTTTCGATAGTGTAAACAGACATAACCCAGCTAGCGTGAAAGAAAAAGTGATTTTGCTTCGATAAAACGCATTTTTCTCGATAAACCAACAGAAGCAGGTGGGAAAAGGAACAAAGATTTGTTAGATGCGCGCGTGTTTATTGGTAGGAGGAAAGCACCCAGCTTCCATAATAACGCGAATAAAGGGCCGTCAATTAGTTCCGGTTATAGAATAAGCATTTCCAGAGAGAGATAGCTCTGTAGCATAATAATTTGAACCTACATGCATGTCGGTAACCAGCGAAAGTATTGTATTATTCACTTCTCCTTCTTCTTCTTCGTCCACCTTTTCTTTCTCCATACTTTCTCGTCGATGATTGATGGCCAAACGACACATTAGGAAGTAAAGCGGTTATGAGTGCGAGTGCCGGTGATAATAATAGAACTCCAACAAGACAACTTCACATTTGCCAATGCCAATCATGGTTTGATCGCTCGCCGACTAACACACGATTAATTGGAGATTAGGTTTTTGACAGTCGAAAATAATGTTGATCATTCGCTGACTGTTGAATTAACCTGCGATAAATTGATGATTGGAATTTTCGACAATTGGAGAGATTAGCTTGTGTGATTTGTGCAGTGACTAATGATTGAGTAAGGCTAGGCGTGCACCGGTTAGTCAAGACAAGACGAGATTAGTCACGTTTAGTCACAGTACTTCACATATTCGCTTATGAAGCAACAAACACCGATTTGTCATTGCATCGGTGTGTACTGCTTCATAAGCAACTATGTGGAATACTGTGACTAAAAGTGACTAATCTCATCTTGTCTTGTCTTGACTAACCGGTGTTCGCCTAACCTAAGGTTGAAGTTGTATCTTATGTTCAAGTATTGGAGTTATATGATGAGAAGTAACTCATTTTTAACTGAGTAAGGTAATGACTAAGGTGGGTAATGACTGAGTAAGGTTGAAGTTTTATCTCATGGTCAAATATTGGAGTTACGATGAGATAAGTAACTCTTTTTAACTCTCATCATCATCCTTCCCATTACCATGCACAAGCCTAGTGTTTATGTGGGCATCATCCCCAGCAAAAAAAGTGTTTGGACTAATGACTGAGTAATCTCGTCTTGTCTTGACTAACTGGTGTACGCCTAGCCTTATTTTTAACTAATATTCATCTCTCATCATCATCCTTTCCATTACCATGCACAAGCCTAGAGCTTACGTGGGCATCATCCCCAGCAAAAAAGTGTTTGGAGATTTAGAAAATATCTTAAGTAGGGCCAAGAGTGATTGCATTCATAGCATGATTGAAGTGTTTTAAACTTAACTTTAAAGAACTTCTATGTGGTCCTGAGAGAGATTGTGTTCAATATCATTCACATGATGGTATTCCTCTCATTCTTCTAAATTCACCACTGAGAACAATTTATGCCTCTTATGTTCAATATAAGAAAATAGTTATTAGGTGATCTGTGGAAGTGCATGATGATATAAGTTACTCAAAATACGATGAGGGAATACGATTTTATTCTATGATTTGATTTGAAAAATGTCAGTTCTGGTTCCTATACTTACCACAAGAAAACTTTTTACTTTCCATTTTTTACTGTTTTTCGACAGTAAAATTTGTTAGTCTATGGTAGTATTATTATTACTATTAATAATCGTCCGTAATAGAAACCTTTACCGTCCAATAATGAAACCGTTTCATCTTCCCTATTGTAAAGGAGATTATACAGAAGCATTCTTGTTTTATTTGTTGAATTTCCGAGAGACTCAAATTGTGAACTTCAGAGATGTCTGGTTAGATGGATGAGATATTTCATAACAGTGACAACCAAATAATTATATTATTTTGTTCTATTCACAAGCAAATGTATTAAATCCATTCTTCTTTTTATTATTCTTAATCTCATCTTCTTCATGTTAAATGTACATTATTACATTACAATATCAAATATTTCATAATATTAAATGAACTAAATTTCTGCTCTCTTCTTCTTTTTTCTTCATGTTAAATGTACACTTCACTATAAATTATTTCATATTAAATATAGGTAATCAATTTCTATCACTGAACAAATCCCTGTATTTCTTCAATGAGAAATAATATTATGTTTCTCAGTTTTTACAAAATCAAGATAATAGCACTGGTTTGCTGCTGTTGCACTTGCTGAATTAGAAAGTGATTCACCTTTTCTGGTATTGGTGAAACTTGATAAGATGAGGAAGTGAACTAAATAATATTCTGAATAAGATATCAATTGCAATCGGGTTACATCACACGTGAACATGGAAATATGTAAACAACGAGTTTTGTAGAGAACAGTCTTCAGATCAAGTACTGTGACAAACATAGAAGCTATTCATGTCAGCATTCCAAATTGAACAAAATGTTTGAAGCATATATTTGTTGATCTAAGCATCAAAGTTGATCCAAGTTGGTACAGTCCAAGACTATACTCTGTACATTACATTCTCTACACTAAATATCATATTATCTTTAGTGTAATCCAGATTTTACTACTAAAATGTTTTTTTTAATCCTCTTATTTAATATCTCTCCTCTCCAAAATCGAATACTAGCCATAGCAGACTGGCATTTACAATCGCCAACATGATATGTCGTCCGCCAATATAGAGCGCTTGTCTCTCCTGGGGTATTGGTGACTGTTGGAAGTTGGCAACGCACATATAAGATATTGTTTCTGCATAAAGGTGAGTGGAGTTGTTCGCGTACTTATTTACGTGCTTCATAAAACGAGCAACAATTTCGGAGCTGAACTATCACTACGTGATCTCCCAGCTACAATGTCAGCTAATAACAATCCACAGACAATTGGCCCTTGTCAGGGCCAACCTAGTTATAAGAATATAGGTAATATTTTAAATGTATGTCATTTTAATGTAGAGGGAATGAGCAGATCAAAAGGTGAGTGTCTCAGTAGACTTGCCCTGAACAATAAAGTTGATGTGTTAGCAATTCAAGAAACACACATAGAGGAACCAGACAAGAATACTAGAGGCAAGATCCCTGGATACACACTAGTTGATGCTATTGGCCATAGGACCTATGGGGTGGCTACTTATGTGAGGCAAGGTATTTCTAATGTAACAGTTGCCCACAAGAGTTGCACTGAAGATATATTTATACTGGCAATAGTCATCTCTGGAACAACAATAGTTAATATTTATAAACCTCCCAACACCCAGTGGGGTGACTCTGTGCTACCAGTTTTTGATCACCCAGTCCTATATGTGGGAGATTTCAATAGCCATCACAATGAGTGGGGTTATGCAGTGAATGACAGAAATGGTGAGAGACTGTCTGGATGGGCAGAAATGAACAATATCTTTTGATATTTGATGCAAAGGATTCCAGCACTTTCTTCTCAGCACGTTGGGCCCGAGGTTACTCCCCAGACCTGAGTTTCTGCTCCTCAGATCAGAGTGGCAAGCCAATGCACACCAGCAGAAAGGTTTTAGGAAATTTTCCTCATTCGCAGCACAGGCCTGTACTGGTGGTAATGGGGATATTGATTCCTGTGGTTAGATCTCATCCTCGGCCAAGGTGGAATTTCAATAGAGCTGACTGGAAATCCTACTCTGACAGGCTTGAAACTGCAATCCGTTTCATTCCCCCTCTAGTAAAAAATTACGATCGATTTGTGGGGTTGATTCTCTCTTCAGCAAAAAAGGCAATCCCAAGAGGGTTTAGAAGAGAGTATGTTCCAGGCTGGAATGAAGAGTGTGACAATCTTTACAAAGAGTTCAACAATACTGGTAACCCTGAGACCGCTGACCAGTTGATTCAGAACCTCAACAAAGCTAGGCAAGATAAGTGGGTGAAAACAGTTGAATCTCTTAATTTCACCCACAGTAGCCGTAAATCCTGGTCACTGCTGAGAAAACTCTCTACTGGAAAGCTTATGACAAAACAAGCATTGTCTCATCCAGATCCTGGAGCTATACTTAAACATATTGCAGGTCTTTCCAAATCAAGTCACCAACCCTCAGACAAACTTATTTCAGATGAGTTTAATATGATAAAAAAGAGAAAGGAGGCTCCTCTGGAAATTTCAAAAGAATTCACTATGGATGAGCTAGAGAGGGCTATTTCTGTGATGTCTAGTGGAAAGGCTGCAGGCCTGGATGGAGTCTTTCCTGAATTTCTGAAAAATACTGGACCTAAAGTGAGACTGTGGCTCCTCTCTTTTTTCAACAACATAATGTCTTGTGGGGACCTGCCAGCAACCTTTAAAAGATCCAAAATAATTGCTGTGCGGAAGCCAGGCAAAGATCAGAGCTGTGTCAAAAGTTATCGACCTATAGCCCTTCTCAGTGTTAGTTATAAGCTGCTTGAACGTCTACTATATAATAGACTAGCACCAATTCTGAATGAATTCATCCCAGTTGAACAAGCAGGTTTCAGGACTAGCCGAAACTGCTGCGACCAAGTGCTGGCCCTCACATCATTCATTGAAAATGGATTCCACAAGAAAAAGAAAACTGGTGCTGCATTCATTGATCTGTCTTCAGCTTATGACACCGTTTGGAGGAAGGGGCTGTTGGTTAAACTCTACAAGCTAATCCCATGCAGGGCATTACAGCGCCTCTTGAATTCTATGTTGAGCAACAGGCTGATCAAGGTCTTTCTGGGCCAGAAAGAAAGTAAGTTCCGCACACTGAGGAATGGCCTACCACAGGGTTCAGTGCTGGCACCCCTGCTATTCAATGTCTACACTAGTGACATTCCAGCAACACAGTCTCGGAAATTCATCTATGCCGATGACATTGCCCTGGCTACACAAAATGATGACTTGAAACAAACTGAACTCTCACTCACCAATGATCTCTCAATTCTCAATGATTATTTTAGGACTTGGAAGCTAAAACCCAACCCATCAAAGACCGAAGTAGCTTGTTTCCATCTGAACAACAGACTTGCCAATACTGAACTGAATGTCTCCTTCAACAATGTTCCTCTCAATCACAACAATCGACCTCAGTATCTGGGAGTCACACTGGACCGTACCTTGACATTTAAGAGTCACTTAACCAAGACTGCCGCAAAAGTAAGAACCAGGTCAAACATAGTGCAGTATCTTGCAGGAACATCATGGGGGGCCAATGCTAGAGTTCTACGGACCTCTGCATTATCCCTGGTATACTCTGCAGCTGAGTATTGTGCCCCTGTGTGGCTAAACAGTGTCCATGTTAAGAGCTTGGACGTTGAACTGAATAGGGTTATGAGGACCATCAGTGGTACCCTCATGGCCACACCCATTCCGTGGCTCCCAGTGCTGTGTAACATAGCCCCACCCAATGTAAGACGTAGGGCATACCTGAGAGAGTATGAGAAGATTATCAAAGAGCCCAAACTCCCAATTATGCAGGATCTGATACCCCACCCCAACCGCCTCAAGTCTAGGCACCCACCAATGCAGACAGCCTCTCAGTTAATTGCTGAAGATTATACAGTGGATAAAGGGTGGAATGCATCTTGGGATAACTTCACTGGGCAGAACTCCTCTCTTATAAGAGACCCAACAGCACAGGTGAGTGGTATGTCTCTCCCTCGGAAACAATGGTCTCTCATCAATCGTTTCCGCACAGGAGTGGGTAGATGCAATTATTGGCGGTCAAAATGGAGCATGACAGATGACCAAACATGTGATTGTGGGGCGGTAGTACAAACCATGAGGCACATTGCCGAAGAGTGCCCCTTGCGATTTTTCCCTGATGGCGTTGAGGGTATACATAATGTCAGTGATGAGTCTGTGGAATGGCTCAAAGGGTTGGATCTAGCTCTGTAATCATTCAAAACCATTTGATGCATGCTACTAAGCACAAAGCCCTTTTATCTTAGGTATTTTATCTACTTTTTTCATTTGTATTTATTGACGTGAGTAAATAGTACTCTATATCTTTGTTTGGATGATAAATGCTGACATAACCATACGATATATATATATATACTACTAAAATAGCGAAACATTGATAGACCCTATAATTTCACCATATTTCCCAATCGTTAAGGAACATTAGATAATTCTGCGAGGAGGAATACCTGAGAGGGGTTTTCTGCCAAAAAAGTCATTAAAATAATAATAACAGAATATACTGCCTATCTCCAACAAAAGTTAATTTATATTGTTGAGTAATTACCCTGAATTTAAAATGAAATCAAATTTATCCTTCTAAAACGAGCGTAAACAATAGAATTGAGTTTTATAATTTAATTATTGGAAAAGTATTCTATTATACAACCCCTGAGTAACAACAGTGTGGATTCGATCTTGTTCAATTGTGAATATTGTGATCTTTTGACTGAAATTCTTTTTCAATATTAAAATTTGACTACAATTACCTACCATTATTAAAATATTCCTCCAATTATCTCATTTATCAATTATTATTCATGACAGGTTCCATTAGAAAAATTTCATTATCAGCAAGGTAACAAGAAAGTTGCATTAAATCTCAATGTCATCACCGTATCCTGATTACTAGTAAATCCCACAATTAATGAAAGACTTCAAAGATACACTTTCAAGTTTATTATAGTTAGCTGTAATAAACTTCACATTTGAAGACTTCATGATCAAGACTACGAGATCCGCTATTACTAAAGGATCGAGAAATGAGCAGATTAAACAAATGTGTCATTAGGAGCATCAGTTACTGTTTTTATCATTTCTACATGATACGCTATTGCTATCACTAGTCACGTGAGTTCGTGATGAGTTTTGCACATCGTGAACGAGAGTCACGAATCAGCATCTATTCTTCTTCACGAATTATCCTCGTTCCCTTTTCAAGTTGGTTTTTAATCGTGTCTCATTACTACCCTTCTCATTTTCACACTCTGTACTGTTTGATTCACCGACTGAAAGGGAAATAATGCAAGAGGTATGAGAATACCATGTGTTTTGAATGGAGGTTGAAAGAGCTCCTTTTAAAGAGCGATAGGCATTGAAAGGGAATTCCACAAGAACACAGTTGTCTCACATACAAGTTGTCTTTCACAGAAAAAGTACGAACTTTATTATAGAAATTGGAATTCATTTTCACGAATTTTGTTGAGAGTTCAATTGAATGAAATGAAATTAACTTCAACATCTGTGATTTGTTTGAAAGCCAGAAATGAAATATTCCCTTATTCAATCAAGAAAAATAATAGTCTACCACTTTTTCGAGAAAGAAATGAAATTTCTTTTCTTTGCCAATTTTTGCCAATTTTCTTTTCATTTCTTTTGCCAATGAAAGAAATAAAATTTGCTTTCAAAGTTCAGTTAAGGATTTCATGAAAGCTTTCCCAAACATTCGGTTTTTTGAACAAAACCGAAGTTTTCCCAGTATTTGTTGGTGTCCCATAGACTCATTTACCAGAGAAAGATGAAATTAGATATGCTAGTCTTTTTATATACCCTCGAAGGATCCAGGGGTGACATAGAATTTAAGATAAGAAACAGATTATTATATCAATTCAGGAAGAAAAGAGATCTTGAAGGATCCAGGGGTGACATAAAGTTTGAGATATGAGACAGATTATTATATCAATTCAGGAAGAAAAGAGATCTTGAAGTAGAAAAAATAGTGATTCACAAAAACTATGTCAACTCACTCAATTAAACCTAAACGATTGATGACTAATGCACACTGACCACTGGACATGTTTCATTTCTATTGATCAGTATTGATTTCACGCCGCGCTCAATACACTAGTTGAGTAATAGATTGCTTGAAATTCAGTCACACACCTTGGCCTGCTTTCCAAGATGGCGTCCACATGTCCACATGTGTGTAACATGTGATATTGAACGTCAACAATCACCCAACAAAACTCCACATATGTCGCAATAAACGACAAAATGGGAGCACCCTTGCGTCATATGGGTTTTGCACACTC
The DNA here is from genome assembly GCA_017141395.1 of Laodelphax striatellus. NCBI lineage: Eukaryota > Metazoa > Arthropoda > Insecta > Hemiptera > Delphacidae > Laodelphax > Laodelphax striatellus. The sequence goes on along the minus strand of CM029538.1, from coordinate 18,049,841 downwards.
ACGAGGGACATCACATATACGGGTGTCATATGGGGGCACTTGATATTCACCGTTCACAACCATACCATATAAAATACATCTATACATCAAACATACATCATGTCGAACATACATCTATATAATATATATCAACATATTCACAACCCACACAATAGTGGCTATCGTCCAATCAGATTGCAGCAATCGAATGAACTGAAATTCATCAAACAACTACAAGGCCATACAGAATTCATTAAAATTTGCAACAGTTACTAGCTTGGCAATAAATGTTTTGAAATAAAATTCACACAGGTAAACGAACTGTTTACTGATAAAAAACGTTTTAAAATAACATATAGAGACGAACGAGCTACATTGTTTTCAAGTTTTGAAATAAGATACAAGCAAACAAACTGTCATGATGATAGAGGCTTTGAAATAAGTCATACAAAACACAGCCAAATAAAGTGTACAAGATAGTAAATTCAGATAAGGATTCATATAAGGATAGTTTTCAAGTATTCCACTCATTCTTGTTCCAAGTGTTTTTATTATACAAGGTGGCGCAAATTGATTGGATGGTTTTAAAATACTTGTCAAACTTTCAATTTTGAAGGTATTGGATTGAAATAAAGTGCAAAACGTTTAGTTATAAGGGGAGTTTATTAACAAAAAATTATTAATGTTCGTTTTTGAAAATTACATCCATCAAATGCCCTCCTTCTCGAGCGACGCATTCTGCATTGTCCGCTCAAGCACATCACCAGGAATTGATGTGATTTCGTTGTGAATTGCTGCCTTCAACTCCTGAATGGATCGGGTTTTGTTAATGTAGACCCTTGCTTTTAAATAGTCCTATAAGAAAAAGTCACATACTGTGAGGTCCGGTGAGCGAGGGGGCCAATGGAAATCTCCATTACGGGAAATCAAACGGCAGAGCGCTCTGTTCCCTGGCCGTTTGATTTCCCGTAATGGAGATTTCCATTGGCCCCCTCGCTCACCGGACCACACAGAATGTGACTTCTTATAGGACTATTTAAAAGCAAGCTACATTAACAAACCCCGATCCATTCAGGAGTTGAAGGCAGCAATTCACAACGAAATCGTCGAGAAGGAGCAGAATGCGTCGCTCGAGAAGGAGGGCATTTGATGGATGTAATTTTCAAAAACGAACATTAATAATTTTTTGTTAATAAACTCCCCTTGTAACTACACGTTTTGCACTTTATTTTAATCCAATACCTTCAAAATTGACAGTTTGACAAGTATTTTAAAACCATCCAATCCATTTGCGCCACCTTGTAGTTTGATTATTCAGTGTTTTCTTAGGCTCTACTCACACTTGGAAACTCAAATTGCGGAAACTGAGCGACTCTGATAACAAACATGTGTTTTCAAATGATGACGCTCAGACGATCCTGCAACCATACTGTCTGAACGTCATCATTTGAAAACTCATATTTGTTATCCGAGTCGCTCAGTTTCTGCGATTTGAGTTTCCAAGTGTGAGTAGAGCCTTATTTATTGAATAACTTGCAGTAGTAATTGAATACTATCTGTACCTAGTATGTGATAATAAACATTTTGAAATAAGATATTATATAGATCTCTATGTAGTATATGTGATAGTTTTAGGTGGGATAGGTTATTCGTAACAAGTAGCTGATTCATTTTTGCTTTTAGTGTGTGGGTTTTATGCAAAAATACTCTCAATTTTTACTAGTTCTCCTACGTAACTTCAAGTTTAGATAAGCTTAAAAATACTTGTAACTTCCAATCTTGTGGTAATTGGAGTTTTTACTACTTTCATTCATGCTAAGAAAGGACGCTATGAATAATTTATTGATAAGTAATTTATGGATTTGTTTCTTAATTGGAGCTGAGTTATTAGTTATATTACTAGTTTTTAAAAGAGTGAATAAAACTACTCCCACCAGCTAGGAGCTATTTTTACCTTCTGTAAAAATTCTTCACAATACATTAATGACAATAAATTTACTATTGGTCTTAGTTGTGAGAAGCCGATCAATAGACAGTACCATGCTAACAAAATATATCACCGAATATAAATACAACTGTAATAAATGGTAGGCTAATAAGTGGGAAATTTATCGTGTCATAATAGAGGAGATTGAAGAAACTGCAATATAAAAATAGGGAATATGCATAAATTATTTTTGAAAAATTACAATGATGAGGTAAAGTAAAAAACTATAAGAGAGAGCGGGGTTCAATCAAAATTAGCCTTTTGACTGAACATATCCGGTTAAAAATTATGATTTAAAAATAATTTTATATCGCTGAAGCGCAGGCTTCTCCTAGTTTAAAAGTTTACTCTTCATTCTTACATCTATATGCAATTTAAAGAGAAAATCATCAAATGAATAAAAAATGTCATTATTTTAATTTTTTTTACAGTTCACTATAAAAACTTCTATGAACTCTCAAAAACAATATTATAGATGTTCTATAATTCATACTTATATCCTTACTCCATTTACACAAAAACCACAGAAAGACTTGCTGATTGTTGAATACTTGATGTCGAATAGTTTATTCTTCATTCTTATATCTGTTTGCTATTTAAAGAGAAAAATATCAAATAACTAAATAATGACATTATTTTAGTATTTTGTATCGTTCACTATTAAAAAAACCTTTTATGAATACTCAAAACAATATTATAAAAACTAAAAAATTCTATAATTCATAAGTACATCCTTATTCCCATTACCAAAAACCAAAGAGACTTGATAGTTCAATATATTGTTTGTTGAAAACAATATAATAGAATAAAAATTGTATAATTCATACGTCTATCGTTACATAAAAACAAGAGAAAGACTTGATTGTTGAATACATGGAGTTGTAGGAACCAGATTGCAATAGACCATCCGAGCTTGTTTAGACAAAAACAATAACAATTTGAATACTTAATAGACGACAATACTCCAGCATCTAATGGATTGCCACTGTAGAATTAAATTAGAAAGCCACCTTCGCCCAGAATCTAACCTTGTAATTATCAATTCAGTCTGCGAACAAACAAAAGGAAAGGCAATTACTTTCGTCGAGTATTTGAGCAGTGCTGAGGCCGACCGGTTTCAGTGGCGAGAAATAATTTACACGTTTTGTATCTACGCTTCCTGCTCTGATAGGCGATCAATAAATAATAGCCAATAATATAGTTATTATTGGATTGTAGGGTCTAGAATGAAATGCGGTTAATTTAATAGCAAGAATTTTGTTAGTGCAATGGATGAAATTATAATTTTTGCATTATTCACTTGGTGTCATGAATGAAATTATAATTTTCGCATTATCACTGCTTTGAGCTATTAAATAATTTCTTCTGGAATTTCTAATTGATTTACTATGAAATAATTATTTTCCATTATAACTGTTCTATGTTATACAATATAAAGGGTCCACATACATTTTTCAACATTTAATTAAGTTGGAAACTTTTCTACTTATGAATTCAGGTAATTATTTAAATTTGTCAGCGAAGAATTGGAACGTTTTTCTCAATTTCAATGTCAGAAAACCGCTCACGAAGTTTGTCGATCTATTTTAGAAACACCCTGTATACTTAAAAACGTGGTTTTCAAGTTCAAAGAGGACAATATTGATAGTATCTTATCTTTATATTGGAAACATTTCATTTTCCTGAATCTGTGTTGACAGATACTTTCTCATTATATTTTTGATTGTTTGTTTGTCAATGGCTCAACAGCCCTATGTGGGCTTAGGCCTACCAGCTGGTTGCCGGTTTCACATACACTTGAATCAGCAGAGGTGAATGATCATTACCAGAAAAGATGTAACGTGTGGTTAGCACATTGACATCTCAATCATAACCATAACCATTATATTTTTGATTACTCTGCTCATAATGCATAGAGAATGATATCTCTGTACAATTCCGTGGCGAAGCGTGGTATACTTAACCGGCCATCGCCGGGTATATTTCCTATAGGTTTGAGGGTTAAACTGTCTATTTGCTGTCTATTAAACTGTCCTATAGGAAATATACCCGGCGATGACCGGTTAAGTATACCACGCTTCGCCACTAGTACAATACACTCCGGATATTTACACTTTTACACATTATGCCTATTGTACAAACATTCAATAAAACCGTGATCTGAGTATTGTACCGTTGGTCGTTACTAAAATTTGGTCCAGTTCAATGAATCGATTCACTCACCAACCAACGACATAATAATGACTTAATCACCAGGTAATAAAATTACGATCAGAAAGTAGTCGGACAACTGTGCAATGCTCGGTTAATGACATTTGCCTCCGTTTTTAATTTGCGTCTTTTCTGTGGCAAATACAGGTCAGTGGGCTGGTCAGTGGCTGAGTGGAGTACACCGTCTTCGGGAGGTGTTTGTGTGGCGTCAAAGTACAGCACAGTTGACGGCTCCTGCAACAATGTACTGCATCCCGATTGGGGAGTCACCGGATCCAGTTTTCTACGACTTTTACCGCCCAAATACGGTAAGCCGCCATTTTTAATTCATCAAGTAGTTTCTATTATTGTTGTCATTCATTAGTATGTCACCGTTTAATCAGTATATAATTCATTCAGTACCGTATGTGATATTTTATTGTTATCATTCATCAGTAATTCGCCATTTTTAATTCATCAAGTAGTTTCTATTATTGTTGTCATTCATTAGTATGTCACCATTTAATCAGTATATAATTCATTTAGTATGTGAGAATTTTATTGTTATCATTCATCAGTGTGTCACCACATGTTGCACAATCAATGGATATAATTTGTACTTTTTATTATCCAGCCAAAAGACATGCAGTCATATTACTATTCAAAGAATGTGATCATTTGTGAGCTAGGCTTTGGATTATCATTAATACGGTAGTACCGTACAGTATTTATTTATCGATAGAAATAAATAATAATTTATCCATCATAATTTCATTTACATTTTACAATTAAAATAATGTATAGAATAAAAGATAACTTTTTGCTATACAGTACAGTACGTCGTAGCTCAAAGCGCCGAGGATGAACATCATTGTTCGAAACGCGTCCGCGACTCAAAATAGTGTAAGTACTGTATAGCAAGAGGTTATCTTTTATTCTATTAATCTCTGCAGTACACGAAGTATAGATATCCACAACAACCATACAATAATTTATTATAAATACTTAATATTCAAAGAAGGTAGAGTAGTAACTACAATAAAGTAGTACAATATTCAGGGTGTTTCTAAAATAGACCGAAAAACTTTGTGAGCGGTTTTCTTACATTCAAATTAAGAAAAAGTTCCAGTAAACATGAGTCCTAAAATGCTTTGTTTCCCCCCTAGTCACCATTTTGTTTTTTTCTCTCCAGAATGGTTTGACTAATTTTATTGAAGTTTGGCATGCTCAATGCTAAGATGAAGGAAGGTCTGCTGTAAAAAACGAACCAAACTTATCTGATTAAATGTTTCAAAATAGCGGGAATTTAAAATTTTGAATTGAAATAACTCGAGAACTTGGTGTTGCCCGCCATTTTGAAATATTTCGTCAGATAAGGTTGCTTCATTTTTTCAAAAGTAGATCCTTATCTTGGCCTTCACCATGCCAAAGTTCAACAAAGTTAGTCAAACCATTCTGGAGAACAATGAAAAGTGAAAAAACAAAACAAAATGGCGTCTAGAGGAGAAACGAAGCATTTTCGAACCCATGTTTACTGGAACTTTTTTCATTAATTTGGTGTCAGGAATCAGTAGGAGAAGTTTAGCAGATTTCTCCTGAAACACTCTGTATAGTATAGTAGTAACTATAGGCCTACTAGAGGTAAAGAGCAGTAGAGAAGAGTACAGAAGTAATTGAAATTCAAAGAAGGTAGCCATTAATTTATCGATTTATCCATATCAATCAACCGCACCCGACCTCCTGTTATATTTGTCATTCTAATAATGTAGATATTATTTGGTTTATAGTGCCTTACGTGACAAGAATATAAGATGTATTTACAATTGTTAAGTTTCATGAATGAGAGGGATTATGTAGCTAAGCAACAACATGACATCACGTTTTGTAACGTAACAGTTCACTGTGTAGTTTACGTGAATGAAGTTTTAATCGATTATCAATCAATTGTTTATGCCAAGTTAGGTGGTATCATAAGGTAGTATTGTGATGACTTAATACACAGGACAGGCATTGAATTTTTATGATAATAAAAATTCTTAGTAACAAGAACTTCGAGAGTTATAAGAAGTAGATAATTAATTCAAATTCAAAATAGCACAGACGTAGATACAATGAAGACTATCTAATACCAATCTTCCTTCTAACATAGGAGAACTAAAATCTCAAGTACCACCTATTTATCTATCATCTACAATCTATTCTCAATGAAGATGCATGCTTCGGAATCTCTATATAAAAAATGTTGCCCTAGATCTCATTGCAACTGACTTGAACTATTTTTCTTTCGAAATTTGGGAAAATTTATTTTCTCCGAAGATTTACACTGGACTCAATCTCAAATAAACTCTTTGAAGATCACATATTATTGATTGATTGTCCTTAGTTTAATCAAGTAATTAAAAATAATCAAATCCAATGAATTAATGAAGGAGAATTGAAGCTCTTATGTCATCCCCATATCATAAATTCATGTTGAATTCTAGCATTAAAATGAAATCCATGGATCAATGATTTTGCAACAAATTCAATCTCCAGCCCAAAAACCATGAACCTGGACTATAAAATATGATGAAACACTGAGGCCCTCAATATTAACTTACAAAAAACTAATTTGATAACTTCAATTATAAATTAATTTCAATCAATTTCATCCCTAAACCTTTGATCTAGAATCTAGAACTTAAAAGGGCTATTGTATTTTACATACTATGGGAATCACCAGCTATTCTGTCGTTCAGCTCACCCTACAAGTTATCACAGACAACACTGTACAGTTAGTCTATGAAGTTATTCATTCTTTGCACTCAACTCGACATTTCTCTAATCTTTTCTTATATGTCATCTTATTTCTTGTTTAAGAAGTATTGTTGTCATTCTATCTTATTTTGTTTAATAATTATTATTCTTTAATTATTTCTGCCATTCAATTATTTCAATTCATTCAATTCAGCTCTTCAATTCTTTGATTCCCATTTTCTATGTATTATTTTTCTATGTTCTTCTTCTCTTTCTTCAATACTCTTGCTTCTGTTATTCTATTCTTCTTTATTATTCTATTTCTTCACTATTCTTCCAATGTTATTCTAAGCTTCTTTCAAACTTTCCCCACTCTGCCTCCTTCTTCAACAACTTCAAACCACACAAGGAAACAAACTCCTCTTCAGATCCTCTTTAGACACCACTGAACTCGCAATTCCCCGAGCCACCTGACAGTGACAGTGATTGAGTTTCTGATTAGAAATTGTTTTCACGTATTGCATAACAGCAGCTCCCAGCTCATGTGGTCTAGGCGGAAACCTAAACAAGTAGCTCCTAAACAAGAACCTGTTACTAGTAACAGTTATCTAGTTTCTAGGGTAACAAAAGTCACAGGACCTGTTACTTGTGACCAACAACAGTAACTAAATTAGTTCCTTTACTCATGAAGTACTCTGATACCAAATGAACACGCCTACTATGTAAGTGTACCGGAATGATATATCTCATGTAATAGTGGCTAATAATAAAGCAAGCAACATTCGTTGACACTAATTTTCGCCGCTTGAGAGCGCTGAGTAAGCATTCTAGACAATGAGTCCCAACACGCATACAACCTGTATGATTTGTGTATTGAAAGTTATTAGTGTCTGTATACTGACTTCCTGAACTTTCACATTGGAAATAAATAAACCGAGTTTTTATAAATACAGTGCAAGCTTATGAGGAAAGAAGAAAGTTGTGTGGTTCATTTTTATGGAGAATTGGATTTTTTATTTTGAATGAATAAATTAATCAAGACAGTATTGGATTTTTATTTTGAATGAATAAATTTAAAAATTCAGTATTGGATTTTTTAGTTTGTATGAATAAATTAACCATTGGATGAAGTCGAGATGAGTATTTGGTTTCCAGCTACAGTATGGGGAAAGAACTGAAATGAAACGTTTTTTGTATAGCTTCAAACGCTCCATCAGTAAAACTGTTTTCATTTTTATATCAAGGCTGAATAAAGCTGTTATTAAATTTTATGACATTTTTACCGTATTTAGAATATTCACAAAATTTCAACCAAAGAAAGTTGAAATGACTTAGTGCACAATAGAGCAAAAGAAGGAGATAATAAGTAATTAAACTGTATCATTATAATATTGAAACAAATATGTTTTATATTAATTTCATATTCATATTCCTATTAATATTGTTTCATTTTATATTAATTTTATTGAACCTCAAGACTTCAAATAAGCACAAGAATTAAGAATAAAAATAAGATTGTGTACATTAGTTTAAAACTCATGACGGTCAACTCATCAACTACGGTAATTTTTTAGATTTATGATTTTTCTATACTTTTTAGCATGTTTCAATTAAATACCTTCAATTTCCTTTTTAATAATTCAATTCATTGATCATAATTGAAAATTTTGAACATAATTGAATTAACTATAGACACACACTTATCAAGGCTGCATTGCTTTGTCCTAACAAAATATTAAGTGAATAATTATTAGTGATAAGTATTATGGAAGTGTCACATTTCTTTATCCATTTACGAACTGTGACGGTTCATCAGTAATATCATTAATTCATTTATTTATTCAGTAATAATGTACAATACTTCTTATTGGAACGTCCAACAGGCTTACGCCCAAAACTATCCCTTTTCCAGTTGGAAATAAAAACAGAACAAAAAGATTATAAGAGTACTGTATTATAAATCTCACTCGATAAAAAATAATAATAAAACATATTTTGAGTAGATGATAAGAAAAATTGAATGAAATAATGTGATTTAAAATGCACTTAGATGCTGGTCACAGACAGATTATTACTTTTAATTGAATAAAAAGTTGGGCTTTGTAGAATACCTATTATAACAGAGCATGGTCACAAGTGGAGAAAGCAATACTCCATTACAAAACTACTCTCAAAGTAATAAAAATCAAGAAGGTGGTTGAAAGAGGAGTCGATTAAGTAACAAACTGGACCCAAATGTAGGAGTGCACGGAAAACAAAGAGGAATACGCAGGGGAAAGTGGAATGAAGTGAAGACGAAAGTGAAGAGAACGATTTACAAGGCCAATGACACTGCATCGTAACAGCTCAAGGACCGGCAGATACGTTTCTGTGTTAACAGGTTCTTCCTACTGGGGCGGTAAAAAGTATACCTCTGAAGTACATACGTACTGTGTTAAAGTACTTATACAATCATAATTATTTATAGTACACACTTTTTTAGGCTAGTATATATATATAGTTCATACCTAATGTGTTCAAGTATTTATACTTGTATAATTATTTACCCCCAACGCCATAATTTATAATACACACATTTTTAGGCTATTAAAAATTGCTATTAAAAAGATAAAATATATAAGATATAATAATAATGATATATACTCCATCTCTTGCAGTAGGAAACATTATAGAAATGTATACTATGTTTGTTAATACACTAGATATGTATATGATTGTATAATGAAAAAGAGAACAAATCAATGAATTATTTTATTCATCAAGAAACAACAGTTCATTTCTTATGAACTGAATAATATCATACGTTGAAATCTCTAGTGACTAAAAAATTATATATTAGTCAGAATTAACAATCCTTTTCGAAGAATTGACTAAACTAATTAAATTTATTAGAGTGGTTTGTTGCTGAGGGCGATAAACACCGGTCTGATAATAATTCAAAGGTTCCAAGATCGAATACAGTAAGTTGTGGGAACGGATTTTGACAAAAACGGCCATACCCATCTTTCGGAGGAGACGAAAAGCCGTCGGTCCCGACTGCTTAAAAACAGTCGTCATCTCTCATCATCACGCCTCTCATTACCCACGCACAAGTCTAGAGCTCATGTGGGCATCACCCGCAGAAAAAATAAATATTCCTATCAACATAGTAAATTTCTATACCGTTCCTACCGCAACAGATTAAGTATATATGCTTGCTTGAATTTTACGAGACCGGGTAGGATGGGCCTGTTATTAAATTAAAATCCACCTAACCTAACCTACCGAACCTAACCTAATCAAGTAACACCAACTCCGCCTCTCCAAAGCACAACATCCGGCTCGATAATACGAGTAGAATTCTTGTTTCGTAACCAATCAGATTGTCGGTTTGTTACAAATGATGCGATTTGAGTATGGAGCGAAGAAAAAGAGGAATACTGTTGTTGTGTGGGAGCTTTCTCCCCGACATGGAATGTTGGAAGAAAGTTGTAGCTTGTTGCTGACACCGTTCCGAACAATGCGCCATGATTTAACAGTGTACTGTGTGTGCCGTATGTCGGATGCTGATTTGCTACGGTAGATGTTTTTCAATAGGTGCGTTCACAACTTCACGATGAAAAGTGCGTTTTGAGGTACTTGTCGGCTTCTGTGATCTGTTCAAGTAGTGGTTTTGTAAAGACTAATTTTCGAAATGAGAAAGAAATTAGACCTACTCATTGTCCACTGAATTCATTTTCTATTTGTTGATCTATTTCTGAGATGAATTAGAAATTAAGTTTTCAATCCAATGAGCCTCCACTGATATCTCGAAGATGAATACATTTATTTATTTGTAGACATTTAATTGGTCTGAATTCTTATTCTGGAGATAAATAAGCAGAAAATATGAAAAGCAGAATAACCAGAAATATGTGAAACATATTTAAGGAATTATTATTAAAAGGAAATACATCCGTACCGTATTATAAATACCTAGAATATATAAATAGAGTATATTGCATACAGTATAAATGGAATAGTATACCATTCTGTAGGAACAAGAATCGCGAAAATGAAAAATTTATCAAATAAGTTAATTCATTATAATATAACCAATAAATAAAATAATTAAAGATGTACGATGTTGAAGGGAATGATAGACAACTCTCAATGTCGTTCTCGATTAAAATTGATATCAAAGGAGATTGAAAAAGGATTCAATCAATGAAGAGTACAATTTATTTATTTATGGAAAAAACTAAAAATAAACTTGAGATTAGAATTCTGCAAGTTCAGAAAATCTTATGCAAAATCATGGATTTTCTAAGAGAAGTGATTCAAACCACAATTAAATTCTATTGATACAAAAGTATCAAATTTTTAAAGTCTATATCCATCTTTATTCTATAAATTCAAGCACAGAGATTCAACCACATAGATTATCATGTCATTTAAAAATAAAAAAATATTCCAACATATCCTTTTAAGAAGTTCAAGAAAATTCGGATTTAGTTTTAAGAATAGAAAAAAAATGTTCTCACCTTTTGATCCAGACTTCAATCCAGTTGTATTACACTTTTTACATTACATCACGTTGCATTCCCATTATTGTTTATTTTCAAGAGGACATCCTTCCACACTTCTGAAACAAATAATTAAAAATCAACAACTAACGATTGTGTCATAGGGAAACTGCAGTCTATTTTTTCGTGAGGAAAGAACAATTCAAAGGCGTGGATGCAGAAAGAATGCACAAGAAAATTCCAAGATCTTGGAGACATGTGTATGGCGAACAAACAAACAATCAAATAAACCATCTAGGCGCTGCAGAAAATTTACATAACACTTCATTACTGCGTTGACACATGTGTTTCGTTATTGTGCAATGCACTTATGGCTTTACAGTTATGCAGGTCAAATATCTGTATCCGCTTTATTAAAGAAACAGTGAAAGTAAAACACTGGTGTTCCGAATTTACTCAGTTTTGATGGACATTCTTCTACTGGTATCATTGTTGTAGAATTGTATTCTGCCCGTATCATTTCTATTGTAATAGTGAGTTATTAGAGCATAAGGAATGACCTTACTTGACTGGAGGATAGAATTAAATAGAATAGAATTAAACAGCGTTTCGTCTCTTGATATTCAGTCACAATAGTGGTAACAAAGAGACAGTTTCATGGATTGATATATTGTTCTTGAAAAAAATGAAAATAATTTGAGCATAAAAATTCTAGATCCGTGATGTAACCTACTTTAATTGATTTCGAGCGCATGACATAGTGAGATTTTATTGAATGATTATTGATTATAAATGCTATTGAGAAAAATATTTCAATATCATTATATTATTAAAGGAAGACATCTTGTTTGTCATTCAGAAACCGCAACAATGTTAACATACTTAATATAATATTTACTGTAGAACAGAAAACATAAACAAATTCAAAATTAATAACTATAATAATCATAATTATTATTATGAGGTGAAAAAAGTAGAAGATTAAATATAAACTAACAATTGTTTATACTTAAAAGTAGCATAGTTCACAGCTACAGTCAACATCATTCGATATTATAACATTCTATCTTTTATAAGATAAAAGTTAAATTCGGTTCTGGAAAATCTAATTTCTTTCCCAATATATTGGGGGAAACCCCTTTGCCTTCCACGAAACAACACACATCTACACACATAGGAATTATAGACCTCACGGCCTTTTAAAACTATTATTTATTTCACATAATAGGGAAAATTTCACATAATGTGTAATAAAAATTGAGAACTCTCACTACTATACAGAAAAAGGCATACTCATACCTCACATAAATAGCACAAAGTAATAAGCAATAAATTAATACTAAATTAAGTCTAGTGAGTGTACATCTTTCTCCTGCACTTTAAAAAATTCGCATGAAGCAGGCTAGGCGCTAGTGACATAAGATGTGTCAAGTTGACAGATTTTTGTCAATGCTATACACTATACATTCAACACTCATAAATTCTAACTTACTGAATAATTGATTTATTACTAATTCTAGCTTACTGAATAATTGCCTTAAACACTATAGAAAAATCGTGAATCGTTAAAGCAGGATAAGCAAACAAAGACGAAGCATCAGAAGAAGAACGTAACACGTGACACAATACCATTCTCACATCATTAAATTCATCACATCAGTAGCAAGAAACACGAGATAGGAAAAGTAAAAGTGATGGAGCCGAGTTGTGATACAGTTTCCGTTTTTATTACGGTGTCAAGGTCGAGAGCAACCGAGTCAAGGACAACCTCTCTTTTCTTTTTATTTTCCTTTTTCATTGCGATTCGTTCACGCGCGCGCACAACGGGGATAAAAAATAAAAGTATCAGCGGTTGCGAAACCGTAACAAACGTCTAGAAAAGGAGAAGGTAGCTGCTGTGAAATAGTTACTTATGCCGTTTAACCATCTTGGTTTTCCCACTGGCAATTCGCAGACAAGCAACATCGAGTCTGCAATTAGTCAATTGGAACAAAGAATGTTAGCCTATATTTTATTTAAGGTCTGAGACCTTGGCCTTCGTCAGGATGTCGCGAGAAAAACTGATACGCCCTCTACACCATACGGATCTGTGTGTTTATGGAACCCTTCACATCCCTCAGAAAATTTGTTTCCCATACAAGGGTAGGACAGAGTAATTTGATTATGTTTGTGAACCCCCTCCTGATCTCACAGTAGATTTGTTTCCTGTGCTCATAGGCGTAGCGTGAGTCATCCATGAATTTGGGGGGTCACAAATCAGAATTAGGGTAATATGAGCCGGAAAGCAAACTACAAAACGGTACTTCTACATGTTATTGTATTGAAAAAAAATGCTCAAAAATAATTTTTTGTAGGCCTGAACAGAAAAAATTGAGTATCAATTTTACCCCCCTCCCGGCCCGACGCCTATGCCCGTACATATTCATACAGAGTGAGGCAGAATGATTTGCTTATTTCAGTAGGTAGTCCTGAAGCAGAATGATTTGCTTATTTCAGTAGGTAGTCCTGAAGCAATGGCTGGCGTTATGAGGGTAGGGGTATTTTCATCTGAACGTGCATTGGGGTTTTTTTTCTAGTGATTGCTATGTTTATACGTTTTGAATAAACGAGCTTAAAAAATAAATATGCAAAATTCAAGATTAATATCTGAGAATTTCAATTCAAGTACAAACTACAGCCACAGATTCTATTGAAACACTACATACAATAAAATCCATTCAATTTGATTTGAACATGGAGCGGCCGGTATACAAGGAGCTTACCGCTTGTCTGATAAACCAAAGGTTACTGGTTGGATCCCAATTGACTGAAGAGATTTTCCTCGGGCTACTCTCATCTTTTGGAGAAGTTTAGCCGTCTGTCCCCAAGATTTCTAGACAACTAGTAATCTTGGTCTGTCCCAACTGCCTGAAAAGCAGACGTCTCATTATCAACCCTTCCATTACCCACGCACAAGCCTAGAGCTCATGTGAGCATCTTCCTAAAAAAAAGAATAAACCCTCTGTATCTACAGTATAGCCAAAAAACTAATAACTAACTTTACCTAGAAATTATAATACCAATTTGAAATCAGAAATATTTAGATAGAAAATAAATAAATAGATTAGTAATAAATGATAAATAAATAGATTAGTAATAAATAATAAATAAATAGATTTTGAAATCATGAATATCTTGATCCAAATTAACTGCTTCATTGACCTTATGTAGACTAATAAACATGTTGCCATAATAATATTATAGTATGATATGATGCATGCAAGTTAGTTACACAAGATAAAACACGCTAATTATCCAAGTTTTGAATTAAACTATCAGATCAGTTTCAATTGACTAGATAACAGTAGACAAAAAAAAAAAGATAATGTTTTGATATTTTGAACATAGATAAAAATATACATTGAAAAAATATTTAGATGAGAGATGAGAGAAGGCCTAAAACAGACAAGCAAATAATTAAAAGAGTATATTAAATTGTATAAACTTAACAGGAAAGGCAAACTGCAAACTAATGAATCCAAAAAAATCTGAATGAAAAACCCTAATCATAATTTTGCATAGTAAAAATTGAATTTATTACTTTTTCTTTGTCATGATTGCTTACGGCATTCAACATGATTTTATAGTTTGAAAATCAATCTTGTTTCAGATGAGAGAACGCCACAAAATCCACCACCGGAGAACATGATGACGTTCTTGAAAAGAATTTCAAAAAAAGGTCACCACGAGTATGTTACCAGTATGCTGCCTGTATGGGCTGAACTGATACAGCACGATATATCTTCTTTTGTGTATGGTAAGTCAGAAATCTAACTAATACACACTTGCTAAGATAGCAATCCTGAATTATAATTAGTTCAGATCTGATAAATATTGAATTAGCCAACACACTAATAACATAGACATGTTGTGACACTAGATATCTAAGAATATTTTCAATTAGCATATTGAAAATCATTACTTTGTACTAAACTGATAGAGTTATTTCTATTCTTACGAGTACAATTCCTAATCTAACTATTACTGCTAGTTTTCAACTTTTCTTATTCAATTTCAATAATAGTAGTTTCAATACGTGAGCTTTCAACTTTTTTTAGTCTCAAGTATGCGTAGGCCTAAAGAGAGAAGAATCAATATTGTTCCCTATAATCATTATAACTATAATCACATAACACTTCAAAATTATTTTAAAACAATATGGGCATTTTCCTTTGTGTGTTAATAATGCATATTATTTTGACAATTCCTATTGTAAGCTGACTGCATAAATTTATTATTCGCCATGAATTTTTCACAATCATCAACATTTTTTCTATATTCGTTTGTAGCTCTCTCTCATTGTGAAAATTCATGGCAAATAGTGAATTATGCAGTCACCTTACCTATACTCTGTATGTTTTAATGCATATCTTCACAATTACTCTTATTATACTTCTTATACCCTTATTTCCTTTACTCTGGACTATCTCTCTGATAGAATCTCTGGAGAGATATTACAAACAATTTATTTGTATAGATTAAATAATTTTTAAAATATAATAATAAATGATAAAATTTGAAGACCTATACTTGTACAGTATAGAAAAAACAGTAAAGGAATAATTATTATCATGTTCACAGATCAAGGAGGTATAGCGAACGGAGCTACCGGCTTCCTTGATGCATCTCCAGTTTACGGAAACACTCAACAAGAAAACGATAATATTCGCAACCCAGGACAAGCAGAGCTTCAGTTATCCGCATGTAGAAAGTAAGTTAAAACCGTATTTATATTTTATATAGTTTATGGTTACAATAGGCAACATTTTAGGACTGAGTTTGTCTTTTACATGTAAGTTTCAATTTGCTTCTATTACTAAATGAATTCTATTCAACTCTATAATAAGAAAAATTAGATAAATAATTTATTCAACTAGTAAAAATGCACAGTCTAATTTATTTAAGATGTACATTATCTATAGAAGACCGTAAAGGTAATCCTGTGTAGGGTTCCTTCTGAAAACACATTGGTTTGTAAGATACGTTGAGAAATTATGACAAATTTAGATAAGATGTGAAATTATATAAGATGAAAAATTAGATAAATAATTTATTCAACTAGTAAAAATACACAGTCTAATTTATTTAAGATGTACATTGTCTATAGAAGACGGTAAAGGTAATCCAGTGTAGGGTTCCTTCTAAAAACACATTGGTTTGTAAGATATGTTGAGAAATTATGACAAATTTAGATAAGATGTGAAATTAGATAGGATGAAAAATTAGATAAATAATTTATTCAACTAGTAAAAATACAAAGTCTAATTTATTTAAGATGTAAATAATCTATAGAAGACTTTAAAGGTAATCCTGCATGGGATTACTTTGTGAAAATACATTGTAAAAATACATTGACAAATGCTTTTGTAACTGTCTTGTAAATAATATGGGTTATTATTATTACTTATTCATAAATTTGAATTATTCAAAGTAATTGAAAACAAGATTATTATGGAGTGAATTCGTTGAGGAATCCATTTGTAAAGTAACTTGAAATATTTGGGTGGCAGTGAGATCTGGCAATGTCAATTTCAAGTAACAGAATGCAAATCTCAATCTCAATGCAATCAATCTCAATCACGAACTACCAGAATTGAGAATTGAATGTATGATACACTTGGAGCAGGCAGACGAGTGAAAAATGCACAAGACGGTTGTGGATTTTGGAGACCTCTGATTGAGACCTCTTCATCTCTCATCATCATCCTTCCCATTACCCACGCACAAGCCTAGAGCTTATGTGGGCATCATCCTCAGCAAAAAAAAAAAAAAAAAAATACTACCCAACGAACGACCATAGGTCAAGCTATTCCTCACCTATTAGGCTAGGCGTACACCGGTTAGTCAAGACAAGACAAGACGACATTAGTCATGTTTAGTCACAGTAATTCACATAGTGCTTACAAAGCAGCACATACTGATGCGATGACTAATCGGTGTGTGTTGCTTCATAAGCAACTATGTGAAGTACTGTCACTAATCTTGTCTTGTCTTGACTAACCGATGTACGCCTAGCCTAGCCTAGCCGATGTACGCTTAGGCTAGGCGTACACCGGAAAGTCTAGACAAGACAAGACAAGATTAGTCACGTTTAGTCACAGTACTTCACATAGTTGCTTATGAAGCAACACACACCGATTAGTCATTGCATCGGTGTGTGCTGCTTCATAAGCAACTATGTGAATTACTGTGACTAAACGTGACTAATCTCGCCTTGTCTTGTCTTGACTAACCGGTGTACGCCTAGCCTAAGCCTAATACTCTTTAAGACGTTCAAATTTACTTTCAAATTCCGTAATGAATCAAATCTCTTTCAACACGTTCTTTATTTTGAATTTAACCAATTCAATTCTTCACTTTTTTCAGGTTTAATTTAGTTACTGTAAGACGAACCATTCCTCCACGCAGGCTCAGCCTAATGAGGAATGCACTTGATTTTTCTTGTATTTTATATTAATTGAGTGAATAAAGTATTTTGATTTGATTTTTTGATTGTTCAATGGTTCATTTCTTTCAAAACTTCTGTTCAAATTTATGTTTTTTAACACCCTCAAAATAGAATGTACAAGTTTAGTTTTTTGTAAATAAACCTACTGTTTTCGTAAATAATAAACCATTATTATTGATTAAAGATGCAGCCAACCAGGGTCCGGTTTGGGCGCACTGCTATCGACTCTGTTCAAATTTATGTTTTTTAACACCCTCAAAATAGAATGTACAAGTTTAGTTTTTTGTAAATAAACCTACTGTTTTTGTAAATAATAAACCATTTTTATTGATTAAAGATGCAGCCAATCAGGGTCCGGTTTGGGCGCACTGCTATCGACTCTGGTCTCGGAACACAATCGTGTGGCAGGCGAGCTGGCCCGCATCAACCCGCACTGGACAGCTGAAACACGCTACCAGGAGGCCAGGCGACTGGTCATTGCCCAAACTCAGCACATCACATTCAACGAGTTCCTGCCTACGCTTCTCGGTGAGGTCTGTTCAATTCTTCACTTACATTCATCTTAATTCATAAATGATTCATTATTTTGTTCAAACAACTCACCATTTCATTTAAATACAATTTTTAAATACCATTCAATTAATACATATTTTATCCTTTGATCATTTGATCAACCATTTCAAGATTGACATCTTGAAGTTCTTGTATGTTATCCAGAAAACCATTTTATAATAATTGAGTGAGTCCCAAAACATAGCAAGGAAGAGGCTGATGTCGAATAGGATTCACCTTTTTAACATTTCATGAGCTCTACATAGCACATTGTTATTTGAAATTGTAAGGTTGTGTTGAATTATTGTATGTGATGACTTTGTATGGTATTAAGGTTCTAAATATATTGAACCAACTTGTGGACAATATTCTTTATAATGTTCTGAATGACATTTTTAAATGCTTCTGTTGACCATTATTAAAAGCTGTTTAAACGCTGTTAATTCAGTGTTGGACTTAACCTATAATGTTTTCCACATTTCCCAACCTGGATGATTCGGCAAGGTGGAACACCCGAAAGGGTCTCTCTGCCAAAAAAGCCATAAGCTTAATAATAATAACCATTTCATTCTTCATAATGATTAGGTGCACAGCACATCACATTCAACGACGAGTTCCTTAAATTCATAATGATCCAAACAACTCATTGTAATTCATTTTAAATTAATCTCATTCATCATAATGATTAGTTTCACTGAATATAGCATTTGAAGAGTTCCTGCCAACCCTTCTTGGTGAGGTCTGTTCAATGGAGTGGTCCGTAGCCGAGGGCGATAAGCGCCTGTCTGAGAATCCAAAGGTTCCAAGATCGAATACAGTTGCCGGAACGGATTTTGGCAGAAACGGCCACTCCCGTCTTTCGGAGGAGACGAAAAGCCGTCGGTCCCGACTGCCTAAAAACAGTCGTCATCTCTCATCATCACCCACGCACAAGCCTAGAGCTCATGTGGGCATCACCATCAAAAAAATTCTTCACTTACATTCATCATGATTCATTATTCTGTCCAAACTGAACGCAACTGTTTTCTCAAAGTTCTTATTATTTGTTATTGTCCGACTGTTTTGTACAACTTGTCCAACCCACCACAATTAATTTTATATTCATTTCATTCAAAGATTTTTTCCTCTCCTATTTAAAAAGTTTCTGCCAACGCTTCTCGGTTTAATTCTCTATTTCATCCATCGTAATTCATTATTTTGTTCACGATTCAATTTTCTAACCATTATAATTCATCATCATGATCAGTTTTACTGCACATGACATTCAACAAGTTTCTCCAACGCTTCTCGGTGAGGTCTGTTCAATTATTATTATGCTTATGGCTTTTCTTAGCGGGGAGACCCTTTCAATCGGGGAGGTCTGTTCAATCAATCACATGCAACGTGTTCCTTTTTCATTTCATTCATCGTAATCCATTATTTTGTTAATCATGATCCATTATTTAGTCCAAAGAACTCACCGCACCTTATTTTCTATTCATCTCATTCTTCATAGTGCAGTTTTACTGCACATCACATTAATTAACGATGGTTCCTACCCAGGCTGCTAGTTTTAATTCTTAATTTCATTCACAGTGCTTCATTACTTGATGATTAATTCGTCAAAATACATTATTTTGTCCATCAAATTCAAAATTCCATTTGTCATGATACATTTTACATTTATTTCAACAATTATAGAAACTCATTTCCATAATTATTAATTTCATCTGGTCGATGCTAAATCACGAGTTTCTTCACACGTTTCTTGATGAAACGTTTTTTAATCTTAAAAAAAACTATACTAAAGCTCAGGATTACTTCACAGCTTTTGAAAACAAACCCATTACCAATGCTGTACCTACTAAGCAATGAGAAAAATGCACCTAAATATAGAGCCTATAACAAGGTCTACATAAGAAGTGGGAATTTAGTCGAAATTGATCTGATAACAATGAACTAAATTGAAATTATTTTCGTACAGGCAATGACAAATGAATGGTCGCTGAAGCCGGCAAAACGAGGACGCTTCAATGGATACTCGAGCTCGATACGCGCCGGGACATTCTTCAGTTCCGCCCTGGCACCAATGCTAGTCACTGCAGCCATGATTCCACATACTATGGTAAGGCACATCACATCCCTAAAAGACTATTGCAAAAGATAGAAGGAAATGGAAATTTATTAATTAGGAATTTCGTTCGATGAATTATTAATATTGCAAAAACTGTGACCAAAAACTGTTATATTGGGCCAATTTAGATGCGGTTTGCGCCAAAGGAAAGGTTATATAGTGGTCTTAGATGTGCAATGCAGGTTTATTCGTATTTGAGAAGAAAATTCATTTAAGGGGTTAAAAATAAAAAATTAGAACAGCGCTATCTCTTGACGTCTGGAGGAATCACGTATAGACCGTATTCACGTATTCTACACCGCAGTAGAGTAGTTTAACATGAATTCATGTTATTGAAATCTATGTTATACTAGAGGATCTATTATTTCCATGCTTTAGATTGAATTTAATGAATAATTATTTATAGATGGATACACTATTACAACATAATTCTATCTGTGGTATCTATTTTAATTATTATATGTAGATTTCGCTGTTTGTATTCATGATCAAGCTAGTTTTTATATTTTCATGTAGTTTGTTAATAATGTTATTTATTAACTTCTGAGTTTGTATTACATACTTTATTTCTATTTTTGAAGATTTGTGGTTCTGATCAACTTTTTTTTCTCTCTCTCTCTCATATTAATTTTGTACTGTCAAGATGTCATGAGTGCTGTTTGGGCTTTGCCTGTTGCACTCATCAATGTGATGTAATAAATGAATAAATAAATAAATAAATAAATAAATAAATAAATAAATAAATAAATAAATAAATAAATAAATAAATAAATAAATAAATAAATAAATAAATAAATAAATAAATAAATAAATAAATAAATAAATAAATGAATAAATAAATAAATAAATAAATATATATATAAATAAATGAATAAATAGATAAACAAATAAATAAATAAGTGAATAAATAAATTTTGCTCCAATGATGCCCACAATTCAACTGTGTACAACCACTTTTAAAGATGAATTCCAATAACAAAATTAATCCTGTAGTAGCTAATTGTAATTAGTAATAAATAATACCAATAGAATAGCCTAATAAATTCAGGGAAGAAATGTTGAAGAACAGTGAAACTATTAAAAACACTAAAGTATTTATAATAAAACGAAACCATCCTATGCATCTAATAGAAATTATTAATGGTTGACAACGTTTTCAGATCTCAATGGACGCTGTACCATCAAATAAAACAGCAGAAGAAATCGAAGACACGCTAATTGAAACAATTGCAATGATACTTGAATCTCCAGCTCAACTGCCAGATGTACAGAGAGTTGGCAGTTTATTCCGAGGTAAGGTAAAACTCAAATCATTGTTTTGAAAAACAGTCAAGGTATTACCACGGACTAAAAGAATATAGAGAATGGGTTATCTCTGGTAAGCCTATTACTAACTTAATATCTAAAATGAAAATTACAATGGATTAAAGTAGATTTTGAAAAAATCGTTGACAGTTCGCAACAGAATCAACTTATAAAGTCCATTCAAACTACAAACTGATCATCAAGAGCATCCAATCAATCAAAAGTTCAATAGCGACGAATTCAATATTCATAAAATTCATGTAATAAAATTGCAATAAATTCTATTTATCTGGTTAAGACAGTATTATAAAAGTCACCAAACCTCTTTAGTGTTATACGAATGTGTACTTGAAAATACGTTAATCACTAAAAACAATCAAAAATACAATGTGATCATTGAGTATGTTAATTTCAGAAGTTTATGTTCTTACCAAAATTAGAAGTAGCATTTCCACACAGTGCTTGAAATTCCATAGTAGCTAGTATTGCCTAGGAAAACGTATGAAGAAGGATTTCGTCTGCATTGGACTGGAGAGCTAAAAAAAGATCACTGACATTATTTCTTGTAAAACATTGCAGAAGCGGAGGGTGAACTGATCAATAAATAGAAATGACCTATTAAATTAATCAAACATGCACAAATTAATGTACTACACGTGATACTTTGACATATCAAGACATCTGTATAGTGTCTTGAATGATATTTTTATATTCATTTGTTCTTTTGATTTCGAAGTTTATGTTTCATTCATCTGAAAAAGTTTATCAACTTGATAATTTATGTTTGATACAATCATCTTAGAAAGCAATAGATCCAAAGATCCATTTTTCTACTACAAAATAGAACGATAAAATCAACTAATTATAGGCTAAATAATGGAATAAGAAATTCTTGAATGTGTAGATTACTAGGTTACAAATGAACTTGAAATTCTACTTTTGAAACAGGTCAAAGCAGCTTTCATCATTCAATAGAATTATCACACAAGAGAAGGCTACCACGATTCCCCGACTGGATGAACCTTTGCACTGGATCTAATGATTTAATTGAAAGCTTCGATGAGCTATCAACAGTTCAACCTGAATACAGGAACCTTCTAGCAGAATTGTACAAGTGAGTTTTCAGAGTTAGTTTTAAAGAACAAGAATGCAAAACTATAAAATTGACAAAGAAATAGATTGAAAAAATTACAAGCATTTTGGATATTTGAATATTTACAGAATTGAATGGAAATTTCCCCTCAAAGGCTATGCATACAATTGAAAGAAAACAAATTTGATTGTTAAACTAGAATAGTTGTTTTAAAATTCAAGAAATGGTGTATATTGAATATGCATAACCTAATAATAATATCACACTCAATTCACATAGTATTTTATTGGAATATTAACATTCGAGCATGACATTCTGATAATGACAATCAATGATGTACTCCAAACCATTATTTGAATCGGAAGATCACTTGTACAGAATTAAGTTATACTCTAGAAATTGAATTAATATTACTCTCATTCCAAAAACTAAATATAATTTCGAATAATGTGGGTTACTTTCTATGTTAAAGTTGATAAATACCTAATATTCATTTCCAATATTCATTAACGAAACAGAAAACAGATGCAGTTTTAATGTACTCGATTAATTAATCATTTATAAACGTTTTACTAAACCTTCAATATTTTGAGTAATTTCAAATGAGGAAATTGAAATAATTATAATGCCTTACAAATAACATTACATGCGAAAGTGTACTCATCAGGATGAATGGAAATAATTTTGAGAACTATTGATTGATTAAAAACTATGATTTCTAGAAATCCAAATGACGTGGACTTACTGCTTGGAGGTTTGGTAGAGAGGGTACTTCCTGGTAGCCTGATGGGCCCCACATTCACCTGCATTCTCGCCCATCAATTCACAAAACTGAGAGAAAGTGATCGGTATTGGTACGAAAACGATATTCCACCAACGTCCTTCTCTAAAGGTAACTGAAAATAAATTATAAAGAAAACATTACACAAAATACTCCTTTACAAAATATTCTATAGTTTACAAATTATGTAGAGACCTTCATTGTAAAGCACTTTCTTCAAATCTATGATAGATGAATAGAAACAAGAAAACACTACCAATTTATATACATGTATTTTATGTATTGTAAGTATATAAATGTACTGCTTGTTGCTTACGCGTTGGAAGACTATACTAATTTGTATAAATGTTCATCTATTTTCCAAGCATTACATATTTCGCTACAAATAATAAATGCTATTCTATTCAATCATAATAATGTGTATCAGCCACTTTCAAAATGGTTCATTGCATTATCAGATTTACAGCGAATATTGAAAATTATAGCTGTAAGTTAATATAAATTTGAGGAAAGATTTTGGCTATGTTCATTTCAAATTTTACAGGCCAACTACAAGAAATAAGGAAGGTTACACTGAGTGGTCTACTGTGCGCTAATGTGAAAGGCCTACGAAGTATCCAGCCAAGGGTGTTCCTCCAGAAGGATCCTTACCTGTAAGTTTGTTCAGACTAGAGACTAGTGATTAGACTAGTTGACAGAATAATCAACTTGAATTCTCCATATTTGTTAATTTCATTAGAAGCTTATTATAAATTGATTCTTGACATGTTATTTATTATTAATATACTAATTAGTATTAATAATACTAATTTTTCATTCTGAATACTTTCGCGATTAAAATATTGTCGTAACAGAGACGATAGTAAATTTAAAAGTAAAAGTTTTGTTTCTTTTTCTATTTTGATAATTGTTTGATTTATGAATTAATAGCGTTTGAATAATTTCAATTCCTCAACAATGTTCCAAGCTGGACATTCCTTACATAATCGATCCATTTTATTGTACCTGGAATTTTCTCTGCCTTGAATAATAATTTTGTTACTTAATGTTGAATCATTCGTACAATTTTCAAGTCCTCCACCTTATAATGATCTCTAAATGATAGTGTAAACAAAATGAAAAGCCTTTCATACACTGTATTAGCAATAAACTTTGATATTTTTGATTTCTCAAAAACTGTACGTCATGTAAATGACTCGTCTCATGGTTAAAATAAAGTTGAATTCATCTGTAGAATATGAAGATATTTGTACCAATCAACATGGATATTTAAACTTGATGTATAAATATGTCAATAGGGCATTTCCCTACAAAGAATTCCTACACTGAGACAATTGATCAATCCAATCCATTACCAATCATCTCACTTTGCCTTTCGAATGACATGAGAATCGTTCCTCATTCTTTCTTTTAGCTTTACAAGAAAAATGATAATTTCTTCTCCTAAAAAATATTATTTAAACTTTCTCAGTAATAGAAGTAATACTCATACACGATTGCAGAGTGTGGTCAAATTTTATCAATATTCCATGAGTTATCTTGTTCAATTTTATATTATTTGTTGTATAGGAACACAGCTATCGACTGCGACCTCCAGCCCACTCTGGACTTGTCACAATGGAAAGAAGCCGAAGAAGACAATCCGGGACCACAGTTAACAATGGAAATTATCAAGGAGGCCGTGCAAAGAGCTGAAGGCGACATTCAACGTCGTCAACAAACCGAATTCTTGCTCTGGTCCAACAGTGAGTACAGATTTATCAAAATTAGGAATTTTAAACATTTTAAATGAATTATCAAATGAAAGAATTTGTGAAACTTGAAATTTGAATCAACTGAAAAAAATAATTTGATACCAAGACCTAATATTGTGATCACAAAAATAAAATGAAGAAGAAGAAGAATTTCAATTCAATTCAAAATTAATTTATTTCAATTCTTTACAAGCATATATACACCAACAAATAAGCACTCAATACAATAATTGAAACAAATTATTAAGACCCGCATGGGCATGAAAGCCTAGGCGCGGCTGAAAGAAAACTTTGGATGAAAAATAGGAATGATCAACTAACATTAAAAAGTATAATAGGAGAATAAAAGACAATGTGAAAACAGTATAAAAGACGGTTTAATCCCTATCAACAAACATTGAAAAGTATAATAGGAATAAAAGTCTCTTTGAAAAAAGACATTCAGTATAAAAGACGGTATGATCTGTTTCAATATTTCTGTTCTCCCTATTTTCTATATTTTCTATATTTTCTATATTTAATGATAGAACGTACAAGCACTTGTCCTGCCAGAAGGGGCTTCCGGAAGTACTTTTGTACACGGGTTTACGTCCTGCTGGAAGGACAGAGCTCTCTTACGGGAAAAAACAAAAATTGTCCTTCCAGCAGGACGTGTCCTCCCGGCAGTACGCAAGCAAGAGTGCGCGCATCTGTCTGCAACTGACCACTTTGCTTTGGCCACAAGCATTGACTCTTCTATTATTCACTTTTTTAAAATCATTTCCTTGTGATTTTGAACCCACCAAAAAAATAGAGGGTCCAACTCATCATCGTATACCATGATCCAACTCAAATGAAGAAAATAATCTTCATTGATTAATTAGAAAGCAAACAACAAAATTAAAAATACAAAGTGAAACAAATTTAGTAAAAGTCACAGTTTAAAATTTCAAATTGATGTTGCAAATCAAAATTAACTAAAACTTTCCTAAAAGCAAACAAATACAGAGTAGAACATATTTAGCAAAAGCCAAAGTTTTGGAAAATTCTAGTTGAAAAGTTGGCAAATTTAAATCAACTAAAACTTTATTAAAAGCAAACAAAAATAAAAGTTACAAAATGGAACAAATTTAGCAAAAGTAAAAGTTTAAAAAAGTTCAAGTTGAAGTTGGCAAATTAAAATCAACAATGCTTTTTTTCAATTTTTAAAAACTCATCCAATGATGGAGAAGCATTCAAATTCTTCAAATTGCATATAAAAAAATTTAAATTTTGTGAGGGGTTCAACCTCCTCCTCATTTAGTTTGGTTTGCAGGAATTATCAAATGAAATGTTATAAATACTGTATTAGTAGATATAATATTTCAAAATTTTGTGAGGGGTCAACCTACTCCTTCATCAGCCCTACCCCTCCCCCTCCAACTATGAAAAAACTCAATATGCACTTCATCGTTATGAAATAAATTGGTGGAATATAAATATCACAGTAATAATACAAGATATCATACGTCACATACGTGGTACAAATGCAGTAACATCAGTAACAGGAAGCGTGCTGGCGTCTGTCAGGTTGTCGGTTGCATGCATTCAAATCCTCCAACTTGCATATTGTGGTCGTTATGCGACCAATATCCCAGATGACTGTCGCATGCGAACAAGATTTTTTGATAATAATTCCGTAGCACTTTGTTACCTCGTAATCACTGCCAAAGGGGGTTGGTAGCACTGCGCTACACGGTTAGTTGAGTGAACGGATTGCTCTGTAAGTTTTTGACAAATTAAGTATGTTAAGTTGAAAAACGAATTTATAAAGTGTGTTATCGTAGTTCAAGTGTAAATTGTGATACCTTTCCTGAACATCCAAGTTTCAAAAATCGTAAGTAGTTACCGTAGTTTTGTTGAAAGCATAAACATTCTCCACTGGGACGCCATTTTCCCGACGCCGGCATTCTATTACATTCCTACAACAGCAGCTATTTCTAGCATAGTCAGAGATAAGGAGTCGAGTGCAGGTGACCTTGACAGCGATCTAGGCAGTGACAGCGAGTCGATTTCGCTAGTATCGAAGTGTCATACAGTGGATCGATTGTTGACACCGGAATCGATTTCTACTCAAGTATCGATTCATCTTCATCCAAGTCTGGGTTGTAACGGCTCGACCCTCAGGAGAGGGCGGCGTAATTGAGTGTTGTGCATCTTTAGTCCAACAATTCCGTTGGATCGGCAGCTCATCCCCAGATAGGACTGAGGTGTAATCGGTAATTAGCGTAAATTTCGTCGATGGAGTTTTCATAAATCAAGTAGAGTAAGTTAATACCGTAACTAACAAACCGCTGTACGCAATGACTCAGATTGAGGATAAATTAGATCAAATTCTAGGAAAACTACAGAAGCTAGATGATTTGGATGAGAAGGTCGACAAATTGAATAGTTCTCTTCGAAAAGAAATAGATGAGATTAAAGTTGAAATCTCCCACCTAAAGCAAGAAAGTTCGAATAAGGACAGACGAAATGAAGAAAGAGATAGGAAATTTAATTTGTTGCTTTTCGGTGTTGGAAGTAAAGAGCTTTTCACTATGAATCAAGAAGTAATAAACATTTTGCGGTTTCTGGTTCCTGATTTCAACGGGAATTTCATCAGAGAATTGTGGAAAACAAACAGGAATAAGGAGAACTCACCTATTATTGTGAAATTCAATTCACTCATAACGAAGAACACGATATTGAGAGGAAAAAGTAAGCTTCAAGAAAAACAAGAATTTAAAAATATTCAAATCAAGGAGGACTTTTCAGTTGAGACAAGGGCTATCAGGAAGGAATTATTCCCACACCTTTTGAGTTTAAAAAAAGAAGGAAGGAAAGTGATCATGATTGGAGATAAGTTGAGGGTTGATGGCACCCTTCTTTCCCTGGAGGAACTGCAAAAGCAAGAGTCAAACTCCTTCAAGCGAGCGAGAAGTGAAGAGGCATCACCGAGTCCAAAACAAGGAGAATGCAAGGATTCCCGTGATCGTCAGACAAAGAAGAAGGGGAAAAAGTTCAATGAAAATAACAGCCTTGAAAGATTCCTAACAAAAAATATTGATAAAACTAAAGAAGAAGACCGTCAAAACGAGCAATCAGAAGCAAAACGCAAGGAGGATTCAAGATCAGAAGAAACAAAAAATCAGGATGAATAGGAAAATGCGGAAACCAGGCTACCAACCAACAAAAACAAGAGGACAATATCTAAAGTAAGGAATTCAGGAAATAGTTATTCCCCAGAACGACTGGTCATCAAGGGGAATCAAGACCAAAACCTCCCAGGTTTAATTATAGGCACACTCAATGTAAGAACACTCAAGACAGAAGATAGACTCATCGAACTAGAGGAGAACCTGGGAGAGGCCTATGTCCAATAGAGGACCTGGTTTCCACAAATAAAATGATAAGAACATTTTTGCATTTTCTTTTTCTTTAATCTTAAACTATTAATGGAATTTGGACTATTAAAAAGCTAGCTAATTCAGTAATGTTATTTAATATTTTCAGTTTAGCAAAGATGTTCAATCTTTCTACATATTATTCTGTATTATTGTATAGTGTTGGGAACCAATAAAGGCTTTTATTATTATTATTATTATTATTATAATCACTGCCGAAAATGCTCCTACTCCAACTATTTCCACTGTTTAATGGATCAAAATAGGAGCAGGAACAAACACGCGGTCGCCTTTTGCTAAAGCGTCAGCCATGACTGACTGGACAGAGCTACCAACTTGATTTTTTTTGCGCTGGTAGATAAAAATCCACTCTATCTAATGGTGCAAAGAACAGTCCTGCCAGCAGTACACAAGATTTATTATGAATTTGTGGAGAACGTCCTCATTTGAGGACTTTTTGGCCTGCCGGTAGGCCGGTGTACGTTCTATCATTAAGCTATTCTATTTATTTTCAGAGGGTGGAGTCGATCCGAAATCCCCGGTTGGAACTGCGGCAGCATTCAGCAAACCAAATAAGCAAGCTTTGTTGATGGCAAACAATTCACTATTGTTCGAATACGCATCCAGGGAGCTACTCAATACTATACAAAAGTAAGTCAATCCAGACAATGATACTGGTAAGAGTACTATCAATTCATGATGGCAAACACAAAGAAACTTTTCATTAGACCGAATGTGGATTACCTCACTCCTTGCTCTATTCAGGGAGGCTACTTGGACTATACATAAATATAAATCATAATAATATAGTTATCATTAATTTTTATTACCCTTTCAATTAGAGCGGGTTCACACGAGCGGTGCGGTGCGGCGTGGCTACCAGAGGAACTATGTATGGGAGAGAGACAGTAAAACAGCTGGCATAATCTTGTCTCTCTCCCACGCATGGAGCCGCTGGTGTCCGAGAACCCACTCTTAAGGTGGCTTCAGACCGCCGTAGCGTAGCTTGAGATACGTGTATTTTTCATTGAAAGCCCGGGACACACATATACAATATTTTGCTCATATATCAGCCGTGTAGAATCTAAATGCATTGAATTCCTATGTCTGAATAGCTCAGCTGGTATAGTGATATAGAGACACGGTAGTTTTGTAGATATAGCACGATCCAATTAAGTTGTCAGAAATCAGCTGTTTTGGTAATAATTAAACAGTGACTTCGACACAATAATCAAAAGGCTTAGAAGTCTTTTAAATACCTTTTCAAAGAAGACATTTAAAAGAAAAACTTTTTAAAAGACCTTTTCAATAATCTGGGAGATTCAGCATTTGTAGGTTAAGTATTGTGATATCGCTCTATGAAACAGCTGATTTCTGACAAGTTGAAAGGATCCTGCTATATGTGTGTCCCGGGCTTTCAATGAGAAATACACGTATCTCAAGCTATGCTACGGCGGTGTGAAACCACCTTTACATTTCAATTCATCTAGTATTCATTTTGTCATCCCAACCTTCACTTCAAAGCATGACAAACCAAACAAATAGTGTTATTTGTTTTGCAATACCTTTCTCTCTTATTTATACATATTGGGTGTTTCAGGAGGAATTTTCCGTACTACTCAGGCTGATTCCTTACACTATCTATCTATCTAGCGTATGGCTTTGGATGGTGGGGAGACCCGAAGGTAGTTCCACCTCGCCGTGTATAACCTAATTCCATTAGGTTAAAGTTCTATTTCACTTTGCAAAAAGTTCACTAATTTTGAAAAAGGTTCTTTTTGATAAAGGAATAGCATTTCCTTACACCAATACCGAATCAGAATAGCATGGTGGCCAAAATCCGAAACGGATAGGAACCGAAGGAAGAAGAAGATAGATTCTATCAATTTTTATAACTTTCTCAATCTACTAAACACTTATTTAAGGGGTCAATATCCTAAATATCTATTCAAAACACGACAAAAATTCACAAAAACTTATTTTTTTCAAATTTTAGTACAAACAGACGCCGCCGCCGTCAGCTGGGCGACTCGGGCAACAACCTAGCCAACTTTGCGTCCGACCTGTCCGGCACGGACTTCCTGTCCGAACTGGACGTGTCCGGCTTCATTCCGTCCGGTCCAGCTGCGGGCGACGTCTGTCGCGAGGAGGAGGGCGCCTGCAACCCGCGCGCTATCTACCGGACTTACTCGGGACACTGCAACAACCTCGAGAGGCCCAATCTCGGAAAGAGTCTAACCACATTTGCTAGGTTGCTGCCCTCCGTTTACGAGAATAGTAAGTTCATTGATCATATCTTTTTTCTCGTTATATGCCTTTATTGTCCACTCATCCCTAGTTTACACGTAGCCAGTCTACTAGTTTTTAGTGTTTCTTCATTCCTCAACCACCTGAAGGACCTCTTCAAACTACCAACATCACAAAATCATCATGTACCCTACAGTGGCGTCCTCCGAAAGATGATGGAGGCTCAGATAAATAATAATAAATAAATAAATAAATAAATAAATAAATAAATAAATAAATAAATAAATAAATAAATAAATAAATAAATAAATAAATAAATAAATAAATAAATAAATAAATAAATAAATAAATAAATAAATAAATAAATAAATAAATAAATAAATAAATAAATAAATAAATAAATAAATAAATAAATAAATAAATAAATAAATAAATAAATAAATAAATAAATAAATAAATAAATAAATAAATAAATAAATAAATAAATAAATAAATAAATAAATCACTCAAATAAGATATCACTCATTATGCCATTGAGAAACAGGATTCCGAATCGATGAGATGGGTGCCAGTGGAAGAAGTCTCAGGAACTCATATGAGAGTCGATCATCTCATTGAGGGACACGATTACAACTTCCGTGTGAAGGCTGTCAACAAGCTGGGTGATTCACTGCGTCGGTCCCGGCTGCCTAAAAAACAGTCGTTAAGTCACGTCAGAGACCCTGAACTGATCAGGAGTGACCTGAAAACTCTGACATCAGACCTGAGCCAGCCAGGTTACACGGAATTATTATTATTATTATTATTATTAGGGTTTCTTCTAAAATTTCAGGTAAGGATTTTTTTAAATGGTAATATAGGTGAGAGGAGTATTATATTATCATAAATGGCATTAATTCTTATAATTTCTATTTCAATAGAAATATAGCCTTACTATACAAATAATAAGTCGTAACTATAAAAATACACGTATAGGATATACATTTTGATTCAATGAGATTTATTATGTAAAATTATAAAAGTTATTTTACAAATCCAATTAAATTTTTATTGCCAAAAACAATACAGAAATAAAATAAGTACCTATAAACACTAGAAAAAATTAAAATTATGACAAATTTTACAAGAAGAAATTAAAAACTTCTATGAATGATTCAACTGGTAATCAATAAGTTGCCGGACTTTTTGGACTGCCAACCTACTAGTTGGTATAATTGTATAATATGAATAATTTACAAGAAACAAATTGCATTATCTTCCTTCAAACTAGTTTAACCAAAACAATAGCTTAAAATGAATCTAGTTCCCTAGTATAGATCCAAACTACCGTTTTGTTAAACATGGTTTAGACAAAGATGATGCAAACTGGCTTAAAAGCACAAGCAAAGGTATTAGTAAATAAAAGGTATAATAAAAAGTATATTATTAAAGTACAAGCAAAGGGACTCCTTGTGGTATTATTTATGATCCAAGACATTCATCGGGTGGTACAGAACCCACCCAGAATACAAAAACAACAGAATCAACAAAATCCACAACATTTAACATTTTTTTCTAAAATAAATTTGATTTGATTTCAGGAGTGTCTTCACCCAGAGTAACGTCAGTCACTGGAGTACCACTGCCTTCTCCGAGATTGGTCTCTCAGATGATACATGCCGACATTAGTCACTTGCATGGCAGGTATACACTGATGGTGATGCAATTCGCACAATTCGTTGACCATGACATCACATTCACGCCAGTGCACAGGGGTAAGTGTTGACTCAATCAGTTAATTCATATTTTAAATAAACCATAAGTGGAAACCATCTTTTCTACTGTCATCCCCAGAAAAAAAATAGGAAGAAGGAATAGGAAGTAGATTTACTGAATTGGCATTTCCTAAATTCCTTAAAGATTTTAGAATGCGATTAAAATAAACTTACTCAAGATATTTACACTTGATTTAATTTTTTAATTTGATTCAAATTTAGACTTAAATTTTAATGTTAACTTGAATTAAATTAAAATTTCTCAAAATGAGATTTAAAATCTTCAAATACTAATAGTACCTTGAATGCGATTAAAATAAACTTACTCAAGATATCTACACTTGATTCAATTTTTAATTTGATTTAAATTTAGACTTAGATTTTAATGTAAACTTGAATTAAATTAAAATTTCTCAAAATAAGATTTAAAATATTCAAATACTAATAGTATCTTGAATGCGATTAAAATAAACTTACACTAGATATCTACACTTGACTCAAAGTTGTTGTAGAATTTCTCCATACTAAGGTAAAAGAGTGAGACAACGATAATTCATTGTGGAATAGGCAACATTTATCTCATTCTTTTACCTTCCTACTGAAGTAACTATAATATTCTACATTGAGAATTCGTGCTCATCAAAAGTGTATGATTAATAAGTGAGGAATAATTCTTATTAAACTTACGTTCTGTTTTCTTAGGATTCTTCGCTTCGATTCCGGACTGCAGGTCTTGCGATTCACCAATCACAGTGCATCCTGAGTGCATGCCAATCCACATCCCACCGGGAGACCCATTCTACCCTCAGGTGAACCAAACATCTGGAGAACGCTTCTGTCTGCCATTCAGGATAGCACTACCGGGGCAACAGCAGCTTGGGAATCTTTAGAACAAAAAAAAAAGGAATAATAATAACAATATTAAACAAATAAAATTAAAAAATAGAATGATTTCTGCGATTTAAACATCTTATGAGTCCTATTCCTATAGAATAGCAGAATACTGACTTTGTTATATTGCGTTCATTGTTTTGTTTATTGGCATTTTGAAAATAAAAATTTGATATACAAGAGAAGAATAATTCTGATAGAGCAGGGAAATTGGAAAGAATTCAAGTGCGAATAGAAAACTTGACGAAGATAAATAATATTTGTAGTTAACATTAAATAATCTGTACAAAAATAAATGATCTATTGATAAGACCCAGAAAAAAGAGATCTTCAAAACATATTTAGACAAAAATGGTTAAAAAACTGATTAAACTCTTCTCAGATTTGAACATTAGCTTCGAATTAAAAAATTAGATTAGTCTTACA
Source organism: Laodelphax striatellus (assembly GCA_017141395.1). Classification (NCBI taxonomy): domain Eukaryota; kingdom Metazoa; phylum Arthropoda; class Insecta; order Hemiptera; family Delphacidae; genus Laodelphax; species Laodelphax striatellus. Next base: position 18,015,661 of record CM029538.1, on the reverse strand, counting down.
ATTTTTCGCATATTCCAAACAGTTCTAGATACAGTTCAGCAAATCGTACTATTATTTATTGAATCTATTTTTAAATTGTTCTATTTGTTTGTTTTGTTATATTTTATTTTGTTCTATTTTTATTGAATCTATTTTGAATTTATTGATTCAATACATTACTCTACTTGATAGGAAACAAGATCCAAGTCCAAAACTTCTCTTCTATAGTTTAATCCACCATCTTCTATTGTTCGAAAATTTCTCTTGAAACCCAAAAATTAATCCTCCATCTATTGTCAACAGGACCAAGAGAGCAAATCAATCAGAACTCAGGATATTTGGACGGATCGCACATCTACGGTGAGACTGCGTGCCTTGCCAGAGAACTGAGGAGCTACGGTGGACGGCTGAATGTGACAGTGAATACTCTACAAGGAAAAGACCTGCTGCCCCAGTCTCCATCACATCCTGAATGCAGAGCTCCATCTGGATACTGCTTTATAGCTGGTGAATTGATTCAATACTTTTCAATTCAGTTAGATTTTAGTTTAAATTCAATTGAGGTAGTTAGGAAGAAATTATTGTATATTCCCATTATTATCCAGATCCTATTAGATACGAATTTATATAACAATACATCCTTAACTATTAAAAGAGTTTAGCAAAAACTTATAACAGCCACTGTGGCCGTAATATTGAGACTTAGATGCGGTTTGCGTAAAAAAAGGTTAGTGGTCTTTAATGTGCAGGTTTTTTTTTTGGAAAACCCTAGTTTAAGGGGTAAAAAATGTAAAATAAACTCCGCGCCATCTGTCTATGTTTGGAAGAACTACGTCCGCACCGCAGTACTGAACTATACGGAGTATAGTTGCTTAGTCTAGTAATAAAAATATCAATTGAATTGATATAGAATAATTAATGTTACTATAATGACTTTCGCATCTGTAAATGGCGGATTTACAACAGAAATAAATTTCTATTTGTTTTTCATTTGAATTTGAGTTTATTGTAGTAAACTTTTGAAATTATGTACAGAGCTTCATTGTAATTGGAAGCGTTAGTGAAGGAATCTGAATTGCCGTAGAGCCTACAGTAAAACAGCTTCTAAAATTAAGTTGAAGAGTCTTCTAAAAATTAGCTAATGAGTAAGGTAGGCTACTAGAAATATGATTTGAATGTCACAAGAACGGAGAAAAAACTTTCAACCATTGATAATAATCTGTATTCTATTTCTTCAACTTTCATTTTATTTTAATTCACATTTGATTTCATTAATTGAACTCAATTTTCATTTTATTTTCATCTCATTTTTCCAATTGAATAAAATAATTTAAAAGCAATTTTTCTCAATTTAATTTCATTCCTTCATTCATTTGTTAATTTTTTAAATTTATATTTGAATTTTTATCTTCAATCGAGCTGAATTTCTTTAATTTCTATGAGATATCTTCAAAACTCAATTATTACTATCTGATGTTTTCAAACTGAATTTATTCTCTACATTGATTTGTATACTTTATTTCTTAAATAGAATCTAGATTGTACCTATTTGATTTCTTTAATAGCAACCAAGTTCTGAGTTCTGTTGCTTGTATATTATGTACATAAAGGCACTGTATATTATTATTATCATTAGAAATATTCAAATATTTACTACTTTGATGGCAACTCCCATATAGGCAATTCTCGGGAGTGCCTAGTTTCTCAATAAATATCACATTGTATTTATTATTTTACTTGTATATGTTGAAGATTTTTGTACCGTTGTTTATTGAGAAATGGAATTATTTATTTACATTTGAATTATTTATTAAAATCTAAATTATATTTGATTTCTTCAATAGAATCTGATTTATATTTCTGATTATTTTCTTCTGATTTCTCCAATAGCATCTAATTTCTTGCATTTTCCTAGGTGACGGACGAGCCAGCGAGCAGCCGGCTCTAACCGCCATCCACACGATATTCATGCGCGAGCACAATCGGCTAGTGGACGGACTGCGAGCGGTGAACGTGCACTGGGGCGACGAGCGTCTCTACCAGACGGCGCGCAAGATCAACATCGCCTCCTATCAGCACATACTCTACAACGAGTTCCTGCCCCGTTTGCTCGGATGGAATGCCGTCAATCTGTACGGACTCAAGCTCAACAACCAGGGATACTATCAAGGTAAGAGAAACCAAGATGAGAAATATAGAATAGAATATTTATCTCTCCAAAATACAAATACAGTATATGAAATTCACAATAGATACTACCAAGGATAAGCTTGAGTCGCAAAATTAAAGTGATTTTTTCAATTTTCTGAAGTTCTAGTATTACATTATTGTTTTGTGGATTTCCATTTAGCATCAGAAAATAAAAAATACTGGATAATCGGTTTATAGTTTGTTTTAAAATTAATATTACTGTATCAGTGAAAATATTTACACTAAGTCATGAATCTAATACCAAGACTTTGTGATTAAAATTTGGTATTGAAACAGTTCGAGCAATGCCTGTTATTTCTTCTAACATTGTGAAGTATATTGTAAAAAATTTAAATAGTTGAAATTTTTTTTTTAAATAGTTAAAACAATAGTTAAAACATTGGTCTTATCCAATGAAATCTTTCATAGGGCTCTAGAATCTATGCAGATATCTTCATTAGGACCAGTATAATGAGAAAATCCATAACGGCCAGTCAGCAGCGTACGGAAACTCTCAGAAACACGATGGCTTCCAAAATTTATTAGCTCGCCTGTAATTTGATCAACATTAAAGATATCTGAGTTTTCTTGGCACCAAAATGTTCACAATAATTTTTTTCTACAAGTTTTGTATCTAATACTGTATTTTCTCTATGATGCATACTGAATTAGTTACGAATTTTTAAAAACTGTAGTTAGAAAACATTAAACCATTTTTTCCCCAATAGAATTTTTTGAAACAGATAGAGGATAATGTTGAATCTACAAGTTATAGAACTATTCTTTAGCTTTGAAATGATATGTCTATTCAGGCTGTACGTCAACTATTGTTGACACCAGCCCATTCGGAATGAAGGCTTGCACGGGAAGCAAACACTTTTTCAACCCTCATAAGGTCATAAGCAAGAATTATAAAATCAATTTTTTTCGTGATTCCTTGATGATACAGACATGGAAATGGTATCAATCTCTATTTTCCCACGGGATTATATTTGCCACCGGACTATTAATTGGAAAATTTTCTCTTGCACAGGTTACTCGAATAACTGCAATCCGAATGTGGTGACAGAGTTCTCCTCTGCTGCTTTCCGTATTGGACACAGTCTACTGCGGCCACATCTTCCAAGAATGACTCCCACTTACACCCCAATGGAGCCCGTATTACTGAGAGACGTATTTTTCAATCCGGACATAATTTATCAGGTAAACAGCTCATGTTCCACTTGCACAAAGGTCTGCTTAGCTTTATTTTCAATCAACTCTATTAACTCAAATAAATTTTATTCACAAATAGAATTAGATCAGAATACATTACAATAAAAACAAAATACACAAAAGTAGTGAATTTTCTCCACATAGAAAAATCTGTGAATGGGGAAAGAGTTCAAATATTACCATCGCATGAAATATTGCTTATAGCTGGTTTTCACTATTCTAGTAGGTTACTGGAGGCAGGTTACTGGTTTATAGATGGGTAAATAGGCTTCTGGTAACCTGCCTCCAGTGAGTAGAACGTCTACTAGAATCCTGAAGTCCAGCCATTAATTCCAATTAACTATTTTATTAGTAATCGAAGATCAAACTCACTTTTGTCTAGCCGGCCCTTTAAGTTCAAATGTTTTATGAATTGTATTATACAATAAATTATTAAAAAAATAAATTCGACTATTCAGTCATTTTATATTGTCAGCAACTATTTTTAAATGTAGTTATGTTGAGTTTGTAGTTAATTTTTCAATGATAATTCCATTAAAATGAATCAGAATCAAATCAGTTTAGAAAGTAAATATAAAAATAAATTTAATATAAGAATATAGTAGGCTACACTGTACACTTTGAGGTACCAGTATATACCAAAAGACCGAAGGAAATTAAAACCGAATTAAATGAAATTATTATGATCTTTTTTGCTTTGTGTTTAAATAAAATCTTATTCAATTATTTGATACAGACCATTCTGAAACATCTTTTAAAGTTTTCATTTGATTTTTAGACTCAAATGGTTGACGAACTGATTAGAGGACTTGTATCAACGCCAATGGAGAATCTGGATCAGTTTATTACTGGTGAAATCACGAATCATCTATTTGAGGAGAAAAAGTGCCACATTCGGGAATGGATCTGCCAGCACTGAATATCCAACGAGGTGATGAATTATGTTAAAATTTTATTGATCAGTGATAATGAAAAATATAACTTGAAAATATAACAAACTCACACGTTAAGATCGTTTCGTTTTGTTGTTCGGCTTCATCAAGATTCAAGACTTCATCAGACATCAGATGAAGGAAGAGTCATTTTAGACAAAATAACCATTGATTTGAAATTAGGGATAGTTGGACTAGAGATATTGAAGTATCATGGAATTTATTAACACAACCAACTTTACAATATTATAGTTCTACAGTTCTATTGCTTATAAACCTGAAGTGTTATGTCACTCCTATTACCTTGGTATCCACCACGGTATTGGGTCAGTCTCTTCACTACAAAATTTTTGTAATGAACTAAGATTAACATGAACTTAGTTTTTTAAGATATTGAAATTTGGCTCTCCAATCTTGGTTTCATTTATTTATTATATCTATTAATGTATACATTATAACCTATTAATTATATCTAAGTGAATGCATAAAATTTATTGAGCCGGACTATTAAATGAAAACAAGATGAAATTTGAAAATTTTACACTATTGCTTTCACGTATCATCATATTTTTTGCTAGAAATACAGTAGGCCTACAGTATAATCAACTTCTAATATCGAATAAAACACTAGAGGGTATTGTCAATTCCACTGTTTTATTGTTTTGGAATCGACAATACCCTCTAGTGTTTTATTCCATTATGGAGTTCCACGACATCAACCAGATTTCTACAAATAAATTCTAATATCGAACTTGAAATTGCAGCAAGAGACCATGGTATCCCACCATACAACGAGTACAGAGGTCTGTGCAACCTAAAACGAGCCACAACTTGGGAAGATCTTAGCCGCGAAATTCCAAACGAGGTTATTGCACGGCTACGTCACATCTATCCGAGTGTCAACGACATTGATCTTTTCCCTGGCGGTTTGAGCGAGCGTCCACTGCAAGGTGGTTTGGTTGGGCCTACATTTGCCTGTATTATCGGGCTACAGTTCAGGCAATTGCGTAAATGTGACAGATTTTGGTAAGTATGGAAATAAATCATATTTGAATTTTATTCATATAGTATTCAAATTTTTCACGTACATAGCCTACTCCCTCAAGTTCTCTTTTCAGGATTAATTTTCTTTACAAAACCTAAAACCCCTTCAAAATTATTCCACCAATGTGAATGAATATAGACAAGTTGCCAATGTATAACATTTAATTATTCATCACATATTGTCTTGGATGGTACAATAAGTCACATCAACAATCATCATACAATAATGATAAATTACAGGATTACATTTTTATACGTATAACAATCTATTAGCTACTTTATAAGATCTATTAAGAGGTCTTAATTTCATTGACTAATTTTAGACAAGGAAATTTTTGCGCGGGTGAAAAGGGGCAAAACGAGTTTTCTGTTTCGAACAGTATTACCAACCGACATCATGGAAACTGTACTAAATTGTTCAGAAAGATCTGAAAAATGGTTGCTGTACCTCCAAATTTCTATTTTCAACCTTATTGAAGTAGTATATGTTGAAAACCATTAATAAATTTGATAGTTTGAATAAATTCAGTGAATGGTGTTGAAGCCCTTCAAATGATTTCTCACATTTTTATTCAATGATCTGGGAATGGGATTGTTTAATTAACAGTTCTTTCTTCATCTGTTGTAATTTCTCATATATTATATCTTGTAACTTTTTTCAATTCTCATTTTATTTTGTATTTTTGTATTTAACTTTTTAGATGTATTTTTTCAACTTAGAAGGTGTTGTATTAAGTTGTTTCATGAGTGCGTTTGGGCTATATGCCTGTTGCACTTTTATATTTTGTATCAAATAAATAAATAAGAACCGGAACCGAGAACCGACCCATCCCTAGTTGAAATTGAAGATACTGTAGTATCAGATACTAAATTATTTTTGTGAAAATATCTGAAATTTGAAGTACTCTTTACTAGATGAAAAAGAATATTAAATTCATGCCTTTATGTAGAATAAAAATCAATAATTGACAGTTTTTATATGTTGGCGCTTTTTTATTTTCGCGAACAGGTATGAGAGCGGTGATCCACTATTCCGTTTCACAGAAGCTCAACTAGCAGAAATCCGCAAAAGCACTTTATCGAAAATCCTTTGCGACAATATGGACATCGCTTCCGACATACAACGTTCAGTATTGGATCAGCCGAGCGATTTCTTGTAAGTAAGAAGTAACTGTTCAATTAAGAATTATCTGATTAATCCATCTAGATCAGGGATAATTGAATTGAAGTCATTAACTGAAATAATAAATTAATAACTTTGGCTAATAACTAATAACTTTGATGGAAACAGTTTTTCAGCTAAAAGGAGAAAGAACAATAATACATATTTATTTTATCTTTTCAACAAAAAAACACAGAATAAAGAATAATAAATGTCCATGTTTCAATTTTTCAGAAACCCCAGAGTGCCATGCAACTCCATCCCTCATATAGACTTGAACGCGTGGAGGGAACCCGCCGAACAGGGTTGCCAAATTGCGGGCAGAACTGTTCCTGTAGGTGATTCAGCACTACCAACCCCATGCACAAGTTGTGTATGTACTTCAGAAGGGGTAAGAAGGATTCTAATCATTTTTAGACGGAACCATTATTGCAGGTTCATTCTTGCTTCATCTTTTTGAATTTTCCATGAAATTCTGTACCATAATTAATTTTTTTTCTTGTGATGGTGATGCCAACTTGAGCTCGGAGGCATCATCCATACAAAAAAATCCAATTGTGATTAGAATTTCTAGGAAAAAATAAGCAAAATTTTGTACAACCTATATCATTGTTTAAATATACAAATTTAATGATTCTATCGTTAAAGAACAACTTACTACTTACTTAAGCGAGGTATCTTACAGCTCAAGGCCGTTTCTCGCATCTCAACCTCCATTTAACTCTATCTTGCATATCTGCAGGAGTCAGTTGTCTGGAAGCCATGGAGCTTTGTATTTCTTGCTCCCATTGTCTTGGAGGGCGTCCTCTTTTTCTCCGTTTTCGAGGCCTCCATTGCATCAGGAACAAACTAAACAAAAATTAAAATTCTTCATTATTATGAAATTATAAAATGTTAGATTATTTATCAATTAGTATTAGATCACTAAGGGCCGGTTCATGAGCTGGGGATTTAGCTTAGTCCTAGACTAAAACGGGTGGCCACCGTAGCATCGACAAACGTTTGTCTCTACAGGTTAGTGGGTTAGCAGCATAGAGCCCTTAGTACATAGTATCGAGGCTAACGTTTGTCGATGCTACGGTGGCCACCCGTTTTAGTCTAGGACTTGGCTAAATCCCGAGCTCATGAACCAGCCCTAATAATCTTCGAATTCATTAATCAATATCGAATTTTCGAATCATTTTCTAACGAAGTCTCAGTTGCACAGAGGTCTGTTAATTTCAATCTCCAATAAAACATCTTAATTCTTATGACTTATGAGCAATCCAAGATTTACTCGCTTTTGTGCAACCGACCTCGGTCTCATATTTTCTGCGCATTTTCAGGCGCAATGCGCATCGTTGCGCGTCACCGACTGCGATCGCCTTCTGCGCGAGGCAGGCCGCGACGCAATCCTGCGCGACGAGGTGTGCGCAGCGCAGTGCAGCTCCGTGCTGCTCAGTAGCCCGGGGCCCACCCTCGAGGCGCTTGAAGACGTCGTTTCGCTCACCACCAGTCGCCCCGCTCCCCCCTCCACGGCAGCCAGGGGACGCGAGTTCATTCCTACCAACTTGAGGCCCCCTCCACCCCCCAGTCCGTTCAACAGAAACACCCATCGGACAACCAGAACTTGGGACTTTTCTATCTAGAAAACTCCTTCATCCTGAATGCTCTTTCTAGAGTCCAGGAACTGTCAAAAATGATCTTACACAATTTAATCAAATAATTTAGTTAGAACGGTATGATAATATTAATAGCTCTATTGAAAGGTAATATGAATAGATCAGTAGCTGTTGAACAAGTTATTTGCTGCTAAAATAATCAATTTGAAACGGATATGCCGTTGAAGTGCTTTTCATCCTTAAAGACCCCTAGCCAGCTTGGTGCGTAATCCAATTGGAATCAATGTTGTCATATAGCTGTTAAGTAATCTGGGGACACATGCGTATTACACCGAAATTCAAGTAGTGATTTTGTGTTGTATTTCGGTTTCATGAACTTTTAGGCTAGGCGTACACCGGTTAGTCAAGACAAGACAAGACGAGATTAGTCACGTTTAGTCACAGTACTTCACATATTCGCTTATGAAGCAACACACACCGATTAGTCATTGCATCAGTGTGTGCTGCTTCATAAGCAACTATGTGAAATACTGTGACTAAACGTGACTAATCTCATCTTGTCTTGACTAACCAGTGTACGCCTAGCCTAAGATTCTCTGATATAAAAAACGTTTTTCAAATTAAGAGGATACTGTATTCTGAAAAGAGAAATCGAACTGTGACCTATTTAGTTCACCATGTTCCTTCATCAAGGAAAATTTGGGGCGAGGTGGAACTACCCATGTGTCTCCTCACCGATGAAAGCCATACGCTTATAATAATCAGTCTCGCACAACTCGTCGTGTTAACTTGGATGATTCACAAGTGGAAGAGATGATCAGAAATTTCAATCTGTCCACTACTATAATAGAAGAGTGCACTGAAATCTGCATCGCTGGCTCAGAAAGTGGGGGTGTACTGTCTCTGCGCTCAGGGGTCTTTAAGGATAGAAAGCACTATAGTATGATTGACTAGTAATATATTTGTAGTTTAGTGGCTGATCAAGTTATTTGTTAGTTTGATTGTCTAATGAAAACAAGGTATGTTAGTATGAATGACAATTATAATTAAAATGTCTGGTATGAATGGTAGATAGAAGACGTATTTTAATGCCAATTAGAATGATGTTTGTAGCCTACATCACATAAAAACAAGTGATTATTATTGTTAGATGAATGATTGTTTTTTAATGGTGAAAAGAAACTCAAATGAAGTAGTGATGTGGACTTAAAACAGTGGGATTTTAAATTCAAGTGTACTGGGTGCAAAAATGGGTGAATGAATTAAATTAAATCTTCAATAAATGAAAAATGAATATTTCAAAGACTAGGTGCAGAAACCTGCATGTTTCTAGCAGATATAAGCTGGTGAAAGTGAATTTACGAAAAAAACCTATAAGTTAGTCATTGTGAAGAAGATAAACCACTATCCTTGTTCGTGAAAGAAGGAGAAATGGGATAAAACGTCTTTTTTGAATCCATAATTATCAGACAACTCACAACTCTATTATTATTTAAAGTATATATGAATAAATAAATTCTAGCTTATGATCAATCAAAGGTTAAAGCTTCTCTAAAGTTTTTCTTCGAAGAACATGAACGTTTGGTTTCTTCACTCGTTACTTTATTATAGTATCTCAGTCAATCCTATTTCAATTGGAAAGGGAAAATTGGTATATCTATCAAAAGTTGTGTCAGTCTTAATATAATTGAGTGAATGAATGTTGATGTGTTTTAAATTAGGATTTTTATAATAGCTTACTTGATATTATGTATTCGTATTTTAAGTAGTATGGATGGGTGTGAATGTGCAACCAAGTTGTGGATGCTGCCTTTACACTAATGTGTACATAATACTGTAGTTTATAGATATTAAAATTACCTGGATATATGTCATTATCAGGAATATACGTTTGTTTATTAATCACAAAGTTATGACACTCATTCACTGATAGGTCTGAGATAATCTGGAATTCTGTATCTCCGTACTTCGTTCATACCACAGCTTGAAAGCTCAAGGGAACCCCATCTGGAATAAATTAGTAAATAGCAAGAAAGTATATAGTAAGAAATAATCAATTTTTTATTATCCAAGACCTACACTTGTCATGTAGAAATAATGTAACCAAATCAACCAGTTTCATGAAAAAATAATTTTTTTAAACACTGCCTACACTCAGCAAATTTATTTATAGTTTCTAATATGCTTACATCATGTTCATTTCAATGATTATATTAAAATCATTGTATATTTATTATGTCTGATATATTTATAATTATTAGTATCACAGTGATTTTGTTATTAAATAGGTTTATCTCAGTCTGCAATATGGTACAGTAATTCAGTGATACATTCTATTGCATTACAAATTGTAAGTACTTGTTGCAATTTTCCGTTAATTGCTTATAATATATAAAATGAATATTTTCAATTTTGAATAATTATTAGCGAAAGCATTAATAACACAAATGTATTTCGAGTGGAATCATTAACCAATTATTTTTACTTAGAAGTTACCGTTTCAATTTTCAATAACGATTATTGATTTTCTATTTAAATAGTTACCTACTTTCTATCATTTACCCTTCAATGAGGTAAATCGATATCAGGCTTCATTGTTTTTATCCAGAATTTTAAAGATAATTATTATTGCTCTAATATTCAATATATTGTTTTAATCATGTATATATTAACTTACTGTAAGCCATAATTGTGTCATTAACAAATATGATCCCGTTACGAGCAGCATTAAACAAACTGGAAGAATGTTACCAAATTCATGTAAATTGCGAGTTGGAAATTAGAAAATCACTCCAGTTTATGGAATAGAGTTGCCTAATTCAATGAGTTACCGTAGATTCAACAACAAAACTCATGACTTAGCTGGAAGTCATGACTATCACGACTTTTTTTAATAGTTGATACTAGACTATATTATTAGAAACAGCAAGTATACAAAAAGTTGGGTGGTCAGCATAAATTTAATTTTTATACAAATAGAAATATGTCGTATTTTTGTACAAGAACTGTTGAAGTGTTATGATTTTCTGAGTACTAATGATTATATTTATTTATTTTTGTTATTGCAATGCCATTATTGTGCCAAAAGTTGTATTTCATATGAATTAATTCATTAATTTTTAATAATTTCTGGTTCTGATTCTCTTTTAATAAAATTGTGGTCCAACCATCTGCACTTGATTTAAGAAATAATAAGATACGACCTCAAGTAATGTATTTTGAAAATTGTATAAATGATTAATTTAAGAAATAAGAGAAATGTGGACTGCATACAAGTAATGAATTTGTAAATTTGTTGTATTAAAGTGAAGTCGGTGATAAAATGGAGATTTTGTTGATATTCCTATAACCTCTAACTGCAAACGAAAAATAACATAACTTAGACCTAATAATAATAATTTATCATAACTTTCAGGTACATTTATTTAGTAAATTAAGAAATAACGAATGATAAATCACTCCATCATTGGCAAAAATCTCATTTCAATAAGGAACAATAAAATTGGGCTAAACGACAGAAATACTCATATATCTTTGTGCTTTGTAGTAGTATATTGAAACATTGTCGATTATGCATATGCATGAAGCTGGATTCCTATTATACAACCTGAAACTAGCACTGCGTTCACGCGCAGTGGCAAGCCTGTCTACTGAATTCAGTTTTGCGTCTCGCTAGGAGGCGGTCCGCCTTGTTCATGCAATCTGTTCTTATTTTTTCATAATTAAAACTTTGTATTGTTCCTATTCCTAATTGTCGAGATTTACAACTAGGCTATTGAGTTGATTTTCATTTCCTCTTGGTTTTCAATTATATGGCAGTGACAAATACAGTCATCCACTCACAAAAAATATTTCTTTTACTAGCATTAAATAAAAATAAAAATGAGGGGTTGACCCATTCCTAATTTGAAAACAGAAATTAATCACAATGGGCTAATAAGTTCATCAGATCCTTCAATACTGAGTGATTTTACAAAAAATCTCCTGGCTTTGGCGGTGAGAATCTAGAAATAGTCAAGATATCTTTGTTTTCCGTATCTACTTGTCGGTGGTGATAAGCTCCTAATTTTCGTGCATTCTTTTCATCAAAATTTTAATTTTCAACTGCAGCACTCACTGAATTCAACTCAATGTAAGCCTACGGATACTATGAAAATTTACAACTTTGATATCAATTACCTTTGGATCGTGTTCAAAGTTAGCAATGGTGATACCTATACTGTAATAACAACGATGACAAGTCACCGCACACCGGTACTAGTATTTTGAATTTCAGGTACGGTAAACGTACCGAGCTATTAAAGAATAATAATTACGCTAGTTATTCAAAGATAACACGAGTATTTTTCAACATAAGTTTATGAATATATTGAATAGATGAATACTGTATATAGTTGCTGAATATATTGCAATAACTTGTGTTGTTCTCTTCATCACCAATGAATGACGAAAACCATTCAACTATAATAGTGTTGATGTTATTAGTGGTACGGTAGGTAGATAGGTACTCACCTAAGCTCCAAATATTGCAATATTGTGACTTGTGACAATAAAATACACACACAGTAGTGACAGTACAGTATTCCACGTGAGATCCATGCCATAACCACTTTTCTTCAGACTGACGGACGGTGACGGGACGAACTGACTTTTGCAATGCCTTTACGATATTGTATTTAAAAATATTGTAAGTAAATTGTCTTTTTCGAGAAAAAAGAAACAAGATGTGTAATATCCCACTTTAAAATGTTATTTCTGATATAATTAATTATGCTTATCTTTTGGATTTGAAATCTGTTTTTTATTTGAAGTTTTCAACTTTCAGAAATTCCAATGTTGGTAACACCTGCTGATAAATGAGATGCTTTCTGGCGCCAGATTTTGAACACAATTACATTGATGGCGCTCTTCGAATAATCATGGTGTGCCTTGGGCAGTGGCGTAACTTACACCCCCGCAAACCCCGCGGCGCGGGGGGGCCCGGGCTAGGGCCTGAAATAATATCATATGTTTTTTTTAAGAAATAAAATTAAAGTAATGATTGAACAAGAAAAGCAAAAATTTTATTTTGGGCAATTAACAACCATAAATAATCCATAATCGTCAAGAGTTGTCGAAGAATAGCCTATAGCTTACTCAGTCAATCTCAATTCATTATTTCATTTTCATTCAGTTCGTCTCGAACCGTTGTGCTAGACGCATATAAACGCGTTTCGGTTAATAGAAATTTGTGAAGTGAGCTGTAAGCAGTGAGTTTGTGAAAATGGGGTTTAATTCTTTATTACAGTACAAAAAATTGATTCATATTGCATTCCTACACGTATTTTCAGTATTATGATGTTCGAATTTTAATTATTCCGTCTACTATCTTTCTTTCCTTCAAGTGAACAAAAATATTTTGCTAGCTTTCAAAATGAGTGTTGTCTGTGTGTCAGTTCGTAATATGTTAGTAAAGCCTGTGTCACACCAGGCTACTTTAATATAGTAACCAGGTGTGACACAGACTTGATGGTCTTTTATATATTAATTTAACAGTACTATGAAGCCCTACAATCATTTGAGTGGAGCTCAAAAGACAAAAAAAAAGAAGGAACTTGAAAAACAGTCTAATAAAAATATGAAACTCGATTCTTTTTTTTAGTTAAAACAATAATAACAATATAGTTCAGTGAATCCAGAAGTGCGTGATGAATTTTCAATGGTTGCAGTTCAGGGAAAAGGGGCTAAGAGAGGGGCATGAGATTTTAGAAGTAGGGGCCCGGAATTATTTTTTTCGGGGGGCCCAGTTGGCAAACGTTACGCCACTGGCCTTGGGTGTGCCTGTCTACGAATAGATTTTGAATATAAATAATTGATGAATTGGAAAAATTTGAAGTCTCCAAAAGAAGTCTATCTTATTTGAAATTATAATATAAATACAATGATAATGTGACTGAATCAGTCATAATATATATAAACTCACAACCTTTACTCAAGGTTTTCATATGCAAAAAGGGTTGTGATAAATAAAGTGTGCTACAGTTATTATTTTTCAACTGTATTTTTATTCCTTTATAAAGATTGTATATTCAGAATTTGGACTATTTGAAATTTCAATACGGTAATAAACAATATCATTGTTTTAAAACAGATCATGAAAGTTTAAAGATTAACGTCAATAGATGGGTACCACTTTTGATGCTAAAGACAAATTGAAAGTTTCCATCAACATTTTCTTATTATAGGAGAGTAGCTCTACTCTCTTACACAGGTTAGATTAACAGACTGGACAGTACCATAATTGCAATTAGTACAGAACAGCAAAAGATCCTCACAAGACAACAAGAGCAGGCTATCATATTCTTTTATTGTGGTCCTCAAAATTTCAAATAGTACAAAACCTGGACTTTCAGTTGATAACAAAATAAATATTCGTGGAAAATTTTTCAGTTTCTCATTGATTTTTAACCTTTTCTCAAAAATTTTACAATGAAGACGGTTTCCAAAATGACTACCATCATATTCTTGTGATACGGCTTAAGCAATTACAATTATTTTAAAACTAATTAGATAGTTATATTTTAATAACCATAATGATAGTAGTAGTAATACTAATGATAATGAAATCGTAGTTATGAGGATAATAAATCATGCTGATGCGATAATAATTATAATAAATAATTCCATGTATGGATATATAAATACAATAATAGATATATTTTTATGAATGAAAAATCAAATTCAATTCATATCAAACTACTGATTATGTATTATCAAACTACCGCTAGAATGAGACCATCTATTTAGATGTTCAGGTTTCACTGTTTTAGATATTATCATAATAATATATAATGTATTTAATTATTATCATTATGTTTGTCCTTTATACATATGTTGATAATTTCATCTTTTAATCAAAACAATCGAGAAGAAAACAATGGAAGTCATATATTGAATTCTTTCTTCTGCTAATATCCACTTAATGTAATACCGTACTTCTAATATAAAAGTTCATATTGTAAGATATATATTTAGAATTTTAGAGAATAATTCGTACTTGATTTTATTTTCTTCATGACATCATCTTTTTAAATACTTCTATTACTTTTATAATTAGTAATGATGAGTGAAATGAGTTAAATTATGTATATGTACATGAGAACATGGTCGGTAAGACTTGGCTCCTGCGAGAAGTAACGTAATTTTCTTATTAGAGACATAAAGGTAAACAGCAAAGTGTAGAATAATAAGTAATGTCTAAATTTCAACTTGAACAAATTCCTACACGCTCACTATCTGGTACAAGATTGTGGAAAATCGCTGAGGTAAAACAAATGATTTTATCATCTCTTTATTCTCTCTGTGTGTTTTATCCGTTTGATTATTTATTCGAATCTAATAAACTCTAGAGTGGCTAATTTTACTTATATACTTTATATAATTTAATAAGTAATAATATTTCTTGTCTTAATAGTTATCAATTCGACTATTGTGATTATTTGAATCAAATTGCCTGGCAAATCAAGTTGTATAAAATATCAACATTTCCATGCTCTGGTGGAAAAATTCATCCAGCAGATAACTTCACGTTATTCCCCTTTATATAGTCAACACTAAGGTACGCTGGTGAGTGAACTTATTCACGAATATCCAAGTTTAAAACCAACCCGATTGTACTTTGCTGGGAAAACTGAAGTAGCCTAGTTCTGAGAAAATTAAAATTTGAATGACGTTTTATCACAACCCAAGCGAAAATAGTACGGCACTTGCTGAGTTTAGCACCGGTGATCTTATAATGCACTGAGAAAATCACCAAGATTTTATCACTAGACGATAAAATTCTATTTTTTCCTACCAGGAATGTTATTTACACTTTGAATTCTCTCAAATCAAATTACAATCTCCTGAAGAAGAGAGAGGACCAACAATGTTATTACAATGGAACTAAAACCAGTGGTTTTATAACTTCCTATTTTTTCTCCAGTTCTGATTTGAATTTGTATAACACTGATTTGAGCGTGTAAATTGTGGAAAGTAGATGAGAAGCAGGTTCTAGTTACTTTAAGTTGGTCATATATCTATATATGGTGAATTAAATCAGGCTGTGAAGGCCAAGTCCAAATATAAATGAATACTGTAATAATGAAAGCAGTTGTTTATTTATTTATTAGCAGTTGTGATCAGGTTTATACTTAGTATTTAATTATCCATCTAATACAAGGGAATTTGATTTTTATAGTGGGATAAATTTATGAATGAAACACAAAAGAGCATGGACCAGTTTAGAAAAAAATTAAAAACTAGTATTACAGATCCTTTCTATATTACTATCGTCAAAGTTTATCCTTTGATTCAATTTGTTCAACAGTTTACAACTTGATAATACTGAAGAAAGGAGTTATATAACTGGTGAACGTGCTTTGAGAACTATTCAGAACTGTTGTAATATAAAATGGGTTGTTGTGAACATTAGATGTTGTTTTAACTTGGATGAGAATATTGTCAATATTTTGAATGAATAAGATTCTATTGAAATACTTAGGTCTTTGAATGGATGATTTGGAATAAGTAAAGCTGACATTTGATTTTCATTTACATGAAATGAATGAGCAGTTTAGTCACAATTTATGTTTATATCATTGCGATGAAATAATTCCCCTTTGATTGAATTTATTACCGGGCGACAAATTGATAATACCTTGTGATATGGCAGAGAACAACAAGCTTAAGTTTTATATTATGCTAATCAGGAGAAAACTGAGCAAACGTTATGCTATTCTCTTGAATTGAAACAAATAAATCAATAATCTTAATCTAAAATATAATTTTATCCATTTAAATCCCTGAATTTTTACTAAATAATTATCAACTAGCGGATGAGAAAGTCAAAATTTAAAACAAACTGGTTTTACATTTTTTTCAAGTTTTGAAATACATTCAATCTCCAATATTGAAAAAATTAACAAAAACAATTTGGTTGACTGTGAGAAATTTTAATTACATTTGAAATTCTTAAAGATGAAGACTGAAAAGAAGATTAGGAGACATTGTGGATTACATTTACACTAGGATTATCTTCCATGACTTATATCATGTTTGAAGATAGGTATAATTTCTCATGGTCGACCATTTTTTGATCTAATTTCGTTCCAAACGTGCATAAGATTAGATGAGAACGCACGAGTCGATTAAGTACGGAATTAAGCTCCATTGATTATTAGAAAATTCATGTAAATTGCCGTTCTAATGAGAAAATGGTCTTAATATTTGAGCCACTAATCTTCTATAACAGCCTTCATTTTAAAGCTTAAGACCTGTGAAATCATACATTTGCGCATTACAAAACATAGTCTGAAATGATCAGTTTCATATATATATTTTTAGAATAAAACATATTTACAATTCAGTTAGGACTATAAATCTAACAAACTATATATTTATATATTTATATATGTATATAAAACTAAACGATTTTAGTTAGTAAAGGCTTTTATTTTCTTAATTTCAATAATAATCACTAAAATTACAAGATTGATATAAATAGATAAATATGATGTATGTATTGTGATGCGAATACTTTCTATTTACAATGAATATGGTCGTTTAATTCGAATATAATTGTTTTGTGTTATTTTTCAAGTTCTAAAGCGGCAATTTGTAACTAACAAATAACACAGATGCAGATGTTGAATTTTCACAAGCAAACTTACAATTTCTCTGAATTCTAATGTTTTACATTCATTTTTTAGATAAGCTATTAGTTCCATAAATTATTTTCAAACCATTTTCAATCAACAACCAAATCGAATCTTTATTTCAAATACAGTATGAGCTTGGGAATATTTTAAAGTAATTCAGGAGTTGTGAGTTACATAAACTTTGAATTAAATATATTTTCGAGAAAATCAAGCCTATATTATCATAACATAATGACCCTACATGGAATGAGAAGTATTCAAATGTGTTTAAAATTGAACTAGGGAGACATTGTGGTTATCATTTGGTCAAAATAAGTGACCAAATTGAATTTTAATTCAATTATTTGACTGAGCTTCTATTTAAATGAACTGTATAATAATAGGAATAAGTTTCAGCATGGGAGATTAGTTTGACGAGCCTCTCAAACTATAAAAAAACGCAAAATAATTTATGCACAGAGATGAGAATTTCCAGTTCATTCAGTTCAAGTTATAAACGATTATTATGTGTTGAAGATTAAAATTTTAACTTTCCAATTGTAATTCGTATCAGAGAAACGAGATTATATTAAGACTTCTTAAACTTCGTGTTTCAGTGAATACTTTGAAATAATGAAAGTGATAGGAAGTGATTTTAAACTCACTATCAGGCTAAAACTCATCACATGTTCGTGTTCCCTTGCCTGGTAAAAATTAAGACATCGTTTCTTCAAGTCATTGATAACAATAACTTTATTTAAAATTAACAATGGAACTTGAGAATAACTTTATTGTCTCCATTTTGAAAAAAATGTCACATGAAGAAATTATTATACTTTTATACATTTTTAAAAATTTTATTTACACATGAAAATGTTTAGCATTCACCCTTCCCTGTTCAGCAGTTGAAATAGACATTAAATAATTGCACTTTGACATTACATACTAATAACGTTTTATTGAAGAAATTCAAACTGTAATATTCAATAATAATTTCAAATGTATTACACAAATAGCGAAAAGTTTAAGAAATCTTTCATCTTTTCAGTTTCACTGGTAAATACTTAATCACCTGCTATCTGGTCTTGCTCATAGATAGAAATAAAGCATTATCATAAAATTTGTTATTGTAGGAATTCACTTTTGCATATTAGCCTCTTGTGATTTCAGATTATTATGTTTTGTATAAGTAATATTCATAAGTAATAATAATGAGAATTATGATCATGAATAAAGTACTAATATTTATTGACTAGTGGACAGTGCGAATACTTAAGTCAGCACTTGTTACTTGATGCTCCAAGATGAGAATTCTCAAACTAATAGGCTATTTATTTACACCTGTGGAAAATCTACACTTATCATTTATTAATATAGTAGTCAGTAATAATAGTCATAATAATTATAATTTCTCAGTATCTAATTTTTCCCTTCTTTATTATTTTAATTACTAGGATAAATTGCTAAAGAAAATATTAAAAAAATGATTGAGTCCTCACCGCTTATCCTAGAGGACAACTCTGAACTTAATTTTTTAAACCGTATTCATCTATAAAGGAAAGTACTTATACATTCACGACAACAATTACCAAACATTTGAAATAATTTTCCTCTCATATTGGATAAAAACATACCCTGTATCGAAGCAAGAAATATCTCTTTCTTTGCTCTAGTTTAAATGTAATATATATTTCATATTTTATGTATAATATATATATATTTAATAAAATGATTTTCTCACGAATAATTGTACAAAATGAGAATTATTTCTAATTTTATTTATAATGTTTACATACATTCATAATAAATATTGATGCGATATTTACGATGAGAATGATAATAGAATGAGAACGCAGGAGAGAATCCAAAAATAAAAAGTAAACCGACGATTTCCTCAGACATCAGTATGGAAAGATCAACACAGATGATTTTCATCTACGATAAAAATTGTATAGTTCTTAGTTATAAGAGATATCTCATCAATAATTACTAAGAAATTCAAAGTACTTGGCAACTAATGAAGTCTAGCAACCATTGCATAGGGATTATACTATCGACGCTCTGTACACAGTAAAAGCTAGATTAGAAAAGTCAGTCAGAAAAGATTTCATCACTATAAAAACTTTTCAGAAATGTTTAATTGATAAAGGAAAACAGGAATCCAATAATAATGAAACCTGATACAAACGTCCGAATGTAACAATTCAAATGTTCAAGGTTGAATTGTTATCATTGAATGGAATAAAACACCATTAGAGTAATTATTAACTTGTCTTAGAAAGATACAAGATGAAGCTCATAAAATTTATTCTCTGTAATAATATTAATCATTATTCCTCCGACTATTTATTTTGTTACTAATAAGACGTTTCCAGATCAAAGGATATTTATTGTAGCAAATGATTGCACTCACTCATACTAATTATAATCGTAATCATAAGATTATTACATACTAAATACAAAAGATTAACCGTTTCAAAATGAATAAATGTACTAGTTGTATTATACTACCTAGTGAATAATATAATGTTAAAAAGCAGTTGCACTTACTTGATTAGAGAATAAAAGTCTTTATCAATAATTAATAAAAATATCATCAACAGTTACATGGATTAATGAATAATATATAAATAAGTATTCAAATATTCAACATTTTTTGTACAAATTAAACTACTATACTGATATCGTTCATAGCATATTTATAATAATCTTAATAAAAAGTTATTCGTGTTCAACGCACCTGTTCGCAACATAATTTTTAATAAAATATATAGTATTGCACCGAAAAGTTTTGTTCCAGTATGGGGAGGAAATAATAAAATAAATTAAAAGTTTGAAACTGAATAAAACCCAAGCATAAGTTCGTGATTGGTTAGAGTTAGAGTAATGCTTCTGTTCTAAGTTCAAATAGAAAATTCATCTCAAATTAGCTAATTTACACACTAAGTTTATAAGTTTGAAGACACTACTCACTATGCTATTAGTTTCTCATTTTACAATTACAATGTAACATTAAATTAATCTAAATTAGCAAGTTTGAGCATTATGGTTGCTCTTTGGATCTACAGAGCTGTGCTGCATCGTGCAGTTCAGCCATTCCACAAACATATCTTTTCCTTCTAAGCATAGCCTTTCCGTGATTTAAAATAATACAAGTGAGAAGTAAAATTCGAAACCTATCTAGAATAACTGCCTTCTATCGATTATGATAACTAATACTACAATAATCGGTAATTGTTTGAATAGTTACCGTATATTATAGATGATAGAATAGAAACAAACAAGAATATCAAACAAGTGAGTACAGAAGTCAAAAGTTAAGAATTAGAAAGTTTTGACTCACATATTTAAACCCACCATTCAGCTGCACTTGATAGAATCGTACATATGATATCGATAAGTACAGATATCGATAAGCACAGTTGAGAAGAAAATTTTACAACTAACTGTTTCAAAGTTTAGCATGCTTCAAGTCATATGTTTTATAATTTACAGAAGGTTTTTCCATGGTCTATCCTTTTTAGATCAATTCAATTGTGGCTTTTCTCTTCCATCCTCTTCTATTCCATAATGATGATAGAATCAGACAGAATGATAAGTAGTTTGTCCCGAAACAAAGCTTAGGTATACTGTCTTCTTCAATAGAGATTACAGTTTTCCATTAATATATCTTTCTAAAAATTATGTTAGTTACTCCATAATTGTTTTAAATAATAAGAATATTTTTTGAATTATAATAATATTTATGACAGATTCAATTAAGTTAGCTGAATGGTAGAAGTATTAAGAGTATATTGAATTAAAAATGATAAAATATTTTTTTTGGCTTGAAACAAAAATATAATACTGATCAGAAAATTTTCAAACTGAAATTGCATTCCGAAACAAATTTTGCTTGGTAACTTATCCGATTCTTTCATTTCAGACCAGAGTCAATGATAACAATCTACACATTTCTTATATCTAAATTTTTCAACTAGAAAAGACTATTTCTTCTACACATGGCATCTATCCTAGCTAAAGAAATATAATTATATGTACCCTTGCCTACAATTTCAATATTTCAAAATTATTCTTATCACATTCTTCGTGTGGGTGATAAGAGGAATTTTGAGTACTACTTGTTCTGGTGGTGTATAGGTACATAGTTTAGTATATACCTATACACAATTCCACAAACTACAATATTGACATTGTTATAGTCATAGTAAATTATGGACTCGAAATAGTATGTACAAGTTATACATTTCTCATTCATAAAAATATATATTACAATTGTGCCTTTGGTTTAACAGCTAAAAATCATGTAAAGCTTGTTGGCTGGCTGAAGGGTTCTGTAAAGTTAATTACCGTAATTTTAGTGTAACAACTACAAAATTCACATTGATCCTCCCTAAAATAGGCCTATGTTGCATTACACATTAGATTTGGCGCCAAAATGAGTTGTGAATGACTAGGTGTTTGTATCATTTATTTATAAGCATAATAATTGATCAGACCACCTGGATTGCAATTTTCTCAACAATAGAGAAACGGCTTGAATTGAACAGAGAAATGAAATGAAATAATGAACTTCATTCCTTGAACAACGGATATACAGATTGTCTGTTAAAAAGAATTCAAATTAATATAGTTTGCTGGTAAATAATAAATCAAAGCAAAAATAAGTACAATATCTCATTCTCTTGTGAGAAAAATGGTCCCGCAGAGGAGCTATGTAATTACTACAGTTTTCTGAAAGCAATTCTTTATCATTCATAATAGTTTCGATCATTTATGATGATTTTGTCATGTCTCATGACAATGATTATATTTTTAAAAAGTACATGGGATGATGATGATGTTTTTTATCTTTTTTTAAAACAACAAATTTGAAAAATAAATCTTATAAAATAACAAAGCTTATTTTTCAATTTGACATGAGAATAGGAAGTGATAAAAAAAGGTGAAAAATCTTTCTAGTGATTGTAGTTCAACACAAGGCATCTACTATTGATGAGATGATTGATTTATATGAGCGCGAAAATTCGGGTACTAGTTAACACCTCAACATATCTAAGTTAACACTTTACCTGAAGTAATAAATAATATTATTACCGTACTTTAAGTTAATGTCTGACACTTCAAGGGCACTTTATAACCTATTGAAGGCAATGCAGTAAATTTCTATAAAGGACACTTGCTAAGAGAAGTTTAATATTATTATTATAATTTTTAGGCTATTGGTGACCAGAAAAGATTAAGTATATTTTCAAATATTGAAAACATAATTTGATCAAAATATTAAATATTGCAATAATAAAAACACGCCACTTGAAAGATTTCTGACATCATTATCCTTATTAAGTTGTTATAGAATGTTTAAGGAAGGCTTTAGAAAGCTTCAAATATTCTTGAAGCCCTTAAAATTTAACTAAAAAAAAAAAGATTTTGATCGATTGAGCGCCAAATGTAATACAATTCTTGAGCTAATTGAATGAGAAGTTGAGATTAAAACTGTTGAGAAAGTTGACAATCGATTTCCACACATCTCATTTTCGCCACATTGTTTTAAAATAAATGAAGTAATATATTAGACATAGAAATCACAGAGAAAACCATAAGGCTGTGAAAGACAGACACCATTACAAAAATCGATTGTGTTCAAGCTCTTATAATGTTGATAGGGATAATTTATTTTGCAGCTTTCAAAAATCTAGATATTACAATGTTGAGATTTTCAAGAAAATGCTTTTGTGATTATTGTTTTTCAAAAGATTAGATAGTTGAATCTCTTTGGTATTTATCTAGGACTAGATAAGACTAATTGAAAGAGTTGTAATTCCTATAGGCTATATGCTACATACGAATAGGAATTGAAATTGAATTTTAAAAATTATGGAATAGGCTAGACTTAAAAATTAAAGAAACTGAGCAGACTTATCGAAAATGACTAGAAAGTATATGACTAGATTAAAAGAAAGTGATATAAAAACTTTCTTGGAATTTTGTTCTCGGTTCAAGAGTGTTGGAGATATTCCATTGGTAGAGATTTAGAGAGTAAAATATTATGAGATCGACTGATAAAATATTTAAATTGATGTATATTTTGAAGAACTTTTTATTTTCCACAATAACCCATCATTGGTAGTAGCTTTGCACAGCTTGTAAAATAGGTAACTATTTCACATGAATAAATTATTGACTAGTTTAATTAAAAATAGTGCTTAAAATTTGTGAATAAGTGGTGGTAACAATAATTATTGGAAAGTACTGAATTATTCTCTTTGGTTTAATGATGTATCTTTAAAAACCGAAGTATCTCCGGAAACATTAATACCAGAAAAAGGAGAATGAATTTGCTCATTTGAAAATTAGTTTGCAGTTCACATCCAATCTCAAAATGAATATCTTATACCAAGACAAACAGATAATATTTTCAATGCACTTTCCTATTCTGTATTCTATGATGAATTGAATTTTTCTCGTTATATATTATTAAGTTTTTTGTACTCATTTATTTGATAAAAGAAGCCTCATATGTGGCTTCTAAAAACATTTTTCCTACTTATTTTTCAGCTATCAAAATATGACATGTAAGTTACAATGTGAATGTGAACTTCTGTATGCTTTGTCCATTGCCAGCATAGGGGAATAGAGAACTAGTATCTCTTATAACGTTTCCTTCCTACGCTGTAAGCATACTTCCAAATATATTATCCCCATCAATAATTCGCTTTTGAGCATCAAATCGCCGAAAAAATTGAAAGTTGTAAACCTATACACTTACTGCATATAATGTACACATGACTAACACAAAATACAACACCCTGTACAGATATATTGTAATATTATATAATTATTCATATTATATACTCGTATATATGTCATGACAGGTATTTTTACATAACAATGAAAAATCACAGCCCCAGAGGAATACAATTCGATCGCGAGTGCAAGAGAAAAACTACATCGAATTACGGACTCCCTTTTCAGCTCATAAAAAGAGACATAGAAAATAAATGTTCATCACAACACTTGGTTAAGTTTACAAGAACCCTTCCAGCCGATGCTTTAAAAGCCTATAATTAGCAGCATTTAGCTCCAAAGAATTGAATATGGTTATCGTGCGAATAATATAGGTGACCGAAAACTATGAGAAACTGTCAACTAGTGGAGCAACTGTACCGTTGCCGCTACCCCATTCGCTGTAGTAGTAGGTGATTATCAAATATTATTATTTAACGATCGAGTAGAGATATCGATATCGAGTTTGTTGTCGATTATCGTAACAAGGATCGCAAACTGAAATGCTTTACTGGTACGTTATGTATGGCTATAGTAACAATATTATATATATCAACACATTATCTTAATTCTCTCATCTACCAATGCCGTTGTTACTCTAAATACAGAGTATAAAAATGTCTCATTATCGCACTATGAAAATACTCGTTAAACATTTAAGCCTATATTGTAAAAAACATGCTGCTCATCGTACATATATTATTAATAATACTATATTGGTCAACATTAATAATACAAAAGTTAGTCTCCCTGTATGTTGATAATCTGTTTACTCGCATAAAAAGAGTAACTTAGCATTGAAGGTCACTGGACGTGTAACGACCTGTATCTGCCCAGCGGGACAAATTTAGCCTCCTTACAATTATTAGCAAATATTAGCTGATTATAGTCTAGTAATGAAGCCACAGGCCACAGAAAAGCATGAGGCGACTGGAAAAAGGGGCAAACTGACAACTGATAACCATATAATTCTTTGTACAAACACAAAAACATCCACGTTTTTCATCATTACAAAGAGGAATGTCAACTACCAACTAGAATAATTTCGAGTACTAGATACCAAAGTTACAGATACTTTGAGTACTGAAAAGAGACCTCTTGCAACTATGTATTCATCAAAACCATATTTTAAAAATCTGACAATCCTGCTATAATCATTAATGATAATAATTAGAATAGGTAGTAGTGACTTACAATAATAATTATAGTAGTTATTATATGTTACATTATAAATTTCTTAATATTTAGTTATCTTGTAATGGATATAATAATAATATTTGTCAATCAAATAAGATAAGTCATATAAATATGTGAGTGTGTGTTTGTTACCTGTCGTTAATTGTTAAAACTCTATATTTATATATCTATATATACTTTAATATCGTGATTATTTATCAGTGTTAGTCTTTGGAACTTGACCAGATGATTAGGACTAGTAAAGTGTAATTAATTTAATGCAATTAGTACGATCCACACTGCGTTGACCAATGTCCAAGTCCAGGCTACGAGCTGCAAAGGCTTTTCACATTTTAGCGACGACTCAGCTGGCGAGTCAGCTGGCATGTGGATGGTAGTTTCCGCGCTGTTCTGCACTGGTTTTCCCGCGTTCTAATGCGCCGGCGCGGAGCTGCACAACAACCACAAAAGGTCTTTTCTAACTAGTCACCCTGAAGGTTTGATGGCCGTTTTGGAGGAGTAGTGAGGGCGGGAGCAACCAGGTGCATTCAGTAACAGCTGACGGAACAGGTCCAACGAACTGCTTAGTAGCCAGTTCTGGTGATCGAAGTTGAGAGCAGTTTTACCTGAAACCCAGATCCTGTAAACCAGAAACAACAATTAATTATTACGTAGGTGGCTGCGCCGTCCGTCAACCGTACGCCGCTTAGACGTGTCCGTCAAGAGTGTCACGTGATGTATGACGTGCACGGTTACTGTGGGTTGACGGACGAATAAGGTATGACGTCACGGTTACTGTAGGTTGACGGACGGAATAAGGTATTGGCAGTTGGCACATGTCAACTCGAACTCAGTTGTTTATTAGCTGTGGATGCGGAAGGGCTTTGAAATTTGATAGTTACAACAGTTTATTGTAGCATTTAGCCCAGTAAAATTGTCATCAAAAATAGGGTCTACTGCTTGCATGAAATGAGTTAGTCGGTTTCTTTTTTTTTTAATAATGTTTGTGGTAGTCCTGGGATGCTAAACCAAGTTTTAGACCTCAGGAAAACTACCTGGATCATCTCAAAAATCGTATCGTACAAAATGGTGGATTTTTGCTTTTACTTTTTGAGCCAATTTTCACCCTGAAGAATCACTTTTTCATATAGGACACTGTGCATATTTTTTCAAGTATATTAACTTTGAAGGGCTGTATCTCGCAAACGGATGGGCCTACAATGATAAATTTGGTCTCAAATAAAGGTTATTTAATATACTTGAAAAAAATATGCACAATGTCCTATATGAAAAAGTGATTCTTCAGGGTGAAAATTGGCCAAACGTAAAAAAAGTGCAAAATTCCGCCATTTTGTACGATTTTTGGAGATGATCCAAGTTTGCCGAGATCTAAGACTTGGATTTAGCATCCCAGGACTACCATAAACATTATTAAAAAAAGAAACCGACTACCCCATTTCATGCAAGGTAAAATGTACTATTTTACTGGGCTAATTCATTAGAAGAAAAGAAGAGAATGAATTCATTCAACTATTCAGCTGAATAGTTCAAATGACATAGTCTTTACTATGTCATTTTCCCAAGGGCAGGTTATGGTCTCCAAATTTAAGCCTCCAGATTTTTTCCTAGGGGCTATCATGAAGAAAGGATTTAAAAATAGGTCTAATACACTAAATAAACTGGAATTAAGAGATTACCAATTTTAGTGTAAGCGTAGCCCTAGTTCGTCAAAATATCGACAAAACCTGGTAAACCGAATGATGTTAGCCAAGACCCTCTAAAACGTAGAGGAATGTTGTAGAGGGTCTTGTGTTAGCTCTACTACTCAGTTTTGACACAATATCTAACTTAACCTACAAATAATACTAAATCTCGGCGTCCGTCAACCCTGTCATTGTGCTTCAGTGCTTGTGCCCATGACATCATTGGTCACATGACTCTTGACGTACGTCTAAGCGGCGTACGGTTGACGGACGCGTAGCCACTGCCTAATTATTATTATTTTTATTACAAAATTATTCATTATTGAATTTATTATTATCATTCAATCAAATAGTCACAAATTTTGCAATTATATATTTTCTCCAAAGTGAACATTTATTGTCAGTTGAAAACTTAAAAAAATGGGATAAAGGCAAAGCCAAAGAAGAAGAAGAAGAAGAACATTTATTGTCAGTTGAATACTTTAGTCTTAATAATTTCAGTTAGTGTAATTAGTTTGGGAAGCCATTAGATTCATGGTCGTGCCGGTATTTAATCGCAAGATTAGATAAGAGACTAATGATGGGTAGATCCAGGCCAACCTCTGCAAATGGGGCTACTCTGAAGATGACAAGTGTGATTGTGGCAAAATTCAGACAATGGGGCATCTGTTGCTTTGTCCACAAAATAATTTTACATGTACTTTTGACGATGTGCTGTTAGCAAATGTTAACGAGCAGATACTTGTTTTAAAATATAAAATATAATATTAATAATAAAAAAAAGAGATTTACTTGGACAAGATATGATGATGATGATAAGACTTGCACCTGTTACTACCATTGTGAGGTTGACCACTTCATTGCCTCTTTCAGGTGAATGTTTGATAATTTGTATAATAATAAATTCAATAGTAAATGCTTTTTCATTCACGAGAAACAGAACCGCTTCCCAATGGTTCGGAACCCAGCTGAAGCTGTAGGTCCACTCATCTCTCATCATCATACTTCCCATTACCCACGCACAAGCTAAAGAGCTTACGTGGGCATCACCACAGCAAAAAAAGTTAAATATCAAACAACCACGGAATACTAACAGTGGAATGTTGTTGCATAGGATAAAAAAATAAGTCATTCTCAAGAGTATCTTGGAGTATTTGAAATAAACTCATTAGACAAAAATCAACACGGTGATAGAGAGTGGGGTTCAGTTGTAAATGAGCTTCTTGAGTAATTTTTGCTTTATTTTGCCATACTTCAATGTAAACGAATAAAAGCATTGACTTTACTGGAATCTATTAGTTTAGCGATTGAATTGCTCAATAAAATCATATTCATATTCATTTATTTCATAAAAAATACAACATTAAGTGTTGTTGGAATATAGAAATGAGATTCCAGCTTCGTTATTCTAGCCCAACTAAAAGTAATTTTTTAGTTTTTTTATTGATTTCTGGTTAGTTCTAATTAATTTAGCCTACATAAAATACATACAAACTAAATTCCAATTCAATGTTGGAATAAAGACTACTTCACAGAAGATTTACAGGAATAATAACTATTCTTGGAAAATCATTTCTTAGAAAAGCAAAAGAAACATGGTATGAAATGAAGCATGGTATATAATCGTTCACTGTTATTCCTTGAGTCTCACTGGTATTATATAAGAAGTAATCGAGTATCATATTAATGGTGATTATTATTCGACTGTCAATAATAAAATCATATTTATCAGCGCAAAAGTCTAGCTTTGCTGATGTATGCAGGTATTATTAAGAGTAATTTATTGTTATTATTATATGTGTATTATTTACTAAAAAAATGTATTGATGAAAATTGTATTGTATCATTGTTGTGAATAAATAAATTGATTGATTGATTGATATTAATCATTAATCAATATAGTACATATTGGGTGATGAGTACATCTTACATCTGGTGATGATGTACTCATCATCAATGAGTACATCATCGATGTACTTGATGAGTACATCATCAAGGAAAGAAAAAAAAACAGACGTTAGCCCAAAACTTCTCCTAACTTCTCCTATTCCAAAATTAATACAAAGAATGTCGAAAGTCAGTTTTATCATCCCTGCAGATACAATTTTATACATGATGCAGTATAATGTTCAGGAAATTGTAGGATACTTTGTGATGCTCGGACTACTCTCATTCTGTTGATGGGTGATACATAATATATATAATTAAAATGTATAGAAGCATTTGAACAGCAGTGTATTGAAAAGTATATGATTAAAATATTGATGCCTGGTTTTCAGTCGTTCAATAAACCTATTGAATCAATAACTTTTTTGCATTTGAAAGCACATGGTTATTGATTAAATAGTGCTATTGGATCCATACACCGTCTATTGAGCGACTGAAAAAATGGGCATGAGAGTATCATTGTTTAAAATAAATTTGTGGATGATAACGGGGCAGTAGGTAATAGCAGTCAGGTCAGAAAGAGGTGGAACTCACCAGCATTACTAGCCGCGTAAAGACTGCTATAACTGTAATGCTGGGTCTCGATAACAAGGGGTTAGTAAGGACGATTGGCGTCCTTGGGCCTCTTCTTCAGTTGGATCCTTCAGGCGTTTCATGTGCCGATCTGGAATCCGTTCATTGCCTCGAATCGCCGCCCGAGCACTCGCTGGGTTGTCGAACGACACAAATCCTAAAACACAAACATATGAGAAAATTATTCCTACTATTTATTACATAGGAAGGAACTTCCTTAGAAATTGCAACTACTAATAAAACCATGATATTATACTAAAATGTGCCACCTTAAAATACTAAAACCTCTATATTAATAAAAGAGAGTTGGTGTCCTGTACGCATAAACACATAACTCGAGAACAGCTGAACCGGTTAAGATGATTTTGCAGTTCGTTTTGCATTTTACAGCACTGGTTAACATAATATATGATAAGAATATAAGAAAATCCCTTTTATAATTAATAAATAATTAGTACATCAATGACCTAACCTATCAAACATTTCCACAGACTTCAGTTCAAAGTTGCCAGCCAGCGGCCTGCCGGAAAAGATGATCGTGAGATGAGAAAAGATGAGAAAGAAAATCTGCTAGCAGACCACTAAGCATCAGTGGCGTAGTGCTAGAGCATCTACTGCTATGTAAACATGAGGTCCCGGGTTCAATTCACGCTCCGGACGATTTCTTTTGTACTAGGTTTTCTACTCTAATTATTTTTTACGCTAGAATCATCAATTAAGAATGAGTTATCGTTCGTATCATACATGTTTTATTGTTTCTAATAATAAAATTGAAGAACGGAATAAAAAAAAAAAAAAATAAAATAAATAGATTAAAATAAAAAAATTAAAAAGAAAGAACTAAATATGAAAAAAAAAATTCTTTTAATTAAAATAGGACTGATAGAAAATTGAAGAACGGAAATAAAATAAAAAATAAGTGAAAAAAAAATAAAATAAATTAAAATAAAAATTAAAAATAAATAAATAAATAAATATGAAAAAAATTCTTTTAATTAGAATAGGACTGATAAAAAATTGAAGAACGAAATAAAATTAAAAAATATAAATTAAAAAAAATAAAAAAAAAATAAAAAATACATTAAAATAAAAAAAAATTTAAAAGAAATAAATAAATAAATCCTATAAATAAATATGAAAAAAATAATTGGTGGGAGGAGGGGGGTGACATTTGATGGGAAAGAGGGGGTTGACATGAAGAGGGATATGTGGGGGTGACATTTGGGGGGGAATGGAGGGGGGCATTTGTGGGATGACATTTTGGGGTGGTATGAAGGGGACGACTTGTGGGGAAAAGAGGGGGACATTTGGGGGAAAGAGTGCGATACGAAGTTCGCCGGGACAGCTTTCTATGTATATATATATGTTAATAAAGAGAGTTGGTGTCTGTACGCTCGCTTATAACGCTAAGAACAGCTGAACAGATTTAGATGATTTTGGATTAATTTTACATTTTTACAGCACTAAGTTGGCATAATATGTATTAAAATATAAGAAAATCCCTTTATAATTAATAAATAATTAGTACATCAATGACCTATTATCAAACATTTCACAGACTTCAGTTCAAATTTGCCAGCCGAAGCGGCTACGGAAGGAAAGATGATCGTGAGATGAGAAAAGATGAGAGAAAATCTGCCTTGCAGACCCTAAGCATCGAGTAGCGTAGTGCTAGAGCATCTGCTATGTAAACATGAGGTCAGGTTCAATTCACGCTCCGGACGATTTCTTTTTATACTAGGTTTCTACTCGAGTATTTTTTACGCTAGAATCATCAATTAAGAATGAGTTATCGTTCGTAATCATACATGTTTTATTGTTTCTAACAATAAAATTGAAGAACGGGAATAAAAAAAAAAAAAAATAAAATAAAATAGATTAAAATAAAAAAAATTAAAAAGAAAGAACTAAATATAGAAAAAAAATTGCTTTTAATTAAAATAGGACTGATAAGAAAAATTGAAGAACGGAAATAAAAATAAAAAATAAGTGAAAAAATAAAATAAATTAAAATAAAAAATTAAAAATAAAATAAATAAATAAATATGAAAAAATTCTTTTAATTAGAATAGGACTGATAAAAATTGAAGAACGGAAATAAAATTAAAAAATATAAATTAAAAAAATAAAATAAAAAAAATACATTAAAATAAAAAAAATTAATTAAAGAAATAAATAAATAAATCCTATAAATAAAATATGAAAAAAAAATAGTATTGGTGGGGAGGAGGGGGTGACATTTGATGGGAAAGGGGTTGACATGAAAGAGGATATGTGGGGTGACATTTAGGGGGAATGGAGGGGCATTTTGTGGGATGGACATTTTTGGGGTAAGTGGCATGAAGAGGACATTTGTAGGGAGAAGAGGGGGACATTTGGGGGAAAAGAGTGCGATACGAAGTTCGCCTGGACAGCTTTGTTTAACATAAAAATACTAAATATAATATAGTAAATAAAATTCCTGAATATAAATACTAGAATGTAGGGGACACATAAGCGGAAATCTTCAACAAACGAATTGAATAAGGTTGAATGTAGTTAAATTCGATCAGTTTATTTTAATAAGAAGTTCCTCACAGAATCTGTGGAGGCAGACCTTTCTTGTACCGTATCTAAATTATAGGTAGGCCTACTGTTTTGTGTTTTTCTTTTTATTGAAATTTATTGATTATAATTGACTACCTACTAAATGTTGTAGACTTGTGACAATGCCTATTGTATTTATTATTTAATGAGAGACAAAATCATTAGAGAATTAAAGAATTATGTGGCAAGCAACGAAGAAGTAATATGTATAAAATTCTACTATTGGTGAAGGTACAGAAGAAAATACAAAAATATTCAAATATAGCCTAATAAAATAATACTTAATAATGAATTCTTCGTATTGGTAAAATGTAGAGTAAAAAGTACAAAATAGTAAAAAATATTGATAGATAGATAATTTACAGAATACGGTACAGTATAGTTTGAAAGTAAATTATGCATTAATGTGTTGCTTATATCCATTCTTTTTTCTACTGATGAAATTACACTGACTTTGAAAACGTTTAAGCAAAAACAATTTGACTTACAATTTGCATCATATTTCTACTTGAAAGTTTTTAAGGTCAGTGATGCATTAATATTTGTTTTAAGTCAGACTTACCGAAACATTTGCTCTGGTTTGTTGCCCAGTCTATGAATACTTTGGAGCTGATCACATTCCCCAAACAGGAGAAACATTTGCATCAGTTCGGCATCACCAAACTCCTGAGGAGGTGATAGATGAAGAGGTTGCAGCCCTCTGGACCTGAGATTGAACAACCTGTAATCAATGAAGCTCAGCAATTAGCAAGATGTAAATTTGATTGTATCACATCTACAAGGTATGAGGATCCGAAAGGAACAGTTTGAGACTGTATGGAAACATTGAGATTTGCAAAAATGTAAATCTATTACTCGCTCCACTCGAGGATAGATATATATAATATCGAAAAATTAACTTCAAAAATTGAAAAGTCCACTTCCTTACACATCCTCAGTGGAAATTCTCATTGCCATAGAACATTCAATAACTTAACAATAAGCTCAAAAGGAAGGGATATTGTCCGAGTATTCAATGTACCGGCAATCCTCGTGTAAATAATTTGAACTTAATAGAAAAGTATGAAGTTTGTAATGGGCATTTCTAGTTTTTTCATACACCATATGCGATCACAGTATGAAAAATTGCAATAGTACTTTCAAGTTGCCAACTAAGTATAAAATTGAATACAATACTGAATTTGTCTTTATTCCACATAATTTGCATCTTATTATTAACAAAATCAACAGTATCTTTCATAGCCTTGTGACCATGAAATACTGATTCGATCTCGTTCTCTTATTTCAATTTTTAATTGAGTGCAACTGCTCACATAACTGTATAAAATATCCAAATAAGAGTTGATAAGTTCATTTCCAGAGTGAATTTCTCTAGAAGGCCGAAGTGGAGGGAAACACATTAGCCGCCATCTTAAAAGTTCTACTTCTGAGAGTTTGAGATTCTCAAGACGAATATTTTATATTTAGCTCTCTTATAACACTCAAGATCATGAATCTTGATGATTATGACTCTCCTATGTCATAAATATGTAATACATAAATTCCTGATATTTTTCTAGAGCTTTTTATAAATAAATATTTATTTGAAGGCAATAGTTTGTGATAAAATATATAGAACACAATATGTGACTGAGAGTTGCACTCCTGATTTTATTCATTTTGATAATGATAATTGAGTAATAATAAAAACTTTAATCCTATTAATAACTGTGTATGAGTACTAATAATTCGACATTAATTGGTCTTTCCGAGTGCTCTCTTGACAAAATATTATTGTTCTTTTGAAGTTTGACTTCACTTTGATAATCAACAAGAAAAATTTGTATTTGACCAGGCAGATTGGAATAAATTAACACGATTGAGTTGAAAAATGGCTCCAGCTAATCAAATTTGCTTCATGATAGAGGGATTTAAATTTAATTTGTTCTTGTTGAAGGTTGACCATAGCATCGGTGCTTGAGCCTATTTCATGAAAAAAGTAATGTAGACTAATATTATGAGGAAAAGGTTGTTACTCACTAGACAAGCAAGGCGTGATATGCAATAAACTTTCAAGTCTAGTCTAGTTTGCATCCGCCTCTTTCATGATTGTATTGTAGGACTTTATAAGAGATATGAAACAGGAAGATGGTGCCGAATTCAAAGGAAAGCTATTTCGTTAGCACTAGAGTACATTATGAGCAAAGCAAGTGTAAACTAAAAACTATTAGTACTCATACATTTCCACAGTAGACTTCATCACACAGTAAATCAATAAAGCTCAAACTCTTCTCATAGAATTAAAAAAAAAACCATTAGTAATAACATTTACGGTACTTTGAATGAGATTAAGTAGAGCAACCTGGTTGAGAAATTCCTTCACAACCACATAAAATGTGACCTCAGCAATAAATTATAATAGCCAATGAATGATTGACTTCAGGATGTTTGGAATTTTGAAATATATTACCACCAGAAACATTACAAATGTTAACTTGTTGGTAATATGTGTTTATCACTTAAAACTGAGTCAAATTCTTGGATTCAAGACATTTTCATAATTTCATTAACGTTCTGTGACGTAAATTCATAATATTCTAATATATCAAATACTGTAAAATTGCAAAGCAATTTTTAATTTCGTTGAAATTGCAAAGCATGTTCGCATTTTCTTAAACGTCAAGAACACAGCAATCTTATCAAAGCATAAAATTGCTCTATAAATATTGTAAGTTAATTCTTCTATAAAATATAAAATTCTATAAATAAAACGCAAAATATTGCATAAAAAATGATTACCTACTTTTAGCTTAGAGAATCAATATGAAGCGTGAAATATAAAGCATTACGTATATAATTAGAGCGGTATGATGACGTGAGAAAATTCCAAAGATTTTTTCAAATATATAAATCTTGCATACATATAATAAACTAGTCATCTAGCATCATTTATGAAAATATGTGAATGTAAAAGCACATTTTATTATACTTCAACTTTGGCTTAATCTATGGGCATGCAATTGTATATAACAATAGGGACCTTTTGCATAATTTTTGCGATATCTTGTTAAAATCTGTTATAATGTTCAATATTATCATAGCGCTTTTCTTAGTATAATTAAAAAATAGCACTTTCTCCAATTAACAAAGCAGCGCTTAAAAATTGTGCTATATAATAGTTCTAGATAATATTATATAAGAGCCAACCAGTCAATAGCAACAAATTATGCAGAAACTCCCTATTACTTCATGCAAAGTATTCAGTAATATAGGAAATAACATCGTAGAATGTTCCTTTCAATCATAAGTAAAAATTATACTCCATGATTGAATTATACCTTCACCAAAATTCTCTATGATTCAGTTCGGTATGCCACAGAGTTGTGTGTATTTTAAGGGTTAATTTTTTAATGAGCATCAATACAAATTATCAAGTTAAAAATTGTTCGTAGAGATTCTAATTCGATATTCAGATAACATCCAAGCAAACTGGGACAATAACATCAATAAAGCTTGAACATTGAAAACGTATTGTTCAAAAATGCTTAATAAACGTGCAATTCATAATTGTAGTACAATGAACAAACAGTGTACAACATTAAAAAATGAGATAGACGTAGAGATAGAACGTTTAAAAATAGTAATCAATTTTAGTATATTGAAAGCCAACAGTTAAAATTCAATAATATCAAACACACATCAATAAAAATTCAAGATATAAATATTTACAATGAAACCTTATTAAATGAAATAGATTTAGTTGGATTAATGAGTCTTATTTCCATGTAACAAGTAGTTGAAGAAATGCTACTGAATCAAATATAATTATGATACTCAAATCCAACGGGAATATCTCCCCTTTTTCAAATTGGGTGGGGCCTATTTTTCGATTACCTAATGGAACCATTTCGATTGTATCAGTATGCTATAGGAATAATTATTGTAATATCATTCATGGCCCAGAAGCAATTGAAGTTTTTTAATTATCTGGTGGAAAAGATAAAATGAACCCAGAAACTCAACTAGGGTTAAGGAAATGGATCTAAAGCTAAATAATAAATGTATACTATGGAGGCTGTAGGCTACAAGCAATACCCACCTTTCAACTGAAGAAAAATAATCACTTAATCCACCTCTTAATCTACTGGAATTATCAGGAAACCCATGAAATCAAGAAATTGAAAAACGTGCCCATTTTGTCCCTAGATTTTCAGAGTATTTTCTTCAGGAACCTAGGTTGAACCAGACGGCCCCAGAAAGGTTTCTATTCTTCTGACAAAAATCTCTTTTACCCACAAAATATTTCTGATTATTTCCTAAATGCTCATGGATTTGACATAGACAACTTGCGTTGAGTTAAGGTCAATTCCACATTGAAAGGCGACAACGACATTTGACATTCTCATTTCGTTCTGCGCGTGATCACCAGCCCGCGCTCTGATTGGTCCATCGTTTTAGAATTTCTGACCAGCCGAATTTCTAGGTTAAGTGACTAGGTACTAGGTACGAAGTTTGAATGTTAGGAATCAATTGTCAATTAATATTAATAATATTAGTACGACAATATAAATACCAATAATCAGTAAATAAAATTATAATACAAACCTTTTCAAGTCATACCGGTTCTGCAATTTTGAGACTTGAGAGCTATCATTCGTGACAAATTTTGTAAGCAAAGATGAACATGGACCAATCAGAGCATGGGCTGGTGACGCATGCGCAAGGCAAAATGAGCATGTCGTCGTCATGTCGTTGTCGTCAATGTGTGAATTTCTTTATACGCTAATGTGAATTAACCACAAAATTTATGTGAGTTCACGTATGGGCCTATATTTATAGATGCCACACAGGAAAGCATTAATTCTGTTTCTATACATGCAGGAACCATTGTTTGCTTCAACACATGCGGTCGCATGGTCAACCATGAGGCAGGACTTTGTATCTGTCTCAGAAAAGTCTTTCACATTTCAGGAAAATCACCAATAGAAGATAGTCCTATTTCACCCTCATTATATATGCAGTAACATTAGCTGAAAAATGTATAACAAGTACACGAGTCTACTTTTTAGAATAATCTCTGGAACATGCCAGGAAAGGAGGATACAAGAACATTAATGGTGTTTTTTAAAGACGGTAGCGCTGTGAGTTTGCAGCACTGTTTCCGAGTGTTAGCTGATCTCACAGTTTCCGGAGTATTTATAATATTTACCTTTATTTGGCAGAAATTCGTTTGTTAGCTTGTTGGCAACACTGTTTCCAGTGTTAGCTGATCTCACAATTTCCAGGTATTTATAATATTTTGGCAAAAGAATTCATTTGTTAGCTTGTTTTAGCATCATGAATAGACTTGAGCAGTAGAAACGTTTGGAATCTGTTCAGACTGTTCAACACGTGGTATACTGTATAATTAATTTCACGGAATAGACCTGTGACTCAATATTTGCCATGACTCAAATTGGTGATTCTCCTTTAATATATGACTTATTGGTAACTATTTGTATTACAGAAATACAATAATTTCCTGAAATGGGGAGCCCAAAATGAGCATTAGCTGTATACATACGGTATAGGCTATACATTTGACTTGCTATTACATTTTTTTAATTTTCAACAATTAACGATTTGATAAAAGTTTGAGTGATTTTGATACGGAGTTTTCTAGTATTATGCCACTTTGAATTGGACCCAGGGATTAAACAAAACCACCAATTAATTAAAATGGCTAACCATATTGAAAACTAGCATTCCAACTTCCAACTGATACTACCTATGATTGCATTTTTGATCTCTACTGAAAATCTTGTGAACAAAGCATTGCAAGTTGTAATATATTATGATGACAAATTTCATCAAACAGTGTTCATCACTCCAGCAGGGTGTATTGCATTGACTATCTATCGACTATTGAGCATCCAATACTAATGATGCGAAATAAAATACTAATTGTGACAAGTTTTCCGAACGTTTACTAACCAAGGTCTTTGCTAACCAAGCCAGCCCTCTCTCCTTTAGCGCCGTAAATATCCACAATGTACGGCGAATTTCTGTAGAAATCAATGGGAGACCCATTCACTCCGTTGAAGTGTACTGCAAGCAGGAAATTCTATTCAATTTCGATCTAAATCGCTAGAGTTTGGCGCTGATCATAGATTTCAACTCAAGCTATCAGGCCGGTTGTCTACTGTATGCTTCACTACTAAAGCAATAATACTATTAAATACATTTGTGTTTGTTGCTTTATAATCAATGCTACACGTGAGACTCTAGAAGGAAACAGAAATTAACAATTGAAAATTATAAGTTTTGAAACTAATGTGATTGTTTTCATGTAGTTACTAGAGGTGAATTGATACTACTTGATACTCTGCTTTTGATATTTTGAATTTAATTTTTGCTTCATTTTCAAACTTCTAATAACTAGCTACTGTACTTGCAGTGTAGGCCTTCAATAGGAGCCAATTTCAATTATTCATTATCCCCTACTACGGAATACCCTACCATCAATCAATAATTGTTATAAAAATTGAGTAATAAAAAATAAAATATAAAATTATTTCATATTTCAAGCTAAGCGATTCGAATGAATTATTTCTCAAACGATAATTTTTGTTGACAATTCTACCCAATAATCGTTCGTTCGCCTGTTCGTTTGTGAACGAGTAGGCTACCCAATAATACTGTAGATGTATTTGAGCTCGGTACCGGTAGGCTACTCAATTTTTTTTAATGTTACTAGCGAATTTATATGAGTCCTCTGATAGTTGTAAACTAGAATAAAATACTTTATCAATTACTGTAATTATTTTAAGGATAATAGTTTATCCCTAATTTATGACCTGGTTCAAGTTGAATAATGATGAACAATTGAATTTCATAGGGGTTAAACACTGAAAATAATCATTAATTTCTTGAGACCCTAATTAAGAAGAGTCATCTACTAGGTAGCCTAGATGAATATGAAAAAGTAGAATTGAAAAATATAAAAATGAAAAAAATATCGTGTACCTTTCATACATGTAATTTAATAGAGATTTAGAGATTCAATGAGATAGAGATTTAGAGATCCAATGAGATAGAGATTTTTTATTCATAATGTCTACAAGAAATGTCTACATCACAGTCCACAAGATATTATACAACAGAAATTAGAGAAATCTACAGCCTTTACTGCCTAAAAGGCAGCATGAAAAATTGCATGTTAAAGTTTGTAATGACTGTGTAAGGGAGTTTATATATTTAATTTTGGAAGTAGTATTATATTCTGCAGTACTGGTAGCCCAAGTTCTGATTTCTCCGAATTTTAGGTGTAAAAATTTATATAAATATAAGTAAAGTAGAAAAGAAATCTTCCGAAAGCGAGTAGACCTACCAGCAAAAGATCAATGGCGTATAAAATCTGTTTAGATCAAATTTTATAGAGTAGAAGTTTAGAGAATATTCACAGTATCTAACCATTCAACCCAATCATACAGTGAGATTTTGAATGAGTGGAAAATCTGAGTTTAATCTAGGTAAGTAGGAGGTATAACGTGAAATTGCTCACACCTTAACCAAAAAAAAACCCGGAAGTACCTTTCTGCAATGATATAAAGTTTAAACTTTTGGATTTGATAAGAAACTGATTTTTATCTTTCTCTCTAGAAATAAGTAGTTCATGAGGTGTGTTTTTGTTGAAGATTGATCATTCTGAAGATCTGTATCATTCAAAAGATAAGTATGGAAATAATTAGTGTAATAACAGTAATAAACAACCAGTAATGAGTATAATAACACTTATTGTGCAATAGCAAAATAAAAAAACATCCATATTCTGTTAGCAGTGTTGGTCAACAGATAGGCAAATAAATTAAATAACAAGTAAAATTAGAATAAAACACATATTATACGAAAGTATTAACAACAAATAAAAAACTTCCAAACAATAGATAAATAACAAATTATTGTACATATAAAACAGCATAGCAGAGACATCAATATCATTAGTAACATCGTATATAGAAAAGAGTACTTACAAATATAAAGATGAAAGGTTAATTTTGTCTTGAATTCTTTTTTACATTCTCAATAAGGCTTTTGGAGTGTGTCTATATGTGACTAAGAAGATAGCCACTGGTAATATTCATGCATAAATTTTAAATCTACTACTAAACCCTATATCTCCGCCATAATTATTGAAGTTCAAATTTATGAAAAATATCCCTATTATTCAAATAATAGGGATTAAAATATTAATCCCTATCTCCGCCATAATTTTTGAAGTTGATGAAATGTTTAAATTGAAAGTCATATTCCATAAGCAACCTATAACCTACGCCCTCAACAAGTGTGATAAATTTAAGCAATCAACAAGTTCTTTCTTGAACAATATTTTCTTGAAAAACCAGCTTATAAATGACATGAATCTTGTGATATTGATTAATACTGTAATAAATTGATTTATTTTTTATAAAAGAGTAATGTTAGTACTAAGCTGTTGTAAAGATAGCCTATTAGTGCTCTTTAAAACAATGCTCGCTCATTAACCCTTTATAGGCACCGTGTCAAAAGATTTTTTGGGAGTAGAAATGGAAACAAAATATATTTGTATTTAAAATATAAATATATATTCCATGTTTTCAACGTTCAAGTTCAAGTTTCCAGGCTTTCAATTTCAGTTTTTTTATAGACTCAATTGTTCATTTTTTATTTACAAGGTTGCAACAACTTAGCTGAGTTTGTACAAGGAACAAGGAATTCTAGATATATTTTTATTTATAGGGCTATGCTGCAATAAGTGAATTCAATAATAATCTGAACTGAATATATTTTTGCTCTACTGCTCCTGGTATAGGCCTTCTATACATCTTAACTCTATTAATTTTTGTTGTGGTGCTTCATAATATGGTAATTATAATCTATTTAATTTTATGCATTGAATTCTTTTTCAACTGTCATCTTTCTGTGCTTTAGCTATAAAAAACTCCTGAATTGATAGTTAGTGTATAAAATTGAAATATTATACTTGAACTTATATTTAGTCTTTTAATATTATTGTTAAGAACCTAAAGTTAGCACATGATTTCTAAGTATGTCCAAGTTATGTTAAATTGAAGTACATCATATTGTTAATAACTTGATGTTAGACTCATAAAATATTGGTTTGGACTTCGATTATCTCTTATGAAAGCTATAATTAGAAAAAAAAATGGCGTCAGATGGGCAAGTCTATACAGAGCAGTGTAGTTTTTACAATAGATTCCTGATTTACAGTAGCCTATCTATAAGGTGTTAGTGAATCACGGACCTATAAAGGACTAATCGTTGCGAGCAGTAGTTTGTCAGACTAGAGTGAATGATTGGTTATTTTCAGACGACGAGGAGTAGCGCTTACCTTCTCGCTGTGTGGCGGCTAGGGAAGCCAACGGCTGGGGTACGGCCTGAGGAAACTGTCCATAGACCGCGGGAAATGCTGTCGAAAACACAACAACGCAATTGGCAACACCCAAACACAAAACACAGAACACCAAAACAATCAATCACCACTGAATAATAAGTAAACATCGGTACGGTAATTAAAACATCAACAACAATAATTGCCAACTAACATCATCACCCTCCTCTCTGTACAATTTGAAGGAGATGGGCAAAAAAGAAAATAAATGATGTGCATAAAGTGGTTGCACCTATCACAGAAAATACACCCACACATTTAACAGTAACGAAAAAATACACAGAAAAAGAAACAGTCTATGAATTAACATTGAACTTCACAATCTAAATAAATACCAGCATATTGGTTGATAGTTATTTAGTTTGTGGATACAACATTTAATAACCACAGTGGAACACGGTTGAAGGAAATTCGAGAATTTTGGGTGATTCAGATTGAGAATAGTTCTCTGGAAAGCTCTCTCAATTTATAGAGCTGCTGATGGTGTTTTTATGAAAGAATTATAAGATTGAAACTTACAAGTATAGGCTATATAATCTTTTGAGCGATTTTTAGGAAAGTGAGTAATGAAAAAATGATTTCAAAGGAAAATTATTTTTGTTTTAATTGTAAGGGAAAGTCATTTTTAAAGCTACAATAATTCATTTCGTCTTGAGTATTGATGATGCCTACATAATAATTCATGTAAACAAACTGTATGAAGAGTTTTTAGTTCATAATTAGGCTATATCAAAATAAATCACATAATGTAAAAAAAATTAATGTATTTCGTTCACAAATTACAATAAATATGTAGAATGAGTTTTGATGAAATACAAAGGAGAAAATTCTTTGCTAGAAATTCGCTGCTTTACTGGACTTATTAACTGCTGTTTTAAAACGTTTTCGTCAAGATTTTCTGTATATGATTTGAAGTGTCATTTGAGAAATTATTCAAGAATGTAAATTCTTAAGCAGTCGAAAAGCTTCTTGGTTCTTTGTTTATTCACATTTTTCCATCACTGAGGTTGAGAAAAC
Organism: Laodelphax striatellus; assembly: GCA_017141395.1. NCBI lineage: Eukaryota > Metazoa > Arthropoda > Insecta > Hemiptera > Delphacidae > Laodelphax > Laodelphax striatellus. The sequence continues at coordinate 17,972,685 of CM029538.1, read as the reverse complement.
GCAAAAATTAAATCGTTATCAAGATTATACAAGAAGGCAGTTCCATCAATACCAAGCAGTCATCTTAGATACTCCATGTTCCACTGTATTCATGACATCAATATTATAATATACCATTTAACAGTGATGCTGACATCTGTCATGCATAACATCAATATGCTCCGTAAAATATATTCATAAGAAAAGCTGCAACACATTATTAACACTTAAATATTATTCTAACACATTGTATAATAATAACCAATTTATTTTTATACACATATAACATTTAACATGCCTTCTACTAATAATTCAAATTTATGTCCGACAATTCTTATCATTTGAACAGACAAAGCAAGAAGAATTACATTGGCTATACACAACAGTTGAAACAAATGGTATCATTTAGTCATTGAAATTAAAGTATTTGAACCATGGATACTAGAATACTGTTTCTAGTAACCGTGATCTATATTATACTAACATTTTATTTTGGAGGTCTTGTTCAGTTATTAAAGAAACAGATTATTTTAGATTAATATCAGGATGGTAGTTGATGAAGCCCTCTACTGAGGAGAACCATCAACCGAATTTTCTATTATTGTAATTGCACAGAAAATATTTATTGAGACTGGAAAGTCATTATAGATTAAGGGAGCAAGAACATAAGAATACCTAGCATTTGAGGATTATTATTTATAATGTTGAAATATGAGAAAATAATGGAAATATATATGGAAATATGAGAAACATATTTCCCAAATATTTTCTCCCGATTAGAAACGCCTCATGTAATATTATGTTAAAAAACGGGAAACTTATCAATAATATATGAATGGTAATTTCTAATTAAAAGTGTACGATGTGAATTTAATTATATTAGGCTATTTTATAATGTAATAAAATTTTGGGATCAATAAATTCATGAGGCAATATTTTCATGTACAGTGTTATAATGTTCATAATGTGATAAACTAATTTGACCATTAGATTCATTAGGCAATATATTTTGTTAATTGAATGCATTAATGTATTCATGTAATAGACGTAATTATGTAATAATTATGAAGCAAGAGGATAATTATGTTCATCAAATAATATTGATGAAGACAAAGTATTTTATAGTTTTTAAAAGCTTGAAACGCTCATAGAGCTCTTCAAATATGACATGTCATCACATTCTTGGATACATTTATACATTTACTCTTTCTGCCAAAAATGACTTCTTTATCAAGTACCTAATATTGAGAAATTATTCACAGAAAGTACTAGCAGTGGAAATTAAACTTTTCACAGTAGGCTACATCATATCTGTAAAGCAACTATCTTATTTTTGAAAATGAATAATATTAATTCAAAGTAGGAAGTATAAGAGAGTATTATTCATGTCAGTGAATTCTAGAACCAATTTCCCTCAAATATTCAAGTTCGTTTTCAATGTTTATCAAGTTACAGGTATTTATTCAGGGAATGATCCCATGACCAATTTCCCTCAAATATTCAAGTTCGTTTTCAGTATTTTTACAGGAATGATCCCATGACCAATTTTCCTCAAATATTCAAGTTCATTTTCAGTATTTTTACAGGAATTGATCCCATGCACAGGAAAGTCACTGACAGTTGTTTAGTTTTGGTATTTTTATGCAACAGATAAAGGTTTTGTTGAGTGACTTACCAACTCCCGGGTATGGCTGCATACCAGGATAGGCGGGGGCATGTTGAAGTGCTGCCTCGCCATTGGGCAATCCAGGGGCTGGAATCGACAAATGCAGAGCATGGGCATCTACAAAAAATTTCAAACAGCATTTTCGAAAATTGCAGTCTCAAATTTTGTAGCTCAGAGAAAATATTAGTAAGAAAAAATGAATGACAATCAAGTTACATTTTCACTCATATCAAGCATAAAGTCATTTATAAAGTTACATTATTGAGAACTAAAACACTTAAAAAATTGAAATGTCTTGTCAATGGCTCATCAGCCCTATGTGGGCTTAGGCCTACCAGCTGGTTGTCAGTTTCACATCCACTTGACTGAATCAGCAGAGGTGAATGATCATTAACCAGAAAAGATGTAACGATTTGAAATGAAGATGTAAAAAATTGAAATATTGGAAAGTAATTTATATTGTTGTTCAATAAATAGTCTATTACAAATTGATGCCAAATAATAATAATTTAAATTCAATAATAATAAGCTTGAAGCTTGTTTGTAGGCGCATTTTCAACATGAATAATTGCATGGATCGAATAAAAGGACAAAAGATAAAGCCAATGTCGGCCTGTGCTAGTCAATATATTATAAAAATACACGGAACATTTTACATTATAGCCTACAGCTTGAATTTTTAATGATAAATTAGTTTAGTGCCCGATTGTTGGAAAGTTCATCAAAAGTGAATCAAGCATTGCATTGTAATCATACTCATGATAATTTTTATAAAAATATTATCACATATCTCCATCACTCCTAGGGGTCAACTCAAGGGGTCAAAATCTCTTGTCTGATAATTATATAGCTGTTATTCCACTTTTCTTCTCATATTGAGAGTTTGCAAGTGATTAAAATTGGATTAATAAGCTTCATGTTATGAGACTGTATTCGAAATACTGTGTTCTTACGATGCTAGCGTATAATAACATCGACAACACACGAACAACATCTAAATGAGTCAAATTACCAATCCATGCAGTTTGTTGTATTACAACACAACATGTATAACAAATAATTATATTTAATCATTTTCCCGTTACTATTAATGAGTGTTATTTATCGTGGAATCCTTGGGATCATATTATCTCCCTTCAAGAAAGGAAGGTGTTATTGGTTTCAATTAATGTTATATTTTTTAGATCAGTTATTCATTACAACATAGTACCTACACGAACTCTCACACACATCAAAAACACAAATAAGTGAATTTACGATAAATCATGCGACAATTACAATACAGCACATGTAATTACATAAGACTTGTTTGACATTAGCTTCATCAAATTAGATATTTATTTATGAGGATAATCTCAAATTTGACCCATTTGTTGGGATTTGTTAGGAAAATCACGATAAAATACATGGAATTAGGTACATAAAACATGTTTGACATTAGCTTCATCAAATTAGCTATTCAATTATGAGGATAATTTCAAATTTGACCTATCTGTTAGGATTACTGAAAGGAATAATATTAGAAATTATTATATGATGGATATTCTACCACTTGATAATAGAGCGCATGATGATCATTGTTCAATAATGTTCATATATTCTGCTGATTTCAACATTTCTGCTGTGGAGACTCACAAACATACATCATATCACGAAATTAGAACGAAAAAATTGAAGAAGATTCAGTTCAATTCATCAGATATAATTAGACAGTTCCATGACTACTGTAGGAAATTAGGGAACAATTCAATCAATCTGTCTCATATTTTTATTCTGTGAAGGGTTATATAAGCATTATACAAAATTAAACATGCGTTTCATTAGGCTTTTGTGCTTAAGTAAGTTTTATATTTCAAGCAGGTATACTTGAATGAAATTGAGTCATGCTACAAGCTTAAATGAGATGTGAAAAGCAGCAAAACCAGTTGTTATTTATAAGATAAACAGTGTGGCCAGGTACAGAGTATGAATGATGCAATAGATGGATTTTCAAGTATAGAATAAAAATTATTACTCATTTCACACAAAAATGTCTGTACATCTTTGATAATATTTCCACTTTCATATCAATATTTTATTAATATTACAAATTATTAGCCCAGGGGATGCCAACAAGATTTTTCCAAGGACCCCCTCATTCATTTATTATAATTTTACACGGACCCCCATCACTTCTTAAACTCACAGTTGATATTTACAGAAGTTTTTACATGAAGATTTTTTACGTACGGGTAATGAAAATTGTGAGGATGGAAAAATATAAACTTTCAGATTATTTCCTCTTTCAAAAATTTCCCAACTTGCATTTAATGAAACTATTCATTGTATATCAACAGTGCAGAATCATGCTATCAACTCAATGACTATCTGAATGCATACAAGCTTTTTGATGAAGAGTTTATTAAAGTGAAGATTATTGATGGTCAATGACTTCCAATGCATTTTGAAATCAACTTATGAAATAGCCTACTTCAGGATGCATTCAAAAACTGATTTTCAGCATTTCTGCAATTCAAAGCGAACAAACTACTGATGAATATGGAATGAAGTTAAGTAGTGAATCTAGCATGTGACTTTGGCTTCAGTTATTGATGAGTTGCATATTTTGCATGCAAGTAGTGGTAGAACTTCTATTAGCTTTGTTATAATTTTCGGTACAGATCTTAAAAATAGATCTAATTAGCTTTGAATTTATTATAGTAAACGTTCTATTAAGTTCTCTTCATCAATATAACATTTTTGATTTTTCATTAGTAGGCCTAATTTTCAAACGTGCAAAATGTTTAATTAGAAGATTGCAGTAGCAGAAGATGGATTTAAAGGGCTCAGGGCTCAGTGATTTCAGGGAATGAGTCTACGATCCATTCTCTACAATGAATGACAGTTTAATGATGGATAAAAAATAAATAAAAAGTTAATTAATCAATCTGGTAGGATTGACTCACTATTAATCAGTTTATTATTATCATAAATATCAAATAATAAGAAAAATCATATAAACTATGAGAAGGAGAAGAGTTATCAAGAGAAAGAAGAATTAACTGGTAACAGTCGAATTGAGTATTCATTTCTAACGTTAGATCTATAGAGAAATCAAGAGTACCTTTGAACAAATAACTCATAAAAAACATTGTTACAAATTATAAGATCAAACTTCAAAATTAACGTTTTCTCGGCATTCTGATAATGAGTAATCTATCCAAGATCTTTCATAGGAGATATTCATGTAACTAAGGTAGAAGGAAACTTCTAATTATACCTAATAAACAACAAGACAAAAGCTTCTTGAAATAATGATAGCATTCTGATGATAGCTGTTGCATTGTCCTACTAAAAGCTATGATCAGGCATCTAGCAGTGATTAAATGAATGGCATTGGGATCAGCTCTGATATTTACAATTTCTGGACACTTTAAAAGAAACTTACTTTCTGCATCATGGTGTAACATTAGCGAAGGAAGACCACCTGACCGAAAGATGCATAAGAGCTCTTCATCTTCTGAAAGAAGACAAAGCAATGAAATCAAGGTTCTACGAATCTATTATGCATTAAATTAAAATTTAACCGTAACTCTTTTATTCACTGTGACTTGATGAAAAATCATGAAGATTTTATATAAATCAAATTGGATACGTTCTCAAATTTATGCACTGAAAATAAATTACTTCATGGATATAGGTTTTTTTGTCAATAAGAAGTAATCAATATGAATTGAATTATTCTCTGAAATATTTTCCTTCTATCCAACCATTTTATCAGTGCGATTCACAGATTATTAAATAAGAATTCTATGTTCTCCGAACTCAATCCTGTATCAAGAGAGACAAAATTGGATTGACTAAGAATCAAAGAGTATGGATAATTTGAATGAAGATCAAAATACTTTGGTAAATACTGTATTCATTATTGCAGTTCAAAATAAGTAGGTCACTATGGCTTAATAGATTTATTGCTATTACATTTACTATATCTTAGATAATTTGTGCAGTATTAATTTAAAAATTCTCAAATGAAGGTGGCTTAAACTGTTGTGTCTATTGTAATGGGATGACGTGTGAACCAGATGCAGAATAAGTAACATTTATACTAGATCATTTGAATGCTACAAGATTCTGATTGGGGGAAATCTTGGGGTTCTCACCAATATATTATGTTCCTCATTCGTATTCACTATTAGAAAGCTGAATCACTTATAAATCTAATGTGCACATCAACCCTCAGTAAGAGTTAATAAGATATTTTTATCATCGATCCTCCATTGGTTTTATTTGTAGAGAAATATTTTTTTTGTTTGTTTTTTCCTAGCACCGAGTCTGAGACTGATAAGCTATCTTATTTTGACCTAAGTTGCTAAAGTTTGTTGGAGAAAGTACAACCCTATGGTTGAACTCCCTATATTAAAAAATAAGAGAAATGTAGAGAAATGAAACTATTTGTAGCTGAGTTCTGAATTCGCTAATCCATATCAGAGCCATAAAACATAATAATCCTTTAAGGATATAATTTATGATTCTTGAGAAAGGTAAGCTCAATTTATTTTGATGTTCAATAATAATTTATAAGATTGGAAAGCTTCTCGACAAAATAAATAGTTTTTTGAACATGTATTGTGATCATATGTCATGGAAAATCATTCGAAATGTCCTCAGATTGAAGAGTTCCGACAGGAAGTGGAATGTATCAAATTATCATGGAGCAGGAAAAAGGATTCTCAAATAGTAGGAATAGTGACGAAAAGATATTCGATATGTCAACACCAACCAGAAATGCTACTTCTCCAGAAAATTTCTCTCAAAAGCTCTTGCTTGTCCAAATCATGAATCTTGATAGCTTTAATACTCTTCTACTTTTTGAAATGTTTTTGGTATCATACTCTATCAATATACGTTAAATTATGTTTCCTATTTTTGTGAATGGGCAACCAATGTATTAGCTCACTGTTGGATGTGACAGTGTCATTCTTGAGAATGAATCACAAGTCTAATTTGAGTGTAGATTAAGTTTTGAATGACATCAACTTGAAAGATTACAGGGGAAACTTTAGAAGTATTCAATGAACATTTGAAAAGTTTCTTCAGATTGAAAAAGTGAACCAAGCGTACGTGCTCTCTGTTCAAAGAGGAATTCGATTCCCAATAGAATGAAATGTTGCACTTTGGTGCATCGCTCCCTATGCACTTTGCCATTGAATATAAATATATCCAAAGGATATATATTCAATGACTTTGCTAAGCCTTTACAGAAGACTTATTTTTTTCTAAAAAAGAATCAATTCATGCACTTCAACAGGATTTGCTGCTTACACCCTACAATAATGCACTTCGGCTTTATTCACACTCAGAATTCAAATAGTCAAAAGCCTGACAACGAGTAAAAGCTCTCTTCACTCATATTTCATATTCACTTTCACATAGTTCTCCAAACACTCATGATTTTCATCATACGCCCGAGTTCAACATATTCACAATTTTGTTTTCATCATAGAGCTTTGATTTATACGTTCATATAGATCTATCAGAGAGAACCGTATTTAACATGTAGGCTACTTAGGTTGGTGTACTTACATGCTGAATAGGTCAATTTTATTATTACTGGTCATGTACTTTGTATGTAAGCTCCTAGTACTGGTGTACTTACGTGCCAGATAGGTCGACAGTAGTATCGTAGTAGTATTGACAGTAGCGCACTTGCTCTATGCCTTCTCTGTGGTACGGTAGTATTGTACCACTATTTTAGCGGTACCCTGGTACCGTACGTTGCCCAATTAGTATGTAGTATGTAGGCTACTTGTAGTATATGTGTAGGATACATACCGGTATATGTAGGCTACTGCTACTTATATATTAGTATTTAGGCTACTATATAGTACGAGTATTGGTGTACTTGCTTGTTGAATAGGTCAATATTGAAGTATCATCTAGGCCTATATCAAAAGAGTTTCGTGCCCGAGTTTGGAAAGTTCGCGGAAAAGTTTCAGTGGACCGATTTTGATGCGGTTTGCGCCAAAAGAAAGATAAAAAATGTAATTTTTGCAGGCTCTATTTGTTTTTCAAAAATAATCATTTTAAATGAGAGAAAATTGATGAAAACCAAAAATAGTTACCTGTGGCACTATCTGTTGGCATAAAATGTACTAAATTATCAAACCCCTTGAGTTAGTTTGTGAAATGCCACATAGATAGAGCTGAGAAAGGTTTATCTAGAAGTAGTACAGTGACCAGTTATCCGGATTTCATTGGTATGACTGCTGAGCTACTGTCAGCTGCAGATAATCAAAATAGCAACTATTTGAAACTAAGAATAGAAAATTCAAGTGAGCTCGTTGTGTACTATTGTACTTGTTATTGGTGTACTTACGTGCCGGATACGACTGCGGAATGCCGTTAGTGTAAACGTTGGGATCGTTGCCTGCCGGTTGACCGTTGGGCGTCTGGGCGGCCATGTTGAAGTTGGGCATGGTGGGCGATGGAAGGCTGGGAATGGCCCCATTCACCGGCTGGCCCGATCCTGAGCCTAGGGCTACATCTGTGGGCATACCAGAATCAAATCAGAAATTTTTTATCAATGTATTACCTAACCATTTTAATAGATATTATTAAATGTATGAACTATATCCTGGATACTATTTAAAATTTGAATCTATATTCTATATATAGTCTGGCAACAGACAAAAGAGCCTCCAAAATAAGAACTCTACTGCGCAGAGAGAGCGCACGTTATGCAATGCAGCAGTTTATCTCACTCGTTCACTAGAGTAGTGGTACTATGTGATACTGTATCACTAAAAGTGATACGATGCACAAAGGTTCTTTTGTCTGTTGCCAGACTATAGTATCGAACATTCAAGGTTGAGTGGTGAAGAGGACTCTCTACAGTCCAACAAATAATTTTTTACAAGTAGAACCTGTTCATCGAGAGTTGACAGTAAGGCTAAATAATAGGTTAACTATTAGATTAAACAGTTATGCTGCAAAGGCATTGGAGAAACATATTTTAAGTTTAAACCTAAGATTAATCTGAAAATTGGTAATCGTCGTTGGAGAAACCGGCCCTAAGGCTTCTCCTTAAAACTAACGGGACAGACCGCTTGGCCAATACAGAGTAAGGTCATCGTCCTAAGAGTGTCACTTTTCAGGTCACAGTCATCCCTTACACAAACATTAATTTCTATCCCATGACAGAGTAGAGCAGTAGAGAATAGCGCTAGGACCGCTTGTGAATAGGCCTGACCGTGACGTTAGGTCTCGGGAGGTGGAGCCTTCCTGTCAACTCTCGATGAACAGGGTATAGTCTGACTTGAATAGGAAAGATTCCAGAAAATGAATTATCTTATTCTAGGATTTGGATATAAGACTTTTAAAATACTAAAATATTGATAATATTCATCCTAGATTTTATCTTCAAATGGAAATTTATAGAAAGTGAAGATTGTAACATAATCTTTCATTGGTCATTAAAAAAATAGATATATTTTTGATTGTTTATTTCTTTTCTCTTGATCCTACATGTACATGATCTGACAAATGAATAGAATAGTATTGTTTCACAATTAGAATTCAGGACATGCAGTCAAATTCTACTGTGAATAACATAATCTGTTGAAAAAGAGTTCAAAGCAACTCGAAAGCGCTCCAGTCCAGTGAGTAATAATTATGTTATTCACAGTAAAATTTGACTGCATGTCGTGAATTCTAATTGTGAAACAATAGTGTTAGTTCGCAGTTCGTTATGGATCCCAAAATTCAGAACTTGAATAGAATAGATAAAATATTAAAATTATTGTAAAAAATTGATTGCTCTCAAGTTATTTCCAAGCATTCAAAAGTATTTCAATGTTCTTTGCAAACTGTTTCCGAGAAGAGGAAGATTCACAGTTTTCAAAAAAAGTATTAACCGTTTTACAGGAATTGTAATTGAACCATTAGGTTTTCAATGTTGTTTCCTTTGTTCATCCGCTCTTGTTCTTCATGAATAATTCATGTTTAATTATTAAACATGAAATTGAAAGGTACTTAATAGTAATATCGATACCGTATATTCAATTTGAACTTTGACCCAAAAGCCTGAACCAAATTGATTGATGAAATGTCGGGCACAGACAGATAGAGGTGATATTGTGTGTTCCACGCCATTCCACACATAACTAGTTTGTTAAATATTAGTTCGCCCTACGGTAAGATGTGGTTAGGGATTAGGGGAAAGCATAGGCTAAACTTCAGTCAGAATTCTACCAAAACCGATTCCTCCCTTACCCTAGTTTGATACGAACTTTCCATTGAGATTTGTAACTTCGATTGAAGCCTAAACTTGAATGTGTTTATTGTATTCACGCATTTCTCATCAGACTGATTGTTCGTTAACGCATATATGCCTTCAAACTTCTGCTAACTAACTTACATCTCGCATTGGCATAAACTTGGTGAACATTCGCGCACACACTCGACTATTGCATTATTCCACGTGAAGATACTTTTCGATAGTGATATATAGTTTCTAAGTACTGTGTGTAATTCAAGTTTGGTCCCATAGGGTGAGAGCAGCATTCATAACTCGGTTCTCAATCTACATACTGATGAATTACTAAGTTGAGATCTAGTTTATAATTTTGACGTGTTTTGGTTGAAATTCAATTTGAAGTCTGAGATGAGTGATTTCCAGTTCCGAAGCTCAAGTCAAGGTTAAGCCTCTTCAAGTATATATTTAAAGTTACTGAACAAACTCATAAGATAAATTAATATAATTCGACTTGAAACTATTATATTATTAATTTCGTAATAAGATATCATCCAAAGCAAATCAGAATCATTAAAAAATACAGTTAAAGTAACGACTTGTATTTCACTGTAAATAAAATTAATGCTATTACTTACATTATTGGACACTATAGGAATGCATTTCACTTCTGATGAGGAGCTCCTGAGTGAAATGCATTCCTAGAGTTTCCAATAATGTAAGTGATAGCATTAATTATTTACAGTGGAATACAAGTCGTTACTTTAACTGAATTTTCTGCAAGTATTTCGTCATGGAAAACAACATTGATTAAAAAATAAATCACTGTCATTCTATAGAGTTTACGTGAAGTTATGATTCATTTTTACCGCGTATAGAAAATGATTTCCAGTACAAATAAAATTTTCTGAGCTATCCTTATTTCATTCACCAAAATAGGGAATTAATTCTGATCGAGGGAAGATTATTCACCTGAATTTGGAGGTACAACGGAGTTGGCGATTCCGTTGAGTGTAGCATGCGTGGCCAGAGCAGCCATTGGGTTGATGTAGGTTCCTTGTGTGGCAGCCATTATTGCAGCTTGTTGCTGAAAAAAAAAAATAGGAAAAATATTATCTATGATTTGATAATGTAACTAATTTATTACAAATAAATGATCAAGTCATAGTTTATTAATCTGTTTTTGTAGTTACCTGACCGATTCTCAAAATATTCACAGATCATGAATAGCCTTTTTCACACAAGTGCAGTTCCGAATGAGAATGTTTTGACTGATGAATACACCCAATAAGATATATATGAGTCTGAGAGAGAAGCCTAATTGAGCATGAGTTATCGAGAATCATCAGGATAGGATAGGTTCATCCTAACCCATAACCAAAGAGTAATGAATCATGCTATTCTAGCATACCAAGTGGAAGACATGAATGCATTTGCATTCATAGGCCAAAAATAAGAAAAAAATTACATCAATTAAAGAAAGTCAAACACTTGTAAAACTAATGCAGCTTTGTCAGGGAAATCATAGATAGAACATTTTAACAGAATAGAAGTACTTCTTACAGAATGTTCTGCCTTAAAGAAGTCAAATTATATATGAGATTTCAAGGACCTAATTGTTACAAATCACTGTTGAATATTTACATGCTCCAATATTTCTTTGAGCCATTGACAAGAATCCTCTCCAGTAGCTTAAACTGCAGTCAACCCTCCATGGAATTAGTACAGTGGACACTCAGATGGATGAGTAGCATGTTTTGAGTTTGGCCAGATTCAAATGAGCGTTAGAGGTGTATCCCCATGTTGTCGTCAGTTGAACACATCTTCAGTTCAAGTGGAAGATCAAAAAGCTAGACGATGCAAAAAACAGCATCTCGTAAAACTTAACATTTTCAGTGAAAAGTCCAATCAGGAAGTAGAGGACTTCCTTGAGTGCGCGCACTTTAAATAATTTCCACATCACAACTGCCTGACATTTAACAATGGAATGTCATTAAGAGCAGAGTTGAATTTAGAAATTTGCATAAAGTAAACATTTCAGAGGTGTTAAACCGGGTCAGAGGTAAGGAAACTGTTTTGGCTGCTTAGGAGCGCTGAGAAGGAATTTGAAGATTGTGAAGCCGCTCAAGACAAATTTAAAGCTGGGGTGTAATCAAGCAGCAAAATTTAAAATTGAAATCACGAATTCAGAAAACGCCCCTTGATTGCCTACTATGTGGGTGGGAGAGAAGAAGTATATGGGATATGTGGGTGTGACAGAGAGAGTCATGAGGTTGATTAGCCCTTGAAAAGTCAAGGAATAAAGCAAGAGTAAATCCTGGAATTTTGCGATGCTTCTCCAGCATTTCCTAGCCTCACCCGGAACGAGCAATTCCCTTTAAACCGTTCCCCCACAAGTGGTGTGTGGGAGGAGGTTCATAATTCAGGCAATTTCCATAAATTTTAACGGACGATTAAGCCGCATTCTGCTAGGTTTGGACTTCTTCTCCATCAAATATACCGACTAACCTAAATCCTGTCTCAACAGAGGCTGGTACGCACTGGGTCTTGATGACTTCAAGATTAATTTGGTAAGGAATAAGATTAGGACTGGTGTCAAGAGATTATGAGAAGACTGCTCATCACTAGAATGCATTCTTTCTAATCCTTGAAAATGAATATTTAAGGAATTCTCATTAAATCTAGAGAGCTCAAGTGAAAAGCTAAGCGTCACTGTTCTAGAACTATACGGTAATTTCTGAATAATTCACATGTAATGTTGTGAATAATCAAGATTTAAAAGTAGTAAACACTGAAATGCATTTCTTCTAATGCTTGAGGGAGAATAATATTGAAAAGTTCTTATAAAGTTCTGAGATCTTAAATGAAAATCAAAAGCTGAACACAGATATTCTAGTAATATACTGTTCTTCGAGTTGAATAGATGATTCAAAGGACTCTTCTTGGTGTTGAATAGTGTTAATAAAAATGGTATCATTGTCTAGTTATCTAGTTGTCGGAACAACTCCGAAATAATACTATGGTATATAAATATTGTACTCCAGAAATTCAATTTGGAAATGGAAATCACTCGATCAGTTTTGCATCCCGTTCATAGAGAATTAATTTCAGTCCAAATGAAAACTCGGAACTCAATTACGAACAAAAGGTCCAGAAGCCATAGTAATAACATTTTTTTGGATCCCATTACCCGATATCAAATACCATCCAAAAATGACAAGGTACCAATTGACTGTGTCAATTCAAATTTCAATCAAAAAGTATAATTAATCGAGGTAAGTTAAATATGAAATTGTTTCACAGAGTTTATCTCTCGGTCCACGCTAAATGTAAAAAAAATTGGAGCGGAATTGGCAATCTATTTTGGACAAGATTTGAACGAGGGGAATGTTTGTGGGGGGGGGACAAAGATCCATCATGACTGATGCGGCAAACAATGGAAAAAATCGCCGGGTTTTCTGCGGCATATTGATATGACGCTAACTAATAAATTAACTTTCTCTCACGTAAAGTTTATATGGTTCAGTAAATAATGGGATAATAAGTGGGTGGGAGCATACACGTGGCGATTATTGACCTTTGTAAAAACATACGAGCTCCCACCCCAAAATAATAATTCTATATACATCACGAAATCCCCTTTGACCTCTAGGATACAGTATCTAATGTACAAAATACATAAGTATTATATCTATGTAAATATACTCTCAAACTTCTACATAACGTATGTATATTATTACCAGAACATCTATATCTTATCCTCCCACTCTTAAATTGTACCTATGTAATTTACTTCTATACTGTAACATATTGTGAGCCTTCTACTGTATCTGTGAATGTTATCAGCAAATCTATTTTATATGTCTATCTACTCCCATCTATCTCCGAATTCTGCCTCTATCTCGGAATATACTTCCTTTAATATACCTCTTATAACTTCCTTTAATAACCTCTAATATACTTCCTCTAATATACTTCTGCCACTACCTCGGAATCTATTTTACAACTCTCACGATGATATTTAAGGGTGAGAGGGTGAGAGAATATTTCACAAATATATGTAGATGTATCTACATTTATATTTGTGAAATATGCTCTCACCATTATACTATGGCAAGTATGAGTATTGAGTATAGTGTGGCATGTTTGAGTGTAGGCTAAGTATTATACGGTAATCTGTTAGGGAAGAAAAAATTGACCACTTAGAACAACACTGATTTTCCGACAGAATTCCATTATCAAGTGTTTTATGAGCGTGTAGTGAATTGTGAGAACGAATGATGAAAAAAAGCTGAGGAAATGCTGCAGATTGAGTTTGAAAGTGAGAGGGAGGATGAGAGAGAGGAAGGAGGAGAGAAAAATAGAGCGGAAGGAAAGAAAAAGAAAAGAGGGAAAAAATAGGATAAGATAGAACGAGCCCAAAGGGGGATGAAGCAGTGAAGAGTCTTACAAGAAGAGAAGTAAACGAAATAGATAGAGAAGACACACATTACTAGAGAATGAGAAAGTGGAGAAATGATGAAAAATAGAAAGGCAAAGTAAACGTATTACAGGATAGGGAAGGAGTAAGAAATTGTTATGATTGGAGAATGGCATAGCAAACGAGAGAAAGAAAAATTGAAGAATGATAGAATCAAGAGAGAAAATGTTTAAAAGATGGAGAAGGAGAAAAGTTGGAAAAAGAAAAAAGATAGATAGAATGTAAGATAAAACGAAAGAGGAAGATACTTGGAGACAGAAAAGAGGCAAGAGTGAAAAATGAGAGTATTAGAGTGAGTCAAATTCAAAATGTATATAGGATACTCTCCCCCTCACATACTTGTCCACTGAGATACGAGCTAATAATTTTCACCGGAAGGATTTTTACAAAATTTAATAACAACATAAACTGTACCCCTCCACCCTTTCACAACTACGCTCCCGTTGCTAATGATGTGGATGATACCGATCGAAAATTAATACAGCTTTTCGAGGTTGAAACCGACGTTCGGAAATAACGGATTTCGTGCAATCCATCATCACAGGTTCAAACTGCCACCCCTGAACACTAGTGCCCCCTCCCCAAAGTTGATCGCAAAAATATCCTCCCTATCGAATTTGTGGTGTGGAGCCATATATTCATCCCGGTAGATTTAACACGACCACTGTTTCTGTTCACAAAGTCCCCATCATCAATCAAAACATATTATTGCAAGTTTTGTTGTTGCTGTTATATTTTTGGGGAGCAGTGTGCGTGTGTGTGGTCTGATAATACCCTATACAACATATCGATAGCAGCCTTGTGCTGTATGTAGTGGAGGAACGTTGTACGGTTTACAACACGTAGGTAAAATATCTATATACACCGATATATCAAAATACTATATTATGAAATTATTCCTAATTAAAAAAAAATAATTAGAAAAACGAAAGTATTTCATTCGATATGATAACTCTTGGAAGAGATCCTTAGACGATGTGAATATACAGGAATATAATAGCTGCAAGCAGTTAACCAATTCACTGATGTGAATGACATATACTTATTTGTTGATGACCAAATAAGAATACCACGCTTCACCACTAGTGAATGAATAATATTAGAGAAACGAAAATCCAAACTACGAGTATTATAGCTATTGATTTACTGTAGCTAAGGATAAACTATTTGTACAGCTTTCATTGGATTTTCGTTCAATTATGATACCTTTTTTTGAAAAACCTGCAAGCATAGTATTTCTCTAGAATAATGAGGACCTGTTTCATGAAGATTTAGGAGTCCTGTAAAACAGGTAAAAAGCGTACACACACTAAACATGTATTGTATTTCGTACTAAGTCACAAACGTATTCGTCCAATGTGCGTTCGCCTTTTTCCTATATTACAGGACTATAAAACAAGCCCCTTACTTGGAAATAGAATTCCTTAAATTCAGGACATTTAAGAGACTGCAAGAAATTTTGAAGTTGATCAAATTATCACCCTCTCTCACTACAACCCTTCAATTACCTAAGCACAATCCCCAGAGCTCAAGTAGGCATCACCCTCATGAAAAATTAGGACTATAAATTTCTACAAAAATCACGTCTGACTTTTATAACTGGAGGCTCTGCTATTTTGAATGAATTATAAATATGTCACTAATGAATTTTTCACTATTACTAGAATTCTTTTGTTCTGAATGCATAATAAATATGTCGCTATTAACATTTTTCAACTTTACTAGAACAAACAAATAAATTTTTTTATTAACCATTCAAAAAATGTTATTGAAATCAGCTAACCTGTGCATAGGCTCCGTAGGCTCCAAACTGGTTGAAAACGAAAGGGTTCAACAAACTCATATTACCAGCCATTTGCTGCATGCGTCGCAACTGTCTCTCTTTTTCCGTATCAGCAAACTTTACTACAAGGCTCGATGAGGCACCCTGTCAACACAAGAAAAGAAACAAAAATTCATTACTCAATTCAAATAAAAACTTATAGAATTGAATTTTCTATTTATTGATTCAATTCTAAGGGCCGGTTCATGAGCTCGGGATTTAGCCAAGTCCTAGAATAAAACGGATGGCCAGCGTAGCATCGACAAACGTTAGCAGCCTCGACACTATGTACTAAGGGCTCTCTATGCTGCTAACCCACTAACCTGTCGAGACAAACGTTTGTCGATGCTACGGTAGACATTCATTTTAGTCTAGGATTTGGCTAAATCCCGAGCTCATGAACCGGCCCTAAATGAATCAAAATAATGAAAATTGCATTTAAAATAATTTTTGTACATTACTTTAAAATTACGTACAAAAATACACCAAATACATTGTGATGTAGAATATCCATTAGTAACATAGTTATAATCATTTCCTATAAACTGAATTATCAGGTTTAGTAGGGATCTGTAATTGGAATGGTGTACATTGATAATATTCGTGAGAGTTATAATTAATGGAGGTATTATAGTCTGGCAACAGACAAGAGAACCTTCGCGCATCGTATCACTATTAGTGATACAGTATCACATAGTACCACTACTCTAGTGAGCGAGTGAGATAAACTGCTGCATTGCATAACGTGCGCTCTCTCTGCGCAGTAGAGTTCTTATTTTGGAGGCTCTTTTGTCTGTTGCCAGACTATACATCCCAACATAATTCAAGTAAACATTGTGTAAAGTGATGCTAATAATACACTATAAACAAACAACGAATTCAAACCAAAGAACATAAACACCGAGTTCTATTTTTGTACCTTGTTAAAGTATTATTTCAGGAAATCACAATCATTATGTTTATTCTTATCAGGGACTCGATACGGTGTTAAAGATACTAGTCGGTGACCAACAAGACTAAATCAATGTAGGCTGATGACTATCAAAGAAGTCTAGAGCACTCCTCCTCCTATAAGAGCTCACAAAGGCTGTGAACTGCTCCCGCTCAGCAGGTATAAACACGTTTCATTGAGTCGATCGAGTCAATCTCGCTTCGATGAGTTTTTCCGCTCGGCTGCTCGCTCTCTCGGCAGATTTTCCAACAGCCTTTCCCTTTTTCCAGGAAAGCTCCACACTCTATGATAAGTTCGCTCCCCTAAAGAACAATGTGTTATAGAACGGGTCCCACAAGTAGTCTCTTTGGAATCTTCCAAGAATCTGTCCACTCCCCATCTTCATCAACTCCTTTTTCTTAAGTATCACACAATATTGGTTTGTTCTCAGAATCGTTTGCTTCATTTCGAAAATATTCTCTACATCTTCAACAATTCTTTTCGAACGACATATCCTTGGGATATTCCTAGAATATGTGTCTCCATTTCTAATCCCTTTTTATTACTTTAATTCAGCACTCACCACCTCTTCACTCAAACTTTTATTGAAAGAGTCAGCGATTGTCAGTGATAAGAATTAAAACATATTTCACAGCTTTTCCCGTAACTATTTTTAACTAATTCCAAAAATTATATAGAGAGTTGATACATTTATTTGAAAATTAACAATTTCTAATCATCAATCTTTTATCCAAATTAGCCAGCTGAGTCAGACAATATTATCATCCTTAAATTATTATCATATACTATCAATTTAGTGATATTTGATAGGGAATATTATTATGAACCTATTTATTATCCACCAGTTTTAAATAAATTTGATACTCTCCTTTTAACAAATCAAAATGGCATGAATCAATTGATAAGACATATTATTGAAATATTTCTATATCAGAAAATCTCTTCGGCTGATCAGCTTCGTTTTGGGCTTAGTCGGTACAGTTTCATCAATTTTTATAGCCTACTATTATTATCTTAGTTTCAAAACTGATCAATACTTTATTATACATAAACAGAATAGAACTCAATTTTTGGAACAATAATGTTGAGGCAGTGGAAAATTAAATGATAAATGAAATTATAATTGAATATAGAAAGTAAGTTTAGCACATTAGTTTGTATCTGTTGAAATATTATATACGATCTTTCCTATTTCTCATGCTGTAGTCCATTTTATCACTTTATCACATCTAATTCCCACGTGCACTGGTGAGTTAGGAGTAGTTTGCTGAGAGGGGTTGGGGGAGAATGGATAGGTAAGCACTAAATTAAACATACAAGCGCGCACTCTTAACGAATTATGTTTGCTCAGAGAACATCCCGTTCCCTCAATAGGGATAGCTAGCACTAACCCCAAGTCACTCTTTGCCCTTGCATACGCGTGCGTGAGTCGGCAACTTGTTTAATTTTACTTCAATGTGGTAGTATTGGGGTGGGGCAGGGGAAGGGTGTAGAATTTAAACCGGGAAGTAAAACTTGGCTGCTCCCTTGTTTTCAGTTACACCATAAAAACATCCCTTACGTCATATGTTGTATTAATTACTGCTGAAGGGGACAGGACAGTGTGCTGTAGTAAATTTTAATTATCTTCTCGTCTAATTATATTCCGAATAGCGTGCAGGCGGAAAAGAGTGGAGAGTGGAAACTATGTAGAAGGATTAGGCCGGATCTGTGCTGCTAAGAATAGAGGAGCAAGGAGTAAAGGGGGAAGAAGAGAGAGAAAGAAAAAGATGAATAAGGAGAAAAATAATAAGGAGGAGGAGAAGTAGGAGAAGAAGTGAGAAATGAGCTAATAGTGTTAAGAGAGTGAAGGTGAGCACCGAGCTCCAAGTCAGGTTTAATTTAATTAGATGGAATTCACTCATTTTTCAACGAAAGACGGGGAAATTAAAACTTGCCTCCTGTTATCTTCAGGCGCGTTCTCCTTCTTTCTCGTGGCTTTTTAATTACTTTGTGTGTGTTTCTTCAGTATTTCTGTCATTTTCATAATTCTTAGCCATCACACAACTCGAATGGGGTTCTTGTTCATTACTGTATGAGTTATGTAGAAAAGAACATTGTTTCCCTTTTGTATATTTGGGTTTATTATCATAATGGTGCCACTGCAGCTTTAATTTGTTCAAACACTCTTTTCTATCTCCTCTCTCTGCGATTATTTTTGTCCAAGTTCAATTTCTAATGTGATTAAAGATAAGGATTATTTAAAATAATTGTTGAAATGAAGAATAACTAAACCCTATAAGTAATAAAACTCATTTGGTTTTCAACGAAATAATAGTTATGTTTTAAGAGTAAGGCAAAGTTTTATATTTATTTTGTAAATGTGACGAATATGATGAATTCTGTTCCTTGTATAGTTATTATCAGTCATAAATTACATTGCTTTTTAACCATGTTGTAAGCTGTCAATAATGGTATTATTTTAAAACTTTTTTTATTTAAGCTTGATTATTTCTTCAAATTTTTATTTTAATAAGGAGCGTTGGTTCGAAGGAAAATAGTACACCGTAATTTCACCGTGAATAGTACACCGTTCTATTCACTGTGGCTACTGTAGCTGATGTAATATTTCTCCAACCTTTGAGGTACATACACTTCTCACACTACAAATACGTACTCTCTCAAACTACAAATAATGAATACTTCACCCTCTCTTGTCTTTATTTTTTAAATTTCACAAGTAATATAGTTCTTAAATGCTTCTTGATCTTTTAAGTGAGAATAAAACTACACAAAGAATCATTTTAGTTGAGCTAATAGTTTTCCAGCTCAAATCATTGCAAATAAACAGTCATAATAAAAATTATATATATGTCGAATACTTAATACCACAAACTTTCAAATTAACATTTCGATTAATTTGATTTGAATTCCATCCTCTTCTTATAGGTTTCCGGATTGAAAGTACTATGATGTTTGGATACTTTTTTATCTCCGAAGATAACCTGTTTACCTGATGTCTGAGCTGTATACCGTATCTTTCCAACACTTGACGTTTAAGTCACATGTTACCAGTTGACCAGTATACTCCGTCAAACTTTCCCATCAAGTACCATTTAAGCCACATGTCAACATCTTTATGATGGAGCACTTCTTTCAAGCGAGCAACTCACTCAAGTAAGTGACTTGGGGGAGTAACAGGTGTGACCATCCGTAAGTAAAGACACAAGAAAACGCTTAATTTCGCCCCTTTCCGTGTGAATAAGGCAATAATCACCTGTTGCATTAAAACAACTACAACTGAGTCATTTTCATTCAGCTTATATACATATAGAAGTTAGTCGGGAAAGGGGTTTCTCTATTAGTAAAGGGAGGACTACTTACTAGGGCAATGCCACAACAGGAAAGAGGAGACGGAGAGAGGATGATGGGTGGAAGAGAGAAGGAAGAAGTGAGGAAAAGGAGAGGGAAGGAAAGACATGGAAATGTCCCACAGAATGGCACAAGAGGCAAAAACAATAATATTAGCAACTGCAGTAAATATTACCGGGGCGTTGCTGTAGCCTACTGAAATTGGAGGCTTGACTAAGGGCAATAAAGCTCTCCCCATGCTCTCCTTCTCTTTTTCTCCTCTTTCTCTCTCCAGCAATTTCTCTTCCCCGCATTTAAGCTCTGATTTACTCTCCCTCAACTCAACCCTACAACCCAATAAATATTTGCTACACATTTCCCCTTTCAACGAGACTGCAATCCTAGCACTATATTCAAACAAATCTCTCCAGCCGTCTGTATCCATTTAATAACTTCCTCAACGGGTTTATCCGGTCCTTTTTCAAATATGAGGATCGAAATGTTTCTTGCATCAGATAGTGTGATAATTGTAACTTGCCGCTTCAGGTCATTGATGACTTATGATGGGATAAAAATGAGCCACTTAATTAATCAATACTATTCCAATCTTCCAATAAATAAACCCATGAAACCGAGTTGAGTGGTCTGTAAGAGAAGGGAAAGAAAAAGGAGAAAGGGGAAGAGAAGGACAAAGAGAAAGAGAAAGAGAAAGAGAAAGAGAAAGAGAAGAGAAAGAGAAAGAGAAAGAGAAAGAGAAAGAGAAAGAGAAAGAGAAAGAGAAAGAGAAAGAGAAAGAGAAAGAGAAAGAGAAAGAGAAAGAGAAAAGAGAAAGAGAAAGAGAAAGAGAAAGAGAAAGAGAAAGAGAAAAGAGAAAGAGAAAGAAAAGAGAAAGAAGTAGAAATGAGAAGGAGAAAGAGAAAGAGAAGGAAGAAGAGAAAGAGAAGAGAGAGAGAAGGAGAAGGAGGAAGAGAAGGAGAAGGAAAAAGATAAGAAGGAGATGGAGATGGAGATGTAGAAGGAGAAGGAGAAGGAAAAAGGAAAAGGAGAAGGTGATTGAGAAGGGGAGGAGAAGGAGAAGGAGAAGAAAGAGGGGAAGGAGTAGGAGAAGGAGATGGAGAAGGAGAAGGAGAAGGAGATGGAGTAGGAGAAGCAGAAGGAGAAGGAGAAGGTGGAGGAGAAGTAGAAGAAAAACGATAGGGAGAAGGAGATGGAGAAGGAGATGAAGAAGGAGAAGGAAGAGGAGAAGAAGGAGAAGGTGGAGGAGAAGGAGAAGGAGAAGGAGAAATAGAAAGAGAAGGACAAGGAGGAGGAGAAGACTGGAAAGAATGAATGATGTGTGAATGAGATATGATGGCATACTCTTCGAGGGGACATTCCCTCTATTCCTTCCTTGAAAGGAGATGTTGTGGAAATTGAGCTAGAAGGACTTTTCGAAGAAGACGAAGGAGGAAAAGAAGAGAGAGAAGAAGAAGAAAAAGAAGTAGAAAAAGGAAAAGAAAGTAATGGACCTGGACGACGGACTAAAAGAGAAAAGAGTCTTGTGACAAGAGTCCATTCGCCTACCCTATTTGCTGGCTGTCCGTTTTGCTCCGATATGACAGATCTGCTGCTGAAGGAGAAAAAGGAAAAGAAAAAGAAGAAAAAAAAGAAGAAGAAGAAGAAGAAGAAGAAAAGAATAAAAACATTGTGCATTGTGCTTTCACCTACACCTCTCACCTCTCACCTTTCTCCTATCTGCGACTTTATTGTTGTATGTCTTCGAAAATACAACCTGTTCCCATACCACTTCATTCTTGTTGTATCACTTCCAGATAAGACTCAAAACTTTCCAAGTGCGAAGAACGCTGTACGGATAGTATGGTTGAAAGCACTGCTTCTTCAATAATAAACTTCTCCAAATTCATTTCTTCTCATCTTTTCTCTGAGAGTTGATACTATTTGAAAATTACAGCCCAAGCAGTGCTTTCATTCTAGTGTACGAAATTGAATTTATTTCATCACATAAGACACTATACATAAATAAGAAATTTTTGGTAGTATGTGAAAAAAATTTGGAGGTCTAAATGTCGAGTTTATGGATGTGTTACTACCTTATCAATATAATCTTCTATAGCCTAGCGTTTCCAAACCTATGGTTGTTGCATCCTGGTGGGTTTCAAAGCTTATTAATTATCTATGAAAACAATTATTATTTGAAGACTCCCATACTTGAAGGGCCAGAAGTCATAATTTTGTGAAACATTATCCAATAACACTCCAGAAAACTCCAGTAACAATCGTTGTGTATTCAGGGTATTAGATTATTAAAAGTATAGGCCTATTACAAATCACAATTGCACGAAGATTTGAGTGCAGTTGAGTAATGTTCTTTGAATACAATTTTTTACAGTATTACTTTCCATGATTAACAATAACAAATAATGTCTGGTGTTTTCAATGAGATCTTTATGCTATTTCGCCAAAAACTTTCCTATTTGATGTCACCAGTTCGTTGCAGATCCTTACCGAACTGAGAACAATCACTCAAAAATGATTGGAAGTTGGATGGCTGAAGAAAGTTCAGCTCACAAGAAATAAATTCAATTACTGCCAACTTTCCCGACAAAATCTCTAATGAAAGTCTGACGATCGCTTCTCCACAGCAAACAGAGTCCATTTAGTAAAGTTGGGGTGGCCTTTGACAGCGCAAAAAGGGCTGATTATATGGAGTGCTTTGGACGGAATTTAATTTTTTAAATTTGAGAAAATTTTTCCGCAACGGAGTGGTGCTTCACTCTTATATTATAAAACTGATTTAATTAATTTAATTCCATCGAACTTTTCCTATCTCCAGTGAATGCGACCTTTAATGTCATCTTCTTTCTGCTGGAGCTTCCGATAATTTCATCAACTTAATTTATAATGCATGTACTAGAGCTAAGTACAGGCTATATCATTTTATCAACGTATCCGTATTTTTAGTTACATCTAGATTTAAAGGGAATATATTATAAGGAATAAATATTAGAAGGGAGTATAGGATGTGATTCAATAATATCTTCATCATTATTATTCGAAGACTCTCATACTCAATCAAAAACAAGCTTGAAACTAAGCTACTCTTTAGCGTGAAAAAGTTCGTGAAAGTCCACAATTCGTAAAAACATTTGTCAATTCAATTTCTAATCAACATTTGAAAATTATGACCCATTAAGATAAATCCTTCACGAAATTAAACTCAATGATAATGCTATCATAGATTTCCCTTATAAATAGAACACATAGTCACTCTTCAAACATATTCGATGCTATAATATGATTCAGTACTATACATACAATATAGTATATTATAACTCTTAGTTTAGGTTATAAAGTGTATATAGTTTAAGTATAGTTATGGTATTAAAGTGAAGTTACTCATGGTTAGTGGAAATTTTTAATGTATTGTCACTGTGAACATATTCTCAATTCGAAATATTCAACAAAATTAGGAGAAGAATACATTTTTGACTTTGGGTCTGTGTTCCCATTCTTATAAGTTGTCTGTACTTGCTTGAATAAACTAGTACTATAATACGATACGTGACTAAATCTTTAGAAACATCACCAATAGGAGTTTGGGATTTTGAATAGTTTTATGAAACGACAGAAAATTCACCCTGGAGATGCTTTAGAAAATTCACCCTCGAGTTGCATATTAAATGAGCGAAGCTTTCAAAACCCCATCACCGTTCATCCAAATCAATCATTCAAATGATCTCAACCGAGTCTAGAGAGACTTTTTAAAAACATTAGAGTGGAACAACCCTCTCATCAATAATAATTGTGGAAGAGTGACCCTCAAATAACGAAATAACATTTGAGCTTGCTTAGTATTAGTGTCAGCAAGGCTGGGTAGCTCCCATTTACCGCATATTTGTTTTGGTTCGCAGTCTGTACCCAACTTTGTCCCTAGCAGAAGAAATAAATCGAAATCTCATCCACCCACCTCAATCCCGTTGATAACCGCAGTTTAACACAACCCAGCACCTGAAACCTTAAACCTACCAGACCTGAAACCTGTCGTGTTGATTTTCCCTTATCAGTAATTTCCCAATAGTGGTTTCCAACCCCTTTGCGTCACGGATTGAAATTCGATCAGACCTGTCGCATATTGGCTCCAAGAACGACAAAAAACTCCGGCTACCGTTGCGCTTTTACAGTTCGGTTTACCGATGCGAATGTCGTACACCGCTTTCCAAATTGAAATTTAATTAAAGTTACCGCCTGAAAACCCGTATCCACATAGTGCTGGAGTCACTAAGATGTACTAGTTTACCTAAAAACTATGGTGACTAGAGGAAAACTCTAAGCTAGTGAGTAGTATAATGTAATGTACTATCTAAAAACTGTAGCCAAATGGAATTGGAGTTGATCGACTTTGAACCAGCTTGTTTGTTTTGAGTAGAGTAACTGCAATTACCATTGAAGGATGAAATTGAAACAAGCTTCTTGTGAGAGGATGATTGATGCTAGTGAGTAGATTTTTTTGGAGAAAATGGCTTGATCAAACGGTTTTAACAACTTGTTTTCTAGAACAAGTTAGTAGGCTAGTAGAAAAAATTCAACTACTATACTACAAAACTTGGATGAATAAACGCTTTCAACAACTTGTGTATGAGAGTGAGTTGGTAGAAAAAATTGTAACGAACTTTGTCAACCAATAGCATGCAAGCTTGTGACGTCACAAAATGGTGAGGATGAATAGTTTTAAGCAACCAATGATTGATATCAGAAATAGGGAAATACTAGCTAGAATAAAATTGGTTAGCTAATATGACCATTTGAAGCAACTAATATTTTAAAATAATTATTAAATTGGATGATTACTATAAATGACATTCGAATTGGCATCCAATGAATGGAATTGTTTATTCAATTGCAGATGAGCGTTATTTGAAAAACAGTATTTTTCTTCGTTGACTGATTTCTGCTTGAAAAGCAAGATATAAATGAATTATTTCAAATTCAAGACTCCAACTCAAATACATCGAGCCCAAAGTCTAATCTAGTGTTTCTGACACCAATATATCATCCTGTCTGGAAATCGGATTGAAACAAACTTCACAGATACGGTGAATTTTCCTCAAAACGTTCCGATATTTTCCTGTTTAGAATCAGAGCTTTGTCAAATACTTTTTCACTGCTTTGTAAGGCCTAAGGCAAATCGGTGGGGGGCTGAAATTTCCGAGTTTTCTCTAAAAAAGGGGACGCACATTGATTTGCGAGCGAAACTTTTCACATACGTCTTCAGAAGAGGTTTTCACAAACATGCTTCGTCCAAATAATAACGCTGCCGCCGCCGCCACCAACTTTCATAATAAATCGAGGTTTAATAATAAATATAGTCGAAATCAAAAAGGTCGAGAATTAATGGAAAAAGGATCCGGAAGATGATGAAGCAGGGAATGGAAGATGGAAGTGGAGTTTGAAAGAGGAAAAAGAGGGGAGAATTTGAGAAGTGAGAGAGTCGAGAAGAAAGACGGAAGATTAATAGAAACGTTGAGGACATGAGTGAGATCTATGTGAGGTAGAAGGGAGCAAAATAAAAGAGAAACACATTCAAATAATGACTGAGAAAGAGAGTGAAAAAGGAATAAGAGAAAGTGAAAATAAGAGAGTGAAAAAGGAAGAAGTAGCAAAAAATAGCGATGTAAATAAAAGGAATGGTTGATCATAAAAAGAGCAGGATTGAAGAAGTGAATGAATATGTGAGATAGAGGAAAAAGCTTGGAATAGGTCGAAAGTGGAGTCTTTGAGTTCGAAAGTCAAACTTTAGAAGGAATATTCACGAGAATAATAATTTTAGAGAAGATGATCGAGATAAGATAAGGAAAAAGAAAAAATAAAATTCAAATTTAATAAAGGAAGCATGAGAATTTGAGCAGAAGGGTGCTGAATTGAAATTAAATTAGATTTTATTTTGATGAAGTAGACAAATAAGAAAATAATGGTTGAAGAGAGCTGAATAAGGGGTAATATAGTGCGAGGAGAAGGAGGATTAGAGAGGAAAAAGAGGAAGAAGAATTGCAAAACAGGAAAAATATGGATGATTAGAGGATTTAGGGTCAGAAAATGCATGAAAGAAGTTTAAAATATTTTTGTGAGATGTTCAAAGAAATTGGAACAGAAAGAGAGCACGCTACGGAGGAAGAAGTCTGAAACATTACTACAACAGATTAAAAAGATTCAGTTAATAGAATGGAAGGAAAATAGAGAGAAGAATTAGAAAAGAACAGTGCATAAGACAAAAAAGTCAGGATGTAGTGAATTATACAAAAGTTAGTATAAAAAGCGGTTGAATAAGATCGGAAGAAAGAAGATGATAAAACATTTTGTAAAGGGGAAGTCAGAGTGAGAATAGAGAGATAGGTGTATGGAGGAAGAGGGAAAGAGGTGTAATATCAAAATATGTGTGACGGAAAAATTGTAGAAAATGGACAGTACGAAAGAGGCGAAGGGCGAAAAAACGTCTGAGGTAAAAGATGAAGAAAGAGGTTAAGACGTGAAACAGGAGAAGAGAATGCAGGAGAAAAGAACGCGGTGTGGATGAAGAAAGAAAGTAGGAGAAAGAAAGTAAAGAGTCATAACAAAGAAAAGTAAATAAGAATAACAACTAGTTATACTAATTAACAAATAGAAGGAAGAGAAGATGGTATTTATAGAAATCATTAGGAACAAGAAAAGAAAGTAGAAGAAAGTAAGTAGAAGGAAGAAAGTGGATGGAAGAAAGTAGGAGGAAGAAAGTAGGAGGAAGAAAGTAGATGGAAGAAAGTAGAAGAAGAAAATGGAAGGAAGAAAGTAGAAGGAAGAAAGAAGAAGGAAGAAGTAGAAGAAGAAAGTAGGAGGAAGAAAGTAGGAGGAAGGAAGTAGTAGGAAGAAAGTAGTAGGAAGAAAGTAGAAGGAAGAAAGTAGAAGAAGGAAAGTAGAAGGAAGAAAATAGAAGGAAGAAAGTAGAAGAAAGGAAGTAGAAGGAAGAAAGTTTCGAGTAATTTATTGAGTGAAATACCGGTGCGAGCAAAGAGGTTAGGGCGCTCGCCTCTATTTGTCGATGTAGCTTACCTTGTCGGTTCTCCCCCCCCCCCCCCCCTCATCTCGTAGAGAAACTGTTTTGACATAGTGTGTTGATAAATTTCACCCTTCCCCCCAACCTAACACTAACAAACAGGTTGGACGGAAGCCCAGGCACAGCAATTCCCTACTCGAGTGTTTACTCAGCGCAAGCTACGAATGAATCGCAGTCAGAACTGCAACACACGCACCCCCACACACGCGCACAAACTGCACACAAATTCACTTTCGCGGATCCACACACACATGCACAAAACCCATCCCTTTGACAGGGTCGTCGCTTTGATGCCTCCCACCCCGCTACCAAAAGGGGTCCTAAGTTAATGAAGTCCTCTACTTCCAACCGAATTTCAAAGATTTTTGGAAAGCGCTCTCTAAATATTTGATAGCAGCTGACATCGCAACGCCGATGATGACTTACTCATTGCTGAGTTTAGTGCAATCTCCGGATCCTGTAAATGGGATCCGTATCAATGTTGGAATTATTTATACGTGTCCTACTAAATTGGATCGGAATTATTGATAGTCAATGAATGATGTTGGAAAACGATTGCATTGGAATTATTGATGAGCCTTTAATATTATAATAAACATTCATGAATTTCTGTATGCTATTTGTACTCATAGGTCCCACTTACTATTGATCACTTGATTATTATTTTTTTTGATGAATAATTACTAGTGAAGGATGATGATAGATTCGTGAAAGAAAAAACTTCCTATAATTATATTTCATGTTTTCTGTTTCTGTTATAAACTCGTACATGTCCTCTCTGATTGTAATAAATTAAACCAAATTCTTCATTTACTTTTTGTGTAAACCTCCGATCTCACCCATTTTTCTCTTTATTTTTTATCTCATTCTCTCTATATTATTCTTCAGTCATAACAACATAGAAAACTCTGTAAATTTCTAAGAATAACATCTAGTTATACTAATTAACTATTATCACAAATATTTTCTAACAATAATGATGATATTTATAGTATAAATGGCTCATTCTTGAATTTTTGTTTCAATGAATGTGCTATGATTGTTCAATGCGTGAAAACACCCGCAATGCGTGGGTGTTTAGGTTATTCATCGTTGAAAACATGCTTCGTCCTTACCCTTTTTTGTTAAGATGTTTTGAAGAGAAATCATTACTTGATGGGATGAATCACCACAGTCCATAGTAGTATTAATAGCTAGTCTATAGTGGGCTGTTGTATTGTAAAGAAGTCTAGTTATATTATATGTACTTCAGAAGATTATTACTTCATATATTATAAGGAGATGAGTCACTGAAATCCATAGTACATAGTCACTCCATTAATACTACATAGTAGTTGTTTGAACTGATCAGGAGTGACCTGAAAACTCTGACACCAGACCTGAGCCAGCCAGGTTACAAGGAATTATTAATTATTATTATTATTAATAGTCTGTAGTAGGCTATCATATTATATAGTAGTCTAGTAATATTATATTTAGTAAAAGTATCTAGTAGTACATTATATTACCACTTAAATTTTTGTTGTTTCAGTTTTGAAAACTCCCTGAATCCATATCAGGTGCCTACTGCACCTAAATATTTATCTTTCTATACAGAAACATTGTTTCAATGAGATTATTGTTGCAATTAGCCAGCAGTGGACTATTGCCTAATCTAACTGGATCGTTCCATCAGCGTGTTAACCGCAGGGCAAGCTGGAGAGTGATTGTTGCGGGAAGTGGGACCCCTTGTGGGGGAGAAGGGGGATCCTGTGGGACCCCCGAGGGGAATACGGGGGAACATTGGTCACCTGTTGGCTTTGGCAGTGTGCCCCGAAGCGATTTCCCCTCCCCCCTCTTTCCAAAGCTCAGCGGATGATGTGTTCCTGTTCCCAGCCAAACTACATGATCATCATCATTATCGTGGGCATCAGCCTTTCCCCCCTCCACCTACCCCCACAAAATGACATCTTTTGTCGACGGCCTGTTGCTCTTCAATTTCGCTTGCCAACTTTTTCTAATAGTGTGGGAAATCTCTATTCTTTCTGTGCAACATCTATATGAGAAAAATACCTATCTTATACTCTGATTAAAACTACTTTACGATTGAGACCCGCTTGATGGACCGCTCTGAGCCGGTCCTAAAGCAGTTTAAATCAAAGTATAGTTGGCATGGTAGTTAGTATAGTCAGATGAGGTAGGAAGGTTGAGTGTAAGGCTAGGCGTACACCGGTTAGTCAAGACAAGACAAGACGAGATTAGTCACGTTTAGTCACGTCACAGCTATGAAGCAAAACGCACCGATTAGTCATTGCATCGGTGTGTGCTGCTTCATAAGCAACTATGTGAATTACTGTGACTAATCTCGTCTTGACTTGTCTTGACTAACCGGTGTACGCCTAGCCTTAGTGTAAGTACAACTTGTTGATCAGCTCTTCACTTCTCAAGGATAAAAGAAGTTGTACAGTGATTCGGAAGTGTCTGGTTCACGTTTTTCACTCGAAAACATTCATTGCCTGTTTCAACAAATAGAGATGCATATTATTGCGCGCATTCATTGCATATCTGAATAATAATGAAGTCATTAATCTCTCATGAAGAATTTACAACAGGTAACTCGATGACTGGCAAATTTATGATCTCGTATTTGATATTTGTGCCACTTTTCTTACAGACATTAGATTTTTTCCTTGGACATGAAGATTACGCTACTAATTCGTAATTATTGTAAAACAAAAATAGAAATCTGAATAGAATTCGAATGAATATAGAAGTAATAATAATTGAGCAGCAGTATAAATTTTAAAATATATTAGCAATAAATTAATATTGTTTTTCTTTATTTTCCTGTAACTTAACTCGCATAAATTGATGCAAAGCGTCTCAAATTTTCTCCGTGGCGAAGCGTGGTATGCTTATTTGGTATTATGCTCATTTCCTATAGGAAATAAGCATAATAAGACCAAATAAGAATACCACGCTTCGCCACTGCATTTTATCAATCAAACTCTGTTTACTTATTTCACTCAGGTAATGAATCGTCTTTAGTCGTCACTATTGAGCAAAAACTTCCTTACAGCTACAGTCGTAACGAACAATTCTCTTAAAAGAAGTACCCCCTCCTTTCAAAACTCACTTCTCACTTCATCTGTCCATCTAATCCTTTTCAACTGTTCATTAAATAGTACGCTCCAGAGCACCGTTAAACCAACTT
This sequence comes from Laodelphax striatellus, assembly GCA_017141395.1. Classification (NCBI taxonomy): domain Eukaryota; kingdom Metazoa; phylum Arthropoda; class Insecta; order Hemiptera; family Delphacidae; genus Laodelphax; species Laodelphax striatellus. The sequence goes on along the minus strand of CM029538.1, from coordinate 17,941,946 downwards.
GTCAGAAATCACGAGAGCTGGGTAAATCCACGTAACTTGGGCGAATAAACTTTGTCGGATATATTTAGAGGTCTATACTCCTACATATATACTTGTTGAGGGTAAATTTATGTGTATAGATATATAGTGTTGTACATGGAACTTGCACTTGAATCCTGTTCTGTTGTGTTGTGTCTAGTAAGCTGTTCTGTTTACTAATCTCTCTCAAACTGCCTAAGCTCCGGTAACTTTTTTAAGGTAGCTTTATTAAACTCGTATTACATCAGTTGCTTCTCTGCTTCACTACTTACTGAAATATTACTTACAGGCAAATAAAAACCTTACGCCAATCATATCTACCAACTTCTTGCTTATTAAACTTGTCCGTGCTAACTTTCTCATTAAAGCTCGCTGTATTGCTGTGATTTAGTATAGCTGTATTGCTGTAATTCCATATACAGTAGCTGTATTGCTTCTGTTGCAGTGTTCGAGTTACTTTGTTATCTAAGTGCGTTGTATTCGTGTGTTGCTTTTCAAAGGCTTAAGTTGGGCTTTTAAAGTGTTGCTTACTCGTAAGAATATTTGAAATATTTTACTTCTTCTCTTTAGTTTCAGGTGAACAAACTAGATCAACAAAATTTTTGTATTTTTGATCGTGGGCATTTCCAAAGGAAATTGAAAGCCTTAAAGTGTCGTTGGTTCAAATCTAAGATGAAGGACTAATATTCCTGGATATGCGCCACTATTGTGCTACTATATGCGCTACTATTGTGCTACTATATGAGCTACTATACACTACAATGTTGTGTTCTTTATTGTCTGTGATTTATTTCATTTTACTCATGTAGATTGTTTTTTCGGCAATAAAGTTCAATTCCATTCAATTCAATTGAGCAGCTTGCCATGAATTTATTTCTGAATGAAGTGAAGATAGGTGTCTATTTCTTGGTATACGAGTGAATGAAAACAATTATTCAATATTCTTGAAAATTCTTAATTGCTTATTGTTTGTTCCGTTTTCATCCAATTAAAATTCTGAATTATCAAAACTTGAAATCTAAATAGTTGACTTTAAGCTAGAGAATCAATAATAGCATGTGAACGTGTAAATTTCTGGTTATTGTTGAGATTTATTCACTTGCTTTGGTAAAATTTTATCGATAACAATTTTCTAAGAAAAGTCTGTTAATCATACTGGCATTTCTTTCAAATTCGCCAACAAAAAACTTGTCAATATTTCATTACAAATAACTTTATCTAATCCTCTATCAATCATTATATTATTATTGAACTCAATACTAACTTCAAATTATTGAATTGCATTAAACTTGACAATCTTTCATCAGGAATTTCTTGAAATATCCACATGTTGATAGGTTGCTCGTTCAGATCAACAAAGATTCGAAAATAACGGTTTTATATGTCATGTACATATTCACCCGTAAGGGAACAAAGACGAAAATAAAGGTATTTGATGAGATAATAAATATTGTTATCCATAAAAAGCAGAATAGAATTTGGAGAGGAGAAAACATGCCAATATAGAATTACGATCCTTGTTCTCCGTCATTCATAGCGGATTATATTATTTCGGATACAAAATATTTTATTATCCCTTGTAGCTGTAGGCATCAGAGTCGTTGCTTTTTCCCTCCGTTTCTTTCCAGTTCACAATAAGCAGGAATTCGATATTCACTAACAACATCAAGGCAATATTATCTCATTTCTTCCCTACAACCTACAATGTCACCGAAATCCAGTCAGTCCTCTTTCTGTATCAACACTGCCATAAATTAATACAGTTTTATTTTACCATTGTTCAAAGAAGTAAAGGTAAAGGAAATTCTACATAAAGTTGTAATTCTCTACTGACATTATTTAGAGTGACGATTGATTGTTGAAACCAATGACAATGTACTCAAATTGGAAAAGCACTGATATACGAGAATAAAAAGCATAGACTCCGATGATTTCATCTTCAAGGCATAATAAAATATCTTGTCTCTAAAATAAATCATCTACATCCTGTATCTTTATTTATCTGTATGTAGTACTTTGTAGATTTTTTATATTTTTTTGTTTTTTTGAGAAATATTTATTTATTTCTGTACTATCTTTGAATTAATAATCTTTGTTTAAACTCGTTAATGATTAACACAACCATAGTATGTTAAAGATGAGTCTTCTCCAACGAGGAGATTGAATGAAAGCTCCCATACAAAAAATCGAGAATATATAATATATTCCAATACAGAATAAAAACAGAGAGATAAGAACTTTGTTGGAAAAAAACAAAACCAACAGAAAAAGCTACAGTAATAAATTTCGGTGCCGGTTGACGATAGTAAAATCTATACAGTTGAGAACAAGCTCTGACAAAAGTTCGACACGCCTTGTCGTCGCGGCGGCGGCGGCTCGGCTGCGGCTCGGCTGCGGCGCACACTGTTTTTGTGCACTTTTGCACGCCAAATTCCTTTCCACAAAACTTTTCCGTTCCGATTTCGCTTCGAATCACACACAATGCCCCGATAAAAGTTTCGCCTCGTGAGTGTCACGAACTGCACGGAACCAGAACCCAAACGGGCGTGATGAAGACAGCAGCTAGAACTGTCGCTCTCTTTGGCCGGGCAAATATTGACAAGCGGGAGAGCGGATTGAGGGAAGAGGGAAGAGGAGGAAAAATGGGGAGGGGAGAGAGAAAAGAAAGAGGAGAGGGAAGAGTAAAGAGGAAAGAAAAGAGGAGAAGAGGAGAAGAGAAAAAGGAAAAATAGAGGAGAGGGAAAGAGGAGAGAAAAGAGGAGGGAAAAAAGGACAGAAAAGAGGAGAAAGAAGAAGAAAGAAAAAAAGAAAAAAGGAGAAAGAATTAAGGAAGAAAAAAGCAGAGAAAATAGAAGGGAAAAGTTGAGGGAAAAGACGAGATGAAAGAGGAGAGAAAAGAGGAGAGAAAAGAAGAGAGAAAAGAGGAGAGACAAGAAGAGAGACATGTAGAGAGGAAAGAGGAAAGAAAAGAGGAAGAAGAAGAGGAGAGGAGAGACAGAAAAAAGGAGAGGAAAGAGGAGGAAGAGAGGAGAAAAAGGGTGGGGAGATAAAAACATGAGAATTGTCATTCAGACAAAAGAGTGTAAGATAAGAAGTGTTGAAGAGAAAAATGATAAGACAAGAATTAAAATTGTAGAGAATTTGGCGAATGAAAAATGAAGGATAATGACCATGAATATTCAGAATAAAGAGTGAATGGAAATCTTGTTAAGGAAATATTGAAATTTTAATATCAAATAAGCAATTGGAGATTGAGAGGACGTATTAACGAGTGAAGAGAAGAGTGGATATGGAAAGCTCTATCTAAGGAAGTGATGAAAGAAACAAAATTGAGAAGGGAACAAAAAACTGAAATAAGACACAAAAAGCTTGAGGAAATGTGAAAAGTTTAGTATCTGGAAAAAAGGAGATAACAAGATATCGTAGAAGCAGCCAGAGAAAAACGAGTGAACCACAAAGTGGTGTAGAAAGAGTTGAAGTGAAAGATTTATTTATTAAATGTCAAGTAGGCAATCATCACCAAGAATAATAGCAATAATGATGGAATCTTATTGATGAAATCAACAAGAGCAAGTGGAGGAATGAAAGGTGTAATGGAATGTTAATCAAGGAAAAGAAGGAGAACAAAGTCTAAAAATTTCATGTGAAGATTAATCAAGTGTATAAGGAGAGAAAAAGAAGGAAAACGCAAGACACCAAGGAAAAGTAGCAAATAGAGAAAAGTTGAGCAAGCAAGAATCGAAACTTTCAACACTTCTGGGTGGACAGAAAGAGTGCGGAGAGGAGGAACGCACTTTGCCAAATTTATGGCAATTTCTATGCCCATTGAAAAGTGTGTGTCGTCTACAAGACCGGAAGTAATATTTTTGAGCGACTTCGAGATTTTGAGCAACTTTCTTGTAGACCTTGTTCACCTCGAGCAAAAACGTTGTACTACAGACCCTCTACAACCTATTCAAATAACTCACATTTTCCACGAAGACTGAATGGATGTCAGTCCATTCAGTCTTTGCATTCCATTCAATCAAATTTTGAAAATAGACGCAGAAGGTGTAATGTGTATTATCAAAAGTATAATATGTCTATCAAAAGATTTAAAACTAAGTACATCGAAGTTTGATAACGTGTAATTAAGCCTGATTGTAATGGAGCAGTTACTACACGAATAGAGAAATTATTTTCTTCATTTTGATTCAAGTTTTTGGGAATGATTTATTGCAGCTTTCTCAACATTGAATTGTTAGAAGGCTCAAGACAGGGACTTTTCAGTCCAAGTGTTTGATGTTTTAAAGGGTTCAAGTCTCACTTCAACGTGGTCATAGTTTGAAATATATCAAATCAAATAATTTATTGCACAAAAAAAATTACAATATTCCATCTCAATGTTATTTACAATACTGAATATTCTAACAAATGATATTATACGAATGTATCATTGTTGATGAAGAAACGTTCCTGAAATAGGTTTGCTCCATAACTGATTCACAAAGGAAGATAATTATGAGAAGTAAGGAAAGGAGAGAAAATGTTTAGTATAAATAAATTTGCAGCTCTTATTCCAATCAATAACGATCTATCAGCGGATGAAGAATAAGATAATAATATACTTGATTCTATCCTTGAAATGATACATTGATTTTGAAATTCAGAATTATAAGAAATAATTATAATCAACATCACTCAAGAAATAATTTGTATTACCTTCAACTTTTCATTAACATCCTCATCATCATTATTATATGAATGTTTTGTAGAAGAATGCCTTAGTTTTCGGGAATGGGACGAAAAACATCTACAAGAGATAAAAATATAGTTGGAAGTCAAAGTTGAGGAGTGCAGACTAGCGAAACAGATAAGTGAAACAACCGGCGTCGATTGTTTAAGTCGACGGATAGCACTTGACTCAAGTATGCTTACCAAAGGAAGAGGGAAAGAGTTAGAAAGAAGGAGAGAGAATGGAGAAGAAGGGGTGAGAAGAAGAAGTTTGGAAGCAAAAGTTTAGAAACCTAATCGTCACCGGACGTTCGCTGGGGAAATAAAACGAAGCGCAAAGAGAGACGTAAAAAAAGTTGGACGCTGTAAAAGTTTGGGGGATAAATAGGGAGTATGGAGAAAAGAGGGAATGTCCCCGAGTGAAAGGGAACAGAGGACGCCTATCCAAAGATCAGTACCGGAAAAAAGGATGTAAGAGAGAGGAGGATAGATTGAAAGAGAGGGAGAGAGAGATAGTGATAGGGAGAGTTGGAGAAAAAATGGTCACCCCTTGTGATAGAGAGCCTAACTTCATTTGATGATCATCTCAGGATAAGGCTTCTGCTTTCTTCATTTCCTTCTTGAACATCCCCTTGTCAAGATGGGGGGAGGGGAGGTTTTTGTCCCCCACGTTTGATATGCATCAGAAGGATGGTGGGTAATCAATCACTTCCAGCTTTCCAACAAATCCAATCAATGTACACTAAACGACAAGAAAAAATCCTGGGATCGGCTAGTGACTTGATGTTGAGGAGTGATCAACTTCTGGTTTGAGAACTATATTGTTGGAACTGTACGTTACAACTTTCAATTAATTGTTCATTTCTTGTCGTTCATTCAGAAATATTTATTTGCTATTAAATACAAATATATGTACAATAGGCTTATTTATTGTTTCTAACAAAAACAATCAGAAAGGATAAGTTTGAGAATTGTACTAGTTCTATGTGGCTTGTTAGAAAGGGTAGCATAGCATGAGTTGTAAAGCAGGGAATTGAAGTATAATACTAAGCAGCATGAAAGAACTAACAAAAAATGTCTTGAGAGCCAAGACTCTCAATATCAAGTGCTAAGAAAACTGGAGGAATAAAGTAGGTAAAATGAATTGTCAATTTGCTATCTAAACTCCACTTAATAGGAAATAGAGATTGAAATTCAATCAAGAGATATAGATTTAATCAACAATTCGCATGATGTTTAAAAAATTTTTGGCCTTCATTTTCAACTGCTATTATCGATAGTAATGGAAATACAAGATTCTATTATTACGAATGTTCATAAAACATACAAATCGCGAGCTATTTTAACTAATCGGAGTCAAATAACATTTTATGAAACTGGAATTCAATGAAATTAACATTTCATAAATAACTGTTAAATATCTTATTAATTTAAACTGTTCTTTCATCTAATATAATATTGACTTCATTCTTGAGGGAAATTCATCACATTGTTAATAATGCAATATTCTGAAACGTTTAAAACCGTTTGGTGTGGTGGGTGATACGATTAAAATTGATTTTAAAAACAAATTTTCAAATAAAAATTTCAATATGATTTTAGATGTGGGATTGGTTACCAAAGTCACACTGTGATCTGTGAATAATATCGGTTAAGTAGAAGTTCTACTCAATGGAGTGGATGATATTGAAATACGCTCATTGAATAAAGTGACAATTTTGTCTTGGATATAATGATAATAATAATAATGATACTAATGATACGACCAGGTTACAATGTGTTAATCTTTTCTGGCACTGTCTGGGAAATGAATACAGCCACACCATAAGGGTCCTGGGAAAACTTCTCTATAAAGAAAAGCAGTTAACTCGGTCGTTATTTCTTCTTTTCCGGCCGAAGGCGATAAAAATTGCAATTTGATACCGGAGAGGCTGAGAAAGAGATAAATAATAAGCAACTCGTACTTGTATATTTTCCGCTAGGGAACTGTTATGAGGGTAGCGGCAACAAATGTGTTAAAAGAAATGTGTTAGGGTGAGAAGAAAGAGGGAATAGGTGAGAGGAAGAAGGAAAAAGAGAGGGAGGAAAAATAAGGAGAAGAGAAAAGAGGGGGAGAGTTTATAGGTGAGCAGTCCAAAGAGAACACAGAGAAAGAAAGACAAAGAAGAAGAAGAAGTCACAGCAGGGTTTGGAAAAGAATGATAGAAGTAACAGAGAGGTACCATTGGGTGCCTTACGATCCCTCCCCCCCCCCCACAGCATCCCCACAATATAATTCTCCTTGTTTTATTACTCTTAGAGAAAGCAATAAAATACTGGCATAATAACAACTATCCAAGTGCTGAATATTTACAAGCCATTTGGAGGTCTGTTTGTGTGCTAGATTACAGCCGACTATTAAATTGAGGTTCAATCGACATTGTTACTTCCAAAGTTGAGACTAGGGAAAAGAAGGTAATAAATGAAATTCAACTTCAAAACCAGTGTTTAAGTTGGTTATGATGTCATTTGTTGAATGTATTAAGGAATTAAAGGTAGAGTAATAGGTAGGCTATACATGTAGAATAATAGAGGCAGGACATACTAGAGTTACTCAAGAATTGTTACACATGATATAGTAAAGTAATTGAGCATCTAACTACTTCAGGGCCAGTTGCACAAAAGTGGGTTAATATTATTACAAGTAAGATTACTATTACTCGTAGATTACTCTATATTATGAGAATCAATATTTTTGATTGAAGTGCTAAACAAAATTTTGTATGATTGGGACTTGAACTTTCAATCGTGTAGATTGTTGATAATGGAATCGAACCAAGGACTACCTATGAGCTTCACTCGAATCTCCAGACCAATAGGTTAGCCAGAAATCAACAATCTAGCACAGAACGCCTCTCCCTCTCAAGACTGCTGGAGAATGTTTCTAAGCCAATAGTAGAACAGAAAGAGAGGACTGGACAATAGGATTGCAAGAAAACAATTGAGCAATAAAAGCAATAAAATTGAAGAATAAGGACCCGCCGTCACAACTTCAGATAAGATAGATTTCATTTTCAATTCAAGAAATAAATTAATCTCTCTATCACACCAGAGTGTAGGTTAATTTGATGGCAAAGTAGGAAATTGTTAGATAATAATAATAATTCCGTGTAACCTGGCTGGCTCAGGTCTGATGTCAGAGTTTTCAGGTGACTGATCAGTTCATAATGAATATCATGATATAAAATACTAGATATTGATGTATTAATATAACACATTTTTTGGTTTGTAAATGCGAGAACATATTATTTTAAATATCTTACAACTCAATATTCTTGATATCTGAGAAGTTTCTAATCCACTATCAATTTCTGTGTCCACTTTTACTTTTAAATTGAATTTTATAAAGGTTGTTTTATCCGGGATAGCTCAAATTTTGGGTAGAATATGCGAATATCCGAAAATGGTATTCCCATAATCCTCTATCCAAAAACCCTAGATCCACGAAAGACAAGACAATATTTACTCAGACAAGCTCTTGTCATGTCAGATTACACTGGCTTTGAATTCAATTGAAGAGTGCGAGCAGTAAAGAAAACTGGTGGAATCAGAGTTCTTATCTAAGAAATACGAAGCCGAAAAAGTCGAGCAGATAGCTCAAGTTTTCCCACTATCGTCGATTGATTTCCAATAATCCCACCCGGAGAGAGAAAAGAAAAGGCGTCAAATAACAAATTTTACGTCTCTTGGTAATCCTTGAAGGAGGCGACTGGAGAAAAACAGACCAAAACTTTTCAACTTCTTCAGTTTTTCCTTCAGAAACTACACAGTTTTTATGTCAGAAGCAGTTTATCTCACGGTGGCTTCCCCAGAATTATTCCTGTTGACCTCCCCCCTCCCATCTCCTTTACGGCTTTGTTTTGCAGGGATTACACCCCGCTCCCTTCTCAGAGGCCACCCTTTTCATACTCGAATGGCCTTATCAGTGGCTATCGCAACCTATATAACTTATTACCTCAATGTAAACAGAGTCGAGCCACAAAAACAAGGTTGGCGTCGCTATATAAACTAACAAGTCTACATCTATATACATAGATATAGATAGATAAGTGAGGTTTTCTCTATCAATGGTCTACATCCCTATTTTGAGGCTATTCTCTGATCACCACCGCACTTCTATTTTATCTCAGTATCGTTTTTCAAAGTTTGGGTAGCAATGCTCCTTTTACAACACAAAATCAAAAGGAAAGTTTGGCCTTGTAGGTGACATAAAAACTGATATCAACTACTGACAATAACCGTAAAACTCTATAAAAGTGCAAAGAGAAATGAGAGAGCCAATAGGAAAGAAGAATGGATTGGGGGTGGGGGAGTGGGAGAGTGAAAAAGAAAGAGAAGAGGAAGAGAAGTTGGAAAATGAGAAAGGAAAGTCGGGGGACTTGAAAAAGGATGTAGAAGATGACGTGTGATAGATGAAGATGATGAACAGTGACAACAGAGTATAATTTCTAAATTTGTAAAAAATTGATAGAATGTGGATTCTTATTTTTTATCACGAAGAACAAATTGAAAAACTTGAATATGTGAATATCAAAAATTAAGTGAGTTATTCAAAGACTAAACAAGGCCTCCATACCAAGGTTATCAGATAGATTCAATAACCTTGCCACCATACGGTACTTGAGCTATGTGGAAATTTTGAGAATAAAGATGGAAAATAATGAACAGTGACAAAACTCTCTCCGAGTGAAATAAATCAGACGCTGATGACAGAAAGGACGGTTAGGAACAGAATGGAGTTGAGTGATTTGTTTCTGAATTAAAATGCTTATTAGATGGCGAGAAAGTGAATAGTTGTATGTGAATGAAAGCAGTAATTCAAGATCACAATCTGATTGAATGTGAAAACAATAATTTCTGTACAATCTCAATTATTTCTCCAAAAACTAAATCACAGAAATAAAGTTATATGGACGCCATTTTGAGAAACTTTATCAACGCCATCACAGTCCTGACCAATAGGAAACAAGTTTCGATTACATTTGCCACGCCCACAAAAATGGAGTCGTTTCTGTGTGACAAACCCATTTCAACCAATAACAAGCAAGCTAACGGCATCCAGTGATAGCATTCATTCATCAGAAAGACGCAAGCTTCTGACAATGGATTGTTAATTCATATTTGGGTGATTCAAAAACTGAATATCTTGTTTCACTTTGAACATTCATAATAATATGTACATAACAACTCATTAGGCTTTGAAAGATGATTTTTTATGTCAATTCCACCATGAAGGTAACTTAATTTGTTCAACTCAAAACAAACCCATTGACTTCATTCAAAATGTGAAAAATCATTACAAAGGTTATATAATACAGTGAGTATAGTTTATCATGTTTATATTATATACTGTTTCACTTGTGTTATATTATTTGAATTTATCCTATTTCATTTGAATTACAATGCGTTTATTATAATAAAGGTCACAATTATTTTGCTACATGATACAAAATAAGAACTTTCAGCATATAACACAATCTTCTTAACAAGTACCATCTCTCTACCTGTATTCCCATATTATTTCCACATATCCTGAAGGAGCATGTAAAGTACTACTTGTTAGTTTGTGGCTCCAAACTTCAAACAGTGACTGTAAAAGATAAGCGTGGAGGTAGCGACAAAGGGGTTTTGGGATCGAGACTATCTCTCCGCTCTTTCGTGTTCAAAATGTCCCTTTGGGCGATTTTTTCTATCCTAAGTGAAGGGGGGTTGAGATTGGGATTGGTACGTTGCCGAAACTTTTGAGCCAACAGTAACCTCAGGCTTTCAAACCAGGTATACCGCGAAACTAATTAGTGAAGTATACCCGGAGATATAATTAACCGTCTGTTTTCATGTACAGAGAGCATTCGAAATGACATATCCTTTTCCCCCAAAGTGCAGTGTGGACTGGATTTGTGTTTACATTTTCCCCCGGGTTCCCCTTGCCAACACAGCCTCCCTTTGCAACACACAGCAGCAGCAGCTTGCTGCAACCGAGTTGCTCTCTTTTGTTTGTCTCAAAGCAGTGCCATGAAAAATTCAAAGCCAAACATTCTCCTACCTCTCTTACTCGACCGATAAAAGTATGCTTTCAACTACTGATGCTACTAGCTCTCAAGCCCGCTACATAATCTCTAATTCAGAGAGAACTGCACAGATACAACCAATTCTCTATTTTATCAAATTTCTGGATTAGAAATCCATAATATTACACTCCTAAATTAGTAATGGATTAGTCCTCTAATCCATTCTACAAAAAAGTAGACAGATTTCCAGGATGAATTAAAACTGAATCATAACTCAATGGTTACAATAATACTTGGAATAACTCTGGAAATATAGTTAGCGTATTTTGTATTTCATTACCGAATCGACTGAAATGATTTTATAATATTTAATTTCAAGAAAATTCAAATATAATGTTATCAAATAGACAGAGCAACTGTGAATATTCACCAAGGAATGAAAGGCTGTGGAAAATTATATCTGTTGATGGATATATTTTGATACAGAATCTATACAGAGATTGAACTCACTATACAAATGAATGTTTTCAAATACTTTTGAATAAATTTGGAAACTTCCCATTTGTTACATTTGAAATTTTTCATATCAGTTATTATTGATAATTGTGATAATAATTGAATATATTTAACTCAGTATCTGTACTCATAAAATTCGGGATGAGGTGTGTGTTTTAATCTATTATACAAAAGGGTAGATGAAATTAATCTCTAGAATGTTCAGAGATCGAAAAATCACTCATCAATGGTCACAATAAATTATTGGAAATCTAGTAATAGTTCTCCATGCTCCATGATTGAATGAACAATGATTAATATGAAGAATTCTAAATGAAACGGATGGGAAGATTCTAAATTTATTTGAAAGTATATGAAACCATTAATTTTTGAGAGTTTAAGATCTGTATCACGAATTTCAAAGCTCAAAAAGATGACAAAGATCGTAGAACCATCTAAGAGGTTCCATAAATTTTTCTAAAACAGACATTGGATGCTGACCTCGATGCACTTGAGAAGCACCTCAATCTGTTTTGAAACTAGCTGGGTTGTGTACAGTATACTCACTATAAAACCTAAAATAACAACTATCGAAATCCCCTATAGCTGGATTATGTACAACTTCATTTAATAATGAGATTAAGAAGTTCATTCCGTTCATTAACGGTATAAAAAGCCTGAAGCTAGTCTAGGATATGAATCAGTTCAATTATTGTTACTACCACATTACCAAAGTACCCTACTTTGTTTAATAGCCGTATTCCAGCTCTAAAATTAACCGGCTACGAGGTTTACCTTTCCCAAAGTACGAGGAGACTCGAGTCAACAGTCAACTGAGTTGGGCGACCAAATCCACGTTAAATTGAGTTTCTTTTCCCTTTTCGCAGTTCTGGAATCGCCCTGCTCCGTCCAGTAATCATCCCTTCCTAGCACGAGTCAGTTAACAGGCGAAACTCGATTAAGGTCTCGCCATTGCCTTGCCTGCCGACTTTAAACAAAATCAAAAGCTCTTTCGGGAACAATTCCCTGCCGGCATTCACGCTACTCACGAAATCCTCATTTTCCAGGATTTGTCAACAACTGACCCCGACCGAGTGGAAAAAAGAAAGCAAATTCGGATCGTAATTTGTGAATTGTAGTTTGATGATGCGAGAGCGCGGAAGAGGGGAAATTCGAATGATAGAGAAGGAAATCGTTTAGCTATTCAAAAACGAGAATAAAGTGAGTACATCTAGATTACGATAAAAGAGGAGATTAGTTGATAAAAACGAAAGAAGTAGAGGACCCATTTAGAATTCAGGAAATCTGAAGCAATAGAAATATATATTATAGTGTTATCAGTGTTGGTGATGAAATATGGGATGGAAAATATCAAATTTTTGTTTTCTTCATTACTTTACTATTAACTTACTTTATTGTTACTTACTTACTTTATTATTTACTTATCTACTTTATTGTTAACCTATCAACCTACTTTATTATTTCATTCAATGTCAATGTCAAGTGAACTTTGTTTATTTCTGTACTATAATTATAATGATACTGTGCAATGCTATACGAATTGTTTGATTTTTTTTGTCTTTAAACAATATTTATGTAATTGTTTCGTGGAGAGCGGTTCTGGGCAAAATGCCCGTCGCATCCACTTGCTGTACTGCTTTTTTCCAATAAATTGACATTGAAATTGAAATAGAATGCCAAAAAGGAAAGAAGAGGGTCGGATAGAAAGAAAAATTTACATTTTGGGAATTCAGAATAAATACTACCTTCCAAGTGGAAAAAATGGCCTATGTTTTATTTGTTACATCGGCAAATAACATACTCCACTCACAAATTCAAAGCAATATCCATTTTGAACGATTACTATCTATCCAACATGATTTGTGTATTGGGATAGTATGTTTTTTTACTTCATTCAGTAGTTATACATTGATACAAATTACTCCCATTTTTTGTAGGCTGCTTTGATAGTAATATGCACAGTTCTCGAGATTTTAGTCGAGATGACTTCAAGCATTCAACAACAATAGTTTTTGAAATCATACATCCACTAGATATGAAATCGTTTATCTGAAACATTAATATATGTACTATGTGAAATATAGAGTGTAAAATGCCTTGGAATAACAAGTTCTGATAAAAAATGCTGTCTACGATCAGATGAAAATATATATATTCTCAAGGAAATTACAGAATCCGCGAGACTTTAATGAGATGGCCTAGAGTTGAAGAGTCGAAGTTAGCGGGGTTGGATTTGGAATTTTTCACCCCCTTCCAATCCAACCCAGCAGCCCCCCCACTAACAGCGTACGGCTATTGGCTGCCTTGCATAGACCGCCCCCGAACTATTTTCATGTGCTCCACCACCTCCAAGGCGCCACCCCACAGCCCCCCACCTCAAGCTCCCTTCTCTCGTCCAGACGTCTTGCTGCGTGAATTAAACGACCAATAACGAAAAAACAAAACATGAAAGGACCGAATTCCTCAAAAACGTCTCGCCTTCCACAAATACAGGCAAATCCAATTTCAAAACAGTTTCAAAAGGAGAGAGAGATTTGTACTGTGGAAAAGTGGCAATGTTTTTTTTCAAAAGAGATGAATTAGTTTTCGTAATAGAATTTTGAGGCGAGTTGTTTGAATCGAAATCGAAAGAAATGGTTCTTTGAGGTGAATAGGAGTGTTTGAACTGGGATAAGCAGTGGAGAAACTTGGACTAAAAAAGGAGATTTTGAAAATAGTTTCAGAAGTGGATCAACTACAGAAATTGTTGAAAATATTCCTTTGGATTTCTTCAAGCGTCTGCCTATGAAAAAGTGAAGGATTAGTATGGTATTGAAAAGTAGTATTGGGCCATAGGAAAGTGCAAACTCAATGTAGAAATTCGTAGTCCTATTCATAGTAGAAATAGCTCACATTACATTACATTCATGTATTATTAAAGAGTTCTATTGAAGATTTGACTTCATGCTTGTTTGTACACGCTTAAAAGCTTCGATTCAAGGTGCATGAATATGGACCTAATCGTCAAAATATAATATCATAATCAATTGAATTTATGTAACATGGTACATAGTGAAAATCGATTGATTTATTCATATATTCATCTAGTCGTTCTAGTATCAAGACCAACAAATGAATTAATACTGCACACAACTTGCTCAATTATTGTAGAAGTCTGTATACAAGCTAACATAGTGAGATTCAACTTGATAAATGATACAGAGCGTATTTGGTAATTGAAATACTTTATTCAAATTCAAATTTATTTATTTCCACCAATTTAATATATGAAGTACCTATATATGTAGTAATTCATGGAGTATATATATGAAGTAACTTTTTATATTGTGAAATCAACCAATCTTGATTTCTCTGATAACATTTCAAACAATCAAACAATCAAGAAGCAAATACGGGAGAGCCAAATAAGAGAACAACCGAATAGTAGTCTGGCAAATTGGGGTCAAAAGGATTGAAAGCATTGCACTTGCAATAGTACAAAACGCGGAAACCAAAAGTTAATGGCCGATAAGTTGTGTTGTGCGCGCGCATGTTTGTGTGTGCGCGCGTGTCTGTGAGCATGGGTGCGCTACTAAGTGCGTTGTTTTAAAGGAAGAGGGCACAGCCTGTGAGGCCTTCGCTGTCTGTCCTCGGCAATAAATGAAGCGAGCAATGCTCCCAGCATAAACTGATTAGTTTCAAGGCTTAACAGTTTTGCTACTTCGACAGAAAAGGGTGGTTGCTTCCCAGTAGAGCAGAGAGGGGGGTTTGTTGAGGGGTAAAAGAGGTTCACAAATCGTAGTCAAGCGACTTTCCTTGACAGCTTTCAAGAAAGTGAGCGAGAGGTAATCTTGTTAGGCAATGTGTCGGTTCTCTCCAACATTTTACAACTTTCTCTTTCTCTTATCTACTGTTTCTTACTGCTTCTATCCATGTTTTCTCTATACTCTATATTCAAAACATGTTCCCTTTGTAGGTTGACTGAAGAAGTGGGCTATGATTCAACTTCGCCCACAGCAATTTTTGCAGGCTATTCTTGAAAGTGAAAAAATTATAATGCGTCCAGTTTCCTCATAATTTTCGAATTTTTCGAATTCCTTTTCAGTAATTGACACCTTAAGGGATTGTAATCCATTCATCAAGTCGCACATAGTTTCTTATTATCAACTCCAATCCATGGCTTCCATATTTACTCTATTCATAGTTTTCTTATCATTATAATGTACTATTCTTGTTTCCTCTTCAGTTCCCTCTTTTTCTTCAATATGTGAATGTCACCATTACATATTTTCTACTTCTCCTTCTTCTTTTTCTTCTTCTTTTTCTTCTTCTTCTTTTTTTATTTGTTTTCTTCTTCTTCCAACATGTTCCACATCCACAATATTCTCTTCCCTATCCCCCTATACTTTTCAAAATTTCCCTCGCTCTAAATTTCCCCACACCTTTTCCCCTTATACAAGCTCTCTCTTATACTTTCCCTCTTTGTACAAACAATATCTCTCACAAATCTCAAATCTACCTTTTTTTCTATTTTACTTTCTCAACTTTTTCTTCAAACATTTTCATCCAGAATCCGTTATTCCATTCATATTTCTCCTAAACATTTCATTAATTTCTCCATATTTAACTTATCATTTAATACTCTTCAAGATATGTGGAATCTTTCATCTCAGATCTTCCTTACTTTTCATCATTCTTCTCGACATTCCCTTCATCTTCAGCTTCTCACTAGATATTTTTCCTACGCATTACACACCCTCCTTTACAAGTCTCTTTCCTTCACTTATCATTCAATATTTTTCTCTCACTTCACACGCCTCCTCTTCCCTTCTTTCATCCTTCCTTTTCTCCGCCCATCATTCCCCCTCACCCTCTCCTTTTTCCTCTCCCATCCTCCAAGCACAACGTTCCTCATTCTTCATCTTCCTCTTTCCCCTACACAGAAAGAGCACACTGTAGGGTGCAAAACTCAATTTTCCAACGACAAAATTTGATAAGTTACGCTGTCGCCGAGAAATGCCGAGATCAATGTCCCTATCACAGTTTCACCCTGCTCTGGCATCAAGTCTTCGCATCAAACAGCACGTGTAAAACAAAATGGCACCGGCCGAAAATTCTCGCGCAACGAGGTGAATACCCTGAAGGCATCTAGACTATCAAGGCTCTAGCTTCTCTTAAATACATATGCTGAAGAATGCATGATGTGACACTTCAAATCAGGTCAATTAGGTCTTCAAATTCCGTACATCACTTGAGGCAAGTCAATCCATGGATGATCTTCTATTAAATTAAAAATAATTCAACTCAATTTTAATCTATAGTTGATTAGTCTATTCTTCAACTTATTCATCTTTCTCTTTTCCCTTTCCTTCCCTCTCTTCCTCTTCTTCTTCTTCTTCCTCTTCCTCTTCCTCTTCCTCTTCCTTCTTCTCTTCCTCTTCCTTCCTCTTCCTCTTCCTCTTCTTCTCTTCTCCTTCTTCCTCTTTCTCTTCTCTTCTTCTTCTTCTTCTTTCTCTTCTTCTTTCTTCTTCTCTTCTTCTCTTCTTCTCTCTTCTTCTTCTTCTTCTTCTTCTTCTCTTCTTCTTCTTATTTTGTGATTTTTAATTGTAAACTTCCTATTTGCTACATGAGGGAGTAGTAGCTGAAAGTCACCGATCGAATTGGAAGGGGCTTGGAAACAGGAATTAAAGTGAATACAAAGTTATTGGCAGTTCAATGGTATACACAAGGTTAGATGCAATGACACACGGGTAAGCTGCTCACGTTACAGCATGTGAAGCACTGTGACCAAAACGTGACCAACTCGTCTTGTCTTGTTTTGACAACCGATAATCGTCCAACCTACTGCATTGTGCAGATGTGGCAGTGGATGGACACTAACTGATGCCTTTGTTGATTTGATTGGTTCCGTTGTAATAAGTGGACAAGAATGTCCTTATATGAAAATTTGAGTGGGCTTTCAGGGTGAATTGGAAAGCGGAAAATCAATTAAATTCATTCAATTTCAATCAAAATACGGAAAACAGGAAATTAAAATTGCACAGGAACATTGTTATTCAGCTAATTTGTAAATGCTATTAATTTCAAAGGAAAATTCCTCATAAATATTGTTATTTTACTTATTTCGAATATGCATTCAAAACCTAATAAGTATAAGAAGTAGAGAATTCAAGAGATGAAGTATGTTGGAAACAGATAAGCGGACATTCCATCAATGTGATGTCGCATGAATATTAGATTCGTTTTGTTCATTTATCAAATACTTTCGACTCACGAATGAAAATCAGGTAGAAATACGTGTAGGAAAATTTTAATCGCGTATGAGAGAATTCTCATATTATAATTCGTTTTGAACATGCACCACGAGAGCTGTGGAATGCGTTATTATTGCAGAGAAACAGCCATGTTATACGTTTTTAATTTCAAACAGGGGAAGTTCAGTTAAATCGAGTGGGAGCAATGATTTTTGAAAACGGTACCAAATTCCAAGTACGTACTTGACTTTCTGTACGAATTAGCAACAATACTACTAAGTATCACAAATTGAAAGTTGATTGTTCCGACAAGTATTCGGAAATTGAAATATATAACGGTACTTCACTTCACATGTACGAGCACGGTATTTTTCATTAGATATGAATCAAAATCTGAACCGGCATGTTTCTCAAATTGGAACTATTTGGAAGAGATTTCTTCACGTATGTAGAACTGAAACGTTTACGGTATTTTTCATTAGATACGAATTAAAATCTAAAATTGCTCCATACTTTTTGATACACGATGTCGAGGAATGTTCTGTTACGAACGCTGTTACTGTGTGTATATATTATGGAGTACTGAAATAAAATTATATTAATTCTCGAGGAGTGCAGAAGCTGTGAATATAACAATATGAAAAGATACTTCAGGTAGCAAATATGTATGAAAAATCATCTCAACCATTCGAAACGATGATGTTTGACGTTGTGAATTGTTAATAAGACGAGCATTGGAGGTTCAACTCGGGGTAAATTGGAAATATTATTAAATTGACTTTTCCGGGGGGGTTGTTGTTGTTGGGGAGGAGGAGGGGGGGAGGGGGGAGAGGGAGAAGAGAAGGAGAAAAACGACGAGCTCAAGAGGAATGCGTTCAAGTTATCCACTCGCCTGGAAAGATAGAGGCAGCGCTACTGGGAGAAAATAACATCCGTGGAAAATCTGAACTTTTATTATGGGAGTCGCATAGCGTTGTGTAGAAGAAAATAACAACAAGAATAATATAATGGCAACGTCCATCAAATGGAGAGAAGGATACGCTCTAATGAAGTGCTATCAAACGAAAAGTAGAGGGAAATGATGTGGAGGGTGGAGGAGAGGAGAAAGGAAGAAAAAAAGAGTGAATCTCCACCGGTACAAAATACTTCACAGCCCTTCAGCAAAAGGCGGCATTAATAAACTGCATACCAACTCTTCGAAAAATACAATCTACTGCTGGAAACATGCCCTCCAACAAGGGTCTAATATTTTCGCATAAACCTCACCGGTTACAATTGTAATTGCCTGTGAAAAAATACAACTCAGCTACGTGTCCCGGCTAAACAAGTACGCTACCCTCTCAATAACAAACTCATGAGCGATTTACAAGGGCTTTTGATGAGAAATTCTTGTATAAACAACTGTGTTACCTGTAATAGAAGTGAATCAATCCTGTGCCCGTCCCTGTTTTGTATTGTGACATATCGGAATGTGTGGGCAGCTGTGTACGTACAGGTTAGGTAGCAATGTACAGAAACAATGAAAACTCAAAAGCATGTTTTGGAATGGTTTGTTTCTTCTCCAGCTATTTATTCACCTTAATTTTTAACAGCAGTTCATCTTACGGCCATATCAAGTAACAATAACAACACCACAATGTGTATATTGATCATAGGAATATCTATTCTATACAGTACATGAGTATATAATAAGGCTCTCAATTCTATATAGTTAACTGTATATTGGTGACGAGTACCACTCAATATACAGTTTATAAAATTGAGAGCCTTATAGATACTCTATAGAAAAATCTATTGAGTTTCAGGTCCCAACATAAATTTGTTCTGCTTTATTTCAAACATCATGGTTTGTACAAATTTCAAACATCGAATAAGGGCATTTCAACTCGAGAAAAATAGAAAGAAGACAAGAGGCATAAAGCAGAAAAATAATAACTAAGAAATGAGAAAACGAGTGTGATAGAAAACATGTGACAGACGAACAGAAAGATATATTGGAGATAAAAGAAGATGAATGATGACAGAGTTGCAAGAAAGGATTAACATAAAACAAGCAGTGGAATAGATTGAAGGGAAAATGATTGATAGAACCAAAAAATGAAGAACAAAAAATAAAATACAAAATTATGAACAAGTGAGGAAAAGAAGAGTGGAAACCAAGACTAAAAGAAATATGAGTGAACTACTAATTAGCACTAAGAAACCAAGTAGTAAAAATATCTGAATTATATTCCAAATAGGACATGTAATCTGTAATTGAAGATTGGAAGATACCAAACAAGAAATAAATCCCATGGAGCGGTTGCACAAGGGTAGGATTGTAGTTAATCTTTTAATTGCTCATAAGAATTAACATTCTTGTTTAAACTTAACAGACTTTTGTGCAACTTTCATCACTCACTTAGTGATCGAATAGAATGAGCACACGTGAAATTTCCCTTCCCTAACTAGGAGTTAAACATTGACCTCAGCAAATAATATTCATTCGATGTTTCAGCAAGTATATTTGGAATATATCTCAACTGCAAAAACTCGCCAAGTTGGTGAAATACGCTTGACAGACGCTCTCCGCCCGTGTATATCATGTGATATTTTGTGGTTGGCACATGGCCGCTCTTTTTGTAGTGGTAGAGCTGAAACAAGAGGCGCTTTGAGCAGTTGATAAGTCATTGTTATAAGGAGGGAGTGTAAAAAGAATGAATGAGACGCGCTTCCTGAAAACGAGTAGTGTAGCCTACTCTATGTAGTACAGCACTTAGTTTCACCTTGCCACCATCAGAGCGCTCTCAGCTCTGAAGTTGTATTATCTTGTACAAGGAATTTAATTTCAGTTTTAGTAAGCTGTCGCGAGGGCATTAAAGCATGAAAACGTACTGCTGCCGCTCCACAGGCTCTGTTGTCACTTTCCACACAAAGAGACAAGAATTTCGCACTCCAACTCATGTTTCGAGTACTAATTCGAGTCAATGCGGAAAAACAAAACCAGCACTTGACTCTTTCTCCAACTTCTGCTGCTTTATTTCCTCTTCTGTTTCGCGTTATTTGAAAATTTTATCAACATAATTCATCTATCATGTCAAAGCCCCTTTAAAACTACTGTGGTTTAAAAGGGGCTATGATTATGTTTATCAAAACCCTCGCGATACTCTAATCAGGTGGAAGAGAAGGTAATTCAAAAACCATGGGTATACTCCAGAAAAAGACTGGTAGCTTTAAAAATACACCAAGCATAATAAACCACTCAAATATCTCCCAAATATACTCCTTAAATTGAAAAATTCTAAGGTACATAAATACTATACTGAAGGCTGTATGAATCTTCACGATACTCCTAATGATTCAGAAGAGAGAAAGATTCAAAGAAACCATAATTTGTCCAATAACTGAACGTGATTTTATCTGCTTATTCATCTCAGTTTCAAGGGGTCCATGATTATTTCACAATTGTTCAACAACTTCTCACTGTGTCATATTGTTTGATGTTTCTTTTGTCATCATGAATGTAGATTCGGAGTGGTTCAAAATATTGTTTCAATATTATGTATTGGAATAGAAATACAGTGTTTTGTAATGGAAATATAGTGTACTGTATAGTTCAGTATTTGAAGACTGAAGTTGAATTCCCGATTAAATTGTGTCCCTGATATGAAGTTTGAAGAAAATCTCAAGTTGAAGCTAATATTCCTATAAAATTGAGTATCGTAAATGACGGTGAGTAATGCTGTAACTTATGGAAGGGAATCCAAGTTTGATTTCCAATTGGATGACGAAGGAAAAATTGTAATAATACACATTTTATTTAGGATAAGTTAGTCTCAAGTTCATATAGTTCCAATTTGAAATATTATCTATCAATGTGCAAAATTATCATATAGTTTATTTCGTTAAAGCTATATTTTCGTTTGGTTCTCTAGTTCCAAATCACA